>CM031242.1:737470844-738750844 GCA_018340775.1 Taxus wallichiana var. yunnanensis
GAAGATGTGGACACATGTTCAGAAACTTGCAGAGGTTGGAAAAACTGCACTTGCAGTATTTACCGATGCTGTGCGTGAAAGGCGGTGCGTAGCCACTCACTAGGGAAGACCGGTGGTTGTGTGATTTGTGTAACCTTGGCGAGTAGATCGGCGATTGCATCTTGTAACCGATGTGGAATTTCCGTAACTTAAGGTTAAAAGCTAAGGAAAAATACCTCATAAAGATAACTTTAAAGCAAGAAAAGTAAGGAAATGGCTAAGTAAAGCATCCTAAGCTACAAATATACACTACAAAGAGGAAATAGGGCTCTGAAAACCATTAGAAAAGATAATAATCATCAGTAGGGGTCTTTGGGCGTTTTTCCGACAATGTAGCACATGCAAAATTGGGTGCATATAGTAACCTCGCCTCGTGTCAATCCTGGAAACCATCACACTCAACTATGATACATCTACACTCTGCCATAGGTAGATCCACGCACTCTACTTGCATCCACAAAACGACAACACGCAAACATCGGAACTCGAAAGATCAATTTAGAGCAAAAACCAAAGCATGCAACCTCTATATACACTTTCGCTATGTCATCATTAGCTTCAACTTCCCCCATCTCGCGCCATCGCCTCATATTCTAAAGGGGTCAATAGGCGTTTGGCCAAAAACCAACCGATCGGAATTCTAAAAAGCGACTTTCAAAATCTGAAAAAATGACAAAATTAAAATTAAAAACCTCCCAACCCCCGCTTGCATTTTATCCTAACCTACCCGAGTGACTCGAGTTTGAACAAAATGATGTGCTAATGTCTCGTAAAATCAAAATAACTAAATAACACCCAATCTAATCAACGAAATTTAATGCAACAACTTACCTATAGTCGCATCCCGCAACGTGCTCCACCTCGTCCTCCATCACCACCTCATACTCATGTCATGACGCAAAAATACACCCAAAATTTGAATTCTAGAGATCAGTTCTCTCAATTTCAAAAATAGCAATAACCAAATCAAAATCAAAATCACTATATAAAACTCAAATTTTCTATTCAAATTCAGGTCGCGATCAACCCAAATCTTCAAGAGATCATCATTTTTGTTCCCAAACTCCCGCAACATGTGTCATTTGTTTGTCTCGACCACAATCTCATGTCGTTTATTTCACCTATTACATGAATACTTTTGACGATATTTTATTTTTGGCCTATTTTTGACACCATACGACATTATGACCTCTCGACACTACGATACGACATTCATCCCATGGGCCCCTAGTTGGGTGATTTATATCTTATTTTACTGATGATCCTCTAGTGTTTCCTTTTATTTATGCTTCTTTAGCGTTTCGCAATACCTGATTGCACCAACATGGTTGACAAGTGACACTACTGCTCGGTACGGGTTGGTGGGTATATTTCATTTCAACTAGTCCTTTTAGCATTCCTTTATGTACTTATTTTCGAGACGGTGTTGTTAGTGTGCACGCTTTTCTTCGTTGACCACCCAATGTTTCGTTATTGTGAAATACGATGATCAATGGTTGGGGCATATGTATACACCTAATTTTTCACTTTTCATCTTTCATACTTGTTATTAATAATTTCCTTTGTGCAGATAAGGGTCATTGATGCATCTATTTCTTGAGCAGTGCTTTAAGGGGCTGCTTTAGGGAATAGGAATGGTTATTCACGTAACCATTATGGGTTAGAGACAATACACAAAGAGAGTGTCGTTATTTGGTCTTGGCCTTAGTTATCCATGCACTAGTTATCCTTGTCCCCTTAGGTATCCCATACATTGCACTCTCCGTACATTCTTCTTGATCTCAACATTTGGCACTTTGTATATCCATGTCCATGATCTATGACACCTTTCTTTCACTTTTCATGACACATTATCTCATTTTATCATCCTAGACCTATGCCATCGCCTCGTGGGCGATCGTGTCGTTGTTATGTTTCTCTTTGGCCAACGCCATTGCCCGCAGTGATGGCATACTATATATACACACCCTCATTTTGACATTCAAAAAGAAGGAAACACTAACCTTAGGAACTCGGCCATGTGCTTTTCTCTTTTGCACCATCTTTTGCATCTACTCGTTTAGCTCTTGGTTCATCTTGCACTTTGCTTGGATTGGATTGGACACTCTTCTTCTTAGTTGGTTTGCTTGCACTATTGGTTCACCTCCTATGTGAGTCTAGGATAGGAAACGTGTTCCCCTTCTCCACCTAATAGTGATTCTCTCTTTGTGTTTTGCTTCTCTTGAGAGATAGATGCATCATTGACCAACCCACAAGTACAAGGTGAGTGCTCTAACCATATTTTATCATTTGCATAGATTAGTTTGTCTCCTTCCCTCATTGTGCTATGTTAGCTTAGTATTACATATGTTTAGATGCTAGTTAGAATAGTATTCTTATTCATTCTCATCTCCTTCGCTCTACCTTACTTTCATTTTAGTTACATTTTGCAAGTTTATCTTATCTATCATTGATCCATACCACTCCTTACCCAATCATTGATATCTTAGTAGGGTTTTCTCTTTATCTTGACTATGGACCCTAGAAACCCTAGGTTGACTTAGTGTAGGAATTATTTCCCTCTAGATAAGCGACCCTAACGCTTGTTCTAGCCACTTTAAATATATCCATTGTATGTCGGTTCATGTGTTTTTCTTACTCGTTGCCTCGATACCCTTGTAGAACGAATGATTTAGAGTGCAAATTATTGATAAATATTCTTGGCTCGCCATACAAATGTCTTCACCAAGTCACTTACACAGACAAATTTAAATCATTCAAAGAATTCCTCTCCTATTCACTTGAGATCATGCAAAATTAAGAGGGGAATGTTGGGTAAATAACCATAGTAATTATTAATTCAAGATTATTACTTTTACATTAGGTAATAATTTGTTGAGTAGTTATATCTATATAGTTATATGGCTATATCATTTTAATCAATATTATTATTTATAATATTATTATTGGGGAGAGTATTCTCGTAGGATTGTTTGTTTATATGATTTGGTGTATTTCTTACACATGTATAACCATTTATGTCGATCAAGTTATGGTTTTTAATACGTATAAGTATTGTAGTCCGTCTCACTTGTTTGTAGCATAGTTATTTCATATTAATAAAATTCTTGGTATTTCCCAGTTCTAGTTCACACGTGTCTTATGCAACATCGACATATATTTTGTTTCACATATTTCGCCTATACTTGAATACTATATCATGTTATCACATTTTGATGTTGTTGTTTCATGCATACTTGTGGGTGTATATTATTGTTTGCTTCTTTTCATTGCTTTGTGGCCTATATGCCTTGATTGTCTTGTGACATTGTGGGTGTCCCATGTATGTGGCATCATGCCTATCTTGTTTGTTATTATTGTCTCTTATTTGCGAGTGCTCACAAGCCTTCATTGTCTTGTGATACCATGGGTGCCCCATGTTTCAGAGGTGTTATGCCTTTTTGTGTGAGACCGATTGTATACTTCTTACATTTGATTTCACTCTTGTTGTACTTACATGCATTTAGACCACTCTTGTTATCAACTACATTGGTTTATGTATATTGATATCATTACTTTTCTTGTGTTTCATGGTTACCACCATGCATAAATACCTTCGTCTCACAGGGACATGTTATCCAAGTGGCCATTGCTTCAACACTCTACACTCTACTACAACTTCTTAAACATCTCTTTCATTAGCACACATCTATTTCTTTTAACCCACATTTTCAACATGTTTTTCGTACATGCCTAGAAAGAGGGGGCATCCCTATGGGTTCATTTCTACACTTACAAGAAACATAGATAGAATTTTGGGGGCACACACAAGTACAAAAAAGGTATAGGCATTCAAAAACATAGTCAAACACAAGCTCGACAAAGTTCACATGTTCATAACTATACATATTGATCAAGACCCAGTATAAAGATGGTCTTGACCTTCCGCTTTTTTCCAAAGGGTAAAAACATCATTTTCATTAGCAACTTCAGGTTTTCATCTACATTCTCAAGATTTGACACAATTTCAAGCTTAGTTTGCCTGGCCTCAAAGTCAAGTATAGGGGCATGAAGTACTTCACTCCTTTGTTATGGCATTCAGTTTCTACTACAATTTCAAATATCTTGGGGGCATGAGTCTCCTTTCTCCATCAACATATTAGCACATTTTGACTTTCTACTCTTCTTTTATTCAAGATTTGTTATCGCTTATGTAACATATGGGGAGAGTTTGGGGCCACATATCCTCTCTTGTACAATATGTCCATATTTACAAAATCAGGTCTAGATCCATTTGCTCAGCGCAGTGTGATCCATGGGGTTATGGAAGGTATCGAAGTGGCTAAGGTCTTCGTAGAAGCCCTTCCTCTCCTCTCACATTCAAAGGGGAATATATCATAGTTGCAAGATAATAACTTTGATACATAGATGCATATGTACCTTTTTATTCTTATCTCTTTCTTACATCTTCGTGTTGGGATGCATGCACCCAAAACTTTGGTTTCTCCTCGCCACAAATTAGGGAGTGAACACCCCCACTCCTTCAACAAAGTTCAACAAAATACAAATCTCTCGAGCACAAGAAATGTACAATTGTATCTTCTTCTACAAAGAAAATTAGTACATATTCCTTGTTTACATCTCTTCATTTCACTTTTATGCAAATACAAATATTTCACATTACATGTTATATTTGAGTTAAAGTTCAAATCTTTATCATGGGCATTGCCTACACTTTGTGTCAGAGGTTTCATCATAGAGCATGTCAACACCAAGCCCAACATGGACAATCGAAAACAAATATTTGAGAAAATGAAAGGTGTGTTTACACACTCAGTATATTTTCCTTTAAGCATGCAATTTTCATTTCATACTTAAAGGGGGCAAATGTAGACACTCAAATTTGGCAATTTGCACTTTGACAACACTTGATTTGACAATGCACTCTTGTTATGATAAATACCATCTCTCCATTCCCGCTTAGCACTTTTCGAGGTCTCTTGTTTAGCTTGTTTATCCTTGCACATTGACATGTCGACAAACTCTAAGAATACAATACACAAAATCCATAGACAAACATTAATTGACAAGTTCCAAACTTCATTTTGCATATGTTTTCATCGTCTCAATTAGGGTCATATTTTGAAATTTGTATCCAATCTTGGCCAACTTGTACAATCTTGGACCGACTTGTCTTCCAAATTTAGTTTCGAATTGATTGCTTTTATTGGGTCTTATACTTCATTTGGGTCAGCCTTTCATAGATAAATTATCTATGGATCCCTATATCAACAAGCAAAACAACCTCATTTGCTAACTCGAAATCATATGGCAATGAACTAATACACTCACTTCCTCACACTTACAAAAGGAACTCACAACTCCTAAATCTCTTAATAACACATCTAGGTCATTAGGGCAACATCCAAATCACGTCTAAAGCTTCTTACCTCGGTCAAGACAACATTCTCTCTCATTGTAAGCACTCGAACATACCTCTTTTAAGTATTTTAGCAAAATCCAAAGTCAAAGCAAGCATTATCACAACGAAGTTACTAAATCTGTTTTTTAATTTATCTAGATATTAAATGCTAGGGGGAGAACAATGTGTGGTTTGAGGCCTCTTCATAATAATGTTAACGCGTCTTGCACGTACTGGGTGCCCACAACCCAACTAATGTTTTTTTTTAGGACTCTTCATCCATGGCTAGGGTTTGAGATGATGTTTAGTATGTTCAGAGAGTCTCATCACATGATCGACAACTAGGGTTTGATAGTGACAAACACTCTAGGCAAGCAACCAGCTCAAAATTTTTGCAAGAAACGAATGAAGCAGGTCCACATCAGATGCGGTACAATCCTAACAGATTGGTACGATCTTGCCCAAGTCAGCCTTGGTAATCATAGTCTCAGTTCCTAAGTATTCTCGAGTTCAAATCTTTTTGTTCAACATTTCACAGTCCCAAAACTTCCCATAATCCTCTATAACAAGCTAAGTGCACTCATTCCCTTGTGTTTTCAAGTTCATATCTTGTATTGCATGCTTCAAAACGTTATTTTGATATTGGATAATTAATGTTGGAAGTTAATCAAAGTTGTCATTTGATATCTAACCTACATTCATTTAATGTAAATATGACCTTTAGATTAGCAAACCACACATATTACGTCTTAATTTAAAAAGGGTGTAAACATGCACAAGAAGTTGGAAGGTACAAAAGCGCAAATGTGAAGAGAAGGGAAATTGAGTTTCGGGTTGTTGGTTTTAGCTCATTTGTAGAAGGAAAGATTTCCTAGAGGCACATATAACAAGTTGAAGAAAATAGGGTCATGCAAAGTACAAAGGAAGTTTGTGACAAATGCATATGAGATTGAATTGTCAAAAGCCCTTGACATCTCAAACACATATTCAATGTGGTGAAGTCACACCTACATCACGAGGGTTGAACAACGTAAAACTTGAAGAAGTTGGGTGGAGGTAGTAGATGCCCAAAAGGTGCACAAAGAAGCAAAAAGGGTGATTGACACAAGGATCAAGAAGACAAGGAATAAATGAATATTTGGTAAAATGGAAAGGAAGAAAGGTGGAAGACGCGGCTTGGATCATAGCCACAAAAATCGCAAGGCACAAAATTCTTGAGGAAGAGTGCGGATGATGAGCAGAGCTTATGTTTTCAACTTTACCCGAGGTATATGATACATGTGAGCATCCAAGGTCATGTATAATCATGTATCAACTAAACACAAGTTAGAGAAGATTGTTGAGATTGTACATATCTTATATTTTCTATAGTGGTTGGTTGCAAGCTTATGATGGGCCGCACAAATCTACAAGAGTTGTGCAAGCTTATGGTGGGTTGTAAGTCAACGAGAGCCACACAAGCTTTTAGTGGTCCGTGCAAGTCTAGTTAAGGCCGCACAAGCTTACGGCGGCAGGTACAGTCAGCAAAGCTTATGTTACACAAGTATTTGAAGACCACGATACTTTGTCAACGCTATCTCGCAAAAGCTTGAAGTTGAGCCAACTCACTTTGAATGGGCTCATTGGACCTTGATTGTGTCTTAATGGATATCGCATGGTTTAAACTCAAGGATGTCTTTTGTTCACTTACATGCATTTATAAACAAATCCATAAACCTCAAAATAAGGTAATAGAGTTGGTGATAAGTTACAAATGTTAGAATTTGTGAGTTGCTCGATTTTTGTGATGGTACAAATTCTCTAAGGAGACAACCCGAGTGTGATTGTATGTATCTCTTCAGAGATTGCTAAGCTTGTATTGTTGATGATTGGTCCATGTTTATGTGATCTTTGATATTCATAATAAAGTTGTGCTTACGTGTTATTATATTTTGTTTCATTTGTTAAATTTGAGGCTTGTGTGGTTGAGAGGATGCTCTTACTTGGGTTTCTTAGCTACGTTTGCATCACATGTGGTAAGGGGTTTAGTAATATGTTATGAGAATTTGCCCCAACATTTGGCTTTTAAGACTCTCGAGATATTGTTTGCACTTGCTTTTGTGAATCATCTAATGCATTTTCATCTCAATCATTTGAGTATTATGCATAGGTGTAGACTAAAAGTCGTTATATCAACTGGAATAGAGGAAGTCAAAGAACATACAACATGAGTCACGATAAGAACCCTTATGAGTTTGGGATTCATGTTGAGTAAAACTTAGAACACCATACAATCATTAACATTATATTAAGCAATAATAAGAGAAGAAGCAACAATAAAATATGTTTAGCTTCCGACACTAAAACATCCTTTGAAATGGGGGCGTTTAAAATAAGAGGGAATAAATACTTTTCAATACATTCATTATTCTAACATCAAATGCATTCTTCATGTCATATTTTTTAACATTTTCAATTATATATCCTTAGTTTACTAATCCAATTCAACTTCTTCATCACAATCATATAATTTTTACATGCTAGCATCATTGAAAGAAGACATTTTAGTAAGTAAATGTAATAAAAGGTTTTGGATCAATATATGTAACAATGAAAAGAACAAACCCTCAAAATATAGTCATATAAGGTAACAAGGAAACAAGTACATGCAAAATGTAAACTCTATGTTGAATGTTCAATATAAATGTAGGTTCACCAAAATGTAGATATAGAAAGTAATTTAACATTAATATCTGCAATAAACCAACCATAACACATTGCAATTCAAATATAAACACATAAAAACCACAAAATGAGACCTAGTTGCATGAATAGAGGCTATTTAGATCATATTAAAATATTAAATAATTAAGGTGAATCTCTGGATAGTTGTTAGTGACAGCAGCAAAAAAGACCGGTAAATGAGGCAAATCAAAATTTGAGATCACACACTAAAAGGGCACATTGACCATTTTTGTAATAGCTACAAAGGTGGTTGACAAAAAAACATAAACGCTACAAAGGTGGTATTTCCCTAGAAGATGCAAAAACGATTTTACGAATGCAGCCACTATGCCTTGGTCTTTAGGTACCTCGCTCAATTTTCCTAGATTCCCTATAAATCATTGGGAAGTTGTCATCCTTCGAAACCCTAATTTAGCCTCTAGGTCTCTTAATGTGTAAGGAAAACAAATTATTTTGAGGCATTCTTGGTATTTATTGGGCCTCTTAATTGAAGAACAAATTGGCAATCAGAATAAGAGTATAATACATTCAACATATTGTTTTGTGTATTGCAATTGTGCCAACCCTTTGTCTTTTCAATGTGTGCAAAAAAACTATTAAAGGCTATATGCTTGAAATTTGTTTTTGATGCATGGATGCTTCAAAAGAGAATATTTATTTATTTGTGATTGGCATGCATCTTTCCATTGTCCGCACTAGTGTACCTCTGTATTTATGGACTTCTTGAATTCAAATTAAGATGGCATGCAAATTGACATGCAACAGGTGAAAAAGGCCAACAAAGACAGGCCAAAACCTTAAGGCACCGAAATCATGAGCCAATACAAGATAAAGGATCATTTCTGTAATGGCTACAAAACTGTCATGACCATTTATGTAACATACAGAAATGGTCGAGTGTAGAAAACAGTGGTAAACAAGAAAACAGAAAAATGGGAGAAATTAGAGGGAAGGAGATAGGAAAGGCCCACCCGGAGAAGAATAGGAAGTAAAAAGAGAAACAAGGCTGAAAGAGTCGAAAACATAAAAAAAAACATGTCAAAGATTGAGCAAGACAAAAGAAAATGCACCGATAAGAGACCAATTTGAACCAATAATCAATAAGCACATAAATACACTGGCACCAAAGAAATACACTAGTCCAGTTCCAAAATTAGGTGTCTACACAGTGCACCTATGTTTAAACTGCAGGGTAGCTCACAGCATATGATACCAACCTGCACTCTTGACTTTGCTCAGACAACAGACCACAAATACCCAACCCTCTGAGAATTCGAACGCAGCCTCCCCTACACAAGCACAAGATCTTCACTGTCAGGCCCACCATGGAACATCAATGGATAGACTAGCTTGTTCTGCAACCTGAACTTTCAGACTCAATATTAATAAATAACACAAAATCTATCCCATTCCGTTTTAGTTTCAATTGATTTTGTAAAATTGCCTTGGGATTATTTTCAGAAAAGCAAAGTATACCACCCATCATCATATACAAAATAGAACATGTTTGAACCCGTTTCCATCTTTAAGCCTTTTAAATTTTTAATCCATGGCTTGTGTATGAAGACTGCAACATCTCACATTTTGGAGAGATTAACAGTGTAAATACAACTAGCAATGATAAAGCAGCCTTCAAACTTAAATGGCTCTTTCAAAATACCAGGATACAACAAAATAGTCGTGTTAATCAGAAACATCTGTATTATTATGCCAGATTGGAGACAACGGAGAGATTTGCTTGCCTGCGAACCACACTCTCTGATAAAAGCCTCGTCTCTAACATTGCACATAACCAAGTTAGCATCGTATCCAACAAACCTCTGCTTATAGCCCTTCCACTATCTGTGCTATATAAAGAGATCTGCTTTGATCCCTGCCCTGGTGTGGCAACTGCCATCCCATTGGCAACAAATGCTGGCCTATAAATTTGAGAGCATTTGTTATGTTTTGGATCTACATGTCCCTTAAGCTTGTGAAGGGGCTCTTTGTAGCTTCTGATATCATATAAAAGTAGTTCAGTGTCTTTGCTTGCTGACAAAACCAAAATTCCTGATTTGGGCACCACTCTACTACATTTACACCAGTTTTGTGGTTAGACTCAATGGTAAGTGTGCAGCAATTTTCCAGACGAAGATCCAGGACACAGATTCTATTATCTGCTCCACAATCCGCTAGAATATCAGAATCTCTGTAAAATTGAAATAAATGGCAACCTCTGGTCAGATCCAATCCAGCTACAGAGTCACTAAGGAGAGCCGGACCTAGAAAAAAATTACAGTGAACAGAACATGATCTTTCTTGCTCGGCAATAAATAATACAGCAGAAACAAATCTCAATTATATCCAGTAATTATTGAATAAAATGATGCATAAGTGCCATATTTATGCAACCCTTCAACTAAATGAGCAAAAAAATGCAACATTGAAACATTTGGGCATTTACAGGAGGTGATCATCCGTTGTCAAGTAGTAGTCCAAGACGCGTCATCCATTGGGACTTGATGGATATATAAAGATAGGGCATTACTACAAGAAGAGCAACGTTTCAAGACTGACAGGCTCTGCCTTCATTCTTTAAGGTTGGTTGCAAGTCCCGGGTGGATTTTTGACACCAGAGGCCCCTCAAAAGTGGCATCTGATGCAAAAGACATGGTACACCTTTGATGAGATAGACTGTCCTGAGTCCTCACAATGCCGAACAGGAGGAAATGGCTTTCACTGGGTTGGCAAGACTGCACATCCAGATTATAAGTGACCTGCTGGGCTATAGGCCATTTCTGTGCAGGAAAAGGACACTGGTGAAATTGTTAATTTGGCGGCAGGCATATACAGTGAATTTTACTGTTAATTATTGGGGCTTGCTGGCTATGATCTAATTTTTGAGACGAAAATGTTTTTATGCAAATGACAGACGATGAAACCCTAATGGACATGTCATCCCATGCACGAGTCTTGGAAAGTCTGACCCTTTTGAAGTCTGACCACAGAAGATTTAAATCACTGTTAAAGAATTCTCTACAGCAAGCTTTGAAATTGGGTGTCCTGATAAGCTTGGATTAGTCTTTGTGCCTCGCCATCTCGAATTGGGGAAAAAAAAGAGTCTTTGGAAAAGGAGCTTTTGGAAAACAACTGTGCAAGATTTTTAAAAACGACTTATTGAACCACTCAAGTGATCCATCATCAGGTTGGATTGATCAAGTGTTGACAATCAAAGGTTTTTGCCGCTTGATGAGAATTCAAGACTTGAAGAGAGCATACATAACATGATCAGCCAATATAATGGGTAGTCAGTTTTCTTGGATGGATTTTAACGTGTATTCGAATCCAAAATAATAATAATAAAATAGGATTTGGATATTTACAGGAGGGGATCGTCTATAAGCATTAAGTTCAGGACGTTATCTTTTTTACTTTTAGTGGATTTTCATGGATTTCAGTGCACCAAGAACAAGGTTTAAAAACAGGCGGGCTGTGCCTCCATTGTTTGTGCAAATAATAGCTGGATGTGATCCCTGGGTCAATTTTAAGTTTTGACATTTGAGCTGAAAGGCATGCAATGCATTCTCCACAGGGAGTGTGTTTCCAAGAAATCCTAACTGCAAACAAAGTTTTCCTTCGAGTTATCAATACTGCATGTCTAGATTATGAATTAGGTCATTTCTGTGCAGGGACAGGATAACATCAATCTTGTCAATTTGAGAAAGGTTGTTAAGATTTGGGGGTCGCAATATAGGTTCATTATGCCATAAATGCAAGTTCTGATAATCGCTGGTTCTTGCTGCTTTCGTGAGAATCCGCCAACTTGAAGACTTTCATTTTAAATTTGAATTGGGGAGGTTTAAAGCTAACATGTTAAAACCACTGATTACCATGGCGGCAGGCAATTGAATAACCTTGGGATTACACATAATTGCAGGAGAAATCACACAAATGCTGCAAAGAGTAAAAGCCCAATGGTCTCGTGCCTAAGAAGAATTTACCCTACAGGGGGTTTACACTTATAACAAGGGCGTGTCTCAAATAACCAGAAATGGCCAATCAATTTCCTTGGGTGGATTTCAATGCGGTTTCTTTCCCCTAATCGAAAACAAAAAAGGGGTGGGATTTTGTTTCATGGTTCAAGGGACAAAAAGAATACGCATTACATACCTGAAGGAGACACTCTAACAGGGCCATGATGATGCCCAGAAAAGCTCCTGTCCGCTACAAACCCAGAATCACTCAAATTCCAAAATCCCACAGACGAATTTCTGGAAACAGTAGCAATCTTGGTGTTGAATTCGTGCATTCCAAAAATATCAGTGGAGTGGAAACTGTTGAGCACCGCCACAATTGGAGGAGGCGCCAAATGGTGCTGCTTGCCGATGTCCCACAGAACAAGCCGCCCATCATTACAACTGCCCGCCACTAACAACACCTTACGATTGCCTTGCCGTCCTAAAAACTTCACCCCACAAATCCAGCTAGGACTCCCCTTCCACGTCATCAGAGGCCCTGAGAAGTCTGCTTTCTACAATCCCTGTAGAAGAAGTCGAGGTGCCGTAGACGGATATCCTGCCAGCGTGGCCGCCGGCAGCCAGCAGGGCACGATCGCTGCCGTCCAGGACTGCCACGTCGACAGTGTAGATTCTCGTCAGCAGAGGGTCGGCCATTATTTTGCCGACGCGTCGGAATCCGACGAGGCTGGAAGCAGGGTCCATGGCGCTGACCATGCGAGAACTACCGTCCGACGTGGAAGATGTACACATGTATTTGAGGACGGAGGAATCGTCGTAGTGAGCAGGGGGCACTGGCAGGTTGGGGTTCGATCCCGGGGTACATTCACTGGACTTTCTTCTGAGACTGTCTCTGTGGAAGGTGGGCGGTTGCGCGTGCTTCTTCGGAGGGGAAGTTGTGGTTTTGGCGGCTGCGGGGTTTGATCTTGGGGCGCGGCGCTGTTGTTTTCTGCAGCATTTCGAGGTGCACAGGGATGCCCAAATTCTTCATAAATTCGTTGTTTTTGCGGATGTTGTCCTGACGCTGGCGCTCGTAGTCCGTCATGGGGGCTTCCACTAGAGGGTCAGCTGCTAATTTGAGGTGCTTTACTGCTGCCTTCGCTTCCTGGTTCGAGTCTCGGGGCTGCTTTCGTTTAGTTGTGTGGGGCTTCTCTTCTGCGGCGATGGGTGTGGTTGGATCATGTCTTGCATTGATGGCAGCAGGCGAGTGTGTGACTACACCCGCATCGTTGGGAAAAAAATGAACGCAGAGATGACTGTCGAAAGGAAGTTTTCATGGCGGCCTCAGGACTTGTACCCGTGACCTCTTGTGTCCCAGGGCAAATCGGTAGACTCCTTGTTCCTGTTTGCTGTAGCCTAACGAAAATGCGGCGGGAAATTTTTCACTTACAAATATTGTTCTCAGTGTTTGCATCTACATATTTAAATGGAAAACCTAAATTTCAAGGTGAGTTGACACAAGCTTAGCACATAGATACTTTTGAAGGCTATAGAGAGCTTGGCCCTTATGGATGTTTAAAAGTATTCTACTCAATTCAAAGATGTAGGCACGAATTTAAAATACTAGCAATCCCATTTGAGGTAAAATACTAGCAATCCCATTTGAGGAGTGTAAGTAATGGAGATGTTGAATCGGATGTGTTGAAGAAGTTAAATTTGAGGGAGTGAAACATTCAGAGGAGGAAGAGCGGAGATGAAAAAGGAGATTGAGGGAGGAGAAGTCCAATAATAGGGAAAATGTTGGGGGAACTTATGTGAAACTCTTCTTTCTTACGAAAAGACATATATGAACCACGTGTTATTTTGTCAATAATTTGAAGGAGAACGGGGTGTGGTGCATAAAGCATCGAGGCAATGTACTTTAGAGATATCTCAAAAAGTAAGGCCTTATTGATCAATACTCCCAATGTCGATACTTGTTTTTACAATGTCCGCCATTGTGTTTTGTGGGTAGTTAGAGTACACAACAATTTTAGGGGGAATTTGTTTGCACATGTAACGCATGACACTTTAAAGATACGGGCATGTGGAGGGGACTCGACATCTCATGTCAAGCCGATGTAATAGTTGAATTCGATAACCACAAAACATGGCGCGCCATGTGGTTTTATGCCATTTTATAGAGCGATATCTTAGATCATTCTCGACGCTTGCCCGAGAACAACAAATATCGGCTTAAGATTTTTCCTTGTGAATTTGCATGTGTCATCACCTCCTCAACATGTTGGGTTCTTAACACTCATTAAATTTGAAGCATCATCACGTGTATAATCTTACGCTCTTATTTTGAAATTTTTGCAAGTCGTGAAAGTAGATCTGAAAGGACCAAGTGTATGGGTATTCTCATAAATTTTGTAAGGAATTTATCAAAAGTAAATGCACTAATTGTTGATTCATTAAATGTTATTTTCTAATATTTTGTGTGTGTGTGTTCTATATCTTATAAGGTTTTCACGACCACCACACTTTCACAATTTTGTTGGCTGCAAGTAATGTTAACATCAAAGTTCCAATACACGACCTAACACTTGCTTCTTATTATTTTCTTGTTTCTCAATCAAATACATGGATTTTTTTCCTTCAACCCATCTAATTATTTTTCTTGTGAACGTAAATCGGCATCATCGGATGGTTTGTTGTGTGATATGCAAGAATACGAGGATTTAGAAGAAAGAGTTATAGGATTCCTTAATCACATTACTTTCTTTTCTCATGTTTATGGTGTGGATGCAGTGAGGGGTTGTTTACACGAGAAAATGAAAAATGGAAAATGTGTTTAGTACATACATAGTGAGGGATATATGGAAAAATATGTTGACCTTAAGATCAATGGTCCATAGATCTTGTACATGATCACCCTTCATTCTAACAATAAATAACAAAAATGGATTCATTAATATTATGACAATTCATGATACCAATTGTTATTCGATTATGGGTCCTGAAATTGTATGGAGTTGTTTCCCAATATGGGACTTGAAATTATACAAACTTTGCATTCCAATTCGGGATCTTGATCCTATAGCATATTTTCTTCGACTAACATAGGCTACCTAAAATTTTGATAATATATTGTTTTTCTACTTCTTTGGTTACACAAGAACACAACGGGCTTGAGGACTCATCTTTTATCTTGTACAATTTCACTAAACCGGAAAAGAAATAAGGTTGACTTTAAAGGGCATTTTCCATTAGATGGTGACAAATTTGTAGGCAAAATACTAGAGAATCTGCTAAAATCTCTTATAAAATCTTGACTAATGCAAAACTTTCTAAGCATACAAGAAGAACATAAACATATTGTGGATGTTCATTAAGTGGTAGAATTCATGTGTATCATCATGTGGCATTGATATTGTTTCCCCAAATGCAATCAATAGATTTCCACGTTGTATAAATCGCCCTCACACATTTTAGGTAGGGTAGATGGATAAATAAAGCACATTTTTCAATGTTTTAATTAAACATACAATACCAATGTCATTTGTCACTCCTCTAAATCTAAAACTCCATGCATTATCTAGAGAGGGTTTGTGACTCATAGAAATGAGGTGTTGCCCATTCTTCTTAGTACACAATGCCCTTGTGGGCCTCCTTAAGTAGTGTTTCCCCCTCATGCCAAATGATTCTACCTAATGGATTCCTTGGAAGCAAGTATGGGCATGTTCTTCACCCTCCCATACACACAACCAAAATGCTTCCTTATAAACACATGACCATGAAGAAAGTATTCTTCCACACCTTATTTAAAATGCATCTATAGCCTCTATAAATTTTCACTCTTAGTGTGGTAAACCTTTCATAAAGGATTTTAATTCCTCTTATTTTACATGTATGCGTGCGAGATAAATTATTTTTAGAGAAAATTTACAATGGTTTTTTTACACTTCAATATTAGTAATAACTCAATACTATCAAAATGGAAGGAAATTTGGGCAATACTATTATTTAGAAAAATCAATTATAATAGGTAGATCCGGATACAAGTGATTTCAAAGCGATGTTAATTGCAACCTTATTATTTAATACAAAAATTATTTATATTCGGGAACTTCCAATATCAATTGAAGGCAATATGATAGAAATCCTCAAAGGTTTGAACATGGCTAAAAGTAAAAGAAGAAGAATTATTAAACCTTTAGATTTTAAAGGGCACGACGAAGGGCATTATTATTGGAGAAGGGTACAATATTTTGACATGAGGTAGTTGATAGGCTGGAAGAAATATGGACAAGTTGAAGGAGGTTGTTAATATGCAACACCTATTTTAACATGTGGTGGTTACTCATGGTTGTAATATATTTTTAAAAGCGGGTGTTGTTTAAATTTTCTTTTTTAACCACCTCTCTCTTCTTTGTACTCCCATTATGGAACAAATTTTATTCATCCCCTATGGTATTGTTTTTCTTAGAACTAATTGTTGAGAATGCACTAATAAATGTTAATTATATTAGAAGGAAAGAAACAAGTTAATGTGGGATGGAGGAATGTCAAGTGGACTAGAAAGAACAAATTTTGTTTATCAAACCCAAAAATAAAAACCGACTTATATCACAAAACTATGCAAAGAAGAAGAATAAAAATGGCCACAGAGAAATTTTTTATGTGGCATGCTTTTTCATTCCCTCCTCCCAAACACGGTTATGCTATGTTTGATTTACTTGAATTTTTCCAACAAGGCATCTAAGTGGCTACCGCTGGATCTTAACCCCTGTCACTCATTGGTAACATCCTTCAACTAAGAAAGAGCCCCAACGATTCCCTCTTCCGGATGGAAAATCTTTGTGGGTTCTTAATGACCCTCTACCTCAACTTCAAAACCACCATCATGGATTCCTCCCTACAATGGCCAAACAAGTCTTGAAATTGTGGGACCCCATGTTGGAAAAGTGTGTCACTTGTGTTGTCATTGATGTCACGAGGTTCTAGGTGATCTAGGCATGTTGGCTAGGTGATCTAGGTGTCTCCAAAGGTGCATATGTGTGGCTTGTGTCTCTTTGTTATGGAAATAGTGTGTCCTAGGAGTCACAGTGTGTTGGTGCCTTATTAGTTCATGCTTTAAGCCAAATTGATGTACTTTAAGTGCATGGGAGTCATGTGAGTATCTGTGGTACAAATTGAAGTAGTGAAATTATTGGAGCATGTGTATAACAGGTAAATGAACTCATTCTAAGGCTCAGAAAGTCAAGAAACAAGTTTTGGAGCAAAATTCTACTTCTAGCCAAAACTACTCTTTGGGAACCCAACCTGTTCTTGCATGCAAATGAGATGGGTTAGACAATTTTAGAGCTATTCCTGTAAAAAAATCATGGGAGATGATGGAGGAAGGTGTCCTTGTGCTTCATGCAAAATTTCAGGTCCTCAAAAGGTCATTTGGGCAAGTTCAAGTTTTTGCAAAACAATCTTCTTAAGAAGTGCATTTGGAGCTGCTTGGCTTCTTAGGTGTCAAGAAACAATATAGTGTCTCTTTCAGATAAATCATAGAAGTAATTTTTGAATAGGATTCCAATCATGAGCTAGTGCAAAAATTTTCAAGTCATTTGGACATGTTTTTGAAAAGATATGAGCATTTTTAGTGAAGCAATATTTCTCTCTGAATTATGTTCTAAATCGATAGGAGGAAGAAGATAAAATTGATTTCAAATGTCTTGTTTAATCATTTCTAAGGTTCTTTAGTGATATATTTATGGGTTCTTAAGGCTCATAAGGTGTGTGAAGGTCAATCTCCATGAATTTTCATATAGGAGTACAGTGTCTTGGACCTTGTCTCAATAATGTTCCCAGTATGAACCTCGCACAAGAATCAAACTTTAGTGATATTGCTTCAATAAGGGCTTGGACTCTCCATACAAGACATTTTCAAGATATTTGTTCATTCAAGGTGGGCTCCAAATAAATATCAAGTTATAAGACCTTCTCACCATGTTTTCTTAGAGTCCGAAGACTTGACTTGCTCACATCTAGGCATGAAAATGAGTTATTCTCCATTTAAGGGTAAAATTCAAGTTGATTCAAATGATACTTTTCTCATATTGAAGTTTCTTAGTGTTCTCAAGTTATGAATTGCACTTGCTAAGATTTAAAGTTGTCCCAAAGGCTCTATACAAAATTATTGTTTGAAAATGTCTTTGTGAAGGTATTTGTCTCATCTAAAATGCTTCTAAAGACTTGAATCAAGTGTCTAAGCTAGATATTGAAGTGACAGAGTTATAAAAGGGATGGCTACTCTAAAGGTTTGTGGTGTGTTCATCCTAGATGGAGATGTTTGGATAAAATTCAAGGATGAATAATATGTGGAGAAGTCAAGAATGGTGTCACAAATCCACAAAAGTTTAAAGTTTCAAAATTCATCAAATAATGAGAAAGAAATCATCTACTTGAGGCTCTCGGGTAGGTACAATCTTGCATATCCTAATTTAAGATTTCTACTTGAGTATTTTGATCGTTTCTCCAAATTTAAATGATGAAAAATTGTGAATTTCGCCACAACCTCTCGCAAAGATACTCTAAACATTCAAGTAAGAAGAATTTTGTAGTTTGGTTCGGTGTGGAGTGAGTTTGTTGTTGCAAAAGTTTGTAAAAACGTATCGACTCTATGTTTGTTGCGGTGGCCTAGTTTTTTCCTTTGGTTTTTGGCATTGTTGTTAAGTTTTTGTTACCCTTGGGCTTAATACTTTAGTCTCTAGCCGTCATGACTAGTTTTTTTCGTGGTGTGCCTTTACCACCCATTTTTTTGGATAGGTTGTAATATTTTATAAAGTAATATAGAATTTTCATAAAAAAACGTATCGACTAGTAAAACAATTGTTCTTCTTCTTCCATGAATCTTTTTCAAGTCTAAGTCAAATTTTTGGTTAAAACAAGATGCAAGTGAAATGTTAGATCTTGTGATGGTGTTGGTTGAACATGCTTAAGCTCTAAAGGCAAAAAGTTAAGCAACAGTTCTGCTAATAACCATATTTGACTAAGATAAGTCAAGTTAAGTGGTCTATGAGAAAACATAGATGGTTCTCTCAAAGAGACGGTGATTAGAATGATATTTAATCTTTAGAGAACAATTTTTGATCTTGAATGAGCTCAAAAATATGAAATAGTTTGGTTGTGTGCATACCATGACTATAAAATTCAGTTCTTCATATTTCTTAATCTTTTTGCATCTCTTGATTGGGTTTTGGTGCTAAGAAGGTGTCAAATCTCTAAAGGGCTCCTAGTATGCTTGTGAAATCTTTGAAGGTGTTCATGTTGTAAGAAATATCCATGATAGACATCATGATGCATATAAGATTATGTTTGTGGGACAGAGGTAGAAGCTTCTCGACAAAAGGAAATTCAAATACAACAGATGACAAGTAATGGTTTAAAACTTTGTTCCCATGGTGCTTTGAAGACCAAATGTGTGTTTTAAGAGAACATATTGACCTTGTAAAATAAGAATTTTAGTGGAAAGGATGTTGTTCATGAGACTTGATAGTGAATGAAGACTGAAACCTGATCCATTCTTTTTGCTCAAATGTATGCAACCTGGAGAAGTTGAAATTTTGGTTTGGTGAACTCAAAATTGTTTAATCTATTCTTGGCTCGAGGTAGAAGAGCAAGGGTCTCTTTTTTTCTTTTGTGTATACTCGTCTCTTGAAGTCTCAAGGTGTAAGGTGAAGAGTCATTTTTTCTCTCAAGGATTTGAAATGAATATGAAATGAGTTATACGTAGTTGTAGTTTTGTGAAGGGAGGTCAAAAGGCTAATAGCCGGATAACAAGAAGTTAAAAATTAATTGAATGGTGTACAAAAGGGAGATGTTTTAGTCTTGCAAAATGTAGATGAAAACCCCCTTTTATCTTATATTGAAGAAAACTTTGTTGCAGCAAAGAAAAACCCCTTAGCCATATCCCCAAAACCCTTGGAAGCTTCTTCTAGGTTTGTAGCTGGTTGTTGTGGATTGTCGAAAATGAAGTCTCTATAATGACAAATTGATGAAGGAGAACAATCTTATTGTTTTGTAGTTGAATTCCATTGAGATCTTGTTTGTATCCTGTAAACTTTTGATAAGGATCAAGGTTTTGTACTCTATCTCGAATATCAATAAAGAAAATCTCCAAGTTTTTGGTATGCATTTCATAATAGACTATATCAAATGGTGATCAAGCACTTGTGTATGTGATTCATATATTGTATGTTCATTGTTTGAATAAGAAAAGAAAAAGTTTTATTACATGATTGATTCACCCCCTCTCAGTCCTGTCAATTCTAACAATTGGTATCAAAGTAGGCCCTTGGAAGCAACTTTAACAAGCTAGAGGGAGATATTTGGTGACAAGGATGGGAGATATTTATCACTTAAAGTGGGGAGTAGAGTTATGTAAAGAGAAGTTGGACAAATTGATTGAATCACAAGTGGAAATTCTCAAGTATGTATAGACTCAACTCAAGGAAGCCTTAGCGAGAAATAAGAACTGAAGAAAGAGAATGAAGAACTGAAGAAAGAGTTAAACATCATGAAAAGTAAGGTATCATCTTTTCAAGAGAGCTCAGAAAAATTGAATAAGATGTTAGGAAAACAAAAGGTATATGGTGATAGAACAGGTCTAGGTTTCATAGAAAATTCATGCAGTATAGAGAAAAGTGAAGGTGAATCAAGTCAAGGATCAAATGGAAAAATGCAGTCAAGCAAGGGAAATATTTTAAAGCATTCATCTCATGAAATATCATCTGTTAGGCAGCCAAATGCATTTAGGCATGTTGTTTTTCATGGTAATTGCTACAAGTGTGGTGTTTATGGACACATGGCTAGTATGTGTAATCCCAATGTGGAAAAGAGAGAAGATTCTAAAGAAGAAACTCAAGAACATCACTTTGAAGGGAAGAAGGAAGAACAAAAAGTTGGACAAAGATATGGAGTTGAATTTTATCACTATCATGAAAAAGGACATCTAGCAAAGTACTACAAGAATGAGCCATCGTTTACAAGCTATGTAAGAAAATTTAATGGCTATTGCTTTATGCTTGTAATGAATTTGGACACATGGATTTTGAGTGAAAAGAAGGAAAGTGGAATGCTTTAGGTGCCATAAGGTAGGGCACATTGCAAGGTTCTGTGATGTAGGTCAGCTGAAGAAAGAGACTCAAAGACCCAAGCAACAAGCTCACAAGTAAAAGAAGGAGGAAGAAGCTAATCAACATGCTTAAAAGGATCTCAAAAGTGTGGTGATCAAAAGGCGAGTCTATTGTGAAAAATGTAAAAAGAGAGAAGAATAAATCAGTTAAGAAACCAAAAGAAGGTTTGATACCTTCTTAGGTCTCTCATCAAGCTCCTCCATGGGGTATTGGTGTGAGGGGGAGTTGTCTTTGTCAAAAGTGTGTCTTTATCTTGACGTAAGGTTTTTCATTTCAAGTTTTTAAGGTTTAAGTAGTCGAGTCATGATGTGAATGTCAAGTTTCTTGTGTTGTTGCTCTTCAAAGCATATATGTTGGTAATGAGTTGGTTGTCTATCCGAGTTATGCATCATGTGTTCATATGTAGTTGAGTATGATGTTTTTAAGTCAATTGGTTTGTGACAATGAATTATGTCCTTCAAGATTCTAAGTGTCTTATGGATATATCTCAAATATTAATAGGGTATGCTCCCAGAGGGAGTAAGATGGGTTTAAGAAGGTTTGACTAGAAAAAGAGAAGACATGATGTCAGAGTTCTTCTAAGTCTGATTTGTGCAAGATCAAAGAGCTATGGAGTCCAAAAAATTTGGTTATGTCATCTCGTGTTTTAAAACACAACTCGAGTTTTTAATAGCAAGTCTCTGTATTCATGTCATGTACCTCAAAAATAATGTCCTCTTCATATCTATATATGTTGTTTGACTAAAAAAAGTGTCTGTGGTATTCATTGTGACATGTTTGAGTCTTATGAAGTCTCATGAGGTCTTCATAGGTTGTAAATACAAGTGTCTGACCTGAGTAACAAGTTTTCTTCCATGTGAGTGAAGTGGATTTTATGGTCAATACATTGAAAAAGAGTTTCTTGCATACTTGGCATATGAGTTGTCGGCTCATAGAGGCTGTGTTTATTAATTATGTCATTATCCTTGGATGACATTGTAAGGATCATGAGTTACATGTGGGGTGTATGGTCCTCTGAGTCCCTTGAATATTTTTTAGAGTGATCAAGTCCTACTTGATCAATTTGAAGACTATGAAGTATGACAAATCCAATGATATGGTCAAGAAGATTGAGTTTTGGGGTTCCTCAAGCAAATGAAGTGCTACGGGTGAGTGGAGAATCTACTCCCGGTGTTTTATCATTGATAAAGTTGTTCTACATATATAAAGGTTATTCTTATATGATGGTGCTTGTTTGGAGGTCAAGAGCTAAGTTTTCCAAAATCACTACTTCACTGCCCCCTGACTATGTTTTCACAATCTTAGTGAGTGGTAAGCAAGGAAACTCACTTTTAGAGGTCAAAATGAAAGAGTTAGAATCTAAATTTTTGTGTGGATAATCTATATTCACGAGGCTAGAGGATGAAAGTGTTTTGGAGTTCAAATAATGTATATTTTTACTGTTATGTATGACTGTGTTAAGAGAAAGTTGATGGTGCACACTTTGTGATGAGGGTTTAATAGTCTAAACCCTACTTCCTTTTTTTTACCTCATTTTTTTCAAGTATTTCAAAAAATTTATCAATGAGGAGTGCTCAAAATATGTGTGGTGAAGTCCTTTATGTCTTTATATGGTTGAGAAAAATATTTGGTTGAAGATCATCATGTTTCATGCTTAAAGTTGGATTTCAAGACAAAGAAAGTCGTATAACTATAAAATGGGTGTTTCAAGCATGTGGAGTCACATTTAGGATGTTGTAAGTTGTATGAAGCCTCCGAGACTATATAAGTCTTATATACAAGTGTAAAAGACACTAAACAAGTCACTTAAAATGAAAAACTTGACAAGATCAAAGCTTTGAAGTGCTTACGGTATGCTTGTGCAATCTTGAAGGTGTTCTTTTACAAGAAATATCCATGACAGAGATCATGGTGCATATAATATTATGTCTATGGACTGAGGCGAAGCTTCTCAGACAAAAGGCAAGTCAAAGACAACAAATGATTAACTTAATGGTTTATAAATTTGTTCCCATGGTGCTTTGAAGACCAAATGTTTGTTTTAAGAGAACATCTTGACCTTGTAAAACAAGAAGTTCGGTGGAAAGGATGTTGTTCAGTGGACTTGAAAGTGAATGAAGACTCGAAACCTAATCCATTCTTTTTACTCAAATGTATGAACCAGGAGAAGTTGAAAAGTTGGTTTGGTGAACTCAAAGCTGCATTCAATCTATTCTTGGCTCGAGGTAGAAGAGCAAGGGTCTCTTTTGTCTTGATGTGAGTACTCATCTCTTTAAGTCTCAAGGTGTAAGGTGAAGAGTCATCATTCTCTCAAGGAGTTGAAATGAATATGAGATGAGTTATAAGTAATTGCAGTTTTGTGAATGGAGATCAAAAGGCTAATAGCCTTGGATAACAAGAAGTTGAAAATTCAATTGAATGGTGTACAAAATGGAGATGTTTTAGTCTTGCAAAATGTAGATGAAAACCCCTTTTATCTTTTGTTGAAGAAAAAATTTCTGCAAATCAAAACCCTTGGGCATAGCCCAAAACCCTTGGAAGTTTCTTCTAGGTTTGTAGCTGGTTGTTATGGATTGTAGAAAATGAAGTCTCTATAATGACAAATTGATGAAGGAGAATAGTCTTACTGTTTTGTAGTTGAATGCCATTGAGCTCTTGTTTGTATCTTGTAAAATTTTGATAAGGATCAAGGTTTTGTACTCTGTTCTGAATATCAATAAAGAAAAGCTCGAGTTTTCATGTATGCATGTCATAATAGACTATGTCAAATGATGATCAAACACTTATATATGTGATTCATAGATTGTATGTTCATTTTTTCAAGAAGAAAAGAAAAAAATTATTACAGGATTGATTCACCCCCTCTCGATCCCCGCCAATTCTAACACCCCACCTTGTCAACAAGTATTATCATTGACACCATCGTGTGCCTCTCTTACCGTAAACACTCGCTTATCTAGTGTGACTATGGGTCATCCAACATGAACATTTGTGATAGTGTCATACATCAATGGCCAATTAAATCACAATCGTCAATGTTTTTGTTATTTCTTTGGTATTTTCTCAATGCAATCTAGTTTGGAACACACCTTTTGACATATTTTTCAAAAGCCTTTAAAATTTGTATAAGGTGGAATACCTTAATATTTGGCACTAAGCCTAATTCATCCACCAAGATTCGAGTCTTTAAATTTAATTAGGTATATGCGGGTCGATTTTAAGAAATCGGGTCATGGCATAAACTTGTCCTAGTGTTTGGGAGTTCTCAAAACTAGAGTTAAGCACTAAAGTGAGCCATATATATATCTGAAATTTGACTTAACAATAAGCCAATGTTGTTATTTCCTTTGAAATAACATTTCAAGTTAAGTTCCTAAAATTGGCCCTAAAACCCTACTAACTTGAATTAGTCGATAGGCTTTTATTGTGAGAAATCATTCCCATAATATGTCGGCAAGTCTACCTCACGCCGAAAACAAAATATAGGTTGGTAGTATACAAATTTCAGCTTTTAGGGAAAAAGTTTCAAATATCTATATTAATTGTTCAATGAATCATTTCCAAGTTGTTGGAGGTAATAGCCCCTAAAGAAATTTAATAGCATTAACTATATTAAATAAATCACAACCGACATTATTATATGATACACATGATATTTTTATATCCTTGATTATTTATGTGACACCCTTGTGTGCCTTATGTGTAGCCTCTTCACCTTCTTTATGACATTGTATGTGACATTTGCACAATTGATATTGTGTGTTGGTTGTGTTTCTTACACTTGGTTCCATGATTCACATCATGCATCCCCATACTTAAGTGTCATGATGGATAACATGCACTCTTTTGGCACAAGGATTATATATCAACTTGATAAACATACGATTACTCTCCAAATACATGCATGATATATCATATGTTGTTATCTTCGTCTACATAAAGTGGTATAATTCATTATTTGTTTTGAGATGAGTGATCTATAATTTATCTCCTCACCTAAAAAGATAGGGTATTTAATGGGCTTATTACGAAATATAAGCTTATTTCTAGAAACATAAAAGGTACATAATATAGTGAACATGGTACGAGATACATGTATATGGTTTCAAACATGTTACGAGACATAAAATTCATTGATGGAAAAAACCATTAGGTTTGGAAAGGAGCAATTGGTTGATTTTTTCCTTTATTTTATGATCCTATTCAGTGTAGTTTGGGTAGTCGATTTCAAAAAGTTTTTAAAATTATAGAATATAAAAAAATTATACATTGAATTAGGCATAATGAAACATATTTCAATACAAATACATTACATTTTCTAACAAATTTAAGAGGCATGATACTGATTCAATGGCTTGATTTCGATTTATAAATACAATCTACAAACATTATGTGGCATACATTTCTATTTCAAATTTCAATATTTTCAAGTATAAGTGAATCCTCATCTTTGGTTCCCTTTCAAGAATTATCAAATACTATAAGTATGGTGGGGGCATGAGTATACTTCATTCCCTTTCAACCATGTGACTTAGAGCCTACATCTATAGATGTGTGGTTAAATTGGAACATGTGTTTTATATTAGGTCTAATGAAACCCATCAACCTTAGCATCATTCATAATAAACCCATAGTGGTTCCCCCTTTTCGAGTGGTACATTGTGTAATCCTAAAAAATCACGAATGTTAGGTATAGTATTCCCTAACCTCATTTTATATTATTGGTTTCAATGAAATTGGGTGTATGCATGAAAATTTAAAGACTGCAAAATATGAATCAACACCAAGAACAACCTAGTTTGAAACCTAACATAACACCCTAAGATAAAGCTAAGAAGAGAAACTAAATGCAAAAACATAAAAAAATGCAAATCATTTCCTTATCACGTTAATTTTCTTCAATGAATGTGGATACTCAAGCGGTTTTGCAAGATAGGGTATCTTGCTTGTAAGGAGGAGGACAAGGTAAGAAACTTTTCCAAAATGGAAAGATTTCCAAATTTGGCAAGGCTCTTACATATGATGGTTTCTTAATTTAGTAAGGTTTCTATAAATGGAAATATTGCATGAGAATGGTGTATTTTACCTTTGGAAAGTCTTTTATGTAAGTTTTAGCTAGGGAGGTTAGTTGAGTTTAGAAAATGTCGGATAACAAAGATCTAGTATTAGTGTCTAGTTAAGAGTGATTCAAGTGATTTATTGTGATTAATTGGTCAAGGAATATTATGGGATGTGAGATGAGTTGGGGATGTTTTAATGAATTAATGATTGTGATTAATAAGATTTGTTTGGTTTAGAAATGAATTTTGTGGGTGCTAGATTTGGGGTGTCTAATTTTTCCCCATCTATTGGGAAGTTGTCACGGGTAGGGCACCCTTTCAAAGAAAGTAGTAAAAAATATATGGATGTTGGAATAAAATAAGTGGATTGATAGGGTGATGCCCGCTAAAGAGACCATGTGTGCATGAAAAGACACAGGACTCTTGAAAGGTGGAAAAGAGGTCGATAGCGAGAAGAAGAAAGTAAAAATGGAGTGTTGGAAGGAGATGCTCTGGTGGCATGGTTAATAAGAATAATAAGGGAACTATAAATATTGATCGATGGGACACTTTAGTAGATTATATGAAGGGATAAATAGGTTGATTTTGTAAGATATATAACACTTGGAAATGTTGATTTATGGGACACTTCAATGGATTTTGTGAAGGGGTTGATAAGTTGATTTGGAAGGAAGATAAAACTTAGAAATGTTGATTGATGGGCTACATTAGAAAATTTTCGAAGGGATTGATAGGATGATTTCCCAAGGCACGTGACTATGTCAAAAGGAGATGCCCCTAGTGGCATGGTTATTATGATGATACCTCATTGAGAGGATGTGTATGGAAGGAAGACACAAATGGGATCTTAAAATGTATAAGGTAAATGTCTAAATGGAGAGCCAAAGTAGTTGTGGATGTTGATTATGATTAGTAGATGTGATACGACGTAATGAGATTTAAGTCATGAAAGGATGAGTGTTGATAGTGTATAGATGATATATGAATGTTGCATATCTTACACAATGATGGATTTTATCAATCAACCTAATATTTAATGTGGCATATTATAGGATGCACCATGATATGGAAAACCATGATAACATTGTTGTTGTAGACACAAAATCACGCACTTACTACTATTTACTATTTGCCAAGTATGTTGTTTTTATATGGATCTTGCATAAGAAAAGTGATGTAGTGCAACATACCCTTTCAATCATACAACATGTTTCAACAATCAATTACACTCAATGGGTCCAGTTCCTTGTTTGGAAGATTTGATTTCTAGGTCTAGAATAGTTAAAATTTCCAAAATTTGATCTTATAAATAAAATAACACTCCCCTAATACTCTTCCTTATTCTAAAAATGTAAGTTCATACCCAATCAAATGACAAAATGCGCCTAAGTCTTGAAAAGATCCTTCTATCTTCTCTTATCTCTCTTTCCTCAACCTTCTAGCTTCTTGGAGTTGGTTATTCTGTTGGAAAATTTGGACTTTTGCATTTATTTACCTCTTTGAATATTCTATACCTTGTTTGTATACTCACCATGGTGTTAGAACAATGAATAAATGCATTCCTGGTTTCAATAACTCATTATTCCTCTCTTCTTTGCAAAATTGCCCCTACTTGCCATTTAAGACAATATAGTTTGTTCCTCTGGACCCTAGGTTCCTAAAGCTACTCGAGAAGGTCTAGTAAACTCCCATAGTTAATTTTTTCTCATTAAAACATGTTCACAAATTTTGGAGACTCAACTCTTTGATCCATTCCTTCTACCTTACTTTTTCTCCTTTGGCTTAATATTGCTTTCAAGTAGCCTAAGGAACTTTTCTCATCACATGTAATTCTCTTTACAATTAGCTTGAAGACACCATTTGCACTTTTTTTATAACCATTAGGGATTAATTTATGCCCCTAGAGTTTCTCCTTCATACTACTAACTTAGCTCATGGCTCCTTCATTACATGCCCTTTATTATTAGCCTTTTATAGATCTGTGTATCATGCCTCCTATAGACTAGTAAGTATAACTCTAAAAGTAACCTATGAAACTTAAAATTTATCCTTTTAACATCTCAATAAATCATTCAAGATCAATTCTACCAAATTTTAGGGTTAATTTCTTTGTCTAGGTATTTTTAGCACTCCACCTTTGTCAAAAACCCTAATTGTGCATTATAGGATCCCAAGAGGTGTAATATGGTCATATCCTCCTATTTACTTCAATATAAGGATCAAAAATTGGTCTGAGGATATATCTTAATGTTATTCAACAATTTATCTTACCCAAAAGTTCTATAAAGCATGAAAGATCCTTCCTCTTTTTGGTTTCTTTGCTACTCTATCATGTACAAAATTACAACACAGCTTATCCAAAGCCCTCACTCAACAACACAATTACTTATCATTATAAACATCCAAATTGTTCTCTTATCAAGGAGTCAACTAAGAAGCCTTATTCAAGCCTTTACACCAACTTCTATGGAGAAACACAACATTACTAAAATGCACAAATAGTCACATGCACTTCTTAAGTCCACAGTTAAGATTAATCAATACAAAATTCTCTTCCTTACTCCTCACTTCATCCCAAATGATTGATAACATCATAATGAAGGTTCTTGCAAGTTTTTATGTCTCTTTATAAATTAGAGGACTTACCTAGGGTTTCCTTCTTCCAAACCTTGACTAGGTTTCCTCATTATCCCGAGAAGAACTATTAACCAGAATTTAAGAATTTCACTCAAAATACAACCTTAATCTTCTAGTGAGAGGTCTCAGACAATCATGAAGAACATTTTTGACCAGTCTACAGAGGAGGTAGACACCAAAACTCAAAGAATACTTCAAATAACCTTTCTTGGACTGTGTTTCATAGTGACTCTATTTCTAAAAAAATCAACTTTAATAATGGCTAACTCTTCTTGAATGCATACATACCTTTTCCATGATATGTCATCCACTCTATAAATAGAGAAAACAAAAATATGGATCAAGAAATTGGCACCAATATCAGTCAGTTCCTTTTCTTGAGAGGAGTACACACTATCACAATCAAGATAATTGTTCCATGGCTTTAAGAGATCGGGCAGAGTACATTTACTATTTCCTAGTGCATATATGAGATTCAATAGGAAATTACTAGTTTCATACTTCAATCACATTGAAAGGCTCACATTCATGGCCAAGATACATTCCTATACACATAAGTTACAACTTTTCACATCAAAACAAAGTATCTTATTAGAATTATGAATTCCCTTAAAAATCTCTTTTTTAAGGCTCTTTCTACTGAGCCATTCTCCATACACATAGATTCACCGACTTGTTCTTCAAATTTCCCCTCTAAAATACATCCTCTTGAACCCTAACTAATTATTGAATACTTGTCATAAGTTCACTAACTATGTAAAGTATAATTCGCAACTCTTTATTATATCATTTGATCCCTTCACACACATTGGTGACTTTAGTTATCATGACCAACAACATATAAAACCTCCTAGCCATCTAAGACCATGAACACTCCTCACAAGCCAAGAATGGATTTGGGGAATTCAAATTTCTCAATCCCAAGGTACTAGTCTCGCATGTCAGGTCATTAGTGTTGAAATTCAAGTAAGAGATCCCTATATAAACACAACATACATACCATAATAAGGGGGAAAAATTTCTATCAAGGGCTATCTATCTACATATCAAAGGGATTACATCTTGGGCTCATTATTCTACATACACACTGCATAGGAAGGGAATTTCATTCTATTCCATCCACACATTTTCATTTTATCTAGCTACCTACCCGCTATCTTGGCATTGGATGAGGGTGACCTAGGAGCACTATTGCACACACAAGCACACATAACTACATTGGGTCTGAGATGTAGTGCAATGCTCAATCGTAAGTTCACTAGTTGACAATTGAGGATAGTCTAACCCTCATTTTACATCTTTATTTTTAGGATTTGATGTCTTTTAAGGGTTTTGTAGGAGGATATTTGTGTGTAGGTTTACAGTACCTCAACGATCCAAGTGCAACATACATGTGACCAAAGGAGAATAAGTGTGAAACCCTAACAACAATATCAAACCAGGTTCCAACCTTTTCTGCAGACTCCAACACCCCTACAGAGGTCTTGGGCCCACAGGTGCCCCTATTCTTGCCCATGTGCCCATGTCCAGCATTTCCACCTCCTCTACATTTTTTGAGGTTCGTTGTGATGGTCATCTGTATTTCTTTTTCATCACATTCTTCAGCCCAGGCACACTTCGAGATAAGAAAATCAAGGTAAGTGTCTTATCTCTCTCATTTCCTTTCATAATTAAAATCAAATAAATTTCCTAGCATTTATATTTCATTGTATGTCATTTATATAATCATTTTTTCATATTTTTAATAAAATTCAAATTTTATTAAATCATTTTGGTGAACCCGTAACTTAGAACTCATTTCCCTAGGATCCACTAAAACCCTAATGGCTAAGAGTAGCTCTTCTCCTCCTACCCAAGCTATGCCTCATGAGAGTATAAACCTATATATGATGAAGCAACCTATCGCTGAACTTCATGCTCTCTATCACAATATTACTCTTCCAGATGAGATTCAAAGACATCTTTTGGCCAATGAATGCAATATTCCTACTAGCTTTGATCATTCTACCATTATTATTATTGTTTCAGATCCAACAAGATTTTTTGGGTTGTCATCTTAGCTATCCTATCAGCAATAGGCCTCCTCCACCTTCTTCTATTTTACTGCAACTCTAGATGAGGCTATTATTGATTATTATTCTTAACCTTTGATGATAATACAAATTACAAACACATAATGAAATATACATGTGCATGATCTTTTTCTAATACTAGTCAGGATAATTGTATAGCTACATCTCATACTCCTTCTTACATTTTTGAAAATGTTTCTAGTGATTCTAAGGTTACATCTCATACTAGCTCTTCTTCATTATACATTGATGATACACTTGATGAAATCCTTGCCTCCAAATATTTTTTTGATATTGATGAGGCACATGATAGTAATGATTCCACCTCTTTGCATATTGTTGAATGTGAATTCCCCACTCCACTTTCATCTTCTTCTGAGATTGTGTCTAGTAACATGCATGTTGATTCATCTCCTTCCATTACTTCATCTCCTAACAATTCTTCCAATGATATTCCTAATGATGTTATTGATATTCCATGCTCTTCACCACCCATTATTTCTTTTCGCACCTACACCTCTAGTGTGCCCTATAGCATCATCCTCCACTTCTTCTTCTGATATTCCTATGATCACTCATAATGGAAAGATACAACCACTCAATACACCATCTACATCTCCTACTATTCCATCATATGATATCTTATCACTCATGCATGTTGTTGGTCAATTACAATCTCAGTCAATCTCTCACTCTTAAAATCAAGGCCTATTATGCTTCCATTGATAACAATTATTTACATGGAAATCCTATTCCAAAAAAAGATTCACAATTCAACATTCCCAAGGATTTCATTATGCCTACATTTTCATGCTTTGATGGTACTGGAAACCCATATTTACATCTCAAGCACTATCATCTAGCTATGGCTTCTTACTCTAATGATCGATTATTTCTAAAATATTTTCATCATAGTCTTATTGTTGATGCTCTCTCAATGGTACACACATTTACCTTTGGATCTATTAGTACCTATTGTGAGATGGAAGAGGTCTTTCTTCATCACTTCATACTTAACAATGGCCCTAGAGTCACACATGATCATTTACCTGGCTTACATCAAGGCAAAAAAAACCTATCATTGATTACATTTTTGCATTTCAATGCTTGCATGCATCAGTTAGTATTTCATCCCATTGACTTAGAAAAATCAATTCATCTTTTTCATGGCTTGATTCCTACTTTAAAACAGCACTTGTAATATGACACATGTGAATCATTCACACTCTTATGTTATAAGGTCATCGATTAGAACAAGATCTCATTATTGCACATGTTATAGATCCTCCTCCTAGTTCATTACTACTTTATGCATCATCTAGTTCTTCTCCACTTCCATCTATTGAGCATCCTCCATGGTCTCCATCTCCTCCACCTCACAAGAAAGTTCAATCTTCTCCATCATGCATAAGCATCCTTCATCTCCTCCACCGCATCGGGCTCCACCTCAAACTTCCATCTCCTTCATGGGAGCCATTACACTTTTCTCATCATGTTAGACCTCATGATGTGTTGTGCATGCTTTGCTTGAAGCATTTTTGATTCATTTACCTTCTAATCAACATCATCCACCTCATCACTTGCAATGCCAACATGATCAACCTTATTACAACTATCATCATATCAATGGCCATCGTGACAATAATGATTGTGCCCTTCATGATAGATTACAACAATTAGAAGATAAGGGTGTCATTTCCTTTGGCTCTCACTCTCATGAGTGGTCTATGTCTCCACTTCCACATGCAAGTGTTGTTACTTCTAGTTTGACTTATCTCCTTCATCTAGTTCTAAGGTCATTATTCATCCACCACCACAGTCATTGTTCATGCGTGCTCTCCATCTCATTCATCCACTGTTGCACCATCTCATCATGCCACACAATGCTACTACTACACATTGGCTTCCTAAGCCATCAACATCTGCACTTCCCACCGCTACATCTCCCATCATTGGCACCATTTCATCAGGCATTAGTTTGGTTCATATGCTCATGTTGCCTCCATTCCACATGCTTCCACCACTCCATGCCACTTGGTCTTTGGTAGGTGATTTTCCTCACCTTACCCCCATGATGCACTCATGTTCTTATGGTTCTTACATGACTATTGAGGATATGTTATAATAAGAACCTCACCATATCTTCATGCTACACATTATATCAATATATTTATCTAGCATATACTATCATATCATTTCCCGATGACACTCTTGCTTTACGGTTCATTCTTGACTACTGAGGGGTCTTATATAAATGAACCTTATCATCTACACACTAGGGGGCATCACTATTCTCCTTCCCCCCTCTTCATCATATTCACACATGCTTAAGTACACTTTTATGACCATCTCATTCACATACTCTTTTATATCATTCATTTTATACATACTTTACCATTCATCACAACTCTATTTGCACATACAATACACTATCTCATCATTTATCTATCTATAATCACATTAATCATCATTATTCATTAGTCAACATCAACAACTACACATTGTAAATCAAATCAACAAAAACAATGATCAAAACATCACACATCAAATATAATGACAATAATCAACAACACATCATACATCAAGATATGAGTCTAATCATCACATCACATCAATAAACATCAAATACAACAAACATACACCAATAGTCCATATATATATATATATATATCACAATCATAGTTACAATCATAGTTACAAAATGTTCAACATGGGGGGAAACCCCCCATACATCACTACATCACTATATATCATATCTCATCATCACTATCACTATCTACAATCTGAGGAGCTCTAGAACTAGAGCTTCACCGCTCAGTCTATGCCATTGATCGATCATGGCCCCTATATCTCTCTACTTGCCGATGCAATAATGTAACCTTAGTCAACTGCTCCACAAAATGACCTCTGTAGCTCCACAAACCTCACAAATACATCATGTGTTAGGGACCTCCACCCGCAGCCTCTCTAGCTCATCATGTCTCCTCTCATGCCTCATCCCTCTCACTCAATAACACGGTAACATGGTACACGTGTCGCCACCGCTAGTGCCACATGGATCGAATAAATGAGCATGCTCACCCCATAAACCATCATCCACCCACTCTAGCATACCACCACCTATGAGTACATTCAAGTGGGCACATTCCACATCAATGTGTGATAGATGTGTCCACAATCAAGTGACCAATACACATCACCTGCATCCATAGATCAACACATTAGAAAAAAATGACAATTAATCAACCAAATAACAAATCACAAGTATCACTATACAAATACTCATGCTCTACTATATCATTGCTACCACACTATGGGGGCATGTCCTTTCCCCTCTACTCCTCCCCTCAAGTGGTGCTCCCACCGCATCCAAAAATATTGGAAAAAAAATACCCACCGATGTGATGCCCACCATGCACATGGTATGCCTCGTACACCCCACATCATCCACATCTATCTCTCTATCACCGCATCTACCTCATCTAACCTAGGGGTACTACTAGTTGCTCTCTATGTGCCCCTGGTCTAGCTCTAGCCCTCCTCGGTGCCCTAATGGCCCTCACCCATATATATGGCTCTGTAGGGGCACATCCTGGGCCATACCAAAACTTTCGTGAAACATGCTCCACCTGGAATATCTTGGTCACCCTAAAAACCAATCCTCTAGCCACATAGTCCATCAAATACATCATAGCTCTACTCCATCCTCTGGCCATCCTCCGTAGTCTCAGTATGGCCTCCATATCATGGCCTCTAGCCCCATATGATCTAACATCACTCTATAGGTATATGTATCCATCTTCCTACTACGAATACCTACCCATCTCCCAAAAAATATATCTGGCCTCACCCACTCTGCATGTGGTCCACCAACCAACCTCAATATCGCAATATGCTCATAGGCCCATACATGTAGCAATGTGGTAGCTCCAATCCCACCCCCATGCTCCTCTATGCATAAATATATATAGATATTTTATAAGTGGGCCAATACACATCATGCCCAAGCATATCTCATCCCATCCTCCTCTATCCGATGGAAAATATCATGCATCTTATACAAGATGCCTACACCACACCCTCCTTCGCAACAACCGATGAAGCAATCACAACAACAATGAACTTCCACAATCGTGGAACCCCTGACCTCAATATAGCATCCAGACTAATGTGGACCTTAGTATGAACTGGGTCCCCGTAAAGTACCACCTAACGGCCCTCATCTATCTCTGAGCATCATCTATAGCCATCACTAAACCCTCTCACCAACAATAGGCAATCACAATATGTGATATACATCCTCAAAGTCATGATCATCTCTCTCCCGTAGGAAACCAAAATGTGCAAGTATCTACACACCATCTCTCACACAATGTGGTGATCATCGACATATTATGGGCACATCCCCATCCTCGCTATGTGTCACAAGCCGACATGGTCCAATACATCCCACTCATCATCTGACAAACCCAATCCTAACAATGTGCTCAAATGGTGGCCACCACAAAACTCTCATGAATGAATATCCTTCACACACACAAAATGACAACAAACAAAACATTAACATCTTATATATATGCAAATACACCTACCTATAACATCAACAAACATCAATTTTAACATTTTTCACACTTTGGGATAAAACTAGCCTTCTGGGTCATGCCCAGCTCAGCAAGACATGGGTGCACCCAAGAGTAGGTCACCAGTGCCCATGCCTAGGGCATTAGAGTCCCGAAGGTCATTAGTGCCTTCAATGCTCTTTCCCATGTCTAAAATGCCTAGAAAATCAAAAACAATTTTTTTGCCAAAATTCACCAAAAACAACTAATTTCAACACAATTTTTAAAAAAAATCACACTTACTAGCAACTATCATACGTGATGCCACTACTACCGCCACCATCTCAAAATGATTCAATCACAATGCTCTCACTTGAGGCATCTTCACACACCTAGAGCTCAAAATCACACTCATGCAATAATCAAATGAGTTTCCTATTCACTTTTTCATATTACTATTTATAGTAACTTTGATTACCTACCATGCTATCATCATTATTTACACCTATCCTCTAACTAATCAACATCGCATGGTTTCAATCATATCTGGAGCATCCTACTCCGATTCTTATCTCGTTTACATGTTCTCTTCAAAATTCCACCTACTATCGTATCATACACATTCCACAAACACTATATTCCTCCTTGACATCATTCAACTCGATATACACACACTTTTGTGATACCTATCATACATTCACTATTACATCATTACACACTTACTTTTGGCTCAACATTCATTCTCATCATCACTCCCCTTTTTCCAAAAAGGGGGCATACAATCGGGCATCCTATAATCCCCCTCACACCATTTACATGATCATTTTACATTTCTAACTCTCTCATTATCAAAAATTTTCTCATACATTACATGACATTTCACACCACTTTCTAGTGATTCCCCTAATGACCTAATATGGGGGCAACAAGCATAAAATATCTCCATGAGTAATCGATCAATCAATCACACACATTCGAATCTCGAAAACACAAATATTTTACTATTCAAAATCACATCTTGGGGGTTAATCACCAATCATGGGACATAACATCAATGTATTTATCCTCCCATAGGAAGGGGAGCTCATGACCTCCAACATTTGGGAGTTATATCACCAGACTTTCACAATGACATAAAACTACATTGGGTTTGAAATGTAGTGACAGTTATTCTACATTTGACTCTCATTTTAGCATTTATATTTCATTGTATGCCATTTATAACATTGATTACTTTTGATTTTAATGAAATTATACATATTTTATAAAATCATCGGTTGTAATATGGATTAGGACCGGCTCAAAAGGAAAATAACAATACACACAAATAACAAACAAGAAAGAACACACAACACATACAAAATTAGTTTAATGCGTTTATTTGTCTTGTTTATCCCCCAAGTGATGTAAGATGGTGACAAGGGTAATAATTTGGCCCAAGTAACAATATATGTAAGGGGTTGGATTGAGAATGATATATCCCAAAGAAGTTGATGATAATTTGTGATGTTTGTCAAGGAACACTTTGGGTACGCCAAAAGAAAAAATAATATTTTTTTTTCCTTTTTTCTATTGTTTTTTTATTTTTGGAGTTTTTTAAATTATCGAGGCTTTTCAAAAAAATATATATATTTTAGAGTTTTTCAATTTTTTTGTTTTTTCACATTTTTGGTTTTTTTGAAGTTTTTTTTTTTAAGTTTCAATTTTATTACTAACCCTCTTTTTGAATATTCATTTTTTCAACATTCTACATGTTAGTTTTGTCAATTTCTTGAAAATCTTAAAATCTTAAAGTGTTTTTTTATCATGAATGTTAATGTTTGATAGCAGTTGAGTCTTCTATTCATATATTAATGAGATGGGTTGTTGTCAAAATTGAATCTTGGTTGGAAAAATTTGACCTTTTTGCAGATTAAGGGACATTTTTTTGACATTTTTTGAGTACATGTTAAGTGCATACCCGTGAGCATAAGAGCATATGCATAACCCATCTTCCGAAGGCCATAAATTTTGCTCCCGAACTGAAAAATGACTCCATTTTTTTGCATTGGAAAGGTATTGAAGTGAAATATGAAATGAAAACATAAATTTAGGATTTAGACTTACATAAATTGTAGGTTTTTCTTTATTATAAACTGGTCATTTTCATTGCATGTTAGATTCACTTTTTGATCAACACCATGTATGCTCTTCTCTTGCACTTTCAAGTGACCTTGAGAATCAGAAATGGATATGATTATGGATATTTTTCTAACACATTTAAATGCTTTAATGAATTTTTTTCCATTTTTACTTAGTTAGATCAAAGTTTGTGTATGCTCTTCTCTTGCACCTTTTGGTGATCTTGAGAATCAAAAGCAACTTTGGTCTTCTTTTCTAACATTTTGTGGTTACTTGGAAAATTTCATCATTTAAGTTTCTTAAGAGGAATTAATATTTTAAAGCATTTAATGATCTTTAATGAATTTAATTTTTTCATTTTTATTTAGTTAGATCAAATTTTGTGTATGCTCTTCTCGCACCTTTTAGGTGATCTTGAGAATCAAAAGCAACTTTTGTCTTTATTTTTAACATTTTTGGATTAATTTGGAAAACTTCATTTTTATTGCTTAAGGGAATGAACAATAATTTGTTAAAAAATATTTAATGGTCATTTGATTTACAATTTTTTCCCATTACAATATCATGTTGGGTTACTCATTGTGTATGCTCTTCTCTTCTTCTTTTAGACAATCTTGAGAATCGAAACAACATTTGATCCTCTTTTTAAAATGTTATGATTTCCATGGAAACTATTAACCTTTTCAGTGCAAGACCAAATATCATTTGTCAAAGAAAAAGGATCTAAACCAATACTAATATAGTTTTTTTGTAGGTTTCAATGGTGTACAAAACCACATTAAGATAAAAGATAAAAAAACACCACTATTCAAAACATTGTATTTGTAGGTTCGGTTAAGAGCTATGACTCGTTTCCACTTAAAACTGGGGGAAGTGCCTTGGCATAAGCCATAAAACCCATAAGGATGCCCCCAGAACCCCAAAGTAGTTCACACCTTGAGGGAACCTGTGTGAATGAAATGGGAAGTGCTCCACTTACCACTTGACTAGTACGCCTTTGTGAGATTAGAGTCAAAATTATCTTCACGCGACCCCAAGTGAGATATAACTGAATGTAATTTTTGCTCATTGTATTGAAGGGGGTAAAGTAAAGTTGGGATACTCCTTGGTTTAGTCAAGTGTGACTTCCTTGGAAAACCATGCTCATGAGAGATAATTTGTGACACCTAGAGAGTGAACTAATAGGAAGCCATTTTGCACAGGAGCCAACTTTACCAAAACCAATCGTGTTTCAAAGAGCTCTCAAAAAGAAAAAATTTTTGGAGTCAAAACCTTGTTTAGTCGAACAAGGGGAGAGTCCATCAAAGTTTGATCCAGTGTGACATTCATCACGAAATTTGTGAAGTGTTACTTTGTCTTAGTTTTTCACTTGTCTTAAGACAAGGCAAAACTCTGCCAAAGTTATGCCAAGTATTTTTCATCCCCACTTGGTCTACTCCTTTGTTTTCTTGTTGATATTTTTGGGAAAAAAAAGCATACATACATGTAGTTACTTAAGATTGTGTCCACCACTTTTGCACCCACTTACATCCTTCCTTATTGTGACTATGATAGTAAGCATTGAAAGTGTGTTGGTATGTCTTCAAATCTTGAGTAGCCTTGTCTTGATACCCACATCAAGACATTTCATCGTAGTTAGGCTTGCTTCATCATCGATCTTCCCTTGAGGTGTTACTTTTCTCAGCATCATCTTGATACAATTTTGATACTTACATCTTGTTTCTCGTAAACTTGATTTAAGTGTCTAGATTGTACCATTACGTTGCTCGCACCTTAACAACTCCTTGGTATACTTTGACCTTGTTTCCTTCCAAACATTTCCTCAACCTTGAAAAGTGTTGTTGTTACATTGTTCACATCATATCAATATTATTTTGATACTAATATCTTTTTTTTGCAAAGCTTGATTAACGTATCTAAGTGGTATTATTGTTGCTCACATTTGTAACTTCCACTTTTTGGGATTTAGGCCTTTTTTGTATCTAGATTAGTTATAATATACTTTGCATTGGAAGTCACTTCAACCCCTTGTTAATACTTATGCCTTGTTTATTTTAAACTTGACTTAAGTGTTGACATTGTGTTGATCATCTTGCATTCAAACTACCATTGAGACACATTTACATAGGGAGTATTTCTTTGAGATTGGATTTTTTGAACTTGCGTGATTTTTCTTGTATATTTCATTGGATTTTTTTCTAGGAAACTGATGTGATTTTCCTTTGTGATCATTCATCTTGTTAGACTTTTTTTCTAAGGACAATTTTTGATCCTTTGATGAACATTGGTTCTTTCATTTGACACAAAATTTTAAACCATTTTGACAACTTTAATTTTTCCAAACCTTGTTGGATTGTCAAAATTGTGTCATCAATAATGTTGTTTTCCTTAGATCCCTTTGGAAAATCACATGAACATCTCCATACTTACAAAATGTCTAGTTGTTTTGTCATTATGCTACCCGAATCGACATGGAACTTCCTTCCATTTGAAGGAGTTCAATCATATAATCTAGGTCTAGGAATTTGGACCCAACAATGCCAAAAATGACTAACTATCACATGGTTCCTCACACTTATGACAATAGGAACCTAGGTTTAGGAATTCACATCAAAAACATGCCCATCATGACTAAACCTTGATTGGTTCTTCACGCTAGAGAACCCATTTGGCTACCCCTTTCCCCACCTTCATCTCATAGTCGGTGGTATGATTCTGATGATTCTAAATGATTCTAATCCAAATATTCTATTTTAATTCTAATCCAAACTATTCTTTGATTCCTCTCAATCTTTTAATGATTCTAATCCAAACTATCTTTCAGATTCCTCTCAGTCTCTGAGCCTCATCAATCAAATTTCTTCTAAGGAATAATCAATCACCTAAACAAAATTTTCCTCCTCTAAGGATTTGTGTCACCACAAAATCTCCCCATCATTCTTCTAATTCAACTCCTACATTGTGGTCCTCCCTTTCTTTCATAGACCCCCTTTATCAGTCACCTCAATGATGTCTTCCTCCTTTGAAGATCTGTGACTCCAAGTTCCTCAATCATTCCTCTAATTTGACTCTCTAAGTCATGGTCCTCCCTTTCTTCACAAGACCCCCTTTTATCAGTTCACCTCAATGACTCTTCCTCCATTGAAGATCCATGTGACTCAAAATTCCTCTAATCAATCATCCAAGTCGACCCCACATGTCACAATCCACTAACTGGCTACATGTGATCCTCTTTGTCTACCTGCACTATGTCATCTTCTAGGAAAACCAATACCAACCCATTCCAAATCCCCATCTTCTTCCACTCATGAGACATCTAAATCCAAATCTACTTCATCTCTTGAGTCATCTTCTATCTATCATCATCAAACATCTTCTAAATCTTCCACACTTATTGGACCTCTTTCTTCTAATCAACCTACTATCATCAAACCAACAACAACCCATACCGATTGATTTATTTCAGAATGAAGAAGCAATCAAGAGAATTCATGGGGCTACATGATGACATCCTCTAGAGGACCATGAGAAAGGATTCTCTTTTGACCTCGATGTGTTCACGTATTGTGGGGAAGAGTTGATTCCTTTTTTCAAAAACAGAGAGGAAGATCCTAAGATCATCAAACTTGATCCTCCTCTTATTCTTCCATCTTCACATTCCCATTACATGGAGAAACTCCTGGGTCTATCATTGATCCCTGGCCTATCTTCTCATCACCCCATCATTCTTTACATATCACAATTCCTCAATCACAATCTCACCTTGGGTCACCTCCTAGTAGCCCATCATCTTCTTTCTATATGTGGGCCACCTCCTAGTATCCCTTCATCTTCTATTTTGGGTCACCTCTGGGTAGCCCATTATCTATTCTTGGGCCATCCTAGGCCCCATCCTATCTTGGGACACCTCTCATCTTCTATACTATGGGACATCCTCTTGGTAGCCCCATCATCTTCTATCTATGGGACACCTCTAGTAGTCCCCTCATCTATCTGGGCCACACATCCTAGTAGTCCTTCATCTTCCATCTATGGGACACCTCCTAGTAGCCCATTTTCTTCTATACTTGGGCCACATCCTAGTAGTCCTTCATCTTCATCTATCATCTGTAGCCCACACCTCCCTAGTAAAGTATTCCATCTGGACACCTCTTAAGTATCCATCCTCTTCCTCTTCAATCCTTGGACCATATCCTTTTTCCATCATATCATCCTTCTATCAACAAATGGGCAAGCCCACCATCATTCCTCACATTCCTATCATCAATCCTAAACATCCACTTTCTTCTCCCACTTCTGGGATCAGAAAAATCACACATTAGCTTATATGAAACCCAAACAGTTTCTTCATCAAGCTAAGATCAAAACTCCAAAGAGCTCCAAAGCTCCCAACAATTCAAACAACCATAAAGTTAAAAATCAAACGTGATTCAAGAATGCACACCAATGCAACCATCAAGTATGGCACAAAGTGTAAAACCTATGGATAGGGAACTCAAGATCCCACATACAAAATCCATGTTGAAAGATAAGTCACAATCACTTATCAAATATGATCTCACTACATGGTCATCGAGATTGGAGATAATATCACTCTTGATAAAAAAAAACTCCTAGTCTCCCTTATAAAATAAATCACAAACATTGTTGTTGGATCTTATCACGCAGAGTGACATTGTTGGTCCCAACTTCCCAAAATCAAAAATCAAAATCAAAAAATTAAAAAATCAAAAAAAAAAAAATTCAAAAATAAAAAAATGAGAAAACATTAAAACATTAAAAAAAAAAAATCAAAGGTACAAAGATCAAACATTGTAATCAGGTATTATATACACATGGATGTTCTTTCTTTCCTTTTTTTCCATTCCTCTGCAAGTCTCCCACCATTTTCATCCCTTTGATGATCTTTTGGTTAGTCTATTTTGCACTCATTTGTGTGACATTTATCTCTATAGTATTTGTTTGACCTTGGTCTTTCATCACCTTGGTAAATTAAAGAATGACTGACCTCTTAGAGATCCTATCACTATCTACATCTAATAAACTTGTTGTGAAGAAATTTTGGATGTATTTGTTGACACTAGCCAATGTCATCATCACAATCACTTCCACATCCTTCCATCAAGCCATCAAGTGGTTCTTAACCCCTTATCAAAACAATCGAGAGAGCTGAAATAATTTTCAGAAAGCAAAAATCAAAAAAAAATCAAAAATCAAAAAAAAAAAAGCAATATATAACTCTCTCTTGGGGTATTTCCAATATCTCTATTGGGGCTATGGATGCTTGGCTGTAGTAGTAGAGAAATGTTGTGACTAGAATCAAATACATCTCATCGGGGCTATGGACGCCTGGCTGACAACGGAGCAATGTATGACTCTCCTTCCACCCTCCATTCACAAATCACCTATCAAAATAAATCATTCCTACACATTGGCTAGTTTGTCTTCACTTATTTCTATCAAATCTTCCTTCAAGAAGTAATTAATTTCCACGTGCACACACTGGATCTCTATGAGAAAACATGATTAGTATGTTACCAAGTGTTTTTTTGGACCTTGTTCAAACTCTTACTTTAGTCTATATTTTGTCTCATGATTTGTGCCTTGGGCTAATCACCTTTTCATCGCCAATCTTCTAGCTACATTTTCCATATCCTTTCATAACATTTTTCTTTTGCTTCTTTTAGAACATCCATGTGTATAAGATTTCCTTTTACCATGTTTGAGGGAACTTTGTCCCTTTTTCAATAAAACAATCTTCTACTTCTATCTATCATATTTTTCTTGGCCAGCTTGCACTGGGGCATGCTTGCTCCTTCTTAGCACTTCATTGGTTTGAGTTCATCATCATGTTGAACCTATCATCTTGGCCTTGATCGACTTATCTTCTTCTTGTATATATGCATGATATTTTCCCTTGTACATTCTCACATCTCTCATTAGGGCATATCTTGCATCTTCATTTTCACATATACATAGCTTTCCTTGTAAATTTTAAAAATCCTAGGGGCACAGTTTTTTATTCAAAAAAAAAACTTTGAAAATTTTAAAAATCCAAAAAAATTAAAAAACAAAAAAAATTCAAAAAATCAAAAAATTCAAAATCCAAAAATTGGTAAAAATTCAAAAATCCAAAAATTGGTAAAAAAAAAAAAAAATTGTAAAAATTAAAAAATTTTTTCAAAATTGGTAAAAGCATGCACATGCAAGAAATGTCAAATGCATCATACTCAAACATCAAAAAATTTTCCTACAAAACATCTTTCTTTGGTCCTCAATTGTTTCTTGCACAAATGACTCATGGATCATTGGATCTACCTCCATTAACAAAGTTGGTTTTCTTACTATGTTTGTACTTCCCTTGCACAAACGAGTTTCTTGGGTATTGTTTCATAGTGCATGATTCTTTTTCATAGGACCCATGTCCTCCGTATATTCCCCTCACATGTATCCTTGCTTGGGGCACCATTTTTAACCCTTGTTGTTAAATCAAACATTTGGGAACTGAAGCTTGATAAAAAACATTTGTGCAACTATCTTGAATGTTGTTTGTTTGAGTATGTGTGTTTGTACTTGTTTCCTTGTTAGGTTAGCTTGTTTACTTTCTTGTATTGCATTACGTTATGTATGTTGCATTGAGTTAGCATTTTTAGCAAATGAACAAATGTTAGTATTATAGATTTTTCATGTTATGGTACACTTTTGTTGTATGTGTATATTTTAATAAGGACCGATGACGTAGATCAAAAAGCAAAATGATGAAATAAAGTTGTTTTTACATCAACTGGATGAAAGCTATTTCCATTCTCTTCATCTTCATTTTTCTTCCATATCATTTTCTTCTATCAACATTTTTCTTCAAAATCACTGGGGCAATAGGGATCACCTTTTTATCCCCCCCCCCTCCATTTCTTTTCATTTTTCCTTCATCTTTTCGATCATCGATCGACCTCTTCCATCACCCCATCGACACTCGAGGGGGCATCCTTCATTCTACTATTTTTTCTTCTATCCCTTAAAAAATTTACTTTTATACTTTTCTACTATATTTGAAGTGGCATCACTTACGCCACCCCAAAGAGGGGAAAATGTAGACACCTAAAATCCGCTTACGTAATTTAATACTAAAATTGCACTAATTATCTCTCTCTTATATCATTCTTGTCATAATTAGTGATTTATCACTAATTAACCATGATCTTCACTCTCTTTTGGTCAAATGACGACACTTCATCAATAAACCACCATTTTCCCTCTATTTCATTAATTAATTACATTTCACTAATTAATTAGCCTTCCTATCACTCAAGATGTTCGATTAATGACCTTTCATTAATTAATGTTCCACTTCTACTTGGGTTAATTAATTATTATTAATTAATTACGCTCACTACTCTAAATCAATAAATCACCATTTATTGGATCAAATTCCTCTCTTACATCCCCTCAAATCATACTAATTTTCCTCTAATTAGCTTCTATAAGCTTACATCTACCTATTAATTAATCACACTTTGATTAATTAAAACATCCCCCAACTCCCATGAGTTACTAATGACAAATTAAACTCTTCTAAATCAAGGTTACCTTTTCTAAAGCAACCTTATCCATTCCTAATCTTGCTTTACCCTTATCCCACATGCACCAAGTCAAAAATCTTCTCAAACATGAAGGTTATATAAAGAACCCTCCTCCTTCCTTCTAAACACACACCATGCTTTGAATAGTGAAAACTATAGGCATTTTGATCTTGAGCATTCTCCATTGATTTGGAAATAGCTTCTCCATCTTGCATCCATTCACTCAAATTTGAGTAGTATGGGAAGATCCAAACTAGTGTTTCCACCTTCCCAAAAATGATAATTGAAAATGATTACAAGCTATATCGAATGAGAAAGGGATGGTGTGCAATAGGCATTGAGTGCCCATATATGGTTCGTTTAGGTGAAGTAAAATTTAAGTGTAAGTTTCATCAAGGGTAATTTTGTAGTGTGTGGAAATGGTTTGAAACAATATTGGTGGAAAATAAATGACGATTTGGAAGGTACAAATCATGAGACAACAAATGGAATAAGATCGGAGTGTGAAACATGTCTAAACAACACTCATGAAAATACTAGCATCGCCCAGAGAGAGAGACAGAGAGAAAATATGAGTCATACATTATTCCATTGTCATCCATGAATTTATAGCCCCAAAAATATTTATTTAATTCTAGTTACAAGATTACTCTATTGTCATCCAGGTTGTCCATAGCCCTAGTAAATGTACTAGAGACACCCCTAGAGAGTTTTGATATTATTTTTGACTTTTCCTTTTACTTTTGATATTTTTGTGTGGTTACTAGAAAGATAGTCAACTCTCTTGATTTTTTTAAGGGGTTAATAACCACGAGTAACTTGATGGAAGGATGTGGAATTGATTGTGTTGTCGAAAGTGCCAACATATATGCCTAGGGGTATTCAATAAGGTTATGAAGTGGTAGATAGTTTTGGGGACATCTATGAGGATAATCATTCTTTGATTTACTAGGTAATGACATACCAAGGTCAAATGGTTGCATTAGAAAGTATTGACTCACAATATTTATGACAAGCTAATCAAGCAATGAAAAGAGATTGGAATAACATGTGAATTATTTATGTGGTAGTGACAGGAGATGTGTAGAAATATGGAAGTGAAAGGGAGAATACCCATGTGCAAGCAAATTTTTATTACAATTTTTGATGCTTTGATTTTTCAATGGTTTTGATTTTTCGATGCTTTTGATTGTTTTGACTTTTGTGATTATTTTGATTATTTTTGTTGTTTGGTGTTTTTGGATTATTTTTATTTTTATGATTTCTAGATTATTTTGATTGTTTTGAATTTTTGATGTTTGGATTTCTTTGGGTAAGTTGTTACATCCAAATTGATTTCAAATCCCTATGTGTGGTCCCTGGAGGGTTACCAACTTAGAATCCCATGAATTTTTGATAGCCTCATCATGTTGAGAGAAATCAATTGGTGTGGGATTTTGTTTATATTGTTTTATGGGGTCAAGGTATGGATGGTTAAGTTGGATGGTTTGGACATCGATGTCATGAAATGTGTTGGTGATAGCAATATATTCATAGATGGAACCTATTTCAATGTTGGAAGAGGATTCCTTGTTGATAGTGGAGGTGTTGCTAATATCATTGTGCAAATTACGAAAGGGTTTTCATTCTATGTTGTAGCAATTTGAATATTAGTGAACTTGAATAGGTTCGTGGATGCCTTTTTGTTAACGCCTAGTCCTTGTCCTCGATAGTTCTTGATTATGAACATTGTGTTGGTTATGAGGTATTTTTACATTGGAAGTAGGATGACTAGGTGTTCTCATGAGGTTAGGAGCTGTAGAGATTTCAATTTCTTCATATGACATGAATCCTACCTTAATGAGGTATGAAGTACCAATTTGATATAATGTTTGATCCTTTTGCTTGTGTGTGTTATGTTTTCTACGGATTTTAGGATACAATATAAGTTTTACTACATTGAATCCAATTTGAATTTCACAATATCCCGATTATTTGGAAATAATTGTGAAATGGGATTTAGATGGTGGATTTTTGGATGTAGATGGGAGTGTATATAGATGAATGTAGGATGGAAGACTTTTGTCTTTGAATATGCTTTAGTCATGGGAATTTTTATGCTTGGGAATGTATTGTTATGGTATAGATTTGCAACCAATGCTTGAAATTACAATTGGTCAATGTCATTGGGGACTCTTGACTCTTGAAGGACATGATACAATATGCCCATATGAATAGTGGATGTTTTGAGAAGATCCAAGATGGAAATTTATATGATATTCTTCTCAAGTTGTTCGATTGGGTTGTATTAGTTCTCAAGAGTAGGTAGAAGAGGTTGTTGGATAATTATTTTGTTGTTTATGATTTGTTTTTTTGTGGGATCGACGAAGCCTATAAAAGTGTTATAAGAGAAAGAATATTCATTTGTGTTACGGTTGTTTGCTTGATTTAGATTAAGAGGTGGATTGGTTGGATTGAAAAAGGGAAAGGATCTCATTTCTAAGTATGTGATTTTAGGGCATTATTACGGTCAATTTGGATATCCCCTTGGTCAATTAAGTTTGGACATAGTTTTTTAGTTGCAAAAAAATTGTTTGTCAAATTTCCTTGGATTCAATGGTAGGCACAATTTTTTTCCCCTATGCCAAGAGGGTTTAGGCATGCTCTCACTAAAAGCTTTTGTTTTTTTTTATAAAATATCATGTTTTTGTTTCTAATTGATGGAAGATGATGGTCAAGTATTTATATAAGAGATTGAATTGTCTTTGTTTGGTTTCTTGTTTATATTTCCCCCTAAGATAGTAAATTGGGGGTTGTTGGAAGCGAGATGTAGATTTTGTATGGATGGGTGGATGAATGGATTTTGGATTTTATCGATTAGATTTCTAGGATTGTAATAGATGACAATTGAGATTTAGTAGGATTTCATCTTTGTTTTGGTATAATATTTGGTCAATTTTGGTATGATTAGGCTTAATATGATAGACATTGGATTTCTTTTGGACTCGAGACTATGTTCATATCATGATTGAAATTTTGATCAATGAATGGATTATCATCAAAATAGTTTGTTGTTTCTTGGATATGTTTGATTTGGTATATCAAAAATAAATGTTCATGATTGGAGATAGATAATAGAATAAATCTATCTATATTTAGATGATAGATAATTCTGTTTAGATGATAGATAATTCTGAATTGGCCTTGTTTACGAAGAAGGGAGCTATAAGTAATAAATAAAAGCAACTCTTAATTTCATTGAGAGTTTGATCCTGGCTCAGGATGAACGCTGGCGGCATGCTTAACACATGCAAGTCGAACGTGAAGTGGTGTTTCCAGTGGCGAACGGGTGCGTAATGCGTAAGAATCTACCCTTGGGAGGGGAACAACAGCTGGAAACGGTTGCTAATACCCTATAGAGTTAGTACCTCCTAGAGGTAGGCTGAGGAGCAAAAGGGAGGAAGGTCCCATTTACTTAGGTTTTTATTTGTTTGGATGGGTTTCACAAAGGGGAATCAAGAAACACAATGAGAACAACCTATGCTAGTCATATGGGTGTATAAATGCATAGTATACTACTAATATACCTTAAAGGTATGACGTAGGTATCTTAGGGAATGTTGTGTTCTTGACACTACCACATGATTGCATCCAAACTATTCTTATGCTAGGCTAAACAAGGTTTCTAGGGATTCCTCAACATACCTTACGATACATGAGGAAAAAAATCTATGATATAAGGAATGCTATATATGGCCGAGTATTGGTCGAAACCACCTCACTTCACAATATCTAGGTAAAAATGCACTCGCTCAGCCAATAAGGCCAACTCTTCTAAGGATATTGTATATCCTATTGATACATGGGCTTTGGTTGAATTCTTGAGGTAAAATCCAAGTCACTAGACCATAAAAAAGTGATAAATAAATAACTTAATTGTTTTGATTATTAAGCTTACATTGTAAGAGAGGAGCATGCACAACTAAGACACGGGATGAATGATACACAAATTAAATGAACACCAATACAATAGAATAAATAATTATATTTAAAATCCTTGCATGCAAATGTTAATAGTTTTATTGATTTAACACTTTGATGTGTGATTGTAAGATGTAAACAGTTACAACAAGCCAAAATATCAAATAAAACCCGCAAGTTGGTGATCTAAATGATTAGAAATGATAATATGTGCAAGATGACTCTATGAATTAAAAAGTCAATTACAATACTACACGTAATGAATGAGATACAAAAAAATGTAGACATCACAACTGCATTAAACTACTAGAAAGTAAATATGGTACATGTATAATCAAATATGGTATCTTTGTAAAATCATAGCCACCACATATAATTCAAATATGTGTGTAACCTATAGTAGATTGTCAAAAATCTACACTACAATATTATTTAGATACCCTAGCATAAAATCAAATACATCATAATTTTTTTAGATATGTTAATACCATGCGGTAGAGTGTCAACCAAAAGTTACACTATAGAAATAATTAAAAGTGCTATCAATAAATCAAATCCCTCATAGAAACATCAAATACATGGAAACATATAACTATTAGAAAATAGATACAATATAAAAATCATCAGCTACACTAGTATAAAATCAAATATGTCATAAGGAAAACAAATATATTAGCAACCTACATTTGAAAAACAAGTTAGGGATGCTACTAGTCTAATAAGATATGCTTATCTTGAAGAAGGATACACTAACACACAAAATGAATATGTTTATCTCTTGAAAGACATAAAATCTGATTTTTTTATGAAAACATGCAAGATTCATGGTAAAGCTAAAAAAATTTATGACTCAAGGACACTCATATACTTGCACTCTTATACATACAAGAACCACTAAACAACCATAAAACTTGAAAAATCAAGAAAATCTATAAGGGGTGTATCACTAGGTGTGAAAATGTATGCATGTAAAGTTAAAAACTTCAAAATGGGAATTAAAACCTAACAAACCCTAGTATAAAACCTAACATAACACCTCAAGATAAAGATAAGAAGAAATACCAAATGCATAAACATAAATAAAATGTAAAACTTGTCCTTGTTTCATGGATTTGATTCAATGGATGTGGATGCTCAAGTTGATTTATACAATACATGGTTGTGTGTTTGTAAGGAGGAGGATGAGGTAAAAACTTTCCAAAAATGGAAGGATTTCCAAATTCGGCAAGGCTCTTACATAAGATGTTTTTTTTTTTTAATTTAGTATGGTTTACAAAAATGGAAATCTTGCATGAAAGATGGTGTAAAATGTACCTTTGGATGGTTCTTTATATAGGTCTCACAATTGTGGGAGGTTAGTTTTTTAGAATATGTGGGATAACAGAGATGTGGGATTAGTGGCCAATTAAGAGTGATTAATTGTGATTAAATTTTCATGGGATGTGCGATTTAGCTAGCGATGTTTTAATAAATTAAAGAGATGGGATTAATAGGATTTGTTTGGTTTTAAAATGATTTGCAGTGACATATCAAGGGTTTCTAAATTAGGGATTGATCACCCCCAATTATTCATTTTATTTGAAAAGAGTCTCCTCTCCATGCGCCTTAACCAAGGGGCACAATATTCTCCAAGTTCATCACCAAGAAGCCTTAATCTTCATAGGGAAATAATTTATTTCTACCCATATAGGTATACTCTTTTGTCCTTACTCTCTCTTCTTTCATTTTCAATTTCAAATTTGAGTTAACGTTTTCAATTTTTATATTATTGAATTTGACTATACTCTTACTATAAAGTTTTTCAATTTGGAAACCTCTCAAGCACTTGAAAGTATTCGAGCATGTGTTTATACAATTCGGTACAAATTTATTTTAACTAGAAAATTTGATTTGCTAGATTAAAGGCAGGGAAAGTGTAGATGCACCCAAGTTTGGTCTTTTAAATTTTATAATTTGTGTTGTTTAGCTTATATCCCTTATACATGACTTGTGTGTATAATATTACACTATATTAATCCTTAAAATCCTTCATTCCACTTCTCTTATACCTACAAAGTAATACTCGCTCAAGTAAAAACCACTTATATCTCCCCGTATAGAAAATTTCATATCATCAATTGAGATTTATACCCCACTTGATAGAATTATTCACTTTGGGGATGCGATTAATTGATTGATTATATCATTGTTGGTTAGTATTATTCTTGTTCCATTATTTTTTTGACAACCTTGTTTCCCTTGTATGAATTATTTTTATCTTCTATGTAACATTGTATGTGACTTTTACATGATTGAACTTACATTTTGGATTTTATTCTTACACTTGGTGCCATGATTCACATAACACATCCTTACCCTTTAGGGCATGATGGGTAACATGTACTCCTTTAACACGACATGTTATATATCAACTTGAAAAATATCCACATGCATGTATTATATCATACATTACCGTATTTCTCTACATGACATGGTATAGTTCATCGTTTCTTTTGAGATGAGTGATTTACAATTTATCTCCTCACCTCAAAAGAGGGGGCATTCAATGGGATCATTACAAAAATGTAAGCTTATTTTTAAATAGAATACATGGTAAAAAATATAGCGAACATTGTATAAATACAAATATAGGGTTATAAACATGTTACGGACACATAATTCAATGATAGAAAAAATCAATAGGTTTAGACATGGTCAAGTGGTCAAATTTTCCTCTATTTTTTTATTCTATCTAGTGCAAGTGGGATAATCAATTTAATGATTTTAAAGGTATAGAATATAGAGTGGTTCGAGATAGTGAATCGGGCATAGTGACACATATTTCAATATAAATAAACCGCATTTTTATTACAAAGTTAGGGGGCATGATACTAATTAAATGGGTTAATTGTGATTTATAAATATAGTTTGCACGAAACATTATATGACACACATTTATATTTCAAATTTTAATATTTTAAATTATGGCGGTGTCAATATAGGGTGGGCCACTTAGTGACATCCATAAGGGATGCATGAAAATTAGCGAGAATCACGTAGGTTAAGACTATAACCAGTAAGCCGACGTGGTCCTATATGTAGTCGGGTTACAGATATAACCCTTATGATTGTAAAGGTTAAGACTGTAACCTAGCTTACATTTATAAACCCAAAATTTTGTGCCCATTTGGTGTTACAAATAAACATTTGATAGAGGCAGAGGCAACAGACGGTGTTGAGCGAGGGTCATGGCAAGTGTTGGGTAGGTGTGAATGGTATTGTTTGTAAATGTTGGGAAGGTAATTTGACGGTGTTGGGTGTGGTAAGTTTTAGATGTAGTGAGTGTTAAGAAGTGAAGAGTGCTTCATAAGTAAAGATTAGAAATTACATTTTTTAAATTAGTAGGTTAATTAATTTGATAATTTTTTATGGGTATTGTTTGCAAAAATGAGTGCTTGCATGTAAAGATTAGAAATTACATTTTTATTTTGAAGTTAAATTTGATTTTTGTGAAAAGAAAGAACAAAAGAAGAAAAAATATATTTTCTTTTATATTTGATTAAATTAGCATACTCATAAATTAGTTTTCATTTTTGACCATATTCAAAAACTAATTTTCATTTTTTATGATCATACTCAGAAAGTAGTTCTCATTTTTGGCTTTTTAGAAGACTTTTGGTGCAGCATAATGTTGGGAGTTGGTTATTGGTATATGTTAGATCTTGAGGTGTTGATTTCGTATCAAAGCATGTTAATTGATGGGAAGATATAAACCATTCGTTGTGAGGAGATAAATCCTTTGCTTTTTCCAGGAATAAAAACAATATATTTTTCTTGAGAATTGTGCAAGAACTAGACATGGTGTTTAAAAATTTGTTTGATAGGCACAAGTGACTGTTAAATTTAAATATTTTAAGCTTCCTATAAAACATACATTGAATATATATTTGTGGTTTTTAAGCAAGTGACATCTTTGTCATAAATTAGCAATTTTAGATCTTTTTTATTCCTGTCTAATATGTAAGAAAAGAAAAGAATGAAAAGAGAAAAACAATGTATTTATTTTTAACTATGTAAGAATCGAACAAGGTCATTGAAAATTTGCTTAGTAGGAATAGGTGACTATTAAATTTAAAGCTTAAGCCTCCTACTTAATGCTTCCCACAAAAATATATTGAATATATATTTGTGGTTTTAAAGCAAGTGACATCTTTGATGAGGCTTTTGTTAAATATTAGCAATTTTAGATAATTTTGTTCTTATCAATATGTAAGAAATGGAAGAAAAAAACAATATATTTCTCTTGAAAAATGTAAAAACTAAATCCAATCTTTACAAATTTGTTTGTTTGTGATCATATGTGATTTCTTAAGCCTCTATTAAACCCTTCCTAAAACAAATCAATAAAACTATCTATACAAAAATTATGATAACAAATAAGTGTACTCAATATGGAAATGATTATGGTCAAATAATAGGTTTTTTAAAATTAGCTTTGGAAATTGGATTTTTTAAATGTTGACTACGCTTATTATTTTTAATATGGACCAAATTTTAATTAGCAATTGTCATCATATTTGTTTGGTGAGTGATCATATATATGTATATACATATGTATAATTATACATTTATATATGTGTATACATGTGTATATTTAGATATAATTGTAGAATTTGACTCATCAACAATTATGTTTATATTAAATTTATGATCAAATTTTATCAATTTAATTTTACTTCAAATTTATCAATATAATTTCTAAATATTTACATTCATTTTTGCATGTATGATTATTTAAATTGTTCATGGGATCTTTCAACCACTTCCCTTTCACAATTCAAAAAGCTCTAATAGCTAATTTAGAGTTTACCGGGTTGTGGTCAAAAAGTGGTTGAGGCATCATTTGGAAATGCGTGGAAGATTTAAATTATGTAATTTAATGAGAATTTTATTTTGTCTCCAATGATGTTTAAACATTATTGTTTTGTAATATAAATATATTTTATGATATGAATGTATTACATTTTTTTGCAATGAATAAATTATGTTTGTAAATTTATTATTTTGTTGAAGAATATTTAAAAAATTAAGTTAAATTAATTGATTTTTAAGGATTAATTTAAATACATATTAGTTATTGTTTTTTGACATTTAAAAAAAAATCAAAATATTAATTTTAACTATAATAAATTTTTAATTTTCACAAATTGTGTTTTTTGTTTAATAGATTGGAGATGGTTGATAGAAGTTCTAGGGAGGTCTTGGTGATTTGTTTTAGATATGGTAAAATAGAGGGGTCTCACTACTTAAGAGGAATGCATGATTCGAACACAATCATTTTCTTAACTAACATGATTGACTACTTAAAATTTAAAAGACTTGAGAGAAACAAGTCTTTATTATAATTGTGATAACAATTGGAGTAAGGGACATAAATGTCTTGAGAAGAAATTATTCTACATTGAGGGTCCCAATGAGGAATAAGATGAGGAGTAAGAAACTGATGAAGAGAAAGAGGTTCCTAAGATCAAAACTAAAGAATCTCAACCAATTATCTCTTTCATGCCATTTCAAAAATTTCACCCCACAATCCTTCAAGATTTTGGGTTTGTGAAGAAACAAAGGGTTATATTATGAATTGACTCTAAAAGCACTCACAAATTCATCAATCATAAGTTAGATTTATGCTTAAATTTGTTCGTTTATTTAGCCCCATACTCTAGAGTTTCATGTGATGGTTGCAAATGGATGTAAATTTAGTTTTTAGGAAAGTGTCATATGATTAAGCTATCCACTGGGAGATTACATGATAGAGAGCCTATTAATGTTATTTAATGTGAGGTGTAGACATTATATTGGGATTCAAATGGATTACTTCCTTGGGAAATGTTGAGATGAATTTCAAGGATTTATTCTTGTGGTTCCATTCTAAAGGGAGGAATTTTGAGATATAAAAGATGAAGGAAAAAACTCCACAATTGGTAAAATCTCATCAAAAGGAGAAGATTCTTAAGAAGGGTGCAAATGGGTTTTTGGCACAAATATTTTCAGTAGAAGCTCAATCATCAAAAGGTCCTATACCATTAGATATAAGGTCATGTGTACCACTCTAGTTATGGTTACCCTATATTTCTCCAAACCTTTCATTGTCGAATGTGATGCGTCAAGGTGTGGCATAGGTGCATTAGTCATGAAATATTTTTATCCCATTGCATTTGAGATTCATCAAGTCAAAGGTAATAATATTTCAAAACCAACTTATGAGAAGGAGATTATGTCTATTCTTTGCGCATAGTCAAACAATGGAGACCATATCTCATGGGTCATCACTTCAACGTAAAGAAAAATGATGACAAATTGAAATAATTATTGGAGTAACAACTATCATATGAATAAAAACGAAAATGGATCACAAAGATGTTTGTAAATTAATTTGATATAATTATCGGTATTTACATTCTAACGATGAAGAGCATGTAGAGAACCCTAGTTTTTTCCCTCTCCTCGTGGCAGCGATAGAACTAGGATCGGTGGTGCCGGTGTGGGACATCAACAACTAGGAAGGATGGATGGATTTCACAATGGGGTGGGAACTAGAGACAAAGGGGCGTTGGCGAGACTCCAAGCATCCGATCCCTGTGGTCGCCTCGGTAGCTATTCGGAGGAGAAGTTAGAGAACTATCCCTGTCTTTGCATATTGAGAAGGCCATCAATAGGCTCGTTCTTGGCTGTGACCACTTTCTGGTGGGCACATTTGACCACAAAGAAATGTGAGAGTCTACAGTGCCCCAAATTTTGCGTATAGTTCCCTAACACATGTTCCCCCCACCCATTTGTTGGTAGTGCGAGCATCTCCGCATTTTTCCCGTACTCTTTCCGGTAATAATATGTCCCTATAGCTCCACCTTGATTTTCTAATGGGTTGGATTTGAAATGTACTCTTGCCCAAAAATTAGGCTATAAGCTTGGCTCTTTTGGCCTTATTTTTATGGAATACTCGTTGTGGATAATTTGCCTCTTTTATCCTATGGGATAACTAGGTATACCTTAATTTTTGTGATTGGTTTTCTTCAGGAGGGATTAAGAATCACGGTTTTGTCTCCTTCAAGGAGGCACTATTTAAAAATTCCTAATCCTCGAAATCTCCAACAACACCTTATCCATGCTGCTTACATTGTTGAGCAGCCTCTGAAACCCTGGTCTTGGAAATCAAGGATGAAGAATATTTAAACCTGTTGCAAGACATTAAAGCAAAAGCCTTGATTTATAAATTTAATGGTGTTTGGCCGTCGTCAAATGCAGTTGTCCATTGGATTCACACCTCATGGACAAAAAATTGTAAATATTTCCTTTGTGCTTAGGGTTACTTCATTGTCTATTTCAATGAACAACATGATTATCAGAGAGCCATGGACGAGGGCCCTTGGTTCCTGGGGTTGGGCAGCGGGACTTTTCACTACCCCATGGTTTCCAGATTTTGACCCAAACACCTTCTCCATTACAAGGGTCTTTGTATGGGTGAGGTTGCCAAACCTAAACCTTAATTTTAATTCTTATCTAAAGGATATTCGAAATCTCCTTGGGCATTTCATCAAGGTCAATGGCTAGAAATTACAACTACAACTACAACTCCCTCCCTCGCTACAACTCCTCAGCTACAACTATAGCCCCTTCTATGTATCTTCTTTCCATTCAGTGAAGGCCCTCTTGATTCAACTCCTTCTACAGAGGTTAGGTAATCATTGGTTAATACTCACTCTTAGGAAAGGATTGTTCTTTGGTGCCAAAGTGGCCCCATGAATCGATCACTATGACTTGGATAAGGATAAAAACCTCCCCCTTGTGGGAACCTCAAACTTAGACTTAGTGGATTATAACCCTCACATTTATGAGATGATTATGCAGTAAAATGAAAATTAGTGTTTAAAAATAAAGGAAGAAGAAGGAAGGCATTGATTTCCCCGCTTTCTCTCTTCCCCTCACTTTCTTGTTTCTCTCTTTCTCGGTTTTGTAGCCACCGGGGCATTTGTATCTTCCCTTCTTCATTTTTCTTCTCTCTGGTGCTACTGGGAGCAACTATCCTGGTAACACTTCTTTTCCTTATGGTTTTCTACATTTGGTTCCTACTTTTGGACTGTTTCTTCCCCTTTCTTCCTTTCGGATGCTCTTTTTCCTCTATGTGTTTCATTGGGGCATGCTTGGTCCTTTGTTTCTTTTTATTTTGAGCATCTCCTCTTCTTTACTTAATTGTTATATCTGGCCTATGGGGCTCCTTGTAAAAGGATGCGGGTCCTTTCAACATCCTCAAATTTTACCTATTTTCAAAAAAATACTTTGATATAATTTACAAGAAAGGAAGATTTTGTGGATGATGCATTATCTAGAGAGATAAGTCCACAAAAGCATTGTTATATGTCATGTCCATATTATAAGTAGATTGGGTAGATCATGAAAGATTAGAATGGAAAATGACATAATTACTAACACTATCATTTAGAATCTCCAACACGATCCAATAATTTCCTTAAAAATTATGGAAGGGGATGCATTGTGGTACAAGGATTGGTTGTACTTATGCGAAAAATATAACCTTAAAATTTTGGATCTATCAAAGCTCTCCATACTTAGTGGGTGACCATTTTGGGTTCCTAAAAACTTATCATATAATTAAGCAAGATTTATTTTGGGAAGGGTTGAAAGGGGATGTCCAAAAATTTGTAGAATTCTTGGTGTGTTAGTGGAATGAGGGAAAAATTGTTAAGACGCCATACCTTGTACAACTTCTTTCTATTCTAATAAGTGGCGGAAAATGTTATCATGGATTTCATCATAGGATTGAAAAAATCTTAGGGGAAAAGCGTAACTATGGTAGTTGTGGATAGACTCACAATATATGCTCATTTTTTTCCTTGTCACGGCCATTTGTAAGCAAGGGTAAATGCTACTAAGACAATGCAATATGTTGTGGATGGATGGAATGGAATGCAAGATGGAATGATAGGAGCAACATGCCCCCCAAAGTGTATGGAAGTGTATGCAGTGAGGTTCATTTTGTTTTCCCCTCAGTAGTCAAGAATTAACCGTAAACTAGAGTGGGTCATTGTGAAATGGTCAATTAGTGTTGGTTGTGTAGGTGTGTCTAGCATGATGTGATGAGTGTGTATGTGTAGTGGTGATGAAATGCAACATGGGGAGAAGATGTGCGTGAACCCTATAGCCGAAGCATATATCATGACTTTGTTGATCAGAGGAGTGATGATTTAGCCCTAAGCATATATCACTATAAGATGAATGGATGAGGATGAGAGGTATGGAAAAATGTGCGTGGACCCTATAGCCTAAGTGTATACCACGACTTGGTTAGATAGAGGAGTGATGATTTATTCCTAAGTGTATATCACTATGAGATGAATGGATGAGAAGGTGATGATCTAGCCTATAACGTATGTCACTATTAGATGGGTGATGAGAGTGTATGAAGCGTAGATAAGTAGGTGGTGGGTAACAGAAGGTGGTGATTTTAGCACTGAGCGTAGACCACTATGTGATGAATAAAGTGAGGGTGGTGATTTAGCCTAAAGTGTATACCACTAATGGATGAGTAGGAGAGGTGATGATGTAGTAGAATGAATTAGAAGAGGATGATAGAATAGGTGATGATTGGATGTAAGAGGATAATGTAGAATGGATGAAAGGAGTGGTGATTTAACCTAAGGTGTATACCACTACATGATATGATGATGAGTATGGGTGACGATACAACCTAGAGAGTTGGTCACGAGTCTAATGAAAGATGTTATGACATGTCACATGTAGGTAAGGTCCATTTGATTGGTAAACCCTCTTAGCAGTCGAGTATGGATTGAAGAACTAGAGTGTGTCATAGGGTGGTGAGTGCAGCGCGTAGAAAAATGTAGTGTAGATGACCAAGGTATGTGAATGTGAATGCAATGTAATGTAATGTAATAAATGCGTAGGTAGAAGTAGAATGTCTAATGATGATAGAGAAAACTAGACCCAAACATAAGGAAATCTAGTGTAGAATGTATAATAGGTAGGATGTATGAAGGAAATGTGGGTATGGAAGGTGGAATGCAATAGGTGTGTAGATAGGAATAGAATGCATAATGATAATAGATAAAACTAGACCCAAGTATAAGGAAATCTAGTGTAGCATGTAGAATGTATGAATGACATAGAAAAATAGTCTCATAGATGATGATGACTAGTGTAGCGTGTATGAGATAGATGAGGTAGAAATGACTAGTAAATGAGGTATGTATAGGATGATGTAGGATGTATACATATGGGTCCGGTAGTGCAGTGTGTGGGGTTCAGTGTAATAGTGATCCCTCAATAGTCCAGTGTGAACCGAAGCACTAGGGTGCATCATCGGGTAACGAGGTGCTATGAAGCACGAGATAGGGTGCCTATGGAAAGGGTGAAGATGTAGAGAAAATGTTGGTGTAAATTTATTAATTACATCGAATAAACTCATTAGAGAAAATTGTTATATTTTGTTTTAATTAGGAGAGATTGTTCTAACTTTCGGAGCTTGTTGAGATTCTCTCCAATCCTTGTATGGAATTCGTTATCTCCTATTTTAGCTTTACATTCCTATTATTTAGGAATGTCAAACTACCTATTATTCCTATTTAATTGTTTCTCTCGGATGGTAAGAATATAAGGATTAAACTATTTTTTCGGTTTCTAATTATTGAGTTCTTGTTTATTTTTCTTCTCCGAGTTATTTGTTTGTGCTTGCTCTTCTGTACTAAATCCCGTTGCTCAAGTTTTCATGGTATCAAAGCCTTTGTTGTTGCAGGAAAGTTGAGTGGCCACTATCTACTCGAAGATTATTTGATTGCTGTCATTACATGCATCTAGGTCAAGCTAAGAGTGGAAGCAATCAGTGCATCTCCAACTATAGCATATGATTTCCAATCTATAATCTTGGCATCAGGAATAAAAGTATTTTAAGAGGTCACAATTCCGTTCCTGCAGATCACTGTATGCACTTCCCAGTTTGGCGCATTGTAGATCCACCTGAGTGAGGTGTTCAACGCATTCTCAACATGGAATCAGCTTAGAATGCTACTTCATTGGTCCAATCACATAGTTTAAGGAGAAATACAAATGTTTGGTTGATATATGCATCAATGTGAATGCGTTCATCCTGCGAAAGAGAGATCTTTTGGACAGTCCATATGTAGATCAAATGTCATTCAAATTTCAATATGCGTCATTAAAATTTTTGACTGCAGTCCTCCATTTGGCCATGTATTTATCAAGTGTTTCAACTTAACTTTTACTCCCCGCATATTTCAAAATCATTATAAACTTGTGCAAAATTTCTTCACTTGTATTTTTCTCTGTTGACTCAGTCTCTCTGTGGTTTGCACTGGAGTTTCTAAATTTACATGCATTCATTGAGGCCAAGGAGGATATCTTCTTCATTGGACATGTATCAGACTTACCTTGAGGTGATATTATTATTCTAAATCGATTGACCAGATAAGTACAACACCTATACCGGTGCACTACGTGTCAAAAATTTCTCGCCTCACTCTACCCGATAACGTACTGTCCGGCTTGCATCATGGTTTTGTGCCTTCGTGCTTGACCTCTCCGTGACCTTGTATTGTGCTCCCCATTCCTCCATTTGTGCCTTGTGCATTCGTGTTGCTTATCATTTGAATGCCTGTGCTACTTGGTTTCCCTGTGATTTTCGTGCTCGTGCTTTGGCCTTAGCTGTTGGTTCATGCTCCTGCCGAGCTTTGTGCCACGTCGTCCTCATTCCATTTGCCTCCAACCTTATTCTAGTATCTCAAGTATTTTTGGGTGGTTCTATATTTAAAACATGTCGAGAGATTTTCTATCCTCTTCATCTTCTTCCCACACCGGAGATCTACGGCTATTTGAGCCACTGAACTCGACCAACTATCATGCGTGGAAACCAAAAATGCAACAACTCTTGCAGTCTTGTGGCTTATGGCGAGTGTTTGATGATACAGTTCCCGCATTCACCATGGATAAGGATAAATATTTTTATGCATGCAAACAAGATGAAGCTCTCAGATTGATCGCTTTGAATGTAGTGGATAATCTCTAGTTCCACATTTCCTTGGCAACAACTCCGAAAGAGGTATGGGAAAAATTTGAAACATTGTTTGGCAAGATAAACGAATTTAAATTAATTCAACTAGATCACGAACTAAACTCTTTGTCGCCTTCAAATTTTCCTTCCATAGAATAATTTCTGTCAAAATTTAAAGAAATTCACGATCAGTTGAAAGATGGTGGTAGAACTAAAAGGATGACGAATGCATCTATACGATCTTAACTAAACTAAAAGGTCCCTTTTCGTATTTACATCAACCTTCTTTTCTACTATGGATGCACTAGAAACTCAATTTAAAATGACTTCATTTGAATGGTTTTGTGAAAGTCTCTCACGAGAACAAGCAAAATTAATCTCTCTCAATGTTATGCCTACCTCGAATCATGCTCTTGTGGCCAATTCTCCTAAGAAAAATTGGAAAAACAAACCCAAGCAAAGTTATGATAATCTTATGTCTTCTCACAATGTGGTTTCTAAACCTTCATTTCCTTCTGTTGATAAACCACAACATAATGGAAAATCAAAGAAACCATTTCAAAGGGGTGTGTTTGAACCTTGTGCCTTTTGTGGGGGGAAAAATCATCCTGAATCCAGATGTTTTTTAAAATTAGAAGCATTAGAAAAGGCTTTAAAACAACACAAGATCACAGTTCCATCACCTTCATCTGCTTCAAATGTTGGCAAGGGTAAGGCTCTTTCTGCTAGAGCTTCTTCTCCTTTGCAAGATTGGTGGATTCTTGACTCGAGGCTTCTCATCATATTACACATTGCGGGGATTTGTTGAATTCTATTTTTTTGCTGAAAGACTTCACAGATTTCAGTGGGCAATTATGCTTTTGTAGATGTATTGGGTTCCTGCATGTAAATATGCCAAATGGGCATCTAAATGATGTTCTTTGTGTTCCCCATATGTCTAACAATTTACTTTCTATATATCAAATATGTAATTTTGGTGACGGTAGAACTGTTGAATTCTCACCAGATAGGGTTGTAATCAGGGAACTTCATGATCATGATAATATTGTAGCTACAGGATATGTGGATCCATGTTCACATTTGTATGTATTTGAGAGTTTTGATAACTCTGTAGGATCTTCACTAATTGCTCATGCTAATTCTTTGAGAAAATTATGGCATGAGAGGTTTGGTCACCTCAATTACAGATATCTACAGCAACTCTCTTCACAAAATATGGTCACAGGACTTCCAAAGGTAAAATCACATGATGGTGTCTGCCCCGGTTGTATGTTGGGTAAGCAACACTTGGATCCTTTTCCAAAAGGACAAGCAAAAAGAGCTAAGGCTCGTCTTGAATTGGTACATAGTGATCTTACTTCTTTTCCTCATAGATCATTTTTTGGTGCTAAGTATGTACTCACATTCGAGAGATGATTTTACTAGGAAAACTTGGTGTACTTTCTCAAATTTAAAATTGATGTCCTAGAGCATTTCAAAGTTTGTAAAGCTATTGTTAAAAAACTTTGGATATTGTATTGAAATACTCTGCACTAACAATGGGGGAATATGAAAGTAATGAATTTGCTGCTTTTTGTGCTAATCATGGAATTGTGCACCAAGTATATTATTCCTTACACCCCTTAGCAAAATGGAGTTTCCGAACGAAAAAATAGAACACTCAAGGAAATGGAAAATTGCATGGTCCAGTCCAATAACATGGCACCTCAGTTCTGGGCAGAAGCAGTCAACTATGCAAACCACATTCAAAATAAAATGCCACATAAAGCAGTGTAAGGGGTTACTCCTGAGGAGGCACGGTCGGGTGAAAAACCTGACGTATCAAAATTTTGGGTTTTTGGATGCAAGGCTTGGGCCTTTGTCCCTGATGACACTCGGAAAAACATAGAGAAGAAAAGAAAAGAACTTATTTTTGTTGGTCATGTTGAGCATGTGAAGGCATATCGCCTTTTCGATCCCGCTACCAAATATGTTGTGTTTTAGCGGGATGTTTGAGTTGATGAGACCGAGGCTCCTTTGGATCATACAGTTCTTCCTTATCCATTATTGTCTCCTGCTCTTGCCATTGATGATTTTTTTGATGGGCCACCTGATATTTCTCCTGCTCCTACTCTTGTTGCTTTGATTCCTACTCCTGCTCCAAAATGGTTGAGATCTACATTGGCTGCAGGTGATCTGGCAGGTGATTCACGAGATCTACGATGCACTAGAGCTGAGACTTCTAGTGTTTTTGATCATCATCCCTATTATGGTATGGCTCTTATGATCCAAGCTATTTCTAATGATCCCATTCTTTTTCACGGGCATCCGGACAACCAGAATGGGATTCAACAATGCGAGGATGAATATTTTTGCTTGTGAAGAATAATACTTAGGAGTTGGTTCCTCTTCCTAAGGGAAGAAAGATTGTAAGATATAAATGGGTCTATAAGACCAAATATGCAGCTGATGGATCGATAGAAAATACAAGGCACATCTTGTTGCAAGGGGTATTCTCAAGTTGAAGGAGTAGATTACTCGAAACTTTTGCTCCTATGGCAAAGATGGATTACATTCGCCTTGTTCTCTCTCTTGATGCTTCTCATCGATGGTCAAGTACATCGATGGACATGAAGAGTGCATTTTTGCATGGTGATCTCCATGAGGAGATTTATATGGAGCAACCTTAGGGGTTCGTGTATGACTCTTCACTAGTTTGTAGACTTCGGTGTTCACTCTATGGTCTTAAACAAACCCCTTGGGCTTGGTATGAGAGGATGGATACTTTCTTATTTTCTATTGGATTTCATCGTTGTAAGACCGATCATACAGTTTATGTCCTGAAGACTGATGATGAATTTTTGCTATTGGTATTGTATGTTGATGATCTCCTCATTACTAGTAGTTCAAATTCTCTAACACAGGACATTAAACAAAAATTGAAAGCAAAATTTGATATGACAGATATGGGATTGTTGCACTACTTTCTTGGCCTCTGTGTTCACCAGCTTTGCCGAGGGCATCTCTATTTGTCGAAGAAGTATACTACGAGATCTACTTCAAAGATTTCATATGGTTGATCGTAAGCCATCTCCCACACCTTACCAGTTAGGTATTGAATTGACTATTGTATGTAAGTCTAACTTAGTAGATGCCACTTTGTATAGATAGTTGGTTGGGAGCCTTTTGTATCTCACTCATACTTGTCCCGATATCACCTTTATTGTTAATATTGTCTCTCAGTTTTCACATGAGCCTCATGAGAGTCATTGGGAAGGCAAGCGGATCTTGAGATATCTTCGAGGGACTTTGAGTTTTGCTATTCATTACACACCCTGGACTATTCTCGGTATTGAGGATTTCTGATTCGATTGGGGTGGATGTCATGATACTCACAAATCCACCTCTGGTTTCTTTTTTCATCTTGGTTCTGGTCCAGTTGCTTGGTCTTGTAAAAAGCGAATACCATTGCATTATCATCCACTGAGGCCGAGTATCGAGGTGTCTTTGTGACAAAGCAGAGTAGTAGGCTCTTTGGCTTCGCAGATTCTTGGTGAGTTTGGTTTTTCACAGGAGTCTCCTTCCATTCTTTGGTGTGATAACCAAAGTTCTATTCACATTGCACGTAATCCTATTGAGTATCGGCCGCACGAAGCATATACAAATCCACATGCACTTCATTTGACAACTAATTCGGGATGGGGTCATTCAGATGGAGTTTGTTCCTACGACTGATCAAATCATAGATATCTTCACTAAGCCCTTAGCTTTTCCTCGCTATCTAGAATTACGAGACAAAATTGGGGTGAAGGAAGTTGTCCTTAGGGGGAGTTTGTATAGTCCTTCCTTCCTTCTTTTCTAGTATTGTATCAGGGTACCTTATCAGGCCTAGTAGCCGGGACCCTTTTTTTTTTTTGCTCCCTAGCATTCGCTTATGGGAGGGTGTTGGTGTAAATATATTAATTACACCGAATAAGCTCATTAGAGCAAATTGTTATATTTTGTTTTAATTAGGAGAGATTGTTCTAACTTCCGGAGCTTGTTGAGATTCTCTCCACTCCTTGTATGGAATTAGTTATCTCCTATTTTAGCTTGACATTCCTATTATTTAGGAATGTCAAACTACCTATTATTCCTATTTAATTGTTTCTCCTGGATGGTGAGAATATCAGAGATTAATCTATTTTCTCTGTTTCTAATTATTGAGTTCTTATTTATTTTTCTTCTCTGAGTTATTTGTCTGTGCTTGCTCTTCTTGTACTAGATCTCGTTGCTTGATTTTTCAAAAATATGTAATATAAGGCTATGCAAGTATGAGAGGATAGAGAGGGGCGTGGGATGTAATGTGTTATGCCCCCAAGTGTGTCAAAAGGATAAATCAACTGATAAGGTCGAAAGAGGAAGGTCCTGCGACCGAAGCGTGAGATGATGCAAATGGAGGGCCGTGATCTACCAATGGGGATATGGTAGAGAGGGTCGCATCTTGGTGAGCGAGATTGATATACGTGTAAATGATGGTGAAGTGAAGAATACTGTGGTGTGACACCCGAAGGGGGATATTGGGAAGACAATACTATAGATTGGTGGTGAGAGGGATGTTGATAGGTCGAGTTTGGCGTACGCACATGAACCGGGCAAGTCCGAGAGGGTGTACGTAGGATAGGAGGAGGTGGGGTGCTAAATGAGAGGAGGCCTAATCGTTGGACATCTCTGATAACACAAGTGAGTGCATGACAATAATCTGTATGATGTCCCAAAAGGTGGTGATAATGGAAAAATGGTCGGTCACGAATGTGGATTAACTACAAGTGAGGAGAAGAGTGAGTAGGTGGAAACATAAGAAGTTGGTGGTGAAGAAGGTGACCTAGAATGTGTTGTGGTGTAGCATTAGAGGGAAGGATAATGGGTGAAGGTAATGGTGTAATTGGTGGATCAGGGAGGGGACCAATAGGGGAGGTGGGTGGGGTAGGAGTTGTAGGAGCATGCTAAAGTTGTGTAATCATATTATGAATGGATGTAATTTTGGTTCCCATGGACTGACACTTTGAACTTGTAGCACGTGTATAGCTTCCCATAAGGGTGTATTAGGAGAAGGACTGTATGAGTGAAAGTTAGTAACTGTCTCAAAGGAGGAAGAGCGGGTGGTAGGAGAAGGTGAATGGGTATTAGTACGAGAGGGTAAAGGTGAGGGGACGTCTTCTAGAGAATCAACAACATAGGTATCAAAATTTTATGGGACAACACGGGAGACTTGATAAGAAAGGGTATGTGGTTGGTCGTCCAAATAACTATGAATGTGCAAAATATGCATCATCATGACATATTGTTCATCGGTGAAGGGAGGCAATGGGCATCCTAAGGCATACCAAATAGTGTAGTTAGGTGAATAACAAAGAGGTAGAAGAGGAGGATACAATTACATAAAGAGGGAATGAGGTTGTGAGAGCTAGGAAGGTTTAATGGATCTTTTGGAATCATGGAACTTATTGTAAACAAATGATGTAGATAAATAAATCATGAAAACTCTTGAATTATGAATGAAAGTGAAAATATTGTTAGTATTTATGCAAAGAACCTATGATTCATGACATTTCGAGTTGTTATTTATTTTGGATTAGTTATCATCTTCTTATGTTTAGTGAGTTGTGAACACTTTGTGGAGCCTCTATATGCATATAGACTAATATTGGTATTGTAGGCACACAATTATGCACTTGGATACATTTCTAGGTCCATAAACACATACTAGAATTCATATGATTCCAACAAAAGAAGACTAGTAATAGACGATTGTCTTTCCATAAACTTCTACTTTGGAACTCTACGAATCACACAATTATGTTGTTCTACTTTCAACTTTGGAAAATGACAGATTTGCTTGAAAAATTAGAGCTTCATGACTGATTATCTAGTGCTATAGAAAGGAAATTGCAGAGAAGGAAATAATTCAAAACTTCAACACCAACAATTTTATCCTGGAAACCTCCAATGGAGGAAAACCAGTCGGGAAGGGAAACTGCTCTTTCTTCCCACTTTTATTGGTCTAATATAGACAATTACATATTACAATAAGTATGAAAAGAAGCAACAATGTAAACCTTCTCTCCAATTACTTGCTTGCTCTATTTCTACACCTTGCTCCTATAATTCCATTCCAACACTGAAGATCTTGCTCACTGCTCTCATTAAACTCTGCTTCTCGATCTCTCTAGATCTTTGAATGCCTATTCTCTTGTTCCTTTCATGCATTTATAGGCCTTCACATGTCCTCCGTGCACTGGAGAATGTGAAAGGGCATGGAAGGGAAGAGACATGGCTGGGTGCTTCAAATTCGCATCCATTCGTGTTCCATTCTTCTTTTTTGTTCGAAAGTATCAGACCGCCGCCCCTGAGAAAACCGGCGGTCTCTCGGTGACCACCGCCTTGGCTTGGTGGTGGTTTTAGGACCACCGCCCTACGCAGATGGCAGTTCTGAAACCTCCACTCTGCACAGAGTGGTGTTCCTTCCTGTAACCTCCGTTTACCTCATTTTTCTCACTTTTCTTGTTTCTCCTTCTTGGTGTTGATGGAACTGATGAAGTGGTGTGTTTTTCTGGATCCCTATGGATCATACCTCCCCTACTTAGGAGGATTTTGGTCCCACAAAATCTTAGTGGGGGAGTGGTAGAGGAATCAACTCCCTCTCGTGCTCATTCGAGTACCATTGGGTTTGCCTTGGTGTCTTCTCTCATCCAACCTGCCAAGACTCCTATGGATCTCTAGTTTGTTGCTCCAATGCTACATCCTCCTCCGAGTTGCCTTGAGTACAATCCTCTTTGGAAGGTAACTTTTGTATCTTTCCTTCTTTGTCATGCATAGATGGCATTAGTGGATGCGAGCTCTTGCAACTTACTATCGCGTGCATCTGCATGAAGTATGGCTTGAAGGTTTCTTCTCCAACCTGCTCAAGTATGGCGAAGGTCCCATACTATAGTGGTTTAGTCCTTTCTGTCTTTGTCTCTTGAGATGGATTGGCTTGAATCCTCTCCAAGTACGCTTGCTGCTGCTTATAGTCACCATTGTTCCTTGTATCTCCTCTTCTTCTTGTTGCCCCATGGTCAAGTCTAGTGAATCCGTAGGTAGATACGGTGACTGCATAGTGGAAGTTTGTTTTGCTCCTTGAATGAGCAGTTCCTGTGGTGGCTTCTTCTACAAAACTGACAAGTGCTATCCAAATTCTCCATCCTTTGGTCAAAAATATCCGTGCTCTCACGTCCATTTTTTTTTCTTCCAATGAAAGCAAACAAAACTGATGATTTTTTGAATAAGTCTTGGTGCTTGGTTGGCACTTACCATAGCCTTCTTTGATTTTCTCTGGTGTGCCCGGATGTTAAAACTGACTCCATCCTTGACCCATCTGTACCGGTTCTCCCTCCTTATGAACACAACATCCCTGGCATACAAGTAAGGACTTCCAAAGACAACGTCAAATGCATCAAGTGGAATAATATCAACCTCTAATACATCTATGTATTGGGTATTTATCCCAAACTAAAACTTACACTTCCTTGTAACTTGTATTTCTACACCCTTCTTCACCCATCCCAGTGGGTATGGATGTGGATGCGCGTAAGTCTCTAGACCAAGCTGTTCTACAACCGCATCAGAAATCAAATTTGACTGAGAACTAGAATCTACTAAAGCGTTTACCTTAGTCTTCTTGATTTGGATTCTGATTTGAAATAACTTACTCATCTCTTCTTCTTTTGTTGCCTCCGTACATGTTAGTGGCCATGCATCCCAACCTCTCGTCTACATCCGAATCATCCTCAATCTCCACCTCTCTTTCTATCTTCACAATGGCCATGGATTTCTTGGAATCCTTGGTTCGGTGCTTTGGGTGCAATTCGGATGCAACTTCCAACATGTGGCGTCAAGTATGTCCATTTACATCACAATTCTTACAGAAATTCTTAGGATCTTTACAAGTATGCAAAGCAATAGTGGCATGTTTACCTTTCCATTTACCTCTGCTACTTGTCTTCCCTTGTTCTTTGTCTTGTTGTTCTGTTGACTGGTCTCCCTTTGGCTCTATTTCTCCTTGTTTCTTCTCGTCATCAATGTAGTATGCTTGTATACAAGCTTCATTGAGATCCTTGGGCTTCGTGGAGATTACCTTCCTCCGAAGGTGAGTGTGAAGTCCTCCCAAATACTTGGTCAAAATGTCCTCATCCTCCAAGTCCATATTAAGCAACATGGCTTGTCTCCGAAACTCCATAGTGTAGTCTTGCACGCTTTGATCACGCCCTGTCTAAAGTACTGCCACTTAATCATCATGTTAGTCTTATGGCCAATAGGATAGAAGTTAGCTCTTATCAATTCTTTAAAACCTTTCCAAGTATTGACAATAGGACGTTTCTTCTTCTCATAAGTGGCTAGATGGGTTTCCCACCAAACCAGAGCATGACCTTCCATTTTGAGACGTGCAAAGGTGACCCTTTGTGCCTCAGTGACATTATGCACACTAAAGTAGACTTCCAACTATTTTAGCCATTTATCCAGTAATTTTGCATCTACTTGTCCTTCAAAATTCTTTATTTCCACTTTTGTTTCAACTTTAAAAGGTGTATGTGCAGATTTTACCTTCTCGCTTACAATTGGCATCTCTTCACGCTCTTCCCATTCTTCCTCTTCGTGGCTCTTTCCGATACCGAATTTTTTGGCTAGTGCTCAAACCACCGAGTCCATGGAATCTTTCTTAACCGAAGCCATCTTTTGCAGATCTGAAAGCTCTTCTTGTTTTCTATGCAATCTATCCATCATGGTCTCTAGCATCTCGACTCTACGGACCAAGTTCTCTTCCTCCATTTGAGCTTGAATTCTCTGTTTCCACTTCTTCGTAGAAATATCTGGCTCGCAAGGTAAAACTTCTTTGCCTTTGGACCTTGTCATTGTCATACAAAATCACAAGAAAGATTCAAATACCACAATCCTGGATATATAATCAGCTCTGATACCAAAATGATTCGTAAACTTCTACTTTGGAACTCTACGAATCACACAATTATGTTGTTCTACTTTCAACTTTGGAAAATGACAGATTTGCTTGAAAAATTAGAGCTTCGTGATTGATTATCTAGTGCTATAGAAAGGAAATTGCAGAGAAGGAAATAATTCAAAACTTCAACACCAACAATTTTATCTTGGAAACCTCTAATGGAGGAAAACCAATCGGGAAGGGAAACTGCTCTTTCTTCCCACTTTTATTGGTCTAATATAGACAATTACATATTACAATAAGTATGAAAAGAAGCAAAAATGTAAACCTTCTCTCCAATTACTTGCTTGCTTCTGTTTCTACACCTTGCTCCTACAATTCCATTCCAACACTGAAGATCTTGCTCACTGCTCTCATTAAACTCTGCTTCTCGATCTCTCTGGATCTTCGAATGCCTATTCTCTTGTTCCTTTCATGCATTTATAGGCCTTCACATGTCCTCCGTGCACTGGAGAATGTGAAAGGGCATGGAAGGGAAGAGACACGGCTGGGCGCTTCAAATTCGTGTCCATTCGCGTTCCATTCTTCTTTTTTTGTTCGAAAGTATTAGGACCCCGCCTGAGTAGATCGGCGGTCTCGGGACGCCCGCCGCCCTGGCCGGCAGGCGGTTCCTTCGTGAGCCTTCGTTTAACTCATTTTTCTCACTTTTCTTGTTTCTCCTTCTTGGTGCTTTGATGGAACCGATGAAGTGGTGTGTTTTTGGATCCCTATGGATCACCTCTGGCGCGCCCGACCTCTTTCCACCTTACTCGCTCTTTTTGGGCCTCTTTTATCTTTTGGGAATCTTATTTTTTTATGGGTCGGCCTTTTAGTTGTCAATTACGATATTTCGAGTCACAACACAATAATAAGCAATGAAGCAGATCTAACCTAAGCAATAAGATAGATAAAATTAAAACCCTAGGTTCAAGAGAGGGAATGGAAGACTTAAGCTGGTTTTGGTACTAGTTTAAAATGTAGATGTGCCCAAATTCGGTCATTTGGCATTTGATAGTTTGAGTTTTTAGCTTATACCTCTTATGCATGACTTGTGTGCACAATCTTACACTATCTTGAGCCTTGAAGTCCCTCATTCTACTCTTGCTCTTATACCTATTGTAATACTTTTTCAATAAAAACCACTTATATATCTCATGCCTAGACCATTCCAGATCATTAGTTGAGATTTATACCCCATTGGACAGAATTATTCACTAGGGACGTGATTATTTGGTCGATTATATTGTTGCTAGTAAATCTTATCCTTGGTCTCTCGACAATCAAATTTTCAAATGGACATCTTCGTATAAGTGGGTCCTTTCTCGCCAAATCAAGGTTGATGTGAAATATTAGCTTTGGAGTTAATCAAACCCACCACTCACTTAGTCATTACTAGGCAACTTGACAAATTAGTTGATCACCATACAAGGTGGTGTAGTAAAAAGTTATGCATTTCATTAATGTGAAGAGAATGTGTGGAAGACAATGGAAGGGAAAATTTATGCAATTGCAATGACAAGACGATTTTACTTAGGGCGCTGCGCGAGCACCAATTAGAGAGTGGATTGCACCCGCAAATAGGGCGGCCAACTTAAACAGATAGACATTTAGTCGTTCCTAGAAAAATAAACATCATTAAGGTCCCATGGTCTAGTGGTTAGGACATTGGACTCTGAATCCAGTAACCCGAGTTCAAATCTCGGTGGGACCTAGTCCTTTTTATTGGCTAAAATGGCTGTGTAGCAACTATTTCCGTAGTGTGGTGTATGTTTCATTGCTCCCCGGCGTTGAACAATGACAAGATTTTTGTATTCTTTTCTATTATCGAATTGGTTGACACACAGACGTAGCTAGTTACATACGAATTATACAGCCACAGTTTGTAGCAGCTGATTATGTGCACAAATTATGTGGAAGGCGTTTCAAGTCCATCCGCGGGCATTTGGTCTAGTGGTATGATTCTCGCTTTGGGTGCGAGAGGTCCCGAGTTCGATTCTCGGAATGCCCCTCTTCAGAAATGTAATTTTTCTTTCATCTGGTCAACAAACATATGTCTGATTTTCCATTTTCTGTGCTGGTATTTTATCTAAATTCTACTAATTTAGTAATAATTACACTAAGCACAGCAAGCTGGAATAGCTCAGTTGGCTAGAGCGTGTGGCTGTTAACCACAAGGTCGGAGGTTCAAGCCCTCCTTCTAGCGTAATAAATATAATGTCTTTTAACGTGGATGGATTTGTTTTTAACGTGCATTTTATTTTTCAATGCGTGGATGGATTACTTTTTCATCAAGCAACATGCACCTTTTTACCCGGTAGAAAATGGTAATATTGAGATATCAATAAAAAGATCATTTTAAATTTTATGTCCATTCCATTGATCTTATAAGTGTTTTGATATTAAATTTGATCTCCATTTGACTACATCATACATAATTTTTCTTCTCGCTTGAGAAGATGTTTTTTAAATGATATTTGGGTATATAGCGGAGTTTTGGAGACTATTTTATTTCTCGAGATTTTTTTTTTTGAGCTTAGCATAGTGGTGTATCTAGATTTGGGCCATTTATAACTAGTCGATGAAAAATTTGTGGAGGAAGTAATGGAATCATTAATCAATGAGATATGTGATAAATCTAAGATAGGCACCTCAAGATTGATATCTCTTAATATTTGAGATAACTATATTTATCTCGAATATGTATTAATTTGCAAGGCACCCTAATCATTTTACATGTTATATAATCATTCATCATTTATGCCAAAGGTATCCATGTGGTTCTTCTTTTGATTTATCAAACAAATTCCCAATGTTCAATCAAACCAACATTTAGTGAACCTATTCATATGTGTGTGAATACTCTAAGACACTTGAGCATAAATTAACAAGTTTACTTAATGTTGAAAATGAATCTCCATAAATGTTAACTTCAAACCGATTTGAGTGGGCGAGGGCAAGGGTTTTGGATATGCACGGTTTTCGATGTGTAGGGTTTTGCATGTCAACTTTCACTTCTATTGTCTTGTCATCTACTCTCGACCATCCATACCGCTATTGTGGTATTTTTTAAGGATGCATGAAATAATTTGGTATTTGAACCACCCTTTTAAAAGCAAGTTTAAGCCCTTATATATAGTGCTAGACCAGACATTTAATGTAGCTATTGTTATAGGAAATGGTGAAATGGCTCTCAAATGCACGCAAACGTTTTGTAACATCCACCTTTAGTCACTTCATATCTAGGATATATATATATATTTTATTTTTATAAACTGATTTAAATACCCATATATTTAAATCTACATAAATCTTAATGCAATCCCATTCTTATAACTGTCATGAACCATGTGCAGCTGTATGAGAGATTACTGAACCTATTCATTCTCCCTCAATGCTCTATACGAGCTCATACATAAAATGTATCCTTGGGTTCTCCTTTATCAGAATATGATAAATATATAAGTGAAGACTTCTAAGTGTCTACCTGGGTTCCACCTATGAAATCCACAGGAATCTCACTTAGTCCTATCTAAGTGTCTACCTGGGTTCCACCTATGAAATCCATAGGAATCTCACAGCTTAGATCATAGTGAAATCTTGATAGTGTAATCAGCAACTTACACCACTTTGCGCAAAGTTTCTGAGTCATGTATGCCATGCTCAATTCCATGATGGCACACTCGTCATTAGGAAATTGTCGTTTCACCTTAATCACTTATTCAATTATATGGATGCATAACGTAAATGTTGTAAACAACTACAAATCTTGAACAAGGTACAAATCCAGTTTAACCTACATGAAGATGTACCTCTAAATCATCCTATGATGCCTATGGGATAGTAAGTGTCTTCGTAACAATTCACCTTGCTACTAGACCACTCCCTTCTCGCCATCACAAGTTAATATAAGGGTGCGTACCTAAGAGGTCTAATATGACTTTGTAACTTTATCAATTTTTTTGTTCTTAAAGCAACAACATACTACAATCCAGTCTCTTGATGAGACAACTCATTACAACTGCTAAACAATAGTATCCTAATGGTGATAACCGTCATCATAGGGATACAATGCATACCACTTAAGGTATTACCTACGCTGCGATTCCAACCTACTTTCAATAATACTTGAAATAATTTGAGTTATTTCTTTATTTACCTCGTTGTTAAAGAGTAACATAATAGAATATTTTCTCAACACTTTTATTTAGTAGAAAGTCCATAAGAACTACATATTTGGCAACTTATAGACAATTGTTAACATAACCAATAATATTTTCCAAGGTATAAAATTTATTGTAACCCATAATACGAAATGACTCTTGCACCCAAATGTAAATCGAAACATCATATTTTATATTCATTCGAATAGTTGATCTGTAAAGATCTTCAATTGCATCTCAACAATTAAAGAATAAGATAAAGAAGTCAAAATGTCTAATCAACTTGAACATAATTTGAAACAGGATTATTGCCTCTGGTTAAAACAGAAATCTTTTCTACACATCATCAATTGTCTTACTTATTTTTGTAAACACACGATCAAGGAGAAGCTCATAAGTGAGTCGAATATCTTAAGCTCAATAGCCATCATATTCACAATAAATATTGACTAAAAATTACGGTTTCCAATACAATCCAATCACTCATGCATTCTAAGGCAAATACAAAATGCATCGTCCAAACTTTAATCACCACAAAATTCCTTTTTCCTTGCACTGAAAAGTTGATGTACAAAATTGCACATGGTCAGTCCAACATGACTGGCATGAATAGCCCTTTTCCCCGCTTAATGACTTATGCAATATAATATTTAATTAAATGATATCTTCAACATTACGATCATAGTAACAACACAATAATGCAAAGAATCAATCATCATATGTTTAGAATAATTTCTTTTCATCCATCTGAAAACTATTCGTTGTCATAGATTTTAAATGCCTCAATAAAAGGAATTCACAAGAATAGATCACATAACAACATAGGATTAAAGCATTCATAGCATTTATTCCACTTTCAATAACATGATAAATTACAAGTCTAAATCAATTCTTTGTCAATAGTTTCACTAGTCTGAAACAAACAAGAGTGGAAAAATAAAACACTAGCTTATAAAATACAAAAATAGTATAATGACTTTCAACCTCGATGAGACTGGAGATGTAGAAAGATAAAGAAGTAACATAAGGTATCTCAACCTTGAACTGGAACTAATGTCCACCAAATCAATTGAAATGAAATTGACAAGATCGATTACCTCATGATCTCGTTCGCCAATAAGGGAATATGGCGTAATTAATAGACGCTACAGACTTAATAGAATTGAGCCATGGTAGCAAAACTTCTAAAAACATGTAATTACACTATTACATCCTTATATCCTTAAGGTATTCTTCCTGGTGTCCATAGGGACTGATCTCAATGTGCTACTCAATGCACGTAGCGGAAATTCGCTATAAATGGGTATTCAGAACAGCAACACTCAAAAAATGTTCTTCCTCCTTACTTCCCACCAGACATCTCTTACCAAAATAGGTCGATAATTATTTTAAGCAATTATATATATATTGCCTTTCAGGCACGACTGATATACTCTTGTAAAAATAGTTTATTATTGTTCTTTAATCCTAGTTAAATATATCTTACTAGGGAATCCTTATTTTTCCCAGATATCGAAACCACTAAACTCAGCATATGACATTATACTCCCAAATTCCCAAGTTAGACGTTAATAAAGTAATTTTTATTTATCTTAACCGAATCAAGAGCCTTCAAAAACACTTGTAAATTTCTTACTTAGTCAAACCCGTCCCGATTAACAGCGATACTAATCGACAACTCAAGGGAATTACTTATTCTTTGGTTTATTTACATTGTCGGAGGTGACCGATATAATATAGCTAAACAACATATGCGGAGTTTAGAGATCACAAGTCAATCACTCACGCTTAATCATGCAAATCGTATTACTAGTTAGATCACTATATCATATATGCGGTATCATTTATTTATGTGCCTTGGTATGCTGGATGAAACTACTTAATTAAAACAACCAAATTAGAAAATCTCCTTATGGGTTTTTATTTAAGATTGTCGTAGGATTCTCCAAAATGGAATTGACCCCATGGTCCGGAAGGTAAAATAATTCGAAACTAAACATGGTTTTAGCTATACAACGAAGCCAGCATAATCCCCATAATACCAAAAATTACAGTGCATACCACTTAAGGTATTTTCCTTAATCATATAAATATTTCAGGCATCTGGGTAATACCCAGAGCTAATGAATTAATATTCAAATAGAGAATAATAGAACTCAGGTAAAAGATTTTGCACTATCGCATAGTATAACAACACATAATATTAACAACCATATTCACGCTAGTATAACAACACCCAAATTAACAATTAATACCGCAGTTCCTTGAAACCTTAACCACTGACCACTGTAATTTTGCAAGAATCATACAATAACTAGTATTAATCTTCCTCAAATACATATCCAAACCAAAGAAAATTTTGCAGAAGATTATCTATTCAAATATTAGATTGAATAAGATATTAAGTGGGGAGAGAGTGATCCATGCCTATTAAAACCAAAATCCTTCCACCTCGCAGTCCCAACAACTATTCTTTACCACCGAGACGTGATTACCAATGCTCCTTGCGCAAAGCCGACAATACACGGTTCCAAATAAAACTTATCTATATCGCGTTTCCTCCATATATATATATATATATATATATATATATATATACAAAAATACTTGACCTACTTTTATCTTTTAAAATTTCCATTGAACTAGCTTTCAAAATCTACATGTAATTTGGTTTCAAAAGTGGAACTTTTGAAAGGAGAAGAGTTAGCATGATTGCTGACTTACAAGAATAAAATCAAAATGAATCACCAACATGTCTGATAGCTTCTTCAGGAAGCTTCACCATTTCCCAAGCTTGACTCGTCATTTAAGTGTATTAAATACATCTAATGCCATTTAATATCCAACTAGCCTTCCACCGCCAGTATAGGATTTCTCCTCCACAAATGGCGGGATTTTTAGAAAACCTAAAATTCCTTTTCAAAATTAACCACTTTGCATGGATAGGTGTATAACTATCTACTAGCATGGCAAATAACTTAATCATGGTTTGTGATTAACTAAGCCTGGTAGGCAAAATCATCAATTGCATTAATCAATGTATTAAATAATGCTTGGTGGGTCTTCAATGTAGTCATTCGACTTATAGATCCTAAAGTCTCATGCATGGCCTATACAAGTCAATAAAGATACCCAGAAATAATTGATTTAATTGTCGAAATATAAGTAATATTAATCAAAACAACTATCTCATAGCCTCTCAATTATTTTAATAATCGAATGTCTCATTAAACTAAAAATGTTCTTCAATTAAGTATATAAACTTATAGAAGTTTACCATAACAAAATTTGCATGGAGGATATTCGAGATAGGTCGAAGGTGATAATTACAACAACTTCATAACCAAGTTCACCGTCAAATTATTCAAACATTTATCCCATACTACTAAATGTAAGAATTGATCGAACTTGTCGTAGCGGTCGTGTAAGAAACCAAGCTCAATATACAGTTTAGTACCATATCATTATTTCCTCATAATGACTAAAGTATAGAAGTGGTGTATAAGTTCAACCATATTTTTGCAACTTTAACTCACCGAAAGAATTTTTTTAAAATAATAATAATAACCATGGAAGTATGGATGCTAGTTATGCATCCCACAATGAAGGTTCATCTTCTCTAACTAGAAGATATTTCACAACACACAACATGACAACATAGCCATCCGAGATGATTAATAAAACCATCATCTACAAAAACAAGGTAGCATGCCAACACGTAGAATGAATTACAACCTTAATTAGTTTATGGCTATGTGACAACATGAGCCATTGCGATGTCACGCGTACAATTGTGCACGCGTATGCATACCCTTTCAGCTATGCGTACGTGTCCATAGTGGTACACGAGACAACATAGCGGTACCGGCTGCCGCGCTACTCTCTAATTATTTTAATTCTTCTATTCATTTTCCGACAAAAGAGAATGAGGGATTAAGTGATAGTTTTTCCCAAGGTTTACGATGAGGTAATGAATTTAATTCTATTCTTGATGTTTTGATTAATGTTGTTTCTATTGAACTCATTATTAAGTGGTATGAAAATAATTATTTGATAGCCTAGTATGTTGGTCATATTCCCTCTAATGATTCTCTTCAATCTTCGATTAGTTGTAATGGGAGCCAAATGAAATCCTTATCATATGCATAAGGAACCTTACCAACATATTCATTATGTTCTCCTTTAAGAATCCCTCACAAGTGTAGGTTCTTCTCGCTAAATTGAGCTATTGGTTCTTGTGAAATATGTTCCATGTTATTTTGTCTTGGATTTGTGACTTTAAAGTCTCCAAGCAATATTCCCTTAAAGCCCCTTTTTGAATCAAGCTTCCCATCCTTCATTTTCCTTGGTGGTTCTTTATCTCAAAGAACCACCATTTTTAAATTTATATTGACCTTAAAAATGGGTATGTGGTGAGGTTGATTTCACTAAAGACTTGAAGGATTCGATTGACATCTATGTTGACTCTAAGATTTTTTTTTTTTTCAAAAAGTGGTATGTATTCACTTTCCCAACACTTGCTCCACACTTGAGCTAGGAGAGGAATTTCGAGATGATGTAAAAAGAAACTAGTGTTATTTTTGGCAGAGGAAGACTATGAGAAGGTCAGATTCTTGTAGAAATATTTGTAAATATTTATTTTCAAGATTTTAATAGATCAGTCCCATTCAACTAGACCCGAGAGACGTAGGCCTCAAGCATCGAACTCCATTATCACGTCTCTGTCAAATTGCTGATGAATTTTCTTTGTATTTCTCAAGTATTTTTGCACAATACGTGTAAGTTTTAATTATTTATTAAAAATAATAAAAGATCGTTATGTCGAATTGTCATTAAAAGCAAAAGTTTGAGTGTGATTGTGCAAGTTTGCTTTGGATTTTTAGATCATGTAGGGAAAATAATTCCTCTATGACTAAAGGTTTTGTTAATAAAAAAACCTATCTTAATGTGTGCAAAATAAGAGGTTTTCCCATCTTTCTTACTCCTACTCCCCTTGTTCAATTCGAACTTGAACCCTTGCATAACCAAGACAACTCTAAGAAGATGATGGTTTTGATGTGGGGATATCAATGGTGTCTTCACAACCCTCTCTCCACTCTCGCATCCCACCACATGACAATAACGAGTTGCAAGGGGAGATAATGGATCTAAGAATATCTCCATTTCCATCACAAAAATTCTTAAGCCAAAGAAATGTCCTCTTAATCTAACCATTTTTTTGTACTAGATTTTGTCTCGATTTTTGGAAGGACAAGGGAAATTAACATGGTCAATTTTCTAGCATGAATTTCATTACATGGAATGTAAGAGGTCTCGTAGATTCCTCACAAAAATTAACTATGCATTTTGTTTTCCAACGAGTTGGAAATTTGGATTTTGTTTGTTTGTAGGAAGTTAAAATTATAAGTTTCCTTCTTTAGATTTCATTAAAGTCCATAGTGTCATATTTCACTCATTTTCGTGCCTTACACAATGATGGTTGTGGTGTTGCTAGTATTTACATATCTTTGAGATTTACACCATTTATGGTTTCCTTGGGGGACGAGCCATCACATATGACCTTATGTGTCCTTTTGCATATTAATAAATACTCTTTTGGTATTGTTAATATTTATGCTTCTAATGATGGCCCAAGAAGAATGAATTTGTGGAGATGGCTGGCTAAAAACCTTATTGGTTTCTTTTTGGATCATATGCAATGATTTCAACATGATTAAACATGTTGATGATAAGGATGGTGACCTTCAATGCATTGGTGTATTAGGGAATGTGAAGTGTAGTTTTATTTCAAAAACCATTAGGTATTTTCATATCTTTTCTATAATGGCATGCATTTACTCCCCACCCTTGGTTTACCTAGTCTAACTTCCAAGTTGGAGTGGATGAGGGTTCTTAAAGAATAGATCATATCATGCTTATTAAACAACACATGTTCTCTTTTCATATATACGAGGAGTATATTATCACCATTTGAAAATAAATTATTTCATATCACATCTCGATCACCTTCATCTCCTTGGGGAGGTTCTTAGTTCAAATGCTATGCAATCAATTCTACCTTGAAATGTCACTTCTACAACATGAAGCGATCATTTGGCTCATTTGTAGGATTCATATTTTGGTGCCACATCCCGCTTTTTCTGCTAGCTAGATTGAGTGATAGCATGATACCATTTAACCTCTTTGAAAAGTAGGTGGTGTAGGTCCCCAAGAAGATCGATTGTACTCTTCACAATTAATTTCATAAAATCTCGGGGTGTTTAAATACAACCCTCTAGATCCTCTACTTGTAATTCTTGGTTTTGGGATTAATAACAAGCTTATACTCAAAGTGAGGCTCATAAACGTAGAGGATCCAAAATTTGTTCCTTTTACAATGGCTTATGGTTGGAGATCATTTTTTCTAAGGAATTTTTCAAATCCCTTTGTGTCAAGAAGACAAACGAGAAGATCAAGGTTATCAAAACAACTCACAATCATCTTACCAATTTTCTGAGATCTCTTCTTCCTTGCTCGAGCACTATAATTTGGTTTTTTTGGCCCAAGTTTTAAGTAGAGGATGTCAAATAGCCCTTAAAAATGCCTATATTTTATCCTCACAATATTTCTCCTCTTCTTAAATACAATGTGATTTTACACTCAAATTACATGAACTCTATTAGATTTCCAATGCATGACTAATGATAAAAGCATTAGGAATTGATGATTTTCCTTATGAATTTTATAAATTCACTTGGAGCTATATTTTTCCAACCTACTTCAAGAATACATCAAGGAATTATCTACTCACTATTTAGGTAAAATTATCAACAAAGGAATATTAAATGTGTACTTTATCCTAATCTTATCTCCCTCTAGTGTCCAATCACCTTTCTCAAATTTTCTTATAAGATCCTTGCTAAAGCTTTATCCCTAAACATTCACCACAATATTTTGGATATTTTAGACCTAAACATATAGGATTTATCAAGGAAGTTATTGGTTTTCACTTGAAGTTGCACCCCTATTGAATCTATTAAATTCAACACCACAATGAAGACATACGGTGATATCTCAATGTGGGACTCGAATGTATGATATTATCCTCCGAGAGAAGGTAAAATTACTCTACCTATCTTACTAATATTAACATTACTCCTAAGCTAAGCCTATCCTAAGAATTCTAAGGGACCAAGGTTAAGAGAGAGAAATGCATGAAAGGGAAACTAAGCTAAAAGAGTGGTGATAGCACCAAAGGAAGGGGATATCTCTCCATGAGGGGAAGAAGATTAATGCCACACAAGAGAAAAGGGTAGACACGTTCCATAAACCAAGACCAAATAAACCATCGATTCCACACATTATAGACACACATAAATAGAAATCATGTAAATATAGTCCATACACAACATAAAATGGAAAGAACAAAAAGGCAAAAAGGTAATAGTCTAAGTATGATGCATAGTCAATTACAATCATTCAAAAGGCATTGGACGCATTACAAAATATCAAAATAGAGGTCTCAACTCATGAAAGTTCAGCCACCATTTTAACATGGTGACTTTAGAGTCGGGAGAGGGTCTTTTACAATGAATATTGAGTTGCATTATATAGAGAAAGGAAAAGAAGAGAGAAGGAGATAAGAGGTTACGATAATGAAGAGAACCAACCACCAAGGACCAATCATTATTAATACATGTATACATGTACAGGAGCCATCGCTTTCACGAGGCTAGGTATTGGTGTCATTGCTCCACTTACATGCCATCCAAATCATTTGAAAATGTCGACCTCGTCGGGCCAGATTTAATGTTGGTGGTTGGGACTGGGTTGCAGTATTAAAATGAGACATGCATATATTTGTTATGTATCACATACCTTAGACATAATAATGGATACATCAAGGCTAGATGATCTCATGGAGGTGGGGGAGAAGAAGAGGGAATGGAATATGTGGAAATAAAAGAAGACCCTACTCTTTTAAGCATGATCTCATGTGAATCCCTATCACGAGTAAGTTTTGCATCTAAGAGGACATCAAAGACTAGTTTTACATGACTCAAATTATTATGTAATTGAGTACGGAATTATGATAGAGCATTAAGTTATTATTGATCAACATTAGTATCTTCATCATAGGAATTCTCTATCAAAAAATTCTATGTCTTTTAAGGGAACATGTGTAGAATTTGATAGAGGGATATCATTCATAGGTTTAAAGGGGGCCATGGATTTGGAATGGTTGTGATTACGAGGCAAGATTTTAAGATATTGTTGAGAACCAAACTCTAATGTCCCTTTTCCCAACATAGAAGACCAATTTTGGATTTTTGGCCATTCCTTCTTCGTGGCTGGAAAAGGAAAGCAAGGAGAAGAACAACATTATAATATTTAATAATATTTATGTTTTTATAAAGTAATTGTAGAATATATGGGTTAGCTAAATTAAGGACAAAATTGAAGAGACTCAATCCGATAAACTAATAAACAAGAAGCTATATTGAACAAAATATTCAAGATAATCAAAGAAAACAAATGACAAAACACAAGATTTAACATAGGAAACCCTTTCGGGAAAAAACCCAACACAATAAATTCTCTCTCTTATTGCATTAACTTAACTATTTACAATACAATAATGTACTTCCAAGTTGTGACTTACCCTACTACAACTCCAACTATTTGTAAGCAAAATAGTAAGAAGCCATCAAAGCGGTTTTACAATACAATGGGTACCAAAACCATGGGCCAATAAACACCCATAATGATTCCCCATAATTCATGGATTATGAAACCATCCATATATATGTATAGATAAAAATAACATATCTATAGTCCCCAGGACCCCCGCCGACACTCGTGGAAGAGGTGTACAAGTACTCTTGGGTATACAATATACAAAATATACAACACATTCTAACATTCTCCCACTTGTTGTATACTTTGCAAAAGGGGGATACACTTCCATATAGTCAGCAGCTCAAGGCATTCAAGCCCATCAATTTTCTGCACAAAAAATTTTCAACACTCGCATGACCTTAGTTAAAGATTCAACAACATTATCCTTTGTGTCCACCTTACTTAGTAGTATCTTCTTCTCCTCCACCATTTCTCTTACAAAATGGTATTGAACATCAATGTGTTTCATTCTTGAATGATACTAAGGGTTATTTGCTAGAAAAATTGCACTTTAACTGTCACAATCGATCCTTATAGCATTTTGAGTGAACCCAACATTGGAGATCACCATGAAGCCAAACCAATTCTTTACTTGCATGAGTAGTTGTCATGTACTCAACCTCTGTGGTGGATATCGCAACACTTGTTTGACGTTTACTCATCCAACTTACCACTCCACCAAACAAGTTGAACACATAACCACTGGTAGACCTGCGCATATCCAAGTCTCCACCCAGTCGGAATCCACAAAACCATGTAGATCTAATGTTTTACTTTCATCAGGTTTTCTTTGATAATAAATTACATAATTAGATGTCCCACATAGGTACTTGAAGATTCTCTTTACCACATTCCAATGTTCCTTTCTAGGATTTGACATGAATTTGCTAACCACCCCACCGCATATGCAATATCAGTCTAGTATAAACCATTGCATACATCAAACTACCAACTGCACTAGCATATGCTACCCGAGACATGTCCTCTATTTCTTCTTTAGTTTTAGGACATTGTTCATAAGACAAATTTTGACCAACAGGAAAAGGGATACTAACATGTTTACTTTCATGCATTTGAAACCTTTGTAATATCACCTCAAGATACTTTCTTTGATTATACACTAGTTTCATATTTACACGATCTCTTTTATTTCCATGACCAATGATCTTGTAGGTTGAGTTGTCTCCCAGATATACATCACCTCCATTACACTTTTCATATTCACAAAACCACTCCTTGTGTGGTGTCATATGAAAGGAGGCACCTGAGTCAATCAACCATGCACTATCACATGCATGCAAGCTGGAAGCCACCAAAAACAAATCTCCCGAGTCTTCATTAGAGGGTTTTATATATGAAGATCCACCATCGTCAGAGGACTTACCCTTTTCTACCTTCTTAGATCTACAATCTTTCTTGAAATGCCCCATTTTACCACAGTTCCAACATTTCCTCTTATCTTTTTCTGTAGTCTTTGATTTACTTTTGGACTTTGATTGTCCTTGCCTCTTCTTGCTTTTCTCTTGGGTACGACCTCTTACATATAAGGCATCCTTGGATTGATAATCCTCAATGGATTTCTACCTCATTTCTTCTGATAGTAAGGTTGTAACTACATCCTCAACTAATAATTTTTTGTAGTACTAGTAATAGCCATAACTAGATTATCCCAAGACTCAGGTAAAGAACACAAAAGAGTAATACACTTATCCTCTTCTTCCATTTTAATATCAATAGAAATCAACTGACTTACCACAATATTAAAGATGTTCATATGTTCCGCAATGAGTCTCTTTCATTCATTCTCAATGAATATAGCTTCTTTCGTCAGAGAAAAAATTGTTAAACAAAGACTTTGTCTGATACAAAGTCCCCAACTTCTCCCATAACACCTGAGTGGATTTCTCATTTGACACATTAGCAAAAATTGAATCGATAGAACAACTGATTGAACTCCTTGCCTTCCTATTGATATTTTCCCATTCCTCTACCTTCATACCCATAGGCATGACTCCAAACACAACAATCCATTGATCTCTATCCATAAGAAGATCTTCCATCTTGAGCTTCTATAACTCAAAATGTTGGCTATTAATTTTTTTGATTTTGATCCTTGTGTTTCCGTCATTTTCTTCTACTTGAAAAATTCACCCGAAGAGCTCCCACTCAAAAATTTTATCACAAGTTTTAGAAACCCTAACTCTTCACATAAAAGGTAAAACCTTGTTCTAATCCCAAATGAAGAGGATCAATCCGATAAACTAATAAACAAGAGGATATACTGAACATAATATTCAAGATAATAAAAAAACAAATGACAAAACACAAGATTTAACATGGGAAACCCTTTTAGGAAAAAAACCTAGACAAGAACTTCTCTCTCTTATTGCATTAACTTAACCATTTACATTACAATAATGTACTTCCAAATATGATTTACTCTACTACAACTCCAACTATTTGTAAGAAAAATAGTAAGAAACCGTCAAAGTGATTTTACAATACAATGGGTACTAAAACCATGGGCTAATAAACACCCATAACGGCTCCCATAATTCATGGATTATGACACCATCCATATATACGTATAGATAAAAATAGCATATCTATACTCCTCGAACCCTACTAATGCTCGTGGAAGAGGTGTACAATACTCATGGGTATACAAGTATACAAAATATACAACATTTTCTAACAAAACTAAATAATTATAAGGGCATAATGAATGGTCATAAGGGAGCGGCCATGTCTTTTCAAAAGTATAAATAGGGGACTAAGGGCAGCCATTTGGACATGTGAACTTTCATTTGTAAAATCATATTTTGAGATTGAACTCTCATTTCTCTCCACTTGGGATGAAACCCCCTTGTGAGGTCCATTGTGAGGGATGAAAACCTCTCACTTTTGACTTAAAACAATTTATAATTGCAGATTATTATTATATTGAAGATCAAATTGTGTCAAATCTGATTTATGTCATTTATTACAAAAGTGTGACTTGTTCTAGTGATATTTCTGAATTGTTGGATGATATTAGCATCATATAAAATTAATATTCCAAGTCGACTTGCATTATAAAGGCCAAATCTGCATTTGCACGGATTTCTATACATATTTAATGGTCAAATCAAATTATTTATGATTGCTGCAATTTCCAAATTATCAGAATATTTCAGCAGAGTATTTTGCATTGCCTAAGTCAATTTGGCTCTAGAAAATTAATAAAATAATATATCTTTCATTGGGAAATATTTTATTGAAGTTTGTGAAGAATTTCCAACAATTTTCAAGGAGATTTTAGTCGCTACAATTTAAATTTTAATTTGTTCCAAAATTCTGAATATTTTGATAAAACCCTCAAAAAGGGTTATTACAGTGGTATCAGAGCCGGATCTTCAAGGAAAAATAAGAGGAAAATGGTTGGACAAGATGCTAAGATGGAAAAACTCATTGCCGGGCAAGAGAAATTAACAGAAGCAATGAAGCTTTTGGCACTATCACTCCAAAAGGTTGTGGAACCAAGAGCTCAACAAGATGAAGGAAGCTCAAGTGGAATGAGTAATGTCGAAAAACCAATCATTCCACCTGAGGATCGAGTTGGAAGCCTACCTTCATCCCCAAGGAAGAAGCTATACTAGATATTGAGCCACGAGCAGTAGAAAGAAGAGACATTACAACAAGGTTCGTTGAGTATATGGCCTTGTTAGAGGAAATCCGGGATGCTATGTCTTTTTTTCATGGGCTTAGATGAGAAAAGGACTAAACCTAGACATGCCACACCACACAAGGAAGTTCAGAGTACCTTGGGAAAATTGTCCTTTTCCACATTTGACGGATCATCCAAAGGCACCACAAGAGCTTGGATCCAGAAATTGAATACCTACCTATCCCTAAAACCAATGCTAGAGGAAGAGGCCATCAAATTTGCCACTCTTCATCTTGAGAGAATTGCCCACGAGTGGTGGTTCCATGGTTTGGTAACACAAGGACATAGCGAAATACACACCTATGATGAGTTTTGTTGCACCATGTTGATTTGTCAATTGTTTTCATTGATGTCAAAGAATTAATGAAAAGGGAGAGTGTACTATCATTCTTATTAGATGTGGTTAAGAGGTTCAAGTGAATTCATGAGGTTTCAAGAAGATAAGGTCTTGGATGGTGAGTGACAATGTCCTTTCAGGGTGGTTTTAGGTACCTAAAGTAGTGAAACAAGATGGTACAGGTTATAAAAAGCATGGGATAGGTGTTAAGAGAGCATATAAATCATGTATGAGAAAATGTTAGACTCAGTTCAGCTCTAGGAGTCAGTTTTGTATGTTGGTCAGAAATAGTGTTGAGAATAAACAATGTTCTAGCATGAAAATGAGATGGGATAGAAAAATTTAGACCTTTTATTTTCTATAAATTCTAGAGAGATGATAAAGGAAAAGTCTTAATGCTTCATGCAAAATTTCAGGTCAAATTTAGGTCATTTGTTCAAGTTATGTGAGTTTTTGTAAAACAAACTTTTTGAAAAACTCATTTTGAGTTGTCTGGCTTCTTAGCCTTCAAAAAAAAATATAGTCTCCTTCGAATAAATAATATAATTAATTTTTGGATTAAATTAGAATAAAAATCATGTGTAAAAATTATTTTTTCAAAATGAGGTGTAGTTAAAAATTTATGAGCATTTTGGTGGAGCATGTTTTTCTCTCTCCTGGGTGTGCACCAAATCGGTAAGAAAAAATGTGATTTTGGACTCCAAGTCTAGTTTCATCACCTCTAGAGTATTTTATTAGTTCATTCATGATGTTCCTCATGCTTATAAATCATTTTAAGGCTTTATTTCTTGAAGGTACATGTACTTGCTTCTGACACCATGTCTTAGTGTGAATGCTCTGGCATATGAAGGTACTAGTTGTTTCAAATGGAGTTTGTGCTCAATGAATGCTCAAACCTCTTCTACAGGCACATGAAAATGTGTGTGAGCCTTCTCAAGGTTTTTGGAATTGTAGTGCATTCAATCTTTGATGGTCAAGACTATCCGAAGAGCATGTTTCTCAATGCATGTTAACACACCACCCTAAGAGACTTATCTCCAGTTGCAATGCCTTGATCAATCTGACAACATGGATACATGACCAAATAGAAGAAAATGGATATGATTTTTGAGTGTTAATTTTCTCATTTTATATGATGGACTTTAGAGGCTAGTTTGCTTAGTTCAGGGGTGTAAAATGCACTACTTCACTATCTACTTGAATATCTTGTCAAATTCAGTTCATAGCTAAATTTGGTGAGGCATGCACCACTCAAATTTGTAGAGTATCAAGGTACATTCCATATATGATAAATACATCCACCTGTTTTGGAGAGGTGACTATGTTTTCATTAAGTGTTCTTGCTCTATGTTCTTGACAATGAATACTTGAATACAATATTTTTACACATAAGCTTTGCACAGAAACAAGACGGTGCTTGTGTATTTTATTAATATAAAAATCAAGCATTACAATAAGAAGAGAGAGATGCAATATTTATAGATATTGGACAACTTCTATCTCATCCACAATACATGGAAATAGATAAACTAATCTGAGAATAAAATGTAGGATAATATTCACTACCCCTAATTGCACCTATTTCCCCTCATGAAATCATCTGGGAATAAACAAAGTGAGATTGAACAATATCTCACAAAACATGTGATAAGACAACTAAGGACAACTAAAGACAACTATTAGTTGACTTAATCTAATCTAACTAAAGTAATAAAAATTACTTTATTATAATATAACATTTAACTCATATGTTGAATTAAGTGTTAGTTTATTTCTAACATATGTCACCCTGATACAAGAAAGTTTTTCAAGTGTTTGCATACAAATAGTGCTTCAAGCTAAGGAAAATCCTTCATGCATGAAATTATCATTTCTTTGAAATGGTGGAAACATGATTTAATAACTCTAAAAATCCTTCACATTCAATTCTTCATACAAAGGTGGTGAAGAAACAATCTAAATTGTCAAATGTAGTAGGTGACTGTATTCAACTAGGATTCTTCGAGAAAGGTTTTCTCGAATCTTCGTCGTTAGCCAACCAAATAAAATGAAAATTTGGAAATTTCTTTGTGAAGAGGATTACAAACTATTGCAAAATATTTTTTTTTCTGATTTCTTAAATGTTTCATGAGATTCTCTTGACAAAAAAATTTCAAAAACCGTGTTGGACTATTAAATTTACACAATTTACAAATTTTCTTGTTATTTGATCAAATTGAGCAATTTCCTCGATGGTTTAATGGTGTGAGATGATGATGAAAGGTTGGAGATCATCTTATGGATTTGATGGTGTCTTTAATTTGGTAAAATCAATTGACAGTGGTCTTGGTATTTGTGCACAATCTGTCATGATTGAGAAACAAATGTCTATCACCTTTAATTGATTTCTTCATGTGATTGAACCTTGTGCTCTAGATTTGTAGTTATCGAGTCTTAAAAACTTGAATGATGATCATCTTAGTTTGAAAGTGGAGTCTCCTAGAAGAATCAAAATTCTTACGCACAAAGTGTCTTGGAAACTTGCATACTATCAAATGTTCTTGCTCTTGCTGCATATCTAATCTTTGTGAGATCATTTTTCAGTATTCACTAGTATTCTTGGCCTCCAAAGAAATATGAGAACCTCAATAAGGTGAAGTGTATTACTTGAACTCTATAACAGTGCTATCCTAGTCTGACAATCAAGGCAAGTGGTCATTAAAATGGTGTAAGTAGTCTTAAGTTCAAAATGGAAGAATGGATAGAGAATTCAAGAGACCACATTGGACTTAATGTCAAAAAATCCTTCTTCTAGCTCGATGAGGGAGCCTAAGAGACAAGAGTGATTTTTCTTCTAACTTGGTGACTTCTTGTATTCCTTTATGATAGTGAAAAGTCACTTTTTTTTATGATTCAACCTTGAAGTGAAATTGAGCTCGAGTGGAAGGTGAATGGTTGGAAAATTCAGCCTACCTCTTTAGTTGTCAAATACTCTTCATGTTCCAAGGAAGGCAGAGAGGTTAGTATTCAAATTGAAGCAAAAAAATGTTAGTTGTTGGTTTTTGAAGTAAGGACAACATGATATTCTGAGTAGATATAGAATTATATAGAATTTGAGAAGAAAGGTTGATGTATATGATATTGAACTTGCAATATAGGGAAAGGATGATGTTGAAAAAGTGCATAACAGTGATGTGAAATGTTCTAAATCAAAATATGAGGTGAATGAGAAAATATTGGTATGTAAATGTGATTTAAAACAAGGAAATGCAAGTGAATTTCAGTTGATTAGTCTAAGTGAATGAGATCAGTGAACTCAGTGAAAGAACTCGGTGAATGCTTAAGCCTGACTTGTGAATGGAACAATGAAGTATGCTTCTTTGTAGCAGGGGAGGATTTTGAGAACACTTGTGAGTGAGAAAAATAGAGATACAGGTGTGTGATTCAGTGCATGATTTCAGAGAGGATTTAAGGTGTGAGAAGAAATTTTAAGAAGAGTGGAGAAACAAAACATTGATTTGACTACAACAAAGTGAACTAAGGCAACATAGGTTGAGTACAAATTTAGGATCATTATCAGATGTTCAAGACATCATTTTGAAGTGTGATCAAGACTGAATTATTGTACACCATGGATTTGTTTCTTCCTTGCAAGTAGAAGCTTGTAGAAGGCTAGTTACAGCTAGCTAAATTATTCAAGAGGTTGATGCTTCCTTCACCAAGTTGTAGCTTGTGTGAAACTGAGGTTGTAGCCTCAAGTGTTGAGTTGTAGCTCAACAAACTTCTTATAACCATTTATCACTTAGTGGACTGGTTTAGTGGGTTTTCTCCTCATTGGGGTTCCCACTTAAAACTCTTATCTCCCATGTGTTTTATCTCTTTTGAATTATCTTTAAGGTTAAGTGGTTGAGTTTGAGATCAGTAAAAGTTGAATTAAACAATGATTCACCCCCTCTCAGTGTTCCAATTTCCAACAAGTTTTGCCAAAGACTCATAGATAGGTTTGATCGTGTGGATCCAGAAGTTCACTTCCGTGAACTTGCTGAGCTGAAACAAGAGGGCTCAGTAGAAGAATATGTCACTGATTTTCAGAGACTCTCGGTGATGATCATAGATGTATCCGAAAGAAGACTTATTGTCCTTTTTGTTGAAGGACTGAAGGAACCCTTAAGAGGGTTAGTTCATGCCTTTGATCCATCATCTTTGCAGGAAGCAATTAAGAAGGCCCTGAATTTAGAAGGAGCTGCCCCAAAATTAACAACGGTCGAAAGTAGCATTTCCAAGCCTAGAGAGTGTGAGGACTTTGCAACACTGTTTCACCAACCACAGTAATGCAACTAGAAATGGAAACAACTTGCAACGAGCCGCTAAAACAAAAGAACTCGAAATGATATTGAATCGCAGGCCTCTTCGAGGGGGCAACCTCCTTCGAGCAAGCGCAACACAATATATTCGTGGATGCTTCACTGAGCCTCAACACCTTCTTATATACTGATTCCTACTGAAGAAACTACTGCTTCCCGCACACGTGGGATTGTTAAAATATGCCGAAGGGGCGACTCACAAAGCACATGCGTCCAAAGTAACTAATCTGCTATGAAGCAAATTTAAGGGTAACGTCTAAAGTAACTAATCTACTATAAAGCAAATAGAAGGGTAGGAACACGGTTCCTAACATCCCCTCCCTCTTGGAAAAATATTTGTCCTCAAAGCTTCATAAGTGGTTCCCATGTTGTATTTTTTGTTGAATGTCGTGCCACTAGATGAAGACTTTTGTGATGGAGCGGGAGCGGAGTTGGGTCCATTTGTCTAGAATGGCTTCTAGTTCGAGAAGGATGGAACCTTCATTATCGAGTTGTGGTAAAGTGGTTTGTGCTTGGACATTGGTTCCCAAAACTTTCTTTAAACAAGAGACATGGAAAACTGGGTGAATTCTAGAGGAAGGTGGAAGCTCCATCTTGTAAGCAACCAAACCAATTTTTGGAGGACCTTATATGGCCCATAAAACTTTGGAGAAATATTATGATGCCCTTTGAGCTTCAAGGATGATTGCTTATAAGGTTGCGAGATGAAGGAAGACCATATCACCTGGTTGGAAGGTGCACTTGAAGCGGTGTTGATCAACCTGCTGCTTCATGCGGTTTTGTGCCATGTGGAGATTGGCTCGTAGAGTGCTAAGAATTTGATCCCGGTTGTAGAGAGTAGTGTCGACTGCATGAAATCTCAAACTTCTAGGGTGATATGGAAGAAGAGTTAGTGGATTTGACCATAGACTGCTTCATATGGGGTCACTTTAGTAGAAGTGTGGTATGGGGTATTTTATCACCACTCTATAAGGGGAAGCCATTTTGTCAAATGGTGTTATTGTTATGAAACAAAGAAACATTTCCAAACACTTGATGATTTCCATCTACCATCCGTATCGGGTTGATAGCCAAAAAGCGCATCTTCAGTTGGGTGCCTGTGTGGCGGAAAATATCTGTCCAAAATTTGTTGGTGAAAGTGGCATCACGATCAGAGACAATGGAGGAAGGAATGCCATGCAGACGGAAAATCTGATCCATGAAAATCTAGGTGACTGTGGAGGTTGAATATGGATGGGTGAGGGAACATAAATGACTATATTTGAGAGGCGGTCAACCACAACCAAGATCATTGATTTACCTCCTGACTTAGGGAGACCCTTGATAAAATCCATAGAGATATCTATCCAGATCCTAGTCGGAATTGGCAAGGGCTCCAAAAAACCCAAAATTGTTGTTGTCTCACCTTTGTTGCATTGGCAGGTATCACATTCTACCACCATCTATTTAATAACACCCTTCATTCCTTTCCAAAAGAATTTTCATCATGCCCACTCATATGTTTTGAGAAATCTGGAGTGTCCTATTGATGGAGAAGCATGGATTTCATAGAAGACAACTTGATGAAGTTTTGTGTAATGGGGAAGCACTAGATGACCCTTGTGTCGTAGAAATGCACCATCCCATGAATAATGCGGTATGGTGGCGGGGTCAGTGGCCAATTGCTGGATGAGGTGTTGTGAGGAGGGATCAAGTGCATACCTCTTTTTATAGATTCCAGCCAGTTTGGGATGGGAATGGAGATGGCCGACAGGATGCCTAGTCCTCGAATGCGCGTGAGAGAGCATCGACCACAATATTATCTTTACCCTTCTTATAGGTTATCTCATAATCATACCCCATGAGTTTGCTAACCCATTTCTATTGTGTTGGGGATGAGACCTGTTGTTCCAAGAAATATTTCAAACTCTGGTGATCTGTTTTGATGCAAAAATGATTCCCAGTAGGTATGGCCACCATTTTTGTATGACATGGAGAATTGCCATCATTTCCTTCTCATATGTAGACAAGGCTAAGTTTTGGCCTCGAAATAGATTTTCTAGTGAAGGCAATTGGGCAACCTACTGGAGAAGGAAAACACCCAAGCCATTCCCACATGCATCACTTTCAATGGTGAAAGTTTGAGTGAAGTCTAACATGGCCAAAAATGGTGTGCTACACATAGCTTGTTGAAGAGCCAAAATGCCTTGGTTAGCTGTTGTGTTCCAAGTGAAGGCATCCTTCTTCAATAAGGAGGTCAAGGGGTTACATTATTTCCATAGTCCTTGAAAACTTGTTGTAGTACCCTGTAAGGCCTAGGAAACCATGAAGGCTCTTGAGAGTTGTTGGCTGAGGCCACTCTTGCATTGCGTTGATCTTGTTAGGATCTACATGGACCCCATTGGCAAAAACAATGTGCCCTAGATATTCCACTTCTTTGAGGCCAAAGGAACACTTGGACTATTTGGCACATAATTTATTGTCTGCCAAAATTTGTAATGCCCTATCAATATGTTGGAGGCACTCTTCCAAATCATGTGGGTGTAGATCAGGATATCATTAAAGAAAACCAAGATAAATTGATGGAGGAAAGGCTGAAATATCTTATTCATGAGTGCTTGAAAGGTGGAAGGGGCATTTGTAAGGCCAAATGGCATGACCAAAAATTCATAGTGACCCTTATGAGTGGAAGGCTATTTTTAGAATTTCTTCATGATGCACTCAAATCTGGTGATAGCCAGAGTGAAGGTCTAATTTAGAGAAACATTTTTGCCCCATGGAGCTCATCTAGAAGCTCATCAATGACCGAGAATGGGGAATTTATCCTTGATGGTGAGGTGGTTGAGGGCACGAAAGTCAATGTAGAGCTACCATGAGCTGTCCTTTTTGTGGACAAGAAGTACTAGAGAGGAGTACGGGTTGGTGTTGGGGTGAATGACGCCATATTTGAGGAGGTCCCGACTAGGTTTTCAATTTTAGAATTTTGCAGATATGGATAACGGTAGGGACAGATGTTGGGGGATGTTTCTGGGAGGAGTGGGATGCGGTGATCTTTGGGTCGTGAAGGGGGCAAACCCATTGGTTCAATAAAAATAGTAGCATGTTTTTCAAGGATGGCTTGCAAATCCGTAGGGTTGCTAGTGGTAGTGGGGGTTGGAGTTGGATGGAGTGCAACTGGGAAATTATACCATGGGAGCCTTTCTTCAAAAGCTTTTCCATGCGATGGGAGATGATGATGGAAGCAGATCTTGGAAATAATCCCTTTAAGGTGTGTTTTTGGCCGTTAGCTATGAACTACATCTAGAGCTCAAAAAAATCCCATAGAATGGGTCCCAAAGTGTAGAGCCATTGTGCACCTAAAACCACATCACATCCACCTAGAGGGAGGGAAAACATTTCGATCGCAAAGTGTAGTCGCTGATTGCAATGCGTACATTCTGACATTTCCCTTTACAAGGAAATGTTCCCCCATTAGCAATCATCACTTCAAAGCTAGAACAAGGGTACACAAAGCAAGTCTTCCTACTTAGTAATGCGGGGATCGATGAAATTGTGTGTACTACCAGAGTCAATGAGGATTGTGAGAGGAATTTTTTTGAAGCACCCCTTGACCTTCATAGTTTTTGGGGTGGTAACACTAGCTAGTGCATGTAAAGAGATCTCTGGTTGATCCTCTTAGGTGTGGAATCCTCTATGGAGCTTGGTTCATCTAGAGCATCATGGAAGTCCTGGCTATCGGCCTTGTTGTCTTACTCTGGTGGTGATTCCACATCAAGTAGGTAAATATTTTGTGTGATGCACCTATGACCCTTAACCCATTTATCATCATAGTTGTAACATAATCCCTTCTCCTTATGAGCCCACATCTCAACCTCGGTGAGATGCTTGATCTAGGTGTTGGACGTTGGTTGCTAGTTGGTTGGGTTCTTGGTTGTTGATGACAATGGGAGTCGACATTGCGTTGAGATTTTATCTTTAGCCAACTTAGCCAAGCCCAAGGCTTCCATCATGTTGGTGGGGCAAAACATTTTCACCTTTGAGCGGATTGGCTCCTTGAGGCCACTAAAAAAATAGCTCTTGAAGAAGTCTTCTGTTAGCCCTTCAAAGTATGATTAGCCAGTTTCTCAAAATCCTGTTGATACTCTTGAACAAGCGTCTGGTCTGGCGAGTTTGGTGAGAGCTCTGGTGAAGTCCTCGAATTTAGAGGGACCAAATCTACCCAAAATGAGGGATGTAAATTTCTTCCAATCGGGTTCATCATTTTCTATGAGATACCAATGGTACCATTGTAGTGCATCCTTTTCCAAATGGTAGGAGGCGATTGGGACTTGATTGACATAATAAGTGTCGTGAATGTGGAAGAACTGATTCGATTGATAAATCCATCCTATAGGATCTATACCATTGAACTTGGGAAATTCCAACTTGAGCCCATGATATTGGTTGGAGAAGGAGGTGTGTGAGGAGGAATCCGTCATTTTTCGTTGTTTGATCAAAATATCATGTTGTTGATTCAATCCTTGCAACCTTTGAGCTAGCTCAGTGACCTAGGCTTTTAATGTTTCAAGTTCTTCCTCCATGAATTTTGTGCCTATATGGGTGACAACCATAACCAGGGTTTTTTTGCAATGGATAGAAAAATCTTTCTAAAACACGTTTAGTAATGAAAATTTGGGATTTGAGATCAAGAAAACGAGGATAATGGACTTGAATGGGGTTTTTGGCACTTTCTAGGCAATTTTAATGGAGGAAAAATGCAATTTGGGGGCTGTAATGATAAGAACTGGAATTTTTTCCTTGAGGCAAAAAGGAGCGGAATAGTGAAAGGAAGAATGTGTGTGAATTTTGGGGCAAACAAGTAAAAAATGAAGAAGTTATGACAAACCCTAAAAAATAGAAAATGACATTTTGAGTGATAGAAGTGGAATTGGTCTCGGATCCTCAACGTATGAAATGTGGGGACAAGGATTTGGGTGTTCCAGGATATTTTTAGGGAAAATGAAGCTAGAATACAAAAAATATGGCCAAAAAATACGTTTTTGAACATGAATTGTCGAGCACCTCTGAAGATCCTACACAAAACAAGAGAAGAATGGCCCAGAAAATGATGAAGGAACACCGAACAAAGAAGAAAGGTCGCGAGAAAATGATGAAGGATGACTTTTGAAGCTGGTGGTTTACAAATGGAGACAACCACTTGGAGCTTTCAAGGTTGTCTAGCTCTAGCTAATGCCCATGCCAAGGATTTGTGTGAAAGTTTAGGAGTGCCTGTGATTTTCTTTCTTATGGCACTGGATGTTTGCAATATTTTTTCTTTTTGTAAACTAGTTATATGTTTCTACCCAAAACTGACTAGCATGGTAACATAATGCAAATAGGATGCACATTTTTTGGGAACGACACAACTCACAACTCTTCCCAGATCAGAATAGAATGTAATAGTGCAAACAAAATGCAAACAAGATCTGGACCACTTTCTGATCACCAAGATCCTGTTTGGGTGAGGTGAGAGCATACATGGGAAGAATTAGATCACCATGAGTTATGACATAGAAAAAAAAAATTGGTCGTGGAAAGTGCTCTGATACCAGATGTGAAGACCCTACAACACTATTTTACCAATCACAATAATTTAACTAGAAATGGAAACAACTCACAACAAATAACTAAAGTAAAAGAACTTGAAATGATATTAAATCATAGGCCTCTTCGAGGGGGAAACCTCCTTTGATAAAGCTCAATACAATATATTTGTGGATGCTTCATTGAGCCTCAACACCTTCTTATATACTAATTCCTATTAAAGAAACTACTACTTCTCACACATGTGGGATTATTAAAATATGTTGAAGGGATGACTTACAAAGCATATGCTTTTCCTACGAAGAATCCATGGACCTACATCCAAAGTAACTAATCTACTATAAATAAAATTAAAGGGTAGCTTTCAAAGTAAGTAATCTACTATAAATAAAATAGAAAGTCCCAGAACACCTCTTTGGATCAGCCAAAGAAACCACTACCTAAAATACCCCAGGTTCACACAGATCTGCACAAAACCAGCCCTGAAAAGGAGACAAGGAACGAGCTACGAAGGAAGAACTTGTGCTTTTCCTGCAAGAATCCATGGACCCTAGGACACCATTGCTTGGGAAAAGGTAAAGTTCATTACATTGAAGTGGTTTCAGATTCTGAAGATGATACTAATGTTGATGATAGGAAAGAAAAAATAATAGAAGAAGAAGAGAATGAGAAATCTGAAGGCACTCTCGCTACACTTTCTGGGGCACCAAGATTTCACCCATTTTGAGTAAAGGGAAATCTTTAGGGCCAGAAGGTAGCAGTTCTCATCGATAGCGGAGCTACACATAACTTCATTGATGAGAATTTGGTGAAGAAACTGAAACTAAAAGCTGAAAATTTCAAGGGCTTCAATGTGACAGTAGCAGATGGGTTCATACTTCATTGCACCAGGAAGATACCACAACTCTCACTTACTTTGGGAGAACATATGGTAAGGGATGATTTCTATGTCATTAATATTGGTGAATCTGATCTAGTTTTGGGTGTACAATGGCTTCATTCCTTAGGAGAATTTACCCAAAACTACCAAAGTATGGAGATCAAATTCAAGGTGGATGGCAAAGAAGTAATCTTGCATGGAATGAAAGGAGGAACTCCACAGATTATAACAACGAAGAGTATGGAGAGAACCTTCAAGAAGGGGAAAATTACATGGGTAGCACATTGTTTGGTAAGAGCTGATTGTACTTCCTCCATTCAGTCTACTTTTCATGATGATATTCAGCTATACTTGACAAACATGATAAGGTTTTCAATGAGCTTCCTCATGGGCTGCCACCAGAAAGAGGTTTTCAACATGTCATTGAGTTGGAACCTAGTTCCAAACTAGTTATAACAAATCCTTACCGCCACCCCCAAATTTACAAAGAAGAAATTGAAAAGACCATCAAGACTCTATTGGATATGGGGTTTATCAGGCCTAGCTCCAACCCATATGCTTCTTCAGTAGTGTTGGCAAAAAGAAAGATGGTACATTCAGAATGTGTGTTGACTACTGGTTGTTGAATAAGAAGACCATTAAGAACCGGTATCCCATTCCCAGGATTGATGAGCTTATAGATGAATTACATGGTGCACTTTACTTCTCCAAAATAGATTTGAGGTCCGGGTACCATCAGATAAGAGTCAGAGAAGAAGATGTGCACAAGACTGCATTCAGATGTCACTTCGGGCATTTTGAATTTCTTGTCATGCCATTTGGATTGACTAATGCTCCAACCACATTTCAAGATTGCATGCACATTGTAAGAATGATAAGAATATTGTTCCAAGACGCGATATTAGATGATAATAGCACACCACATTAGATTTACAAAACAAAAGATCTAAAATACCATATATGGAAATCCATCATAATCCATAATGTTCAATACATTACAATACAATGACTTGAATTACTCAATAAGAAAGATGTACATATAGGAGGAGGGAAGTGTAACTACTACCTAAATCAGTGGTGAAGAAATCCCACTAAGCGATCTCGGTAGTTAAATTAATTCCATAAGACTAGTAAGCTAACTCCACATAACTGAGAAGCTAACTCAACATAACTAGTAAGCTAACTCCACACAACTAGTACACCTAAGTAAGCTAACCCAACAAGTGTAGGGCTAACACAAGTGTAAGAATTATCCTAATAAATAAATAAAAGGATAAATAATAACCTACAATAACACCCTCCCGTAAGCATAACTTAGGTGGGTGGAAAAGAAGGTGGGTCTAAAAACAAGGCCTGATGAGGTACCCACGTACAATAATTGAGAAAATTGGACACCGCAAGGTACCCAAAACTAGTAATAACAAAGTAGAGAGAGAAAAATCCTGCTGTAAGATATCCTCATAAGCTTGTCTCCAAAAACTTGTACAATGCTGAAGAAGTTTGGTGTGCAATATGTTCTAAATCCACTGCTCAATCATAGAACTCAAAAACAACTGACACTAGGTTTCACCATAATAGCTCCATGCAAAGAGACTATTAATGGAGTGATGTCGAAAGCGCAAAAAAACACCAAACATAATTTGATCAACTGCTACAAATAGGTGTGCCACAATCCAAGAACAACCAAGGAAACAAGGCAATGACATGAGATCCAAATAAATAGGAGTGCCATGTTCCAAGAAAATCTAAGGTAAAATGCAAGGACACGAAACTCGAAGAAGCAAAGATTAACACATAACAAGGCAAGGCCATGAAACCCAAAGAATCAATATCAACACCATACCCTCCCATACTTCGAATGGGTAGAGTGACACCACAAATTTGTATGAGTTGTCAAAATCAACTACTCAAACACTGACAAACTAACACTGGGCTTCACCAGAATAGCTCCCCCATAAGAGAGACTGTCAACATGCCAAAAATAAAGTGTCAAAAATACAGATCCAGAATATCTCAACAAAAAAGAGATATAAATTCATACACCCATAGATACAAGAATGTAACACCCAAAAGTTGAGGATGTCGGGCTCAACCGAAATTACGTCCACAAGTGATTACAACACCCTCCCAAATTTGGCACTTTATAATTGAGTGCATGTAAATATTACAATGAGTAATAGTACCTTTTACATTTGAAATATGTGTATAAAAATTTCACTAATGCGTAGATCTCAAAAAAAATACACAATTTCAAAAAAAAAAAACACCTTAATCTGAGCTACGGATCAAAAGTTATGAGTTGTAGAAGGTTTTGCTATTATAATAACATTTTAATGATGATCTTTTTTAAAAGGTAACACCCAAATTTCCAAAGGGTAAAAGAGTGCATCCACACGATATAGGCTTGTGACCAAAGAATAAAAGCCTACGCCCAAAACCTAAAATGTCCAGAGGGTAAATCATTGCATCCAGAGGGTACACGTCAATATCCAATGGATAAAAGAATGCACCCAGAGGGTACAGATCTGCATCTAGATTTGACTATCTCAAAACATGGTCAAGTGTCTTTGTCGATTATAGAGTTTTGGAACCTTCCAAATTCAATTCCGCACTCCTTTTTGCATAAAAATGCATGCTACAGAAAATTACTAACAAATTCCAAATACATGAAAATAATAAACCCTTGCTTGCAAAGAAAAACTTACAAATGGATGTCTACATCATCTATAGCTCTGATACCATGAAAGGAATGATAAGAAGATTATTCCAAGTTGCGATCTTAGATGATAATATCACACCACATTAGATTTGCAAAATAGAAGAGCTAAAATACCATATATGGAAATCCATCATAATCCATAATGTTCAATACATTACAATACAATGACTTGAATTACTCAATAAGAAAGATGTACATATAGGAGGAGGGAAGTGTAACTACTACCTAAATCAGTGGTGAAGAACTCCCACTAACTGATATTGGTAGTTAAGTTAACTCCATAAGACTAGTAAGCTAACTCCACATAATTGAGAAGCTAACTCAACATAACTAGTAAGCTAACTCCACACAACTAGTACACCTAAGCAAGCTAACCCAACAAGTGTAGGGCTAACACAAGTGTAAGAATTATCCTAATAAATAAATAAAAGGATAAATAATAACCTACACTAACACATTTTTGGTAAGCAATTAAGGAAGTTTGTGCTTGTATTCTTTGATGACATTTTGATTTATAGCAAATCTTGGGAAGAGCACCTACAACATTTGGACACAGTGCTGGAAATTTTGGAGCAACAATCTTTATATGCCAAGAAGACCAAATGTGAGTTTGGTATGCATGAGATTCTATACTTGGGGCATGTGATCAATGCTCGAGGTGTCCATGTGGATCAAAATAAAATCCAAGCAATCCTAGATTGGCCTACACCGACCAATGTGACTCATCTGAAGGGATTCTTGGGGTTGTTCTCGTATTACTAGAAGTTTGTGAAGGGTTTTTCTCATATTGCAGCTCCTTTGACTTCCTTAACCAAGAAGGATGCTTTCAGCTGGTCCGAATCAGCCCAAAGAGCCTTTGAAGAACTTAAGAAGGTGATGTGTTCTTGCAGTCCTCGTTGTTCCAAATTTTTCTAGGCCCTTTGAGCTTGCATGTGATGCTTCAGGTGAAGGTTTAGGGGCAGTTCTAATGCAAAATCAACATCCCATTGCATTTGAGAGCAGAAAATTGAAGGAACATGAGAAGAAGCTTTCCATTTATGACAAAGAAATGCTTGCCATCATGCATGCCTTGACTAAGTTCAGACAATATCTGATTTGCGGGAGGTTTGTAGTCAAAATAGATCATAACAGTTTGAAATTATTCCTTCATCAGAAAGAGTTGAATGATCGGCAACAGAGATGGGTGAGCAAACTTCAAGCATTTGACTTTGATATTGAATATGTTAAAGGAAAGCAGAATGTGGTAGCAGATGCTTTATCCAGAAATCCACCCTCACCTGCAGATGATGAAGTCATCCAAAAGAATGACCCAAAGGCAGCTGATATGAAGAGCTTGCGATTGCTTGAGGGAAAACAATCTTGGGGAGGGAGGACTGTAATGTCCCTTTTCCCAACGTAGAAGACCAAGTTTGGATTTTTTGGCCATTCCTTCTTCGTGGCCGGAAAAGGAAAGCAAGGAGAAGAGCAACATTATAATATTTAATAATTTTTTATTTTTTTATAAAGTAATTATAGAATATATGGGTCAAATAATTAAGGAAAAAATAAATAGTTATAAGGGCATAATGAATAGTCATAAGGAGTGGCCATGTCTTTTCAAAAGTATAAATAGGGGACTAAGGGCAGCCATTTGGATATGTGAACTTTCATTTGTAAAATCAGATTTTGAGAGTGAACTCTCATTTCTCTCCACTTGGGACGAAACCCCCTTGTGAGGTCCATTGTGAGGGACGAAAACCTCTCACTTTTGACTTAAAACAATTTATAATTGTAGATTATTATTATATTGAAGATCAAATTGTGTCAAATCTGATTTATGTCATTTATTACAAAAGTGTGACTTGTTCTAGTGAGATTTTTGAATTATTGGATGATATTAGCATCATATAAAATTAATATTCCAAGTTGACTTGCATTATAAAGGCCAAATATGCATTTGCATGGATTTTTATGCATATTTAATGGTCAAATCGAATTATTTATGACTGCTGCAATTTCCAAATTATCGAATATTTCCAGCAGAGTATTTTGCATTACTAAGTTGATTTGGCTCTAGAAAATTTATAAAATAATATATCTTTCATTGGGAAATATTTTATTGAAGTTTTGAATAATTTCTAACAATTTTCAAGGAGACTTTAGTCACTTGTAATTTAAATTTTAATGTTATAGAATTATGAAATTTTTGATAAAACCCTCAAAAATGGTTATTACACAAACCGACCACTACACGTATCGGGAATGAGATGCAAAACCTAGGGATGCTAGGGTTTAGAAAAATGAATTAGGAGATAAAGAGATAGATGTGAAACACATCATACAATACTTGGGTTCACCAAATGATTTAACCTAAATGGTTAATTCTTAGCGGGTTGTAACATATTTGATATGGTTGTTACTGTGATGACTTCCACTCTTGACATTGTAAACGTTGACATGTGATTTGTCTTAGGAAGGTGTACTCTTATGACTTTTGGAAATCATGTTTGCAATGGATAATTCATTATTTGTTGAAAAGGTTCATTTTGTTGTGATTTCTACTTACTTGAAAATGAGGCCATTCATCTCTATGTACAACTTAAATTCATTTTTAAAAATATTATGAACTTGTATTGTTGTTGTCATACTTATCTTGTGTTGATAACAAAACCTTGGATCAATTCCATTGATCCAAGGTATGCTTTAGTTCTTCTTACCTGTTCGTCTTGTTGACTTGGCATTCGGAGATGGAAAGGTGAAGTTGGACTGAGCCTTGTTTTGTTTATAATTATGAAGGACCCTTCTTTAGGGATCCTTGTTTTGCAACAAGATTTAAGTGATAGGCCTGGGTCTTCTTGTTAATATTAAAACATTTGAATAGTGTATAAGGACCTTGGACCTATTACAAAAACACTAAGGTTGACCCTAGTCTAAAGGTATATCTAACCTAAGTTGGGGTGTGCTATGTTTATTTAAATAAAATACAACCTAAGGTAAATAATATTTACCTAGGAACTAAGGTTGATTTCTAACCTAATAATAATATAACCTAAACTATTGCTAACCTAAGGGGTACATATGGACTACTTGGCAATTGGTATGGTTGGTGGCATCGGTTTTCAAGGCATTAAATGGAATTGATCTTGGTTTTAATTGCTACGGACTGCCAATTTTGGTAGAGGCATAGGGATTTTAGTGGATGCCTAGTTGGCATCACCACTAAATGGAAATTACATGAAAAATTTGAAATTAAAGTATCGCCAAAAATGGATGGCGGTGGCGTGGAGAAATAGGAGGGAACTGGTTGTCCTTCGCATTAATTGATTTCATTTTTGGCGAAGAAACCACCTAGGAAAATGCATGGCAGGTTTTGGTATTGTTGTTTTGATCTTCAGTTCATTTCGAGTTTTGCTCTGCATGGAGTTTTTCGGTTCTTCGAACCAACAGTTCTATTTTGGATATAGTTATTATTTTTGCATTCTTGAGCTATTTTGGACTCTGTGGAAGTATAAGAAGAAGTGGAAGAGTTGAGGTGGTTGACGTTGTGTGGATAAGAAGAGGTTGTTGAGGTTCGGTGGGAAATCTTTTGCAAATAAGGAAGAAGCTCTATCAGGCATGATAGGCTCTACCCATTAAGTTGTTTTTCTTTTTCCTAAATGTCTTCATTAAAAGAACTATGCTCTTGGGGAACAAATGGGTTTTTATATGATGTTTGATCCTGCTTTTGATTCTTGTATTTTATCTATATTTTTCTATATGGATTCACTTTTATGATGGAAATATGTTTTGGGTTTTGTTTCCTTTATTGGAAAAATGTATGAAACATGCTTAACTTCTGTCAAACTTGAGATCATGTTGAATCTTGTGTACGTTTGTTTGAGTTGTGCTAAAACTGGATATTAACTTGAACGAAGCACCTCGGTTGCAATCTATCTGTTTGGCATGGTTTTTAGTTAATATTTCTGTTTGTGCATGGTTGAATGGTTTATTTCTTTACATTTCTTGTGGTATGAGGAAAGGATGGTCTAGGTTTTGTTCTTTTCTATTCGACCTGTTGTGTATGTCTTGCTCTTTTCACTTAAAGTCGAGATGTAGTTGATATTGTAGGAGCTCATGGTAATTAAGGTTGAACTGTAGAGTAACTCGACTCTATCTAACTTGAAGGAATACTTGAAGGAATTAGACTGTAACATTTTTGGGTTTATCTCATCTTTTGAGCTTGACTTGAGCACTAGACTTGTGGTCGTGTGCTAACTGTTTCGTTTGTCTCTCTTATTGGTTGAATCTAGGTTGTTCATTCTTCCTAATCCAGTAGTCTGTTCCATTGATTATTGTGAAGTACGTGGTTCTGAGTTGGCTTGAATGGAAGTTTTGACTGTTAATTCTTGCTCTCGCCTTTTTCAATTCACCATCAATTGATGGGTAAGCTCTTTGTGTTATCTCCTTGAAAAGGAAACCGTTGCTCGAAAAAGGGTAAGTTACTTAAATGTTACTCTGTCTTCTTTGTTTGGGAAACTGGGATAACTTCTTGAACTGATGCTATTATTGTTTAGAAGGAATACCATTTTCAGTTTGTAGATGTTGTGCTCAGGTTGTTATCAATTGTAATCTTAGGAGGAATAAATTTGGTTTGTAGCTTTTATGTTACAATTCTGTTATCGATTGTAAGTTTGAATGGTTCTTTGGACTTCAATGGTTGTTTGGAGTTAAGTGTTTTCTTGGCTTTGGGAAATCAAATCTGTCTCAGTTCTTTTTCAATCTTGGTAAGAGTACCTCTATTAAGGAATGAGTATTGAGATCTTATCTTACCATTATTCGATGTTATCCTTTCTTTTTGTTCTAAGTTAAGGTATTTACAATACCATCCTCTTTGAATTCTAAAAGGTAGATGTATGTTGTTCTTATTTCTCTCTGTTTTGGGACAACTATCTATCTCGAGCCTGATCTAACCTCTTCGGGATTTAAAATTGAAAACAAAGAGAGGACGAACTTGTCTATTATGTTCTTTCTTGGATTGAGAATGAACAATCTCTTTCTCTTTTCTTTTCATCTTACATCAATATCACCCGAAAGAGGGAACTGGCTTGTTTAGTTGTATCGTTATGCCTCCACTAGGAATTTCTTGAAGAATTAAACCCCTTTTGTGATAGATTAAGTTAGCTGAAGCAAAATGTTACTCTAAAGATTTGTTATGTTAGATTGGGAATTTCTGAGTAAGTCTCTTATGGAGTAAAAATAAGAATTGTAGGATTTGTAGCTGATTACTAAATCCCTCCATTCTTCTCTTTGAATTTTACATTTGTAATGATGTACTCGTTTGTGATGTGTGATTAGTTCCAAGTGCATGTCAAATTGAATTCATTCCTTGTCAAATCTGTTTGATGCGGATCCTAAAACCTAGATTGGTTTTTGACTCTGGAATTTAGGATATAGATTCTTAAATAAGAAACTCTTCCATAAAGGTGTTGTTGGTTCATCCTAAATTTATCCTAATGTTTGATTGAGCTTGGCATTTTATATTTTAGGATGAAGTTAAGTTAATGCTGAGATAAATGTATTATTGTTCCATCTAATGTAGACTGTTCCTTTGAGATATTAGTGTTAGTATCTTATTAGGTTATATGGAATTAAATAAGATGTGGATCATAAAAATCTATAAATGAAAAGAATTTTTGATTTGGTGAATTATTATTTATCTGGATTAATGTTTTAATTCTTTCTATGAAATCATTGGATGAAAACTGATTCGATTATGTCATGATCTTTACTTAAGGATGATATGAATCAACACTTGATTTCTCTCTCTCTTTTATGACTGGTATTTCATTTTGATATGTATTTCTGTAATGCTTTAACTGTTTCATAAAAGAAGAGTTCTCTTATTGAATCATAGTTAGCTAAAAGCACATCATTTTAATGCTTAGTGTTTATCATGCTTAGTTCAATGAATTGACCCGTGCTAGCAATTTTTACAGATGGACTTCGTAAGTGGTAAAAGGAGACAAGATATTTTATGATGTTACTTTTTTTTACCAAAGAGACTGGATCTTTTATGATGAAATATGATTCATTATTGAAATGTATTTGTTGGAAAGGAAAGTTGTATTCTTAATTGAGCTTATTGATGTTGTTTGACACTAAATATGTCTGAAGTGTTTGAACTTGTAATGTATGAATTCCACTTTGATGAATGGAAAATATTGTGGGTTTATCTGTACTTGATGTGTCATCTTTTTGTATATTTTGTGGATGGAAATGATAAGCTTATCTCTATTCTTTTAAGTATATATCTGTAATGAACCCTCTCAGGTTGTTTTAAAATAAACTAGAGGATAAAGGTACTAGATATAATATCCTCTTATTAATGCAACTTATTAAGTTGGCATACATGATTGGTCATTCAATTAAATCACTATGGTTTTACTAAAATGATGTTAATGGGTAAATGGAATCATGATGAAAACTTGTAAAATGTTATGAGGTTCCAAATGAACCCTAACTCTTAATAAGTAAAAGGAAAGGAAAATATTCTGCAATGTTAAGCAGTCTGTTTAAGACCTTTTGGAATTAAATCCTAATGTTATTTTGGAAAGAGGAAGGTGTGATTCCTCTTGATTAATTCCTTAATCTGAACAAAACAAATGATAAGAATATATATACAATAAGTAGACTTCATCTTAATGAAGTCTATTATAAAAGGATTTGATTCAAGATACTTAAACAAGCTAAGACTTGGATAAGTTAAATAAGTTAACATCATTGTTAGTATGTTGATTCTGTTTGTAAAACTGAATCTTAAATTAGGAAGTTAATGAATGATAAACAAATCTTGAAAAGGGGTTTGGAGGTAGATGTATCTGCATATCAATTACAATTCTTTTATTTCTTGTAACCCTAATGGTTAATGAACCTAGTTGTTCAGTAGGGCTATTGTAATTAACCCTTTAATAAGGAAAATAATTAAGTAATTAACTTCTTTCTTGGGTATGTACATCCAGATGGGATGACTCGAGTCGAGGATGTTGGCACACACCACCGCAATATAATACATTTGTGAAGACTTGGATCTTCACGAGGATATTATGTTAGCTTAACATTTTAAGACACCCTTCAGAGTTTAATCATCTAGATCTACATAAACTCAAACTTGATCATAGTTATACCCTAGGTTAAGTTAGAAGCATGATCTAGTGTGGGGAAACTCACAATGACTTAGGATAACTAGACACATGCAATCGACTTAGGTCGATTGAGTATGTCTATGTACCCTTAGTCACCATGTGAGTAGTTCTCTACACTAAACTATGTTGCTAACCTTGGTTAGGGTTAAACCTTGAACAAGTGGACTGACAAGAGTTAGTGAAGACCATTCTAGATAATAGATGAAGTGGGGTGAAGGACATATTCCGTTTGATGAGTATGTCATCTAGGAATATAAACATGAACAATATGTTGAAAATATTTGGCCAAAGTATCGCAAGCTATTGGTTGCGTTATCCTATGTCACCTAGTTTAAGAAGCAGGATTTAGATGAATATTGGTAACAAATATTTAGATAGGCCTCTTAAACAAAACACTTAATACCCCGAAAAGGGTAAGATAACCAAGTATACCTAGTATAGAATTCATTGATTTAACATGAGATATCAGTATGATATCGAGTCATTACATTGCATATGGTTATCTGTTATGATATTGATTTTCTTGGAATGTGTGTTCTAAATTATTAATATTTAGAACAAAGAACATTATTCAAAAAAAATTTCCCTTGTTTCTAAAGTCTTAAATGAGAATGTTACATGGGTAGTGACCAATGGTAGATTATCTTAATCATTAGTTTCAAGGCTAATTATAACAATATCAAGAATAATCATTAAAAAATATAAATAATGAAACAAATCAGTAGCGATGAGGAGGATAAGAGGAATTAGGATAGCTTGAATTGTGAGTTGTGTTAGGTTGACCTAATGACTGAAAATGATACGATGGAGCCTTACTTACTTAAAGCTGTGACCTAAGCATTTGCATGGTCCAAAGCATATGGTATGGCCCAAAACATACCCCGATATGGGACTTTCTATATGCTTTGGTCCCTCTGTAATTTCATCCTCTAAATTTTTATTTGCTTATTTGTTTCTTCTTCTTCCACTCTTATTTGGAATCTGGACCTTCAATATTGTGTAATACTTATTGTGCAACTTAATCAACCTCAAAACCCTAAATGGTGAGAGAGTTATGTAAAAAAACATTAGGTTGGTTTTGGGCACCCCTATGCACCGTCGACGTCGCCACTACTCTGAAGAGGGATCAAACCGCACATAATTCTCACCTAGCATGTGATATTTAGAATATATGTAACCAAATTGATAACCATGATCTTACAATAATGTAATTATACTTGAAATTTTCCCTAGCTTGAATTGAGAGGATGTAGCCTTTGTGTTTGAATATTTGAGTGGATTACTACCCTAGAATGAGTATGTAATGTATATAGAGCTCAAGTGATCCTTGGAATAGTTTTTCTTTTGATTTCTTTTATTGTTTTCTCATTGGAATTCTAGGTACCAAGTAGAATGAAATGACCCCTTCAATGGGAGATAAATAACTTGATTATACATATGTTCCCAATATGGAAAACTCAAATAAAACCAACTAGGAGTGTACAAAAGGGATTCAAATTGGAAAAAGTGTTGTTATAGGAGGAAAGACCAAAGCGGTAGGTCGGCTGATAACATATGGGCACTATGCCCCTCCATATCCGTTATGTTCCGGATGCATGTGTGTGTGTGTGATTTAGAAGTTATAATTGTGATATGTGAGGGTATAGCCTAATTTTATGGATTAATATGACCATTTAATGAAAAAATAGGTTGTGTGTGCAAGCAAGAATGAGTGGGATATAGGTAGGGATAATATAGTTATCTAAATTGAGAAAGTTTGGGCTAGTGCAAGTGTGTTTTATAATTTGTGTTGCTACAAGACATGAATTACCAAAATGGGTGTCTATAATAAAAATTATTGCTGGTATGATCTAAATACCTTTCCTATCTTGAGATACCTATCAAGATCAATCCATACTTGGTAATATTCATCTTTGATCATGTATTGATCTTCTCTCTCATCTATTGATCATCGTAATTGAACATTAGCTACAAGATCACGAGTCCATTAGGAAATTTATTCATCTTCAACTTAATTACTTAATCATCATAAGGTTGTTGCAATTTTGATAGAAACACTTCTAATAAATTTAAAAAATGGTTGGATGAAGGCAAAAATTTGACTATCATTTTCAAATGCTTGTTAGTGGTAATTGGTGTTAGCCATAGACGGTTGGACTAAGAGCTTCACATGTTGTTTATGGTATTTAATGAGGATCTTGGGAGTATCAAATTGGATTCCACTAGTTTCCATTATGTCTACTTCTACTTTTTCTCTTCTAGGGATCATCTAAATGTTGAGGGAATCAAACCATTCAATGAAGTCCCGCACTTTTCATTTTTATGTTTTAATTATTATATTCTTAGCATGACATTATGATCTTATCTACTTGACCGTTACCTATATGTCTCCATACATTTGTATTTGCATGATAAATTTCTTATCAACAATATGAAGGCCTTGGATCAGGGATTCATACTCTATGAATTTTTTTTACAGTTGAATTGCAATGTGTGGAAGTAAAAATTATTTTCCTCACTTGGATGGATCATAAAAACACCAAAACATTGAAGAACATTTTATATATACTACCAATTGGTTTTTCCTCTCTAATCACGTGCGGAAAACTAGTGATCTTGATGAAGGAGAATCACTAGTTCAAGGTAATCCTACACAAATTTTGACCAAGTATGGGTGTGTGTAAGAATGATAGGCACAAGAAGTCAATAGAAAAGGCATGAAAAAGTAAGGGGTCAATTGCGTGGAAAAAGTAGAGGATTTCACGGTAGATGGAGAAGAAAACTACATGATAATGTCAACATGTGTGAAAAACAATCCAAAGGTTTTAAAGGATATTGAGCATGAGGTGGTACATACAAGATAAAGAGGAAAGGGAAGAAAAAACCTGCAGAAATATTATGTGTGACAATGTGTAGGAGTGTTTGAGTGCATAAGATAAGAATAAGGGCACAAGGAAGTGTGAAGGAGTATGGCACAAGATAGATGTTGCGAAGGAAACATGAGAAGATAAAAGAAGATATGAGAAATGCACAAGGGATGCACAGATGTTTTAAGAAGGACTAAAAGGTAGTATTGCATGGAATAATGGGTGAAGGGTGTAGATAATGATTTCATGGAGAAGGATACATAAATGATGTGACCATCCATAAGACATGTAAGAGAGGTGACATATAAGATTTTACAAGGGTAGTTGATTGGATGCAAGTAGACCAAAATAAATAGCTACTAGATTGACACGATGCGGACACTGTAAACATATAGATGCGGTAAATCCATGGGATTGATGGTGGTAGGTATGGGAAAATATCAAACACATCATAATGAAATCTATCTCACTAAGAAAATACCTAGTGAGAACAGAGAATTTAGTAAGGCATGAGCATCAAAGGTGGTCAAATTCACCTTTTTAAAAGTTATTTTCGGGGTTAATTAGTAGAGACGAGTTAGTTAAAAGAGTTAAACCTATAAGATAAAATGTCGAACGTATGAGATCCAAAGTGTAAATATGCATAAATGGACAAAGGAACCAGTCTAGATAGGTCCTTAGGGAACATCACCTAGTGTAAGCACTCCATGGGAGAGTTCTAAGCTCATTGAGAACAACTTATTATAGATGTCGTAAAGTCCACTAAATAAATAAATGAAAAATTAATAGTTTTCATCATGTTGCATAACTATGTAGGGGTTGGAGAAGCCTTCTCACCACTAAGTGGCATCAAAGATGGTTCTTTCATGTGGGAAGAAGAGCTGGAATACTACAAAAACACCAAATGAGAGGCAACTATAATGAAAATTTATGTTTTCCACTATGAAAAGGTGGAAATAAAACATAATAAAGATACCCCTAGAAGTACTGACGAATGACCAAAGGGTGATGATATTTTATAATAAGGCAAGATGTTTTCAAGAAGAACAAACTACTCATATGCAAGAGTTGTGAGAAAACCAAATAAAATGTTAGAGGAGCTCAAAGAGATTAAGAGTGTAAGGACTATATTGGAGTATGTGAAGGAAACCATCAATGGAAATGGGGTATTATGGCATGGAATCCATAGATGAAAATAAGAACTCAATGAAGAGTCAACAACAAATATTAAATTGCATGGTGGAAGTACTTGAGAGAAAGCGAAAGGAAGAGAAGATGTGCACAAAGTAATAGCCAAAATTGTGCAAGAAGAGTGTAAAAGTGAAGAGAAATTATGCATGGGAGTACCTCTAATGGATGCATTGAAGATAACACATGAATAAATCTCTCAAGATAAGCAAGAGGTGAAGGGAAAGTTACCTAGAGTACGTGGAAGTGCATAAGAGTATTGTGCTAAAGAATTAATCTACTACGAGAGAGGAGAACATAGTCATTGATGACCATGATTACATGAAGAATTTTGTAAAACCATATATAGATGTGGAAGGATAACAAGAGAGAAAGAGTGAGGAGATTACACAATAAAGAGTTGAAGAGTGTGCAAAAGGAGTCCTAGTATATGGACCAAAGGGTAAAAAATATCGCATGAAATAAAATGTCCTGGAGGAAAGACATGTTGAATGTATAAATAGGTGCATAAGAAAGATGGCCCAAGTGGGAAGGTCAACATGCATGGAAGAACACACAAGAAAATACACTTTGAGAAGAGTAAGAAAGTACACATATGCATATGAAAGTGGAAATGGGAGCACCATTGTAGAAGAAATAAATGAAGGAAAGGAAAATGTTTCGCTGAAGGTGATTAAAGAGAAACATCCCGAAGGTGAGACTACGAGAGTTCATATAAAAAGAGTGCATTAGAGATGGAATAAATTTACAAATATCTCTAGGGAGAGTTTGGTAGCAATTCATTGAAACTATGAGTAGATACGAAGGTTGCCCCAAAGGAAACAAATAAAGAGGGTAACATCATAAGGAAAGTGAAATGATGTGGTATATGGATATAAAATCTCAACGTACCTAATATAAGTAAGAACCATGTCAAGAGGAAATGAACTAGAAATCAATTTGCAAGCAAGCGAGATAAAGGCACGATAGTGCACAAGAAGGTGAAGTGTGTTCTAACAAAGTAATAGTGGAAACAGTGTGGAGAATCTCATGAGAGAAGTCTATGAAAGGATGTGAAGATTGTATAGGAGGAAGGTGCAAAAGAGTGGTTCTTTTAAAAAAGGGAGAAAACATAGAATGAGGCTAGGGAGATGGTCTATTATGGATTTATGCCCATAGGTGCACAAAGAAATGAATTCACATAAAAAGGAATGTGAGAGGAGGCATTACATAAGATGATTCACTAAATAAGGGGCATATGAAACATAGGGTAGACAAAAATTCACAAAGGAGAGGTACACAAAGGAAGGATGTCAAAAAAAAGTTGAAAAAGGAGATGTATAAGGAAAAAAATTGTACAAGGATAAAGCGTGAAACAAAATATGACACGTTCATAAAGGTGTAAAGAAGAGCATAGAGGAATATCGGTGCATTAAGAATAGGGGTGCAAAGGAAGAATTTATAAAAGAATGGAAACAAAGAGTAAAATGAAGAAAGGAATGAATAAGTACATATGGAAGGAACATGCGAAAGGAGGAGGCCTAGAGATAAAATGGGCGAGTGAGAGAAAAATCCCTAGAGGATTTAGGTGGAGGTAGATGGATATGAGTGATTGCAGACTCAAAAATGAGGATATATGAGTAAGCACAAACTCATAAAGTAAAAGGATCATTTGACAATCCTTAGGAGGAATATGATTTGCAACAAGTGAATGCTTGAAAAAGGGGCAACAAATATAAGGTCATAGAGGATCATGAGAAAATATACCTTTGGAGGAAGTGGTCGATTGATGGTGATTTTTAGCCCACCAAGGTGCACATGATGGTGTAAAAAGTCACAAGAAGATGATGAAGTAATGGAAGAGGTGCAAGAAGAAGTGTGAAGGGAAAAATGGGATTTTTGGATGAAGAAGCCGGGACTATCTATTCGATAGTATGAAGGGCGGTCCTATCACTTGTTAAGTTTACTTGAGGTGGAACTCAAGTTTTAAGTACCTCAAGTGTTTGATGTAGGAGCATCCTGGTTCAAGGAAATCCTACACATATTTGAACCGAGTATGGGTCCACACAATAATTAAAGGCATAAGAAGTAAGAGAGAAGGTGCAACAAAGTAAAGGGACGATTGCACGGAAGAAGTAGAGGCTTGCATAATAGATAGAGAATAGGAAAGTGCATGATAACATTAGCACATGGGAAAAATATGGAGTTTTGGAAGGATGCATAGTATAAGGAGGTGCTGAAAGATAATAAGAAAGGCGAAGAAGTAACATATGGAAAAATGATGTGTGAAAATACACAAGAGTTTTTAGCATGCAAGAGAAGAATAGGGGCACAAGGAAGTATGAAGGAGTTTGGAATAAAATATAGGTCACAAAGGAAGTGCAAGAAGATATGAGGAGAGATGATAAATGTGCAAGGGATGTATGGATGTTGTGAGAAGGCCCAAAGGAAGTAATGCACAAAATAATGGTGTAGTGAAGGATTTTTGGAGAAGGATGCACGTGTGATGTGACCATTAACAAGACACTTCGAGAGAGGTGACATTGCTGATAGGTAGAACTTCCCAACTACTAAATTGACATGATGTGGGCATGTAAACATATATATAAAGGCATTCTATAGGGTTGATGGTGGTAGCTATGGGAAAAATATTGGATGCATCATAATAAAATCCAACTCATCAATAAAAACCTAGTGACGAGAGAGAAGTGAGCAAGTTAAGACTATAAAGGGTGGCCAAATTTACCTTTTCAAAATTTAGTCGATAGAGTTAGTTGGACAAGAAGCATTAGTCGTGAGTTAAAATAAGAAGGGAAAAGGTGAAGGGCCAAGATCCAATGTGTAAACGTGCCTAAATACAAAAGGAACCAATCTAGATAGGTAATTAGGGAGAACCATCCAATGTAAGAACTAAATAAGAGAGTTGTACACTCCTTGAGAGAAATTACTTGTAGATTCTGTAAATAAAAATGTTTAAGGTAGTTTTCGGAGTTAGTAATATAAATGCGAAAGTACACGAAACTCAAATGGGTAGGGTTTACTTATACTGCGTTGACAATCGTGAGTGTTGGGATGATGGAATGTGGAAAATGTGAAGATGTTCCTTCTTTCACTTTGAGTGAAGAGACATGTAAGAAAATACAACTAAACAAATATATATTAGATAAATATGATAAAGAGTTGCTCAACAAGTGTTGATCCCGGGGAATCAAAGGGGCTTCCTTGATGGGTGTCAACTCGTTTCATATAATTAAGATGATTTTAAAATGATAATAAGATGGAGGGTGATAAATATAATTCATAATTCAAGATGGATAGGAAGGTCTTGTTCATATTTTTAATCAACCCAAGCAAGAGTTGTGGTGATCTCGAAGTCCCGAAAAGTCATACCAAAACTCCTTAGTTGTTTCTCGTATTTATTGGAGGATCTCAAACTTCTCTTCAATATCTTGATGTTTGGTGCAAATGTGATGGTGCAAAAAGTGAGTTCATGGAGGATTTTAAACTAATCCCACACAAAAAGTAGCTGGCGATCGGAAGATCGTAAATGTTGGTGATTAGATGAGAGTGACCTGGAATAGTCATCTACATCATAGACATGCTTACAAACAATTTGATTAGACCAGAATAGATTTGATAGAAATGCTAATTATGACAATAACTGATAAATTATTAAAATTTGATAGAGATCATCAACAATCCGGGTGTATCGTGGGTGATCGAGAAAAATCATTAGCGATCCCCGTGAAAAGTTGATATTTCGATAATGAGATATATTTGACAAAAATAAAGCCTAGAAATTATTGTTTTGATTCATATATGGTACGTAAATAGAATGAAAACAAATTAAAATTTAATTTACTTACTTTGGATGTGAGAATGAAGAGAGAAGTACTTGGATGTTGGTATGAGTCCGTGAGATATATGGTAGCTTGAAAATGGTATTGAGGATGTCTCAGAGGTTGGCGATAGTGTCACTTCAACATTTAACGCAATAGGGCTTCACTACAACCCTTCGGGATCTCGAAATATGAGCTATGTGGTTGTATTTATATCATTTGGTGATTGGTTAGGATCACCGTTGATCCATAATTTTGGGAAAGCAGCTTGGAAGTTGTTTAAACCACTTCCAACTTAAGTTTTCACGGGTGGGGATGCAAGGTGAGGAGGTTATAGGGATGTTAGAGTAGGTTTACGGGGTAAAAATATGATTTTACGGGATGAGGGTAGTGACTTAGGTTATATTAGAATAATAGGTTTTAATGATTTAATTGTGTGTGTATGGGGTGTAGGTGGGTTACCTAAGGTGATGAAAACCCAGTGTCTACATTTTCCCCTTTTTGTCAAGTGGTTTGTGATGGAAAAACTATTGGACAAAACGAGTGAGATAATTTGATTTGTACTTGGATGGGTGGTCCCCTCTCAAATTGGGGTTGATTGCGATGAAGTGTAATAATCACCGGTTTTAAATGTTTTTGGATGAGATAGGTTCATATGATATCGTGTTTTGATTTAATATGCCCCAAGACTAGGCATGAAAACAACATTACTATAAAGGTGGAATTATGATACCATGGATTCGAATGATAGGGAAACTAAGGGGTTCACAACCTATAGATGTATGACTCATAGGAAGCAGTCACGAGAGATGAGCCTGAATGGGTATGATATCCTCACAGGTTTGATAAATGTTGTTACCACAAATGTTAGATTCTAATGCTAGGAATTCAAGTGATAGGGGAACCAACGGGTTTGTGTCCTAGAGATATATGACTTACCGAGTCCATAAGGCTGCCGCCTAATTTGAGATGGATTTTGATAAGGCCGGGATTGATTATACATTGATGGATGAATTGTGACAAACAAATTATTGGATAAGGCTACGGGGCCATTTAGGGATGGGTTTGATAAAGGGAATAACCTTATGATGATTAAGTAATTACGTTGAAGATAAAATTAAATGTGTACATCTTATATATCAAATTAAATTTCGTCAATCAAAATGATGCCATGAAATAAAAAATAGCAAATCTTGAGTGACATAAAAAATCTACCTATCACTCATATGACCAGCTGATTGAGGGGCTCAATTATCAATTATTTTTCATGTGCCACCTATTTTCCTACAATTACTTGAGCTTAGAAATGGAAAATGATGCTACAAAGAGCTACAAGAAACAAACTTTCCACTTGTATTTTGAACCTAAAACCTTTTGGATTTTCCCCATTTTTTGGTCCTCTTTGCGAGATTGAGTAAATAAAGTAAAACACAAATAACATATTTTTTGTAGGAACAATCTCATATGTGGAATAGGTTTCCCTGATATTCCCATCCACTTGAGGAGCTCAATTATCAATGATTGTTTGTGCTTCACCTATTTTCCAACAATTACTAACACTTACAATTGGATTTAGGGAGGCTACAAAGTGTTACTAGAATCAAGCATTCTAGTTCGGGTTTTAACCCAAAACCTTTTGGATTTTCCCCATTTTTTATTTTTGCCTCTTTAAGTGCAAAATCCCATTTTATGGTGGACATTGTGTTGCTTCGAACCTGGATCTATATGATTTTTCTCATTTATTATTTTAACCCCTTTAAACACAAATTGCACTCACGTGGCAAATGTAAGTGAGCTAGAGACAATAGGACATGCATATATTTAATTCTTGTGTTTTCATTTAAAAGTTTTTATTGATGTCTTTTTTTTATCTAACATATTAAATGCCACCCAAACGAAATCCTTGACACCATAAATATAAAAATATATACAAATTAACTAATGAATGACAAAAATGACTTATCGTTGTAGCAAAACAAAAATTTCGTATAAGTTCCCGCTACATTTTCCTGTTGTTAGATTCCTCCTCCATCAAACCCCTTCTTTGTCTCCCTACTTCCTTTGTTGCTCTTTATGCCCTCCGGTTTCACTACTTGATGCATCCCATTTGGCATTTTCCATTTCATAATTCACACGTGATTCCTATTATTTAATTCTATATACACATTTATTATTAGACAAACTGTTATACTAATGTGAATGACGAATTATGTGTGGCAATTAAACTTAGTTCAGTATAAATTCTCAAAGTTGATTTTTTTGTACATACAATTGAATGTATGAAACTAGTGTTCATATTTTCAAGGTAAAGTTTAAGCCAAAAAAGAATCACCAAAATTAACATTGCTAACAAAATAAACATCAAAGTGACATTTTTCTTTTATTGGATGTAGGATATATTTAGATTTTCCCTTTTTCAGCTAAAAATATCAATTTAACATGGAATCAATTGCATAAAATCTGTCATTTCAGTTTTTAAAAGTAATTTGTAATTATTTTTTGCATATATGGTGGAAGTAATGATTAAAGCAATGATTGTAAGAAATTGATGAGAAAGGATTACATCCATTCATTCTGAGCCCATTAAAATTACCATATGATGATTACGTAATCAAGTTGAAGAAGAATAAATTTCCTAAAGGACTCGTGACCTTCTAGCTAATGTTCAATTACGATGATCAATAAATGAGAGAGAAGATCAATACAATGATCAAAGATGAATATTACCAAGTATGGATTGATCTTGATAGGTATCTAAAGATAAGAAAGGTATCTAGTTCATACCAACAATAATTTTTTATTGTAGACACCCATTTTGGTAATTCATGTCTTGTAACAACACAAATTATACAACATACTTGCACTAACTCACAATTTCTCAATTTGGATAACTATGTTATCCCAAGCTATATACCACTCATTCTTACTTGCACACACAACCTATTTGTTCATTCAATGGTCATATTAATACATCAAATTGGGATATACCCTCACATATCACAATTCTAACTTTCAAATCATGAACACATGCATCTGAGACCATAGCATATATGGAGGGGCATAGTGCCCATATCTTTATGAGCCGACTTGACTGCTTTGGTCCCTCCTCCTATAACAACACTTTTTCTAATTTTAATCCCTTTGGTACACTCCTAGGTGGTATTATTTGATTTTTCCATATACGGAACACATGTATAATCAAGTTATTTATCTCTCATTCAAGGGGGAATTCCATTTTAGTTGGTACCTAGAATTCCAATGAGAAAAACTAAGAGCAATCAAAAGCAAAGATATTCCAAGGCTTACTTGAGATCTATATACATTGCATATTCATTCTAGGGTAATCATCCACTTAGATCTACAAGAACAAAGGATACATCCTATCAATTCAATCTAGGAAAAGTTCAAGTATAATTACATTATTGTAAGATCATGGTTATCAATTTGGTTGCATACATTCTATATATCACATGATAGGCAAGAGCAATGTGCAGGTTAAGCCCTTTTCAAAGTAGTGGCGATTTTGATGGTGCATAGGGGTGCCCAAAACCAACCTAATGTTTATTTTTCATACCTCTCTCACCATTAAGGGGTTTTAAGGTTGATTTAGTTACACAACAAGCATTACACACTATTGAAGTTCCATATTCCAAATAAGAGCAGAATAAGAAGCAACGAATATGTAAAAAAATGTTGCACGGAGGATGAAAGTACAAAGGGACTAAAGCGTATAGAGAGGCCCATATCAGGGGTATGCTTTGGTCCATACCATACACTTTTGACCATGTAGCTGCTCATGTCATAGTTTTAGTAGTAAGGCTTTGTAAGATCTTTTTTTAGTCATTAGGTCAACCTAACTCATCTCACGATTAAAAATATCAGCTAATTCCTCTTCTCCTCCTCATTGTTAGTGCTTTAATTCATTATTTATCATTGTTTATCTTTGTTTAATGATTATTCTTGATATTTTTGTAATATCATTGTTTAGCTTTGTTTAATGATTATTCTTAGATATTTCTTTGTAATTAGTCTTGGAAACTAAATGATTAGGATAATCTACCATCGATTACTACCCCCTAATAATTAACCATTTAGGTTAAATCATTTGGTGAACCCAAGTATTGTATGATGTGTGTCACATCTATCTCTTTATCTCCGAGTCATTTTTATAAACCCTAGCATCCCTTGGCTCTATATCTCATGCCCAATAAATATAGTGGTTGGTTTAGTTCTCAACAATATCTTGAACTCCTGCCTCGTACTCGAAACCATTTCAAATCCATGACCTCCTCTATACCTATGAATGATAACCCTCTATCCAATTCTACTCATGTTCCCTTAAAAAGACATAGAAGCTTCGATAGAGAATTCCTATGATGAAGATACTACTTGTTGACCAATAATAACTTAATCCTCTATCACAATTTTGTACTCAATTGCATAATAATATGAGTCATGTACAACTAGTCCTTGATGTCCTCTTAGCTGCAAAACTTACTCGTGATAAGGATTCACATGAGAGCATGCTTCAAAAACTAGGGTCTTATTCTATTTCCACATCTTCAATTCCTACTTCTTCTATCCCCACCTCCATGGGAGCATCTAGTCTTAATGTATCCATTCCTATGTCTAAGGCTTGTGAGACATAACACATCTATGCATGTCTCGGTTCAATAGTGCAAGCCGGTCCCAACCACCAACATTAAATATTGTCCGACGAGGTCCACATTTTCAAACGATTTGGATGGCATGCAAGTGGAGCAATGACACACATGTCTATCCCGAGAAAGTGATGGCTCTCGTACATGTCTACAAGTATTAACAATAATTGGTCTTTGGTGGTTCATTATCTTAATTATTGGTACATCTTATCTCCTTCTCTCTTCTTTTCCTTTCTCTATATAATGCAACTCAGTATTCATTGTAAAATATCCTCTCCCTACTTTAAAGACACCATGTTAAAATGGTGGCCAAACTTTCACGATTTACAAACCTTTGTTTTGAGATTTTGTAATGCATCCAATGCCTTCGAATGACCTGCAATCGATTGTGCATCATACTTAGACTATTATTGTAGTCACTAAATCACACACTTGGAGTAATTATTTATTCTTAGTCTCATACTACTATTTATATGGTTCTTGAGTGAAAAGACTAATAATCAACCCATGTCTTTGGACTTTTTACTTTGCTTTCTATCGTTACTTTTGGTCTTTCACCCGCACTTTCCCAGTCTGTATTGTCATTTTGCATTCTTCCTTTTTTTTATTGGGGCACCCAGCCAAATAATTGGGCACCCCATGCACCTTGGTCCCCTATGGGGAACCCTAATCCTCTTTACACATTATTCTCACCTTTTGGGAACTTTCTAGCCATTTTAACTTTCAATCTTTTGGTGGTCAGATTTTTTGAGGTTAATTATTTAATTATAATAAGAGAACCATATAAATATAAAGTTATGATACCATAATGAGGGACCAAGCACTAAACATCTGCTATCATCATCTAGAGTTGCATCCACCAAAGGCACCTAAAGCTACATTTACATCCATCTAGATCCATCACAAGGCACACAAGGATGGTTCATTTACATCACACTTCATAGGAGGGGACTCTATCTTGTCCATGCACACATTTCTTGCATTATACATCTAGTTATTTTCTCGCTACTTCATAAAGTGCGACTAGCACAAGAGAAACCTAGGGCACAATTTACACACACACACCTAGAACTACATTGGTTTTGAGATGTAGTGCAACGCTCAATTAGTAAGTCCATTATGTTGGTTGAGGATAGTTCGACCCCTTCATATGCATATTTATTTTTATGGTTTTGATGTTTTGTTTGGGGTTTTGGTAAGTGATTCCTTATTAGAGTCTTACAACGACATCGATGTGATGGGGAAGCAAGTACAAGTAAATATCCGGTGACACCTCGAGAGGAGGTTTTAAGCCATTTTTCAGAGACCGGGGCCCTTAGATCTCAAACCAGGTGCCCCTATCCCTTTCTAGGCACCCTAGTCCAGTCAAAGAGCTTAGATCTACACTTTCTCATGATTCTATGTGGTCATTTCCTCCTCATGTTTACTGGTTTACACTACGACACATCCAACACCTTTGTCGAATCAGCTAAGGACTTCTTAACCCTCTCTTACACATTAGGGTTTCACATTTCTATTTACTTAGTTACTTGGGTCATTTCCTTTATTTATTTAGTTGTTATTTACTACTTTGCATAACATCATATTAGGCTATAATATCACATTTTAGTTTAATCATTTTGGTGAACTCGATATTTGAATACACTTTCTCTTTGGGACTTTTCTTCGTATGTTTGTCACTCGTAATGTTTGTTTTGGGACTTTGAAATATTGTGAGATTCCTTCATTTTCCCATAGGGTTTCCAAACCAATGGCTGATATCCCTACTTATAGCTACAACTAAGAATCCCTTGGATTCATCTCACCAAGTTCCTCTTCATGAAATAGAAGCCTCTGGTAGTGAAAAGTCCTATGATGAAGATACCAATGTTGACCAAGACCAATTAAATACACTCACTGATTTTCGAAAAGATTTGTGTGATAATCCCACTCATCTTTTGTATGTCCTACATGCTTTGATTGATGCTAAGAATGATCGTGATGCTTCGCCTCTATAGTCACTCCTTCTTTGGCTCCCATGGTCTCCACCCCACCCATTTATGTCTCATCTTCCATTCCTACTACTACCGCTCTCATCATTCACCCTAGCACACCTAATATGTAGCTTGACTCTTCTTCAAATAATCCTGATTTAAACTCTTTATATCAAGACTTGCAAACCCAAATTCGCCAGCTCCAACTCGCTACTTCTTGAGCCTCACCATCTTTAGATTCTAATTCATTACCGCATATTCCTTTCGCACTTAATATATTTTCCTATCCATTACCGCATAATTTTATCTCTCCCAAGTTTCCCATCTTAAAAGGCCATGGTGATCCACAAGAGAATCTTGAGCTTTTCATGTAGCATGCTTAGACTATGTGGATGATCATACCTTACTCGTTAAACATTTTCCTCGTAGTTTACAAGATTACACGATGCATTGGTTTTATATCCTACCCGTCCATTTGGTAATATATTTCACACATCTAGCTGATGCTTTTCTTACTCACTTCTCTATCAATATTGGGTCTAAGTTCTCTTATGTCTAACTTGTGTAGCTTAAACAAGGATCTAATGAACATTTAGCAGATTATGTCTTGCGTTACAAAAAAACTTAGCTAAGATGTCAAATGTGCTTATGTATGTTGAGATTCAAGACTTGTTCATTCGAAGTCTCTTACCCCCTCTCCACGAGAGTGTTCTCTTTGAGACCTCTCCTTCTTTCGATCCATTTGGTCATACTCTTAAGCTTCATGAAAACAAGATCTTAGCTATAGGAAATCTTAAATACCAAGAGAAAGCATCAGCTTTTGTGCATTTTTAAAATAATTCAAAATTCAAACCATCTACAACTAAACCTAATGATGTCAAATTCATTGTCAATGCAAGTAGCTACTAGTAAAGAAGTTTAGTCACAACCACCTCAACGAACATTCACCAAATTTCCTATTGCCCCACAACTTATCTTATAACAAATTCTTGAAAGCAATCTTATCACGCTTCCTCCACCACTTGAATTGGATCCATCATGACCAAAAGGAAGGAATTACAATGAGCATTTCCATTGTGATTATCATCATTGTGTGGGGAACTCTACCAATAGGTGCTTCAAACTCGCACCATCATCTAAGATCTTATTGATAACAATAAAATTGAATTTCCTAAGACTATAGATTCTCCACCGTTAATGAAAATCATAAGCTCAAATTATTTGGTAACCCACCTCCGCAACACAACAAGAAAATTTCGATCCATCGGCTAATCATACTTATCGCGTAGTGCCTCCACCTGAATCAAAGGCCCTTGACTTCTTGGTGGTTAACATTGACATCACTCCATCAGTCATCTCTTTCTCTGATCATGATTATCATGCCACTTTCTCTTCTAATAACTTACATATTAGCGCCTCTATTGGATCTGTCTCTATCAATAATACTAAGGTTGATCTGTCATGGCCTATTAGTGCATGTTCTCTGCCACTTCTTGATGTTATTGGTTATCTGCATTCACACATCTCATATCCAATGAAAAATTCATATGGTGTGGTCAAACTTCATGTTACGATAGGACCTCTTACTATGCTTATACCTTTCCTTGTTGGACAAGCCATAGATGGTTGCAACATGCTTATAGGCCTCAATTGGATTCGTCAGTCTCAGTCTATCATTTCTATGAATCATTTGCAACTCAAGTTCATTCATAATAATCAAGTTATTTCTATCAATGGTGTACCCCATCTACTCCATGGTCATCATTTCCTTGAGCACCAATTCAGGCATCCCCTAATTCATCTACCACATCACAACCTATGTTAATTAAAGCACAATCTACTCCTAGTTCACCTACTCGTACACCATCTACATGGTCGCACCGCTCTACTATTCCTACACATCGATATAGGCCTATCCATCACACAATTAATGCATCTTGAGCGTAGGTTATCGCGCCTCGTTTTATTCCACGCAAGTGTCCATCACCTCTGCATTCACCTTCTCATCGGTCTCCATCACCTATGTATTTTTTTACCTATGTGCTCATCATATATTCACCCATCGCATGCACATAGAATTCACTCACTTGCGCAATGACTATCTACTATTCCACCACTACTAGAGCATGATCATACGCTTTCACCACCACCAACATCAGTTGAGGGACCTTCTTCCTTCACTTTCATTGGTTAGTTCATTCATTCACACACACTTAGGGGGCATAACATTCCCACATCCCCCCATCCTAAGCATCAACACATGTCTCATGCTCACATATATACACACCCACATTTTAGCATTCATATATTCATCTACATTACATACATTTCCATTACCCAATGACACACTCTTGTGCTTCAATTCACACTTGACTATTGAGGGAATTTTATACACATGAACCCCACACACTGCACCATAGATAATACACATTGAAAATATTCACATATATCATAGTACATCTCGCATTATACATCTTACATACTACATCTTACACTACATCATTTGTATTTTGACATTTGTGCATCTCCATATCATACATATTCTACACACCATACTAGTATTCATCACACATGTGTCACACTCCTATTGTCTATGAGTCTAACATTACATACTATTCATCGTACATACTACATAGCATGCATTTCACACTATTAGGCTATCTACACATCTTGCATTGCATTCTACACATCGCATATTTACACATTTTTCTCATCACATGGTCATCTATTATCATCACACATCCTACATCTTCTTCTACATGTTACACTCACTACTTGATGATGCACTCTAGTCTCATGGTCCATACTAGACTGTTGAGGGTATACATTACAAATGGACCACATCCCATTCGCACATTCAATCATTCAATCTTTTGTTTCTCATGTGACATTCCTAGGATTAGTGATATATACCTTAGGCTATAGGGTCACTTCTTCTAGCATCATCTCGTGATAGGTTATAACATCACTTTCACTTACATTGTTTAGTGGTATATGATTTAGGCTAAATCACCACTTCTTTCTACTCATATTGTTGTGATATACACTTAGGCTATAGAGTCACACACAGTTCATATCTATGTCGCATATCATCACCACATACTCATCATAACGTGCTACACACAACACATAGTTTGACCATTTCCTAATGACACACTCTCGTTTATGGTTCATTCTTGACTACTGAGGGGGCATACTAAATGAACCTCACTCCATTCAACTCCATTCACCCAAAGGGATGCGGCTTCTATCATTCACACTACATTCAATTCCATCCACAACATCTTTGTGTTTTATGGTTGCATTTAATCTTGTTTACACTTGTCTTTACATGTTCACTTTACCACACATGTTAGATAGATCTCCATGTATGTGATTATCTTTACCATACAAACATACGCATTCACATCCTTTTCTAGTTGTGATCATGTTGTCACCCTCAAAATTCCCCTCATTTTGAAGTCAAGTTTTGAAAATTTTGAGTCGAGTCTTGTGGATTAATTTGTGCTTTTGCTTGAATATATTTTCCTTCATTTGGATGTCATTATCAATCCTTCTCTTTGGTTGTGGATCACATAGAGCTTGGTATTGTTTGCAATTTTTCACTCCATGGAGAACGATTTAAAATTCGGGCGTAAAGATGGGGTTTTCCCTTTCTTTTATTTTTCATAGTCATGAATGACAGGCGTATCTTCCTATCAAAATTTTCCCCAACATCCACAGGTACATGGACATATGTGATTGGATGCGGCATGGCCATGTCTCAAGTGGTAGTGTGAGCGTCCACGTGTCTCATCGGCGTAACTTCAAGGGTTGAGGCCAAAGGTGGTTCTCCAAACTTGCACAAGCTCTCCACGTGTCCAGTCTGAAATGAAGATAGAACAAGCCCAAATCAGATAAGTATGGGAGGGTCGGCGGATGATGCCATATGTCTCATCGGTGTAAATTCAATGGTCGAGGCTAAAGACGGTTCCCAAACTTGTGCCGGCTCTCCACGTGTCCCGGGTTCAAAATGAAGATAGAAAAATCCCAAATCGGCTAATTATGGGAGGTTCAACAGACGGCGCCACGTGTCTCATCGACCAACTTCAAGGGTCGAGGCCAAAGGTGGTTCCCCAAACTTGTGCCAGCCCTCCATGTGTCCCAGGTCCAAAAAGGGGACAGAGCTGACCGTTTAATCGATTAAGTATGAGAGGGTCGGTGGAAGCCTCCACGTGCCTCAACGACATAATTTCAGAAGTGAAACCAAAGGGCCAATCTCAAAATGAGTGCCAACTCTCCATGTGTCTAGGGTACAATAGAAGTGAAGTGGGCAACCGGCCCGAATCAACCAAGTATAAAGAATCGGTGGAAGTCTCTGTGTGTCTCTTTGGTGCAACTTCAAAGGAAGAATCAAGAACGGGTCCCCAAGTGTGCGCGGGCTTGCCACATGTCCAGGGTCAGATATATGGCCCCGCTTAACAAAAGGGACTTAGTCAAAAACCACAAAAAAATTGAAGGCGCCCGTAAAGGGACGATTGGTCATGTTTCAAACAAAGGCAGAAAGGTGGGCCCTTTTTGTGTTTTGATGCTTTGAAAAGTCAAAGCGGAAAGCGGGAAAGTGGGTCGTCGGAGTGATTTGGGAATTTGGGATTTATTTCCATAAAGAGCTCAAAGTTATAAAGTGATCCACGGCCCCACTCTTGCCAAGGGATAAAGTCAAATGTTGAGCCCGCATCAAAAGTCAAAGTGGGGAGGCGGGTCGACGGAGCAATTTGAGTTTTTGAGCCCACGTTAAAAAGAGGTAAAATTGTAAAAGTGAGCCGCGACTCCATCACCACTCAAGTGAAGCCACGTGTCAGGCCTATATCAAAAGCGGGTGGGTGGGCCAAAATGTTCCAAGTGCCATTTCTCTAAAAGGCACAAAATAAAAAAGGCGTCCTTAGGCTCGCTTCAGTTTAAATCTCTCCCATGTGGACGGATCAAATTCAAAGTTTGCAAAGGCAGGATGAATGGCTGTAATTCAATGCATCTAGTTTTTCCGCCAGGTATGGAAATGGCCGAGGCATTGGAGAAGTGTAGACATCGGTTCCTTGAATCAGTTCCATCATTTTTGTAACCGAATGTAACCATTCTTGGAAGCTATTTAATAGCTTCTCCATGTTGTTATTAGGGTTAGATCCTGGTACTCTGTAGATGTAATAGATTTGAATTAATCAATATAAAATTTTTCCCATTTCTTCCTCTGTTACTCCTTCTTTCCTTGTCTAAAAATTTGTGAATCATCCATCTTTGCATGCTAAGAAACTTTTTTGTTCTTATTTCTCGATTTTGGAACTTTGTGTCCGTGAAATTATATTTGTTTTGAAAGTGAATGATTCTATTTTGCATCTCCCTGGCTCAATACTTATAAGGTTATACTTTGCTATCTATATTTCCTAAAGGTATTTTTATGTTCTTCCTCTCTCATCTCCTTAATTATTCCATTCTTTCGTATTGATGATCTTTGGACATAAAACGTTTCAAAGTATCAGGAATCCACACTTTAAAAGTTGTACATTTGTATATAAGTTTTGTTGCTTGCTTTCAATAATGGAACCTCTCCCATTAAAGAGGAGGGACTTGTTGTCCCCTGACTATGGTTTGTTAAAGTTCCATTTAAAACCCAACATATTGTAGATACAGAGCTTCTACACGCAACACTGATGCTTGACACACTACCTACTGAGGGCATCCACATTCGTACACTACATGTGTTATTGTTTCATTTTGTTCTTAACCCTTTCTATTATCATGTTATACATGCTTTGACATACTTTTTATTTTTCTAACATGTTAATGGGTGCTTCATGTGCAACATTTGTTATGCAGGAATATTTTCTTCCATACTTGTTTGTTTGTTTTATATTGCTTGTTATTGTTTGTGGGCTTTTCCTTTGTTGTGTTCACACACTTGCTTGTTTGCGGCCATGACGGCCTTGAGTGTCTTGCGACATCATGAGTAATGTCCCATGTTTGTAACCTTATTTTCATGGTCTATGATTGTCTTCTTGGGTGTTTACATTATTTTCTCATGTTCTAGCTTATACATTATTTTTTTGGCTTATACTTGTTCTCTACATGCATGTTTGTTCATACTAACACTTGTTTTCTAGCCACTTATTTGTGTGTGCCTTGGTATTTACCAAACACATTTCCCTTCCCCATGCAAGGCATAGTTTCACATGTTCGGTCCTCTTTTGGGGCCACATTCTCCTATCCGCGACATCACATGCGCCCCCAAAGAGGGGGGCATCATTTGGGGTTTACACACGGTACGACAAAGTCAGGTCTGATTCGGTCTATAGTGCAATCTATAGTCTTTGAGTGGGTTCAAACCAGTATACAAACCCCATACACATTAGATTTTATAAGGTATATTTTCCTTAGCGTTCTTGGGTCCAGTTATAGGTTAGAGGATACATTGGACTTTCCTCCCTACACTTCTTTGGCCAGCGGCGTTGGATTGCCCAAAAACGTGATGAGAGCGATCTCTTCACTTATCTCAGGGGAAGCCATTAATGGTTGGAGAATAACACAACTTTCTTCATACATTTCTTTGAACACGGTAGTGTGAGATCACCCAAAAACTCGCACTTCGTCGATGGTTACAGGATATCCTTTCTACCCCCTTTTGTCTCATCATAGATCAGGTGCACATGTTCCTTTTTCATTTTCATTTTCATACTATTTTAACATGTTTATTTCCATATATACATGCATTTTTACACACACACATATGTGTGTGTGTGTGTTTGTGTGTGTGTGTATTTGAATACTTGATATTCTTCTCTTTTGCATGTCTTTTTGTATTGAAAGCAAGCGATTAACAACATCACACACATAGCGAGTACATCATACATGCAAGTACTAACTATGTAGGTACAATACACAAATTGGGATATACACACGCACTTCCGCCCTAGGTTCACTCTCATCACTTTTTTACATGAATTATTAGGTACACATCTCTATCTAATTTATGTTACAAGATTTCCGTTCACCAACATAAAGTGGGGGTGAATGTGGTCATTAAATACCGTACTTGGATTCATTATTTAGTCTCGATCTCATACTACTATTCATATGGTTCTTGAGTGAAAAGAGTAATAATCAACCCATGTCTTTAGCCTTTTTACTTTGCTCGATGCCATTACTTTTGGTCTTTCACCCGCACTTTCCTAGTCTGTATTGTCATTTTGCGTTCTTGTTATTTACGATTGGGGGTCCCCTGCGGGGCCCTTTGATCCTCTTTGCACTTTACTCTCACCTTTTGGGCACTTTCTAGCCGTTTGAGCTTTCTATATTTTTGGTGGTTAGCCTTTTGGGGTTAATTATGAAATTAGAATAAGATAACCATATAAATATAAATTTATGAGACCATAATGAGGGACCAAACACTAAACATCTATTATCATTATCTAGAATTGCATCCATCAAAATAACCTAAACCTACATTTGCATCCATCTAGCTCCATCAAAAGGCACACAAGTCTGGTTCATCTACATCACACTTTATAGGAGGGGAGTTTATTGTTTTCATGCACACATTTACTACATTCTACATCTAGTTATTCACTCATTACTTCACAAAGTGTGATTGACACAAGAGCAACCTAGGGCATGATTTACACACACACCTAGAACTATATTAGGTTTTAGATGTAGTACAATGCTCAGTAAGTCCACCATTGTGGCCGTTGAGGACAGTCTGACCCCTTCATATGCATATTTATGTTTTAGGGTTTTGATGCTTTGTTTGGGGTTTTATAGGTGCTTCCTTATTACATGTCTTACAACAACATCGACACAGTTCAAGGAAATCAATGCGGTCATTGCAACATGAATCAAGTACATGTGAATCTACGGTGATAACTCAAAGGAGGTTTTTAGGTCATTTTCGCGAGACTAGGGCACCTAGATCTTAGACCAAGGCGCCCATAGGATCCCCTATGCCTTTCTAGGCTCCCGATACAATCAAAGAGCTCGAGATCTGTACTTTCTCTGGATTTTATGTGGTCATTTCCTCCTCCTGTTTACCTGGTTTACACTATGACACAATCCAACACCTTTGTCGAATCAGCTAAGGACTTCTTAACCCTCTCTTGCACATTAGGGTTTCACATTTCTATTTACTTAGTTGTTTGGGTCATTTCCTTTATTTATTTAGTTGTTATTTACTACTTTTCATAACATCAAATTAGGCTATAATATCACATTTTAGTTTAATCAATTGACTTCTTGCCTTTTGTTCTTTCCATTTTATGTTGTGTGTGGACTATATTTACATTATTTCTATTTTTGTGTGCCTATAATGTGTGGAATCGGATGGTTTATTTAGTCTTGGTTTATGGCAAGTGTCTACCCTTTTCTCTGTGTGGCATTAATGTTCTTCCCCTCATGGAGAGATTTCCCCTTCCTTTGGTGCTATCACAACTCTTTTAGCTTAGTTTCCTTTTCATGCAGTTCTCTCTCTTAACCTTGGTCCCTTAAAATTCTTAGGACAGGATTAGCTTAGGACTAATGTTAATATTATTAAGATAGGTAGAGGAATTTTACCTTCTCTAGAGGATAATATCATACATTCGAGTCCCACATTGAGATATCACCGTATGTTTCATTATGGTGTTGAATTTGATAGATTCAATAGGTGCAACTTCAAGTGACAACAATAAATTCCTTGATAAATCCTATATGTTTAGGTCTAAAATATCCAAAATATTATGGTGAACGTGTAGGCATAAAGCTTTACCAATGATCTTATAAGAAACTTTGAGAAAGGTGATTGGACACTAGAGGGAGATAAGCTTCGGATAAAAGTACAAATTTAATATTTCTTTGTTGATAATTTTACCTAAATAGTGAGTAGATAATTCCTTGATGTATTCTTGAAGTAGGTCGGAAAAATATAGCTCCAAGTGGATTTATAAAATTCATAAGGAAAATCATCAATTCCTAGTGCTTTTATCATTAGTCATGCATTGGAAATACGAATAGAGTTCATGTAATTTGAGTGTAAAATCACATTGTATTTAAGAAGTGGGAGAAATCTTGCGAGGATAAAAATATATGCATTTTAAGGGCTATTTGACATCCTCTAGTTAAAACTTGGGCCAAAAAAACAAAATTATAGTGCTCGAGGAAGGAAGAAGAGATCTCGGAAAAATGGTAAGATGATTGTGAGTTGTTTAGATAACCTTGATCTTCTCTTTGGTCCGCTTGACACAAAGGGATTTGAAAAACTCCTTAGAAGAATGATCTCCAACCATAAGCCATTGTAAAAAGGAACAAATTTTCGATCCTCTATGTCTATGAGCCTCACTAAGTATAAGCGTGTTCCTAATCCCAACAACCAAGAATTAAAATAGAGGATCTAGAGGGTTGTATTCTAAACACCCCCCGAGATTTTGTGAAATTAATTGTGAAGAGTACAATCAGGGACCTACACCACCTACTTTTGAAAGTGGTTGAATGGTATCATGCTATCACTCAATCTAGCTAGCTTAAAAAGTGGGATGTGGCACCAAAATATGAATCCTACAAATGAGTTAAATGGTCACTTCATGTTGTAGAAGTGAAATTTCTAGGTAGAATTGATCGCATAACACTTGGAACTAAGAACCTCACCGAGGAGATGAAGGTGATCGAGATTTGATATGAAATAATTTATTTTTAAATGGTGATAATATACTCCTTGTATATAAGAAAAGAGAACATGTGTTGTTTACTAAGCATGATATGATCTATCCTTCGAGAACCCCATCCACTCCAACTTGGAAGTTAGACTAGGTAAACCAAGGGTGGGGAGTAAATGCATGCCATCGAGAAAAAGATTTGAAAATACCTAATGGTTTTGAAATAAAACTACACTTCACATTCCCTAATACACCAATGCATTGGAAGGACACCATCCTTATCATCAACATGTTTAATCATGTTAAAATCATTGCATATGAGCCAAAAGGAAACCAATAAGGTTTTCAGCTAGCCATCTCCACAAATTCATTCATCTTGGACCATCATTAGAAGCATACATATTAACAATACCAAAAGAGTACTTATTAATATGCAAAAGGACACATAAGGTCATATGTGATGGCTCGTCCCCAAGGAAACCATAAATGGTGTAAATCTCAAAGATATGTAAATACTAGCAACACCATAACCATCATCGTGTAAGGGATGAAAATGAGTGAAATATGACACTATGGACTTTAATGAAGTCTAAAGAAGGAAACTTATAATTTTAACTTCCTATAAACAAACAAAATCCAAATTTCCAAATCGTTGGAAAGCGAAATGCATAGTTAATTTTTGTGATGAATATACAAGACCTCTTACATTCCATGTTATGAAATTCATGCTAGAAACTTGACCATGTTAAGTTCCCTTGTCCTTCCCAAAATCGAGACAAAATCTAGTACAAAAAAATTGTTGGATTACGAGGACATTGGTTTGGCTTAAGATTTTTTTGTGATGGAAATGGAGATATTATTAGATCCATTATCTCCTTCGACAACTCATTATTGTCATGTGGTGGGATGCGAGAGTGGAGAGAGGGTTGTGAAGACACCATTGACATCCCCACATCAAAACCACCATCTTCTTAGAGTTGTCTTGGTTATGCACGGGTTCAAATTAGAATTGAACAAGGGAGTAGGAGTAAGAAAGATGGGAAAACCTCTTATTTTGCACACATTAAGCTATATTTTTTTCATTAACAAGACCTTTAGTCATGAGGAATTATTTTCCCTACACGATCTAAAATTCCAAAGAAAACTTGCACAATCACACTCAAATTTTTGCTTTTAATGATTTTTTAACGACAATTCAACATTATGATATTTTTGTATTTTTAATAAATAATTAAATTTGCACATCTTGTGCAAAAATAATGAGAAATACGAGAGAAAATTCATGAGAAATTTTACAAGAGACGTGATAACGGAGTTCGATGCTTGAGGCCTATGTCTCCGGGTCTAGTTGAATGGGACCGATCTATTAAAATCTTGAAAATAAATCTTTACAAAGATTTCTACAAGAATATGACCTTCTCACAGTCTTCCTTTGCCAAAAATAACACTAGTTTCTTTTTACATCATCTCAAAATTCCTCTCTAGCTCAAGTGTGAAGCAAGTGTTGGGAAAGTGAATACATACCACTTTTTGAAAAAAATGCTTAGAGTCAACATAGATATCAATCAAATCCTTCAAGTCTTTAGTGAAATCAACCTCACCACATATCCATTTTTAAGGTCAATATAAATTTAAAAATGGTGGTTCTTTGAGATAAAGAACCACCAAGGAAAATGAGGGATGGGAAGCTTGATCCAAAAAAAGGGCTTTGAGGGAATATTGCTCGGAGACTTTAAAGTCACAAATCCAAGAAAAAAGAACATGGAACATATTTCACAAGAACCAATAGCTCAACTTAGCGAGAAGAGCCTACGGTTGTGAGGATCCTTGAAGGAGAACATAACGAATACATTGGTAAGGCTCCTTATGCCTATGATAAGGATTCCATTTGGCTCCCATTAGAGCCTAATCGAAGATTGAAGAGAATCATTAGAGGGAATATGACTAACATACTAGGCTATCAAATAATTATTTTCATACCACTTAATAATGAGTTCAATAGAAACAACATTAATCAAAACATCAAGAATAGAATCAAATTCATTACCTCATCATAAACCTTGGGGAAAAGCTGTCACACCCCTCAATCCCTCATTCTCTTTTGTCATAAAATGAGTAGAAGAATTAAAATAATTATAGAGTAAGCGAGGCAGCCGGTACCACTACGTTGTCTCATGTTCATTTGTGGACATGTACGCATAGCTAAAAGGGTATGCATACGTGTGTGCACAATTGTCACGCATGAAATCGCAATGGCTCATGTTGTCACATAACCGCAAACTAATTAAGGTTGTAATTCATTCCACGTGTTGGCATGCTACCTTGTTTCTGTAGATGATGGTTTTATTAATCATCTCGGATGGCTATGTTGTCATGTTGTGTCTTTGTGAAATATATTCTATTTAGAGGAGACGAACCTTCATTGTGGGATGCATAACTGACATCCATACTTCCATGGTTATTATTATTATTTTACTTTTGTTTTCTGGGTGAGTTAAAGTTGCAAAAATATGGTTGAACTTATACACCACTTCTATACTTTAGTCATTATGAGGAAATAATGATATGGTACTAAACTGTATATTGAGCTTGGTTTCTTACACGACCGCTACGACAAGTTTGATCAATTATTACATTTAGTAGTATGGGATAAATGTTTGAATAATTTGATGATAAACTTGGTTATGAAGTTGTTATAATTATCACCTTCGATCTATCTAAATATCCTCCATGCAAATTTTGTTATGGTAAACATATATAAGTTTATATACTGAATTGAAGAACATTTTTAGTTTAATGAGACATTTGATTATTAAAATAATTGAGAGGCTATGAGATAGTTGTTTTGATTAACATTACTTATATTTTGACAATTAAATCAATTATTTCTGGGTATCTTTATTGATTGTATAGGCTATGCATGAGACTTTAGGATCTATAAGTCGAATGACTACATTGAAGACCCACCAAGCATTATTTAATACATTGATTAATGCAATTGATGATTTCGCCTACTAGGCTTAGTTAATCACAAACCATGATTAAGTTATTTGCCATGCTAGTAGATAGTTATACACCTATCCATGCAAAGTGGTTAATTTTGAAAAAGGAATTTTAGGTTTTCTAAAATCCGCCATTTGTGGAGGAGAAATCCTATACCGATGGTGGAAGGTTGGTTGGATATTAAATGGCATTAAATATATTTAATACACTTAAATGAGGAGTCAGGCTTGGGAAGCGGTGAAGCTTCCTGAAGAAGCTATCAAACATGTTGGTGATTCATTTTTTTGTTCTTGCAAGTTAGAACTGCAGAACTCTTCTCCTTTCAAAAGTTCCACTTTTGGAACCAAATTGCATGCAGATTTTGAAAGCTAGTTCAATGGAAATTTTAGAAGATAAAAGTAGGTCAAGTATTTTTGTATATATATATGGTGGAAACGTGATATAGATAAGTTTTATTTGGAACTATGTATTGTTGGATTTTGCGCAAGGAGCATTGGTAATCACGTCTCGGTGGTAAAGAATAGTTGTTGGGACTGCGAGGTGGAAGGATTTTGGTTTTAATAGGCATGGATCGCTCTCTCCCCCACTTAATATCTTATTCATTCTAATATTTGAATGGATAATCTTTTGCAAAATTTTATTTGGCTTGGATATGTGTTTGAGGAAGATTAATATTGGTTACTATATGATTCTTGCAAAATTACGAGTGGTTGTGGTTAAGGTTTCAAGGAACCGCAGATTAACTATTAAACTGGGTGTTGTTATACCGCGTGAATATGGTTGTTAATATTATGTGTTGTTATACTATTGGATAGTGCAAAATCCTTTACTTGAGTTCTATTATTCTCTATTTGAATATTAATTCATTAGCTACGGGTAATACCAGATGCCGAAATATTTAGACGATTAAGGAAAATACCTTAAGTGGTATGCATTGTAATTTTTGATATCATGGGGATTATATGTCAGTTTCGCCGTTGTATAGCTAAAACCGTGTTTAGTTTTGAATTATTTTACCTTCCAGACCATGGGGTCAATTCCATGTTGGAGAATCCTGCAACAATCTTAAATAAAAACCCATAAGGAGATTTTCTGATTTGGTTGTTTTTAATTAAGTAGTTTCATCCAGACAGTTAAGACGCATAAATAAATGATACCGCATATATGATATAGTGATCTAACTAGTAATACGATTTGCATGATTAAGCGTGAGTGATTGACTTGTGATCTCCGAACTCTGCATATGTTGTTTAGATATATTATATGGTCACCTCTTAACAATGTAAATAAACCAAGTAATAAGTTATTCCCTTGAGTTGCCTATTAGTATCGCCGTTAACTAGGACGCGTTTGATTAAGTAAGACAGTTACAGGTATTTTTGAAGGCTCTCGATTCAGTTAAGGTAAATAAAAATTACTTTATTAACGTCTAACTTGGGAATTTGGGCGTATAATGTCATACGCTGATTTTAGTGGTTTTCGATATCTCTGGGAAAATAAGGATTCCCTAGTAAGATATTTTAACTAGGATTAAAGAGCAAGTAATAAACTATTTTTATAAGAGTATATCAATCGTGCACTGAAAGGCGGTATATATATATAATTGCTTAAAATAATTATCGACCTATTCTAGTAAGAGATGTCTGGTGGGAAGTAAGGAGGAAGAACATTTTTGAGGGTTGTTGTTCTGAATACCCATTTATAGCGAATTTCTACTACGTGCGTTGAGTAAAGACATTGGCATCGATCCTTATGGACACCAAGAAGAATACCTTAAGGATATAAGGATGTAATAGTGTAATTACATGTTTTTAGAAGTTTTTCTACCATGGCTCAATTCTATTAAGTCTGTAGCGTCTATTAATTATGCCATATTCCCTTATTGGCGAACGAGATCATGAGGTAATCGAGATCTTGTCAATTTCATTTCAATTGATTTGGTGGACATTAGTTCCAGTTCAAGGTTGAGATACCTTCTGTTACTTCTTTATCTTTCTACATCTCCAGTCTCATCAAGGCTGAAAGTCATTATACTATTTTTGTATTTTATAAGCTAGTGTTTTATTTTTCCACTCTTGTTTGTTTTAGACTAGTGAAACTATTGACAACAATTGATTTAGACTTGTAATTTATCATGTTATTGAAAGTGGAATAAATGCTATGAATGCTTTAATCCTATGTTGTTATGTGATCTATTCTTGTGAATTCCTTTTATTGAGGCATTTAAAATCTATGACAACGAATAGTTTTCAGATGGATGAAAAGAAATTATTCTAAACATATGATGATTGATTCTTTGCATTATTGTGTTGTTACGTATGATCGTAATGTTGCAGCATATCATTTAATTAAATATTATATTGCATAAGTCATTAAGCGGGAAAAGGGCTATTCATGCCAGTCATGTTAGACTGACCATGTGCAATTTTGTACATCAACTCTTTAGTGCGAGCAAAAAGGAATTTTGTGGTGATTAAAGGTGGACGATGCATTTTGTATTTGCCTTAGAATGCATGAGTGATTAGATTGTATTGGAAACCGTAATTTTTAGTCAATATTTATTGTGAATATGATGGCTATTGAGCTTAAGATATTCTGACTCACTTATGAGCTTCTCCTTGATCGCGTGTTTAAAAAAATAAGTAAGACAATTGATGATGTGTAGAAAAGATTTCAGTTTTAACCAAAGGCAATAATCCTGTTTCAAATTATGTTCAAGTTGATTAGATAGTTTGACTTCTTTATCTTATTCTTTAATTGTTGAGATGCAATGAAGATCTTTACTGGTATAAACTATTCGAATGAATATAAAATATGATGTTTTGATTTACATTTGGGTGCAAGAGTCATTTCGTATTATGGGTTACTAATAAATTTTATACCTTGGAAAATATTATTGGTTATGTTAACAACTGTCTATAAGTTGCCAAATATGTAGTTCTTATGGACTGTCTACCAAATAAAAATGTTGAGAAAATATTCTATTATGTTACTCTTTAACAACGAGGTAAATAAAGAAATAACTCATATTATTTCAAGTATTATGAAAGTAGGTTGGAATCGCAGCAGAGGTAATACCTTAAGTGGTATGCACCGTATCCCTATGATGACGGTTATCACCATTAGGATACTATTGTTTAATAGCTTGTAATTAGTTGTCTCATCAAGAGACTGGATTGTAGTATGTTGTTGCTTTAAGAAAAAAAAAAATTGATAAAGTTACAAAGTCATATTAGACCTCCTAGTACGCACCCTTATATTAACTTGTGATGGTTGCGAGAAGGGGAGTGGTCTAGTAGGAAGGTGAATTGTTACGAAGACACTTACTATCCCATAGACATCATAGGATGATTTAGAGGTACATCTTCATGTAGGTTAAACTGGATTTGTACCTTGTTCAAGATGTGTAGTTGTTTATGCATTTACGTTATGCACCCATATAATTGAATAAGTGATTAAGGTGAAACGACAATTTCCTAATGACGAGTGTGCCATCATGGAATTGAGCATGGCATACATGACTCAGAGACTTTGCACAAAGTGGTGTACGTTGCTTATTACACTTTGTCAAGATTTCGCTATGATCTAAGGTGTGAGATTCCTGTGGATTTCATAGGTGAAACCAGTGTAGACACTTAGATAGGACTAAGGCATGTGAGATTCATGTGGATTTCATAGGTGGAACCCATGTAGACACTTAGAAGTCTTCACTTATATATTTATCATAATCGATAAAGGAGAACCCAAGGATACATTTTATGTATGGGCTCGCATCTGCAGTGTTGAGGGAGAATGAAAATGTTCAGTAATCTCTCATACAACCGCACATGGTTCATGTGAGTTATAAGAATGGGATGTCATTAAGATTTATGTAGATTAAAATATATGGGTATTTAAATCAACCGCATATAAAAAAAAAATATAAAAATATATATATCCTAGATATGAAGTGACTAAAAGGTGGATGTTACAAAAACGTTTGCGTGCATTTGAGAGCCATTTCACCATTTCCTATAACAATAGCTACGTAAATGCTCTGTCTAGCACTATATATAAGGGCTTAAATTCTTTGAAAAGGGTGGATCAAATACCAAAATTATTTCATGCATCCTTAAAAATACCACAATAGCGGTATGGATGGTGAGAGTCGATGACAAGACAATAGAAGTGAAAGCCGACATGCAAAACCCTACACATCCAAAACCGTGCATATCCAAAACCCTTGCCCTCGCCCACTCAAATCGGTTTTGAAGTTAACATTTATGGAGACTCATTTTCAACATTAAGTAAACTTGTTGATTTATGCTCAAGTGTCTTAGAGTATTCACACACATATGAATAGGTTCACTAAATGTTGGTTTGATTGAACATTGGGAATTTGTTTGATAAATCAAAAGAAGAACCACATGGATACCTTTGGCATAAATGATGAATGATTATATAACATGTAAAATGATTAGGGTGCCTTGCAAATTAATACATATTCGAGATAAATATAGTTATCGAAATATTAAGAGATATCAATCTTGAGGTGCCTATCTTAGATTTATCACATATCTCATTGATTAACGATTCCATTACTTCCTCCACAAATTTTTCATCGACTAGTTATAAATGGCCCAAATCTAGATACACCACTATGCTAAGCTCAAAAAAAAATCTCGAGAAATAAAATAGTCTCCAAAACTCCACTATATACCCAAATATCGTTAAAAAAACATCTTCTCCAAGCGAGAAGAAAAATTATGTATGATGTAATCAAATGGAGATCAAATTTAATATCAAAACACTTGTAAGAACAATGGAATGGACATAAAATTTAAAATGATCTTTTTATTGATATCTCAATATTACCATTTTCTAGGCTACGCTCCCATTTTCTACCGGGTAAAAAGGTGCATGTTGCTTGATGAAAAAGTAATCCATCCACGCATTGAAAAAGAAAATGCACGTTAAAAACAAATCCATCCACGTTAAAACACATCATATTTGTTACGCTAGAAGGAGGGCTTGAACCTCCGACCTTGTGGTTAACAGCCACACGCTCTAGCCAACTGAGCTATTCCAGCTTGCTGTGCTCAGTGTAATTATTACTAAATTAGTACAATTTAGATAAAATACCAGCACAGAAGATGGAGAATCAGACATATGTTTGTTGACCAGATGAAAGAAAAATTGCATTTCTGAAGAGGGGCATTCCGAGAATCGAACTCGGGACCTCTCGCACCCAAAGCGAGAATCATACCACTAGACCAAATGCCCGTCGATGGACATAAACCCCCTTCCACATAATGTGTCCACATAATCAGCTGCTACAAACTGTGGCTGTATAGTTCGTATCTAACTAGCTACGTCTGTGTGTCAACCAATTCGATAATAGAAAAGAATGCAAAAATCTTGTCATTGTTCAACGCTGGGGAGCAATGAAACATACACCATACTACGGAAATAGTTGCTACACAGCCATTTTAGCAAATAAAATAGACAAGGTCCCACCGAGATTTGAACTCGGGTTACTGGATTCAGAGTCCAATGTCCTAACCACTAGACCATGGGACCTTGATGATTTTTTTTTCTAGGAACGACAAAATCTCTATCTCTTTACGCTGGCCGCCCTATTTGCGGGTGCAATCCACTCTCTAATTGGTGCTCGCAGCAGCCCTAAGTAAAATGGTTTAGGTTGGAAGTGAGTATAAAAGGAATATATTGACCCTGCGAACTGCTCTTCTCACCTGCAATTGCACAAATTTTCCCTTCCCTCCTCAGAGACTTTTTACTACACCACCTTGTATGGTGATCAACTAATTTGTCAAGTTGCCTAGTAATGACTAAGTGAGTGGTGGGTTTGATTCACTCCAAAGCTAATATTTCACATCAACCTTGATTTGGCGAGAAAGGACCCACTTATACGAAGGTGTCCATTTGAAAATTTGATTGTCGAGAGACCAAGGATAAGATTTACTAGCAACAATATAATCGACCAAATAATCACGTCCCTAGTGAATAATTCGTCAATGGGGTATAAATCTCAACTAATGATGCGGAATGGTCTAGGCATGAGATATATAAGTGGTTTTTATTGAAAAAAGTATTACAGTAGGTATAAGAGTAGTAGAATGAGGGACTTCAAGGCTCAAGATAGTGTAAGATTGTGCACACAAGTCATGCATAAGAGGTATAAGCTAAAAACTCAAACTATCAAATGCCAAATGGTGAATTTGGGCACATCTACATTTTAAACTAGTACCAAAACCAGTTAAGTCTTCCATTCCCTCTCTTGAACCTAGGGTTTTAATTTTATCTATCTTATTGCTTAGGTTAGATCTGTACTTCATTGCTTATTATTGTGTTGTGACTACGAAATATCGTAATTGACAACTAAAAGGCCGACCCATAAAAAAATAAGATTCCCAAAAGATAAAAGAGACCCAAAAAGAGCGAGTAAGGTGGAAAGAGGTCGTGGGCGCCAGAGAGGTGATCCATAGGGATCCAAAAAAACACACCACTTCATCAGTTCCATCAGCACCAAGAAGGAGAAACAAGAAAAGTGAGAAAAATGAGGTAAACGAAGGTTCTGGAAGGAACCGCCAGCCGCCCTGGCCCGGGCGGCGGTCCTGAGACCGCCGGTCTACTCAGGGCGGGGTCCTAATACTTTCAAACAGAAAAGAAGAATGGAACGCGAATGGACGCGAATTTGAAGCGCCCAATCGTGTCTCTTCCCTTCCATGCCCTTTCACATTCTCCAGTGCACGGGAGGACATGTGAAGGCCTATAAATGCATGAAAGGAACAAGAGAATAGGCATTCGAAGATCCAGAGAGATCGAGAAGCAGAGTTTAATGAGAGCAGTGAGCAAGATCTTCAGTGCTGGAATGGAATTGTAGGAGCAAGGTGTAGAAACAGAGCAAGCAAGTAATTGGAGAGAAGGTTTGCATTTTTGCTTCTTTTCATACTTATTGTAATATGTAATTGTCTATATTAGACCAATAAAAGTGGGAAGAAAGAGCAGTTTCCCTTCATTGGTTTTCCTCCATTGGGGGTTTCAAGATAAAATTGTTGGTGTTGAAGTTTTGAATTATTTCCTTCTCTGCAATTTCCTTTCTATAGCACTAGATAATCAATCACGAAGCTCTAATTTTTCAAGCAAATCTGTCATTTTCCAAAGTTGAAAGTAGAACAACATAATTGTGTGATTCGTAGAGTTCCAAAGTAGAAGTTTACGGATCATTTTGGTATCAGAGCTGATTATATATCCAGGACTGTGGTATTCGAATCTTTCTTGTGATTTTGTATGACAATGACAAGGTCCAAAGGTGAAGAAGTTTTACCTTGCGAGCCAAATATTTCTACGAAGAAGTGGAAACAGAGAATTCGAGCTCAAATGGAGGAAGAGAACTTGGTCCGTAGAGTTGAGATGCTAGAGACCATGATGGATAGATTGCATAGAAAACAAGAAGAGCTTTCAGATCTGCAAAAGATGGCTTTGGTTAAGAAATATTCCATGGACTCGGTGGTTTGAGCACTAACCAAAAAATTCGGTATCGAAAAGAGCCATGAAGAGGAAGAATGGGAAGAGCGTGAAGAGATGTCAATTGTAAGCGAGAAGGTAAAATCTGCACATACACCTTTTAAAGTTAAAAGAAAAGTGGAAATATAGAATTTTGAAGGACAAGTAGATGCAAACTTCTTTGGACAAATGGCTAAAATAGTTGGAAGTCTACTTTAGTGTGCATAATGTCACTAGGCACAAAGGGTCGCCTTTGCACGTCTCAAAATGGAAGGTCGTGCTCTAGTTTGGTGGGAAACCCATCTAGCCACTTATGAGAAGAAGAAACGTCCTATTGTCAGTACTTGGAAAGGTTTTAAAGAATTGATAAAAGCTAACTTTTATCCTATTGGCCATAAGTGACATGATGATTACGTGGCGAGTACTTTAGACAGGGCAGTGATCAAAGTGTGCAAGACTACACTACGGAGTTTTGGAGACAAGCCATGTTGCTTAATATGGACTTGGAGGATGAGGACATTCTGACCAAGTATTTGGGAGGACTTCACACTCACCTTCAAAGGAAGGTAATCTCCACGAAGCCCAAGGATCTCAATGAAGCTTGTGTACAAGCATACTACATTGATGATGAGAAGAAGCAAGGAGAAATAGAGCCAAAGGGAGACTAGTCAACAGAACAACAAGACAAAGAACAAGGGAAGACAAGTAGCAGAGGTAAATGGAAAGGTAAACATGCCGCTACTACTTTGCATACTTGTAAAGATCCTAAGAATTTTGTAAGAATTGTGATGTAAATGGACATACTGATGCCACATGTTGGAAGTTGCATCAGAATTGCACCCAAAGCACTGAACCAAGGATTCCAAGAAATCCATGGCCATTGTGAAGACAGAAAGAGAGGTGGAGATTGAGGATGATTCGGATGTAGACGAGAGGTTGGGATGCATGGCCACTAACATGTACGGGGAAACGAGAAGAAGAATAGATGAGTAAGCTATTTCAAATTAGAATCCAAATCAAGAAGACTAAGGTAAATGCTTTAGTAGATTCTAGTTCTCAGTCAAATTTGATTTCTGATGCGCTATAGAATATCTTGGTCTAGAGACTTACGCACATCCACATCCATACCCACTGGGATGGGTGAAGAAGGGTATAGAAATACAAGTTTCAAGGAAGTGTAAGTTTCGAGTTTGGAATAAATACCCAATACATAGATGTATTAGAGGTTGATATTATTCCACTTGATGCATTTTGACGTTGTCTTTGGAAGTCCTTACTTGTATGCTAGGGATGTTGTGTTCATAAGGAGGGAGAACTTGGCATACGGTTGGGTCGGATGGAGTCGGTTTTAACATCCGGGCACACGAGAGAAAATCAAAGAAGGCTATGGTAAGTGCCAACCAAACACCAAGACTTATTCAAGAAAATCATCAGTTTTGTTTGCTTTCATTGGAAGAAAAACAAAATGGACGTGAGAGCATGGATATTTCTGACCAAAGGATGGAGAATTTGGATAGCACTTGTCGGTTTTGTAGAAGAAGCCACCACAAGAACTGCTCATTCAAGGAGCAAAACAAACTTCCACTATGCAGTCACCGTATCTACCTACGGATTCACTGGACCTGACCATGGGGCAGCAAGAAGAGGAGGAGATACTGAGGAACAAGTGGTGACTATATAGCATGATGTACTTGGAGAGGATTCGGCCAATCCATCTCAAGAGACAAAGACAGAAAGGACCAAACCACTATAGTATGGGACCTTCTCCATACTTGAGAAGGTTGGAGAAGAAACCTTTAGGCCATACTTGATGCAGATGCACGTGATAGTAAGTTGCAAGATCTCACATCCACTAATGCCATCTATGCATGACAAAGAAGGAAAGATACAAAAGTTACCTTCCAAAGAGGATTGTACTGAGGCAACTCGGAGGAGGATGTAGCACTGGAACAACAAACCAGAGATCCATAGGAGTCTTGGTAGGTTGGACGAGAGAAGACACCAAGGTAGACCCAGTGGTACTTGAATGAGCACGAGAGGGAGTTGATTCCTCTACCACTCCCCACTAAGATTTTGTGGGACCAAAAGCCTCCTAAGTAGGGGAGGTATGATCCATAGGGATCCAGAAAAAGAAACCACTTCATCAGTTCCATCAGCACGAAGGAGGAAAAAATAAAAGTGAAAAAAGAGGTAAACAGAGGTTTTGGAAGGAACCGCCGCTCTGTGCAGAGCGGAGGTTTCAGAACTACCGCCCTATAGGGCAATGGTCCCGAAACCACCACCGAGCCAGGGCGGTGGTCCTAAGACCACCGATTTTCTCAAGGCGGTGGTTCTGATACTTTCAAACAAAAAGAAGAATGGAACGCGAATGGATGTGAATTTGAAGCACTTAGCCGTGTCTCTTCCCTTCCATGCCCTTTCACATTCTCCAGTGCATGGAGGACATGTGAAGGCCTATAAATGCATGAAAGAAACAAGAGAATAGGTATTCAAAGATCCAGAGAGATCGAGAAGTAGAGTTTAATGAGAGTAGTGAGCAAGATCTTCAGTGTTGGAATGGAATTATAGGAGCAAGGTGTAGAAGCAGAGCAAACAAGTAATTGGAGAGAAGGTTTACATTGTTGCTTCTTTTCATACTTATTGTAATCTATAATTGTCTATATTAGACCAATAAAAGTGGGAAGAAAGAGCAGTTGCCCTTCCCGATTGGTTTTCCTCCATTGGGGGTTTCCAGGATAAAATTGTTGGTGTTGAAGTTTTGAATTATTTCCTTCTTTGCAATATCCTTTTATAGCACTAGATAATCAGTCATGAAGCTCTAATTTTTCAAGAAAATCTGTTATTTTTCAAACTTGAAAGTAGAACAACATACTTGTGTGATTCGTAGAGTTCCAAAGTAGAATTTTATGGATCAAGAGGGGATGGGGGCACTGGGCACCGCGTCTGGATGGGCGTTGATATCAAGTCATAAAATATAAACAAGTAAAGTACCGATTTGGGTTTTAGTGTGTGCACAACTAGATAGACAACAAGAAACAAAGACAAAAGGTAAAAGACAATCGTCTATTACTAGTCTTCTTTTGTTGGAATCATATGAATGCTAGTATGTGTTTATGGACCTAGAAATGTACACAAGTGCATAATTTTGTGTCTGCAATACCAAGATTAGTCCATATGCATATAGAGGCTCCACAAATTTCACAACTCACTAAACATAAGAAGAGGATAACTAATCAAAAATAAACAACAATAACTCATAAATTTCATGAATCACAGGTTCTTTGCATAAAAACTAAAAATCTTCTCACTTTCATTCATACTTACAAGAGTTTTCATGTTTTATTTATCTACATGATCTCTTTACAAGAACTTCCGTGATTCCAACAAACCCATTGAGCCTTCCTAGCTCTCACAACCTCTCTCTCTCCTTATGTAATTGAATACTCCTCTTCTCCCTCTTTGTTATTCACCTAACTACACTATTTGGTATGCCTTAGGATGCCCATTGCCTCCCTTCACCGATGAACAATATGTCATGGTGATGCATATTTTGCACATTCATGGTTATTTGGACGACCAACCACATACCCTTTCTTATCAAGTCTCTGTGTTGTCTCGTACAATTTTGATACCTATGTTGTTGATTCTCTAGAAGACCTTCCCTCACCTTTACCCTCCCGTACTAACACACATTCACCTTCTCCTACCACCCGCTCTTCCTCCTATGAGACAGTTACTAACTTTCACTCATGCAGTCCTTCTCCTAATACACCCTTATGGGAGGCTATACACGTGCTACAAGTTCAGTGTCAGTCCATGGAAGCCACATTGCATCCCTTCATGCTATGATTACACAACTTCAGCATGCTCCTACTCCTCCTACAACTCCTACCCCACCCACCTCCCTATAGGTCCCCTCCCGATCCACCAATTACACCATTACCTTCACCCATTATCCTTCCCTCTAATGCTACACCACAACACATTCTAGGTCACCTTATTCACCACCAACTTGTTATGTTTCCACCTACTCACTCTTCTCCTCACTTGTAGTTAATCCACATTCGTGACTGACCATTTTGTAATTATCACACCTTCCAGGACATCATACAAATTATTTTCGCACACTCACACGTCTTTATCAGAGATGTCCAACGATTAGGCCTCCTCTCATTTAGCACCCCACCTCCTCCTATCCTACGTACACCCTCTCGGACTTGCCCGGTTCATGTATGTCAAACTCGACCTATTAGCATCCCTCTCACCTAAATGTGATAGCCTTACATTACATATTTTTTGAAAAATCAATAGTTAGAAGAGCAGAGAAAATAGATTAACTCTAGAAACAAAGATATTCTCGATACCATCCAGGGAGAAATAATTAAATAGGAATAATAGGTAGTTTGACATTCCTAAATAATAGGAATGTCAAGATAAAATAGGAGATAACTAATTCCATACAAGGAGTGGAGAGAATCTCAACAAGCTCTGGAAGTTAGAACAATCTCTCCTAATTAAAACAAAATATAACAATTTTCTCTAATGAGCTTATTCGGTGTAATTAATATATTTACACCAACACCCTCCCATAAGCGAATGCTAGGGAGAAAAAAAAAGAAAGGGTCTAGCTACTAGGCCTGATAAGGTACCCGATACAATACTAGAAAAGAAGGAAGGAAGGACTATACAAGCTCCCCCTAAGGACAACTTCCTTCACCCCAAGTTTGTCTCACAATTCTAGATAGAGGCGAAGCCAAGGGCTTAGTGAAGATATCTACGAGCTGATCACCATAGGAACAAACTCTATCTGAATGACCCCATCCTGAATCAGTTGTCGAATGAAGTGCATGTGGATCTCTATATGCTTCGTGTGTTGATGCTCAATAGGATTACGTGCAATGTGAATAGCACTTTGGTTATCACACCAAAGAATGGAAGGAGACTCCTGTGAAAAACCAAACTCACCAAGAATCTGATGAAGCCAAAGAACCTCCTGCCTATTATCACAACACCTCGATACTCGGCCTCAGTGGATGATAATGCAATGGTATTATGCTTTTTACAAGACCAAGCAACTGGACCAGAACCAAGATGAAAAAGAAGCTAGATGTGGATTTGCGAGTATCGTGACATCCACCCCAATCAGAATCTATAAAGCCCTCAATACCGGGAATAGTTTGAGGTGTGTAATGAATACCAAAACTCAAAGTCCCTCGAAGATATCTCAAGATCCACTTGGCTACTTCCCAATGACTCTCATGAGGCTCATGTGAAAAATGAGAGATAAGATTAACAAAAAGGTGATATCTGGATGAGTATGAGTGAGATACAAAAGGCTCCCAACCAACTATGTCTATACAAAGTGGCATCTACTAAGTTAGACTTACATGCAATGTCAATTCAATACCTGACTGGTAAGGTGTGGGAGATGGCTTGCAATCAGCCATATGAAATCTTTGAAGCAGATCTGTAGCATACTTCTTCTGAAAAATAGAGATTCCCTCAGCAGACTGGTGAACATGTAGGCCAAGAAAGTAGTGCAACAATCCCATATCTATCATATCAAATTTTTCTTTCAATTTTTGTTTAATGTCCTGTGTTAGAGAATTTGAACTACTAGTAATGAGGAGATCATCAACATATAATACCAATAGCAGCAATTCATCATCATTCTTCAGGACATAAACTATATGATCGGTCTTACAATGATGAAATCCAATAGACAATAAGAAAGTATCCATCCTCTCATACCAAGCCCGAGGGGCTTGTTTGAGACCATAGAGTGAACGCCGAAGTCTACAAACTAGTGAAGAGTCATGCACAAACCCCGAGGTTGCTCCATATAAATCTCCTCATGGAGATCACCATGCAAAAAATCACTCTTCACATCCATTTGATGTACTGACCATCGATGAGAAGCAGCAAGAGAGAGAACAAGGTGAACAGAATCCATCTTTGCCACATAGGAGCAAAAGTTTCAGAGTAATCTACTCCTTCAACTTGAGAATACCCCTTGGCGACAAGATGTGCCTTGTATTTTTCTATCGATCCATCAGCTGCATATTTGGTCTTATAGACCCATTTACATCTTACAATATTTCTTCCCTTAGGAAGAGGAACCAACTCCCAAGTATTATTCTTCACAAGCAAAGAATATTCATCTGCATTGTTGAATCCCATTCTGGTTGTCCAGATGCCTGTGAAAAAATAACATGATCATTAGAAATAGCTTGGCTCATAAGAGCCATACCAGAATAGGGATGATGATTGAAAACACCAGAAGTATCAGCTCTAGTGCATCGTAGATCTCGTGAATCACCCACCAGATCACCTATTGCAGCCAATGTAGATCTCAACCATTTTGGAGTAGAGAGGAGTAGGATCGAAAGCGGGAGCAGGAGAAATATCAGGTGGCCCATCAAAAACATCATCAGTGGCAGGCGAGAGACAATAATGGAGAAGGAAGAATTGTATGATCCAAAGGAGCCTCGGTCTCATCAACTCGAACATCCCCGAAACACAACATCTTTGGTAGCGGGATCGAAAAGGCGATATGCCTTCACATGCTCACAATGACCAACAAAAATAAGTTCTTTTCTTTTCTTCTCCATGGTTTTCCGAGTGTCATCAAGGACAAAGGCCCAAGCCTTGCATCCAAAACCCAAAATTTTGATACGTCAGGTTTTCACCCGACCATGCCTCCTCAGGAGTAACCCCTTGCACTGCTTTATGTGGCATTCTGTTTTGAATGTGGTTTGCATAGTTGACTACTTCGCCCAGAACTGAGGTGCCATGTTCTTGGACTGGACCATGCAATTTTCCATTTCCTTGAGTGTTTTTTTTTCATTCGGAAACTCCATTTTGCTGAGGGGTGTAAGGAACAAGTATACTGGTGCACAATTCCATGATTAGCACAAAAAGCAGTAAATTCATTACTTTCATATTCCCCCATTGTCTGTGTGGAGTATTTTAATACAATGTCTAGATTGTTTTTCTACAATAGCTTTAAAAACTTTGAAATGCTCTAGGACATCACTTTTAAATTTGAGAAAGTACACCCAAGTTTTCCTAGTAAAATCATCTATGAATGTGAGTACATACTTAGCACCAGAAAATGATCTATGAGGAAAAGAAGTAAGATCACTATGTACCAATTCAAGATGAGCCTTAGCTCTTTTTGCTTGTCCTTTTGGAAAAGGATCCAAGTGTTTCTTACCCAACATACAACCGGGGTAGACACCATCATGTGATTTTACCTTCGGAAGTCCTGTGACCATATTTTGTGAAGAGAGTACTATTGCAGATATCTGTAATTGAGGTGACCAAACCTCTCATGCCATAATTTTCTCAAAGAATTAGCATGAGCAATTAGTGAAGATCCTGCAGAGTTATCAAAACTCTCAAATACATACAAATGTGAACATGGATCCACAGATCCTGTAGCTACAATATCATCATGATCATGAAGTTCCTAATTACAACCCTATTTGGTGAGAATTCAATAGTTCTACCATCACCAGAATTACAGATTTGATATATGGAAAGAAAATTGTTAGACATATGGGGAACATAAAGAACATCATTTAGATGCCCATTTGGCATATTTACAGTACCAGAACCCAATACATCTATACTGAAGAAGAATTTCCCACCGAAATCTGTGAAGTGCTGCAAGCAAAAATAAAGTCAACAAATCCTGCAATGTGTAATATGATGAGAAGCCCTTGAGTCAAGAATCCACCGGTCTTGCAAAGGAGAAGAAGCTCTAGCAGAAAGAGCCTTACCCTTGCCAGCATTTGAAGTAGATGAAGGTGATGGAACTGTGATCTTGTGTTGTTTTAAAGCCTTTTCTAATGCTTCCAATTTTAAAAACATCTGGATTCAGGATGATTTTCCCCCCCACAAAAGGCACAAGGTTCAAACACACCCCTTTGAAATGGTTTCTTTGATTTTCCATTATGTTGTGGTTTATCAACAGAAGGAAATGAAGGGTTAGAAACCACATTGTGAGAAGACACAAACTTATCATAACTTTTCTTGGGTTTGTTTTTCCAATTTTTCTTAGGAGAATTGGCCACAAGAGCATGATTCGAGGTAGGCATAACATCCAGAGAGATTAATTTTGCTTGTTCTCGTGAGAGACATTCACAAAATTTTCAAATGAAGGCATTTTAAACTGAGTGTCTAGTGCATCCATAGTAGAAAAGAAGGTTGACGTAAATACAAAAAGGGACCTTTTAGTTTAGTTAAGATCGTATAGATGCATTCGTCATCCTTTTTAGTTCTACCACTAGCTTTCAACTGACTGTGAATCTCTTTAAATTTTGACAGAAATTCTTCTATGGAAGGAAAATTTGAAGGTGACAAAGAGTTTAGCTCATGATCTAGTTGAATTAATTTGAACTCATTTATCTTGCCAAATAATGTTTCAAATTTTTCCCATACCTCTTTCGGAGTTATTGCCGAGGAAATGTGGAACTGGAGATTATCCACTACATTCAAAGCGATCAATCTAAGAGCTTTGTCTTGTTTGCATGCATACAAATATTTATCCTTCTCCATGGTGAATGCGGGAACTGTATCATCAAACACTCGCCATAAGCCATGAGACTGCAAGAGTTGTTGCATTTTCGGTTTCCACACATGATAGTTGGTCGAGTTCAACGACTCAAATAGCCATAGATCTCCTGTGTGGGAAGAAGATGAAGAGGATAGAAAATCTCTCAACATGTTTTAAATATAGAACCACCCAAGAAATACTAAGATACTAGAATAAGGTTGGAGGCAAATGGAATGAGGATGATGTGGCACAAAGCTCGGCAGGAGCACGAACCAACAAGCTTAAGGCTAAGGCCGAAGCACGAGCACGGAAATCACAGGAAACCAATAGCACAAACATTCAAATAAGAAGCAACATGAACACACAAGGCACGAATGGAGGAATGGGGAGCACAGGACGAGGTCACAGAGGTCAAGAATGAAGGCACAAAACCATAATGCAAGCCGGGCAGCCATTATCGGGCAGAGTTGAGGTAGAAATTGTTGACACGTAGTGCACCGGTATAGGTGTTGCACTTATCTAGTCAATCAATTTAGAATAATAATATCACCTCAAGGTAGATCTGATACATGTCCAATGAAGAAGATATCCTCCTTGGCGTCAATGAATGCATGTAAATTTAGAAACTCCAGTGCAAACCAGAGAGACTGAGTCAACAAAGAAAAAATGCAAGAAATTGTGCACAAGTTTATAATGCTTTTGAAATATGGGGGAGTAAACGTTAAGTTGAAACGCCTGATAAATATGTGGCCAAATGGAGGACTGCAGTCAAAAATTTTAATGACACATATTGAAATTTGAATGACATTTGATCTACATACAGACTGTCCAAAAAGATCTCTCTTTTACAGGCTGAACGCATTCACATTGATGCATATATCGACCAAACATTTGTATTTCTCCTTAAACTATGCGATTAGACCAATGAAGCAACATTCTAAGCTGATTCCATGTTGAGAATGCATTGAACACCTCACTCAGGTGGATCTACAATGTGCCAAACTGGGAAGTGCATACAATGATCTGCAGGAATGAAATTGTGACCTCTTAAAATACTTTTATTCCCAATGCCAAGATTATAGATTGGAAATCATACATTACAGTTGGAGATGCACTGATTGCTTCCACTCTTAGCTTGACCCTAGATGCACGTAGCAGCAATCAAATAATCTTCTGAGTGGATAGTGGCCGGCTCAACTCTCCTGCAACAACAAAGGCTCTGATGCCATGAAAAATTGAGCAAGGATCTAGTATAGGAAAGAGCAAAGCAAAGACATAAATAACTTAGAGAAGAAAAATAAATAAGAAATCAATAATTAGAAACAGAGAAAATAGATTAATCTCTGATATTCTCACCATCTGGGAGAAACAATTAAATAGGAATAATAGGTAGTTTGACATTCCTAAATAATAGGAATGTCAAGCTAAAATAGGAGATAACTAATTCCATACAAGGAGTGGAGAGAATCTCAACAAGCTCAGAAGTTAGAACAATCTCTCCTAATTAAAACAAAATATAACAATTTTCTCTAATGAGCTTATTCGGTGTAATTAATATATTTACACCAACATTTTCTCTACATCTTCATCCTTTCCATAGGCATCCTATCTCATGCGTCATAGCACCCTCATTACCCGATGATGCACCCTAGTGCTTTGGTTCACACTGGACTGTTGAGGGATCACTATTACACTAAACCCCACACACTGCACTACTAGACCCATACGTATACATCCTACATCATCCTATACATACCTCATCTACTAGTCATTTCTACCTCATCTATCTCATACACGCTACACTAGTCATCATCATCTATGAGTCTAGTTTTCTATGTCATCCATACATTCTACATGCTACACTAGATTTCCTTATACTTGGGTCTAGTTTTATCTATTATCATTATGCATTCTATTCCTATCTACACACTTATTGCATTCCACCTTCCATACCCACATTTCCTTCATACATCCTACCTATTATATATTCTACACTATATTTCCTTATATTTGGGTCTAGTTTTATCTATCATCATTAGACATTCTACTTCTACCTACGCATTTATTACATTACATTCACATTCACATACCTTGGTCATCTACACTACATTATTCTACGCGCTGCACTCACCACCCTATGACGCACTCTAGTTCTATGATCCATACTCAAATGCCGAGGGTTTACCAATCAAATGGACCTTACCTACATGTGACATGTCATAACACATTTCATCAGACTCGTGACCAACGCTCTAGGCATATCGTCACCCATACTCATCATCATATCATGTAGTGGTATACACCTTAGGTTAAATCACCACTCCCTTCATCCATTCTACATTATCCTCTTACATCCGATCATCACCTATTCTATCATCCTCTTCTAATTCATTCTATTACATCATCACCTCTCCTACTCATCCATTAGTGGTATACACTTTAGGCTAAATCACCACCCTCACCTTATTCATCACATAGTGGTCTACGCTTAGTGCTAAAATCACCACCTTCTGTTACCCACCACCTACTTATCTACGCTTCATACACCCTCATCACCCATCTAGTAGTGACATACGTTATAGGCTAGATCATCACCTTCTCATCCATTCATCTCGTAGTGATATACACTTAGGGATAAATCATCACTCCTCTATCCAACCAAGTCGTGGTATACACTTAGGCTATAGGGTCCATGCACATTTTTCCATACCTCCCATCCTCATCCATTCATCTTATAGTGATATATGCTTAGGGCTAAATCATCACTCCTCCGATCAACAAAGTCATGATATACGCTTCAGCTATAGGGTTCACGCACATCTTCTCCCCATGTTGCATCTCATCACCACTACACATACACACTCATCGCATCATGCTTGACACACCTACACAACCAACACTACTTGACCATTTCACGATGACGCACTCTCGTTTACGGTTAATTCTTGACTACTAAGGGGGAAAACAAAATGAACCTCACTGCATACACTTCCATACACTTGGGGGGCACGTTGCTCTATCATTCCATCTTGCATTCCATTCCATCCATCCACAACATATTGCATTGTCTTAGTAGCATTTACTCTTGCTTACTAGTGTTTTACATACTCATTCTATTACACATGTTAGCTTGCTTTCTATATGTCATTATCATACACACATGTGCGTTCACGCCTTTGTCTAGTGTGATCACAGATACAAGACATTTACATGCGGCTTGGATCTTCACCTTCTACCCTTACTATATTGGTCGTTGGGGGCATCCACATTCGTCTCATACAGGTGTTATTGTTTCATTTTTTACTTAACATCTTATACTACTTTCTCATACATGCTTTGACATATTGGTTTTCACTCTAACATGCTAATGGGTGTTCTATGTGCAACACTTGTTTTGCAGGACTACATGTTCCCATGACTACTTGTATTTCTACTTGTCTGCTTTGTTTTCTATTGTATGCGGGCTTTGCCCTTTGCTTATGTGCACACTTGTCTATTTTTTTATTCCATGATGGCCTATGTGTATTTTGTGACATCGTGAGTGATGTCCCATGTTTAAAACCCGTTTTGTGCAGTCTCCTTGTTTTCTTGTGTGTTTACACTACTTTTCTTAGTAGTTTTTACATTGTCTACATATTTTACACTTATTTGCATGCATGTGTTCGGACTAACACTTGTATTGGCTAGCCATCCCCTTTTGTGCATGCCTTGGTATCTACCAAGTGCTTTCCCTTTCCCCTACTGGCTGAGTTAGTTATAAGGTCGAGTGTTGTTGATCCTCTTTTAGTGCAACATTCTCCTTCTAGGTTCATCGCATGCGTCCCTAAAGAGGGGGATCATTGAGGGTTTCTACTAACACAATGTATCTACACCAATTCACACATAGCAAGTGAGTTTAGACTAGTCTACGAACTCCATACACAACGGCCTTAACAGGACATGGTGTCCTTCGATAATTCTGCGGAGTGGTCACAGGCTTAGGGGTTATAGTGGGTGGCCTCTCTACACTTCTCCGTCTAGTGGCATAGGATCACCCAAAAAACCAGTGCAGTACAGAGATATCTTCAAAAATTTCAGTAGAAGCGGTTAGAGTTGGAGGACACTAAGCATTTCCTCCCTACACTTCTTCAGCCAGGGTGGCATGAGATTGCCCAAAAAACTCGCGACATCACATGATATCCTTCTACACCCTTTTTCTCGACATGGATCAGGTGCACATGTTCCATTTTTCCATTTACACTTTCTATTCTAGCGTACTTTACATTTGTGTACTTTACACAACATTTTTACATACATACATATTTGACTACTTGATCATTTTCTCCTTGCAGGTCTGTTGTATGAGAAACAAGCAGTCAAATTGGGGGCAACAACAAAAAACAACGAAAATGACACACACAACTGACAACTTTGCCATACTAACCATGCAAGTACACCACACACATACAATAGCTACACATGCGTTCCGCCTTAGGTTCACTCTCATCAATTTTTAAACATTTTTCATCTTTAGAATCCACACTCCACATCTTTCTTTTTTCATTCCATGCTTTACGGTCCATCGACATGTTTTCTTTGACATTACGCACGGACATATGAGTGCAGCTTTTCTATCTACTTTATGTTACCGAGTTGTTGGCTCACCTATATAAAGTGGGAGCAAATGTAAACAAAAATATTGCACATTAAATAATATTTAGCCCTGATCTTATACTACTATTTAGAAGGTTCTCAAGTGTATAAAGTATTAATTAATCCCACACCTTTTTCATCTTTGTTTTATGTTTTACTTCGTCATTCCCGTGTACTTCCCGATACTTATCACCCCATTTTCTAACTTCCCCAAGATTCTAGCCCGATTCTTGGTGCCCCACTTTGTATCTTGGGGCATCCCAGGCACCCAGGTCCCACTCCCACTGGGCACCCGATCTATGCTTAGCCCCTTTCTCTCCTTTTTGGGTCACTTCTAGCCATTGGTCATCTTTATCTTTTCCTCAGTCGGCATTTTTGAGATTAATTGTGAAATTAAACTTGAGAGCCCTATAAATATAAAGCTTATAAGACCATAATAAGGGTCCTAGGTCATTACATCCTATCACTACTATCACTCCATCTAGGGTTGCATCCATTGTACTATCTTACATCCACATAGCACCATACATTCAAGCTAAGAAATTTTGCATCACACACATTCTTAGAGGAGGAGGGATTCTATTTATTCTATTCTACTATCTACATATTCTATAGCTACCATAACTCATTATTTCACAAAGTGCAACTGGCATGAGAGAACCTAGGGCATGACATACACACACTCACCAGAACTACATCATGGTCCAGTAATGTAGTGAAACGCTCAATGATAAGTCCACTAGTTTGGCAGCTGAGGTTAGTTTGACCCCTTCTTCCTCTTCATGTATGCGGGCGTCATCCAGTTCATCAGAAAAATCCATTGTGACGGACACATAGTATTCGAGAGATAGTTAGCGACCATACCAGATTAGGGTTTTGAGAATTTATATTGTTTCGTGTGCCAATATTACAGACCGAGGTTCCCAGGGTGCCCCAAAGACACTCCCAGGGCGCCTATGTCACTTGATACCCAAATACATCCTCTACAAGGCCTCTCGAGTGTTCATCTGCATTGTCGAGTTCTAGTTCCAGATCTGCGACAACTGCGATAGTCACTTGCAATCATCGAGTCATTTCCTTTCCCCTCTTGCATTCTAGGGTTTTATTTCCATTATATCAAGTTGTGTAATTACTTTACATCACTTTAGCATATCGTTTGTTGTCATTTATTACTATTTAGCATCTTTATTTACAAGCATTTTAGTCCTCCTATTTAGATTAACATTAATACCCTAATACCCCATTTAGGTCCCCATTAGGTTTTATTTTTGTTAATCACTCTCATTCATCCTTTTTCTTATAGATTTTTCCTCCAAAATGAGGATGTCTTCTCACATTCTCTTTATATGATCTCTCTTAAGAGTTTATTTTTCAATAGCCTTCATTTATTCATCTAGAAAACTTGTACATACAAAATCACATAAAATGTGGAGACCCTTGGGTCTCATCAAGTTTTTCTTTCCTCTCCTCTTGTTTCTCCTTCTTGAAAATTATTTTCTCAACTATTTTATCGTCTTTTTCATCTTGATTCCCTGTCCTTCCAACTACTAACTCAAATGTCCCTCCAATTTACTTTATTGCTTCACTATACAAAGCTTGTTCAAGAGCTTATATCTCACTCTCGAATTTTTCTACACCTTCATATACAAACTAGTATTCTAAATTTCTTCCTCTTTCACAATTTCCAAGTCCTCGATGAGGCTTATAAGTCGTTCTCCTTTTATTTCCTTATCTTTATTTGCATTCTCATCTATATCACTCAACCATCCTTCATTTTCATATCCTTATGTTTTAATGGAGGCTAGAAATTTTTCTATTACCTCTTCTTCATCCATTTGCATATTTTCTACAAGTATGATTTTTTTGGTCATATCTTCTTGTGACCCTCTAAAAAATTCTTCATGTTCTTACCTTCACATCTTTGTAGTCTTTCTCTTCTTCTTTTATTAAATCTTTGAGCTACATTATTTTTCTTCTTTTTACAAGTAACCTTATAAGAAACTTAATTATTTTTCTCATTACTATTCCAACCTATTTGTTTGCTTCATCTCTCATCAATATAGATAGCTTATCAACTTATTTCTTTATCTCTCTTATTTCTTGTTGAATCCACAAGTTTCTTTTCCTTTCCAATTCTTTCATCTTCTCGCTATTTTCTCTCTCTTTTTCTCTTGCTCTTTCTTCTTGTGGCTTATTAACTCAACCAATACCTTTAGTATATCTATCCGTTCTTCCTCCATTTTCTCTAGCAAGTATTTTTCACCTTGCCTAAACCTCACCTAGGTTCTTTTTCACACCTAGTCTCTTGACTCCCTCTCTTTCTTCTCTTTTCTTTTACATCTTCTTGGTACTTTGTTATTTTTTTCTTTGCCTCTTTCTTCACCTTTCTTTATTACTTCTTTTCTTTTTCTTCCTTCAAGGAGAAACTTGTCACCTTCACACAAATCTTACAATAAGGAATTTTGTTAGTTTAACAACCTCAAATCAACTCATCAAAGTTTCTTACACACATATATACAAATGCTTATAAACAACAATGGATTCTTAATCTTTTCTTCTAACTTTAAAAGAGTAATTTCTATCTAATACCACCTGATAGTAAAGAGGATGATCAAACACAACCAATCACCACAATTAGCTTCAAAATCAACTAAATCATGCAAATCATCATTAGTGTTTATAATGCATCAACTATGTACTTAGGCCAAAAACTTTGAAAATATGAATTATAGGGATATTGTAGTTGTTCATACCCTCTATGCACTATATTTCTTGTTAAACCATCACCCAATAACATTCAACAATGCTTCTAAACTTTGTTTGTTCACTTTCACCTTCATACTCAAGAATAAGCTTATTAGCCCCTATTACGGTGGAGAGCTTGTTGTCTGCAGAACATCTCACCAAGACTCGAGAAGAATCAAAATACATTTTTGAATACCCTTTTATTCCTTATAACTTCTCCCAAAGTTTTTAAACTCTACCATTCCATCTAACTCCTTCAATTCACATAAGATTGTTTGCTTTTAGGCCTCAAATTAGGCCAAAATTTGAAACCGACTCGATGTTTGGCTATAAAATGTAAAATATGGAGTTTCTCGAGGAAAAAAACAATTTCAAATACCCTTTATCAATTTTAAGAAGCTCACAAAGTTTCAGCACTCAATTCATTATAGTTTTTGCCCATTTCACTTTTGTATTTTCACCAATTAGGCCTAATCTGGATTGTCAACAATCCTTTCAAAACTGTCATACATAACTTTTACCATAAAACATAAAATTCATGAGAGTTTTTTCAACATAAATAGTAACCTTTGAATATGGTTTTTAATAAATTTCAGCCCTTATCTATTTTTATGGCAAAGTTATAGTGTTTTGTTTTGGTCTAAACCCTCAAAAATGAGTTTCCTATGCACAATCAAGTATGGTTTGTTTGAGTTTTGACCTATCAAAACTCCTCCATTTTCTATTAAATTTTATTAAATATTTCCTCATGAATCACACCACCTTCATGCCAATCTTTAGGCCTTTTCACTAAATAAATTACAAATTACACTTGCTTTCCTTTTACTAAAACCCTGCATGACAGGGTTTCTCAAGTCAAGAGTAATAAAAATGCATAACTTTCATCGATCACAACTTCAAGACATAAAATTTAATGTGTAGATTTTTTTACCTAAACAATATTTATTCTTCATATCTTACCCCTAGAAACTCTATAAACCGATCCACAACAACACTGTTTTCTTGGTTAGACTTGAAGAAACTTTGTTTTCCTTACACATCCTCTACTAATCTACTCCAATTTATCTTACTATCACTTTTAATCCTTAAATGAACTCAAATACACATTCTCATAAATTTCACAATCAACCCTAATCATTGTTTCACCATTTCACTCTTGTTCCATCAAATTTCCTTAAGAAGACACTAAGAAGCATACATGGTTTTGCTTCAAATAGAGAAACCTCCTTCTTTTGACAACTTAGTCCTTACAAGAATTATTTCACATATTAGAAATCCTATTTCACTCATTATATACACTTGTATACTTATTTATAACTTTCAATAACACTTAAACTCCGCACAATTTCCCAACCTTTATACCATTTTTACCATATACTAAGATTAGTCCATATGCATATAGAGGTTGCACACAATTCACAACTCACTTTGCACATAATAAGATGATAACTAATCCAAAATAAACAAGAATAACTCAAAAATTCATGAATCATAGGTTCTTTTCATAGATACCAACAATCTTCTCACTTTCATTCATACTTATAAGATTTTCCATGTTTTATTTTATCTACATGATCTGTTTACAAGAACTTCCATGATTACAACAGACCCATTGAGCCTTCTTGGCTCGACAACTCTCTCTCTCCTTATGTAATTGAATCCTCATTTATACCTCAAATAAATACTCTTGTTTCTTTACTTAAAGGAGGAAATTGTCAACTAACTTTGCACACACAACCATGGTTTATCTTTCCAACACATGTTTACAACTTGGTCAAGTGTTGACACCTTAGTTACACTACAAATGACCATTTAGGTCCTTTAAACCAATATAAGATTCTAAACCTAAGAATTTATTCCCCTAAACCACATACTATAAATTCAAACATTGGAAAAATCATTTTGGAGGGAAACTCTAAAATCACCCATTTACATACATTGAAGGTTCTATATGACTTGGAATCCTTTCAAAACACCTACAAAAGACTCCATAAGACACTCACAATCAAAATTGCAATGAAAACCAAAATTTCATCAGGTTTTGCATGATGATTCTACATTAGTGTCACTAGACCCAATGTACACACACGTGTTCTGAATGAACCACATTTTTATTGATGGATCTAGGTTCCAGTACACGTTATCAAAAGGGAATGAAGCATACTAATTCCCCACCATACTTGTAGTATTTTATAATTCTCAAAAGGGAACCAAATATATTAATGCCACGGTAATTGGAAATATTAAAATTTCAAATAGAAATGTGTGTCATAGAATGTTCTGAAACTATATCTATAAATCAAAATTAAACCCTTTAATTAGTATCATGCCCCTAACTTTGTAATAAAAATGCAATTTATTTGTATTGAAATATGTGTGACTATTCACAATTCACTTTCTAAACCATTCTATATTTTGTAGCTTTTGAACGATATTTTGAAATTTAATATCCAAATACACTAGATAAAATTAGAAAATAGAGGGAAAAATTGACCATCGATCTTGTCAAGACCTAATGGTTTTTTCTATCATTGAATTATGTGTTTGGAACGTGTTTGTAACCATATATTCATATCCATATCATATTCACTATATTTTATACCTAGTATTGTATTTAAAAATAAGCTTATATTTTTGTAATAATCTCACTAAATGCCACCTCTTTTGAGGTGATGGAGATAAACTCCGGATCACTCGTATCAAAAGAAGTGATGAACTATACCATGTCATATAGATAAAGATAACATTGAGTGATATAATACACGTATGTGTAGAGTAATCATATATTTGTTAACTTGATATATAACATATCCTTCCAAAGGACTCCATGATATCCATGATGCCCTAAAGTGCATGGATGTGTGATGTGAATCACGACACCAAGTGTAAGAATAAAAACCAACACATAAGCTCAATCATGTAAAAGTCACATATAATGTTGTATGGAAGATAAAAAGCTTGCATATAAGGGAAATATATCACACAAAAATTCAAGGGCAAAGGACCCTGAAAAGAAATGATACTAAGGATTAAAACAAGGGACAATAATGTTTCACTCACAAAAAAATGGATAAGGGTTACAAAAAGAGATGAGCTATAACTAATCCATTATATAAGAAATAAATAATCGTTATTGATGGAAGAAAAGATGAATTTCTTGGTTAAACAACAATGTTAGCTTTCATTAGCATTTAAGATCATCAAAACAATGCAAATTGAATACAACTCAAGAAGCGTAGCTTTTTTCACAAACATCAAAATACCTTAGATAACTAATTCCAAGGATAAGAATACCTTGCACCTTCTTAAATGTACCAAACAAACATGTTTAGTCACTTAATAAATTTCAAACCATCACTTTTATTCCTTTCACTATTTAGCCCTTCATATTATCTTGTAGCCTACCAAATGAAATTTTTGATCCCTATAACAATAAACAAGGTTTTATTCCTTGTTGGTGTGATTCATTTTCCACATCATGTGGTGAGTCATCTCACTTAGGTGAGGTCATAGGTCTTAGGTTTCATAGGGGTTATGACGGGTTTAGATTCCTTCATACACGTCATTGTGCGTAAGCGCGTCGATGCATCATATGGGAGTTACTTTCCATTCTAGGAATGTATCTCCCCTTCTCCACTGAGGAGGAATGATTGTATGCCTTTGGGGTTACACAATAACCCTATTTGTACCCCTTCCCTTTTTCATATCTATGATAGAGATTGAATGATATTTTGTGAGCCCTTCCTTTTCTTTGCATGCACTTTTCATGGTTAATGATCACTACCTCATAGAACCTCGTCACACTACCGAAGTGAAACTTGGTTGATGTTCACATTATCCCAAAGATCCTCTTGTTGTCACATTTTTGCTTTCTTATTCATGGTATCGAGATCATTTTATTGGGATCCGTGTTACTCACGGATATAGCTACCTTACTTACTTACTCTCGGTTTTGTAATTTTTTGAGTTTCATGTAAGTATTGTAATGGCTATCCCATTGTGTGTTGAATGCATTGACCCATGTTTCACATCTTGTTTGGGATTTTGTGGGGTTTGGATCGTGTGTTCATGTTTTTGGGGTTTACCGGCTTTGCATGCATTTATGGGTGTTTTACAAAGTTACGGGTTGCGAGTTAAATCAAGTTTTTGGTGTTGGTTTTGTGAGTTTGTTTGAGGTTGTGAAGGTTTTTTTTTGCCTAGCTCGGCCCCACTCATCGAGATAGTTCCCCCAACTCATCTCTACTCCTCTACACCATCTCGCTACTTTGCATTACTCTAACTCATCGTGTTTTCATTCATGTTGGTTTTGGTAAGTCTTTGGCATGTGTATCTTCCTCTCGAGCTCCACATCCATGTTGTCATTCTACTTCGACCATGGCCTACGTGTTCCACTTACCTAACTTGCCCCTATCTAGCCTCGCCCGAATTGTGCATCACCTTGGATCGGCCCTTGTTGCATTCATTGATGACCCTTCATTGCTCGCGGTTATACCCCACAGTGCAACCCCCTACTACATTTGATTCTTTGGGCTCGTGCCTTACTCCCACCCATCACTCTTCTCCATCGACCTTGGCTTGAATTACCACTTTGCTTCACGTTCAAGCCCATTCTCTCTACTCTGCATGATTCTCGTTGCTCGAATTTGTGCATATGACGGTTACTCTTTCCACTCACAACACCTGGAACCATGGTTTGGCGGCACGTGGAAATCCATTTCACTCACTTGCATTGGAATCTACTCCACCCATGAATTCAACTCGGTGACTTGAGTTCTCCCAACAAGTGGAGCCCTCGACTAACTCAGCAGTTGATTCCCACCTCTCGGTGCATAACTCGAGCACCTTGCCAATGTCACCCAATGAGGACCTCAACCTCAGAACTTAGTCATTCACCCAACTCGGTGCATTACACAAGCTCGCCTCACGTGACTAGATCACCATGAGATCCCACTGACTCACCGGCCGCCTCTAGCTTAGCTCACCGAGCAGCTCGCTCATTTGAGCTTCCCTATAGCTCACCCTTCGCCCAAGACACTCTCTCGCCCCCTCTAAATTTTTTCTAGTTTTTTTCCTTTTACTTAAATTAGATCAGAATAATTAAGGGGAAAATAATTAAAATCATTACAAGGGGGATATATTTTTTTGGGCTCCATTTATACTTAAGTTATTGGAATTTTCTCGGGGCCCTTTTTCGGCTTACTTGCATTATAGTGCTCCTCTTTGCACTGAGCTAATGAGCATGTCTGCCATGACATCGCAAAAAGAGATCCCTTTTTACAATGTGAGATGCCTTCTCTCACACTGAGCAAATGTTTGTACCCTTGTTTTACTTTTGCCCTTTTGTGCTTGATTACGTGTTGTTCCTTTGCTTCCGACTAGGACTCATTGTGGCCTCCACTCTTGCACAACCCGTCATCTCTACCGCAAGGTGAGTTGTAAACTATCCCATGTCATCACGTGAACATGCCTTATCAGAATCACACACTACTTATAAATTTCTCGCAAACCTGGGGGTTATTATTGTTCTTGGGTGTTATATTACGCAGACACATTCTTAGCTAAGTCCGATGTCTTGCAAACCTTGCTTATATCCACACACCCTCTTCTTGTGCACCTTGCAAGACTTATTGATTCCATGCAAACATGGAGGACGCTCTTTCCGAAATTTAGTGTTAAAGGATATCTTTACATCCTCCATCACTTATTCTTGGTAGAGACAACTATGCTTCATGGCATGCTTCTATAGAACACTAATTTTCCTACAAGGGCCTTACTCCATTTCTACATGGGCTAATTCATGCACCCACTGATTCTTGTCTCTCGGAGGAATATATGGACACGTGTGCTTATATGGTTGGTCACTTGATGTTGAACGTCACCAAACCTCTCGGCCTTCATGTGTAGACTCAGATCATTTATCTATATGTTGGTGTTCTCTCATGTTATTCTGTTGTATATGTTCTAATTTATACAAGTAATATCCTTACAAGTGGTATCGAGAAAGCGCGATTTACCAAAATTAGGGCAAAAACCCTAATTTTTTGTTTCGAATATATCTTGAAGAGGGTATCTAATTTTTTCCCAATTTTTTTATCATAATTTTTAAACACTCTAATTCAGAATATCTGAAAAATTCAGCTCCATTGGATCTGTTTTGCGGATTTTATTGGTGTTTTAGGTTTTTTCATAAATTCACTTTTTAAGAAGCAAATTGTGGTATTTTTTAGAAAAAATTATATTTTCGGAAAGCTCTTGAAATTTCAGTTAGGGTTTGTTCTTTGTGTTTTTATCCATCTATCGAAATATTTTCAGAATTCCTAAACCCTAATCATGATCACGGGGATAACAAATTTTTATGGAAATGGTGAGATGGATGCTAAAGAATGGTGGATAAAATTTAAGAATATATATTTCTCATATTTCATGACAAGGAATAGGTTTTCACATTATCTTGGTGGTCCTGCATGGATTTGGTTTTCTGAGATTAAAAATGACAGGAAGGATTGGTCTTGGGAGGAAATGGAACAACTTTTTATGGATAGATGGGACCACAAAGAGGCAGAAGAGTCAAAGCAAGATGATGGGGAAGAATATATTGAAGAATCAAGAGAGAAAGAAGATGAAGAGGAAGGTGAAGAATATTCAAGAGAAGATGATGGTGCAGCATATATTGAAGAATCTAACGCAGAAGAAGTTGAAGAAGACTATGAAGAAGAGGAAGAAAAACAAGATATTGATGCAGAAGAAGATATTATAGCTCCCAAGAAGGAAGATACCATATTTCAGTTTCATGGATGCATTCAAAGGAATAAGATAATTGTTTCCATAAACCCTAACAGAAAGTATAACTTCATCAACAAGGATATGGCTCGACATCTACATATTCAAGAAAGTAATATCAAAGAAGCTCAAGTGAATGGTAAGAAAATTCAAGTTTTTGAAGATTTAAAACTTACTATGGACAAATATACTTTACATTCATATTTTTTGCCTTATATATGGATGGTTTGGATATTGTTCTTGGGTATCCTTGGTTAGAGACATTGGGGACAATTAATATTAATATGACAAATAAGTTTATGAAGATTTGGTACAAAAAGAAGAAGGTCACTTTACAGGATATCAGGCTTAATGGAAATCAAAGAAAAGTCAATATAGACCATGAGGATGATTTAGAATATGGAGAAGAAGGGAATAAGGATGATTCAAAAGAGGAACATGAAGAAAAATAAGGAAATGATGATTCATCTACTCAAGAGAAAAAGAAAATATCAAATGCAAAGGTGGAAGAAGAAAAGAAATTTCAGAAATAGGTTCATAAGGTTGAGGATACTACAACTGCAGCATATGGAAATCCACATCAACATGAGAGAAAAAAATCATGGAGATATCCCAGGGCACATCATATTTCCAACCAATATAGATATACAGGTAATTGGAGGAATAATCACTTTATTTATATGGGGATCAATGGAGCAACAATTATGAAGCATGGAATCCTTATTATGGTTATCCTTATTATGGTTATACATGGAATCCTTATTATGGTTATGCATTAAATCCTTATGTTGGTTATGCATGGAATCCAAGGATGATAAACTATGGTCATGAATGGAATCAGAGTAGCGCAACAGAATATGGATATTAGTTCAGATATGTATCATCTACCAGGATCACATGTGGTTGGATGATCAAGCTTGGCGACAAGTGTGCAATAATTTAAAGCACACTCATTATATGGCTTCTTCTTATGTTTCGGGGACGAAACATGTCAAAGAGGGAGGCAATGCTATGTACCTTGGGATATAATATTATAATGTATATGGGTTGATGGAGATGCCGACATGTGGCACACATCCCCTTATCTTATTATATCATTCATTTATGATTTATTATGCTTAGGAGGTCGGCCTCAGTATTGGCCATAGGTTAGAATGGTATATATAGGGGTTAGAAGGTTGTATTTAATCATCATATTGAGTATTGGAGTGTTATTGTATGGTTTGGAGGTTACCCCCTCGAAGTGGTATTGGAGGTTGCCCCCTCGAAGTGGCAAAGCTATTATATGAGCATATTGTCATCATTTATCTATATTTTGGTGTTCTCTCATGTTATTCTGCTGTATATGTTTTGATTTATACAAGTAATATCCTTACACATAGGGGTTATGATAGGTTCAAATTTTGTCATACGCGTTATTGTGCATCGGTGCAAGGTCATATGTGAGTTACTTTCTATTTTGGGAAGGTAACTCCCCTTCTCCACTCGAGGAGGTATGATTGTATGCATTGGGGTTACACGGGACCCCTATTTTTACCCCTTACATTTTTCAGATCTAAGAGAGAGATGGAATGATATTGTGTGCATGCATATTTCATGGTTGATGTTTGTTCCCCATGGAACCTTTTCACGTTGTTAGAGTGCAACTTGGTGATGTTCGCATTATCCCACAGATCATCATGTTTTTGCATTTTCGATTTCTTTGTCATTCCTCACCTGTCAAGTTTCCGGATACCTTTTTGGGAATGTAAGATGATTCCAAAGTTTCAAGACTCAACTCTAAGCCCATCCATTTTAATTCTCCTTCTATCGTTCATAATTAGCTCTTTCCTAGTAGCCTTACCAACACACAAAGCTTATATTTTGGAACAAACCATCAACTTTCATGAAAAAGTGTTTAAATTTCTATACACCCTTTATTGATATTCTTCTTCATGGTTAACCTCATTCTCTAACCCCAAATACAACTCACCCAACTCCTATTTCTCTTTCTTGACTAGGTCTTTTAGGTCTTCTTTAGGGTTTTAATGGATTTCTTATGGTTTTATAGTTTTCCCATTGGTTTCAACCATTGTTCCACCTTAAATCACACCTATCAACCTTGCTCAAGCTATTTCTAATTTTCATTTACCCTTTTTTCAACTATCATACTATGTTTTCTTGTTTAGCTTCTTAAGACTTCTTACTTTCTCTAAACACTATATTGTCTTCTCTATGCCCTATTCTACTCCTATCCTTGGATTTTTATGAACTCTTTATAGCACATATTCTCACTTTCCTCACACCTATTATAACCTACTCAAGTCACTCACTTTTTCTCTATCAAGGCATTCTCAAGGAAATGTTCACTTACTCCTCTTAAGTTTCTCCACTAGATTGAAAAGGACAGTCACATATTTTACTTTATTATGACTCTATAGAGACTTTCCAACTTTTCTCAAGGCCTAAAAAATATTAACAACCTTCCCAAACCTGTTGGATTATTAGTTCCTTGTATTCTTGTCTCATAGAGCATAGTTTCATGAGTTTAGTTACTTATTTGTCATAGGTTTAGATAGATGATTGTGCATTCATTTCCTTCACTTAATATTATGATCTTATACACTAGTTCTTATGACTCTTACCACCTTTAACATTCTTCTAACATCTCCAAAACTCCATATAACTCAAGGTATGCATAATACTATTACATAGAAATGTTTTCCTTCAAACCCTCAAACTAGGCATTTATAATAGTCAAACTGGTTTTATGAGTTTTTTTCTACAACGCTTCTTCCTATGGTCTTGGTACTTCTTGAAAAAAATTGAACACACATTAATCCCATTGTTCACCAACTTGTAATATGTTTTAGTATTATCTCCTAGCATTTAAACAATGTTCTTTGTCTCTAACCCTCGTTAGGTATCCCAAATCGTGAGGAAGGTTTCTTGGTTTATCTAACTTTGTTTCGACTGTAAGGGTTATTAATGACTTACAACTCTCCTTTATACCTTGGAACAACTTTAACATTGTTCTTCCTCTATGACATAGATTTTAGTTTGATAATATATTTACATATAATAAATGAATAATCTGAAGTAGATAACACAAAAAATATATATGTGTGGGCAAGATGCCCAAATATTCAATATATGCAGAATAATACCCTTAAGGTAGGGCAACACCATACAATGATCCTTAAGGAAGGAGTAACTCCATAATATACCTCTACCAAGTAGAAGAATCAACTCATACATCCATGACCTCCATCATAATGATACTCACATCCCTTATATAGACATACATTACTCTTAATGGATGGGTAACACCTAATCCCAATGTAGGCCGACTCATTACCCAATATAACTAATTCCTATGTGAACCCATATATTATAAACATATAACTAACTAAGGGGATGTGTGCCACATGTCGGCATCTCCATCAACCCATATACATTATAATATCATATCCCAAGGTACATAGCATAGTTACTTAAACAAACTTTCCATTATTGTTAAAACTAGATTCTCAATTTCTAGACTCTTTTGACTCACATGCACGATCATTAACCACACCACCAAATTTATCATATCACAAACTTAATATTATTTTAGTCTTAAACCTTCACACAATTGTTTATGAAATTATCACTCTAAATCTCTCTTTCACTCATTCAAATGTACATACTCAATCTTATCTCATTTCACACAGTCCTATATTCTTGCATTGACTATCTTCTTTGACCAATGACATACTACCATCCTCGGGATTCTCTCAGTCCTCCTTAGGACTGTACCAACCTTCAACACTTGCATAAACATTCAACGAGGAATATATAAACAATAACCAATCACAAATTTACATACATTTGTTAAAACATAGAATGGTGCTCAAGAAAGTTCTTTCACTTATCAATTTCGAGGACAATACAAGTCTTCTTGAGCCATTTTGGCTTGATGTAGAGTTTCTTCCCATCCTACCAAAACATCTTACTACTCACACCCTCTTATATTCAAATGCTTCTCCATGGTAATATAGGAATATGGAGGTAGTTAGGTTTTAACTAACTAGTTCCCAACTACGATTAGACTAACCAAAGTGAGTTAAAGCCTTGTTAGGGTTAAGTAGGTCATGTATTAGGTAAAGTTATATCCCATGACCCCTTTTTACATCATTATTAAACCTAAACTATCACCTAGACCTCTAACACACTATAAAGACAAATCAAACATTTGAAATGTGGTTTTGGAGGGAAACTTCCAAAGACCACTTATTACAATGCCACAAGAGTCCAAATGAACTAGAAACCTTCCAAATCACCCAAATAGACCCTCATAGCCTAAAAAAACTTATGAAAACCAAAATTTGAGTATTTACAAGTGATGCTCCTACATTAGTTACATAGAATAAGAGGAACTATTCCATCTAATCCATATGCTTTAGTATCAAATCTAGTAGAAGTATAACACAATGCTATACATAGACATGAACAAGACGTGTTAGATATGTAGAAAAAGTTGTCAGACAATACAAAAATATATAGCCGTGTATGGCATTATTTGAATAGAAATATATCCTTAATTAGGAAAGACCACTAAGTAAAGGGAAGTCCAACATCTAAAATCCATATGCAATCATGTGTGTCTTGCACCATGCTCACATACCGTGTGTAATACATGTGTTTATAGACAAATAAAATATGGTATGTGCCAAATAATGTGATGACTCGTGTCCTATTTTTGAGTTTATTGGGTTTGTGTGTTTTTTCATATTTTGAACAAAACACTTCAACATTGAAATACCACATATTTTGTTAGAAATTTTTCTCTTTAAGGTTAGAGAGCACCTCTTATTTTTTTAATGTGCTCTTCAACTGGTCTCAATTTAGGGTAGATCTTCAAGATGGAGGTGAGCGATGGTGGATGGCAACTATATAATGTTAAGAATTGAGAAATTCTAGATTAAGTATGAAATGTCGTGTTATACTACAATTATGCAATTTGTAGTCATTGAATCAATTTCTCCTACTTATCCGAAATAAAGCATTGAAGATACCAAGACAACCATTTATTTACTACCTTATTTTTTTCATTATATTGGGGATTATATGATGAAATATGACCCATTGAGTACCCAAAGATGAGAACAAATTAGTCCAAAAATTACTAGTAATTATCGGGTCATGATCTCTTACTATAATATTGGGTGTATTATCTAACTTTTGAACAAGATCCATAAACAATATGGTTAGTGTACTCACTATAAATGGCCGTGAAAAGGAAAAAAATGAGCATATTTTGTGAGTCTATCCACAACTACCATAGTTACGCTTTTCCCCTAAGATTTTTTCAATCTTATGATGAAATCCATGAAAACATTTTCCCGCCACTTATTAGAATAGAAATAAGTTGTAAAAGGTATGACGTCTTAATAATTTCTCCCTCATTACACTAACACACCAAGAATTCTACAAATTTTGGATATCCCTTTCAACCCTTCCCAAAATAAATTGTGCTTAATTATATGATAAGTTTTTAGGAACCCAAAATGGTCACCCACTAAGTATGGAGAGATTTGAGAGATACAAAATTTTAAGGTTATATTTTTCACATAAGTACAACCATTCCTTGTAGCACAATGCATCCCCTTCCCTAATTTTTAAGGAAATTATTGGATTGTGTTGGAGATTCTAAATGATAGTGTTAGTAATTATGTCATTTTTCCATTCTAATCTTTCATGATCTACCCAATCTACTTATAATATGGACATGACATATACCAATGCTTTTGTGGACTTATCTCTCTAGATAATGCATCATCCACAACATCTTCCTTTCTTGTAAATTATATCAAAGTATTTTTTTGGAAATAGGTAAAATTTGAGGGTGTTGAAAGGACCCACATCCTTTTACAAGGAGCCCCATAGGCCAGATAAAACAATTAAGCAAAGAAGAGGAGATGCCCAAAAGAAAAGAAACAAAGGACCAAGCAGGCCCCAATGAAACACATAGAGGAAAAGAAGCACCAGAAAGGAAGAAAGGGGAAGAAACTATCCAAAAGCATGAACAAGTTGCAACAAACCAGAAGGAAAAGAAGTGTTACTAGAATAATTGCTCTTAGAAGTAGCACCAGAGAGAAGGAAAATGAAGAAGGGAAGATGCAGCCCAAGGGGGCTACAAAACCGAGAAAGAGAGTAGTAGGAAAGTGAGGGGAAGAGAGAAAACAGGGAAATCAATGCCTTCCCTTCTTCCCTTTCTTTGAACACACTAATTGTCATTTTCCCACATAATCATCTCATAAATGTGAGGGTTATATTCCACTAAGTCTAAGTCTGAGGTTCCCACAAGGGGGAGGTGTTATCCTTATCCAAATCAGAGTGATCAGATTCATGGGGCCGCTTCGGCACCGGTGGACAATCCTTCCTAAGAGTGAGTATTAACCAATGATTACCTAACCTCGTAGAAGGAGTTGAATCAAGGGTGCCTTCACTGAATGGGAAGAAGCTACAATAGAAGGGGCTATAGTTTTAGCCGAGGGAGTTGAGCTACAATATTTGAAGGAGTTGTAGTTAGAACTCTTTGATCTTCCAAGTCAACATTGTCTTCTTCTTCTTATAAAACTGGAGTTCTCTAATGCTTGGAAATCACTCCTTTCTCGTGAGGAGCCCGAGAATTCTTTTAGGGGTAGGTAGATGGAGATAACCGGTGTTATATAAATTCGACATCTAAAAGTAGTATTTTCATAGTCTAAAATCTGGGAGTAGCCAGTGTCACCTATTTTAAGGGTCATCATGTCAGGTAATCCCTTGTTGAGATTGACTTCAACACGAGATATTAACAAAAGTATACATACTACTTTGTAATCTCTAGCCATCGACCTTGATGAACCACCCAAGGAGATTTCCAATATCCTTCAGAGAAGAAGTAAAATGAAGGGGTAGGTTTGGCAACCTCACCCATACAAGGACCCTTGTAATGGAGAAGGTGTTTGGGTCAAAATCTAGAAACCATGGGGTAGTGAAAGTCCCACCAAACCCCGGAACCAAGGGCCCTTGTCCATGGCTCTCTGATAATCATGTTGTTCATTAAAATAGACAATGAAAAAACCTCGAGCACAGAGGAAATATTTACAATTTTTTGTCCATGAGGTGTGAATCCAATGGAAAACTTCATTTGACGAAGGCCAAACACCATTAAATCTATAAATCAAGGCTTTTGCTTTAATGTCTTGCAAGCAGTTTAAATATTCTTCATCCTTGATTTCAAAGACCAAGGTTTTAGAGGCTCCTTTCAACAATGTAAGCAACGGGGATAGGGTGTTCTTTGAGGATTAGGCATTTTTAAATAGTTCCTCCTTGAAGGAGACAAAACTACGATTCTTAACCCCTCCCAAAAGAAAACCAATCACAAAAATTAAGGAATACCTAGTTATCCCATAGGATGAAAGAGGCAAATTATCCACAACAGTATTCCAGAAAAAATAAGGCCAAAAGAGCCAAGCTTATAGCCTAATTTTTGGGCAAGATTACATTTCAAATCCAACCCATTAGAAAATCAGTGGAGCTATAGGGACATATTATTACCGGTAAGAGTACGGGAAAAATCTAGAGATGCTTTGCACTACTAGCAAATGGGTGGGGGAACATGTGTCGGGGCACCATACGCAAAATTTGGGGCACTTGTAGACTTCCACATTTCTTTGTGGTCAAATGTGCCCACCAGAAAGTGGTCACGGCTAGCAACGAGCCTATTGATGGCCTTCTCAATATGCAAAGACAGGATAGTTCTCTAACTTCTCCTTGAATAGCTACCAAAGGCGACCACGCAGGGGATCGGATGCTTTGGAGTCCGCCAACACCCCTTTTGTCTCTAGTTCCCACCCCATTGTGAAATCCATCCATCCTTCCTAGTTGTTGATGTCCGCACCGGCACCACCAATCCTAGTTCTATCGCTGCCACGAGGAGAGGAAAAAAACTAGGGTTCGCATGAGCTCTTCATCGTCGGAATGTAAATACCAATAGTTATATCAAAGTAATTTACAAACATCTTTGTGATCCATTTTTTTGTTATTCATATGATAGTCGTTACTCCAAGAATTATTTCAATTTGTCATCATTTTTCTTTACGTTGAAGTGATGACCCATGAGATATGGTCTCCATTGTTTGACTCGCGCAAAGAATAGACATAATCTCCTTCTCATAAGTTGGTTTTGATATATTCTTACCTTTGAATTGACTACTCTCAAATGCAATGGGATAAAACGCTTTCATGAGTAATGCACCTATGCCACACCTTGAAGCATCACATTTGACAAAGAAAGGTTTAGAGAAATATAGGGTAACCATAACTAGAGTGGTACACATGACCTTATATCGATGGTATAAGACCTTTTGATGATTGAGCTTCTACTAAAAATATTTGTGCAAAAACCCATTTGCACCCTTCTTAAGAATCTTCTCCTTTTGATGAGATTTTACCAATTGTGGAGATTTTTCCTTCATCTTTTATATCTCAAAATTCCTCCCTTTAGAATGGAACCACAAGAATAAATCCTAGAAATTCATCTCAACATTTCCCAAGGAATTAATCCATTTGAATCCCAATATAATGTCTACACCCACATTAAATAACATTAATAGGCTCTCTATCATGTAATCTCCCGTGGATAGCTTAATCATATGACACTTTCCTAAAAACTAAATTTACCTCCATTTCTGCAACCATCACATGAAACTCATGGGGCTAGATAAACAAACAAATTTAAGCATAAATCCAACTTATGATTGATGAAGTTGTGAGTACTTCTAGAGTCAATTAATATTATCACCCTTTGTTTCTTCACAAACCCAAAAACCTTCAAGGATTGTGGGGTGAAAATGATTGAAATGGCATGAAAGAGATAATTGGTTGAGATTCTTTAGTTTTGATCTCGGGAACCTCTTTCTCTTCGTCGATTTCTTACTCCTCATCTTATTCCTCATTGGGACCCTCAATGTAGAATAATTTCTTCTCAAGACATTTATGTCCCTTACTCCAATTGTTATCACAATTATAATAAAGACTTGTTTCTCTCTTCTTTTAAATTTTTTAAGTAGTCAATCATGTTGTTAAGAAAATGATGGTATTGGAATCATGCATTCCTCTTGAGTAGTGAGACCACTGTTTTACCATATCTAAAACAAATCACCAAGACCTCCCTAGAACTTCTATCAGCCATCTCCAATCTATTAAACAAAAACACAATTTGTGAAAATTAAAACTTTATTATAGTTAAAATTAATATTTTGATTTTTTTAAAATGTCAAAAACAATAACTAATATGTAATTAAATTAATCCTTAAAAATCAATTAATTTAACATAATTTTTTTAAATATTCTTCAACAAAATAATAAATTTACAAAAATAATTTATTCATTGCAAAAAAATGTAATACATTGATATCATAAAATATATTTACATTACAAAACAATAATTTTTTAACATCATTGGAGACAAAATAACATTTTCATTAAATTACATAATTTAAATCTTCCACATGTTTCAATGATGCCTCAACCACTTCTTGACCACAACCCAGTAAACTCTAAATTAGCTATTAGAGTTTTCTGAATTGTGGAAGGGAAGTGGTTGAAAGATCCATGAACAATTTAAATAATCATACATGCAAAAAAATGAATGTAAAGATTTAGAAATTATATTGATAAATTTGAAGTAAAATTAAATTGATAAAATTTGATCGTAAATTTAATATAAACATAATTGTTGATGAGTCAAATTCTACAATTATATATAAATATACACATGTATACACACATATAAATGTATAATTATACATATGTATATACATATATATGATCACTCACCAAACAAATATGATGACAAATGCTAATTAAAATTTGGTCCATATTAAAAATAATAAGTGTAGTCAACATTTAAAAAAATCCAATTTCCAAAGCTAATTTTAAAAAGCCTATTATTTGACCATAATCATTTCCATATTGAGTACACTTATTTGTTATCATAATTTTTGTATAGAAAGTTTTATTGATTTGTTTTAGGAAGGGTTTAATAGAGGCTTAAGAAATCACATATGATTTGTTAAACAAATTTTTAAAGACTGGATTTAGTTTTTACATTGTTCAAGAGAAATATATTGTTTTTCTTCTTCCATTTCTTACATATTGGATAATAACAAAAATTATCTAATTGCTAATATTTAACAAAAGCCTCATCAAAGATGTCACTTGCTTTAAAACCACAAATATATATTCAATATATTTTTTGTGGAAAGCATTAAGTAGGAGGCTTAAGCTTTAAATTTAATAGTCACCTATTCTTGTTAAGCAAATTTTCAATGACCTAGTTCAATTCTTACACAATTAAAAATAAATACATTGTTTTTCTCTTTTCATTCTTTTCTTTTCTTACATATTAGAAAGGAATAAAAATGATCTAAAATTGCCAATTTATGACAAAGATGTCACTTTCTTTAAAACCACAAATATATATTCGATGTATGTTTTATATGAAGCTTAAAATATTTAAATTTAATAGTCACTTATGCCTATCAAACAAATTTTTAAACACCATGTCCGGTTCTTGCACAGTTCTCAAGAAAAATATATTGTTTTTATTCCTAGACAAAGCAAAGGATTTATCTCCTCACAACGAATGGTTTATATCTTCCCATCAATTAACATGCTTTGATACGATATCAACACCTCAAGATCAACATATACCAATAACCAACTCCCAACATTATCTGCACGAAATTCTTCTAAAAAGCCAAAAATGAGAACTACTTTCTAAGTATGATCATAAAAAATGAAAATTAGTTTTTGAATATGGTCAAAAATGAAAACTAATTTATGAGTATACAAGTTTAATCAAATATAAAAGAAAATATATTTTTTCTTCTTTTGTTCTTTCTTTTCACAAAAATCAAATTTAACTTCAAAATAAAAATGTAATTTCTAATCTTTACGCAAGCACTCATTTTTGCAAGCATGTACCGCCCATAAAAAATTATCAAATTAATTAACCTACTAATTTAAAAATGTAATTTCTAATCTTTACTTACAAGCACTCTTCACTTCCCAACACTCACTACATCCAAAAATTACCACACCCAACACCATCGATTACCTTCCCAACATTATTTACAAACAATACCATTCACACCTACCCAACACTTGCCACGACCTTGCTCAACACCATCACTGTTACCTCGCCTCTATCAAATGTTTATTTGTAACACCAAATGGGCACAAAATTTTGGGTTTATAAATGTAAGCTAGGTTACGGTCTTAACCTTTACAATCATAAGGGCTATATCGTAACCCACGACTACATATAGGACCACGTCAACTTGCCTAGGTTACGGTCTTAACCTACGTGATTCTCACTAATTTTCATGCATCCCTTATGGATGTCACTAAGTGGCCCACCCTATATTGACACCGCCATAATTTAAAATATTAAAATTTGAAATATAAATGTGTGTCATATAATGTTTGCAAACTATATTTATAAATCACAATTAAACCATTTAATTAGTATCATGCCCCTAACTTTGTAATAAAATGTAGTTTATTTATATTGGAATATGTGTCACTATGCCCAATTCACTATCGAAACACTCTATATTCTATACCTTTAAAAACATTAAATTGACTATCCCACTTGCACTAGATAGAATCAGAAAATAGAGGAAAATTTGACCACTTGACCATGTCTAAACCTATCGATTTTTCTATCATTGAATTATGTGTCTCGTAACATGTTTATAACCCTCTATTTGTATTTATACAATGTTCGCTATATTTTTTATCATGTATTCTATTTAAAAATAAGCTTACATTTTTGTAATGATCCCATTGAATGCCCCCTCTTTTTAGGTGAGGGAGATAAATTGTAAATCACTCATCTCAAAAGAAACGATGAACTATACCTTGTCATGTAGAGAAATACATTAATGTATGATATAATACATGCATGTGGATATTTTTCAAGTTGATATATAACATGTCGTGTTAAAGGAGTACATGTTACCCATCATGCCCTAAAGGGTAAGGATGTGTCATGTGAATCATGGCACCAAGTGTAAGAATAAAATCCAAAATGTAAGTTCAATCATGTAAAAGTCACATACAATGTTATATAGAAGATAAAAATAATTCATACAAGGAAACAAGGTTGTCAAAAAATAATGGAACAAGAATAAGACTAACCAACAATGATATAATCAATCAATTAATCACATCCCTAGTGAATAATTCTATCAAGTGGGGTATAAATCTCAATTGATGATATGAAATTTTCTATGCGGGAGATATAAGTGGTTTTTTACTTGAACGAGTATTCTTTGTAGGTATAAGAGAAGTGGAATGAAGGATTTTAAGGATTAATATAGTGTAATATTATACACACTAGTCATGCATAAGGGATATAAGCTAAACAACACAAATTATAAAATTTCAAAGACTAGACTTGGGTACATCTACACTTTCCCTTCCTTTAATCTAGCAAATCAAATTTTCTAATTAAAATAAATTTGTACTTGAATTGTATAGACACATGCTCGAATACTTTCAAGTGCTTGAGAGGTTTCCAAATTGAAAAACTTTATGGTAAGAGTATAGTCAAATTCAATAATATAAAAATTGAAACGTTAACTCGAAATTTGAAATTGAAAATGAAAGAAGAGAGAGTAAGGACGGAGTATACCTATATGGGTAGAAATAAATTATTTCCTTGTGAAGATTAAGGCTTCTTGGTGATGAACTTGGAGAATATTGTGCCCCTTGGTTAAGGCGCATGGAGAGGGAGACTCTTTTCAAATAAATAGAATAATTGGGGGTGATCAATCCCTAATTTAGAAACCCTTGATATGTCACTTGCAAATCATTTTAAAACCAAAAAAATCCTATTAATCCCATCTCTTTAATTAATTAAAACATCGCTAGCTCATCGCACATCCCATGAAATTTAATCACAATTAATCACTCTTAATTGGCCACTAATCCCACATCTCTGTTATACCACATATTCTAAAAAAACTAACCTCCCACAGTTGAGACCTATATAAAGAACCTTCCAAAGGTACATTTTACACCATCTTTCATGCAAGATTTCCATTTTTGTAAACCTTACTAAATTAAAAAAAAACATCTTATGTAAGAGCCTTGCCGATTTTCGAAATCCTTCCATTTTTGGAAAGTTTTTTACCTCATCCTCCTCCTTACAAACACACAACCATGTATTGTATAAATCAACTTGAGCATCCACATCCATTGAATCAAATCCATGAAACAAGGACAAGTTTTACATTTTATTTATGTTTATGCATTTGGTATCTCTTCTTATCTTTATCTTCAGGTGTTATGTTAGGTTTTAAACTAGGGTTTCTTAGGTTTTAATTCCCATTTTGAAGTTTTTAACTTTGCATGCATACATTTTGCACACCTAGTGATACACCCCTTATAGATTTTCTTGAGTTTTTCAAGTTTTATGGTTGTTTAGTGGTTTTTGTATGTATAAGAGTGCAAGTATATGAGTGTCCTTGAGTCATAAAATTTTTAGCTTTACCATGAATCTTGCATGTTTTCATAAAAAATCAGATTTTATGTCTTTCAAGTAGATAAACATATTCATGTTGTGTGTTAGTGTATCCTTCTTCGAGATAAGCATATCCTATTAGACTAGTAGCATCCCTAACTTGTTTTTCAAAGCATAGGTTGGCTTGTAGGTTGCTAATATATTTGTTTTCCTTATGACATATTTGATTTTATACTAGTGTAGCTGATGATTTTTATATTGTATCTATTTTCTAATAGTTATATGTTTCCATGTCTTTGATGTTTCTATCGGGGATTTGATTTATTGATAACACTTTTAATTATTTCTATAGTGTAACTTTTGGTTGACACTCTCTACTACATGGTATTAACATATCTAAAAAAATTATGACGTATTTGATTTTATGCTAGGGTATCTAAATAATATTGTAGTGTATATTTTTTGTGATCTACTACGGAGTTACAAACATATTTGAATTATAGGTGGTGGCTATGATTTTACAAAGATACCATATTTGATTATACATGTACCATATTTACTTTCTAGTAGTTTAATGCAATTGTGATGTCTCCATTTTTTTGTATCTCATCCATTCTATGTAGTATTGTAATTGACGTTTTTAATTCATAGAGTCATCTTGCACATATTATCATTTCTAATCATTTAGATCACCAACTTGTAGGTTTTATTTGATTTTTGGTCTTGTTGTAACTGTTTACATCTTACAATCACACATCAAAGTGTTAAATCAATAAAACTATTAACATTTGCATGCAAGGATTTTAAATATAATTATTTATTCTATTTTATTGGTGTTCATTTAATTTGTGTATCATTCATCCCTTGTCTTAGTGTGCATGCTCCTCTCTTACAATGCAAGCTTAATAATATGAAACAATTAAGTTATTTATTTATCACTTTTTTATGGTCTAGTGACTTGGATTTTACCTCCAAGAATTCAACCAAAGCCCATGTATCAATAGGATATACAATATCCTTAGAAGAGTTAGCCTTATTGGTGACGAAAGCAGGAGTGCATTTTACCTAGATATTGTGAAGTGAGGTGGTTTCAACCAATACTCGAGGCCATATATAGCATTCCTTATATCATATATTTTTTCCTCATGTACATAGTAAAGTATGTTGAGGAATCCCCTAGAAACCTTGTTTATCCTAGCATAAGAATAGTTTGGATGCAATCATGTGGTAGTGTCAAGAACACAACATTCCCTAAGATACCTACCTCATACCTTTAAGGTATATTAGTAGTATATTATGCATTTATACACCCATATGACTAGCATAGGTTGTTCTCATTGTGTTGCTTGATTCCCCTTTGTGAAACCCATCCAAACAAATAAAAACCTAAGTAAATGGGACCTACAATCATATACCAAATCAAACATATCCAAGAAACAACAAACTATTTTGATGATAATCCATTCATTGATCAAAATTTCAATGATGATATGAACATAGTCTCGAGAATCCAAAAGAAATCCAATGTCTATCATATTGAGCCTAATCATACCAAAATTGACCAAATATTATACCAAAACAAAGATGAAATCCTACTAAATGTCAATTTTCATCTATTACAATCCTAGAAATCTAATCGATAAAATCCAAAATCCAAAATCCACCCATCCATACAAAATCTACATCTCTTCCAACAACCCCCAATTTACTATCTTAGGGGAAATATAAACAAGAAACCAAACAAAGACAATTCACTCGCTTATATAATTACTTGACCATCATCTTCCATCAATTGGAAACAAAAAAACATGATATTTTATAAAAAAAAAAAAACTTTTAATGAGAGCATGCCTAAACCCTCTTGGTATAGGGAAATTTGACAAACAATTTTCTACAACTAAAAACTATGTCCAAACTTAATCGACGAGGGATATCCAAATTGACCGTAATAATGCCCTAAAATCACATACTTAGAAATGAGATCCTTTCCCTTTTCTCAATCCAACCAATCCACATCTTAATCTAAATCAAGCAAACAGCCCGTAACACAAATGAATATTCTTTCTCTTATAACACTTTTATAGGCTTCACGATCCCACAAAAAAGCAAATCATAAACAACAAAATAATTATCCAACGACCTCTTCTACCTACTCTTGAGAACTAATACAACCCAATTGAACAACTTGAGAAGAATATCATATAAATTTCCATCTTGGATCTTCTCAAAACATCCACTATTCATATGGGCATCTTGTATCATGTCCTTCAAGAGTCAAGAGTCCCAATGACATTGACTAATTGTAATTCCAAGCACTTTGGATGCAAATCTATACCATAACAATACATTCCCAAGCATAAAAATCCCCATGACTAAAGCACATTCAAAGACAAAAGTCTTCCATCCTACATTCATCTATATACACTCCCATCTACATCCAAAAATCCACCATCTAAGTCCCATTTCACAATTATTTCCAAATAATTAGGATATTGTGAAATTCAAATTGGATTCAATGTAGTAAAACTTATATTGTATCCTAAAATCCATAGAAAACATAACACACACAAGCAAAAGGATTAAACATTATATCAAATTGGTACATACCTCATTAAGGTAGGATTCATGTCATATGAAGAAATTGAAATCTCTACAACTCCTAACCTCATGAGAACACCTAGTCATCCTACTTCCAATGTAAAAATACCTCATAACCAACACAATGTTCATAATCAAGAACTATCGTGGACAAGGTCTAGGCATCAACAAAAAAGGCATCCACGAATGTATTCAAGTTCACTAATATTCAATTTGCTACAACATAGAATGAAAACCCTTCATTAATTTACACGATGATATCAGCAACACCTCCACTATCAATGAGGAATCCTCTTCCAACATTGAAATAGGTTCCATCTATGAATATATTGCTACCACCAACGCATTTCATGACATCGATGTCCAAACCATCCAACTTAACCATCCATACCTTGACCCCATAAAACAATATAAACAAAATCCTACACCAATTGATTTCTCTCAACATGATGAGGCTATCAAAAATTCATGGGATTCTAAGTTGGTATCCCTCGAGGACCACACATAGGGATTTGAAATCAATTTGGATGTAACAACTTACCCAAAGAAATCCAAACATCAAAAAATTCAAAACAATCAAAATAATCTAGAAATCATAAAAATAAAAATAATCCAAAAAAACCAAACAACAAAAATAATCAAAATAATAAAAAAGTCAAAACAATCAAAAGCATCGAAAAATCAAAACCATTAAAAAATCAAAGCATCAAAAATTGCAATAAAATTTTGCTTGCACATGGGTATTCTCCCTTTCACTTCCATATTTCTACACATCTCCTATCACTACCACACAAATCATTCACATGTTATTCCAATCTCTTTTCATTGCTTGATTAGCCTATCTATACATATTGTGATTCAATACTTTCTAATGCAACCATTTGACCTTAGTATGTCATTACCTAGTAAATCAAAGAATGACTATCCTCCTAGATGTCCCCAAAACTATCTACCACTTCATAACCTTATCATGAATACCCCTAGGCATATATGTTGGCACTTTCATCAACACAATCAATTCCACATCCTTCCATCAAGTTACTCGTGTTTATTAACCCCTTAAAAAAATCAAGAGAGTTGAATATCTTTCTACTAACCACACAAAAATATCAAAAGTAAAAAGAAAAGTCAAAAATAATATCAAAACTCTCTAGGGTGTCTCTAGTACATTTACTAGGGCTATGGACAATCTGGATGACAATAGAGTAATCTTGTAACTAGAATTAAATAAATATTTTTGGGGCTATAAATTCATGGATGACAATGGAATAATGTATGACTCATATTCTCTCTCTCTCTCTCTCTCTCTCTCTCTCTCTCTCTCTCTCTCTCTCTCTCTCTCTCTCTCTCTCTCTCAGGCGATGTTAGTATTTTCATGAGTGTTGTTTAGACATGTTTCACACTCCGATCTTAGTCCATTTGTTGTCTCATGATTTGTACCTTCCAAATCGTCATTTATTTTCCACCAATATTGTTTCAAACCATTTCCACACACTACACAATTACCCTTCAATGAAACTTACACTTAAATTTTACTTCACCCAAACGAACCATATATGGGCACTCAATGCCTATTGCACACCATCCCTTTCTCATTCAATATAGCTTGTAATCATTTTCAATTATCATTTTTGGGAAGGGGAAACACTAGTCATGTGCACTCTCTAACATTCACTAATGCACTAGTCACTCACTATCTTTATGTGCATGGCTTGGGAAACATTGTCCTCACTTCAATAATCAATCATGTGCCAAGGTTGATTTTCTATCATTTATCGATTGCAACTTTTTGTCTTGTGTTATATTGAGGTATCTAGTGGCCCAAAAATATAATTGTCACTTGATGGTATATACTATACCAAATCGTTCACTCATCATAAGGAAAGTACCATCAATCAATCAATCGGTCTCATGCACCAAATAGTCATCAACCTTGTGAAATCAACCTACCTTCATAGACTCAATGAAGTGGCCCTTCAATCAAAATTTTTAGGTCCCTATCTGTGAACATATAGAAAATTTTCATGCTAAAACAAAGCTAACACCTAGTAGCTTCTAAGCAATCAATCAAACCTACTATAGAACCATCAAGATAAGAGCTTATGAGAAACAACTTCTTCAATGCATGAACAATCTCAATGCTAAGTTCTTTCCTACTCTTTAGATTGTTAACTAAACATGAACCTATTTTGATCATTTAGCAATCAAATTTGATGTTGGTGACCTCAAGAATTGAGGATGGAATATCACCAAGAAATGGCTACAAGGCAATTTTGGATCTTCCCATACTACTCAATTTTGAGTAAATGGATGCAATATGGAGAAGCTATTTCCAAATCAATGGAGAATGCTCAAGATCAAAATGCCTATAGTTTTCACTATTCAAAGCATGGTGTGTCTTTAAAAGGAAGGAGGAGGATTCTTTATATAGCTTGCATGTTTGAGAGAGATTTGCATCTTAGTGCATGTGGGATAAGGAAAAGAAAGATTAGGAATGGATAAGCATGCTTTGGAAAAGGTAAGTTTGATTTAGAAGAGTTTAATTTGTCATTAGTGACTCATGGGAGTTGAGGGGTGCTTTAATTAATCAAGTGTCATTAATTAATAGGTAGATGTAAGCTTATAGAAGCCCATTAGAGGATAATTAGCGTGATTTGAGGGGTGTTAGAGGAGTTTAATCCAATAAACGGTGGTTTATTGAATTAGGGTTGTGAGCATAATTAATTAACCCAAGTAGAAGAGGACATTAATTAATGAAAGGTCATTAATCGACATCCTGAGTGATAAGAAGGCTAATTAATTAGAGAAATGTAATTAATTAACGGGAATAGAGGGAAAATGGTGGTTTATTGACGAAGTGTCGTCATTTGACCAAAGAGAGTGAAGATCATGGTTAATTAGCGAGAAATCACTAATTATGACGAGAATGATAGAAGAGAGGATAATTAGTGCAATTTTAGTAATAAAACTGCGTAAGTGGATTTTAGGTGTCTACATTTGCCCCTCTTTGGGGTGGCGTAAGCGACGCCACTTCAAAGATAGTAGATAAGTAAAGACAAATAAATTTTGAAGGGGTAGAAGAAAAATTAGTATAATGAAGGATGCCCCCTTGAGTGTCGATGGGGTGATGGAAGAGGTCGATCGATGATCGAAAAGATGAAGGAAACAAATAGAAGAAATAAGGATGGGGAGGGGGGATAGAAGGTGATCCCTATTGCCCAGGTGATATTGAAGAAAAATTGGGATAGAAGAAAATGATATGAAGAAGAAAAATGAAGTTGAAGAGAATGGAAATAGATTTCATCCTGCTGATGTAAAAACAAATTTATTTCATCATTTTGCTTTTTGATCTACGTCATTGGTCCTTATTAAAATATACGCATACAACAAAAGTGTACCATAACATGAAAAGCTATAATACTAACATTTTTTCATTGCTAAAAATGTTGAACTCCATGCAACATACATAATGCAATACAATACGAGAAAGTAAAAAAAGCTAACCTACTTGAGGAAACACGTACAAACACACATACTCAAACAAACAATGTTCAAAACAGTTGTACAATGTTTTTGTTATCAAGTTTCAGATTCCCAAATGTTTGATTTAACGACAAGGGTTAAAAATGGTACCCCAAGAAAGGATACATGTGAGGGGAATAGACAGAGGACACATGGTTCCTATGAAAAAGCAATCGTGCACTATGAAACAAGATTGCAGTAAGTCGTTGTGCAAGGAGTACAAGACATAGTAAGAAAATCAGATTTGTTAATGGAGGTAGATCCAGGATGATGTGCAGTCGCGCATAAGAACAAGCGAGAATCAAATAAAGATGTTTTGTAGGATAATTTTATGATTTTTAGAACAATGCATTTGATATAGGCTTTAGATGCGTGTGCATATGCTTCTTACCAATTTTTGATCTTTTACTAATTTTTGGATTTTTAAATGATTTTACCAATTTTTTGGATTTTTAATTTTGATGATGTTTTAGGGTTTTTCAAAAGTTTTCGAAGCTATGTACAGGAAAATGAAGATGCAAATATGCCCCCAGTGAGAGGTGAGAATGTACAAGGAAAATATCTCACGTATATACAAGAAGAAGATAAGTCAAATCAATGCCAAGATGGATATGTTCAACATTATGATGAATTCAAACCAATGAAGTGCTAAGAAGGAATGAGCATGCCCCTCAGCAAGTAAGCTGGCCAAGAAAAAGATGATAGATAGAAGTGAAATATTTTTTATTGAAATAAAGGACAAAGTTGCCCTCAAACATGGTAAAAAGGTAATCTTATACACATGGATGTTCTAAAAAGCGAGAATAAAAATGAATGTTATGAAATGATATGGAAAATGTAGCTAGAATAGAACTGGCGATGAAAAGGTGATTAGCCAAAGGCACAAATCATGAGACAAGATATAGACTATAAAAAGAGACTGAACAAGGTCCAAACAAAACCTGGTAACATACTAATCCTATTTACTCATCGAGATCCAATGTGTGTACGTGAAATTAATTACTTCTTAAAGGGGAGATTTGATAGATATCAAGTGAAGGAATGCTAGCCAATGTGGAGGAATGATTTATTTTGATAGATGATTTGTGAATGAAGGGTGAAAGGAGATTCGTACATTGCTATGTTGTTTACCAAAGCGCATATAGCCCCGATGGAGATGTATTTGATTCTAATCGCAACATTTTTCTACTACCACCAAGCGTCCATAATCCTAATAGAGATATTGGAAATACCCCAAGAGAGAGTTATATATTGCTTTGCTTTTGATTTTTTGATTATTTGATTCAGCTCTATCGATTGATTTGATAAGGGATTAAGAACCATTTATGGTTTGATGGGATGATCTAGAAGTGATTGGGATGACGAAATTGGCTAGTGTTAACAAATACATCCAAAATTTCTTCGCAATAATTTTATTAGATGTAGATAGTGATAGGATCTCTAAGAGGTTTTTTTTTCTTTAATTTACCAAGGTGATGAAAGACCAAGGTCAAACAAATACTATAGAGATAAATGTCGCACACGAGTGCAAAATAGATAACCAAAAGATCATTGAAGGAATGAATATGGTAGGAGACTTATAGAGGAATGGAATGAAAGGGAAGAAATAACATCCATGTGTATGCAATACCTGATTGCAATGTTTGATCTTTGTACCTTTGATTTTTTTTTTTGCAATGTTTTAATGTTTTCTCATTTTTTTGTATTTTGAATTGTTTTTAATTTTTTTAGAGATTTTGATTTTTGGGAAGTTGGGACCAACAATGTCACTCTGCGTGATAAGATCCAACAACAATGTTTTTATTTATTTGATGAGGGAGACTAGGAGTTTTTTCTTATCAAGAGTGATATTATCTCCAATCTTGATGACCATAGTGAGATCATATTCGATAAGTGATTGTGACTTATCTTTCAACATGGATTTTGTATGTGGGATCTTGAGTTCCCTATCATAGGTTTCTACACTTTGTGCCTTATTTTATGGTTGCATTGGTGTGCATTCTTGAATTGTGTTTGATTTTTAACTTTATGGTTGTTTGAATTTTTGGGAGCTTTAGAGCTCTTTGGAGTTTTGATATTAGCTTGATAAAGAAAGTGTTTAGGTTTCATATAAGATAATATGTTATTTTGTTGATCTCAAGAAGTGGGAGAAGAAAGTGGATGTTTAGGATTGATGATATGAATGTGAGTAGTGATGGTGGGTTTGCCCAGTCATTGATATAAGGATGATATGATGGAAAAAGAGGATATGGTCCAAGGATTTAAGAGGATGGGCTATTGGGAGGTGTCCTATAGATGGAAGGACTACTAGGATGTGGCCCAAGTATAGAAGATGATGGGATACTAGAAGGTGTCCCATAGATGGAAGACAAAGGAATACTAGGGCATGGCCCAAGTATAGAATATGATGGGCTACTAGGAGGTGTCCCATAGATAGAAGATGAGGGGCTACTAGGATGTGGCCCAAGTATAGAGGATAATGGGATACCCGAAGGTGACCCATAAGTAGAAGATGGAGGGCTATTAGGAGGTGGCCCACATATAGAAGAATATTATGGGCTAATATGCATTGACCTAAGGTGAGATTTTGATTGAGGAATCATGATATGTAATGATGATTGGGTGATGAGAAGATAGGCCATGGATCAATGATAGACCCAAGAGTTTCTCCATGTAATGGGGAATGTGAAGATGGAAGAATAAGAGGGGGATAATATTTGATGATCTTAGGATCTTCCTTTGTTTTCTAACAAATGAATCAACCTCTTCCCCATAATACGTGAACGCATTGAGGTCAAAAGATAATCCTTGCTCATGGCCCTAGAGGGATGTCATCATGTAGCTCCATGAATTTCTCACGATTGCTTCTTCATTTCGGAAGAAATTGATTGGTATGGGTTGTTGTTATTTGATGATAGTAGGTTGATTGAGAAAACAAACAATAAGTCCAAATGGTGTGGAAGATTTAGAAGATGATGAATCAAGAGATGATGTAGATTTGGAATGGGTTGGTTTTGGTTTTCCTAAGAAGATGGCATAGTGCGGGGTAGACAAAGAGGATCATGTAGCAAGTTAATGGATTGCGATGTGGGGTCAACTTGGATGATTGATTACATGAATTTTGAGTCGCATGGATCTTCAAAAAGGAAGAGGTCATTGAGGTAACTATAAAAGGGGTCCTGTGAAGAAAGGGAGGACCATGACTCGGGAGTCAAATTAGAGGAATGATTGGAGGAACTTGGAGTAGCGCATAGATCTCCAAATGAGGAAGACATCGTTGAGGTGGTGAGAAAGGGGGTCCTGCAAAGAAAGGGAGGACCACGATATAGGATTCGAATCATAATAATGATGGGGAGATTTTGTGGTGACATAAATCCTTAGAAGAGGAAAAAATTGTTTAGGTGATTGATTACTCCCTAGAAGAAATTTGATTAGATGAGGCTCAGGAAACTGAGAGGAATCTGAAAGATATTTTGGATTAGAATCATCATAATATTGAGAGGAATCAGAAGAATAGTTTGGATTAGAATCATCGAGAATCATAATGGGTTCTCTAGTGTGATGTACCAATCGATGTTTAGTCGTGATGGGCTTGTTTTGATATGGATTCTGAAACCTAGGTTCCTTATTATCGTAAGTATGAGGAGCGATGAGATAGTCATTTTTGGCATCGTTGCGTCAAATGCTTAGACCTAGATATTGTGATTGAACCTTTTTAAAGGGAAGGAAGTTCCATGTCGATTCAAGAAACATATGAGAAACCAACTAGATATTTTATAAGTATGGATATGGTCGTGTGATTTTATGAAGGGAATCTAAGGAAAAAATACATCATGATGACACAATTTTGACAATCCAACAAGGTTTGGACAACAAGTTGCAAGTGTAAATGTCAAGATTAAGAACCAAGGGATTAAAGGATCAAAGGATTGTCCTAGAAACAAGTCTACACGATGAATGATTACAAGGAACAATCACGTAGGTTTAGAAAACCAAACCAATCTACAAGGAAATACTCCCTATGTAAATGTGTCTCAATGATAGTCTAATACAAGATGATCAACACAATGTTGACTCTTAAGTCAAGTTTAAAATAAACAAGGCGTAAGTATTAACAAAGGGTTAAAGTGAATTCCAATGCAAAGTATATTATAACTAATCTAGATATAAACAAGACCTAAATTCCAAAAAGTTGAAGTTACAAATGCGAGCAACGCAACAATACCACTTAGATACATTAATCAAGCTTTGCGGAAAAGCAAGATATTAGTATCGAAATAATATTGATACGACACGAATAACATAACAACAACACTTTTTAAGGTTGAGGAAATGTTTGGAAGGAGACAAGGTCAAAGTATACCAAGGAGTTGTTAAGGTGCGAGCAACGTAACGGTATAATCTAGACACTTAAATCAAGTTTACAAGAAACAAGATGCAAGTATCAAAATTTTATCAAGACATTATGAGAAAAGTAACACCTCAAGGGAAGATCGATGATGAAGCAATACTAGCTACAAATGAGATGTCTTGACGTGGGTATCAAGATAAGGTTACTCAAGATATGAAGACGACATTAACATACTTTCAACACTTATTATCGCAGTTGCAATAAGGAAGGATGTAAGCGGGTGCAAAAGTGGTGGACACAATCTTAAGTAACACTACGTATGTATGCTTTCTTTTGTTCCCAAAAGGGCAACAAGAAAATAAAGGAGTAGACCAAGTGGGGGTGAAAAATACTTGGTGTCACTTCGGCAGAGTTTCACCTTGTCTTAAGACAAGTAAAAAACTAAGACAAAGTAACACTTCACAAATTTTGTGATGAATTTCACGGATATAACTTTGATGGACTCCCCTCATTCATCAAACAACGTTTTGAATCCTATTTGTTTTTGCTTTTTTAGATCTCTTTGAAACACGATTGGTTTTGGTAAAGTTGGCTCCTATGCAAAATGGCTTCTAATTAGTTCACTCTCTAGGTGTCATAAATTATCTCTGTGAGCACAATTTTCTAAGGAAGTCACATTGACTAAACCAAGGAGTATCCCAACTTTACTTTACCCCCTTCAATACAATGAGCAATAAATTGTGCTCGATTGTATCTCATTTGGGGGTCGCGTGAAGATAATTTTGATGCTAATCTCACAAAAGGCCTACTAGTCAAGTGGTAAGTGGAACACTTCCCGTTTCGTCCACAAGGTTCCCTCTTACGTTGACTAATTTGGGGTTCTGGGAGAATCCTTATGGGTTTACGGCTTATGCCAAGGCACTTCTCCAGTTTCAAGCAAATGAGTGATAGCTCTTAACCGAACCTACAAATACAATGTTTTGAATATTGGTGTGTTTTTTTATCTTTTATCTTAATGTGGTTTTGCACACTATTGAAAACATGCAACAAACTATATTAGTATTGGTTTAGATCTTGATTCTTTGAAAAACGTATATTTGGTCCTGCATGTAAAGGTTAATAGTTTTCCAAATGATCAAAACATCATGAAAGAGGATAAAATGTTGTTTTTGATTCTCAAGATCATCCTAAGATGCAAGAGAAGAGCATACACAACAAGTAACCCTACTATATTGTAAATGGAAAAATTGTAACTCAAATGCATAAGCAATTCATTTTAACCAAATTGTTGTTCATTCCCTTAACCATAATTTTAGTGAAATGTTTGAAAGCATGAAAAATGCTTAGATTAGGTTTTCCGATTCCCAAGATCACCTAAAAGGTGCGAGCGAAGAGCATACGTAACTCTATCCTAAGAAGTGAAAGCATGACATTCATTAAAGATCATCAAACAAGTTAGCAAAAACATGATTCAAAACACCCTGCAAATAAAGGTTAGACTTAAAAACCTACAAAATGTTAGAAAAGAAGACCAAAGTTGCTTTTGATTCTCAAGATCGCCAAAAGGTGCGAGAGAAGAGCGTACAAAAACTTTGATCTAACTAAGTAAAAATTTCAAAAACAACATTCATTAAAGCATTTAAATGTGTTAGAAAATATCCATAATCATATCCATTTATGATTCTCAACATCACTTGAAAGCGCAAGATAAGAGCATACATGGCGTTGATCAAAAGTGAATCTATCATGCAAACGAAAATTACCAAGTTTATAATAAATGAAAACCACGAACTTTCTATAAGTCCAAATCTTGAATTTATGTTTTCATTATATAGTTAACTTCAATACCTTTCCAACACAAAAAAATAGAGTCATTTTGAGTTCGGGAGCAAGAGTTATGGCCTTCGAAAGATGGGTTATGCATATGTTCTTATGCTCACGGGTATGCACTTAACATGTACTCAAAAAATGTCAAAACAAACGTCCTCTAATCAAAAAAGGTCAAATTTTTCCAACTAAGATTCAATTTTGACAAAACCCATCTCATTAATATATGAATAGAAGACTCAACACTATCAAACATTAACATTCATGATAAAAAATTTAAGATTTTCAAGAAATTGACAAAACTAACATGTAGAATGTTAAAAATGAAGCTCTAAACGTGAAAACATGGAGAACTCTTGAATTTTTCCCATCAAGATCCAATTTTGACATAACTTCACCTCCGTTATACCTACAAGGAAGACTCAACACATGCAAACTCAACAAAACAACTTAAGAAAAATAAGTTATGTCAATATATTCAAAAAGAGGGTTAGTAATAAAAATTGAAACTTAACGACAAAAACTTGAAATTAAGTGCAAAATACAATGGATTAAGTCCCACCGAGCATACCAAATAGCCATCAACCTTGTGAAATCAACCTACCTTCATAGACTCAACTGAAGTGGCCCTTCAATCAAAATTTCTAGGTCCCCTATATATCCATTAAACCATCCAAGTCCACATGCGCAACAACATTGTCATAGGGTCTAATGAACTCCATCTCATCTTCATCTTTTACGTTGTTTCTCGCACTATGCAACCCAAATAGGGAAAAAAATGTAAACACCTGGAAAGCACACCTTTTTGAGGTCACACCATTTGAAAAACTAAATAAGACTCTAAAAATCTCAAAATATTAAAAACCAAAAATTACAAAAATCCAATAATAATGAAAACCTTGTAAAATCTTTAAAAATCATTAAAACATTGAAATAAACACCAAATCTAAAAAGCCAAAAGAAAAAGAAAAACTTCCAAAAAAACCAAAAATGTGAAAAAAACAAAAATATCTAAAAACTCTAAAAATATATAATTTTTTGAAAAGCCTCCAATAATTTAAAAACTCCAAAAATAAAAAATACAATGAAATATAAATGCTAGGCAATTTATTTGATTTTAATTATGAAATGAAACAAGAGAGATAAGACATTTACCTTGATTTTAATTGTCTCAAAGTGTGTGTGGCCTGAAGAATGTGATGAAAGGGAAATACAGACTATCACAACAAACCTCATAAAAATGAAGAGGTGGAAATGCCTGGACACGGGTGCCTAGGTAAAACATGGGGGCCTGTGGGTGCCAAGACCTCTATGGGGCACTAGAGTCCATAAAAGGTCGAACCTGTTCCGATACTATCGTTGGGGTTTCACACTTGTTCACCTTTGGTCATCTGTATGTTGCACTTGGATCTCCGAGGTACTGTAAACCTGCACATAAATATCCTCTGCAAAACCCTCAAAAAGACATCAAATCCTAAAAAAGAAAGATGCAAAATGAGGGTCAAACTGTCCTCGTATATCAACTAGTGAACTTACGACTGAGCATTACACTACATCTCAAACCCAATGTAGTTTTATGTGCTTGTGTGTGTAATAGTGCTCCTAGGTCACCCTCGCCAATGATGCCAAGATAACAGGTGGTAGCTAGATAAAATGCAAATGTGTGGATGGAATAGAATGAACTCCCCTTCCTATGTAGTGTGTATGCAAAATAATGAGCCCAAGATGTAGTCCCTTTGATATGTAGATAGATATCCCTTGATAGAAATTTACCCGCCTTATTATGGTATGTATGTTGTGTTTATATAGGGATCTCTTGCTTGAATTTTGACACTAATGACCCGACATGCCGACTAGTACCTCAAGATATGAGTGGAAAAACTGAAAATACCGACCTCAAGTGTCAAAAATAAGATCAAACATAAAGAGGACACGGGCACCTAGGATGGGATGCACCTGGGGATAGTGTCAGCCAGGAGCGCTAGTGTCCAGAGATAAATGACGACAAATGAGTGGAGACTGATTGACAAGGATCCCTGTGATCTGACCAAAACTAGGTGTATGAGTGACAAATGTGAAAGATAAAAGTAATAGAAACCAAAAAGACAAGTAGATGGACTAGGGAATGGGTCATCAGTGAATACTTTTCTTACACAAGATCCATATATAAAACAACATACTTGGTGGTATAGTAAATAGTAGTAAGTGTGTGATTTTGTGTCTACATTCCCCCTTTATGTTATTTGAATGAAATTCAAGTAGTGTAAAGGAAGTAAGGAACATACTTGAAAGAAGTCCAGAGAAGCCCATGTTGCAGAAGTACGTGCATAATAAGAACATATAGCATGGTGAACCATGGATCAATGTGTTAATCCATGTGGTGTAATGAGAGATGTGGGACCGTTATGAGGAGCACTAAGTGAGATTGATGATTTGATATTGAGTGATTGGAGATTTTGATTTTTTTGTTGATGGAGATGTGTTGGGGTAAGGAGTGATTAGTTCCCAACCCGATTTTGTGTGTGTGAAAAATTAAGGATTTGGGCATCTTTCCGCCAGAGGAAGAGTGTAGGGAGAGAGGTCTAGTTTTACTCTCCAACTTTAACTACATCCTCAAAAGTTCTAGCATTGCTGAGATGGACAAAGACCAAATTTTGTTCATTTGGATCCATTTTATTTATTTTGATCAAACATGAATAACCCATATAGGAGTAGTATAGGAAAGGCAATGACGTCTCATTTCCCCCACTCCAAGGGTGTCACCACAATGTGTATGAGATGGATTCCATGTTAGGTCATCTGGAAGCAATAGAAAATGTAGAATAACTTCCCATGTTAGGTCATCTGGGAAAGTGGTGATATAACTCCCAAGTTAGGTCATATGGGAGGATAAATATGTTGTGTTGTGTCGATTGTTTGATGTGATTTCAAATAGTAAAATATTTGTTTTTGAGATTGAATGTATGTGATTGATTTGATTGATTACTCATGGAGATATTTTATTTTTGCCCCCATATTAGGTCATTAGGGGAATCACTAGAAAGTGGTGTGAAATGTCATGTAATGTATGATTAATTTTTGATAATGAGAGAGTTAGAAATGTAAAATGATCACGTAATGTGTGAGGGGATTATAGGATGCCCCGATTGTATGCCCCCCTTTTGGTGAAAGGGGAGTGATGATGAGAATGAATGCGTTGAGCGAAAGTAAGCATGTAATGATGTAATAGTGAAATATGATAGGTATCGAAAAGTGTGTGTATATATCGAGTTAAAATGATGTCAAGGAGGAATATAGTGTTTGTGGAATGTGTATGATATGATAATAGGTGAAATTTTGAAAGAATGGAAATGATGTAAATGAGATAGAATCGGAGTAGGGATGCTCCAGATATGATTGAAACCATGTGATGTTATTAGTTTGGAGGATAGGTGTAAATAATGATGATAGCGTGGTAGGTAATCGAAAGTTACTATAAATAGTAATATGAAAAAGTGAATAGGAAATTCATTTGATTATTACATGAGTGTGATTTTGAGCTCTGGGTGTGTGAAGATGCCTCAAGTGAGAGCACCATGATTGAGTCATTTTGAGATGGTGGTGGCAGTTGTGGCATCACATATGATAGTTGAGCTAGTAAGTGTGATTTTTTCAAAAATTGTGTTGAAATTAGTTATTTTTGGTGAAATTTGGCAAAAAAAAATTTGTTTGATTTTCTAGGTGTTTTCGGACTGGGAAAAAGAGTGAAGGCGCTAATGACCTTTGGGACTCCAATGCCCAAGCATGGGCACCGGTGACCTACTCTCTTGGGCACCGTGTCCAGCTCCTGGCGTTGGTGACCCGTAAGGGTTAGTTCTTTCCCAAAGTGTGAGAAATGTTAAAATTGATGTTTGTTGATGTTATAGGTAGGTGTATTTACATATATATGAGATGTTAAATTTTTTTGTTGTCATTTTTGTGGTGTGCAGAGGGATATTCATTCACGAGAGTTTCGTGGTGGCCACCATTTGAGTACATTGTTAGGATTGGGTTTTTAGATGATGAGTGGGATGTATTGGACCATGTCGGCTCCTGTGACACAACGAGGATGGGGATGTGCCCATAATATGTTGATGATCACCACATTGTGTGAGAGATGGTGTGTAGATACTTGCACATTTTGGTTGCCTATAGGGTGAGATGACCATGACTTTAGAGGATGTATATCACATATTGTGATTACCTATTGTTGGTGAGAGGGTTCAAGTGATGGCTATAGATGATGCTCAGAGAAGGTGAGGGCCACTAGGTAGTACTTTACAGGGACCCGAGTTCATACTGAGGTCCATATTAGTCTGGATGTTATATTGAGGTCAAGGTTCCGCGATCAGGAATTTCATTGTTGTTGTGATTTCTTCATTTGGTTGTAGTGGAGGGTGGTGGTGTAGGCATCTTGTATAAGATGCATGATATTTTGTCATCGGATAGAGGAGGATGGGATGAGATATTCTTGGGCATGATGTGTATTGGCCCATTATATAGATATCTATACAAATTTACATAGGAGGAGCACGGGGTGGGATTGGAGCTACCACATTGTTACATGTATGGGCCTATGAGCATATTGTGATATTGAGGCCACTTGGTGGACCACATGAGGAGAGTGGGTGAGGCCAGATATATTTTGTTGGGAGATGGGTAGGTATTCAGAGTAGGAGGATGGACATGAATACCTACAGGGTAATGTTAGATCATATGGGGCCAGAGGTCATGATATGGAGGCCATACCAAGACTACAGAGGATGGCCAGAGGATGGAGTAGAGCTATGATGTATTGATGGACTATGTGGCTAGAGGATCGGTTTCTAGGGGTGACCAAGTTATTCTAGGAAGAAGCATGTTTCACGACAGTTTGGTATGGCCCAAGGATGTGCCCCAGAGCCATATATGGGTGAGGGCCATTAGGACACCAAGGAGGGCTAGAGCTAGACCAGGGCCCATAGAGTGCAGCTAGTACCCCCCTAGACGAGGAAGAGGCAGATGCGTGATAGAGCCGATAGATGTGGATGACGGGTGTACAGAGGCATACCATGCATGGTGGGAGTCACATCGGTGGGTATTTTTATTTCCTAGTATTTGTGGATGTGACGGCAGGGAGCATCACCGAAAGTGGGGAGGAGTAGAGGGGTAAGGACATGCCCCTAATAGTGTTGCAATGAGCAACGATAACAAAGCGTGAGTATTTGTATAGTGATATTTGTGATTTGTTATTTGGTTGTGTAATTTTGTTGTTTTCTAATGCATTGATCTATGGATGCAGGTGATGATGCATATTGGTCATGATTGTGGACACATATATCCACACATTGACGTGGAATGTGCCCACCGATGTACTCAGGTGGTGGTATGCTAGAGTGGGTGGATGCCATTCATGGGTGAGCATGCTCATTTATTCGATCCAGTGGGTGCTAGTGGTAAATGTGCATGTACCATGTTATTGAGTGAGAGGGATGAGGCATGAGAGAGGAGACACAACGAGCTAGAGAGCTGTGGGTGGAGGTCCCTAGCAGGATGTATTTGTGAGGTTTGTGGAGCTACAGGTCATTTTGTGGAGCAGTTGATTGAGGTTACATTATTATTGGCAGGTAGAGAGATATAGGGGCCATGATCAGCGACGAGATTAAGCGGTGAAGCATCTAGTTCTAGAGCTCCCAGTTTTGTAGATAGTGATAGTGATGATGAGATATGATATATAGTGATGTAGTGATGTATGGGGTTGCCCCAATGTTGAATTTTTTGTAACTATGATTGTGAACGATATATATATATATAGGACTATTGGTGTATTTTCATTGTATTTGATGTTTATTGATGTGTGATGTGATGATTGGGACTCATATCTTGATGTATGATGTGTTGATTATTGTTGTTATATTTGATGTGTGATGTTTTGATCATTGTTATTTTTGTTGATTTGATTTGTAAATGTAGTTGTTGATGTTGACTAATGAATAATGATGATTAATGTGATAATATAGATAGATAAATGATGATGATAGATATAGTGTATATATGTGATGTCATGAATAGAGTTATGATAAACAAGAAAGTATGTATAAAATGAATGATATAAAAGAGTATGTGAATGAGATGGTCGTAAAAGTGTACTTAAGTGTGTGAATATGATGAAGAGGGGGGAAGGAGAATAGTGATGCCCCCAGTGTGTAGATGATAAGGTTCATTTATATAAGACCCCTCAAATAGTCAATAATGAACCGTAAAGCAAGAGTGTGTCATCGAGAAATGATATGATAGTATATGCTAGATAAATATATCGATATAATGTGTAGCACAAAGATATGGTGAGGTTCTTATTATAATAGATCCCTCAACAGTCATGTAAGAACCATAAGAACATGAGTGCATCATCGGGGGGTAAGGTGAGGAAAATCACCTACCAAAGACCAAAGGGTGTGGAGTGGTGGAAGCATGTGGAATGGAGAAGCATGAGCATATGAACCAAAATGAATGCCTGATGAAATGGTGCCAATGATGGGAGATGTAGTGGTGGGAAGTGTAGATGTTGATGGCTTAGGAAGCCAATGTGTAGTAGTAGCATTATGTGGTGGATGAGATGGTGCAAAGCAGTGGATGAATGAGATGGAGAGCATGAATAATGACCTGTGGTGGTGGATGAATAATGACCTTAGAACTAGATGAAGGAGATAAGTCAACTGGAGTAATAACACACTTGTGTGGAAGTGGAGACATAGACCGCTCATGAGAGTGAGAGCCAAAGGAAATGACACCCTTATCTTCTAATTTTTGTAATCTATCATGAAGGGCACAAAAATCATTGTCATGATGGCCATTGATATGATGATAGTTGCATAATAAGGTTCGATCATGTTGGCATTGTAAGTGATGAGGTGGATGATGTTGATTAGAAGGTAAATGAATCAAATGCTTGTCAAGAAAGGCATGCAACACATCATGAGGTCTAACGTGATGAGAAAAGTGTAATGGCTCCCATGAAGGAGATGCAAAAGTTTGAGGTGGAGCCTGACGTAGTGGAGGAGATGAAGGATGCTTATGCAATGGAGAAGATTGAACTTTCTTGTGAGGTGGAGGAGATGGAGACCATGGAGGATGCTCAATAGATGGAAGTGGAGAAGAACTAGATGATGCAATAGTAGAAACGATAGGAGGAGGATCTATAACATGTGCAACAATGAGATCTTGTTCTAGATCGATGACTTTATAAGCATAAGAGTGTGAATGATTCACATGTGTCATATTGCAAGTGCTCTTTTAAAGTAAGAATCAAGCCATGACAAAAGATGAATTACTTTTCTAAGTCAATGGGATGAAATACTAACTGATGCATGCAAGCATTGAAGTGCAAAATGTAATCAATGATAGGTTTTTTTTGCCTTGATGTAAGCTAGGTAAATGGTCATGTGTGACTCTAGGGCCATTGTTAAGTATGAAGTGATGAAGAAATACCTCTTCCATCTCACAATAGGTACTAATAGATCAAAAGGTAAATGTGTGTACCATTAGAGAGCATCAAGCAATAAGACTATGATGAAAGGATTTAAGCAATAATCGATCATTGGAGTAAGAAGCCATAGCGAGATGATAGTGCTTGAGATGTAAATATGGGTTGTCAGTACCATCAAAGCATGAAAATGTAGGCATAATGAAATCCTTGGGGAATGCTGAATTGTGAATCTTCTTTGGAATAGGATTTCCATGTAAATAATTGTTATCAATGGAAGCATAATAGGCCTTGATTTTCAAGAGTGAGAGATTGGACCTGAGATTGTAATTGACCAACAACATGCATGAGTGATAAGATATCCTGTGATGGAATAGTAGGAGATGTAGATGGTGTATTGAGTGGTTGTATCTTTCCATTATGAGTGATCATAGGAATATCAAAAGAAGAAGTGGAGGATGCCGATGTTATAGGCACCATAGGTGTAGGTGAGAAGAGGTAATGGGTGGTGAAGAGCATGGAATATCGATAACATCATTAGGAATATCATTGGAATAATTGTTAGGAGATGAATTAATGGATGGAGATGATTCAACATGCATGTTACTAGACACAATCTTCAGAAGGAGATGAAAGTGGAGTGGGGATTCACATTCAACAATATGCAAAGAGGTGGAATCATTACTATCATGTGCCTCATCAATATAAACAAATATTTGGAGGCAAGGATTTCATCAAGTGTATCATCAATGTATAATGAAGAAGAGATAGTATGAGATGTAACCTTAGAATCACTTGAAACATTTTTAGAAATGTAAGGAGTATGAGATGTAGTTATATAATTATCCTAACTAGTATTAGAAGCAAGATCATGCACATGTATATTATCATTATGTGTTGTATTTGTACTACCACTATCAAGGTTAAGAAAATAATCAATAATAGCCTCATCTAGAGTTGCAGTAGAAATAGAAGAAGGTGGAGGAGCCTTATTATTGATAGGATAGCTAAGATGACAACCCAAAATCTTGTTGGATCCGAAACAATACTAATGGTAGAATGATCAAAGCTAGTAGGAATATTGCATTCATTGGCCAAAATATGTCTTTGAATCTCATCTGGAAGAGTAATATTGTGATAGAGAGAGTGTGAAGTTCAGCGATAGTTACTTCATCATATATAGGGTTTATACTCTCATGAGGCATAGCTTGGGTAGGAGGAGAAGAGCTACTCTTAGCCATTAGGGTTTTAGTGGATCCTAGGGAAATGAGTTCTAAGCTATGGGTTCACCAAAATGATTTAATAAAATATGAATAATTTTATTAAAATATAAAAGCAATGACTGCTATAAATGACATACAATGAAATATAAATGCTAGGAAATTTATTTGATTTTAATTATGAAAGGAAATGAGAGAGATAAGACACTTACCTTGATTTTTCTTGTCTGAAGTGTGCCTAGGATGAAGAATGTGATGAAATAGAAATACAAACCATTCACAACGAACCTCAAAAAATGTAGAGGAGTGGAAATGCCTAGACATGGGCTCTTGGGCAAGAACAGGAGCACATGTAGGCGCCCAAGACCTCTGTAGGGGAGCTAGAGTCTACAGAAAAGGTTAGAACCTAGTTTGATATTGTTGCTAGGGTTTCACATTTATTCTCCTTTGGTCACTTGTATGTTGCACTGGATCGCTTGAGGTACTCGTAAATCTGCACATAAATATCCTCCTACAAAACCCTCAAAAAACATCAAATCCTAAAAAATAAAGATGCAAAATGAGGGGTTAGACTATCCTCAAATTGTCACAACTAGTGAACTTACGATTAAGCATTGCACTACATCTCAAACCCAATGTAGTTCTATGTGCTTGTGTGTGCAATAGTTCTCATAGGTTTCCCTCATGCTAATGACGCCAAGATAGCGGGTAGTAGCTAGATAAAATGAAAATGTGTGGATGGAATAGAATAAACTCCCCTTCCTATGTAGTGTGTATGTAGAATAATGAGCCCAAGATGTGATCCCTTTGATATGTAGATAGATAGCCCTTGATAGAAATTTTCTCCCTTATTATGGTATGTATGTTGTGTTTATATATGGATCTCTTGCTTGAATTTCAACACTAATGACCGACATGCTGACTAGTACCTTGGGATATGAGTGGGAAAACCAAAAAGGCCAACCTCAAGTGTCAAAAATAAAATCAAACATAAAGGGCACGAGCACCCAAGATGGATAGGAGTGCCTGGGTGTTAGTGTCCAGTCCTGAGCTCTAGTGTTGAGAGAAAATGACAAAAATGAGTGGAGGCTGATTGATGGGGATCCCTATGATATGACCATAATCTTGGTGTATGAATGAGAAGTGTGAAAGATAAAATCAAATAGAAACCAACAAGACAAATAGATGGACTAGGGAATGGGTCACTAGTGAATACTTTTTGATGCAGGAGCATCTCTCCTTGGGATAAATTTTGGGTTGATTAAGTCAATTTTGGTTTGAAAAAGTAATCTATGGGGTCCTTTAAGTACAAAAGTGTATTTTGAATGCATGTCTTGTTATGTGGGTAAGTCAAGTATCCAAAATTCAAATAATGAACTTTCCTCCAAAAGTGTTGTTATGAGAAATTTGAATTCCCAAATCCATTCTTGGCTTGTGAGGAGTGTTCATAGTCTTAGATGGCTAGGAGGTTTTATATGTTGTTGGTCATGATAACTAAAGTCACCAATGTGTGTGAAGGGATCAAATGATATAATAAAGAGTCAGCAATTATAATTTACATAGTTAGTGAACTTATGACAAGTGCTCAATAATTAGTTAGGGTTCAAGAGGATGTATTTTAGAGGGAAATTCAAGAACAAGTCGGTGAATCTATGTGTATGGAGAATGGCTCGTGGAAAGAGCCTTGAAAAAGAGATTTTTAAGGGAAGTTCAGAATTCTAATAAGATACTTTGTTTCAATGTGAAAATTTGTAACTTATGTGTATAGGAAGGTATCTTGGCCATGAATGTGAGCCTTTCAATGTGATTGAAGTATGAAACTAGTAATTTCCTATTGAATCTCATATATGCACTAGGAAATAGTAAATGTACTCTGCCTGATCTATTAAAGCCATGAAACAATTATCTTCAGTTGTGATAGTGTGTACTCCTCTCAAGAAAAGGAACCGACTGATATTGGTGCCAATTTCTTGATCCATATTTTTGTTTTTCTATTTATAGAGTGGATGACATATCATGGAAAAGGTATGTATGCATTCAAGAAGAGTTAGCCATTATTAAAGTTGAATTTTTTTAGAAATAGAGTCACTACGAAACACAGTCCAAGAAAGGTTCTTTGAAGTATTCTTTGAGTTTTTGGTGTCTACCTCCTCTATAGACTGCTTAGAAATGTTCTTCATGATTTTACAGACCTCTCACTAGAAGATTAAGGTTGTATTTTGAGTGAAATTCTTAAATTTTGGTTAATAGTTCTTCTCGGGATAATGAAGAAACCTAGTCAAAGTTTGGAAGAAGGAAACCCTAGGTAAGTCCTCTACTTTATAGAGAGACATCAAAACTTGCAAGAACCTTCATTATGATGTTATCAATCATTTGGGATGAAGTGAGGAGTAATGAAGAGAAGTTTGTATTGATTAATCTTAATCGTGGACTTAAGAAGTGCGGGTGACTGTGCATTTTGGTAATGTTGTGTTTCTCCATAGAAGTTGGTGTAAAGGCTTGAATAAGGATTCTTAGTTGACTCCTAATAAGAGAACAATTTGGATGTTTATAATGATAACTCCATTAATGATAAGTAAGCTGTGTTGTTGAGTGAGGGCTTTGGATAACTATGTTGTAATTCTGCACATGGACAAAGTAGCAAAGAAACCAAACAGAGGAAGGATTTTTCATGCTTTATAGAACTTTTGGGTAAGATAAATTGATGAAGAACATTAAGATCTATCCTCAGACAAAATTTTGATCCTTATATTGAAGTTTATAGGAAGATATGACCATATTACACCTCCCGGGATCCTATAATGCACAAAGTTAGGGTTTTGACAAAGGTGGAGTGCTAAAAATACCTAGACAAAGAAATTAACCCTAAAATTTGGTAGAATTGATCTTGAATTATTTCCTAAGATGTTAAAAGGAGAAATTTTAAGTTTCATAGCTTACTTTTAGAGTTATACTTACCAATCTATAGGAGGCATGATACACAATCTATAAAAGGCTAATAATAAAGGGCATGTAATGAAGGAGCCATGAGCTAAGTTGGTAGTATGAAGGAGAAAATATAGGGGCATGAAGTAATCCTAATGGTTATAAAAAAAGTGCAAATGGTGTCTTCAAGCTAATTGTAAAGAGAATTACATGTGACAGAAAATTTCCTTAGGTTACTTGAGCAAGATTAAGCCAAAGGAGAAAAAGTAAGGTGAAGCTAATGGATCAAAGAGTTGAGTCTCCAAAATTTGTGAACATATTTTAATGAGCAAAAATAACTATGGGAGTTTACTAGACCTTCGAGTAGCTTTAGGAACCTAGGGCCAGAGTGGAACAAACTATATTGTCTTAAATGGCAAGTAGGGCAGCTTTTGAAAGAAGAGAGGAATAATGAGTTATCGAAGCTGGGAATGCATTTATTCATTGTTCTAAAACCATGGTGAGTATACAAACAGGGTATAGAATATTCAAAGAGGTCAATAAATGTAAAATTCCAAATTTTCCAACAAAATAACAAACTCAAGAAGTAGAAGGTGGAGGAAAGAGAGATAAGAGAAGATAGAAGGATCTTTTCAAGACTTAGGGGCATTTTGTTAGTTTATTGGGTATGAACTTACATTTTTAGAATAGGGAAGAGTATTAGGGGAGTGTTATTTTATTTAGAAGATCAAATTTTGGAAAATTGAACTATTCTAGACCTAGAAATCAAGACTTCCAAACAAGGAACTAGACCATTGAGTGTAATTGATTGTGCAAAACATGTCAGTATGATCGAAAGGGTGTGTTGCACTACATCACTTTTCTTACGCAAGATCCATATAAAAACAACATACTTGGCAAGATAGTAAATAGTAGTAAGTGCGTGATTTTGTGTCTACAACAACAATGTTATCATGGTTTTCCATATCATGGTGCATCCTATAATATGCCACATTAAATATTAGGTTGCTTGATAAAATCCATCATTGTGTAAGATATGTAACATTCATATATCATCTATACAAAGATCAACACTCATCCTTTCATGACCTAAATCTCATTACATCATATCACATCTACTAATCATAATCAACATCCATAACTACTTTGGCTCTCCATTTAGACATTTACCTTATACATTTTAAGATCCCATTTGTGTCTTCCATCCATACATGACCTCTCAATGAGGTATCATCATAATAACCATGCCACTAGGGGCATCTCCTTTTCGACATAGTCACATGCCTTATGAAATCAGCCTATCAATCCCTTGAGTAAAATTTTCTAATGTAGCCCATCAATCAACATTTCTAAGTTTTATCTTCCTTCCAAATCAACTATCAACCCCTTCACAAAATCCATGAAGTGTCCCATAAATCAACATTTCCAAGTGTTATATATCTTACAAAATCAACCTATTTATCCCTTCACATAATCTAATAAAGTGTCCCATCGATCAATATTTATAGTTCCCTTATTATTCTTATTAACCATGCCACCTGTGAGCATCTCCTTCTAACACTCCATTTTACTTTCTTCTTCCGCCATCGACCTCTTTTCCACCCGTTAAGAGTCCTCGTGTCTTTTTCATGCACACATGGTCTCTTTAGGGGCATCACCCTATCAATCCACTTATTTTATTCCAACATCCATCTATTTTTTTACCTTTCTTTGAAATGGTGCCCTACCGTGACAACTTCCCAAAAGAGGGGAAAATTAGACACCCCAAATCTAGCACCCACAAAATTCATTTCTAAACCAAACAAATCTTATTAATCACACTAATTAATTCATTAAAACATCCCCAACTCATCTCACATCCCATAATATCCCTTGACCAATTAATCACAATAAATCACTTGTAATCACTCTTAACTAGACACTAATACTACATCTTTGTTATCCGACATTTTCTAAACTCAACTAACCTCCCCTACCTAAAACTTACATGAAAGACTTTCCAAAGGTAAAATACACCATTCTCATGCAATATTTCCATTTATAGAAACCTTACTAAATTAAGAAACCATCATATGTAAGAGCCTTGCCAAATTTAGAAATCCTTCCATTTTGGAAAAGTTTCGTACCTTGTCCTCCTCCTTACAAGCAAGATACCCTATCTTGCAAAAACCGCTTGAGTATCCACATTCATTGAAGAAAATTAACGTGATAAGGAAATGATTTGCATTTTTTATGTTTTTGCATTTGGTTTCTCTTCTTAGCTTTATCTTAGGGTGTTATGTTAGGTTTCAAACTAGGTTGTTCTTCGTGTCGATTCATATTTCATGGTAGGTCTTTAAATTTGCATGCATACACCCAATTTTATAGAAACCAATAATATAAAATGAGGTTAGGGGGAATACTATACCTAAAATTCGTGATTTTTAGGATTACACAATGTACCACTCGAAAAGGGGGAACCACTATGGGTTTATTATGAATGATGCTAAGGCGGTGGGTTTCATTAGACCTAATATAAAACACATGTTCCAATTTAACCACACATCTATAGATGTAGGCTCTAAGTCACATGGTTGAAAGGGAATGAAGCATACTCGTGTCCCCACCATACTTATAGTATTTGATTATTCTCGAAAGGGAACCAAAGATGAGGATTCACTTATATTTGAAAATATTGAAATTTGAAATAGAAATGTATGTCACATAATGTTTGTAGATTGTATTTATAAATCGAAATTAAGCCATCAATCAATATCATGCCTCCTAAATTTGTTACAAAATGTAATGTATTTGTATTGAAATATGTTTCATTATGCCTAATTCAATGTATAATTTTTTTATATTCTATAATTTTTAAAAACTTTTTGAAATCGACTATCCAAACTACATCGAATAGGATCATAAAATAAAGGACAAAATCAACCAATTGATCCTTTCCAAACCTAATGGTTTTTTCCACAATGAATTTTATGTCCTCAGAACATGTTTGAAACCATATACATGTATATGTACCATGTTCACTATATTATGTACCTTTTATGTTTCTAGAAATAAGCTTATATTTCTATAATAAGATTATCCAATTTGTGATTTAATCACTTATTCCATAAAAATTTAATTCATCACATTCATCACATCTTACCCATGAGTAATTAAATCACTTATTAAATATTTAATTACGCTTCTTCCCATGCATCTTAATCACTTATCTACCCCAAATTTATTCTACCCATGTATCACATCCATTTTTAATCTTCCTAATGGGATATTTCCGTGGTCGGGATAAGTCTTGTCTTTCTCGAATCGATCAATTTGGCCATCTCGGAGTCTTCTCCGCGATCGGCGCCGACCCATTGGTCGGGCGCCGATTTTATAGAGCGGCGCCGATTATAAAAGCAGTCCGTAATAGCTCTCGGCTCAAGGACCGAAAAAGAGACGAACGAGCGAAAGAAAGCACTTACGCACGAACAGAGCGAGAAAGATTCAGGTCGTAAGAAAGGGAGATCTTTTTAGCATCAATTGTCTCGCTTAGGGAGATCTCGTCCTAATCAATCCCCGAGAGGAGCACCGTTATCTCGCCTCGTATCATATCAACATCATACACCATCATCTATCATCTAGTGACTGACTGCTCCAGCGTCTCTCCATCTTCTCGCACATCTTGCAGACTACATTCACCTTCCAATCCCCGAATCTCATCGCAGCGCCCCCGATTGGTCGGGCCTCCCTTCCTGACATCGATCTTATCCGGCCGACGCCGATCAGTCCTTGCCGACGCGATCACATGGGCCGCGCCGATTCTACCTGGGCCGACGCCGATTTCATCGCAGTGTAAAAGGTCACAGTGTAACACAAACCAAAGATTATTTCGCAGCTTCCTCGCTTTTTCGTACTTTTCGTCACTGCTTTGGGCTTTTTTTTATTACCGCAATCGTAAAATCTAGTCTTTATTTACATCTTTATCATGTATGCTTCTTTTCTTTATCAAAACGTGGATCGACATCCGCCAAGGAAGTTTATCGCTTCCTGACCCGCTCTCGGGCAAACCCACCCAAATATCTTCTAACGCCATCTTTTTCTCACAAGCACGGTGTTTTGCAAAGTTACTCGGATCTATTGTGTAAATTGCTCGTGTACGCCTGCCTTGTCTACATCGGCTTCCTCATCCATCTACATCTTCATCGTGTATCGATTTCACTGAGGTTTTTCGTGGTTTTTGTGCTTAGTTTGGTGCATTAACTCGACGGAGTAACAAGCGCAAATTCTTGATCTACATTCTCGCACGCCGCGGTGGGACCCAACCAAAGTCCCTTATTGGTAAGTTCATTTCTTTTCTAGTTTTGAACTTTGTTCCTTTTCTTCACCGATTTCTATCACCCTATTTGAGCATTTTGCTCATCATTTCAATCTTGCTTTTAGGCGAAATCATTATCTGGAAATTTTTCTATTTTTAGAAATTTTTTCGTTTCACCATTATCTGGATGTATCTTTCCGGATCTTGTTTGTTGTTTGCTTGATCTTTTCTTGCGGAGCACTTTGCTTGCTCGTGGGATTGTTCGAGGGGAAGAGCTCAACAACGCGCTTTTGAAGTCCACACACCTTGGAGAGCTAAACCTACAGGTATTCCTCTTTTTCGGTGTTTTCTCCTTTTTTTTTTAGGATTTCTTTGTTGGTTATCTATCACATCCAAATACTTCAGTTTTTTTTGGTGCTTAAAAAGAACTTAATCGCATTTGGGAAAGAACTTGTTTGACTTGTCTTCATCGAAATCAAACATTTCGTTTTAAGTGCTTAAAAAGAACCTTTTCTTTGTCATTGCTGCATGCTTTTTCATCTAGTCTTAATTAGGTTGGAGAATTGATCAAAATCGGTAGTGACACTATTTGATTTTTATTTTTCACCCTTGCACACAAAGCCAAAATCACTAGGTATAAAGCATTTAAACAAAACTCCTTCCCTGGCCTCGCCTACTTGGAAGTGATATCCAAGAGGAAGAGCCTACGCGGTACTCGGGCCGCGCTATAAATTCACGGAAGATTTTGGTATATATTGGCAAAGCACCCGACTCCCTTATCGCAGCGGTGTGTGAAGTGCGGGGGTAGGCCCCTATATCAAGCCACGACTGTCTTTTTATCAAGTGCCTTCGACTCCTCACCAAACATTACCCAAACCATCCTAGTTTGGCTATCTGAGTAGTTCCTGTTCTAAAAAGCCTTCCCTAACATTTTTCTTTTCTTAAAAGCATCAAAATTTAAAGGAGATAATCACTTGCGCTGCTTGAATTGTTTGTGCATTAGCTAGGACAATCTTCTTTCTTGCTTGCTTATGACGGTTATCACCCGGTCACAATCTAGGAAAATGGCCCAACAGGTTCCTTCTTCCTCCGAAATCACCACCTGCGGGATGTTTTTCGGCACCCTCCAATCTTCCTGACCACCAAGTAGTGGGTTCCCCTCATGGTCGTATAATCCTTTCCATCAAGCCAAAACAATCCCATCACGTCCAAGCCTTCTCCTAGTCCATCGTAAATATCTTCTCGACTGAGTCTATTCCTCGCGGGATCTCGATTTGTGCTCTCTGATCGTAATCCGGTAGCCCTCATGGACTACCTAGTACACAAGTCGATCCAAATATCTGACCAAGACCCACCAATCCGACAAGTGTACAATTATCCTCGTGGATCATCCCAGGCCTCTTTTGAGCAGTTTGCACCATCTCTCTTGCCTCGAGCCACGGAGAAGGGCGAGGCCCCTATGCCTCCATTTTCTCTTCCACCTACCATGTCAACTAGTTCTCAATTAGTCTTACCTATCCCTAACATCGCAGTTACCTCGAATATTCCACAACCCGTTTCTGAGAGGTCTTCTGCCCTTGCTATGGTAAATGCGTCGGCACACCCGCACATTGCCGTCAATTCATCTATGCCCTCCATCGTTTCCCAAGGTCAATACCTCTTCATGAGCCAACCCCCTCCGAATAGTCAGTTGGCTCCTACTTCGCCCTCTGGGGGTCTTTCTTCCAATATTCCAGTGATCGTGACATTCGCCCATCCTCTAGTATCGGCACCCTTGATACCTAATTCGGCAGTAGAAGGCCCCTTTCAAGTCTTGTTCCCCAACATGTCCAAACCAACCAACACCCATATTCCTCAATCTGTCCCTATTCAATCAACAAACATAGGAGTCCACCAATCACAGGCTCCATTCGTCACCCAACCTATATTTTCTCAACCACTTATTATCTCACAGCCTGCCTATACGCAAGCTACCTCACAACAAATACCTCACCAGGTGTCACCCAAAACACCTGGTTATTCCTCTTATCATCCTATCCAACAACAGATGAATCCCCCATTGACACCTCAACAACACCCACTACTTGCTTCTTATGTAGGACATACCAATGTACCTCCTCCCCAATCGGATGTAGTTCAAATTCTCTTCAAGAAAATTGCAGACTTGGAAGCCTCCACAAAAGGAGCCCGTCCTTCATACTCCTTTGAAGAAGTGTGCAATGAACCCATTCATCCTTCGGTGGCTTTTAAGCCTTATCCTCCCCAATGGGAACTTCCCAAATTCTCAAAATTTCATAGTCGGGAAGACCCTCAACAACATCTGCGAGCATTCAAACATGCTTGCTACCTTATCGTCCAGGACCAGGAACTCATGCTCCGTACCTTTCCTATGTCTCTAGCGGGTCCCGCTTTGGACTGGTACAATAACATCCCTCAACATTCTTTGTTTTCTTTCTCTCAATTGGCCCAGATGTTTGTTGAAAACTTCTCAATAAATATCGCCCATAAGATCTCAATTACAGATCTTTACAACATTCGCCAATTCGACGATGAGTCTATTGCAGACTTTGTCGCTCGTTGGAGAGGAATAATCAACCAATTGTCTTTCTCCCTTCCTCAATCCCAACAAATCGAGTTGTTCACCCGATCTTGTGCTAATCACATTTCTTCCACTCTAAGGATCCAAACTTTTCATACCTTTGAAGAGGCCTTTACAATGGCACGCAAACTTGAATCTCGCGCCATTGAACAAGGGAAGCTAAAACTTCGCTCCAAATCTAAACCAGATTTTTCTCGCTTTACCAAACCAAATTCTTCCCCCTCTAAAGATAAGAATCAAGGGTCCACAAATGCTATCGTATTAAAAACACCAAGAACCGATAGTACTCCTAATCAACCATCACGAAGAGACCCTTCATCTACTCGAAAAGGGCCTTCATCTTCTCGATCCTTCGCTCCATTGGGGGAATCATATGCCTCTATCTTAGAAAAAATGTTGGAAGTTCGCATGATCGAACTTCCACCCATTAGGGATATTGATGAAAGTCGAGAACGTCCTTTCTGGTATAGGGAAAACGATTTTTGCCACTATCATAGAACCAAGGGTCATGACATCGAGCGATGCCAGACTTTCAAAAACCTTGTCCAAAAATTCATTGATAAAGGCGAGCTTATTCTAGATAACCCAAATGCTCCCCCAAATCAAGCACTGGACGTTTTCAAACAACCCTTCCCCAATCATGCCCCAAATCATAATTCTTCGGAATCTCAAAAACCAAACACCCACACTATCAATTTCATCTCTACCGAGGAATCTTCTTCTGAAACCAATCTATCCGCAAACACATCAATCGAATCAGATCCTCCTTCCTCTTCATCAATCACGGGAGTTCCAATATCTTTAGATAGTCCACCTTTGAATATCCCTACATTGCTAAACACGGAGTCATCTCTCTCCGCTCCTTTGTCCGATCTCCCATCCATACCCGAGACAGTGTCATCCTCATCTGTCTCATCATCAGACATTCTTTCAATGCTCGAGGCAATCACATCCCTCCGAGTTTCCACTACGGACACATCTACTTCCGTTGCTCCCATTCCCGCCGCAACTATGCCTTTGGTGAATGTACCCATAATTGTGCCGACTTCGACGGAAGTGTCTTCGATCTTGACCCTTCCTATCTCTTTTCCTACTACATCAGAAGTTCTCCCTCCGCAAGGCACTCCTTCTTCATCACTCCCTTCTCCCATCAATAGTGTTACTTCACCTATTAAGGAAAAATCAAAAGAAGTAACACCAACACCTGCACACTCGATTCCTCAACCTAAACCGCGACAACCAAAATCTAACACTACACCATCAGTACCATCCCACTTGCTTCCTCCGAAAAGTTACAGTCACCTTATGCCGTGGAAGTTGTCACCATCCCTGAAAAAGGAAAACCCATATTTCGAACCATCAAGACCCTTGGTGCTCTTCCACAAAAATCTCTCTCTACGCCTCATAAACGATTGGATTTGCCCACTGAGAAGGCGTCTTCTTCTACACATCCATCAAAGTCATCATCTTCTTCTTCATCAACACCCCTAAAAGTAGACTTACCTACCCAAAAGATGCCACCTCTTCTATCAAGATCCTCATCTTCATTACCAAAAACCAAAGCACCCTATATTCCTCCTATTACACCTACCTTGAGGACTTCTTCCTCATCCGAATCAATATTATCTAAATCATCCGTAAATCCGACTAAGCAACCCCCTTTGTCTCCAAAGACCGCAAAATCTGTCACATTTCCATCCTCCTCAAAATCTATCTTAGGGGCTCCCCCTCCACCAAAGTCAATCATGTCTCATTTACTCCCATCCCAAGCACCCAAGACTGCTCCTCCAAATGTCCAAACAAATAAGAGGATCCCTAATAAAAATGTTAAACCTAACATGCAAGTTCTTTTACCTCGGCAGTCGGTTAATGTAAAAGAACCATCTTCATCATCTCCATCCTCATCTTCGTCTACCGGATTTTACACCGAAATCCTTCATCAACTTATCCAATCTTCATCTATAACCCTTCCTCCGATTAAACCATATAACCCGAAAGGAGTGAAACCTGCTTGGTTTAACTCTGATTTGATTTGTGCCTACCACCGTACTCCGGGTCATGATACTGAGGGATGTAAAGCTCTCCAAGCCGTTATCAAGAACCTTCTAGAAGAAAGTGACCTTTTGCTGGAGGAGGAGGAACAAGTACCTCCTGTCACCCTAGCCTCATCCGAACCTCAACCATCCATTCAGACCTCTAGTGGTTCCACGTCGCCCGATCTTCCACCCTCCCAAATTGACATGATCCATATCGCCACTAGAACCCAACGTTATCATAACCCATCTTCATCTTCAACATCTAGACCACGGGTTGTCATTTCTGCAGCCCCTGAAGGCGTGTCTCCTTCCTCATCAGCCCCACGACCCAAGGTCTCCATTCGTGCCGCACTGACTCAAGTTCCCGTGATCCGCTGAGGAGAGTGTCATGAAGCAACTCACCCAAGCTCCGGTCAAAATGTCTCTTTTTGACCTCATCCAATCCTCCCCACAACATCGCCAAAGCTCTAATCGATAATCGCGCCGCATCGCAAAGAAATTCCGATGAGCCCCAACCCTTCGAGTTGGTTGTTGATTGAATGGTCCATCGACCGCCATTTCTTTTGAGGATTCGAAATTCCTCATCTTTCTTCGAGGATTCGAGGCTCCTCTTCATCATACCCAAGTCAATAACACTCGCCTTAAAACGTGTTATGATCGAGCAAGTGGAGCTGCTCTCAACGTCATCTCCTCCCACACATTCGAACAACTTAAGTTACCAAAGAATGTGGTGTCACCTCCACCCTTCGCCTTCGATCATTTAACGATCAGCCTAGCAAGCCACTCTAGAACCGTGGTCTTACCCATCCGAGTAGGTAAGAAGTCGCTCCATGAACTCTTCTATATTGTCAAGGAAAATTCCACTATAACATGATCCTCTGACGCTCCCGGATTCGCGCAATGCATTGTCCCATCCACCCTCCATCGATGCCTAAAATATCAATATGAGGGCAAAATATACACCCATCCAGAGATCCTTTTCCTTCGCACAATGCGACATGACCATTAGGTCCGCCTTTAAAAGAAAATACATCTTCTCCAAATGGGGCCTCATCTTCTTCCATGCCTGCAACCAAATTACCGGATTTACAAAATCTGGAAGAGACATTGCAGCGTTTCTCACTAGGGGAGCTTCCTCTCTTATCTTTCGATGCCCATCTCAAACCTAATGAGTATGGTAGACCGCATAAGCAACTCCGAATATCAACCAGTCTCTGGCCGCATCGTCACCATTGGTTCGCCCAATCAATGCACTCAATTTCATCTACGGTGGTCTTGATACACCTCATTATCGCCCTGATTCTCCTCCTAGAGCCAAACCTTACCTAACAGGGTTTGATTATCTACAGAATCCCACGTTTGCAAAAACTTATCTATATCGATGCGCGTGGAAAGGCTTTGGCCTTGGAAAATATGAACAAGGTATACATGATCTCAAATCCATTCCTACTCTCATGCCACATCAAAAATTTGGGTTAGGATTTAAACCCTTCGCAGGCCACCGTCACTATTCTCGATGAACCCTTCCTACTAAGGAACCATCTTCTCCCACTAAATCAAGCATCACTGATGTGGATGACGACATTTCCATCCCACCTAACTTTTTTTTTTTTTTTTGATCAATACCATTTCCTTAGGGCCGTTAGTCTATGAGACTAACAATCGGTCCGCTTCTATACCATTAATCTTTCCTGAAATAGTTGGAGACGACTCTCCTACTATCAACACTATCCACCGTATGGATGATGATTCTGTCCTCACCTATCTAGGGGGAGGATTCATATCTCCCAAGACTATTCCTTCGACACGTCTACCCTTCTCAACGAAGCCACTATCGACCTTAATATAGGGACTTCAAGACCTCGCATCATTAAGGTGGCCAATCCCTTAATCCACAGGAGTTAGGGACTTTACCGCTTTTCTTTCCAAACATCACAAGCCTTTGCTTGGTCATATGAGGATATGCCTGTGAGCTCGATCCCGATATTGTGGTCCACAATATCGTTACCCTTCCCAACATCAAACCAGTCAAGCAAAAATTGCGTAAAATGCACCCTAGAGTAGCCCTTCTTGTCAAAGAAGAGTTACAGCGCTTGCTCTCGGCTAACTTCATCCAACCCATCGATTATCCGCAATGGGTGTCCAATGTAGTACCAGTAACTAAGGCTACTGGGAAGATTCGAATTTGTACCGACTTCCGGATCTTAATCTCGCTGCCCAAAGGATGATTTTCCTCTTCCTAATATCGATCAACTCGTAGATTTAATCATGGGTCATGAGATGCTTTCTTATGGATGGTTTCTCCGATATAATCAAATCCTCATCGCACTGTAAGACCAACATAAGACTTCCTTCATAACTCCTCGGGGACCTTTTGCTATCGTGTCATGCCTTTTGGCCTTAAGAACGCAGGAGCAACCTATCAACGAGCAATGACATACATCTTCCATGACCTCTTACACAAAATCAGAGGATTATGTTGACGATCTCTCGGCAAATCCAAACGCCGTCAGGATCATCTTTTCATCCTTGCACCTCTCTTTGAGAGGCTTGTCCGCTTCTGTCTTCGTCTAAATCCAGCTAAGTGCGTATTTGGCGTTCTCACTGGTAAACTTTTAGGTTTTATCATTTCCATCAGGGGCATTGAAGTCGACCCCGCAAAAATAAAAGCTATCCTTGAGATGCCTCCCCCTTCTAACTTAAAGCAACTCCGCAGTCTCCAAGGACGTCTTCAGTCAGTGCGTCGTTTTATCTCCCAATTGTCGGACCGTTGTCAACCTTTTCACCATCTTCTCCGTAAGAATGTTCATTTTGAATGGGATGAGCATTGCCAAAAGGCCTTTGATAATCTCAAAGCTTATCTTCTTTCTCCACCTGTGCTTACACCTCCACGCGAGGGGGAGCCTTTCTATCTTTATATCTCTCGTGATCGACCATGCTCGGGAGCCATGATCTCAGACGGACACTTGTGGTAAAGACAACAAGCTGTCTATTACATCGCCGCACCTCCATGAGTATGAGACACGCATTCAAGCTGAAAACTATGTTGCGCTCTCTTCTTTGCAACTTCTAAGCTTCGTCACTATCTCCTTAATCATAAAACTTACATTGTCACAAGTGTCAATCCACTTAAGACAATCCATGCAAAGCCTTATCACAATGATCGTATCACCCGTTGGCTTATGCTCATGACAGAGTTTGACCTCGAGTTTATCCCGCAAAAGGCTATCAAGGGTCAGGTTATTGCAGATCAATTAGCTGATGCTCCTCTTCCGGACACTCGTGACCCCCTTGCTCAATTCCCCGATGAATTTATCCAACAAATTGATTTTGGTCTATCTCCATTTAAAGTAAAACTCTTCTTTGATGGATCCAAATGCCAGCAAGGGGGAGGTGCGGGTTTCGTGATGATTCCTCCTTGGGGTATGCCTATCCCAGTCGCACACAAATTAAACTTTGAGTGCACCAATAATATGGCTGAGTACGAAGCTCTTGTCTTAGGTCTTCAAAATGCCATTAATCTCGGCGCTCGTCATATTGACATCTTTGGTGATTCTGAACTCATCGTTAACCAAGTCACGGGTGTCTATCAATGCAAGAATGATATCCTTCAAAAATATCGCGACATCGTTCTTGCCCAACTCCAATCTTTCGACAAGTTCACTATCCAAGCCATTCCGCGTACTGCAAATCGATTCGCAGATACCATGGCCTCTTTAGCCTCCCTTATCCCGCTTTTACCAAGACTCGCCTTTATGTGGTCAGGCAACGATCGATCAACCATCTTATCTTGGGCAACTAACGCCAATCAATGCTGCTGCCACAACCCATACTGTGGATGAGTGGTATCAACAGATAGTTGATTATCTATCTCATTCGGTCCTTCCTCCGCATTTGTCTCCCAATGGTAGAAGGTCTTTTGTCCAACGCGCCAATCGCTACACTATCCTAAAGGGATTCTTTACAAGCGCGGCTTTGATGGTATTTTGCTTCGATGCCTCAAAACCCATGAATCATCTAAAGCTATTCAGAGGTCCATGACGGTATCTGTGGTGGACATTTTAGTGGCTTTAGCAGTAGCAAGTTTATTTTACGCTTGGGATATTATCGCCTTCTCTTAATCAAGATTGTTGTGAATACACTAAGAAGTGCATCAAGTGTCAAGAATATTCCAATCTCACGCACATCCCTAGTCAAAGCCAGAACCGCGGCGGATTTGTGGCCTTTTTCGCAGTGGGGTCTTGATCTTATTGGTCTCATCAATCCTCGTTCTTCACAACGTCATCATTCTATCATTACCGCCACTGAGTACTTTACTAAGTGGGTAGAAGCTATCCCCCTTTCTTCAACAAAGGCTAAACCCATAGTTGATTTTGTCTATCAACACATCATTTGTCGCCATGCTCCACACAAGCTAATCACGTATAATGGTAAGTCTTTCAAAACGCTGATTTGCAGAATCTCTGCAATGCTTTCAATATCAAGCTCAGTTTTTCTTCTCCATACTACCCTCAAGCTAATGGTCAAGCCGAAGCTTCCAATAAAACTTTGCGTAATATCCTCGCAAAGGTAACTAGTCGAGCTGGTAGGGATTGGCATCTACATATCCCTTTTGCTCTCTGGGCTTATCGGACTAGCATTCGTACTCCTACTGGTGCTACTCCCTTCTCTCTCGCCTATGGGTCTCGAGGCCGTCCTTCCTTTGGAAGTCCAAATCCCATCTCTCCGTGTTTCTCTCGAGAATTTGTCTCCGATGAGGATTATCGCCAAAATCGTCTAAAGACAACTTGAACTATTAGATGAGCGGCGTCTTAACGCTCTTGATCATCATCAGGTCTATCTCGAGCGTGTCAAACGTGCTTATAACAAGCACTTGCAACATCGTGACTTCAAAATTGGTGATCTTGTTCTTAAGGAAAATCAAAATGTCACTACACTCGAAAGAAGTCAACGTGGTAAGTTTGCTCCCAACTGGATGGGCCCCTACATTATCACTCATAAGTATGGGTCTGGGGCTTATCGTTTATCTTCCATGGATGGTATCCCTGAAGCGGAACCTCTTAATGCCTTGCATTTGCGGCCCTTCTACTGTTAAAATCTATCTTACACAAATCTAGTCGCAACTCAGATCTTCCATCCGTCCTAATAACCAGTCATCTACTTTCGTGGTGATTTGAAATTGTGTGGTTCTCCGCCTATTGCCTCGTCTACCTTAAGTATGAGTATCGCGGCTCTACTCATTGCACGTTTCTTTTGGATATGTTCCTCCTCATGGTAGGAATACCTTAATCACCACTTCATCTGTCCCAAGTACTTATCTTCATCGGATCTACTCGGGTCGTGAGTGCATGTTCTTCTATGTTCTCTTCCCCTCCATTTGATCTATCTAGGTCTAAACTCAGCTTCTTCCAAAAAGTTTCAAAAAAAAAAAAAAAAAAAAAAAAAAAAAGATGCTATCCAAAAAGATAGACTGATCCCTCGAAGGACAGCTATCCATACATTATCAAGTGAATCAAAAAGAAAATAGACCATACCCTCGAAGGATGGCTATCATTAAAATTCACAATACAGACCGCTCCCTTGAAGGACGGCTGTTTCTCAAAGAAAAATTCAAGGCTTCTTGTAATTAATCAGCCTTCCACAGCTTTATAAGATCACCGAAAGACTTCCCGCATCGATCGTTTTTCCATATCAAGCAAACTTCCCGCATTGATCGGGCTTTGCTTTTCTCACAAAATCATGAAGCCGAGATTTGGGACCTTTTGTTTCGATCATATGGAGAATCCTATTGCCCCACTATGGACATGTATTCTGTCCCTTGTAAGTTCCGACAAGATACTTACTTTTCTTTCCATTTTTATCCTAGATCCGGCTCATACTAGTTAGTGTCGATTTATTTTAATCTTATATAGGGCCTTGTATGCTTGGTCTTTTGGTTTCCTTTCTGGATTTTATCTATGGTCGGTTGGGAGTCCAACTTATCATTTTCTTCTTCTCCGAGTATCTTCTCTTCTAAGTCACAGTTGTTTCCGCTTTCATCTTTGGCTCTTGTAAGGAGTATTCTCCATTTCTTTGTCTCGCAACCCTGTCAAATTGGCATTTCACATGTTAATTCAATCAAAATTTCTCTTCTATCTAGGTTCATCTTATCTATCAAAACATCTATCTGTATTCATTTCTCATTACAATTACATCCATATATCAAACACATTTGTCTATCTATCCATCAAAATATCGAAAAATACGTACATCTAAGGTACATTACATCTATCTATATCTCATCCATATATCAAACACATCTGTCTATATATCCATCACAATATTTAAACACATGTACATCCAAGTTACATCACATCTATCAGTCTATATCTATCCAATCACATCTATTTTATCCACATTTCCATCTATCTAATCACATTACATCTATCATATATCAGTCTATATCTATCCAATCACATCTATTTTATCCACATTTCAATCTATCTAATCACATCTATTTCTATCATCCATCAGTCTATATCTCTCTAATCATATCTATTTTTCTATATCCATATATCCATGTATATCAAAATTACAAACATGAGTACAATCATATGACCAATAATATGATGAATCTATATATATACATGTGTGTTTTTACAAAAATGGGTGGCTTCCCATCGAGCCATCTATACAATGCCTTCCAATCGAGGCTACATCACTATACAAATACACAATCTACCAAGTCTCTATATGGTGAAATCAAGCGTGGAGGACACTATCTCCTCCACCCTCCTCTCGCACCGGCCTGCCCCTCCCGACCGCCGCCTATCGAGCTCGGCACTCGCCGCCGGAGGTCTCGCCCACCTCGGCCCTTCCTGCTCCTCCGCCCGAGGCTCCGCCGCCGTAGCTGCCGCTCCTCTCCTCCTCGCCTGCACTCGAGGCACATCTCGGGCATGCCGCGCTAGAGCATCCTCATAATATCTCACCTCGGCCCAGAGAGATCGGTATGTGCTCAGCTCACCATACCCGGTGCTCGTAAAGGTGCATGCTTGGCCGGGGCGCTGGCGCCGCGGTGGTGCCCCTCCAGAGCCGTGCCCCGTGTCCTGCACTGGATGTGGCACTGGGCTTCTCCGCACTGGCCCCGAGGGCCTCTCAGGCCGGGAAGTAGCGGTCCTCTCTCGCTGATCGCCGATCTCGCTCCCGGCGAGCGTGTGTCTCTCTCACACACCGTGGCATCCCTCTCCTCCGCCAAGGCCCCGATCTCTCCGCAGCTACTCGATGTGTCTCAGATCGGCAGTGGCATGCTCTCCCTCTAATCTGTCTAGTGTCGCAGCTATGTCCTCCTCATCAGCATCTATCGAGGGCGGGAGATGTCGTGGAAGCTCTGTGTCATACCACGCTGCATAGCCCTCATCCACCCCCGCGTCATCATCGCTGTCCATGGAGGGTGGAGCCTCTCTCAGTGGGTCTGCCGGGATCAAAATCGGCAAATCTGTCTCTCTGCTATCCCGCCTATATGGCGTGTATGTGGCTGGCACTGTCTGTACTAGGCCAAACTGCCTCAGTATCCGCATGAATGGGACTCGCTCCCACATATCTGGTCTGCGACCCCTGACCACCCGACTCCGTCTCAATGCTACCAAGTGGGCATCCTGACCAACCCATATCGGAAATGCCCGATATGGTCTCCAAATAACCTGATCTGGTGTAAGCGTCCTGAAACGCTCCGAGTACCACTCAGCTGATCTACCTGTGTCTCCTGCGGCCATGTCAGCCCGCCATCTCCGAAATCCATAGTCCACACCCCCCACTGCTGCCGGCATCCACGGAAGCCCGGATGGCCTAATCACTGCTATGTGCTCATACGCCCAGCAATGGAGCACAAAACTAACATCAATCCCTGTCCTCCGACCAGTAGTGTACATCCATAGCTCATAGTAAATCTGAGCTATCAGGGCATCAGCGAAAGCAAAAATCTGTCTATACTGCAAGATGTCGCACACGCAGCCTAGCAGTAGCAATGGGAATCTCCCACCTCCTGAGTCTGGCAAGGCAAAATAAGATATAGCCATCTGAATCAGGGCTATCCGCCTGCTCCGAGGGCTATCCTGTCTGTACTGTGAGGATATCCTCACCGCCCCTGCATACTATCTCCGAGTCATTCGATCTCGTCTCTCGATACATCGCACTGTGGCCCTCTCGCGCCGCTTCCGGGTGTGATCTCACCGGGTCCTCAGAATTCCTGTAATCTGAGGATCTCAGATACATCCTCATGGGTGATAGTCATCTCACCCGCCCTAAACCAAAATGTGCACGTGTGGCTGTCCCACCGCCGCACTAATGCCCGCATGAGCTCCACATCCCGTGGCACTCTGCCTCTGTAATATCTAAAACCCCGAGCCCGGCCGCTTCTAAATGCCGCCACCAGACGGCCACATCAGAAGGATCGTCTCCACAGCTCGTGGATGGCATCCTCATATGAAGAGCCTCTCGTGCCTCGCATCCACGACATCAAAAGCATAATTAGTCTCTTATTTTCATAAATCTCATCTTCCAAAACAATAACATCCAAGACTAGAAGGAAATACTAAAAATCTTTCAATCGGCGTCGATTTAGTCAAATCGGCGTCGTTCATTATAGTCGGCGCCGATTAATATCAATCGACGCCGATCCAAAACAATCGACGCCGATTCTACCAATCGGCGCGATCGCAAAGCCAAAGCGTGAAACTGCACTCGCCTCCCATACGCACAAAAAATCAAAAAAAAAAAAAATATAATAACGACAAAGAAGGGTTCGAAAATGATCACTTACCCCAGGTCGTGTCCTCCTGCGCTTCTGTCCGCTCCCAGAGGCTTCCATTGTGTTCAAATCACAAATCTATCTCTGTCTGAATCAATCGTCACGTTGCAAATTAATCGTTTACGTTTTCCGTTCGCATATTTATATGCGTCTGGATTGGTCGGCGCCGATTTTTTGGGTCGACGCCGATTGTTTTGGTCGGCGCCGATTAGTTTGATCGCCGCCGATTTTTCATGTCTGTTTGCCATAGTGTTGATACTTGGCTTTCTCATCTATCTGATCATTGTTGTGTGCTAAATCTTGTCTTTTGGCACATCTTTTAGATGTCATTGTCTATTTCGAGTTTGTTCCCTTTCATGGGACACTCAGATCTTCGGCAGCCTTAGAGTTAAACGGGTCTGTAGGCACTAACGTCGTCTGATTTATCGACCGTCTAGTTCTCCCTACCAATGTGTCTCTCTTTAGATGCTGACTATTTTGCAGTTCTCCTTACACTCATGGGTCTGTAGGAACTAACGTCGTCTCACGAGGAGACCGGCTAGTTTTCCCTACCAATGTGAGTTCCTTAGGTTGCTGCCCTTGTGTTTATTTTTATGCGTCCTCAATGATCAGTTCTACTCCAGCTATCCGACTGGGGCATCCTGCATTCTTCATCTACCTTTTTCAACCTCGGGATCGTCTGTTCTATCATCCATCCCATCCCTAGTTTGAGGGGGATCACATCACCACAAATTCTTCTCTTCTTCCATCTCCTTGTTTTTGTCTCATAACCTTGCTTATCGCAAGTTACTTGACAAAAAGGGGCAAAATGTAGACACCTAAAATTGGTTACTCAATTTAGTGTCCCTCACATTCGTTTTAGGTAACCTGGGGCACGTTCACGTCACCAACTATCCCCTTGGGATATTATCCAATTTGTGATTTAATCACTTATTCCAAATTTAATTCATCACATCACATCTTACCCATGAGTAATTAAATAATTAAATATTTAATTACGCTTCTTCCCATGCATCTTAATCACTTATCTACCCCAAATTTATTCTACCCATGTATCACATCCATTTTTAATCTTCCCTAAGCGGGATATTTCCCGTGGTCGGGATAAGTCTTGTCTTTCTCGAATCGATCAATTTGGCCATCTCGGGAGTCTTCTCCGCGATCGGCGCCGACCCATTTGGTCGGCCCCGATTTTATAGGAGCGGCGCCGATTATAAAAGCAGGTCCATAGCTCAGTTCGAAGGACCGAAAAAGAGACGAACGAGCGAAAGAAAGCACTTACGCACGAACAGAGAGCGAGAAAGATTCAGGTTGCAAGAAAGGGAGATCTTTTTAGCATCAATTGTCTCAGTTAGGGCAGATCCGCCCTAATCAATCCTCGAGAGGAGCACCGTTATTTCGCCCGTATCATATCAACATCATACACCATCATCTATCATCTAGTGACTGCTCCAGCTGCCTCTCCATCTTCGCACATCTTGCAGACTACATTCACCTTCCAATCCCCTAATCTCGAATCTCATCGCGCAGCCCCCCGATTGGTCGGGTCGCTTTCGCTGACATCGATCTTATCTGGGCCGACGCGATCAGCCCTGGCCGACGCTGATCACATCGGGCCGCCGATTCTACCTGGGCTGACGCCGATTTCACGGGCAGACATGTAAAAGGTCACAGGTAACACAAACCAAATTATTATTTCGCAGCTTTATTGAAAACGTGACCCGAGAAGTTTAGGACCGCTTCTGGGCAAGTCCACCCAAATATCTTCTAACGCGATCTTTTTATCGGCAGCTTTTTCTTTCGTCACTGCTCATGGCCCACCCAAATATCGCTTTATTACCGCAATCGAAAATCTAGTCTTTATTTACATCTTTATCATGTATGCATCTTTTTTCTTTATTGAAAACGTGGATCGACATCCGCCAAGGAAGTTTATCACTTCCTTGACTACCAAGGATATAAAAATCTCATGTGTATCATATAATAACCCAAATATCTTATTTAACGTTAATCTATTTTCTCACAAGCTATTACCCAACAACTGGAACCGATTCATTGAACAATTTATATAGTTACTTTTTCCTAAAAATCTGAAATTTGTATACTACCAACCTATATTTTGTTTTCGTGAGGTAGACTTACAACATATTATGGGAATGATTTCTCACAATAAAAGCCTATACTCGGCTTCAAGTTAGTAGGGTTTATCCAATTTTTAGGGAACTTAACTTATTCAAATTTTAAAGGATTTTTGAAAAATATGTCAAAAGATGTGTTCCAAACTAGATTGCATTGAGAAAATACCAAAGAAATAACAAAAACATTGTGATTGTGATTTAATTGGCCATTGATGTATGACACTATCACAAATGTCCATGTTGGATGACCCATAGTCACACTAGATAAGCGAGTGTTTACGGTAAGAGAGGCACACGATGGTGTCGATGATAGTACTTGTTGACAAGGTGGGGTGTTAGAATTGACAGGACCGAGAGAGGGGGTGAATCAATCTGTAATAAATTCTTTTCTTTTCTTCTTGAAAAAATGAACATACAATCTATGAATCACATATATAAGTGTTTGATCATCATTTGACATAGTATATTATGACATGCATACATGAAAAACTCGGAGCTTTTCTTTATTGATATTCAAAACATAGTAAAAACCTTGATCCTTATCAAAATTTTACAGATACAAACAAGAGCTAAATGGCATTCAGCTACAAAACAAGTAATACTATTCTCCTTCATCAAGTTGTCATTATAGAGACTTCATTTTCTACAATCCATAACAACCAGCTACAAACCTAGAAGAAACTTCCAAGGGTTTTGGGTTATGCCCAAGGGGTTTTGATTTGCAGAATTTTTTTCTTCAACAAAAGATTAAAGGGGGTTTTCATCTAGATTTTGCAAGACTAAAACATCTCCCTTTTGTACACCATTCAATTGACTTTTCAACTTCTTGTTATCTGGCTATTAGCCTTTTGACCTCCATTCACAAAACTGAAATTACTTATGACTCATCTCATATTCATTTCAACTCCTTGAGAGAACAGATGACTCTTCACCTTACACCTTGAGACTTCAAGAGACGAGTATTCACATCAAGACAAAAGAGACCCTTGCTCTTCTACCTCAAGCCAAGAATAGATTGAACAGTTTTGAGTTCACCAAACCAACTTTTCAACTTCTCCAGTTCATACATTTGAGTAAAAAGAGTGGATTAGGTTTGACTCTTCATTCACTTTCAAGTCCACGAACAACATCCTTTCCACCGAACTTATTATTTTACAAGGTCAATATGTTCTCTTAAAAAAAACATTTGGTCTTTAAAGCACCATGGGAACAAAGTTATAAACCATTACTAATCATTTGTTGTCTTTGACTTGCCTTTATCTCGAGAAGCTTCGCCTCGGTCCACAGACATAATATTATATGCACCATGATCTCTGTCATGGATATTTCTTATAATAAGAACACCTTCAAGATTGCACAAGCATACCAAAAGCACTTCAAAGCTTTGATCTTGTCAAGTTTTTCATTTTCGTGACTTGTTTAGTGTCTTTTACACTTGTATATAAGACTTATATAGTCTTAGAGGCTTCATACAACTTACAACATCCTATGTGACTCCACATGCTTGAAACACCCATGCTATAGTTATACCGACTTTACTTGTACTAGAAATCCAACTTTAAGCATGAAACATGGTGATCTTCAACCAAATATTTTTCTCAACCATATAAAGACACAAAAAGGACTTCACCACACATATTTTGAGCACTCCTCGATTGATAAAACTTTTGAAATACTTGAAAAAAATGAGGTAAAAGGAAGTAGGGTTTAGATTGTTAAACCCTCATCACAAGGTGTGCACCATCAACTTTCTCTTAACACAGTCATACATAATAGTAAAAATATACATTATTTGAACTCCAAAACACTTTCATCCTCTAGCCTCGTGAATATAGATTATCCACACAAAAATTTAGATTCTAACTCTTTCATTTTGACCTCTAAAAGTGAGTTTCCTTGCTTACCACTCACTAAGACTATGAAAACATAGTTAGGGGCGGTGAAGTAGTGATTTTGGAAAACTTATCTCATGATACCTCCAAACAAGCACCATCATATAAGAATAACCTTTATATATGTAGAACACTTTATCAATGATAAAACACCGGAGTAGATTCTCCACTCAGTAGCACTTCATTTGCTTGTAGGAACCCCAAAACTCAATCTTCTTGACCATAGCATTGGATATGTCATACTTCATAGTATTCAAATTGATCGAGTAGGAATTGATCACTCTAAAAATTCAAGGGACTCGAGAGGACCATACACCCCACATGAAACTCATGATCCTTGTAATGTCATCCAAGGATAATGACACAATTAACGATCACATGAGCCTCTATGAGTTGACAACTCATATGCCAAGTATGCAAGACACTCTTTTCAATGTATTGACCATATAATTCACTTCACTCACATTAAAGAAAACTTGTTACTCATGTCGATACTTGTATTTACAACCTATGAAGACCTCATGAGACTTCATAAGACTCAAACATGTCACGATGAATACCATAGACACTTTTTCTCACCAAACAACATATATAGATATGAAGAAGACATTATTTTTGAGGTACATGGCATGAATACAGAGACTTGCTATTAAAAACTCAAAGTTGTGTTTTTAAAAACACAGATGACATAACCAAAATTTTTGGACTCCATAGCTCTTTGATCTTGCACAAATCAGACTTAGAAGAACTATGACATCATGTCTTCTCTTTTTCTAGTCAAACCTTCTTAAACCCATCTTACTCCCACTGGGAGAATACCCTATTAATATTTGAGATATATCCATAAGACACTTAGAATCTTGAAGGACATAATTCATTTTCATAAACCAATTGACTTCAAAACATCATACTTAGCTACATATGAACACATGATGCATAACTCGGATAGACAACCAACTCATTACCAACATATATGCTTTGAAGAGAAACAACACAAGAAACTTGACATTCACATTACAACTGACTACTTAAACCTCAAAAAATTGAAATGACAAACCTTACATCAAGATGAAGACACACTTTTGACAAATACAACTCCCCCTCACACCAATACCCCATGGAGGAGCTTGATGAGAGACCTAAGTAGGTCTCAAACCTTCTTTTGGTTTCTTAACTAATTTATTCTTCTCTAATTTTTCATTTGTCACAACAAACTCTTCCTTTTGATCAGTCACACTTTTGGGATCCTTTTGAGCATGTTGATTAGCTTCTTCCTCCTTCTTTTACTTGTGATCTTGTTGCTTGGGTCTTTGAGTCTCTTTCTTCAATTGACCTACATCACAAAACCTTGCAATGTGCCCTACCTTATGGCACCTCAAGCATTCCACTTACCTTCTTTTGCACTCAAAATCCATGTGGCCAAATTCATTACAAGCATAGCAATAGCCATTAAATTTTCTTACATAGCTTGTAAATGATGGCTCATTCTTGTAGTACTTTGTTAGATGTCCCTTTTATGATAGTGATAACATTCAACTCCATATCTTTGTCAACTTTTTGTTCTTCCTTTTCTCTTCAAAGTGATGTTCTTGAGTTTCTTCTTTAGAATCTTCTCTCTTTTCCACATTGGGATTACATATACTAGCCATGTGTCCATAAACACCACACTTGTAGCAATTACCATGAAAAACAACATGCCTAAATACATTTGGCTGCCTAAAAGATGATATTTCATGAGATAAATGCTTTAGGATATTTCCCTTGCTTGATTGCATTTTTCCATTTGATCCTTGACTTGATTCACCTTCACTTTTCTCTAAACTATGTGAATTTTCTATGAAAACTAGACCTTTTTATCACCATATACCTTTTGTTTTCCTAACATCTCATTCAGTTTTTCTGAGCTCTCTTGAAAAGATGATACCTTACTTGACATGATGCTTAATTCTTTCTTCATTTCTTCATTCTCTTTCTTCACTTCTTATTTCTCGTTTAAGGCTTCCTTGAGTTGATTCTATACATACTTGAGAATTTCCACTCGTGATTCAATCAATTTGTTTGGCTTCTCTTTACATAACTCTACTCCCACTTTAAGTGATAAATATCTCCCATCGTTGTCACCAAATATCTCCTCTAGCTTGTTAAAGTTGCTTCAAAGGGCCTACTTTGATACCAATTGTTAGAATTGATAGGACCGAGAGGGGGTGAATCAGTCATGTAATAAAACGTTTTCTTTTCTTCTTCAAACAATGAACATACAATCTATGAATCACATATACAAGTGCTTGATCATCATTTGATATAGTCTATTATGACATGCATACATGACAAACTTAGAGATTTTCTTTATTGATATTCAGAATAGAGTACAAAACCTTGATCCTTATCAAAAGTTTACAAGATACAAACAAGATCTCAATGGAATTCAACTACAAAACAATAAGACTATTCTCCTTCATCAATTTGTCATTATAGAGACTTCATTTTCTACAATCCACAACAACCAGCTACAAACCTAGAAGAAACTTCCAAGGGTTTTGGGATATGCCCAAGGGTTTTTCTTTGCAACAAAGTTTTCTTCAATATAAGATAAAAGGGGATTTTCATCTACATTTTGCAAGACTAAAACATCTCCCTTTTTTACACCATTCAATTAATTTTTTAACTTCTTGTTATTTGGCTATTAGCCTTTTGACCTCCCTTCACAAAACTACAACTACGTATAACTCATTTCATATTCATTTCAAATCCTTGAGAGAAAAAATGACTCTTCACCTTACACCTTGAGACTTCAAGAGATGAGTATACACAAAAAGACAAAAGAGACCCTTGCTCTTCCGCCTCGAGCCAAGAATAGATTAAATAATTTTGAGTTCACCAAACCAAATTTTCAACTTCTCCAGTTGCATATACATTTGAGCAAAAAGAATGGATCAGTTTCGGTCTTCATTCACCGTCAAGTCTCATGAACAACATCCTTTCCACTAAACTTCTTGTTTTACAAGGTCAATATGTTCTCTTAAAACACACATTTGGTCTTCAAAGCACCATGGGAACAAAGTTTTAAACCATTACTTGTCATTTGTTGTATTTGACTTTCCTTTTGTATCGAGAAGCTTCGCCTCGTCCACAAACATAATATTATATGCACCGTGATGTCTATCATGGATATTTCTTTGCAACATGAACACCTTCAAGATTTCACAAGAATACCAGAGCCCTTCAGAGATTTGACACCTTTTTAGAACCAACACCCAATCAAGAGATGCAAAAAGATTAAGAAATATGAAGAACTGAATTTCATAGTCATGGTATGCACAATAAACTATTTCAAATTTTTGAGCTCATTCAAGATAAAAATTGTTCTCTAAAGATTAAATATCATTCTAATCACTGTCTCTTCGAGAGAACCATCTATGTTTTCTCATAGACCACGAACTTGACTTATCTTAGTCAAATATGGTTATTGAGAGAACTATTGCTTAAATTTTTTTCCTTTGGAGCTTAAGCATGTTCAACCAACACCATCACAAGATCTAACATTGCCCTTGCATCTTGTTTTAACCAAAAATTTGACTTAGACTTGAAAAGATTCATGGAAGAAGAAGAACAATTGTTTTACTAGTCGGATATGTTTTTTTATGAAATAGTCTATATTACTTTATAAAATATTACAACCTATCCACAAAAAAATGGGTGGTAAAGGGCACACACCCACAAAAAAAAATAGTTGTGATGGCTAAGAGACTAAAGTATTAAGCCCAAGGGGCAACAACAAACTTAACAACAATGCCTTAAAAACCAAAGGAAAAAACTAGCCCGCCGCAACAAACATAGAGTCGATACGTTTTTACAAACTTTTGCAACAACAAACTCACTCCACACTAAACCAAACTACAAAATTCTTCTTGCAAATGTTTAGGAGTATCTTTTCAGAGGTTGTGGCAGAAATTCACAATTTTTCATCATTTAAATTTGGAGAAACGATCAAAATACTCAAGTAGAAACCCTAAATTAGGGTATGCAAGATTGTACCTACTCAAGAGCCTCAAGTAGATGATTTCTTTCTCATTATTTGATGAATTTCAAAACTTTAAACTTTCGTGGATTTGTGACACCATTCTTCAACTTCTCCACATATTATTCATCCTTGAATTTTATCCAAACATCTCCATCTAGATGAACACAGGTCCACAAACCTTTAGAGTAGCCATCCCTTTTATAAATGTCACTTCAATATCAAGCTTAGACACTTGATTCAAGTCTTTAGAAGCATTTTAGATGAGACAAATACCTTCACAAAGACATTTTCAAACAATAGTTTTGTATAGAGCCTTTGGGATAACTTGAAATCTTAGCAAGTGCGATTCATAACTTGAGAGCACTAAGCAACTTCAATATGAGAAAAGTATCACTTGAATCAACTTGAATTTTACCCCTTAAACGGAGAATAACTCATTTTCTTACCTAGATGTGAGCAAGTCAAGTCTTCAGGACTCTAAGAAAACATGTGAGAAGGTCTTATAACTTGATCTTTATTTGGAACCCACCTTGAATCAAGAAATATCTTGAAAATGTCTTGTATGGAGAGTCTGAGCCCTTATTGAAGCAATATCACTAATGTTTGATTCTTGTGCGGCAGTTCATACTAGGAACATTATTTAGACAAGGTCCAAAACTCCGAACTCCTATATGAAAATTCATGGAGATTGACCTTCACACACCTTATGAGCCTTAAAACCCATAAATATATCGCTAAAGAACCTTAGAAATGATCAAACAAGACATTTGAGATCAATTTCATCTTCTTGCTCCTATCGATTTAGAACACAATCCAAGAGAGAGAAAAATTGCTTCACTAAAATGCTCATATCTTTTCAAAAACATGTCCAAATGACTTGAGACTTTTTGCACTAGCTCAGGATTGGAATCCTATTCAAAAATTCCTTCTATGATTTATCTGAAGGAGACACTATATTTTTTCTTGACACCTAAGAAGCCAAGCAACTCCAAATGCACTTTTTAAGAAGGTTGTTTTGCAAAAACTTGAACTTGCCCAAATGACCTTTTGAGGACTTGAAATTTTGCATGAATCACAAGGACACCTTCCTCCATCATCTCCCATGATTTTTTTTACAGGAATAGCTCTGAAATTGTCTAACCCATCTCATTTGCATGCAAGAACAATTGGGTTCCCAAAGGGTAGTAGTTTTGGCTAGAAGTAGCATTTTGCTCCAAAACTTGTTTCTTGACTTTCTGAGCCTTAGAATGAGTTCATTTACCTGTTATACACATGCTCCAAGAATTTCACTACTTCAATTTGCACCATAGATACTCACATGACTCCCATGCACTTAAAGTACATCAATTTGGCTTAGCATGGACTAATAAGGCAAAGCAACACACTGTGACTCCTAGCACACACTATTTCCCTAACAAAGAGACACAAGCCACACATATGCACCTTTGGAGACCCCTAGATCACCTATCCAACATGCCTAGATCACCTAGACCCCTATAACATCAATGACAACACAAGTGACACACTTTTCCAACACTGGGGTCCCACAATTTCAAGACTTGTTTGGCCATTGTAGGGGAGGAATCCATGATGGTGGTTTTGAAGTTGAGGTAGAGGGTCATTAAGAACCCACAAAGATTTTCCATCTAGAAGAGGGACTCGTTGGGGCTCTTTCTTATTTGAAGGATGTTACCGATGAGTGACAAGGGTTGAGATCAAGCGGTAGCCACTTAGATGCCTTGTTGGAAAAATTCAAGTAAATCAAACATAGCATAACCGTGTTTGGGAGGAGGGAATGAAAAACATGCCACATAAAAATTTTCTTTGTGGCCATTTTTATTCTTCTTCTTTGCATAGTTTTGTGATATAAGTTGGTTTTATTTTTGGGTTTGATAAACAAAACTTGTTTCTTTCTAGTCCACTTGACATTCCTCCATCCCACATTAACTTGTTTCTTTCCTTCTAATATAATTAACATTTATTAGTGCATTCTCAACAATTAGTTCTAAGAAAAACAATACCATAGGGGATGAATAAAATTTGTTCCATAATGGGAGTACAAAGAAGAGAGAGGTGGTTAAAAAGAAAATTTAAACAACACCCGCTTTTAAAAATATATTACAACCATGAGCAACCACCACATGTTAAAATAAGTGTTGCATATTAACAAACTCCTTCAACTTGTCCATATTTCTTCCAACTATCAACTACCTCATGTCAAAATATTGTACCCCTTCTCCAATAATAATGCGCTTCGTCAGTGCCCTTTAAAATCTAAAGGTTTAATAGTTATTCTTCTTTTACTTTTAGCCATGTTCAAACCTTTGAGGATTTCTATCATATTGCTTTCAATTGATATTGGAAGTTCCGAATATAAATAATTTTTGTATTAAATAATAAGGTTACAATTAACATTGCTTTGAAATCACTATATCCAGGGATCTACCTATTATAATTGATTTTCAAAATAATAGTAGTGCCCAAATTTCCTCCATTATGATAAGTCTTGAGTTATTACTAATATTGAAGTGTAAAAACTATTGTAAATTTTCTCTAAAAATAATTTATCGCACGCATACTTGTAAAATAAGAGGGAATTAAAATCCTTCATGAAAGGTTTACCACACATAAGAGTGAAAATTTATAGAGGCTATAGATGCATTTTAAATAAGGCGTGGAAGAATACTTTCTTCATGGTCATGTGTTTATAAGGAAGCATTTTGGTGTGTGTATGGGAGGGTGAAGAACATGCCCATACTTGCTTCAGGAATCCATTAGGTAGAATCATTTGGCATGAGGGGGAAACACTACTTAAGGAGGCCCACAAGGGCATTGTGTACTAAGAAGAATGGGCAAAACCTCATTTCTACGGAGTCATGAACCCTCTCTAGTTAATGCGTGGAGTTTTAGATTTAGAGGAGTGACGATTGACATTGGTATTGTATGTTTAATTAAAGCATTGAAAAATGTGCTTTGTTTATTCATCTACCCTACCTCAAATGTGTGAGGCGATTTATACAACGTGGAAATCTATTGATTGCATTTGGGGGAAACAATATCAATGCCACATGATGATACACATGAATTCTACCACTTAATGAACATCCACAATATGTTTATGTTCTTCTTGTATGCTTAGAAAGTTTTGCATTAGTCAAGATTTTTATAAGAGATTTTAAGCAGATTCTCTAGTATTTTGCCTACAAATTTGTCACCATCTAATGGAAAATGCATTGTAAAGTCAACCTTATTTCTTTTCCGAGTTTAGTGAAATTATACTGAGATAAAAGATGAGTCCTCAAGCCCGTTGTGTTCTTGTGTAGCCAAAGAAGTCGAAAAAACAATATATTATCAAAATTTTAGGTAGCCTATGTTAGTCGAAGAAAATATGCTATAGGATTCAAGGTCCTGAATTGGAATGCAAAGTCTATATAATTTCAAGTCCCATATTGGAAACAACTCCATACAATTTTAGGGCCCATATCTCGAATAACAATTGGTATCATGAATTGTCATAAATTAATGAATCCATTTTTGTTATTTATTGTTAGAACGAAGGGTGATTGTGTACAAGATCTATGGACCATTGATATTAAGGTGAACACATTTTTCCATATATCCCTCACTATGTATGTACTTGACACATTTTCCATTTTTCATTTTCTGTGTAAACAACCCCTCACCGCATCCACACCATAAACATGAGAAAAGAAAGTAATGTGATTAAGGAATCCTATAACTCTTTCTTCTAAATCCTCGTATTCTTGCATATCACACAACAAACCATCCGATGATGCCGATTTACATTCACAAGAAAAATAATCGGATGGGTTGATGGAAAAAAAGCCATGTATTGATCGAGAAACAAGAAAATAATAAGAGTAGTGTTAGGCCATGTATTGGGACTTTGATGTTAACATTACTTGCAACAAAAAAATCAACGAAAGTGTGGTGGTCGTGCTAAAACCTTATAAGATATAGAAACACACACAAACACAAAATATTAGAAAATAACATTTAACAAATCAACAATTAGTGCATTTACTTTTGATAAATTCCTTACAAAATTTATGAGAATACCCATACACTTGGTCCTTTCGATCTACTTTCACGACTTGCTAAGATTTCAAAATAAGAGGCGTAAGATTATACACGTGATGATGCTTCAAATTTAATGAGTGTTAAGAACCCAACATGTTGAGGAGGCGATGACACATGCAAATTCACAAGGAAAACTCTTAAGCCGATATTTGTTGTTCTCCAGGAGCAGCGTCAAGAATGATCTAAGATATCGCTCTATAAAAATGGCATAAAACCACATGACGCGCCATGTTTTGTGGTTATCGAATTCAACTATTACATCGGCTTGACATGAGATGTCGAGTCCCCTCCACATGCCCCTATCTTTAAAGTGTCATGCGACATGTGCAAACAAATTCCCCTAAAATTGTTGTGTACTCTAACTACCCACAAAACACAATGGCGGACATTGTAAAAACAAGTATCGACATTGGGAGTATTGATCAATAAGGCCTTACTTTTTGAGGTATCTCTAAAGTACATTGCCTCAATGCTTTATGCACCACACCCCGTTCTCCTTCAAATTATTGACAAAAATAACACGTGGTTCATATATGTCTTTTTGTAAGAAAGAAGAGTTTCACATAAGTTCCCCCAACATTTTCCCTATTATTGGACTTCTCCTCCCTCAATCTCCTTTTTCATCTCCGCTCTTCCTCCTACAATGTTTCACTCTCTCAAATTTAACTTCTTCAACACATCCCATTCAACATCTCCATTACTTACACTCCTCAAATGGAATTGCTAGTATTTTAAATTGCTAGTATTTTAAATTCGTGCCTACATCTTTAAATTGAGTAGAATACTTTTTAATGACATCCATAAGAGCCAAGCCCTCTATAGCCTTCAAAAGTATCTATGTGCTAAGCTTGTGTCACCTTCCTCTATCTTTCCCATCACATTAACCTTGAAAATTAGGTTTTCCATTTAAATATGTAGATGCAAACACTGAGAACAATATTTGTAAGTGAAAAATTTCCCGCCGCATTTTCGTTAGGCTACAGCAAACAGGAACAAGGAGTCTAACGATTTGCGCTGGGACACGAGGTCACGGGTACAAGTCCTGAGGCCGCCATGAAAACTTCCTTTCGACAGTCATCTCTGTGTTCATTTTTTCCCAACGATGCGGGTGTAGTCACACACTCGCCTGCTGCCATCAATGCAAGACATGATCCAACCACACCCATCGCCGCAGAAGAGAAGCCCCACACAACTAAACGAAAGCAGCCCCGAGACTCGAACCAGGAAGCGAAGGCAGCAGTAAAGCACCTCAAATTACCAGCTGACCCTCTAGTGGAAGCCCCCATGACGGACTACGAGCGCCAGCGTCAGGACAACATCCGCAAAAACAACGAATTTATGAAGAATTTGGGCATCCCTGTGCACCTCGAAATGCTGCAGAAAACAACAGCGCCGCGCCCCAAGATCAAACCCCCGCAGCCGCCAAAACCACAACTTCCCCTCCGAAGAAGCACGCGCAACCGCCCACCTTCCACAGAGACAGTCTCAGAAGAAAGTCCAGTGAATGTACCCCGGGATCGAACCCCCAACCTGCCAGTGCCCCCTGCTCACTACGACGATTCCTCCGTCCTCAAATACATGTGTACATCTTCCACGTCGGACGGTAGTTATCGCATGGTCAGCGCCATGGACCCTGCTTCCAGCCTCGTCGGATTCCGACGCGTCGGCAAAATAATGGCCGACCCTCTGCTGACGAGAATCTACACTGTCGACGTGGCAGTCCTGGACGGCAGCGATCGTGCCCTGCTGGCTGCCGGCGGCCACGCTGGCAGGATATCCGTCTACGGCACCTCGACTTCTTCTACACAGGATTGTAGAAAGCAGACTTCTCAGGGGCCTCTGATGACGTGGAAGGGGAGTCCTAGCTGGATTTGTGGGGTGAAGTTTTTAGGACGGCAAGGCAATCGTAAGGTGTTGTTAGTGGCGGGCAGTTGTAATGATGGGCGGCTTGTTCTGTGGGACATCGGCAAGCAGCACCATTTGGCGCCTCCTCCAATTGTGGCGGTGCTCAACAGTTTCCACTCCACTGATATTTTTGGAATGCACGAATTCAACACCAAGATTGCTACTGTTTCCAGAAATTCGTCTGTGGGATTTTGGAATTTGAGTGATTCTGGGTTTGTAGCGGACAGGAGCTTTTCTGGGCATCATCATGGCCCTGTTAGAGGTGTCTCCTTCAGGTATGTAATGCGTATTCTTTTTGTCCCTTGAACCATGAAACAAAATCCCACCCCTTTTTTGTTTTCGATTAGGGAAAGAAACCGCATTGAAATCCACCCAAGGAAATTGATTGGCCATTTCTGGTTATTTGAGACACGCCCTTGTTATAAGTGTAAACCCCCTGTAGGGTAAATTCTTCTTAGGCACGAGACCATTGGGCTTTTACTCTTTGCAGCATTTGTGTGATTTCTCCTGCAATTACGTGTAATCCCAAGGTTATTCAATTGCCTGCCGCCATGGTAATCAGTGGTTTTAACATGTTAGCTTTAAACCTCCCAATTCAAATTTAAAATGAAAGTCTTCAAGTTGGCGGATTCTCACGAAAGCAGCAAGAACCAGCGATTATCAGAACTTGCATTTATGGCATAATGAACCTATATTGCGACCCCAAATCTTAACAACCTTTCTCAAATTGATAAGATTGATGTTATCCTGTCCCTGCACAGAAATGACCTAATTCATAATCTAGACATGCAGTATTGATAACTCGAAGGAAAACTTTGTTTGCAGTTAGGATTTCTTGGAAACACACTCCCTGTGGAGAATGCATTGCATGCCTTTCAGCTCAAATGTCAAAACTTAAAATTGACCCAGGGGATCACATCCAGCTATTATTTGCACAAACAATGGAGGCACAGCCCGCCTGTTTTTAAACCTTGTTCTTGGTGCACTGAAATCCATGAAAAATCCACTAAAAGTAAAAAAGATAACGTCCTGAACTTAATGCTTATAGACGATCCCCTCCTGTAAATATCCAAATCCTATTTTATTATTATTATTTTGGATTCGAATACACGTTAAAATCCATCCAAGAAAACTGACTACCCATTATATTGGCTGATCATGTTATGTATGCTCTCTTCAAGTCTTGAATTCTCATCAAGCGGCAAAAACCTTTGATTGTCAACACTTGATCAATCCAACCTGATGATGGATCACTTGAGTGGTTCAATAAGTCGTTTTTAAAAATCTTGCACAGTTGTTTTCAAAAACTCCTTTTCCAAAGACTCTTTTTTTCCCCCAATTCGAGATGGCGAGGCACAAAGACTAATCCAAGCTTATCAGGACACCCAATTTCAAAGCTTGCTGTAGAGAATTCTTTAACAGTGGTTTAAATCTTCTGTGGTCAGACTTCAAAAAGGTCAGACTTTCCAAGACTCGTGCATGGGATGACATGTCCATTAGGGTTTCATCGTCTGTCATTTGCATAAAAACATTTTCGTCTCAAAAATTAGATCATAGCCAGCAAGCCCCAATAATTAACAGTAAAATTCACTGTATATGCCTGCCGCCAAATTAACAATTTCACCAGTGTCCTTTTCCTGCACAGAAATGGCCTATAGCCCAGCAGGTCACTTATAATCTGGATGTGCAGTCTTGCCAACCCAGTGAAAGCCATTTCCTCCTGTTCGGCATTGTGAGGACTCAGGACAGTCTATCTCATCAAAGGTGTACCATGTCTTTTGCATCAGATGCCACTTTTGAGGGGCCTCTGGTGTCAAAAATCCACCGGGACTTGCAACCAACCTTAAAGAATGAAGGCACAGCCTGTCAGTCTTGAAACGTTGCTCTTCTTGTAGTAATGCCCTATCTTTATATATCCATCAAATCCCAATGGATGACGTCTTGGACTACTACTTGACAACGGATGATCACCTCCTGTAAATGCCCAAATGTTTCAATGTTGCATTTTTTTGCTCATTTAGTTGAAGGGTTGCATAAATATGGCACTTATGCATCATTTTATTCAATAATTACTGGATATAATTGAGATTTGTTTCTGCTGTATTATTTATTGCCGAGCAAGAAAGATCATGTTCTGTTCACTGTAATTTTTTTCTAGGTCCGGTCTCCTTAGTGACTCTGTAGCTGGATTGAATCTGACCAGAGGTTGCCATTTATTTCAATTTTACAGAGATTCTGATATTCTAGCGGATTGTGGAGCAGATAATAGAATCTGTGTCCTGGATCTTCGTCTGGAAAATTGCTGCACACTTACCATTGAGTCTAACCACAAAACTGGTGTAAATGTAGTAGAGTGGTGCCCAAATCAGGAATTTTTGGTTTTGTCAGCAAGCAAAGACACTGAACTACTTTTATATGATATCAGAAGCTACAAAGAGCCCCTTCACAAGCTTAAGGGACATGTAGATCCAAAACATAACAAATGCTCTCAAATTTATAGGCCAGCATTTGTTGCCAATGGGATGGCAGTTGCCACACCAGGGCAGGGATCAAAGCAGATCTCTTTATATAGCACAGATAGTGGAAGGGCTATAAGCAGAGGGTTTGTTGGATACGATGCTAACTTGGTTATGTGCAATGTTAGAGACGAGGCTTTTTCTCAGAGAGTGTGGTTCGCAGGCAAGCAAATCTCTCCGTTGTCTCCAATCTGGCATAATAATACAGATGTTTCTGATTAACACGACTATTTTGTTGTATCCTGGTATTTTGAAAGAGCCATTTAAGTTTGAAGGCTGCTTTATCATTGCTAGTTGTATTTACACTGTTAATCTCTCCAAAATGTGAGATGTTGCAGTCTTCATACACAAGCCATGGATTAAAAATTTAAAAGGCTTAAAGATGGAAACGGGTTCAAACATGTTCTATTTTGTATATGATGATGGGTGGTATACTTTGCTTTTCTGAAAATAATCCCAAGGCAATTTTACAAAATCAATTGAAACTAAAACGGAATGGGATAGATTTTGTGTTATTTATTAATATTGAGTCTGAAAGTTCAGGTTGCAGAACAAGCTAGTCTATCCATTGATGTTCCATGGTGGGCCTGACAGTGAAGATCTTGTGCTTGTGTAGGGAGGCTGCGTTCGAATTCTCAGAGGGTTGGGTATTTGTGGTCTGTTGTCTGAGCAAAGTCAAGAGTGCGGGTTGGTATCATATGCTGTGAGCTACCCTGCAGTTTAAACATAGGTGCACTGTGTAGACACCTAATTTTGGAACTGGACTAGTGTATTTCTTTGGTGCCAGTGTATTTATGTGCTTATTGATTATTGGTTCAAATTGGTCTCTTATCGGTGCATTTTCTTTTGTCTTGCTCAATCTTTGACATGTTTTTTATGTTTTCGACTCTTTCAACCTTGTTTCTCTCTTTTTACTTCCTATTCTTCTCCGGGTGGGCCTTTCCTATCTCCTTCCCTCTAATTTCTCCCATTTTTCTGTTTTCTTGTTTACCACTGTTTTCTACACTCGACCATTTCTGTATGTTACATAAATGGTCATGACAGTTTTGTAGCCATTACAGAAATGATCCTTTATCTTGTATTGGCTCATGATTTCGGTGCCTTAAAGTTTTGGCCTGTCTTTGTTGGCCTTTTTCACCTGTTGCATGTCAATTTGCATGCCATCTTAATTTGAATTCAAGGAGTCCATAAATACAGAGGTACACTAGTGCGGACAATGGAAAGATGCATGCCAATCACAAATAAATAAATATTCTCTTTTGAAGCATCCATGCATCAAAAACAAATTTCAAGCATATAGCCACTAATAGTTTTTTTGCACACATTGAAAAGACAAAGGGTTGGCACAATTGCAATACACAAAACAATATGTTGAATGTATTATACTCTTATTTTGATTGCCAATTTGTTCTTCAATTAAGAGGCCCAATAAATACCAAGAATGCTCAAGTCTTCTCTTGTTTATCACAGGCCTCAAAATAATTTGTTTTCCTTACACATTAAGAGACCTAGAGGCTAAATTAGGGTTTCGAAGGATGACAATTTCCCAATGATTTATAGGGAATCTAGGAAAATTGAGCGAGGTACCTAAAGACCAAGGCATAGTGGTTGCATTCGTAAAATCGTTTTTGCATCTTCTAGGAAATACCACTTTGTAGCGTTTATGTTTTTTTGTCAACCACCTTTGTAGCTATTATAAAAATGGTCAATGTGCTCTTTTAGTGTGTGATCTCAAATTTTGATTTGCCTCATTTACCGGTCTTTTTGCTGCTGTCACTAACAACTATCCAGAGATTCACCTTAATTATTTAATATTTTAATATGATCTAAATAGCCTCTATTCATGCAACTAGGTCTCATTTTGTGGTTTTTATGTGTTTATATTTGAATTGCAATGTGTTATGGTTGGTTTATTGCAGATATTAATGTTAAATTACTTTCTATATCTACATTTTGGTGAACCTACATTTATATTGAACATTCAACATAGAGTTTACATTTTGCATGTACTTGTTTCCTTGTTACCTTATATGACTATATTTTGAGGGTTTGTTCTTTTCATTGTTACATACATTGATCCAAAACCTTTTATTCATTACTTACTAAAATGTCTTCTTTCAATGATGCTAGCATGTAAAAATTATATGATTGTGATGAAGAAGTTGAATTGGATTAGTAAACTAAGGATATATAATTGAAAATGTTAAAAAATATGATATGAAGAATCCATTTGATGTTAGAATAATGAATGTATTGAAAAGTATTTATTCCCTCTTATTTTAAACGCCCCCATTTCAAAGGATGTTTTAGTGTCGGAAGCTAAACATATTTTATTGTTGCTTCTTCTCTTATTATTGCTTAATATAATGTTAATGATTGTATGGTGTTCTAAGTTTCGCTTACTCAACATGAATCCCAAACTCATAAGGGTTCTTATCGTGACTCATGTTGTATGTTCTTTGACTTCCTCTATTCCAGTTGATATAACGACTTTTTAGTCTACACCTATGCATAATACTCAAATGATTGAGATGAAAAATGCATTAGATGATTCACAAAAGCAAGTGCAAACAATATCTCGAGAGTCTTAAAAGCCAAATGTTGGGGCAAATTCTCATAACATATTACTAAACCCCTTACCACATGTGATGCAAACGTGGCTAAGAAACCCAAGTAAGAGCATCCTACAACCACACAAGCCTCAAATTTAACAAATGAAACAAAATATAATAACAGAAGCACAACTTTATTATTGAATATCAAAGATCACATAAACATGGACCAATCATCAACAATACAAGCTTAGCAATCTCTCGAAGAGATACATACAATCACACTCGGGTTGTCTCCTTAGAGAATTTGTACCATCACAAAAATCGAGCAACTCACAAATTCTAACAATGTAACTTATCACCAACTCTATTACCTTATTTTGAGGTTTATGGATTTGTTTATAAATGCATGTAAGTGAACAAAAGACATCCTTGAGTTTAAACCATGCGATATCCATTAAGACACAATCAAGGTCCAATGAGCCCATTCAAAGTGAGTTGGCTCAACTTCAAGCTTTTTGCAGATGACGTTGACAAAGTATCGTGGTCTTCAAATACTTGTGTAACATAAGCTTGTACAAACTGCCGTAAGCTTGTGCGGCCTTAACTAGACTTGCACGGACCACTAAAAGCTTGTGTGCGGCTCTCGTTGACTTGCACAACCCACCATAAGCTTGCACAACTCTTGTAGATTTCGCATGCGGCCCATCATAAGCTTCGCGCAACCAACCACTATAGAAAATATAAAATACGTACAATCTCAACAATCTTCTCTAACCGTGTTTAGTTGATACATGATTGTCTATGACCTGGATGCTCCTCAGTATCATATACCTCGGGTAAAGTTGAAAACATAAGCTCCTGCTCATCCGCGCTCTTCCTCAAGAATTTTGTGCCTTGCGATTTTTGTGGCTATGATCCAAGCCGCGTCTTCCACCTTTCTTCCTTTCCATTTTACCAAATATTCATTTATTCCTTGTCTTCTTGATCCTTGTGTCAATCACCCTTTTGCTTCTTTGTGCACCTTTTGGGCATCTACTACCTCCACCCAACTTCTTCAAGTTTTACGTTGTTCAACCCTCGTGATGTAGGTGTGGCTTCACCACATTGAATATGTGTTTGAGATGTCAAGGGCTTTTGACAATTCAATCTCATATGCATTTGTCACAAACTTCCTTTGTACTTTGCATGACCCTATTTTCTTCAACTTGTTATATGTGCCTCTAGGAAATCTTTCCTTCTACAAATGAGCTAAAACCAACAACCCGAAAACAAAATTTCCCTTCTCTTCACATTTGCGCTTTTGTACCTTCCAACTTCTTGGGCATGTTTACACCCTTTTTAAATTAGGACGTAATATGTGTGGTTTGCTAATCTAAAGGTCATATTTACATTAAATGAATGTAGGTTAGATACAAATGACAACTTTGATTAACTTCAACATTAATTATCCAATATCAAACTAACGTTTTGAAGCATGCAATACAAGATATGAACTTGAAAACATAAGGGAATGAGTGCACTTAGCTTGTTACAAAGGATTCGAGAAGTTTTGGGGCTGTGAAATCTTGAAACAAAAAGATTTGAACTCGAGAATACTTAGGAACCGAGACTGCAATTGCAAATTGACTTGGGGCAAGACCGTACCAATGTCTGTTAGGATTGTACACGCATGATATTGGACTTGCTTTGTTTCCGTTCTTGCAAAATTTTGAGCTGGTTGCTTGCCTAGAGTGTTTGTCACTATCAAACTCTAGTTGTCAATCATGTGATGAGACTCTCGAACATACTAAACATCATCTCAAACCCTAGCCATGGATGAAGAGTCTTGTAAAACAAACATTAGTTGGGTTGTGGGCACCCGTGCACACGTGACCCGGCGTTAACATTATTATGAAGAGGTCTCAAACCACACATTGTTCTCCCCCTAGCATTTAATATCTAGATAAATTAAACAGATTTAGTAACTTCGTTGACAATGCTTGCTTTGACTTTGGATTTTGCTAAAATACTTAAAAGAGGTATGTTTGAGTGCTTACAAATGAGAGAGAATGTTGTCTTGACCAGGTAAGAAGCTTTAGACGTGATTTGGATGTTGCCCTAATGACTGTAGATGTGTTATTAAGAGATTTAGGGAGTTGTGAGTTCCTTTTGTAAGTGTGAGAAGTGAGTGTATTAGTTCATTGCCATATGATTTCCAGGTTAGCAAATGAGATTGTGTTTGCTTGTTGATATAGGGATCCATAGATAATTTATCTATGAAAGGCTGACCCAAATGAAGTTTAAGACCCAATAAAAGCAATCAATTGAAACTAAATTTGGAAGACAAGTCGGTCCAAGATCTGCATAAGTTGGCCAAGATTGGATACAAATTTTCACCAAACTTTATGACCCTAAATGAGGACAGAAAACATGCAAAATGAAGTTTGGAACTTGTCAATTGATGTTTGTCTATGGATTTTTTTGCATTGTATTCTTAGAGTTTGTCGACATGTCAATGTGCAAGGATAAACAAGCTAAACAAGAGACCTCGAGAAAGTGCTAAGTGGGAATAGAGAGATGATATTTATCATAACAAGAGTGCATTGTCAAATCAAGTGTTGTCAAAGTGCAAATTGCCAAATTTGAGTGTCTACATTTCCCCCCTTTAAGTATGAAATGAAAATTGCATGCTTAAAGGAAAATATACTTGAGTGTGTAAACACACCTTTCATTTTCTCAAATATTTGTTTTCGCTTGTCCATGTTGTGCTTGGTGTTGACATGCTCCATGATGAAACCTACAACACAAAGTGTAGTCAATGCCCATGATAAAGAATTGAACTTTAACTCAAATATAACTTGTAATGTGAAATATTTGCATTTGCATAAAAGTGAAATGAAGAGATGTAAACAAGGAATATGTACTAATTTTCTTTGTAGAAGAAGATACAATTGTACATTTCTTGTGCTCGAGATTTGTATTTTGTTGAACTTTGTTCAAGGAGTGGGGTGTTCGAGTCCTAATTTGTGGCGAGGAGAAACCAAAGTTTTGGGTGCATGCATCCCAACACGAAGATGTAAGAAAGAGATAAGAATAAAAAGGTACAAATGCATCTATGTATCAAAGTTATTATGCAACTATGATATATTCCCTTTGAATGTGAGAGGAGAGGAAGGGATTCCTACGAAGACCTTAGCTACTTCGATACCTTCCATAACCCCATGGATCACACTGTTGCAAATGGATCTAGACCTAATTTTGTAAATAAATACATATAGTACAAGAGAGGATAAGTGCCCCCAAACTCTCCCCATATGTTGCATAACTGATAACAACTGAATAAAAGAAGAGTAGAAAGTCAAAATGTGCTAATATGTTGATGGAGAAAGGAGACTCATGCCCCCAAGATCTTTGAAATTGTAGTAGAAACTACATGCCATAACGAAGGAGTGAAGTACTTCATGCCCCTATACCGACTCGAACCGAGCGAACTAAGCTTGAAATTGTGTCAAATCTTGAGAATGTAGATGAAAACCTCGAAGTTGCTAATGAAAATGATGTTTTTACCCTTTGGAAAAAATCGGAAGGTCAAGACCATACTGTACATCTTGACCAATATGTATGGTTATGAACATGTGAACTTTGTCCGAGCTTCGTGTTTGACTATGTTTTTGAATGCCTATACCTTTTTGTACTTGTGTGTGCCCCCAAAATTCTATCTATGTTTCTTGTAAGTGTAGAAATGAACCCATAGGGATGCCCCCTCTTTCTAGGCATGTGCGAAAAACATGTTGAAAATGTGGGTTAAAAGAAATAGATGTGTGCTAATGAAAGAGATGTTTAAGAAGTTGTAGTAGAGTGTAGAGTGTTGAAGCAATGGCCACTTGGATAACATGTCCCCGCAAGACGAAAGGTATTTATGCATGGTGGTAACCATGAAACACAAGAAAAGTAATGATATCAATATACATAAACCAATGTAGTTGATAACAAGAGTTGTCTAAATGCATGTAAGTACAACAAGAGTGAAATCAAATGTAAGAAGTATACAATCGGGCCTCACACAAAAAGGCATGACACCTACAAACATGGGGCACCCATGGTATCACAAGACAATGAAGGCTTGTGAGCTCCGCAAATAAGAGACAATAATAAAAAACAAGATAGGCATGATGCCACATACACGAGACACCCACAATGTCATAAGACAATCAAGGCATATAGGCTACAAGCAATGAAAAGAAGCAAACAATAATATACACCCACAAGTATGCATGAAACAACAACATCAAAATGTGATAACATGATATAGTATTCAGTATAGGCGAAATATGTGAAACAAAATATGTCAATGTTGCATAAGACACGTGTGAACTAGAACTGGGCAATACGAAGAATTTTATTAATATGAAATAACTATGCTACAAACAAGTGAGCGAGACTACAATACTTATACGTATTAAAAAACCATAACCATCAACATAAATGGTTGTACATGTGTAAGAAATACACCAAATCATATAAACAAACAATCCTACAGAATACTCTCCCCAATAATAATATTATAAATAATAATATTGATTAAAATGATATAGCCATATAACTATATAGATATAACTACTCAACAAATTATTACCTAATGTAAAAGTAATAATCTTGAATTAATAATTACTATGGGTATTTATCCAACATTCCCCTCTTAATTTTGCATGATCTCAAGTGAATAGGAGAGGAATTCTTTGAATGATTTAAATTTGTCCTGTGTAAGTGACTTGGTGAAGACATTTGTATGGCGAGCCAAGAATATTTATCAATAATTTGCACTCCTAAATCATCCGTTCTACAAGGGTATCAAGGCAACGAGTAAGAAACACACATGAACCAACATACAATGGATATATTTAAAGGGGCTACAACAAGCGCTAGGGTCGCATATCTAGAGGGAAATAATCCCTACACTAGGTCAACCTAGGGTTTCCAAGGCCCATAGTCAAGATAGAGGAGAGAACCCTACTAAGATATTAGTGATTGGGTGAGGAGAGGTATGGATCAATGATAGATAAGACAAACATGCACAATATAACTAAAATGAAAGTAATGTAGAGCTAAGGAGATGATAATGAATAAGAGTACTATGCTAACTAGCATCTAAACATATGTAATACTAAGCTAACATAGCACAATGAGGGAAGGAGATGAACTAATCTATGCAAAATGAAAAAATATGGTTAGAGCACTCACCTTGTACTTGTAGGGTGGTCACTGATGCATCTATCTCTCCAGAGAAGCAACACACCAAGAGAGAATCACTATTAGGTGGAGAAGGGGAACACCATTCCTATCCTAGACTCACTATAGGTGACCCAATAGTGCAAGCAAACCAACCAAGAAGAAGAGTGTCCAATCCAATCCAAGAAAAGTGCAAGATGAACCAAGAGCTAAGCGAGTAGATGCAAAGATGGTGCAAAAGAGAAAAGCAGATGACAGTTCCTAAGGTTAGTGTTTACTTTTTTGAATGTCAAAGTGAGGTGTGTATATATAGTATGCCATCACTTAGGTGATGGCGTTGGCCAAGAGAAACATAACACCGACACGATCGCCTGGCGATGACATAGGTCTAGGATGATAAAATGAGATAATGTGTCATGAAAAGTGAAAGAAAGGTGTCATAGATCATGGACATGGATATACAAAGTGCCAAATGTTGAGATACAAGAAGAATGTCCGGTGCAATGTATGGGATACCTAAGGGGACAAGGATAACTAATGCATGGACAAATAAGGCCAATCCCAAATAACGACACTCTCTTTGTGTATTGTCTCTAACCTAGAATGGTTACGTGAATAACCATTCCCTATTCCTAACAGGCCCCTTAAGCACCTATTCAAGAAATAGATGCATCAGTGACCCTTATCTGCACAAAGGAAATTGTCAATAACAAGTATGAAAGATGAAAAGTGAAAAATTAGGTGTATACATATGCCCCAACCATTGATCATCGCATTTCACAATAACGAAACATGGAGTGGTCAACGGAAAGAAACGGTCTATAACACCGATACTGAAAATAAGTACATAAAAGAATGCTAAAAGGACTAGTTGAAATGAAATATACCCACCAACGCGTACTTGATAGTGTCGCTTGTCCAACCATGTTCGGTGCAATCAGATGCAAGAACGCTAAAGAAGCATAAATAAAAGGAAACACTAGAGGATCATCGGTAAAATAAGACATAAATCACCTAACTAGGGGCCCATGGGATGAATGTCGTATCGTAGTGTCGAGAGGTCATAATGTCGTATGGTGTCAAAAATAGGCCAAAAATAAAAGATCGTCAAAAGTATTCATGTAATAGGTGAAATAAACGACATGAGATTGTGGTCGAGACACAACAAATGACACATGTTGCGGAGTTTGGGAACAAAAATGATGATCATTTGAAGATTTAGGTTGATCGCGACCGAATTTGAATAGAAAATTTTAGTTTTATATAACGATTTTGATTTTGATTTGGTTATTGCTATTTTTGAAATTGAGAGAACTGATCTCTAGAATTCAAAATTTGGGTGTATTTTGACGTCATGACATGAGTACGAGGTGGTGATGGAGGACGAGGTGGAGCACGCGTTGCGGGATGCGACTATAGGTAAGTCGTTGCATTAAATTTCGTTGATTAGATTGGGTGTTATTTAGTTATTTTGCTTTTACAGAGACATTAGCACATCATTTTTGTTCAAACTCGAGTCATCGGGTAGGTTAGGATAAAATGCAAGTGGGGTTGGGAGGGTTTTAATTTTAATTTTGTCATTTTTTCAGATTTTGAAAGTCAATTTTTAGAATTCGCGACTGGTTTTTGGCCAAACGCCATGACCCCTTTGCAACATGAGGGCCGATGGCGCGAGATGGGGAAGTTGAAGCTAGGGGTGATGACATAGCGAAAGTGTATATAGAGGTTGCATGCTTTGGTTTTTTGCTCTAAATTGATCTTTCGAGTTCGATGTTTGCGTGTTGTCGTTTTGTGGATGCAAGTAGAGTGCGGGATCTACCTATGGCAGAGTGTAGATGTATCATAGTTGAGTGTGATGATTTCCAGATTGACATAGGCGGAGGTTACTATACGCACCCAATTTTGCATGTGCTACATTGTCGGAAAACGCTTCAAAGACCCCTACAATGATTATTATCTTTTCTAATGGTTTTTGAGCCCTATTTCCTCTTTGTAGTGTATATTTGTAGCTTAGGATGCTTTACTTAGCCATTTCCTTACTTTTCTTGCTTTCCGTTATCTTTATGAGGTATTTTTCCTTAGCTTTTAACCTTAAGTTACGGAAATTCCACATCGGTTCTGCAACCGCCGATCTACTGGCAGAAGTGGTTACGCAACCACCTGGTCTTCCCTTAGTGGCGGTTACACAATCGCCCCTTCATTGAGGCAGAGATAGTTGCGTGCGTTTTCCCAACCTCTTTTGGCAAGTTTGAACGTGTGTCCACATCTTCAAACATGATTTTAGTGCACGTTTCTTGTTCAAATTGGTTGTTCATAGGCTTGATAGATGTGTACTAACTTCCTCTTCCTCTTCTATTATTAATTGAGAGGTAAGTACCCCTCTTTGTTGTGATGTGACACCTCATGGTTGCAAGTGGGCAAGACCACTTCCCAACCATTTTCCTATAAAATCTAAGCTTCTTCCCGAAGCAATGGCCGGAGATTTTTGTTGTGATTTGCATCATTATGCTTCCATGATCTTGCTAAAACAACACAACCAAACACCTGTTCAAGAGTCCTTGAGGCATAGTTAGCTAAAGATTCGACCACCTTTGTGTCGTGTTTGGGTAGAGGGTTGTTGAATATTTTGAGCTTATGATTTTCATTGACATGTGGAGAAACTGTAGGTTCCGAAAGCTCAATTTTACCATTATTGATCAAACCCTGAATGAGAAATCAAATCCAAAAGAAATGGTTAGTGAAGCATCCTATACACTGATGATAGTCACAATGGGAATTTTCATCGAAATTACATCCTTTTGGTCGAGATGGATCAATTTGCAGCAGATAAGGTAGTGTAATGAGGTTACTATCGATACGTTGTGTTAGTAACATATGCGGAGGTACACCGAACTTTGTGAATATACGCCAATGTGGTTGCGATTGAAGCTCCTCTAGTAAGAGATATTGTATTGACGATAACTTTTACATCTATTGGTTTAGTCGTAGGTGGTTTAAATGTTGGCTTGTTTTGAAAACATGTAGAGGACGATGCATGCTCTTGGTATTTAAGCTTGCCTATAGTTAAGAGCTTGGTTTCACAAAGCTTAAGAGTATGACAAAGTTGATCAAAAGAAGGAAAGGTCTCAAAGAGAACACTCTCTTGGAGGGGTGGTAAGAGACTCTAAATGAACAAGTGTAATGTCCCCAATTCCGAGCGGATGGCCTAGGAGTTTTTTTAATTCGCCTTTGCCATGGACATACCCGAGGGGATGATGATTTGGAGGCTATTGGGTATAGATGACTTATTACCACATTACTTTTTGTTATATTTTGTTGTTGACATTAAGTGGGCGACTTGGTGGTAATAATTGTTATATTTTGTCGTTGGGGGGCTCATAGTACTTTATTATTCTATTTCTTCGTTGGGGTGACTTATGGTACTTTATTATTCTATTTCTTCGTTGGGGTCACTTAAGTCACTTTTAGTCCCACATGGAGCTCCCAACTTGGAAAAAGGTAATGAAAAGTTATAAAAGGAGGTTTGGGGGAGTGATAGAGCTCATCATTGCATACCTAATTATCTTCTTTCATGTGCAACTACTATTTGCAAATCTATAGCTTGTGGAGTGAAATCCCACAGGAACCCTAGCTTCGGTGGTGAGAGATCCATCCCTAGCTGAGGTTATTCTTGATCTTGAAAGATCTACCCTAGCTTGTCATTTTGGAGCTGTTTTCAAGGTTGATTTACAGAGATATTTTTAGAGATTTTAGAGATAGGGTTTTGAGATAATTTGTGAAGATAATCAGTGGGTTTTCATATCAGACTTACGACAAAGCAATAAAGAAAGGGTTTGGCATCATTTCCAGAGGATTTCAAAGGGGTTTTGACCATCTGCCAAAAAGGGCGACTTGTTTTGGAGATTGCAGCCTTTATTTGGAGGGTTTCTAGTTGGCCATTTTCAGATATGAGGGTTGAAATATCATCTTCTATATTTGTAAATGTTATTCCAAAGTTTCATAGTTTTTGCACTTGTATTAGGAAGATATGAATTTTAGAAGTTTTCCAGCTGTTTAGGGCACACTGTAATTTTTTGGCAGCGTTATATTGTCTGAAAAATTCCAAAAATAGTTTTCTTATGTTATTTATAATATTTCCAAGCTCTCTTTAAATTTTCAAGTGATTTGAGTTTATATTTTGGGAGTTATTAATTTTCTTTAGTTCGCTGCCCTAACTGGTAAAAATCTGCAAAAATCAATATTTTATTTGGCTGCAAATTTTCAATATTTTGTGTTATTTAAATGGTATCCCACAAGGGATATTTCAACGAGTCTTGAAGTTCAGCGTCCACAAGCACATTTGGAATCTTAGCTAGGTTGTTTTTGTAATGTAAGACATAATCTGCTAAATTTTCTTTAGATCCATGTTTTAGTTGTATGAGTTGAGCATAAGAGATCTTAGAGATGATGTTGATAGATAAATACGTGTGAAAAACATTAGCTAGATGTGTGAAATATATTATTGAATGGACAAGTAGGTCATAAAATAGACGCATCACGTAATCTTGTAAACTACAAGGAAAAAGGTTAGCAAGTATGGTATGATCATCCAAATAGTCCAAACATGCTACATGAAAATCTCGGAGATGCTCTTGTGGGTCACCATGGCCTTTAAAGATAGACAACTTGGGAGAGATGAAATTAGGTGGCAATGGCTATGTAAATATATTAGGTACAAAAGGATTATGTAGTAGTGAACTAGAGTCTAAAGATGGCGAGGTACGAGAAGTAATGAAATGGAGCTAACTAATTTGGGTTTGCAAGTCTTGATATAAAGATTTTAAATCGGGAGAAACAAGAGTGGTAGTAGTATGAATGAAAGCTACGACACAAATAGGTGGGGTGGATACCATAGGAGCCGAAGAAGGGGAAACTATAGAGGTGGAAGCATCACGAGCATTTTTAATGTTGATCAAATCATGTAGGACATATGGAAGATGAGTGGGATTATCACGTAAAGCTTGTCAAAAATCAATAAGTGTATTTAATTGGTATTTTTCAACATTGGTATCTTCATCATAGGAATTTTCACTCCGGAGAATTGTATTTCGCGAAGAGGAACTTGGCGAGATGAATCCAAGGATTCTTAGTTGTTGTAAAGCTACGTAACTAGGGATATTAGCCATTGGTTTGGAAACCCTAAGGGAAAATGAAGGAATCTCACAATATTGAAAAGACCCAAAATGACCACTACGAGTGATGGGAAGACAAAGAAAATACCCAAAGAGAAAGTGTATTCGAAGATCGGGTTCACCAAAATGATTAACTAAAATAGAAAATACACTTCTTATTCTAGTGTAATCTAATGCTATGAAAAGTAGTAAATAATAGCTAAATAAATAAAGGAAATGACCTAAGCAACTATGTAAATAGAAATGTGAAATCGTAATGTGCAAGAAGGGTTAGGAAATCCTTAGCTGATTCGATGAAGGTGCGAGACTATGTCGCAGTGAAAACCAGGTGAGCAGGAGGAGGAAACGACCACACAGAAGCTTGAGAAAGTTTATATACGAGCTCTCGACTAGATTGGGGCACACAGGAAGGGACAAGGGCACTCGTGGGCACCCTAGTATGAGATCTGGGTGGCTTAGTCTACGAAAATGGCGAGATTACCTTCTCGAGGTGTTGTTGAATGTTCTCATGTACTTGCTTCCTATCGCACTAATGTCATTATCGCATTGGATGTTGTTGTAATACTTACAATAAAGAATCACCTGCAAAACCCCATACAAAGCATCAAAACCCTAAAAAGAAAGATGCATATGAAGGGGTCAGATTGTCCTCTCAGCTACCACAATGGTGGACTTACTAACTAAGTGTTGCACTACATCTCAGACCTAATGTAGTTCTAGGTGTGTGTGTGCAAATCGTGCCCTAGGTTGCTCTTGTGCTAATCACACTTTGTGAAGTAGTGAGCAAATAAATAGATGTAGAATGTAGTAAATGTGTGCATGGAAACAATATAATCCCCTCCTATGAAGTGTGATGTAGATGAACCAACCTTGTGTGCCTTGTGATGGATACAACCTAGATGGTGATAATAAGTGCTTAGTGCTTGGTCCCTCATTATGGTCACATAAATTTATATTTATATGGTTCTATTGTTCTAATTCCGTGATTAACCCCGAAAAGGATGACCACTAAAATGATAGAAAGCTTAAATGGATAGAAAGTTCCCAAAAGGTGAGAGTAAAGTGCAAAGAGGATCAGGGCATCCTAGATGGGACCATGACATTTGGGGTGCCTAGTCATAAATAAGAAACATGTAAAATGACTATACTGATTGGGCATGTGAATGTGTAAGATAGAAAATATGATAGTAAACAATGTAAAAATGGCCAAAGACATGGGTTAATTATTAATCTTTTCACTCGAAAACCATATGAACAATAGTATGAGAATGGGATTAAATAATGACTCAAAGTGCATGATTTTGTGTCTATAATAATAAATAATTTCCTCATCTAGAGTTACATCATAAATAGAAGGAGATGGATGAGGCCCATTGCTTTGATAGGATAGATAGGACAATAACGCAAAAAGCTTGCTAGATTTGAAACAATACTAATAGTAGAATGATCAAAGCAAGTAGGAATATTGCATTCATTTTCCAAAAGATGTCTTTGAGTTTCATCCGAGAGAGTAAGATTGCAATAAAGAGCACGAAGGTCAACAATAGTTGCTTCATCATAGATAGGGTTCATACTCTCATGAGGGATAACTTGGATAGGAGGAGAAGAGCTACTCTTATCCATTAGGGTTTTAGTGGATCCTAGGGAAATGAGTTCTAAGTTACTGGGTTCACCAATATGATTTAATAAAATCTAAATATTTTATTTAAATCTGAAATCAAATGACTGCTATAAATGACATATAATGAAATATAGATGCTAGGAAATTTATCCAATCTTAATTATGAAAGAAAATGGAAGAGATAGGGTACTTACCTTGATTTTTATTATCTCAAAGTGTGCCTAAGATGAAGAATGTGATGAAATAGGAGCACAAACCATCACAATGATCCTCGAGAAAAATGCAGAGGAGGTGGAAATGCTTAGACACGGGCGCTGTGAGAGAATAGGGTGTGTCTGTGGGTGCCCAAGACTCTGTGTGGATGCATTAGAGTCTACGAAATGGTCGAAACATGGTTACGATATTGTCACTAGGGTTTTTCACTTGTTCTCCTTTGGTCACCTGTATGTCGTGCTTGGATCCTCAAGGTACATGTAAACCCGTACACAAATAGCCTTCGCAAAACCCTCAAAAAGACATCAAATCCTAAAAAAGAAAGATGCAAAATGAGGGGTTTGGTGTCCTCAACTATCACAATGGTGAACTTATGACTGAGTGTTGCACTACATCTCAAACCCAATGTAGTTCTATGTGCTTGTGTGTGTAATAGTGCTCTAGGTCACCCTCACACCAATGACGCCAAGATAAGCGAGTGATAGCTAGATAAAATGTAAATGTGTGGATGGAATAGAATGAAATCCCCTTCCTATGCAAAGTGTGTATGCAGAATAATGTGCCCAAATGTAGTCCCTTGAGATATGTAGATAGATAGCCCTTGATAAGAATTTTCCACCCTTATAATGGTATGTATGTTGTGTTTATATAGGGATCTCTTGCTTGAATTTCAACACTAATGACCCGACATGCCAACTAGTACCTTGAGATATGAGTAGGAAAACTGAAAAGACCGACCTCAAGTGTAAAAAGTAAGAAAAACCATAAAGAGAGAATGGGCACCCAAGATGGATAGGAGTTCTGGCACTCGTGTCCAATCCTATGCGCTAACTTGTCCGAGAGACAAATGACAAAAAATGAGTGGAGACTGAGTGACATGGATCCCTATGATCTTACCAGAACTAAGTGTATGAGTGACAAGTGTGAAAGATAAAAGTAATAGAAACCAACAAGATAAGCAGATGGACTAGGGAATGGGTCACCAATGAATACTTTTCTTACGCAATATCCATATATAAAACAACATACTTGGCGGTATAGTAAATAATAATAAGTGCGTGATTTTGTGTCTACAATAGTCAAATGGAAAATCGAAACTTGTTATATATAGTAATAGTAAAAGGTGAGTAGTAACTTTATTTGAACCTTGAGTGATTGTGATTTTGAGCTCTGAGCTTGTGAGGATGCCACAAATTAGAGCTTTGAAATCGAGAAAATTAAGATGGCGGTGGTGGTTGTGGCGTCATAGATGACAGCAGGACGAGTTGATAAGTATGATTATTTTCAAAAAAATTGTTGAAATTAGTTCATTTTTGTGAATTTTTACAAAATTTGAGTTTTTGAATTTCTAGGCGTTTTGACCTGGGTAAGAGAAATCAAGGTGATAACGTCCTTTGGGGTGCTAACACCCGGATCTAGGAGTTGGTGAGCTACTCCTGTGTGTTATTAGTAGCCCTGGGAGAATTTGTTTTGACCCCAAAACGTGATAAATGTGAACCGTAATACTTGTTGGTATTATGAATATTTATTTTTGAGTGTAAATGAGGTGCTAATGTAGCATTTTTATTATGTTTTGTGTTGTGTGGAGGGATATCCATTTGAGCGAGTTTTGTAGAGGTCGACACTTGAGCAAGTTGTTGGGATTGGGCTTATCCAACACCAAGTGGGATATACAAGACCATGTTGGCTGCGGCACATAGCAAGATTGGGGGAGGTGCCCATAATATGCCTATGATCACTACGTTATGTGAGAGGTGGAGTGCATATACTTTTACATTTTGGTTTCCCACTAGGGAGATGATTGTGACCCTAGAGGATGTATATCGCATATTGGGACCATTTAGTTATGGGTGAGAGGGCTCAGGTGATGGTAGTAGAGGATGCTTAGAGATAAATGAGAGTAGCTAGGTGGTATTTTATAGGGACAGATATAGACCGAGACCCATATTAGCTTGGATGTCATATTGAGATCAGGTGTTATGTGATTGCATAAGTTCATTGTAGTTATTATTTCATCAGTGGTAATGGAGAGTGGTGGTGTATGCATCTTGTATAAGATGCATGATATATATCAACGTATAGAGGAGGATGGGACTAGATATGCATGGGCATGATGTGTATTGGTGCACTTGTACAAGGATCTATACAGAGTTTACACATGAGGACCACGGGGGAGGACTTGGAGCCACCACATTTTTATATGTATGGGCTTATGAGCACATTGCGATATAGGGGCCACAAATCAATTGGGCAAGGCTGTGATATTTACTGACAGAAGGTAGATAGGTACGCGGAGTAGGAGATTGGATACTACTACCTATAGATCTATGCTTGATCGTATGGGGCTAGGGGCCATTATATTAAGGCCATACCGAGCCTATGGAGGGTGGCCAGAGGATGGGGTAAAAGCTACGACGTATCCATCGTACTATATGGTTGGATGATCAGTTTCTGGAGTGACTGAGCTATTTCAAGTAGAGCATGTGTCACATCAGTTTGTTATGGCTCAAGATGTGCCCCAGATCCGTTTGTATGGGTGTGAGCCACTAGGGCACCGAGAAGGCCATGAGCTAGGTTAGGATTGATAAGAGCACAATTAGTGCCTCTCGGTGAGGATGAGGTAGATGTGGCCATAGAGTTGATAAAAGTGGATGATGTGGGATGTGCCGAGGCCTATAGTGCATGGTGGAAAGCACACCAATGGGTTCTATTGTTTCTAGTTGTTGTAGACGTGACGGGTGTGCCACCAATTGAAGGAGCAGAGGGGCGGGAACTTTCCCTTGATGGTGATGGTATAATAGCGGCGCTAATAGAGCATGAATATTTTTTGTTGTTAGTTGTTGATTGTTACTTAGTTGATTGATTGTGATCATCATGTGTAGTAACTAATGTGTCGATATATGATTGCAGGTGATGCTTATTGGTCATTGATCGTTAACACATCGATCCGCACATTGACACAAAATGTACCTGCCGATGTGCTCGTGGGGGGGTGGCATTTTGGAGCGAGTAGATGTCATTATGGGTGAGCATGCTCACATGTTTTATCCAAAGTGGTGATAGCAGCAGATACATACATGTACGGTATTATTGAGTGAGCACGACGAGGCATGGGTGGAGACTTGGTGAGCTAGGGAGGTTGCAGGTGGAGGAGCCCTAATGCAGGATGTGTTCATGAAGTATGTAGAGCTACTGAGGACGATTTGAACGGCGGTGATTGAGTTGGCATTATTACGTAGAAAGATAGAAAGATCTAGGGGCCATGACCAATGACGTAGATTGAGTGGAGAAGCATCTAGTTCTAGAGCTCCCTTGATTGTATATATAGTAACAAATGATGACGATGTATGAAATATATTTATGTAACGATGCCGAGGGCTTGTTCCCAGCAATTGTATTTTTGGAACTATTATTTTTGATGATATATATAGATGGATGATTGGTACATTGCGTTGTGTTGATGATTTGTGATATGTGATGTGATGATTGTATTTCATATGTGGTTATGGGATTTGTATTGTGTAAATACTTATATTGACAAATGAATGATGATGATCGATGTTGATTAAGACATAGATGTGTAGATGAAATAAAGATGTGATAAATAGTAATAGATGTATGTATGGAATGAATAATGTGATTAGAATGATAGTAAAGATGTATGCAAGTATGATGAGGAGGGGGAAATAAGAGATATGCCCCCAACGTATGTGTGAGAATATGAGTTTCATTTATATAAGACCCCTTAGTAATCCAAAATGAACCATAGAAGAAGAGTGCGTTACAAGAAATGGTGTGATAATGTACGCTAGATAGATAAATCGATTAAGTGTATAACACAAAGACGGAGTGGGCTTATTATTGTAATAGATCCCTCAACAGTCATGCAAGAACCATAAGAACACAAGTGTGTCATCGGGTAGTGAGGTGAGAAAATTCACCTACCAAAGATGAAGAGGACGACGAGGAGTGGTGGAAGCATGTGAAGTGGTAGCAGTGTGAGTGTATGAGACAAATTGAATGTCAGATGAGATAGTTCCAATGATGGGAGATGCAGTGGTAGGAAGCATAGATGCTGACAACTTAGGAATCCAATGTGAAATAGGAGCACTGTGTGATGGATGAGATGATGCATCGGTGGAGGCCATGCATGAATAATTATTTGAGGTGGTGGACAAGTGACAACCTTAGAAGGGAGAAGGTGACAAGTAAACTGAAACAACATGGTGCTTGTGCGGAATTGGAGAAACAAACCACTCACAAGAGAGAGAAAAAAAAATGACACCCTTATCCTCTAATTGTTGCAATTTTTCATGAAGAGTGCAAACCAGTCATTTTCACGATGGTCATTGATGTAGTGATAATTACAATAAAGATGATCGCCTTGGTGATGCAAGCGATAAGGAGGAGATGATGTTGATTAGAAGACAAGTGAATTAAGTGCTTATCAAGTAAAGCATGTAGCACATCATGAGGCTTAGCAACATGTGAGAAATGCAATGGCTCTGAGTAGGAGATGGTGAAGAATTAGGTGGAGAGAGATGCGATGGCGGAGATGGAGGACGCTTATGCTGATGGAGGAGATGGAACATGCTTGTGAGGTGGAGGAGATGGAGACCTTAGAGGATGCTTAACAAATGGAAGAGGTGAAGAAGTAGAAGATGTAACAATAGAAGAAGTAGAAGGAGGATCTATAACATGTGTAACAATTAAATCATGTTCTAGATCAATGAACTTATAACATAAAAGTGTAAATGATTCGCATGTATCATATTGTAATCGTTCTTTTAAAGTAGGAATCAAGCCATGAAAAAAGATAAATTACTTCTCTAGATTAATAGGCTAAAATACTAGTTGATGCATGCAAGAATTGAAGCGTAAAATGCAATCTAGAGTAATTTCTTTCTTTCCCTGATGCATGTGTTAGGCGAGTGATCATATGAAATAGGACCATTGTTTATCATAAAGCGTCTAAGAAAAACATCTTTCATTTCACAATATGTACTAATATATCCAAAAGGAAAATGAGTGTGTTATTGAAGAGCTTCATCAACAAGACTATGACTGAAGGCTTTTATCAATAATCGATCATTCAAATAAGAATCCATAGCCAAGTGATTGCTTAAGATGTAGATATGGATTTTCAGTGCCATCAAAACATGAAAATGTAGGCATGATAAAGTCCTTAGGAAATGTTGAATTGTAAATTTTCTTTGGAATAGGATTTCCATGAAGAGAATTATTATCAATAGAAGCATAATAGGCTTTGTTTTCAAGAGTGAGATATTGAACTTAAGATTGCAATTGACCAACAACATGCATGAGTGATAAAATGTCATGTGGAGGAATTGTAGAAGATGTGAGAGACACATTGAGTGGTGAAGCTTGCCATTATGAGTGACCATAGGAATGTGAGAAGAAGAAGAAGTGGAAGATGAAGATGTTATAGGCACACTAGATGTAGATGCAACATAAATAAGAGGAGGTATGCTAGGAGGAATAGAAGAATCAACATGAGTGTCATCGAGAGAGGAAGAAGAAGAAAGAGGTGGAGATGAACATGGAATATCAGAAGAAATCATAATAGGTGAGCTAGTAGGAATGGAAGAATCATCATGAATACCATTAGAAGCAACCTCAAAAGTAGATGAAAGCGGAGTGGAAAATTCACATTCAACAGTATTAAGAGAAGTAGAATCATTACTAACATGTTCATGTTCAGAAATATAATCAGTATCAGACAAAGTTTCACATGCAAGTAATTCATTAGGCATATTATCAACATGAGATGTATATTTACAATCATTAGAAACATTTTCAGAAGTAGGAGAAGCATGAGATACAACTTTACATTCATCCTGACTAGTATGAGAAATAACATCATGCACATGTATATTTTCATCATGATTTTTATCTATAGTATTGCAATCAAGACCAAACATATAATCGATAATAGTATCATCAAGAGTTTCAGCAGAAATAGAAGGTGGAGTAGTCCTAGTGCCTATGGAATAACAAGGATTACATCTATAAAAGCTTCAAGCGTTAGAACAATGTTGAGAGTAGAGTGTTCAAAACTAGTAGGAACTTTGTGTTCATTAGCATCAAGCAATCTTTGAACATTATCATCAAATTGAACATAACAATAAATATCAAGCAATTCAACCTCAACAACATCATCAAGGATAGGATTAACACTCACATGATGCATAGCTTGCCTAGGAGAGGAAGATCTACTTTTAGCCATTAGGGTTTAGTGGATCCTAGGGAAAGGAGTTCTAAGAAACAGTTCACTAAATGATTCAATAAAATATGAATATTTTATTAAAACATAATTTCAATTATTGCTACAATGATATACAACAAAATACATATGCTAAGTACTTGTATATAAGCAAATTAGGGAGATAAGGGACTTATTTGATTTTCACTTATCCCAAACTAGAAGAATTGATGAAAAGGTTTGGTAGAATGCTGAAAATGCTCGTTGTAAATTATGAAGCTTACGAGACTAGTCAAGACACGGGCGCTTGGGCAAGGGCGAGGGCTCTTAAGGCATCGAGACCTTTCTGGCTGTTGAAGTCTGTAGAAAATATTAGAACCTGATTTCTTCAGTGTCATAAGGGTTTTACTACCCTTCATTATTGATCGCTTGTATGTCACACTTGCATCACCGAGGTACCTATAAATTTGCAACACAAATAATCTCCTGCAAAACCCCAAACTACATCAAATCCTAAAAAGAAAGATGCAAAATGGGGAGTCGAATGTCCTTGTGACCATCCAACAGAGTGAACTTACAACCGAGCACTGCAACACATCTCAAACTCCATGTAGTTCTATGTTCTTATGTGTGCAATAGTGCTCCTAGGTTTCCCTCGCATTGGTGACACCAAGATAATGAGTTATAGCTAGATAGAATGCAAATGTGTGGGATGGAATTCAGAAACTTCCCCTTCCTAAGTAATGTATGTAGAATATTAATCCCAAAATGCAGCCCCTTTGATAGTATGTAGATAGATAGTCCTTGATAAAATCACTCGCCCTTATAATGGTACGTATGTTGTGTTTATATAGGGATCCCTTGTTTGAATTTCAAAACTAGTGACACGACATGCCGACTAGGACCTTGGTATAGAAGTAGGAAAACCAAAAAGGCCGACCACAAATGTCAAAAATGCGAACAAAAAAAGAGGATAGGAGCGCACAGGTGCTAAAGCAATGTCCTGAGACAATTGATGACAAATGTGAGAACATTGATGGACATGGATCTCTGTGACTTGACTAGAACTAGGTGCATAAGTGATAGATGTGAGAGATAAATCAATCAAAACAATAAAAGAAAGCGGACAAACTAAGAAGTGTGTCACCAATGAATACTTTTCTTACTCAAGATCTATACATAAAACAACATACTTGATAGTATAGTAGAATAGTAGTATGTGAGTGATTTTGTGGCTACACTTTGTGATTGGAAAGTGAAGATTTTTTTAAAAATCTTGACTTTTGGGAAATAATTGAAGTGTTACACCTTACTTTCTTTTTTTTCTTATCCTGCTCTCATTTTGAGTATCTTGATGAAGTACCAAACCCACTTAGGTTAGAATCACTATAAATATTCATTCATGTAGACATTAGTACGGTGTGTAATTTCAGATTGTTTGTATTATGATGCCTCCATGAAGGTTTTAAGGTTACATCGGTCCCATCTTATTCCACCACCAATTCTTTTTAGGGTCACAACCTTCAACTCATGCCTTAGACATAATTTAATAAGTACTAAAATCATAGGGTATATATTATCATCTTTTGGAGCCTATGCATGAAACTTACATCATCACTTGTCTCAAGAGGATTTATAGCCTTTATCTCTCTATTTTTGTGTTATTCTACTAAGCAAAGGACATATTGAAGGATAACAAGTCTCTTGGGTATGTTTACTTACGCAATTCTATTTTCTTTGAATTTTAGAATTTTGTTCAGGGAAAATTTAGTGGCAAATTTTCCTAAATTCTCGAATATTAAGGATTTTGGAAATTGGAAATGGTGAATTTTCAACAATCGGTTGCCGCCTAGTTCGCCTAAAATTTACTGACGATTGGTCATTTATATGGGTCTGTTTGCCTACTATTTATATGTAAAAATTAACTTATGTATGTATTTCACCAACATTTCTAATCAAAATGTGCAAATATTTACCGAGGTATAATACATAGCCTAGGGGGTTGCGTAAGGGGATTTAATACATAAATCCAAGAAAATTGTGCCCTGCCAAATCGCCTTTGCCACGAAACGGTTTTTTAGAAATTTGCCATCAATTCGAAAGTTGATTTAGAGATTCGTCACCCATTCTAAACTAATTTTTCAGAAGGGGGTCTTAAAATGAACCCCGATTTTTGTGGGCAATTGGGTGTGTGTTATGTCATTTTTATTCGCAGTGGAAGTTATGGATTGCTTTCTTTGTTTTAAAGGAAATTCTCTCTAGGTTTTTCCCCTAATAATCTTTCTTTAATTTGAAGATGAATATCATAATTGGTATTGTGGAATTTTGTGTCACGTGATTGTTTTTATAGAGTTTTATGGATTTGTTTGTTTATTATTTCAAAACTAGTCTTTCTATGTTTTTGAGAACAATGTGAAGCAAGAGGTTTTGTTAATTACCCTAATTCTGGTACTCATTCCTCTTGTCGATAAATTTCCTTATCTATATTTCCCCAAGAATGCATACTACTTAAAGGTCTTTTTTACGTAGATCGGGGCTCTTCTAAAGATGGAAGTAAAAATATGGAGACCGATGAAGGAGAATCGTCGAAAGAAAGAAAAATGGGTCTGCAAAAAAGAAAGAAGCATTCTTGAACATAATTGGGGAGAAAAATAATGAGATGATTCATCAATAATTGATAATGTCATCTCCCTTTACCATGGCCTTATTGATGATTTAAAACTTAAACAAGTGATGAATCATGGTATTCTCGTGGGAAAGAACACAATAATGACTATTGACCAAGCTATGGAGTTCTAGAAAGGGGTTCTTGAGGAAGATATTAAAGATAAACCTCATGAATAGTGTGTCATCAACTTATTTAGGGCCTAGTTAGATATGAGACTAAGAGAAGGGGACTTTGTTGATAATGTGATTCAAGCCACAAGTGATAAGAGTTAGTCTAACCTTAGACTACACACCTTTAAAGTTGCACAATTGATTAACATTTAGAATATTTTGTTCGAGGCTAGCAAAACTCATGCTATTCATGTGGGTGTGGAACACCTTGTATAGTCAATTTGTTGCTTCAACTTGATTAATTAACTCTACTACCGAAAACTATGGCGAAGGAGGACATTATTAAAGGAAATAAATTGGATGTTATATGTGGTAAACTTCATATTAATATTGTGTGACTCCCACTTTGTTGAGACCTTGGTAGAATGACACAAGAAGAAGAAAGAGAAAGAGGCTTGATAGTCGTGGTCTCAAACTCCAATGAAGAAATTGAGGAGGACATTGTAACCAGATTAACTTTTCTTACGTATACTTTTTAGTATTGAACTTTGGTTTTTTTTTTTTCTTATTTGCAAACTCGATCACTATATGTCAACCGACCATAGTAATTTGTTAGTTGACCTTATACTTTTGTTTTAATTCTTGTTTATCAATCATAATAATTTGTCGATAAATTTGTGTTGAATCGGATGTGGGCCTAATTGTCTTATTTAAATATAAAAATAACTTACTTTTCTACGAATCGAGTATATCTAGTATTGTTATCTAGAATTTGAATTAGGAGCCTATTAACATGTAAGTTGACAAACAATGAACGAGAAAGATGACAAAAATAAAACAAAACATTGGGGAAATTACAAACACGGGACCGCAAATGTATGAGCTATAACCATATAAATAGAGTACGACAAAAAGTCTAGAACCCTAGGGAAATAAGGGAGGAGAAAGTAACTATAGGAAAGAGAGGAATCTTGAGAAAAATATGGGCGAACATAAAGAGACAATAGTCAACAAGAAAAATCGAATTATAAGTATTGAAAGTCATATGATGCATACAAAAACAAGTCAAAATCAACACAATACAAAGACCTCCAACCAACAAAACTAATTTAAACTAATAATTGATAAACACACAATACACTCTTATACCTATTAAATATTTTTGTAGGAAACTTAAGAACCTTAAGAGTAAGTTTAAGAGGGATAAAGAGCAAGGGAACAAAACCTACCCAAAACTAAAAGCAATCGTATCTAGGTAGGTGGTTTGGCTTGGTGTCTGACATATGAGGTGTCCAACCTTTGAAGTATTCAGTCTTATAAAGCGGAATTTCATTTTGTAAGTGAATTCATGACCACCGCGGCCCGTCATTATCTCCTACTAAAATTTCCCTGACCGTTTGGCCGGCGCAACTCCTCCAATTATTTCCTCAATTGCAATACGGACAGACTCCCATCACCATTCCGCCTCCAAATCTGGCGGCTCCTCCAACACCACTCGGGGATTTTATGTCAGTAAAGCCTCGCTAATTTTGGCCAAGGATCGTGGCGTCCCTCCATTAACGCGAAATCAACCGGCAGTGGCAGGTATGGAGGTCCCTAACTAAGGACACTCGAGATTTGGAAATGACGCGTGTAAGTGAGCATCAGAAGGCTAGGTCAACGGCGCCAAGGCAGTAAATAATTCCCTACCTGGTTTTATCACCGGAATAAAAAAACTTTTTAATCCGTGGTCACAGTAAATGAGGTTCAAAGTAACGGGAAACGGAAGCATTGAAAGGCAAGTATGTAGACGGTACTCGTCACTCGTCTCGTTGGCAGGCTGGGCGACGGGGATTCTCGTGCGCACACGTGTGCGAGCTTGAGACGATGACATATGAATATTTATGTTTTATCGTGCCCAACGTGTGACTTTACTTACCCCCGCTCTCATAAAGCCGCTGAGTCGATCAGGGGTTAAATGAATTTGACCCCAGGTTAGAAAGAAGATTACATCTCAGGACAAAAAGGAGTAGAGGGGGCCGGGGCAGAGAGGTGGCAGGGATTCAGTCAAAACAGCGCCATTACTAATTTGTCCGGCCGAGCTAATTTGTTCTTTTCATTGGTTTGTAACAGGCTAACAACAAAGTACCCACTTAATTTCTCTGCTATCTTTCTTTTGTCTTTCCGTTGCTGCTGTTTTAGAGTCATTATTGATTTCCTCGCGCCAATATCTTTGAAGGAAAGGAAAGAGATTGAGGTCGTATTGTGGAATCTCCGGCGCCGAATGCTCTGCCAGACCACCCTCTCTAGTCTCTACTGCGTTCGAGGCCACCGCCATTACTATATTTTAATCAGCAGTGGCAGTGAGCATTGGGTTCGCAGCTTCCAATTTGCCGTACTGTATTTTCTATCGGTCAGAGAATCGAGTTTCGTCCTTGGCAAGGCTGTGCACCGCAAAGATGTTTAGCTTTAATGGCGACAGTCTGTTTTGTGAAGAGGAAATTGGGCGATTTAGCCCGTGGAAGGACGACGCAGGTTCCGCGTTCGAATCCTCACAAGAGGTAATCGATTTGCCTGTGCAATTTCTGGGAGACGATGAAATTGTGGGGGTTTTGCTGGCAAAGGAGGCGAGCTTTATGCCTGGAGATGAATATTTCAGTCGTTTGCAGTCCAATGCTCTGCGAGTCGCTCGGTGCGGGGCCGTGCGGTGGATGCTTAAGGTATATTTATGTTGTTCTTTATTTGTGCCGGTAAAATTCGCTTTTATTTTTATTTGCGCCTTTTTGCGGCAGCCATTGCGTAGGATTTGGAGTTATTTTTAGTTATTTCGCTTTGTGTTGAGATTTTGTTAACTGATGTCAGGCCAGCGGTCATTTCAACTTTAGTCCTCATACTGTTAGTTCCGCTGTTAATTGCTTGGACCGATTTCTAGCCAGAAACCTTCACAAGGTGAGAAATAGCCGGTTGCTATAGTTGATTGTGTTAAATTTTGCTGCAATGTGTGAATTACTGAGCGAGAATAGTTGCTGAATTTATATACTTGTATGCCGATCCAGCCATGGAAATCATGGATGATAGATTTGTTAGGCGTGGGATGCTTATCTGTAGCTGCAAAACAGGACGAGGTCCATGTTCCGCTTCTGTGAGATTTACAGGTGAGGCTTGCGCATTAATATTAAGCAAAGTACTTCACATTTGTGAACCCACAAGAAAAAAGGTTCCCCTACTGTTAAGGTATCCAGCTTTATTTTAAGAATGCCGTATCCAGTACAGGGAAAATTGAATTTCAGAGGGTTCCATGATTCTCTTCCTTTTTCAATGTTAATGAAGCTTTATTTCGCTAAATTACTCGATTGTTTTCGCTCCACGTTCAGATATGACAGGTCCTCTTTATCTTTATTATGATAAAAACAGGTCGAAGGAGTGGAGCATACATTCAATTCAACGACATTACAGCGCATGGAGCTGACGATATTAAACACGCTGGAATGGCGACTGAGATCCGTTACGGCTTTTTCTTATATCGATGCAGTGCTTCAACAGTTAGCCGTAGCTCCTACCTTCAAGTCCGCCTTACATGCGCGAGTCACAGAATTATTGCTTCAGACTCTTCCTGGTAAATAAATAAATCTTTGATACGAAACAAAAAACTTGCAAAGAAAAATCTTTACTCTATCTTTATCAACACTTCGCCAAAACCTCAAGTATATTCGGTCCGTCTAGGGGAAAGACATATAAGATCCAAAGAGCTTAAAAGTACTATTTACCTTTCATCATATTTTTCAGAGTGCAGATAAAATGTATTGATTATTTATCATTAATTGCTTTCTTTTTTAAAATACAGAAGCTCAGTTTGTGGAATACAGACCCTCCATAACAACACTTTCATCAATTTACTGTGCATTGGAAGAATTACTTCCGACTCAGGCACGTCTTCTCAAGTCGAATCTCTGCAACATTATCCCTGTGGACAAGGTTCGTTGCTCTTATTTTCGAAATTTAAACGTAAAACTCTCAATACAAACGCTGCTCTGTGCAAATAAATATTCGTTTCCTTAGAAAAAAAAACAAATCATTCACAGAAATCTGCATATGTGAAATTTCAGCAAAAGCTTGAAAGATGCTACGAAATCATGGAAGAAGTGGTGGTGGATCCGCTATGCAGAAGTGGACCGAATTCAAAATCTTCTCCAACAAGCCCTATCGCCGTAACAGAAATTGCAAGTGATTATATTAATCCATTCATGATCTATGTGAATAAATGCGGGAATTCTGGGCAAAGTGTGTGGCTCAAAAGAAAACGAACAAATTAACAATATCGCATAGTTGATTGCAACGGATCAACGGCTTATCCGAAGATTTCGGATGCGTAGGAGTTCCACATTGGAGAAAATATTATCTAAATATGTTCCAATGTTTTTGTTTGTTTTAATCTCCTGTCCCCACCAACATTTGGACGCAACCACTTATTATTTTTCAGTGGTTTTGACGCTTGTGAGAATCACTAACCACGTGATTGCACTTTCGCCAAATAATTCACACAAATTTGTTTTCCGAGGTGTGACATATTAAAAATATTCACTTGGCTTCATCTTTACTAGTTACGACTTGGAAACATGTTTTATTTTGGTCATAGTTTGAACATAGGATGATACCTAATACTTGAGGTTTCCCGTTTGAGTGACGAGTCGATACCATAAAATACTATTTGGAGTACAGGTTAAGGTCACGTGACTGACAGCTTTTATTTATGTAAATAAATATGTGACAGGCCACATCAACACGTTCATACAATGCTGGAAATAGTTGACCATACGACAGCCGTTTTGCCACTCCCTTTCATTGATTAATTAATATTTTACTATTAGTTGATAGGCAATATTATATGGGAATTGAGCCCTCCTAAAAAGAGATGGAAATGGATCTTATGTCCGTAAAAATGTCCTCCCACTGGTAAAAATTGTTATTGATGATGTGACAAACATTTGTTCATTCAAACTTGCTTTCCAAAATAATAGGGTTCGCTAAATTTTACACGGCATATCTCAGAATATATTTAATTCTGCTTCAATTCTCTCAATAACAAACTTTGTGTGTATATATTTTGTGGGTATTCTACGCTACCAAATTTATGCATTCCCATAACATTTAAAACCTAATTTTATTGGCCGAGGAGATCAAAGACTTCAAAAATCAATGAAATCCTCTATTTTTGTTTAGATATTTTGTTTTATGTCAATGTTGTAATTTAAGTTTAGTCTTATTTAGAGTCTTAAATGTTTATATATATTATTGATAGGCTTGTGGTTTAGTCTGTTTTTTAAGTTTATTTATTTATTTAAGCATATCTTATGTTATTTAAAAATGTTAGGTCTAGAGTTAATCTTATATCATTCTTTGAATTATCATATATATGGTAGTACCTCCTTCTTATTGCATTTTTAAAACAATTCTATTAAACATGCTTATATATATATATATATATATATATAATAACTATTAATCACAATTAGTTAATATTAGATTGACCTTGTTGATCTTTTGTCTCACATTTATTAATATATTTTCAATAGGGACGAGGCCGGTTGGAGGTAACCCTCTCACTAACATAATGATCGATTGGCTCAGGATACATTTGTTTGTTGACTTGCTACCTAGGTTGGATATGCCTCTTCAATGCACCTTAGAATTTCTTCAATGACTTTGCAAACTTTATGTGCCTTACTACCCACGTCAAACACACATCTTTAGTGCATCTTGCAACTCTTTTGATTGGTCCTTACACCAATAGGGGTATCACCGCATACGAGGTGGTCTTCTCCCTAATATAATATGCTAATAACGGTGACACCCAACCTCCATCTTTAGTTCGAGTGATGAGCGCAGACGTTGTCGAGGCGGCGACGAAAGGCATGCTCAATGCTACGGGCTCATTGCACCTTGGAATTGCTTCTACAACTCTAAAAATCACATTTAATCGACAAACCAATCCAACCTTGGTTGATTGTCCTAGTTTGTGGTAATTTATTACACTCCTTGTGCCGGTTGGGCCAAAGCCGCACTAAACATGGCCCTTTCATGAACATAATGGTCACTTATCCTTTTGTAGTGCATCTTGGAGTGGCTTTGATGACCTTGCCAACCGTATGCGCCTCACCACCCATGTCGGACATACCTCTTCAATGCATATTCAAATTGCTCCAACAAATCTACAACCCTCGTATTTTAACCATCGGCGTAACATTGCACCTCCTTTTGGTGTAAGTGATAGTAATATTTAGATTTAAAGTGAGGTCACACATGACGGTTGGAAGGTCGGGACAAAAGTGGAAACTTGATCCCGACCACATTGTATGTTTAATGTAAAAATTCTTTTGCACTTCATCCGACTTAAATTTATATTAACAATTGTTAGGTTGTGGACCTGTTTTCATGTGTGAAAGTGTTGAAGATTGTACACTAAGAGTACTATACACTTTTCACAGTTGTCTCGCTGAATTTTTTTGGCCTCAAAACAAAACGTGCCCGATATCTTGAGAAATCGTTTTTTCTCATATAGGCGGGATTTTGACCCATAGGTTTATGGAACGACAGTTTTGGCCCACGGTTTTGATACCCACGATTTGGTAAAATTGTTTAGCGAGCTTGTCTACTTATGTGGTTTTGTGCATATGGTGGGGATAATGTAACATCGCAGATGTGTTTTGAATTCGGGTGTGAATTCTGTAGAGTTTGTTGAGCATAGCTCCAAACAGATATGGGTATTGTATTGAGAGAGCGGTGGCTTGTAATAAAATCTGAGCAAGTGATTCTTAGTGGATGTAGCCCAAATTGGGTGAACCACATTAAATATTGTCTCTTTGTGTTGTGTTCTTATTATTTTGTAATTTTATTTGAGATCTGTAATATTTTCTGCATATTAGTTTCTACTGTTGCGATTTTGTGAGGGATTATTCCACATATTTTATTCCTTATTTCCTAACAATAATTGCACCCAAAATTGTAATGGGAAATTTGATAGGGATAGGACTAAAAGGAGAAAAAATCATGTGGAAGATTAGAGGCAAGCACGAGAAAGTTAAAAAGGATTAACCAAACACTTAATATTAAGACATGTTGATATAACATTTTTTAGGGCACTCACCTAAAGTGCTTTAGAGAATCAAGCCATGTTTTATTTGTGTAAACAGAATCATAATGGAAGTAATATTATTCTAACCCATAAATATGACATGAAAGATGAACAAAACATTGCACTTCACCCCAAGGATTCCTAGAAACATTAAGAAACAAACCCACATATACTATCTTTGCTTCAAATACACATTAATCGATCACAGAATCAAGATCACCCTAATGATAATAATTCATAATCCAAGATCAATAAGCAACTTTGCAAATGGGTTAAGTGTGTGTAATAGCCCCCTTCCCCTCCCCCACGCACACTTAACTCATCAAAGTTGCTTATTGATATTAGATTATGAATGATTATCATTAGGTGTATATGTATATGTATATGTATAGAGAAGGTATTAATGCTTCTATCACCTTGGCTATGCAACCGACACATGCAACATGTATATTTACGCTTCTCCCATGCAAATGTAAGTGTCCCTTTATCCACACTCCACAACGCCGATTAGTCAACCTTATTGCACATTATCTTATTCATTGGCATTGGGACATTGGTGCTCCATTAGTTCCCTTGTTTTCATCCCTATTTACTCTTTTGACACTTTTACGTTGGTGCTCTCATGTACTTATGATAAATTAGTTTGTCGACCAACAAAAATTGAGGGCTGAAATTATGTCAATACTTACTAGTGGCTTGCTCTAACTAATAGAAGTGTTTTTTTAATAATTTTAATATCTAAGTCATTACATCAATGATAATGAATAGGACGTCAAAATACATTGAAAACATGTGAAATAGTCTATTAGTCAAATATCTTGGCCATTGAGAAAAACATTGTCCCTTACGTGGAGGAACATGTGAAGGGAAAACTTAAGTGTAAAATGTTTGTAATTGAAGACATGTAGATGAGTGGTAGATGGATGAGATTTTTTTACAATTGGTCATTCGGACCCATTACTTGATCATCTCCAACAATTCATCATCCTTCATCTTTTTGCATCCCTAATACACTAACATTCTTCTTCATACTATGTTATGTTATTATGCCTCTCTCTTCATCTGTCGGGACCGTTATTTTTGTAGTAATGGATATCTCAACTTTAATACCTTTGTAGCTTATAACTTCCATTTTCATGAAGAGGATACTATGATAGGTAATTTATTAAAGGAAATTATGTGTAGATATATGAAATCATGAACAATCTCTATCACTTGAATTAAACTTCAAATGAAAGTGAATTAGAATATTGCAATGGTCCCATTTACTCTTTTAACTCATCTCCAAATTTTCCTTGGATTGGTAGCTTTGTGTTGCACTTACACTTGATGTTGTAGAAATATGAATTTTATTGAAAATGGATAAGTTTAAGTGGGTCAAACAACTAAAATACCAACAGATGCTCCTATTTTTGTTAAAAAACATAATAGAGTGACTTTCGTGCCCCCCACCATTTTTTGAGCACCATTTAGTATTTTTGAAAACCCTTTGGTAGAAAGATAGCTAGGAGCATCTAGTTTGGGCTCCATTTTTTAAAGATTTTTTTAGTGAATATTTTTTTATTTATGATTTTTCTAGTACAAAAATTTTATGTTTTGAAAAATAACGGAGCTCGACCGTGCCCCCCCTAACTACCTCAAAAATATCGAAAATTAGATTTTTTTTTTTAATATGTATAGAATTATGCCTAGTTTGGGCTAGTATAATTTTTTTTTAATTTTGATCACCCAAAAAAAAGATACACCATGAAAGATAGACATATTTACACTTCAAAAAATAGCTATAAAAAGGCATAGTTAGAAAATAAATAATATGGATATCTTATATTAGTAAGAAAATTTGAAAATTATATTTTAGAAAGAAGAGACTCTGCTCTACGTCGTGGTATAATTTTTTTAAAATGGATCGATTGTTTTATTTTGATTTATCATAGAGGAAGTGTCATTTTTACATTTTCTTGTAAAAACTCGTTGTTTGTTGTGTTTGTGTAGGTCCATGCCTAAAGCTTGGGGATCCAAACCAGATCCCAAGCCTTGAGGCATGGCTTGGGAAAAGAGAAAAAAAAAAATGCGTATGCGTTTTGATTTGTTTTATATATTGTGGCCCCCAACGTCCCTTTCATCTCTTTCATGGGAATTCTGCAAACATTTTGTTTTGTCTGCAATATTCTCTACATTCTTGCATGATTTTTAGTATTTCATTTTGTCCCCTACCCCACTAGTTGATTTTTTCTAATCATGGGTGATAAACATCGAGCTAAGGACAAGAGGAAAGTCAAGAATAAGACACCAGAGCAATTGGAAGAGAAGAGAATAAAGAAATCAAGAGAATGCAAAAACTTGAAAGCAGGCAAGGTACATCCGCTATATCAAATGTAGCTAATGTATTAGAAAATTGGGATGAAATACATAATGAAAATGTAGAGAATAATGATTTTGCAATGAATAATGATATTGAATTGAATGATAATGTTGGTATGGATGAAGAAATTGATATGAATCCAATTGTTGAACCCTTACTTGAGAATCCAAATGTTAACCCCGAAATTTGTATGAAAACACTGAATGAAGAAAGTAACCTTGTAAACGAATCTTCACCTCTAAGAACACCTCCTTCCATTTCACGAAGAAAACCAATTCACTTAATTGAAATTGATGAAAACATTATAAAACCAATGCCTAACAAAATGTCTGAAAGAAATGCGAGAAGAAAAGCTAGTGGAATTTGGGATAATTACTTTGAGAATTTAAATGACACACAAAGATGTCAATTATTTGTTTCATTGATGAAATTAATTAAGATGAGACCTATAATGAAGACCCTAGGGTTAAGAACATCTAATGTTGTTGATCAAAATGTGTCAATTGTTGAAAACATACATAAAGCATACCAAACTGTAGGTGGAAAAAGATGCACCAAAGATAGTAATGCTACACGACGTGCACTAACTAATTGTATAGTAAGTGATAAAATAGTTAATAAACGCTTGATTAGAAAAAACAAGCAGTGCTTTGAAGCTAAAAAAAAACACTAATGAAAGCAATAGAGAGACGTAAATGTCTTGAGTTAGTCAATAACACTGACTATTGGGCTTTCTCTAGTAGACTTCCATGAAAAGACAAGAATACATCTGATATTCTAAAAGAATTAATTGTAAAATTTTGGAATGAGAACACAAGGGTGTCACCGAATAGAAGAGATACAGTAAAAAGAAGAATAGGTTCTCGTAATCGTGAATTGTGTGCAAAACATTTCTTAGATATGACTCAAATAGAAATGTTCTCTAAGTTTAAAAATGAAAATCCACAAATTAACATTAGCCAAAGATTCTTTGAAATGAGCAAACCCTTTTATGTGAAAATCAATCACTCACGTACCACTTGTTGTTGCAGGCATCATGTTGAATTTTCAATGCATTATGATGTTTTTTTGTCAAATACGTAGTGTTTTGCATACTGACATCATGTTGCAGGAGTGTGGAATAAATGTCCCACAAAAATCTTCAAGGGAATTTATTCGACAATATTTTGTGAAAAATCAACAAGACATTTTTTTATAACAAAGCATGTTTGGATGGAACGTGCAATGTATGTGGTGGCTTGCCAAATCTGAAAAGTTGTATCCACGAGGAGAGTACATATTCAATAGGAAAATAATTGGTTGATTTCACCAAATATAAATCGGTGGCATATCAATTAAAAGATGGAAAAGAATCTAAGAGGTGTGAGCTTGTTACAAAACAATTACCTGTATCAAAATATATGGTCAAATTCAGAGAGGAAATTTTTTTATGAGTATGCAAGGCACACACATAGAGCTCGATGGTTGGATGAACAATTCAAGTTAAGAAAGGACACATTCCCACTTGGTACTATTGTTTCAGTAGTTGACTTCGCAGAGAATTACACATTGCAGCCACAAATGGAGGTTCAGTCTCAATATTATAACTCAGTGCAAGTTTCTATTTTCATGCATATAACATTCATGCACTCTCCTGAAAGCACTGAGCAAGATCAAAAAATATTAAGAGAGTATCATTTCTACATCAGTGATGATCGGACACATTCTATAGAATATGTACAAGGGTGTTTCCAGGTGTTTTATGTGAACTTGAATGAGAGGAACATTAGTTTCGATCAACATTACATTTGGTCAGACAACTGCACATCACAATTCAAGAATGCATGGATGTTTTATTGGCTAAGTAGGATGCACAAAGAAACAAATGTACAACATATATCTGGAGTTTTACTGAGGTAGGGCATGGAAAAGGAGAGCATGATGGTGCAGAGCATGTGTGAAAAGAGCACTTGCAAGAGAAGAGTTAAAGTTCAAGGATGGTGCTAAATTTACAGATGCAAAAAGTATCATTGTTGATTGGTGTGTCAAGAATATGGGCCATGAATCTCAAGAGAGATCAACGGTTCATAGATATTTTTGGTTGATAGAGCAACAACATCTGACAAACTTTGAAGATTGTATGACAAGTTGCAGGATCAAGTGATATGCACTCATTCCGTAGTTCAGATGCAAATGCTTGGACTATTTATACTAGGTGCATGACATGTTTTTGTATATCATGCATTGATTTTTACGTGGAATGAATGTGAGTCACATAAAGTGGGTGGATGAATGGACTTGTAGACCTCTAATTCCACTCGACACACATCAAGTTCCATGAGCATTACAACTTGCAGGGTCTTTAGATCAAATGACAACATCACCTGACTTTGACCAAGTCTTTGATTTAGTGCAACAAGGTACATACATATATGTACATGCCATGTTTTAGATTTATAAATTATTAAATGGTCAACTCTTAATGTATTTATAAATTGACTGAACAATTTTACTTTGTGATACATAGGGCACATTTTTGTAGTTATTGCGAAATGGAATTTAACGAAGAGGGAACAAACTACTTCTTATCTCGTTGTGTAGAGGGGAAAAAATTGACTTCCATACATCATTGATGGTGAAGACCTTGAGTATCCCATTGGATCAGTGGTAGTCACTGGAACTTGGCTTCGATGATATCCTATCAAAAAATCAAACATTTGGTTGTTTGAAGACTATGAAGTACATCGGAAGATACTTCACTATTCACATTTGGTCCTTGCAACAAATATTAAATTGATCAAATATCGAGGTCGGCCATCAAACAAAAATCTGTGGAAGGTTCGTGAATCAGATCATGAAGCAATTCTTGCTACTATCAAGAATAGAGTTGATCCTGTGGTTCATTGGATTGAATTTGCAAAGGTATGTTCTTCATGAATTTAATTTGAATATTTACTTAAATGATTTTGTTTAAATTTTGTATGATTTAAAATTCTATTTAATTGCTTACTAACATGTTTATGTAGGTTAGTGGTGCCAAAAAAAGCTTCCACCTTCACGTGGTTGACACTGTCAATAGAGAATTTATTATTCTCGAAGCCAAGTGAAGCTAAGAAAAATTAAATATTAGAAAGGAACAACAAACAAAAATTCTCATTTCACCACCTATATTGTAAAAATATCTTATTAAAATTCTCATTTCACCACCTATATATATATATGAACCACCTATATTATTAGGTGATTGACAATGGACAACCTTATCGACTCACTGAGATGATCATGGAATGGATGGGAAAACCATGAGAGGATTTCGTAGAGGGCCCCGACATGGAGGTCTTGGATCTGACGAGACATCTCTAGGTGCCACGGAGTCCGAGAAATCACCCGTCGAAGATATGGCATGTTTGGGCCTCAGGGCTCTTAAGGACTACGCCTAGGATGAGGTAGCCCGAAAGCATGGGGAGTGTAGGGAACCAAAAAGCCTCCACTAGCATTCACCAGGCCACCCCGATGTGTTGGCATAGTTGGTTTGGTCCCACGAGCTTCCGTTTGCAAACTACAACATCTCTGACAACCCTACTCGACTCAGACGCACTATTTTCATGCATGTTTACAAACAATAGACAAAGAGAGAACCAGATGGAGAGATGGAGAAAACATGAGAGGATTTTCGTAGAGGGCCCCAACATGTGAGGCTCTCTCGGATCTCGACGAGACATCTCTAGGTGCCATGGAGTCCGAGAAATCACATGTCGAAGATATGGCGTGTTTGGGCCTCAGGGCTCTTAAGCGACTACGCCTGACGATGAGGTAGCCAAAGCACGGGGAGCATAGGGAACCAAAAATGAAGCCTCCACTAGTGTTCACTAGGCCACCCCGATGTGTTGGCATAGTTGGTTTGGTCCCATGAGCTTCGTTTCGCTTTAAAATACAACCTCTGACCCTCTACACCGACTCAAGGATCGCACTATTTTCATTGTTTGCAAACAATAGACAAATGAGAGAACCAGATGGAGATGGAGAAAACCATGAGAGATTTTTTCATAGAGGGCCCCGACATGGAGCTCTAGATCTGGATCTAATGAGACATCTCTAGGTGCCATGGAGTCCGAGAAATCACATGTCGAAGATATGGTGTGTTTGGGCCTCATGGCTCTTAAGCGACTACGCCCGGACGAGGTAGCCCAAAAGCACGGGGAGTGTAGGGAACAAAAAAAAGCCTCCAATAGCATTCACCAGGCCACCCCGATGTGTTGGCATAGTTGGTTTGGTCCCATGAGCTTCCGTTTGCAAAAAACTACAACATCTAAGCAGCAGCCCTACACTCGACTTAAGACCTACTATTTTTCGTTTGCAAAAATAATAGACAACGAGAGAACCAGATGGAGATGGAGAAAACCATGAGAGGATTTTAGAGGGCCCCCAACATGGAGCTCTCTGATCTGATGAGATCTCTAGGTCACTTGAGTTCGAGAAATCACATGTCAAAGATATGGCGTGTTTGAGCCTGGGCCTCAGGCTCTTAAGTGACTACCCGATGACAGGGTAGCCCGAAAGCACGGGGAGTGTAGGGAACAAAAATGAAGCCTCCACTAGTGTTCACCAGGCCACCTTGATGTGTTGGCATAGTTGGTTTGGTCCCACATGAGCTTCCGTTTGCAAACTACAACTTCTCAAAAGCCTGACCCTACACTGACTGACTCGCACTATTTTCACGTTTTTTACAAACAATAGACAAGAGAGAGAACCGGATGGAGAGGGAGAAAAACCATGAGAGGATTTTCATATAGGGCCCCAACATGGAGCTCTTGGATCTGATGAGATGTCTCTAGGTGCCACAGAGTCCGAGAAATCACATGTCGAAGATATGGTGTGTTTGGGCCTCAGGGCTCTTAAGCGACTACGCTGGACGAGGTAGCCCAAAAAAGCGGGAGCATAGGGAACAAAAAAAAAGCCTCCAATAGTGTTCACTGGCCACCATTTTGACATGTTGGCGACATGTTTGGCATAGTTGGTTTGGTCCCATGAGCTTTCGCTTGCAAACTACAACATCTCTGGCAGCCCTACACTCGACTCAAGACTACACTACATTATTTCTCGCATTTGCAAACAATAGACAAATGAGAGAACCAGATGGAGATGGAGAAAACCACGAAATGAGAGGATTTCGTAGAGGGCTCCACATGGAGAGATCTTGAGATTGAGACATCTCTAGGTGCCATGGAGTCGAGAAATCACCCTCGTCGAAGATATGAGAGTGTTTGGGCTCGAGGAACAAGGACTGCAAACGCATGACTGACGATGGGTATAGCCCAGAGCATAGGAGCGTAGGAACCAAAAAAAAAAGCTCCACTAGTTTCACCAACACCTCAAAATGCCAAAATGATGTTTGGCATTTTTGGTTTGTCCCATATAGGCCCATTTTTGCAGCAAACCTGGCTGCTCTTTTCGGAATCTCAGTAAGAGCGTAGTCGATTAAGAGCCTTGAGGCCCAAACACGAGATGCCATATATCTTCGATGGGTGATTTCTCGAGACTGTGGCACCTAGAGACATCTCATTAGATCCGAGAGCCTCATGGTGGGGCCCTCTATGAAATCCTCTCATGGTTTTCTCTTGTCTCCATCTCGGTTCTCTCACTGTTGTCCTATTGTTTGCAAACATGAGAAATAGTAGTTTGAGTCAGTCCTGTAGGCTACATGTGATGTTGTAGTATTTTGCAAACGGAAGCTCATGGGACCAAAACCAACTACTACACCAACACATCGGGTGGCCTGGTGAATGCTAGTGGAGGCTTTTTTTGGTTCCCTAAGCCCCCGTGCTCTCTGGCTACCCCCATCCGGGGCGTAGTCCCTTAAGAGCCCTGAGGCCCAAACACGCCATATCTTCGATGGGTGATTTCTCGGACTCGTGGCACCTAGAGATGTCATCTCATCATTAGATCCAAGAGCTCCATGTGGGCCCTCTATGAAATCTCTCTGGTTTTTCTCCATCTCCATCGGTTTCTCTCTGTGTCCTATTTGTTTGTAAAACGTGAAATAGTGTAGTCTGAGTCAGTGTAGGGCTGCCAGATGTTGTAGTTTGCAAACGGAAGCTCGTGGGACCAAACCAACTATGCCAACATGTCGGGGTGGCCTAGTGAACACTAGTGGAGGATTTTTTTGGTTCCCTACGCTCCCCGTGCTTTCGGGCTACCCCGTCGGCGTAGTCGCTTAAGAGCCCTGAGGCCCAAACACGCCATATCTTCGACATGTGATTTCTCGACTCCGTGGCACCTAGAGATGTCTCATCAGATCCAAGACCTCCATGTGGGGCCCTCTATGAAATCCTCTCACAGTTTTCTCCCTCTCCATCCGGTTCTCTCGTTGTCCTATTGTTTGTAAACGCGAGAAATAGTGTAGTCTGAGTCAAGTAGAGGTAGGCTCAGATGTTGTATTTTGCAAATGGAAGCTCGTGGGACCAAACCAACTATGCCAACACATTGGGGTGGCCTAGTGAACACTAGTGGAGGCTTTTTTTGTTCCCTATGCTCCCATGCTGCTTGGGCCTCGTCGGGCGTAGTCGCTTAAGAGCCCTGAGGCCCAAACACGCCATATCTTCGACATGTGATTTCTCAGACTCCGTGGCACCTAGAGATGTCTCGTTAGATCCAAGAGCTCCATGTCGGGGCCCTCTACAAAAATCCTCTCATGGTTTTTTCTCCATCTCCATCGGTTCTCTCGTTGTCCTATTGTTTGCAAACGTGAGAAATAGTGTAGCTTGAGTCGCCAGTGTAGGGGTCATGTGAGGTGTAGTTTTTGCAAACGGAAGCTCGTGGGACCAAACCAACTACGCCAACACATCGGGGTGGCCTGGTGAACACTAGTGGAGGCTTTTTTTTGGTTCCCTACGCTCCCCGTGCTTTCGGGCTACCTCGTCCGGCGTAGTCCCTTAAGAGCCCTGAGGCCCAAACACGCCATATCTTCGACGGGTGATTTCTCAGACTCGTGGCACCTAGAGATGTCTCATCAAGATCCAAGAGCTCCATGTAAGGCCCTCTAAAAAATTCTCTCATGGTTTTCTCCATCTCCATCTGGTTCTCTCATTGTCCTATTGTTTGTAAACGCGAGAAATAGTGCAGTCTGAGTCAGTGTAGGGCTGCCAGTGTAGTTTGCAAACGGAAGCTCGTGGGACCAAACCAACTATGCCAACACATCCAAATGGGGTGGCCTAGTGAATGCTAGTGGAGGCTTTCATTTTTGTTCCCTATGCTCCCCGTGCTTTTGGGCTACCCCATCCGGGCGTAGTCGCTTAAGAGCCCTGAGGCCCAAACACGCCATATCTTGACATGGGTGATTTCTCAGACTCGTGGCACCTAGAGATGTCTCATAAAATCCAAGACCTCCATGTCGGGGCCCTCTATGAAATCCTCTCATGGTTTTTTCTCCCTCCATCCGGTTCTCTCGTTGTCCTATTGTTTGTAAATGCGAGAAATAGTAGTGCGAGTCAAAAAGTAGAAGGCTGCAGCAGAGTTATAGTTTGCAAACGGAAGCTCGTGGGACCAAACCAACTATGCCAACACATTGGGGTGGCTGGTGAATGCTAGCTGGAGGCTTTTTTTGTTCCCTACGCTCCTCGTGCTCTCGGGCTACCCCGTCCGGGCGTAGTCGCTTAAGAGCCCTGAGGCCCAAACACGCCATATCTTCGACATGTGATTTGATTTCTGGACTCCGTGGCACCTAGAGAGACATCTCTCATCAGATCGAGAGCTCCACTTCAGTGGCCCTCTACGAAATCCTCTCGTTTTTTCTCTCTCTCCATCTGGTTCTCTATTGTTTGCTGTCCTATTGTTTGTCAAAAAACGCGCAGAAAAAGTGCGGTCTCGTAAAAAGTCATGTAGGGCTACCCGTCCGGGCGTAGTCGCTTAAGAGCCCTGAATGACTAGATTGGCTTAAGAATGAATTTGATAGGGGTATGTCTAAGAACACATGGGAGTTATCAATCACCTAGTAAATCTTTCTTGTTTAGTTCTGGATGGGAGTCAGCTGGCCTACGGCTTAGTGACCTTCCATTCATTGATAATTTATGTTATGATAAACCCATGGATGCTTTCAAAAGTGCCTTAAAAAGGATATGGGGTAGTCATCAAGCCTAGTGAAGGGTGTGATGTGATTTCCAAATAACTTGAAATGCCTACAGATTTAAAGGTAATAACATGAATTGGATAGGATTAGACAATCAAGAATCATTGAGTGTCTGAATCAGAATGTCATTACATCTGGAGACATTCTCAAGCATTGGAGTAATGTATATGGAGAGACATTCTCAAAATATCAACAGATGAAAGGCATCAAATTGTGATGATTTTCGGGTGTTTTAATAGGGGAGAAGACTACGAAGCATAGAAGAATGTAGTAAGTGCATGATAAGATAGGAACTAGTACAAAGAGACCATGAGCAAGAAGAAGAAGCACAAGTAAGGTAAATACACATATACACATTGATAAATTGAATGAATAATTACTCAGATTAGGTAACTCTTTATATACATACATTATATAAATATTAATTTCCAAAGTTTGATGCATATTATACATTGAAAATGCTAGTACATGTACATCACCAATAAATGAAAAAATAATCCATAATGTCTTAAATATTGTCAAGTGCACATCATATTAGATTCATGCAAAAATAATCTCAGAAATGTAAGGTCTCATACAAAATTATCAAGTTCCAAATAGTATTTTAATGTGCATAATAAATACAAAAATGCCCAAATAGGTCATATACCATCAAGTTCAAATGCCATATAGGCTTACATACAATGCCATGCACATAGGCATACAAAAAAACAATGTCATGTAAGACATATATATTTCCTACTCATCAAAATCTATCCCTCTCTTGGCCTTGCTGAAGAAGGCCCTCCCTTAGGTGAAGATGGAGATCCATGAGATGACTTTGGATCATCCGAGCCCATGCTTCGAGTCCTCTTCCGCTGAATACTCACCTGTAGATGAGCCTGTAAATGCAAACAATGTTTTTTTGTCAAAACTTAATTTATATATGTTTTCAACATGTATTTAAGACCATGCTAGAATGAAAGTATTTACATAAATACACAAACTTACCACAAGTTTTCGATCATGCCGAATTTGCATCTCACGCTAGATGAGTCATCGGGAGCTCCCAGTAGTATGAATGGGGGTACGAAGATGACGAGATGGAGGAGTCTCGTGCCCTCGAAGTCAAAATGGAGGGGGTTGAAGTTCCCTACATACACATAAGATCAGAAAATCTAACATCAGAATTAGTGAAAATAGAGCTAAGTACATGTATCTACATAATGACAATATTTTAACTAATTTTATCAATATAGAACTATTGTTTTTACCCCGCCACGCCTGTGAATCAAATGAACAGGCTGCACCTATCGCAGGTAACTCCTGCATACACACAATGAAGGACATTATTAACATAATTTAATAATTCTACAATGAAAGACATTACTAACATGTAATTTAACATAATATGAATTACACGAGAAATTTAACAAAATTTACGTGTTGTTTGAATACCTCAGTGAGTTGTTGTGCAGATGAAATCGCAATGGCAACACCTTTATCTACTTGTCGCAGAGATGGTGGGGTGTCTAGTGAAGTCAACATCTTTATCAAACATGTATATCACGTGAGTTAGATGGACATACAAGAACATACATATATTTGACTTCAAAATATATATATATATATACACATATACATATATACATACACATATATATATACACACACACACACACACACACACACACACACACACACACACACACACACACACACATGTATGTGAAAATTTTACATAATTAACATTCTAAATTACCTCTGTGAATGTATGTGTATGCATGGTGCTCGCCGCCTGTGGTCGGGATGAAGATGCCCCGCGCGCATGTAATATCAATGCATGTACATGTACAAATACAATTATTTCAAAAATTTAACATATATAAGTAAATCAGGTACTCCAAATTTTTTGTAACACACATAACAAAACATAACAAATTTACCTGCGAAGGTGACGCCGATGAATGTAATCCAAATGTCTCACTCAAAAGGACATCTGACATAGTGACATTATCATGTTCATCCCTAGCACCAAGTGCACCAAAATCAGTACGCATGAAAGTATCATCCTCCTCGGGCCCCAAACATATGCTACCACATGATGAGAAAAAATGTGGCCTCATGCTAGTACTCCCTGAGGGAATACTGTGTACCTCCGTGAGCATCTGGCTTAAAATCCCTCGTATGTCGAACAAGGGTCGCAGATAGCCCCTAAAGCGCGTGGAGTGTATCAATCTCTACTGTCTCCTTCACTGCTTGAGGGACAATCTCAAGGTGAGGGGGCTTCTGTGTGGGGAATCTACCCGAATAGGTGCATGTTGTGCACCTGGTCGATCCTGTGCAGATCCTTTTCCTCGGCCCTGGAAATCTCAGAAATCAAAATAATTTGGGATCTCGTTGAGGATAAACTCGCAATAGAGTTTCCTAAAGTATAGTGGCACCTCGTTGTTATTACAAGGTGGAAAATCAAACACCATCCACCATCGGTCCCAAAAATTATTTTAATCAAATTATTATTGCACCAATGGATGGGAAATCATTTACATGTCAACGGAATAGTAAGATTAGTGTGGGGTCCGTGAATAAGGCACATATGAGTTCTTTTGAAATTTCTTTTTTCTTTACATCCACATATGACAATTTGTTGGAATAATAAACCCTACAACCCTCTGTAAGTTGTCCAATGATCAATTTGCCCCGTTTCCACATCAATTTGAACAAGTAATGCCTCCAATGTGTTTGCAAGAGAGGTGTGGTGGGGGTTTGTAGATTGTGCATCCCTCATTGTTTTGATTAAATCCTCAATTTCAATTTTGTTTTCAACTATTTGGGCTGCTAAATCTTCTTGACTACCCGAGGGATGTTGAGCAATTGTGGGAGTGTCGGGAGGGATGTCAAGAATAACAGGTTTGGTTGTGGTTGATTCCTCGACCTCTAACTGTAACAATAAAAAATATGTACTCAATTCAAATTTTAATCTATAATTATCATATTTCAATGCAATTTTGAGCCATTAGCCCCTTGAATCTTTTCCTTATTTTTAGATAGGCTTGATTGGGATGAAGGGATTATCGATGGCGGTTGCTTCGCTCTTTTTTCTATTTTTAGTACCTTGGAACTGTAGACACCTAACTTTGATTGCACCTTTGGAATGTCCCCTTTTCCCGATTGGAGACCTTTGGCCTATTTTGTCAACTTGACTGACCAAAGGAAAAATATAAGGGTGACTTAAGTCATAATAAATTATTATAAAGTGGTATAAAAATAAAATAAAATTATTAAAGCACTTATAATTATTTATTTGGCTTAATTAAAAGATGCACTTATAAATTAAGTTGTAATATCTAGAAAAGTGCAAGGGGGGAGTCTAATATTAATTTTGTATCCTTCCTAAGGAGTTTGGCGACTTTCCTAGAGAAGGAATATTAGCCACCTGGGTAGTATAAGGCCCATGATAAATTTGTATCCTCCATAAGAGGAAAATGCAACGTGGAGGGATGAGAGTTTTGGGACTTATGTTTAGAAATAATCACCAATTGTGATTGGTGATTATGGAGGTCCTTTTGGGTCAATTTTCCCTTTAAAAGGAAGGGTCGACTTAGAGGAGAGACATCTCATAATCATTTTATCAATTTTGAATTTTATCTTAAGCCTGGTGCTTTTGTATAAAAAATTTCCAAGGACAAAAACCCTTAGTTTATACCTCTTGTGGATGAAAACCCCAAGAGTTCTCATGTGGACGAAACCCCAAGAGATTGAGAGGGGTTTTCACTCGTAAATTTCTAGTGGTTTAATTATGATTTTCAGTCAATTTCAGCAGTGTTTTGGTGATCTTTTTGGTAGCATATTACAGCAGTTGGATCGACCCAGTTTGGGGCTATTTGGGCATGAATCTAGAGGTATTACTTCTTTAAAATATTGTCGAGATATCTCTAAATTTTTTAAAATAAAGGAGCTGCAATTTCATAATTTTATGAGCAAGTTTGGAGGGTTTTCGGGTAGCTTGTAATCAGATTTAGATTTGAATTTTCTGAATTATCTGCATTTGCAAATAAATCTGATTTTTATCATATTCGGGTTCTAAAATTCGGCAATCATTTGGGATAGATTTTATAATTTTTAAGTATCATTTGTATGGAGATTCATTAAAAACCCTAGTCGCATTTTTGTAATAAATTCGGTTTTGCCCTAGGTTGTTATTGAGGTTTCAAAAACTATTTTTTATCATTTGCCATACATTAAAAATCTGATTTAGGGTAAAAGATCATTTAGGGATCTTTCATGCACATTTTTAATACTAATTTTTCACTAATTGTCTTCTTTCGTCATCATGATATAATTAGTGATTTTTGCTAATTATTTAATATTCATCATCCTCTCAATAAATTAACAATATCTCATTAATTAATTATTCTTTTCCCTCATCTTGGATACCAATTCCATCAATTTGTTAGTTAAAATCCCTTTTAATTGATTAATTGGCCATTATTATTTAATTAACCTTGCATAATCTTGTATAATTAATAATAAACCCTCTCATTAATTAAATCCCCCTCTCAAACCCCTCTAATTCTACTAATTTACCTCCAAATCATCTCCAAATGGCTTCTACAAGCTAAACATGACCTATTAATTAATCCCAATTGATTAATTAAACCTTCCCTAACTCTCATGGGTCACTAATTCCTAATTAATCTCTTCTAATCATGTTTATCCATTCCTAATTCTACATCTCCTTTATCTCACATTTCCTAGGGTGCATGCTTCTCCCAAATTAAAAAGCTATATAAACAACCTAGTACCTTCCTACCAATCTACACCTTTACACATTTTTACACCTTTTTCAATATTACTCAAGAGAGCATTTCTATAATAGGAAAGCTTTCCAAATTGAGAAACACCCTTACTTGCTAAAGTTAGTAAGAGAAGATTCAAAATATGGCCTTTAGGCCATTTTGAGGAGATCTCTCCCTTTAGTAGCATCTTTGATCGTGCATGGCTTGTATTCGACTTAGAGGGAAATATGTAAATATCAAAATCGCATCCATTTTCGAAAGGAGGTTTACAAAATATTTGTTTTTAACATTTGTGTAAGTTTCTAGCTTCTTTTCATGCTTTATCTTAATGTATTTGATAACAAAATTAGGCTAGGATTTACTTGGTGTTAAATCCTTTATTAGATTAGCCTAGATTCTTTAGCATGTGTACATATTACACACTCACTAGGACACCCCTTTTTTCATGCACATTTTTTTTTTTTAGTTTAGCTTCATTTACCACTTTCATGCAAGTTCTTTCAATTTGTTGAAAATTTCTATGTTCTTGTAGATGTATGTTGGTATTTGGTAGTGTTAAATGTTGTTTATAGGAAACGAAGAGGGGAAATGTTGTCAAAATTAGATCTTGGCAAGAAAAATTCAATATTTTGATGATATTGCCTCGTTTTTCATGATTTTCCACTTTATACGACCTCGTTATGGCTTTTAGTGGCCTCGACTGTAGGTTTTTTGAATTTATTTTATAGGATGTTATCCATTGTGTCTTAGTGTTTTAATTTATTTAAATTCCATTGATGTAAAAGGGTGTTATGAGGTCATATGAGTCTCCATGAGGTGTATGTCAAAATCAAACATGAAGGTTGATTAGTAGTGTCATGTTTGGTGATGTTCTATGGAACTACGGAGCATGGTTTAGCTTGCATAGCCATATTTTGAGCACTCCTAAGCTGGTTGAAGGTTTTCATAATGTCATTTATGGTCCTAGAGGTGTGTTATAGGTGTTAATGAGTCATCATGGTCAGTTCATGAGTTATATGGCTTGAGTCAGGTCATTCTAGGCCTAGTCCGAGAACATGTAGAATGGTATGGAGGTATGAATTTTAGAGCTGATCAATATTTTTGGAGCATGGAAAAAAATGGTGATGGTATTCATGAGGTGTATGATGATTTTCAGGTCAGCTCTCAAAATTTTGGTGGTGCTCCATGATCCTTGGAAAGCAAGAAGGTGAAGATTAACTAAGAAAACACATGTAAGTCGTTATGGTTGGAGAGTTCCAAGAATATTTGAGATATGTAGTAAGAATGGAAAGTTATAGTATTATATTATGATGCTCCATGACAAGTTTCAGGTCAAAGTGAAGAATATTTTTCAAGATACATCAATTTTGGAAAAACCGGGTTTTCTAGAGTGTGTTTTTGTGCTAAAAGTTGACCTTCTGATGCTCATTGTGAATTGTGTGATTTGCATGGAATCCAAAGGTTTTTAGAGATTTTTAACATGGAACTAATAAGGTTTATAAAAAATAATGAGGTGGTTTATCATCACATTTTTATGAACGATCGTTAAGAAGATAAGTTGCTTTGAAACCCTAGTTAAACCCTAGCTCAAAGTAACTTGGAGAAAAAGGATTATATTGAGCCTATTTTGATTCCTTTTGAAAAAGTGATGATTAAAGGTTGTAGAGGACTCCTCCATATTTCCATAAATGTATATTATAGCATGTGACAAAGTATGTGGGCCCCACTTAAACAAGCATGTTTTTAAGATGTTCGAGTTTATGGAAACATTGTCGAAAAAAGGTATGAAGTAAAATGACATTGGTTTAACATAGGATTTTTAATAGATTTCTATGATAGTTTTATATCATGGTTGAGGTGTTGAAGTGAAAAGTGTTCCATATTTATGAGGATTGGTTTTTGGGGTAGTTTGAAGCAGTCTATGGTAAAAGTGGATTTCTTAGGAGCTATATGTGGAGTTTTGACTTGGTTCAAGTTTTTTTGTGATCCTGGTTCCAAGATATTTCCAATGACATATCAAACTTGAGTTTTTGATAATGTATGAGAAAGTTATGATTTGTTCTTTGAAGGTAAAATATGGAAGATGTTTGGTTAAGCATGGTCTTGAGTAGCTTCATGAGGTTGGTGATTTTTCTGATTTTATTCATGCTTGTTGAAGGTTTCTGAGTACTTAAGAAATATTTATAAGGGTGTTACATGCTTTGGTTAATCTTAGAAGTGATTTTGGAGGTGTTGGAGTAGTATGGTCTCAAGCGGTTCTTGAGCCCTAGAAGCCTAAATGAGCAGTTGTAGAGATTGACCTTGTTGAAGTCCTTCCACTTGGAGGTTGAAGGAAATGGAATATGTTATGAAAATTAGATTCATAGGGATTTCCAATGGTATATGTTTTATCTATTGATGATGAGTTTTGATAGGTGAACCAGCTCAATTTGTGAAAACCAAGTTTAATTATTTTTAGGACATGATTGCTCTGGCTAGAAGATGAAGGTAGAAGTCTCATGTTTTGGATTGGTTTATGATTTCTATCCATTTTAGAGTGAAGAGGGATGAATTTTTTTCCTAGTGAAGGAATTTAGAGATCATGAAAGTGGCAGAAAGGGTGTAAACCAATTGAGTTTCCAAAACTTCTTTCTAGGCAGCTTAGTTTGGTGAAGAGGAAAGTAAGTGTTGTTTGCATTAACAAATGTTTCATGAGTTATAGAAAGAATTTATGTGATATAAAAGTTAGTTAATTTCCATTGAGTGGTTACATGACATAGTTGAGGTGTTATGGTGTGATCTAGAAAATTTTTAGTGAAGACTGGTTCTGAAGCAACTATTTTGTGAAGGAAACAGTCCTTCTTGTTAGTGTTATGAAGAATTTGATTGGTTCAAGTTAATGTGTGATCATGGATGATGTTTTTATATAATATTTGACATGTTTGAGTAATTTTAATGCTTGAATGATCACGGTGATGAGTTTGAAGGTCTTTGATGAGTTAGATGATGGGGTTTTGAGCCATTTTTGGCTTGTTTGGATGTCTTGGTGCATGACCGACCTATATGGGTCCATTTTATGAGTTTTCATGAATGTGTTGATATGTTTTTAATTTTTATTGGTGATGATATTTTTTCTAGACTGACCTATGATGTGTTTATGAGTTGAGAAGCATATAAAAGTTTTTGTTTTGTTCATTTTTGAACTAGTTGTGCATGGAGGGAAAGTCGACCCATAGAGGAGTAAAGGAGAGTGTTAAGGGGTTTATACCAGAGTTGAGAAGATGTGTGAATACTTGTAGAATTTTATGGATCACGATGCAAGGAAAATTGATACAATCAGCCCGTGAAAAGAGGAACAGAGTGATTTGAAGGAGAGAGGGTTTGAAGAGAGTTTGAAGGTGTGTGAGCTGAATTAGTGATCTCCATCAGTTGTGGCAGAAAAATTACTTCAGATATATTCATCCAAAGGTGGTTGAGTTGGTGTTTGATCATCTTAGGGGGTTGTATCCTCCTTGTGGAGTTGGTGCTTCACTAAATTAGGGGTTGGTGTTCCTTGTAGGGTTGGTGCTCTACTAAATTAGGGGTTGGTGCTCCTTATGGGGTTAGTGCCTCACTAAATCAGGGGTTGGTGCTCCTTTTGGGGTTTATTCCTCACTAAATTTGAAACATGGCTAAATAAAAAAAAATCAACGTGTTTTCTTCCCCTTGAGGGTTTCCCACTTATATATGGTGTTCATGTGTTGTGTATATCTTGTTTCATGCTATTATGATTGAATCTTTGCATGTATTAATAAGCCCACATGGTTATGTATGATGAATGTAAAACTTAAATGATGAATGCATGGTTTGTTAAATGAAGTAAAATTGTTGTATGGTGATTCACCCCCTCTCGATCTTGTGCTTCTAACAATTGGTATTAGAGTTCGTCCTTATGAAGCAATTTTTACAACTTGAAGGAGATCCTATTGAAGCACATGTATGGAAGATATTCAGGCTCCAGTTGAAGATAATTCATTGGTCAGGATGAGATATTTTTAAAAAACCTTAGGTTTTGACATATGATCCATCTATGAGGTTTCACTCCCTCTTCGACAGATGTAGTTGATGAGAAGTCTCATGAAAGAGACAAAACAAGTTCTTATGTTGATTTTAAAGATGTTTTCTTGATGGTGATGATGAAGAAGTCAAAAATGACCTTGATCCTGATTTGGAAAATGATTTTGATATATGTGGCCTTAAAATGGATGCTGAAGATGTTGATGATGACCTAGAAGCATTACTTGATATGATTGATCTCATAGGAAGCGATGTGAGTCATGCAACCCTAACCCTAGATATAAGCTATGAAGAAGTCAAGGAATGTCTTAACCATGAGGTGCTTCTAAGTATGACTAAGTATTGAAATATGATGTGAGTATAAGGTTATTTGCATGGTTTGAGACGATATATTATCATTAGCAGATCAAGGAATACTTGGCATTCTTAAAAGGTTATTCAGATGTTAGTTCACAATTTTTTCATGCAAGGTATGTATTTTTTCCTATGAATATTCAATCTTACTCAAGAAAAGTGTGCATAGGACAATATACAAGTGGAAGAAGGGTCTTCAAAATGAAATTAGGTTTGATAGTTTTTCGAGATGTTACTATTAGAATGGTTGTACTTGGTATATCTTGTTGAAGGGTCAGTTATGATCATAAATGCATCTTAGAGATCCAGTTTTTGATAGTCTTCCAATTTGGAAGAGTATATGGGTGAGTGATCTATGTCAAGAGGGTTCATGTGTTCTTAATCCAAAAAAGAGTATTAGTTGAGGATTTATGCCTGGTATCTACATGAAAATGGTAGGAGGAAGTTTTAAATGCCCTAAATTGGTCTTTTCATGGTGTGTAAAGTCTCAAAAGGTTTGTATATCTCTTAAAAAGGTTTTGAGTTTGTTGTTTTCTCAAAGATGAATCCATTTCCTCGCTTAATGATCTTGGTCACACCTTTTATCACAAGCTGAGTTATGAGGTCTTAAGGTATGTTTTAGATCCAAGAAGATATTTTTATGATACACGTGCTCCATGTCCAAGATATTCTAAAGTGAAACAAGGTATATATTAAGAAGTGAAGTAGTATTAACAAAGTTTTGTGAAGGTGCTTTGTGGTTTAAGGTTGAAAACAAATATCCAGGTCCCATGTGAAAAAATTAAAGGATTTGAAGGACTGTAACAACATGACAAGGATGTCAAGTCATGAAGAATGAATTTTTGAGGATAAGAAATGTAAATTCTTCAAATAAGTGTCAAAGTTTCAATATTCAAGTTTCTAGAAGTCCGAGACAATATTTATATGCCAAATAAAGTGTGACAAGATGTGATTAGGAATATAAAAGCTATATGGTATGTTTCTCATCCTGTGTACATGGTTAGTGGTGATGTTGAGGTGAAAGTCAGAAATTTGAATGAAGAAAGTGTCATTTATCATTTTTGGAAGCCCTAACCAAGGGTTTGAAGTAAAATGGCTATAAATTGAGTTCTTGTGGATGAAATATTCTAAAATTTGAACCATATGATCTTGGAATGCTTAGAAAGGATACTTCAAAGTTTCATGAAGAAATGACACTATAAGAATCTCTTCTCTTTGATAGTTTGCAACTATGTATAAGAGACCTAGTTAAGTGAGTAATTTGAAACTGGGAAAATTTTCTTTAGGAACCATCTATAAGGTGAGTATGGGGAAAGCAAGAGATTAAAAGTACCGAGAAACCAAATTTTTTTGTGAAGGAAATGACTTTGGAGATATTTATCTTTAAAACTATCATGTGACTAGGCCTAGTAGAGGTGTAAGGAAGTTTTGAGATCAAAAAGGTGTCATGTTTTTCTTTTGTGGTATATGTTGTTGTTGATATATCAAAGAAGGTTGCAAGATGAGTTCACCAAGATGTTTGTTACAAATCAAGAGCATGCTCCCAAGGGGATTCAAGACTCAAGTTAAACATATTGTATCCACGAATATGAAGAAATTATAGCTTTGTCATGATTGTAAAATCAAAGGTGTGGTATCATGAGGATTAAGGATGAATTAGATTTGTAGTCACATAAAGAAAAGTGTTCTTTTAAAGAATAAAATATCTAGTAGAAAGGTGAGACAGAGTGTTTCAATGTCCGAGAATTGTCGTGAGCTTCAAATAGGAAAATAAGGGAGACAAGGGAGGTGGTAGTAAAGCTCATCGGGAAAAAGGTATGTGTAATTGGAGTCCGAGTGGTTGTTTTCAAAAGGTAATGTGAAGTCTTTGTGCAGATTGGTTGGTATCACCACGAGTTCACTAGAAGCTATTTTTCAAAAGAATTCGAAGTGTGCATATGATATGAAGTCTCTATTTTTATTGAAATAAGTTCAAAAGTGTATCAAGTGATATTTTACATTGTGAAGTGAGCATGGAAATGTTTAAGCATGTCTCAATTGTCGAAGGCCAAGAGGTAAGCTTTTCAAATGTTGTTGCAAGTCCGAGTCTTGTCTCTTGGACTTATAGAGTAACCTCAGTAAGGTTGTATGGTTCTTGACTGGAGAAGTCTTGTTACTTCTATTCTTACAAAATGAAGGTAATTGTGTAACAATCAAGGTCAAGATTGAATAATTAATTTGTCAAAGATCAAGTAGGCTATAATGGAGTGTAAATGATGAGATACATGTTTGATATGAATCATCAAGGCATAGGGAGTGCATTTTTACCTCAATTAGGTGTATAAGGTGTGAATGAAGGCTAGCATGAAAAAATAAAGGACAAATTGTAGGTTGAATAAGATAGGTGTAATTTCATGCAAAGAAGGTTAAAAACATTGAAAAGTGTCTTTAAGACAACGCGGTTATGGTTAAGTCATCCTCAAGGCATATAAACAAGGTATGAGATCAAATTATTGCATTTTTAGTGAGATATAGGAAGTATAATGCCAGGGGAGTGTTGAGACAAAATTTCATGTGATGTGATTGTCCTTATTTCTTGGAGAAGTTTGACCAAAATATATTGAAAGTTAGCTTTAGGGACATTGGTCTTGAATGTGGCTATGTTAAGCTTGGAGGTAAAATTTATTGGTTTCTTGCATGATATAGTCTTATAATGGTGATGGATGACATAAATGAAGAAAAATATGAGGATAGCAGTTTAGGGGGATCTATGTGAAGGCTCATTACAGGTTCAAGGATCATGATATGTTTTGAAGAGGTCATAAAAAAAGAGCAAGTACACCCAAGGAGGAGCCATTTGAACAAGTAAGTGTGTCTAGTACATTGTTTCCATTGTGTCATGGTGTGTGTTGTCATTTCCATGTCTTTTCATCGTTTAGCCTTTTTCATAGATGGTAAAGGGGAGAGGAGAATTAGAAACATGGAAATGAGGTCATGTAGGAGTGTTTTATCTTATGGTTTCCATCAATGTTTCTAAAGGTGGTTGTCATCAATGACAAAGGGGGAGATTGTTGGCCATTGTGTCTTAGTGTTGTCATTGATGTCAATTCCATTGATGGAAAAGAATGTTATGAGGTCATATGAGTCTCCATGAAGTGTAATTCAAAGTCAAACATGAAGATTTATTGGTAGTGTCATGTTTGGTGATGTTCTATGGTGTTCTAGAGCATGATTTAGCTTGCATAATCATAGTTTGAGCTATCCTAAGATGGTTAAAGCTTTTCATAAGGTCATTAATTATCTTAAAAGATTGTTACAAGTGTTAACGAGTCTATAATGAATCATCATGGGCTTACTAAACTGAGTGTTGCACTACATTTCAAACCTAAATGCGAGAATGAATGGATCAGACTGACATCAACCGCCACAACAATGGGCTTACTAAACTGAGCATTGCTCTACATTTGGACCCAAATGTAGTTCTGGTGAGTGTGTGCATGTCGTGCCCTAGGTGCTCTTGTGCCAATCACACTTTGTGAAGTAGCGAGCAATAACTAAATGTAGAAAATGTAATAGAATGTGTGCATGGAATAGAATAGAATCCTCCCCCTATGAAGTGTGATGCAAACTTCCTAGCTTGTGCCTTGATGATGGAGCTATGTGGATGCAAATGTAATAGATGGATGCAACTCTAGATGAGTGATAGTAGTAGATGATGCTAGGACCCTCATTATGGTCTCATAACTTTATATTTATAGGGTTCTCTTGATCTAATTTTGTAATTAACCCCGACATGGCCGACTAGGAAAAAGATAAGGATGAAAAATGACTAGAAAGAGCCCAAAAAGTGGCAGAAAGTAGAACAAGGATCGGGGTGCCCATGGTGGGACCAGGGCACCCATGGGTGCCCTAACACTACCCTGGGTGCCCAGTGAGGCTAAAATGATGGGAAAATGTCGAAACATACTGGGCATGTAGATAAAAATGTGTGGAAATGATGAAATAAAAGTAAAATAAGGTGGCCAAAAGGTGGGGTTAATTAGTACTTTCTTCACTCAAGAACCTTCTAAATATTAGTATGATATTGGGATAAATAAATGTCTAAAGTACATGATTTTGTGATCGCATTTTCCCCCACTTGATGTTGGTGAGATGAAATATCGGTAATAAAAAGTAATTAGAAATGTGTACTGATGTCCATGAAGAGTGTAGTAGAAACGCGCCGAAGGACTAGACAAAAGCGTGGAATGAAAAAAAGAAGATGGAGGAGAGAGGAATATAAAGATGAAAAATAAAAAAATAAAAAGGTGATGAGATTGAAGCTAGGGAAGAATGCGTGTGTAGCTATTTTGGTCAAGGATCACTTAAAAGTCCAGAATTTGTTTTTCGTTCCTTGTCCATGAAAAGATCAGAACTTGGGTGAAAAATTGGGTTTTCTCTTCCTTCCATTTTCCATAGTCATGTTTTGTTGTCCCTATCATTTTTGTCCCAAATATCTATGGAAACATGATTGGATGTAGCTCGAGGATCACATTTGGGCCTTATATCATTTCCAAACTCTTTGTCTTGAAGAAAGATTCATTTCTAGGCTCAAATGGTGATTTTCCTGCATTTTACGGTTTGATGGGTGTATTTTTCCCGGTCAAATTTATATCTCAAGCATCAAGTGGGAAATGTGGCCCTTTTCTCGGTGGATGTGGCTGCGTGGGCACTTTAAAAACTCTAAGGCTCGCTTCAACTCAAAACTTGTCCACGTGGAGGGCCGTGCTCATCTGAAAATTCACCTTTTGGTTTGGCCTTGGAGTTGCGCCGGGAGACACGTGGAGGTTTCCGCTGCCTTGCCAAGACTTAGACAAATTTTTTCATGCAGGCTGGTATAGTTTTGGCGGACCATGGACACGTGGAGGGAAGGTGGCTCATTTGAGGATCCACCTCAGGGTCCCACCTTAACAATTGTGATAGAGGGAGACATGTGGAGGCTTCCGCCTGGCTCCACTCTATACTTAAACTTTTCAAAGCAATTTTGAAAGGCCTGGGACATGTGGAGGGACCACGCACTGTTTGGGGACCGGCCCCTAAGTTTTATTTTGAAGAAGTGCCAGGAGGACACTTGGAGGCTTCCACTCACTCTACCCTTTGCTTGGACTTTTCAACGCCAAAGAAAAATGTCTTGGACCCTAGACACATGGTGCCTTCCGCCTGAACCTTCAAATTTTTTAACAAACTCTGCCGGACTGAGACACGTGGTGAGCCCATGCACTTGTTTGGGGTCTCTACTTTTGGGACCATCTCAAAGTGCACCATTGAGACACGTGGAGGCTTCCGCTGGCTCTTTTTACACTGAGACTTTTCAAAGGCCAAAAGTGTTTTTCTTGGGCCCAGGCACGTGGAAGGCTTGCGCTTGTTTGGAAACTTTCCCCTGTACTTCTCCTTTATAGTTGTGCCAAGGAAAACACATGGACGACTATGATATAAAGTAGAAAAGGGGTAGAATCAATGGTTTTTGTGTATTGCATCTATTTTTTTCGCCATTTTTGCTCCAAGACTCCTAGAGATGTGAATACGCACTATTTTTCATCATTTTTGATGAAATTCCTTTGTCATCTTTTATGTAAAGTGCCATTGAATGGATTCAAAACTTAATTTTTGAGTCCAAGGATTGTTAAGATCGATATTTTGAAGTTGGAATTCTCGAGCACTTGCAAAAATGGGAATTACCAAGAGAAGATGGATGCGGGACAAAGTTGCAGAGGAAAGAAAAGGAAAAGGATGAAATGATGAAAGTTGCAGGTGCAAAAGATGAAAAAGGTGTTGCCTCGAGAGTGAAAAGGATTACTATCATATCCAGTTGTGCAGAGCCTCCAAAAATGATTAAAAAGGGGATTTCTTGCATGACAGAATCAGAATGATTAGAAGGATTTCCAAAAAGTTGTGGCATGGCATCCTAGTCATTAGTCGAGGGCCCAAGAAATGTGATCAGTTCACAATTGGTCCACCTGGAAGCTTTTGGATGTGAATTTGTTAAATGTCACTTTTGAGAGGCAAATTGGTAACAAGAAAAGGTCCCTCGAATATTCTTCTCTTTTGGGGGAAAAATTGAGTGAGTAAAATGTATAAATGCAATGAGAATACTCTTGCAAATGGTGGGGTTGAATTCTTAAGAGAAAATTTGAGAAAGTTGTCTTCCGAGAGACCAAGCCGAGATAACTTGTTATTTTCTTTGTGTTAGATTTTCTATCATGTCAAGTTGGTTGCAGATGTATAGCCATTGATGAGCACTGAGATTTCTCTGGAAGCTTTCCCCTGCTGATGAATCTAAGCAATTTTGAAATTAATTTGTGTCAATCTCTAGCAATTTGTGTCTGCTTTGTTTCAGAATGTCTGCAAATGGTTTCTTTTGTTCCTATTGCAATCTTACATTGAAATCTTTTTGTGAAATCACACAGATCTCATCCCTGTGATAGTTTAGTGGTATTTACAATTTCATTTCAAGAAGAGCCTTCATCTTGTGATGAGATAAACAAATTTAAAATCAATTCACTGTCATTTGTTGATAAAGATTGTTTGTAAGTCTTTGGGTGTACCTTAGGCGTGATTGATAAGATTTTGGTGTTTAATTGAGTCTTTTAACTTGAGCCTTCGTGTTAGAGTCTCAAAGATTGTGTGAAAATGTGCTGATCTGGGCCTCCATGAAGCACACCTTTGGTGAAGGAACATCTTAACTATTCTGAAGCTTTCTATTGTTGAGTTGTCCATTGTTGTGAAGTCCCTCAAAGATTTGGTATAATCAACTTTATCCTACTTCATCTCCCACCAAAATCATTCAAAACCATGAATCCATCCTGAACTACCCTTGTTTTGCCCTGTATATCAACAAAGGAACAAAATCTACTTACTAAAATATGTAGAACAATCAGGATTTCTTAATGTCTTCAGTAACCTTAGCCTTGTGTTGAAAGTATCTCCATCTTTTAGAAGTGACAACTCTTAAGAGTTAAATTATGGAGTATTGACCGTATTTTCCCAAGGTTTTCTTCATAAAATTTGTGCAAAAGAAGGATATCTCCATCTCCTTCATCAAACAGAGGTTACACTAAGGGTCCTCTCACCCTGGTCGAAAGGCACGACCTAAAGTAGTGAGGATAGGTCAAATCCTCTTGAAGGTGTTATCCATCTCTCCACAAATCTGAGTGACAAAGGGCCAGTTAGATCTCATCCCGGCTACAAAATGACACACACTATGATCTATCTATGTCTCTAAGCTCCATGTCCAATTTGTGTTGCTACTCGGCTTGAAAAGGAGAACAAATTTGGATACCAACACTGTGGAACCATTTTTTGAGGGAGTATTTGAACAAAGGTGTACACTAGTACATGAGAGACACTGTAATGTTTTTACATGATTTTAAGTGCAAATACATTTTTAAAACATCATTATTTGTTCAGATCTGTAAGAATTGTTCAAAGTTGTGAGTTCTGAGTGTAATATTTCAGCTTATATAGTTATTGCACTAAATTTTTATCATCATTGATAAATTTGGGTAAAAGAAGAGTAGATCTTGTAAGCTTTGCATGAATCTGGTATTGACAGACATTTGATAGGTCTTTCATAGTGCATTTGCACAAACTAAGGTGAAAATCCTTAGTGGCGACTCCATGTTGTTTAAATTCTTTATAAATACCAGTGTCTTAACATATATCAAGTAAGATTTGTCATTAATATCTACAAAGCTGGAAGGAAGAAGATATTTCTTCACCAAGGACCCTAGTAGAAGGTTGTTTCAAGAGTTGGGAAAGTCTAATTCAGAAGGAAGAAGAATTTGGAAGGTTGTTGGAGATCAAGCATCAAGAAAAGAGATCTCCATTGGTGAAACTGATCAGCCTGTGATTGAAGATTGCAATACTTCCTCAAGTGCTTCTAAATTAGGTAGTCTCTTTGTTGAATTGAATTCTCCATCTGGAGAGGGTCCTTCTTTTGTATTTGAAACATTTGCTTCTCAATCTGCCCCCAAGTATTTTCCAAATCTAATAGAGTTTTCCAAGAAACAAAGCCTTTAGAGGGAAGTCATTCTAAAAATTACATCCCCATGTACCACACAGACCCCTCACTCCTCATCATTTTGTTTCTCCTGTAAGATCACCTCCTCAAAATAATATGGCTCAACCTCCACCTAGACCTCCATTTTTTGTTAATACTTTTGGTCCCATCAATTTTAGAGGTATGGATGGCTATCCAAATGTTGTGCCACAAGATGTAAGAAATAGATTGCCTAAGTTTCAAGGAAATAATGCAATCACTGGTGATCAACACTTGAAACTCTTTGTCAATATGATGGAGGACTTTGAAATAGAATTTGAGGATGTATACATTAAATTGTTTATCCATACTCTAGAAGAAGATGTAAGGGACTGGGTAAAATTTCGCTAGATAATTCCATTGACTCCTGGACAGAGATGAAGAATGCTTTTAGAATGCAAGTATGGTGATAAAATAGACCCTAGGTTTCTTTTATCAAAGTTTGAAAATATAAAAAGAATCCTAATGAATCAAGTGCATGATTTCAATACAAGATTTAACAAAACATTGAGAAGACTTCCTGTTAATTTGAGGCCATGTGATGAATCATGTCTGATAAAGTATTCAGATGCATTTGATAAGAAAGTTGCTTACTATTTGAGGGATAAGAACCCTGGAACTTTGAGGCAGGCCTTTACCATGGCTCTGCAAATTGAGAACAACATTAAAGTAGTTGGAAAACCTCCTAAGAGGGAGGGTGTTAAACTGATCAACCCAAAGAAGCCTCAATCAAGTAAGGTTGTGGATCTTGAGGAAGTTGTAAAGACTTTGGTCGGAGTTGTCAAAGAAATCTCTTACAAGCTAGCTAGGGAAGAGAAAGGAATTGGACAAGGTTCTCAAGGTCATAGCATAGGCAACAAGGACAAGAAAATTTACAAATCATCCTAGAAATGATCAAGAGGTCTGATGACAAGAGGTAAAGGACCCATGGGAGCTAGACAACCCCAAGCTAGGGAAAATAGAGTAGTGAGTCTTGATCCTCTAAAAAGAGTTGTTGTTGTTGAAGAGACAAATCAAATTGATTGGTGTGACAAATGTTTCTTACCCCACCCACCATGTGAAGTAGATCAAAAGTTGAAGAAGCTGATGATGATGATAACACTGATGATGATGCATGCATGGTGGATTGCTCTACAAGCTCACAACAAGGAGCAACTTCAATTGAAGTAATAAGTGCAAGAACTGCTGCAAGTTTTTGGGACTGCATTCACCGGTACCTCTTCTTCCTCCCTCTCATGCTTTAGAAATAGATATGGTACAAGCATTTGAACTTCCTAATAATGATTTTGAGTACCTAAGAGCTCTAATGATTAAGAAGTATGATGGAGGAATCCCATCAGAAGAGGATAGATAATGTTAATGAATGTTGTTATTGCCCAAGAAAAAGAGTATAACACAAGAAGTAAAGTTGTCAAAGGGGAAAGGCCTCAAGCCAAACCAAAGACCCCAATTCTCACCAATGTCCCAAAAGAAACTCCAAAGAAAGATGCATCTAGAAAAGGCCTTGTTGTCTCAAGTAGAACTGGTGTTCCCACCCATGCCCAAAATGTGAAAAATCTTGTGCCATCCGATGAGTTTGTCAATATTTCTCCAAATGTTGCTTTTGCCCAAATACATTCCCTATGACATTGCCCAAGTCTTGAGTTAGATCAAGATTTCTGTCCCAATTGTTGAACTGCTTAGGATTCCTGAGCACAAGAAGAGGGATTTTGAGTATTTGGGATTGGAAGAAGATAGGAGTGCCCAAGGTAGAAATATAAATAATGTAAACACTCCTCCTCCAACCATTGCAGACCTAGAAAAACCACCAACATTGGAGGAGATAGGTGAACCACTTGAAGTTTACTTGGGAACATCTTTGGTTGAGTCTCAATTAAATGTTGATCCATTTTTTACAACACTGATTATTAAGACAAGATTATTGCACAATTGTATGTTTGATTCCGAGAGCATCATGCAATGTTATGCCTCTAGAAGTCATGAATGAATTGAACATTAAAGTGACAACAACTTATGGCAAGTGTACTATGCAATGGATTCTAGAGAGGTGCCTCTTGTTGTAGGATGTGTAAAAGGTTTGGTGGTACAACTTGCAGCTTATCCGGGTAAGAACTTGAAACTTGATGTTGTTATTGTTGATTGCCCTACCAAATGGGGCATGTTGTTATCAAGAAAGTGGGCTGCAAGTGTTGGTGGAAGTGTTCAGATGGATATGTCTTTTTCCACCATTCCAATTAAAGGCAACCTTGTAAAGTTGTATGGAGAGAAGAAGATGTTGCACCTCATTGAAGATCCCAATAATGCTTCTTATGAAGTGTTGTATGCTGATGTAGATGCTGATAACTTTTTGGGTTTTCTGATGGAAAAGAGCATAAGATTGATCAATGTAAATGTCTTGAACAAGTAGGTTTACCTTGGACCTTGTTATTCGATGGAGCTTGTTCCAAGTTTGGAAATGGTGTTGGCATTGTTTTGATTTCTCCAGGCCAAGAAGAGTTTGTTTTTTCTTTCAAACTTAACTTTGAATGCACTAACAACATTTTGAATATGAAGCATTGTTATTAGGCTTGAGAATTGCATGGAAATATGGTATAAAGGATATCATTGTCAAAGGGGATTCAAAATTGATTGTCAAGCAAATTAGAAAATTGTATGCTACTAAAAATCGAGAATGAAACAATACAAGCATGCAGTCTGGGATTTGATTGAAATGTTTGACTCTTTTAATATTGTGCACCATGATAGAAAGTTTAATGTTGTTGTAGACAAGTTAGCAGTGCTAGGATCCAGATTTGGGAATTATACAAAGTGTCTCCATTTTGTGAGTATGATGTTGAAATACTAACAAGGCCATCTGTCCCTGATAACATTAAAAATTGGCAAGTGTTTGATGATGATGCCCAGGTGAAATGGTTTCTGTAGAACCAAGGTGAGTTTTTTGACCAAAATATAGATTGGGAACCAATGGTGTGTGTTGTTGAAGGAAAGGAAACTTTATTTGGCAAAGACATCATCCAACTGAAGACAAACATGATTCCCAGAGGTTTGGTGGCACTTGAATCAAACTTTGATAATGTTGATTGCATTATTAAAAGAAGTATGTTGGTTTCAAGAGATGTGGAAGAGCATGACTGGGCACAAAGGAAAAACCATGTAAAATCTGGTTAGGAAGCAATCTCAGCAAGGAAGAGAAGCAAGTCCTATGTTCAATTGCTAAAGAAATATCAAGACTGCCTAGCTTGGTCTTACTCTGAGTTGAAGGCATACAGGAAGATTTGTTCCAACATGAAATTCCTCTTGAATCTAATGCCAAGCCTTTCAGGAAAAAATAGAGGCCCATCAATCCACTCCTTTCTTTGAAGATGCAAGAAGAACTGAAGAAGTTGAGGGATGGAGGGATCATTCAGCCCACAAGGTACTCATCTTGGGTTACAAACCTAGTGCCTGTCAGAAAAAATAATGGTGATATAAGGTTGTGTAGACTTCAGAACTTGAATAAAGCATCATTGAAAGATAATTACCCTCTGCCAAACATGGAGAATATGCTACAATTGGTAACTGGTTCTGAATTGTTATCCACTCTGGATGGTTTTTTTGGCTATAATCAAGTTGTTGTGAAGGAGTCAGAAAGAATAAAGACTACCTTTACCACTCCTTGGGGAACTTATGTCTATGTTAGGATGCCTTTTGGCTTAATGAATGCTGGAGAAACTTTCCAAAGAGCAATGGATGTAGCATTTGTTGGTTATATTAATGATTTCATTGTTGTTTATCAAGATGATGTAACTGTGTTTTCCAGAAAAAGAAATGATCACTTGCAACACTTGGAGAGAATGTTGTTAAGGTGTAGAGAGTATGGCATATCATTGAATCCCAAGAAGTGCCATTTTGGAGTGCAAAAGGAAAAAACTGCTTGGTCACATTGTATCAAAGGAAGGGGTCATGATTGATCCAGAGAGAGTGGAAGCCATCAACAAGGTTCCAATTCCAAGAACTAAGAAGGAGTTCAATCCTTCTTTGGACAAATAAACTTTATTAGAAGATTTGTGTCTAACTTGCTGAGATGACCATCCCCATTACTAGCATGCTGAAAGAAGGACCAAGTTATCAAATGGGAAGAAGCTTCCATTCAAGATTTCAATGGGATCAAGGAAGCACTAAAGCATGCCCCTATTTTGGCAGCTCCAAATTACAAAAATCCTTTTCAAGTGTTTTCTTTTGCTTCAGAAAACACCATTGCATCTGTTTTGTTACAGAAGGATGATGAAGGGGATGAGAGACCAATTGCCTTTTTCAAGTAAGGCATTGCAAGGAGCTGAGTTGAAGTACACCATCATGGAGAAGCAAGCATTTTCCTTGGTGAAAGCAACAAAGGTTTTCAGACCCTACATCTTGAGCTCTAAATTTGTTGCTTATGTTCCCCACACCATGGTGAAAGACATCTTATCAGAGATGGAGGTCTCAAGAAAAAGATGCAGATGGGTGAACAAGTTATAGGAATATGACATGGATATCCAAACCATGAAATTGGTAAGAGGTTTGGGCCTAGCTAAGCTTATGGCTTGAGAGAAACTTGCAAACTATTGAGGTGAATGAAGTAGAAGGAGAAAGGGTGGATGTCCTTGAAAATTTGGTAAGCTCTGAATGGTACAAGGATATAATATTTTATCTCAGACATCTATGCTGCCCTGAATATTTGAGTAAAAATTAGAAAAGAGCTCTTAAGTTAGCCTCTCAAAAATATGTCATTACTGATTTTGGGTTAGCTTGGAAGAACCCAGAGGGAGTGCTCTTAAGATGCATTATTGAGGATGAAGCCCCAAAGGTAATTGCTGATCTCCATGGAGGAGTTTGTGGGGGACATTTTGTTGGAAGAGTTACAACACATAAAATCTTGAGGGCTGGTTATTGGTGGCCAACTCTCTTCAAAGATACAACTCTATTGGTTAGGAAATGTGAAAGTTGTCAAGCATTTTTCTGGAAGAATGAAAGCTTCAAGCTCCCTTCCTTTGCAGCATGTGTCAATTGAAGCCCCATTTAAGCAATGGGGAATGGATTTCATTGGGAAATTTTGATCCTTCCAAAGGTTGGTCATAAATGGATTCTTGTAGCCACTGATTATTTCACTAAGTGGGTGGAAGCAATCCCCACCAAGAAGGAAACACACCAAGTTATCATGGACTTTCATGCTGAATCAAATCATATGCAGATTTGGAGTGCCAGCTAAAATTGTTGTTGATAATGCCATGAGTTTCAGAGCCAAACCTTTGGTGGCAATGTGCAAAGAGTATGGAATCAATTTGACATATGCTTCTAACTACAATCCCCAAGGAAATGGACAAGTTGAGTCCAACAATAAAAACTTGTTAAAGATCATTAGAAGAACCTTGGAGCTGAAAAAAAAGAAGTGGGGTGAGAAACTGAAGTTTGTTGTTTGGGCTGAGTAATCACTATCAAAAGAGCTACTGGTAAAAGCCCATTTGAGTTGGTATATGGAACTCAAGATTTTTTGCCCCTTCATTTGCAATTGTCTTCATTTCAGTTTGTTCAACAAATTGAAGATCAAGAAGTTAGTCCATATGATGCTCGAATCAATCAGATTATTGAGTTAGATGAAGAAAGAAGGGCATCCCATCAGCGGCATGTGAAGTTCAGAGAAAAGTTGAAGAAGTTATTTGACAAGAAGGTGACTCCAAGAGCTTTCAACATTGGGGATCTTGTGCTATTATGGGATAACATGCATGAAGATAAGGGAAAGCATGGTAAATTTGATGCATTGTGGATGGGCCCTTATTCAATTGATATTGAATTGGTGAAAATACCTTCTTCCTAAAAGACTTAGATGGGGAACTGCTTGAATTACTTGTTAATGGTAGGCATTTGAAACATTTCCTTGATTGATTTCTTAATCAAGGTATACTCCATTTGTATAGTGTATAGTTCTTTGTTTTCATTTTCTTTTTTGTGTTTTTGTTCATTCTGGTCCTTGGTGACCTAGTTTTGTTGGTTTCTCGGTTCATTTTTGGAGGATGGTTATGGTTTTCTGCTCTGCAAGCTTATTCTTTGACTCCATTGCCCAATGGTCTATTTTTGGCACTTGGTCTACTATTTGTTCTTGTGGCACTCACAAGGAGTGCCCATCCCCGAGTCGGAGCCGATGTTGGTGCTCAATTTGGTCTCACCCCATTTGTCCTTGAAATTCTTTAGTTTGTGGGCTCTGTCGTGTTTTCTATCTCCCGTATTGATGCATAAAAATATGTCCTCCATTTGGTTGCCATGATCAATCCCTTCCTTGGTCGAGGATCACTTAAAAGTCTAGAATTTTTTTTTTCATTCCTCTGTCCATGAAAGAATCTGTAACTTGGGTAAAACTTGGGTTTTTTCCCTTCCTTCCATTTTCCATAGTCACGTTTTGTTGTCCCTATCTTTTTTGTCCCAAATATCTATGGAAACATGATTGGATGCAGCTTGGAGGATCATATTTGGGCCTTATATCATTTCCAAATTCTTGTCTTGAAGAAAGATTCATTTCGGGCTCAAATGGTGATTTTTCCTGCATTTTATGGTTTGATGGGTGTATTTTTCCCGGTCAAATTTATATCTCAGCATCAATGGAATGTGGCCTTTTTTGGTTGGATGTGGCTTGGTGGGGCACTTTAAAACTCTAAGGCTCACTTCAACTCAAAACTTGTCCACGTGGAGGGCCGACGCTCATCTAAAAATTCACCTTTTGGTTTGGCCTTGGAGTTGCGCTGGGAGACACGTGGAGGTTTTTCGCTGCCTTGCCTAGACTTAGAAATTTTTTTTTCATGTGGTATAGTTTTGGTGGACCATGGACACGTGGAGGGCTAGCACTCATTTGAGGATCCACCTCAGGGTCCCACCTTAACAATTATGATAGGAGACATGTGGAGGCTTCCGCCGGCTCCGCTCTATACTTAAACTTTTCAAAGCAATTTTGAAAGGCCTAGGACATGTGGAGGGACCATGCCTATTTGGGGACCAGCCCCTAAGTTTTATTTTGAAGAAGCGCCAGGAGGACACTTGGAGGCTTCCACTCACTCGCCCTTTGCTTGGACTTTTCAATGGCCAAAGAAAAATGTCTCGGACCCTAGACACATGGCGCCTTCCACTGAACCTTCAAATTTTTTAACAAACTCTGTCGGACTGAGACACGTGGTGAGCCCGCTTGTTTGGGGTCTCTGCTTTTGGGGACCATCTCAAAGTGTGCCATTGAGACACGTGGAGGCTTCCGCTGGCTCCTTTTTTACTGAGACTTTTCAAAGGCCAAAAGTGTTTTTCTTGGGCCCAGGGCATGTGGAAGGCCCGCGCTTGTTTGGAAACTTGCCCCTATACTTCTCCTTTGTAGTTGCACCAAGGAAACACGTGGATGGCTATGATATAAAGTAGAAAAGGGGCATAGAATCAATGGTTGTTGTGTATTCTTCTTTTTTCTACCATTTTTGCTCCAAGACTCCTGGAGATGTGAATACGCACTATTTTTCATCATTTTTGATGAAATTCCTTGTCATCTCTATCTATAAAGTGCCATTGAATGGATTCAAAACTTAATTTGTGAGTCCAAGGATTGTTAAGATCGATATTTTGAAGTTGGAATTGCTCAGCACTTGCAAAAATGGGAATTACTAGAGAAGATGGATGCGGGATAGAGTTGTAGAGGAAAGAAAGGGAAAAGGATGAAATGATGAAAGTAGCAGTGCAAAAGATGAAAAAGGTGTTGCCTCGAGAGAAAAAGGATTACCTGTCATATCCAGCTATGCAGAGCCTCCAGAAAATGATTAAAAAGGGGATTTCTCACATGACATAATCAGAATGATTAGAAGGATTTCCAAAAATTTGTGGCATGGCATCCTAGTCATTAGTCGAGGGCCCAAGAAATGTGATCAATTCACAATTGGTCCACCTGGAAGCTTTCGGATGTGAATTTGTTAAATGTCACTTTCTAAGGCAAATTGGTAACAAGAAAAGGTCCCTCAAATATTCTTCTTTTTGGGGGAAAATTGAGTGAGTAAAATGTATAAATGCAATGAGAATACTCTTGCAAATGGTTGGGGTTGAATTCTTAAGAGAAAATTTGAGAAAGTCATCTTCCTGAGAGACCAATCCGAGATAACCTGTTATTTTTTTTGTGTTAGATTTTCTATCATGTCAAGTTGGTTGTAGATGTATAGCCATTGATGAGCACTGAGATTTCTCTGGAAGCTTTCCCTGCTGATGAATCTAAGAAATTTTGAAATTAATTTGTGTTCAATCTCTAGCAATTTGTGTCTGCTTTGTTTTAATGTCTCGTAAATGGTTTCTTTTGTTCCTATTGCAATCTTACATTGAAATATTTGTGAAATCACACAAGATCTCATCCCTATGACAGTTTAGTGGTATTTGTAATTTCATTTCAAGAAGAGCCTTCATCTTGTGATGAGATAAACAAATTTAAAATCACTCATTCACTGTCATTTGTTGATAAAGATTGTTCTGTAAGTCTTTGGGTGTACCTTAGGCATGATTGATTAGAGATTTTGGTGTTTAATTGAGTCTTTTAACTCGAGCCTTCATGTTAGAGTCTCAAATATTGTGTGAAAACGTGTTGATCTGGGCCTCCATTGAAGCACACCTTCTTAGTTGAAGGAATGTCTTAACTATTCTAAAGCTTTCTGTTGTTGAGTTGTCCATTATTGTGAAGTTCCCTCAAAGATTGGTATAATCAACTTTATCCTACTTAATCTCCCACCAAAATCATTCAAAACCATGAATCCATCCGAACTACCCCCTTTTTTCCCGTATATCAACAAAGGAACAAAATCTATTTACTAAAATATGCAAAACAATCAAGATTTCTTAATGTCTTCAATAACCTTAGCCTTGTGTTGAAAGTATCTCCATCTTTTAGAAGTGACAACTCTTAAGAGTTAAATTATGGAGTATTGACCATATTTTCCCAAGGTTTTCTTCATAAAATTTGTGCAAAAGAAGGATATCTCCATCTCCTTCATCAAACAGAGGTTACACTAAGGGTCCTCTCACCCTGGTCGAAAGGCACGACCTAAAGTAGTGAGGATAGGTCAAATCCTCTTGAAGGTGATATCCATCTCTCCACAAATCTGAGTGACAAAGGGCCAGTTAGATCTCATCCCCTGGCTACAAAAACACACACTATGATCTATCTATCTCTAAGCTGGCCCTAGTTTTTGGGTGATCCGATGCCACCTGGGTGAAAGTAGTGTAGAGAGGCACGCACAATATAACCCTTAAGTTTGTAACTCCTTCTTAGAAATTCTAAGGACACCATGTCATGTAAATGCCACTTTGTGTATGGGGTTCGTAGATCTGTCTCGATTCCACTTGTTGTATGTAAATCCAAAATGCCAAGGGTGGAAAGTGTATTGATCGAACCGATGTAATTGCGTTGTGTTAGTATGTTAACCCCAAATTATGCCCCCTATTTGAGGGTGCATGTAACATTACGGATAGGAGAATGCGGCACCAAAAGAGGACCCACTTTATGTACTCTATAACTTTGCCTTGTAGGGGAAATGGGAGGTACTTAGTAGAAACCAAGGCGCATACAAACAAAAAGGCTAGCCAAACACAAATGTAAAGAAAACAATGCATGTATAGAGAAAGCATGTGTAAGCTACGCAAACAACGCAAAGTAAATGTGAACACACAAGAATAAAAAATAAGACGCATATAAAGTAGGTTGCAAAAATGGGACATCATTCACGATGTCGCAAGACGCGCAAGGCCATCATGGCCACAAAAATAAGCAAGTGTGCACACAAAGCATAAGGCAAATCTCACATACAATAGCAAACAATAGTAGACAAGCACAAACAAACAAACAAGGAGTCATGGAAACATATAATCCTGCAAAACAAGTGTTGTACATGGAACACCCGTTAGCATGTTAGATAAATAACCAATATGTCAAAGCGTGTATGATCAAGTAATGCAAGATACTAAGTACAAAATGAAACAATAACACCGTATGAGAAAAATTTTGATAACCCCAATGACTAGTATAGTAAGGGTAGAAGGCAAGCATCCATGCCACGTGTAGGAGTCTTATATCCTGGGATCACACTAAACAAAGGCGTGAATGTGCATGTGTGGATGATATAGATAATGAAATATAAGAAAGCAATATAACATGTGTAATAAAGTGAGAATGTGAAACATTAGCAAGCAAGAATAAATGCCCCCAAGACAATGCAGTATGCAGTGGATGGATGTAATGGAATGCAAGATGGAATGTTAGGAGCCGTGTGACCCCCGATTTAATGGAAGTGTATGCAACGAGGTTCATTTTTTCCCCCTCACAGTCAAGATTGAACTATAAACGAAAGTGCGGCATCGAGAAAATGGTCGAGCAAAGTGTTTGTTGAGTCTAGCGCACTATGATGAGTGTGTATGTAGTGGTGATGAAGTGCAACATATAGAAATAGATGTGCGTGAACCCTATAGCTGAAGCGTATATCGCAAATTTATGAATGGATGAGTAATGATTTAGCCTTAAGAGTATGTCACTATATGATGGATGGACAAGTGATGATTTAGCCCTAAGTGTATATCGCTATAAGATGAGAGGATGAGTGATGATTTAGCACTAAGCGTATATCGTTATACATGATGAATGGTAAAGAATGGTGATGTAACCTAAGGTGTATACCACTATAAGAAGATATAATGGGGGTGGTAATCTATCCTAAATCATATACCACTACAAGATAGAAAAGAGTGAGTGATGATTTATCCTAAAGCGTATGTCACTAGCCTAGGGATATCGTAGGATGAAATGTCACATTATGAATGTAAGGTCCATTTAATTTGTAAACCCTGGAAGTTGAGTATGGATCAAGGAACTAAAGTGCGTCATAGGGCGGTGAGTGCAATGCGTAGAAAAAATGTAGTAGGTGTAATGATGAAACGACCATGTGGTGAATAGAATATGTAAAAATGCGAAGTGTGTATAATGCACCATGTGACTTGTGTAAGTAAACAAGTAGTGTAGTATGTAGGATGAAATGTAAAGCTAGACTCATATGTGATGTAAACTAGCGTAGTATGTAGAATGTGTATGAGGTAATTATGCAAAATGTATGATGTGGCTAGGTGTGGTTAGGGTAATGTGTATGTATTGTGTAAGAGGAATAATGTATGATCCTAAACATGTAGATGATTGATAAGATTGGAAAACTAGTAAAAATGTGTGATGTATGAATGTGTAAATGTCAAAAGGTTGTAGACTATATATTGTATGATATATGATGTGTAGTGTGTGATGGAATGAAAATGTGTAATGCCTATAGTGCAGTGTGTGGGGTTCATTGTAATGGTAATCTGTGAAAAATCAAGTGTGAACTCGAAGATAAGAGTGCATCATCAGTGACGATGATGCTAAAATGCGTGATGAACGTGCAAAGATGATAGATGTATAAATGCTATAATGATCGATGGGGGATGTGTGTTAGGTTTTATTCCCCCAAGTATATAGATAATGAGTAAACTAACCAATGATAGTGAAGGACGAAGGTCCTCCTCCCGATGTCTGTGGGGATGAAATTGTAGGGCCATGTTCTAATACTAGTGATATGGTAGACAAACGTTGTGTCAATGAATGAATTCGATGCACATACGATGGATTAATATACAATGAAGATTGGGGTGAAGCAACATGCAATGGGGATGAGGCCAGTGGAAGTCATCACGATGATATGATTGACAACTCATTAATAGGCAATGATGAACTAAATTTGGTAGAGGATTAACTTGGCGAATTCGGAGAAGGTTGAAGAGAAAGAGACAAAGAAGTACTTATGAAAGGTTGTTGCTTATAAGGTGGTGAAGTACATTATCATGAGGTATAAGAGCCCGATGGGATTTATTATTGGTGGTTGAAGGTGATGCAACAAATGAAAGAAGGCCAATATTTTTGAGATCATTGATTCTTTGTGACAAAGCGTGGAAAACATTATCATGATGTCCATTAATTCGATGATAATGGCAATATGAACGACAACACTTTTTTGCTAGTCAAGAGGAGGATAGTAAGGAGTATGCGTTAGAGTGATCAATCGATGATTTTCAATTTGAATAATAATTTCATGTGTCGTAGTATTATGTTCAAATATGAGAGGCACATGAAATGGTATGCCTCGAGGTTTGGTTAGATGGCGAGGTAGTGGATGTATGAGATGTAGAACCAAGTACAAACATGTGATTGAGAAGCATACTTAAGTTGTTGAATTTTAGTGGTAAGAGAGGTAATTGTGGATCCCATGGATTGAAATTGATCTTGAAATAAGGTATGAAAAGCATGGATTGAATCCAAGAGAGGTCTATTAGATGGATGATCACGAGGTCCAAATCCATCGACTAAATGTTTAGGACTTATTTGATGTGGTGGTGAATTGTCATCAATAAAGGGAGGCAATGGATAAGAAATTTTTCTAAACTATCATCATTATCATTGTCAAAATCATATTGAACAGAGTAGGAAACCTGGTAAGCAATGGTGTGTGGTTGGTCATCCAAATAACCATGAATGCATAAGATATACATTGTCATGGCATATTGTTTGTCAGTAAAGGGAGGTAATGGACATCCATGAACATACCAAATAGTGAAGTTAGGTGAACAAAAAAGAAAGGAGTTGTAAATGTGTGCAAGATACCAAATGGCATGGGAAATGCGATATCAATGTGAGCAGGATCAAGTGTGCCTCCAATATAATCTAACCAAGACTGGCCAAGAGTAAGTAGAGAAGAAGTATGATAATGTACAAGATGGAAAACATGAAGGCGATACACAACAATGAAAATAACAAAGCCATGATACAAATGTGGATCGTATAAAGGAAAATGGAGGTCCTTAAAGGAAAATCCAAGCTGAAAGAGACCATCATGTGAACATATGGTGGATTTTTAGGAAGTATCAAGTGGTATATGCTCCCAATAAGAATTATTCATGAAGAGAGTACAAGTGAATGGTGGGCACACTGAAGGGGATGACGTTGGTATAGATGATAGAGTGACGTCTGTGGACTAGAAAGGCCCTTGATATGGAATGGTGCCCTCAAATTCGATAAGTGAAGTAACTCATCCATAAGGGGTGGTGGCGAAGGGGTAGGTAAAGCAAGAGAGCATTGTGGAGTAGGCCATGTATGAAGTATCACAACGTTTTTAATATCATGACTCAGTGATGGAGCAGGAGGAACCATATCAACCACACAAATAGTAGGGACCGATTCATGTGGAGCTTCAAGAGATTGTGGTCCAACAACAAAAGATGGAGAAGTAGGGACAAATATTGTATCAGGAGAATCAACTATGCATAATGCGAGATAATTAACGAATAAATGTGAATCATCTTGTGGTTCACCAGTGGTGGGAGCTGCAACTATGGGATTAGGTGGAGGAGCTTTTGCCTCCTCTATGATTTGTGCTAAAATAGTAGGATCAATGGTGCACATATAATTGACAATAATGTCATCTAGAGCTTTAGAATGCATAGAAGATGGGATCCAGTATAAAAGAAGGGAAATGTCTATAATCAAAAGGATCAACACGTATCAACAAAGGCATGACTAAAGATATCAAATTGTAGAATTAGTGGAGATTTAGAAGAATTACGTGTTTTTATGATTACGAGTTAACCAAAATGATTAACTAAAATTGATTAATATGTGGGGTAGTTAATCTAATCTAGGAGGACATAAACGCTGTAAATAAATGTGATAAAGTAATATAGAAATTACTAATTGATTAAACTAATGAAATAAAACCCTAATGTGTAAGGAGAGGGTAAGGAAATAACTCATCTGGTTATAGATGTTTGTCACAGAGTGTTAAGAGATGATCTTGAAGAAAAAAAAAAGTAGGAGCGATTATGCCGAGGTCCCATAAAGACTGGATTTGGAGGATCTCGAATGGACTAGGGTGCCCACAGTGCTCTAGTATGTAATCTGGGCACCCTGCTATGTGAAAAAGCTTTGAAACTGGTTCTCACAGGGTCGGAAGGTGGTCTAAAACCATCGTTGTGTGTCACATCAAGTTCACTATCCTCGCGGTGTATGTCGCCAATAATCAAAGCTGATGTAGAGACCTACAAGAAGACAATAAGGAAGTATCAAAAACCTAAAAATAAAGATGCAAAATGAATGGGTCAGATTGACCTCAGCTGCCACAACAGTGGGCTTACTAAATTGAGCGTTGCACTACATTTCGGACCCAAATGTAGTTCTGGTGAGTGTGTGCATGTCGTGCCCTAGGTGCTTATCATGCTAGTCATACTTTGTGAAGTAGTGAGCAATAACTAAATGCAGAAAATGTAATAGAATGTGTGCATGGAATAGAATAGAATCCTTCCCCTATGAAGTGTAATGCAAACTTCTTAGCTTGTGCCTTGATGATGGAACTATGTGGATGTAAATGCAATATATGGATGCAACTCTAGATGAGTGATAGTAGTAGATGATGCTAAGACCCTCATTATGGTCTCATAACTTTATATTTATAGGGTTCTCTTGATCTAATTTCGTAATTAACCCCAACATGGCCAACTAGGAAAAAGATAAGGATGAAAAATGGCTAGAAAGAGCCCAAAAAGTGGCGGGAAAGTAGAACAGATCGGGGCGCCATGGGCGCCTAACATCGCCCAAGGCGCCCGACCGAGGCTAAAATGATGAGAAAAATTTGAAACAAACTAGGCATGTAGATAAAAATGTGTGGAAATGACAAAATAAAAGTAAAATAAGGTGGCCAAAAAGTGGGGTTAATTAATACTTTCTTCACTCAAGAACCTTCTAAATAGTAGTATGAGACTGGGATAAATAAATGTCTAAAGTACATGATTTTGTGACTACATTTTCCCCCACTTTATGTTGGTGAGCTGAAAGCTCGGTAACATAAAGTAATTAGAAATGTGTACCTGATGTCCATGAAGAGTGTAGTAGATTAAATAAATGTCTAAAGTGCATGATTTTGTGACTACAATTTGCAACAAATGTGTATATACATTTTGTGTTTTACTTTGCATTATTGGAATTTCCTACACGAGGGTGGGATAGGATTCAAACATTGGCATAAGTGAATTTGTGTGGTGCATGACAATACTATTCATTTTATAAAAGATGAAATCATTGTTCACTATGTGTTAACCATGTGGCATACAACTTGTAGACACTAAAATATGCACTTATTACTATTACATTACACATTTAGTTATGATTAAAAATTTGCTAATGAATTGGGCATCCGATTCATTTTTCTCCTGTCATATATGCGAAACTTCATAATCCCTGTACGTAGAAACTTTTTCATGTCAAATTATCTAATGAATTCAGAAACAAATTGTTTAAAGGAATGTATGGAAGCTTCTGGAATCCGATAATACCAATCTAATGTAATTCCCTCAAGAGTCTTCAAAAATATTTTAGCTACTACAACATCCCAAGGAAGTAATTCCCTAATGGTAGTAGCATAAATCTTAATATGAATATTCGGATCTCCTTCTCCCTTGGATTTAGGAAGATCGGGCAATGGGTGTGGAATCATGACACCCCATATGGTAAATTCAAGGGGTTCTTTTAAATACTTAGTGTAAGTACCCATTGCGTAGGATTCCACCATTGAAGCTCCTTGATGAGGAGGTAGAGGAGGAGGAGTTGGATAGGCTACATTGTAATCATTGGTCATAATATATGGATTTCCTTGATATGATGTATAAGGATCAGGGAAAGTGTACACGTCCATCTGAGGAGATTTTGAGTACATATGCAAGTAAGGAGGAACAACACTAGAATATGGAACCATGGGTGTGAAACTAGGGAACACCGCATTACTCAAAGGAATGGCATTTGAGAGTGCACTTCCAACTAGCTTGTTATCACCAAATCATAACACCCCCGAATTGCTAGCATGTGAATGGGGCATTCGATATGATTGGGTAACATGGGTACCACCTTTTAAGTTGTGGGACTTACAGGTTTGAGGTCGACCTCCGGAGAAGTTTGGCTTCATCTTCCTAATCCTAACACACTACTCCTAATGCAAGAAAAATAGCTAACTAAACCTATACTAACATTCCAAGGGGACATGGAGAGAGATTGCATAAAATAAAACCTACACTAGATGTGGTGATGCACCAAGAAAAGGGGGTGTTAGACAAATTCCCAATCTACCAATGGAGAAGGATGAACTTGGAGAGGATAGACTGAGTATCAGAAACCACAATACATGCATCCACCATTCAAAATTAAACACAATAACTTCCAAAAATTTCAATGGAAATATTGGGTTGCACAATATACCTGTAAACATGAATAGAGGAAAAATGAAAGTAGCAAAAACATTGCAAGGATAGGAAATTAATCACAAAACACTATTTTTGTTACTCTAAGCACATGCACAGTGCATAATTACAGTAGGAAGAGGCAAAATCTACCATTACAATTTTCAAAAGGAAGGCTTGAAAGCCTCTAAATTCACAATAGGTCAGCTTGAGAAGAAGAGGGGAAGCTTGGAAAAATTGTCTAACTCCTGAAATAACGAACCCTTTTAAATTTTATAACTTTGTTGAGTGTGTGAGAGAAAAAGCAAGAAATCCTAAAATATAGGCATGAATGTAGAAAAACAATCGAACCATGTTGCTTCCTATATTGTCCTCCAACATCCCATGCTTACTTGCATCACTACAGGTATCTGAAGAAAAATCCACCATGTCATGCCTCATAAATTCAAATTCTTCCCTTTGGTTACGAGAATAATATTTTAATAGAAAATTTAAGGCCACCTCGACCTCTTGGTGGGACCCCTTAGGTTTAAAAATGCATTTGGGGGTTAATCTATTTTAGTGGCCAACTCGCCAACCAGCTCTCCCCTATCTATCTCTTCGAACCCCTTGCTTTTGAACCGCAAGCGAGCCATTCGATTTGCATGGTGAGTTCTTCGCGTCTTTTAACCACCCGCTTTTAAGTTTAGTTGGCCTCCTCAACACATACCCCGAGCTCTTTACAGTTGGCACTTCATGCCTTAACTCCACCAACTCCCCGTATGTTATCAGGCCATTTCATCATCATGTTTGGCCCCCGAGTGATTCGCTCCGTCTCTTCCAAGTCAGCCAACTCGACCTTGTTCTCATCATCTCCACATGACATTGATTCTGATTTGCATTACCATTTTAATCGATCCGTTGGTTGCCCACGCACACCTCACCAAACTAGATCGACGCTTGACCCGCCCTCGAGATGACACCTTGATTAACCTTTCCGAGCTGAAAAACCCTTCCGCCAACACATTGATGACCCCACTGAATACCTCAGGTGACGTTTAAACACGAATCCGCTTAAATGCATTGACCGAGAAACTCGGTCTCAACTCACCATACACCTGCCATCCCGAAACCCAAAATTTAGAGTTTCGGGCTCCCCACCACTCCAATAGCTCACCTGCCAAGAATCCCCGACTTGCCATGAATTTGAAACTTGAAGTTTGAAATTTGGACTTTGGAGTTTCAGAGGTCGAGCTAAATCTTGCACGAAACCACCTCGCAAATCTTTGACATTGTGAGCTCCAAAACTCCGACATCCAAACACCCCAGACTCCAAAAAAATGGCTCACTCTCCAAATCTCATCCCCCATATGCAACCATCGAGTCCAAAACTGAGCCATCCTCATGTCCCATGTTGCAACTTCTTTGCCGATCTGCTTCATTGACGGACTGTATGCTTCATCCATTGGGCACCGATGAGCTCAAAACCAAACCAACATGTGTGTTCCTACATCGAGCTATTGCTCACTTCACCATCCCATGTTCGACTCGCCCAAGCCTCAAGTTATCGATTGAGCTCCATTATTAGAGCCCCAGAAATCCCTTCCAAGGCTCACTTTGACGCATTCCTAAACTTTCCTTGCCGATGCAACCCCTTCCATCCCGCCAACATTAAACGCTCCAAATCTAGCTTATACAAGCTACAATGGATGTTACTTTGTATTCCTTCGATATTTTTCTCGAGTGACTCCCTTGAACTCTGCCGACAACATGCCTCGCTTTCCCGACAACACGGCCAACACAAAGCCAACCTCGAGCTAGATTTTATGCCGCACAACCCTTCAACCTCGGTGGCTCGTCCATGTCCGAGCTCCTACGATGAGCCGACCCCGTATGCTCCTAAAATCGACCTCAAGTTCATTTCCTCACCGAGCATCTAATTGATAAATCTCGTTTAAATGGTCTTATTGTGCTCCCATTACCTCCCTAGTTTCAAGAAAGAGCCCATGAAGTTCATAAATTAGAGCAAGATCAGATTTAGAGGACAAAATGGGCCATGAGCTGAGAACATCTCGGCAAGTTGACATGCATGCATGAAAGGTCAAGTCCCTAAATACTAAATACTCGATGAGATAATGTTTTTCGGGGTTTGGGCCAAAGTGCAAAAGGGCATCCATTATACTCAAGCGCGAGGTCCAATGTGAGAAGCTCAACGGCTTGAACTCAGAGAGCAAGGTGCCTTGGTTGGTTCAAGGTGCCTCGGGTGGTTTACACGCGAGAATGAGTTATCATCAAAGGGTCACGACGATGCAGAGACTTATGTTTCAATGTTTCCCTTCCAATTGCCCTAAAACATTTTTTATTTCATTCGCAAACACTGTCCAACATATATACAAGTGCAGTGCGTATAGTGTTTGTCAAGGAAGCACACTAACTACTAATGATTATTTCCTATTGTTATTGGTTTACGTGATATCGTTGAAATAATTCATCTTCTTTGTTTTCATGCATGTCTTGCAGATTTGTAAAGTTTTTGGGAGGGTTTTGTTGGGGATTATCGACCTTTTCTACATTCCCCTCCATATTTCCTATAGACAATGCCTCCATTAAGATACATTAATGAAAAACACTTATTTTCTATTTCAGCAATGCTAATGTTATGTAAAACAACCAATTAACGAAGATATATCCCACATGGAGGAGCGAGGGAGTAAAAGAGGAGGGAGGACGGGTACAATTGAAAGGGAATGAGATGTGAGAAAGCATATCCTTCTCGGCCTTTTGGCTAAGATCAAGTGTAGTATCTGTTCTTATCAGTTTAATATCTGATACGTGGTTCAATGAACCACACGATATTAAATTTATTTCTTTAGGGGAAGGCTCAATACGGTAGCTTGCTATCAGGGCCTTCACGTGTCGCTTCTGTATTGCACTAACGCAGAAGCCTGGCGCACCCCACAACCCCCCAATTCAATTCGTAAAATTGCTTTCATTTTCTGGATCTCAACCATGAAAACATTTACCGTGCGTGTGCTCGCATTTCATGACAGCATTAACTTATCCAAACGGCAATCGGCTCGTGAAAACGATCATCTCCCACGCATATCTCTGATTGTGCATCCTCTTGGTAGCTTTACTCTCTCTTGCTAAACGGAATCTGTGCATTTTGTGAAAATGAACTGGGTAAGCTTCAGTGCAGCCCAAGACTCGAATTCGTGACTCTTTCCTTTCAATTCAATCGCCCTTTGTAAAGCAAGTTGGATTTTGATGGGTTTAGGGGTCTACAGATCTCATTCAATTCAGTCGCACATAATTACAAACCTGTGACATTCAACTCATTTGGAATGCATTCTAATCTTCTATGTAAATGATTACAAAACTAGAAGAAACATGCAATTTTGAGAAAATATGGGAAAAAGGGGACCTGCTATATTTCTATTTTATTTTCTAATGGTGTTAAGGTTTCTTATTGGAAAATCAAGAAAATCAAGAAGGAAAAACCAAAAAACAACCCTGTGGGGCCTGCAGCAACAACGTCGGATAGTCGATGAACTCCTGTCTAAATTGTATTAAGGATTGCCATTTGATCTCGTAAACATTTGGATATCATTCACACACCGCTTCATTTGGATATCATAAACAATAGACGTTGAACTACGTCTATTGGTTAGTCAGCCAACGCCGTTAAGTTTTCCGTCAATTCCAGGGGGCAACAATTGGAAGAAACGCGAAAGTTTGAGAAAATATGAAAAAGGAGGGCTTTGCTATATTTCTAGTTTATTTTTCTAGGGCGTTAAGGTTTTCGATTGGACCGGATGGTGTTGAGAGAACAGCAAGATGGAAAAACAACCGCGTGGGGCTTGCAACAACAAAAACAATGTCGAAGTGCGGCCAAGATCGGCGTTGAAATGTGGATGTCCATCGAACAAGGCCGTTGGATAGTCAATGAAAGGCTACAACTAGCAGCATTCACTGTAAAAGAATGCATTTGGTGTAACGTGATTATTTTTAGGATTTTTAGAGTAGTAGATACAATTTTGAGAAGTTAGTGCTCTCCAATGTGAGCTGAACTCGTAAACATAATTAAAAGCATTTCAATATCATTCACACAACGCTTCATCTTCAGATGAAATGATGTTAAAATGTGACATGCAAATAAGAAAAGAGCATTTCCATTTTGGTTTTCCATTGTCGGCAGGAAAGGCTCCAAAAATAGGCGTATGCCGCTGTGAGTGGCCCGCACACGGTATTCTTTAGTAAAAGGCGAAAGAATAGTTCGCTTTGTGCTGACCACGCGGCTCCGTAGTTAATACAGAAGCTGGTGCGAGTCATTATATTACATCTCCCACCTCATTAAACACACACTTGGCTATCTATGTGGGATTATAACTATATTCATACTCAACTATTTTGTGTCTCAAAAGGGCACTTGAAGGACATTCAACTCATTTGGAATCAAATCCGCACATAGTTACCCATCTAATATTGAATGCATTCTAATCTTCTATGTAAATGATTACAAAACAAGTTGTAGTAGTTGCATCACCATATAGTTATAGAAAGCAATTTTCATTGTGGCAACACTCCCATTGGCATAAAGATCATGGTCTACTGGGTTTGAATGAAAAAGGATTTTTAGAGTCGTAGAAAGCAATTCAAAGGTGCATTAAAGAGACTTATCCGACGTTGGGTGGAAAGACATGCTTAGAAGTATTTGAACGGAATTGTTTTTTGGGATTATATAGCCACATAAGAGGAGAGGGGAATGTCAAGAAGAAAGCATAGTCATCCGTAAAACCAATCAAACATTATGTTAGTAGAACGACACTTTCATCGTGGCATCAATCCCATTGGCATAAGGATCACAATCTAATGTATTAGATATTGTCACAAACCAAGCCTACAAACCAAAGGGATTAACTTTTTGAATGAATGAGGAGTTTCACCATGGTAGAAACAATTCTAAGATGCATATTTGACAATAGGGTAATAAGACATGTATTTAGAGGCATTTGAACAGATTACGAAGCCACATAGGACAAGCAAGAAAACATACTCACCCCTCTGCTAACTAACCAAAATGTGAGGATTTTTAGAGTCATAAATGCAATTATGGAAATAGATAAAAATAATGAGAAATTACTACTCCTCTTGAATGTGATCGGATCTAAATTGTAAACATAATTAAAAATATTTCGATCAAATGTGAATAAACAAATGTTAAAATGTTACATGCAAATAAGAAAAGAGCATTTCCATTTTGGTTTTACATCATTGCCCCCTCCTACACAAGGGCGAAAAGGCTCCAAAAATACGCATATGCCATTGTGAGTGGCCTGCACATGGTATTCTTTAGTAAAAGGAGAAATAATAGTTCGTTATGTGCTGACCACACAACTCCGTAATTATTTCAAAAGTTGGTGCAATTCATTATATTACATCTCCCACCTAATTAAACACTTGGCTATGTATGTGGTATTAAAACTATATTCATACTTAACTGTTAACACCCTGTTGTTTTGTTGTTTTATTCACATCTAAATAAGAAGAGAATGCAACACATTCAATGCAGTGAGAGTACGTACTTGTTAACCAAAAAAGTAGGCCAAGATGTAGCCTTCCATCAACACATAAATTAAATGCTTCCTCTATTTTCAAGTATGCTTCCTCTAAATCAAAATATAAATTTACACCCAAAGTTAAGCAAAAAGTGCCTCCACCTAGACAAGATGAGAGGAGACAGGACTTGGCTATGAAGCCATTCATTTCACCAAAGCTTAGGGAGGAAATGAGACAAAAGAAACTATGTTTAGAGTGTTGTCAACCATGGACATGTGGACATAATTGCTATGGGAAGGACAAGGACCAATATATTGAGGTCTATGAGGACAATGATGACGAGGGAGATGAGGTATTAGAACCTCATGAGCTTGATGATGGTGATGCATTAGATAGTGTTGATGTTGAGACTGCAGAGGATATGTTTCCCGTTGAGACTATAACTACATTGTCAAGTACCCCTAGGCACAAGGCATTCAAGGTTTGAGGAATCATGTAGGGACAACGTGTGGTAGTGCCAATTGATAGTGGGGTCACCCACAATTTCATTGATGCCATTTTTGTGGAGAGATGAGGTCTACAGACATAATATTTTGAGGGCTTCAACGTTGTTGTGCCCAATGGTGAGTCCATGAGATGTACACGGAGGGTCCCACAATTGAGCATCACTATGGGTAATTATACAACTACCGAGGATTTTGGTGAGACCAACATAGTGCTTGGAGTACAGTGGTTTCACTCACCTTGTGAGTTTCGAACTAACTTTCAAATGATGGACCTGAAGTTTAAGTCCGATGGCAGGAATGTGCTCTTGAGAGGATTATCTTCAGATGCACCAAAAATTGTCACAACCAAATGAATGGAGAGGATATTCAAACACAATGATGTGGATTGGGTAGTTCAATGCTTGGTTTTGACCAATAATTTAGATGAAGATAGAACAAAGTATCATGTTGATGTCTAGGCCCTACAAGACAAGCACAATGTAGTTTTTCAGCGATATGCCTCCAGTTGTACCTCCACATAGAGGGTTTGAGCATGTGATAAAGCTTGAGGACAACAAGCTCGAGGTAACAAATCCTTATCGTCTCCTCAAACGGTTTAAGGATGAGATTGATAGGACCATACATGAGCTCCTAGATATGGGTCATATCAGGCCCAGTTCCTCCCTTTGCTTCTTCAGTTGTTTTGGTAAAGAAGAAGGATGGAACCATGCATATGTCCATAAATTATCCTTCCTTGAATACGAAAACCATTAAGAATAAGTATCATGTGCCTTGTATTGATGATCTGTTGGATGAGCTATATGGTGCAATCTATTTTTCTAAAATAGAATTACGATCAGGATACCATTGGATTAAGGTCATAGAGGGGGATTTGCAGCCACTACATTTCTATCCTGTATGAACCATATGTTCAACCGTCACATGCGGAAGTTCGTGTTGATATTATTTGATGACATTTTGGTCTATAGTAGGACATGGGAGGATCACATGAGACATCTTGATGAGGTATTGAGTATCTTGGAGGCTAGTTCGATATATGTGAAGGCTTCTAAGTGTGAGTTTGGCATGACAGAACTATTATACTTGGGCTACGTGATTGGAGGAGGTGGAGTCAAGGTTGACAGGTAAAAGATTCAGGTGATATTATATTGGCCACCGCCGAGGACTTTGAGACATTTAAGAGGGTTCTTAGGTTTATGTACTTACTACATGAGGTTTGTGAAGCGCTTCTCTCACTTGACTGCACCATTGACAAAATTGACCAAAATGGTAGATACATAGTCTTGAATGACCTCATATACTACAAGGATAGGATTTTCCTTTTACTAGAGTCCAAGATGAAGGAGAAGATCCTTCTAGCAATGCATGATACACCTTTAGCAGGACATCCTGGGTATTTTAAGACCTATAGAAACATTAGAGAGAGGTTCACATAGAAAGGGTTAAAGGACGATGTCCTTAACCATATTAGGGAGTGTTGGTTAGTCAGCAAACCAAGGCTGAGCATACTTTTCCAGCAAGACTTTACAGCCTCTTCTTATCCCTAAGAAAAATGGGAGAGCATATCTATGGATTTTACTACAGGCCTTCCCTCAGTACATGGGCATGATTGCATCTATGTGGTGGTCAATCGATTGACCAAGTATGCCCATTTATTTTCTATGCCTTTAGGGCATAAGGCACCACATGTAGCACAAACATTCTTCAGAGACATTTTTAGGCTTAATGGCTTGGCTAATAACATTGTATGTGATAGGGATGGAAGGTACATGATCACATTTTGGCACGATATTTTTTAACTTATAGGTACGGAGTAGACTCCTAGTACTAGCTATCATCCACAGACGCATGGGCAGGCAAAGAGATAGTCAATAAGTGGATAGAGGGATATTTGCATAAATATGTAGCAGGACATCAATGTGCATGGGTTAGATGGCTACACTTGGGTGAGTATTGTTACAATACCACCTATCAAATGTGTATTGGCATGACTCCCTTTCGTGCATTGTATGGATATGATGTTTCACAATTTGTGGACCTGGTATTGTTAGATAGCTGAACTCCTAAAGCTCGTGATTGGTTACAGGAGAACACGAGATATTCGAATGCCCTCAAGGAGAATCAGAGAAAACACATAATCAACAGAATATTTATACAAACAGACACATGGTTGAGAGGTCTTTTGTGGTCGGAGATTTGGTCTTTTTATGATTGCATCCCTAGCATAAATCCTCACTTAAAAGGAGTGGTGATGAGAAGTTGAAACTGTGATTTTATGGGCCATACATTATAGTAAGAAGGATTGGGGCAGTTGCAGATGAGTTGGAACTTCTATAATAGAGCAGATCCACAATGTCTTCCACGTTTTGTGTCTCAAAGGCACTTGAAGAACATATTATACCTTCTATAGACTTTCCATCTTTGGATGAGGAGGGAAAGTTGGTTTTAGAACCAAAGACTATGGAGGTGAAGAAAAAGAATCTCAGAAACAAGGTTATTATAGAATATCTAGTGTGGTGGAAGGATTTTCCACTTGAGGATGATATTTGGGAGGTAGAGCATATTTTACAGCATCTTATTTTGCATTTGTTTCTTGGCAAGAAAATTTTGGGAAGGGAGGACTGTAATGTCCCCATTACTTGCAAACATCGCATTCTATATGACCACATTATTTTCCAACATTTTATCAAATAGTTATAAAGCATTATGCATGCTTCCATATGTTTACACATATTTCTAACAGGTACTTGACAACTTCCCATTTGAAGAACCCCTTTCCATTATGCTTTGGAGAATGTCCATACCATGTTGCAAAGCTCTTATTTTCCATTGTTATGAATATGCTAGCAAAGGTTTTGGGTTGGGATTTAAGCCCACCAGTGGCACTTGCTTAAAAGATTGCATGGCCTTTTCAACAAACCCATTATGTTCATACCTGCAATCATTGCAGTCCATAATGTCGCCTTTCTCCCAAGCATTTGGTCGACTATAACATTATATAGAAATCAAGTGCCATTGTCCTCTGGTGGACACCCTTACTTTGTTGCAAATCTCTAGCGTGGCATGGGTTGGGAGTATGCAGGCAAAGGCATCACCAACCTGTCACTTGCCACAAATAATAGAAACAAAAGTTACTTAATGGAAAAAGATCACCCAAAGCAAGAATGTTTTTAAATATTTCTTCAAAGCTTTTGAGTGTGCAAGTCAACATCATCAATAATACACTATAGTGGGCTTGCTTGTTACAATATTTTGGGGATGAGAGATGATGTTTGCACTTGTACATTTTTCATCATTTTAATTGTGAAATACTTGCAAATATTTGAATTAACCATTTCATACAACTTGCATATTTGAAATACAACTGTCATTTTTAATATAGATTTGTATATAAAGTATAGTAATAGACACAAATATATATCAATAATAGTTAAATAAACATAGAATAATCTTCTATATATTTTTTATTTTTAATATATAAATAATATATTTTTGTATTTTGAAGGGAAATAATGATAGATCGAGGTGGTCATCACCAAATAGGAAAGAATTTCCACATGTTAAGAATATGAGATGACAAATATTAAAAAAGGTAAAGGGACTCATACCTTTACTCCGAAAGAGAAAATTATTTAGGTTTGATTAAAATGTTTTCCATATGAGGAGAAAACAAGGAGAGACTCCATATAGGATGAAATAAGTATTAGAGTAACATGTGTCCAGTTAATCAAAAATAATATTAAGTTTAAGAATAACGTTGAACTACGTCTATTGTTTAGTCAACCAACGCCGTTAAGTTTTCCGTCAATTCCAGAGGGGCAACAATTGGAAGAAACACGAAAGTTTGAGAAAATATGGAAAAGGAGGGCTTTGCTATATTTCTAGTTTATTTTTCTAGGGCATTAAGGTGAGAAAAGCAAGATGGAAAAAACAAAAACAAAAAACAACCACGTGGGGCTTCAACAACAATGTCGAAGTAGCAGACAACTATCTTGCTACAAGTGAGGCCAAGATCGACGCAGAAATGTGGATGTCCATCAAACAAGGTTGTCGGATAGTCGATGAAAGGCTACAACTAGCAGCTTCCCCACATTCACTGTAAAATAATGCCTTTGGTGTAACTAGGATTGAGTATTATTGTTTGATGTATAAATACAATCTAAATAAAAGTAAGTAAAATAAGAAAGGCAATTGAATGCACTTACCGGCAACACTCCCATTGGCATAAAGATCGTGGTCTAGTGGGTTTGAATGAATAAGAATTTTTAGAGTCATAGAAAGTAATTTGGAAGATGCGCTAAAGAGACACGTTTGATGTTGGATGGAAAGACATGCTTAGAGGTATTTGAATGGAATTGTTTTTGGGGATTATAAAGCCACATAAGAGGAAAGGGGAACGTCGAGCAAGAAAGCATAGTCATCTTGTAACCAATCAACCATTACGTTAGAAGTAGGTCAACTTTCATTGTGGCATCATCCCCATTGGCATAAGGATCACGATCTAATGGATTTAGATATTGTAACAAACCAAGCATACCAATCAATGCAAGATTAACTTTTGAATGAATGAGGAGCTTGAGTAATCATAGAGACAATTCTAAGATGCATATTTGACAATAGGGTAATAAGACATGTATTTAGAGGCGATGCATATTTGACAATAGAGTAATAAGACATGTATTTAGAGGCCATTAGAATGTGATTATTTTTAAGAATTTTAGAGTAGTAGATACAATTTTGAGAAGTTAGTGCTCTCCAATGTGAGCTGAACTCGTAAACATAATTAAAAGCATTTGGATATCATTCACACACCGCTTCATCTTCAGATGAAATGATGTTAAAAAGTTAGATGCAAATAAGAAAAGAGCATTTCCATTTTGGTTTTCATTGTCGGCCTCTCCCACACGTTGGCAGGAAAGGCTCCAAAAATAGGCGTATGCCGCTGTGAGTGGCCCGCACACGGTATTCTTTAGTAAAAGGCGAAAGAATAGTTCGCTTTGTGCTGACCACGCGGCTCCGTAGTTAATACAGAAGCTGGTGCGAGTCATTATATTACATCTCCCACCTCATTAAACACACACTTGGCTATCTATGTGGGATTATAACTATATTCATACTCAACTGTTTTATTCACAGCAGAATACGAAGAGAATGAAACACATTCAATGCAGTGAGATGTAGCCTTCCATTTTCAACTATGCTTGTAAATCAATGCTTTTCCTCTATTTTCTTATATTTGCGCTAGAACATGAATCTGACTTGATAACTAACAGAGAGAGAAAAGTTGTGGTGAATTTGTTAAACATGGTGATAGACATGCCTGCCTTTAAAGAACAAGAGACATGATGTCATTTTTTTTTGGTAGTCACTAACAATAAGATCAACCAAATCCTAACACTGCTTTTAGTGATCAAGGTCACGTTTAATACCGTTCTAATAATATTTAGTTAGAAGATGCAAGTAACAATAGCAATAAACATATCATAGGTGGACATATCATATACAAGCCTTTAGAATGTAAGTAGAATTTTCTAGCTTGCGGTTTACTTTTTATTTAAGTGGTATGTATTTTATTTTCTCTCTTATAAATGCATTTGTCATAGGAGATGTGAATAAACTATATACAAATTTGTAAAGTTGGTGTTTTAAGCAAATTGTAATAACATATGACACGTTCCGCAGGTGGTGTACACATGCAAGTAAAGGTTGGCAACTGGTGCATGGGAAACATGCATGTAACATGAATAATTTGTCATGTGGTTTAGAAGATGGGCGACCGTTATCAACTATCTCCGCCAATGGTGAGCTACTTGATGATATTGATATATCGTGGTCGAGAACCCAAACAATGTTGATCTCCACGACGGAAGATTTGAATCAGTATACATGAGAACCGGCAAACTCACAGGAACATTGGGTAAATCCACTTCAAATTTTAAAATCTGCACCGCTTCTATCATCTTCAGTCTCGCTCTCATCTTCAGTCTTGCCTTGGGCTCGGATGAGAGCACGACAATCGCACCAACATTAGTCTATCCATTACCTCCCTATCAAAAAATTTATCTAATCTTTCATTGGCAGCCTCCAATAGCTTCCCCTGTTTATACAAATCCCACATCCATTCGACCAACTGCAATTATGTTGTCTCAAGTTCTGATCAAGGGAGGTCATCCGCAAGTGTTTGAAATGTCAACGCTCCAAAGTTGTACAAGTTGGATTCTGGACTCACCTTTCCAGAAACCACACATTCTGGTGCCAAAAACTCAGCGACATAAACAACAAGATACTTACATCAACCGTTAGGTTGTGGAGTTTTTTGTCATCCCCTTCAATTTCTCTGTGACACAATTTATGTCCGATTTATAATTATGCCAAAAAGCATTTACCGTGGTAGAAATATTCCTGGGTTCTGATTGTGTCAAAGCTTACACCGAGATCTCAATCATCCACCTCTTGCACCGTATCAACGACCTCCAAAGAATCCAAACCGTCCATGTATGCATGTTTATTTGTGACATCGGACTCAAATCCTTGACAAGGTGCACCATGTGCTATAGCCGGAAAATGGGGTAGACATAAACACAACTTTAAAGGCACAATGAAGAGGGCTCCTAAATTAGAAACATAAGGCAGAAAATAGAAACCCATTTTGTGAAAGCTCAAGTAATAAATACAACACCATTGATTATCTTGCAAGTCATAGATGAAACCATCCTGAATACAAAAGGAAAACAACTTCCATTGTCGACCCTACACCCACAACCACAACCGCTCATAAACCACTCCAGTTTTGCCGCATATCTACACCACCATCCACATACGCGTGCATGCAGGCTGCCAAGTGGGAAATGTATGGACAAAACCATTCACCGCATCAAAAACCAATGAAACAAAAAAAATTCCCTGGGAAAATAGAAATCGGCCAATGAGGATAACAAATTCCAACAATGAAATGACAAACAAATTAACCATGTCTATAGTTTTGAAAGCAACCAGGAGTTGCAGAAGGAATGAAAACATGGGACGACAAGATGTTTTTGTAACGAATAGAAATGGTTTACCTTCCATTAGAAGACCAAGTAACTGAAGGGTAACAATATTATAACATTGTCAAAGCCCATTTTCAAGGGCAAGAGGAGAGATAGCCTGAAATCAGAGAAGAGCAATACATCAGGGTGAACCGATCATGAAGGCACATGTTGGTTGCAATTGGTGAAACAATGGTGCTGCTTGTTGAGGATACCCATACCCTAGTCCAAAGCTCCGATTTTCTGCCTACATTTAGTAAGTTCTAAGAAAACCACAACAGAGGCGCATTGGGGGCTATGTTGGTCTACGATATAACCAGATGCAACCGCTCTGAAACATTCAGAACATTCAACATCATAACCCACTTTGTGATGGAAGGACCTGAGCCATATTCCAAGAGTTTGGGAAAGTTTCAAGGACTGGAGGCCATCACAAATGTTACTGGCTTCATGGAGACTGATTTACGAAATTTAACAGAATAAAAACTTGATGAGGACTGATACGCTGAAATTTGACAGAATAAATGTTGTATAAAAGGTAATACGCTGAATTTAGCTAAAAACAATATCCCATATGATCTGATACACTGAATTTGTATGGTGGCTGATAGGAATACCTCTGATTCCAACGGATTGAGGAAAGCTGTAAAACACTTTCATTGCGCAGGATCACACAGCAGTTGCAAATCCACGAAGCAAGTGCAGGTTAAAACAGGTATCGTTCCAAAAATCCATCTGCCAGCTGGACGGGGGTAATAGGCTGAGAAGTAAGGCCTCGACCTCATCCTCCACAGAGTAAAAAACCCACCTAATACTCGCAAATGGAGGATGCGGAACAGAATCGGTGGAGGTGGGGAGCGTGTATAGATAGCGACATGGCTGAGTCACCACCTGCAACAGAAGCAAATCACCGCTCTAACAAAACACGACACTTTTCTCCCGAAAGACATGTATGTGAAGCAAGCACTTCAACCTCCGTGTGTCGTTGTAAACATCCAACTGCACATAAGCCACGCCTCCGGTGAAATTACTCGAACACTAAAATAATGTAGGTGCAAGACATGTAGCTGCAAACTTGGGAGGGGAAAATATTTGAAGCTAATTATAGATACCTGTGGGGAACGTGTATGAAAAGAAAACTGTAAATGGGGAGGGGAAATTAGTTATACCACATGAAAAATCAAAAACAAGAGTACTTGGAAATCCTTATGCAATGTCATAAAAAATTCTGTGTAAGATTAGAAATTTCTTGTACACTATAACCATATATGATATATATTCACTGACACATATAACAAATTTAACATTTAAAATTGTGAACAAGTTTATATTACTCTCAAAATTTGAAGATCCTTTCGGTGAAATCCATTCACCTTTTGTCAAAGTACAAAAAGATTTTTAAATTTCAACATTTTTCTTTTGTTGAATTTGTAGTAGAAAGATCTGCACTATAAAGTGATGAAGTTGGATGCCCATCTTTTTACTAAAAAAATTGTTATTGTACATTTTTACCAAGTAAATAGTCTTGGTGTCAATACATATATGGCATCAAAAAAAAAAATTATTTGGCTAATCTTCTTGTGTTTCAACATTTTTCAAACTCTCTACATATATATTTATAGATAAATGTGGTTATTGTTGTCGCTCAAAATTACACCCTAGATATGATCATGGAAGATCATAATTTTGGTCCAACATGAGAACTGTCTCCAAGTGTGGGACTTACAAATCGAGACACCTCTAGAGAAGGTTGGTTCCTTTACCTATCCTAATGTTAAAACTACTCCTACAACTGAAAGCAAAACTATCTAAGCCTAATTTAAGCATTCACAGGGGACCGGAGAGAGATTCATGGGAATAAAATCCTAAGTGTGAAAAAGTGATGACTTTTGTACGTTATCTTGGTGAATGTTTTTCATCGTTTGTTATAATCTTTTGAAATGAAGGCAAACATGTTAAGATAACCTCGATCTTAAAGGAATGTGTGCTAACTTGGATTCTTGCATGCTTTGTGATTTATTGCATAGACAAAGCAATTATTGTACTTGCGTGTTTGTTGATGTGACGACAAATTGTCGATACTTGCTAAACTCGTTGTTGATCGACAAGACACCTGAATCAATTTCATTGATCCAAAGTATGATGAGGGATTCTTGTGATTTCTGTGTTGATTTACTCTGGAACCGAACCAAAGGTTGATATGAACGCAGGGCCTGATTGCAGGTATGAACAGCTGCACGTAAATGCCAACGACAAAGGTTCGATCCTTGAACCCGTGATCGTCGAATTTAAAACCTCGTGAGGCAAGAAATGCCCTGGACACGGGTGGCCTTGGCATGAGATACAAAGGACTGAACGTCCCGCAGCATAGTTACGGGAGTTAGTTGAGAGATTGGGTTAGGGGTTGATTAGTGTTAGTGGTTAGTATGAATTAAACCCTAAGCTAATCCTAAGTCCTAACATGCATCCTAAACTACTATCCTAAGTGGATTTTTAAATTACAAAAAAAGGGGGAAAATAAACCTAAGTCCTAATAACCTAAGGCTAAACTATGACCTAGGTTGAACACTAATGTGCAACCTAAACTAATCCTAATCTAAAGGGGCGCGTAGACCCTTGGAGGGAGAGGATAAGGATGGAGGGGAGTATTCATTAGCATTTAATGGAAAGTCCATACGTGGACAGGCGCCAGATTTGGCATGGGGTAAGAAACGGAGGTATCTATTTAGAGATGGAGCTAAATTTGGTTTTTGCTTGTGGAATTTGAAAATTTGAGTTCGCCAACTCAAGTTGGCAGTGGCGTGGGAAGTTAGGAAAAGGCAGAGCCTTTAATGCATTAATTATCCTTGGTCCTCGCGACCAGCTCGCCTTGGAAAGTGTATGAGGGAATTTTGATTTTCATTTTGTCGATTCGGGCTTTTGCAAAGTTGCTCTGCATTTGGTTTTTCTGGTCTGGTTCAGTCGAACCAGCTCTTGGGATTTGTCACTGTTCTTGGAGATTTTGAGGCTGTTGCTAAGCCTGAAGAAGAAAGGAGTGTTGGGAAGTTTTTGTTGTCGCTGTGGAAGGAAATAATTCGGCAAACGAAGCTTTCTTCGAGTTCTGGAAAAGAGATCACAGGCATGTTAAGCCCTTCTCTTTAAAAATTCTTGCTTTGTTTAAGTGTCTCATTAAAACAACCCTGCTCTTGGGTTTGGATTATGTGATTGTTGTCGAGTCGATTTGATTTGGATTTCGTTGATTCTTGCTTTTTTTTTGAAAATGATAAGAAGAATCGCTTCTGGTTGCTAGGCTTTGATTCGTCTTTGCACGAATCGAGTTGGAACATGAATTATTGTATTGGTTGTTGACAGTATGGAGGATTTGAAATAGGTATTTTCTTTCTCTGTTCATGTTGTATGAAATCGAACAGCAGTGTGTGAGTTATTCTTCTTCATCGTGAAATCGTTTCCTTGCTGTTGTGTTTGGAACTGTCTTTGCATGTATAAAGGAGTTGGAATACCTCCATGTTGTGCTGGTTATTGACGTTATATGGAAATTCGAACTGGTTTTTCTTGTAAAATAGGATATGGAACTGTGCAGGCAGTGTGGGTTATTTTATTGCTGTACGATTGATCTTTTGTCACATGAACTTGTGATATGATTGTATTGGTTGTGTGAACGGCTTGAGGTCGTTTCTATACTGAAGTTTTCATTGAAGGAAATAAGATTTTTTTTTGTTTACTATCTGCTTGTTTCGGGATTTAAAGGAATATCATTTCTTTTCGAGCTTGTATGGAATGGGTATTTCACTGTTTAAGTATTATATCAAGAACTGGTAGACTGTGTGGGTTGTTTTCACTGCTATGAGAATGTTCTTTGTTATATGGTCTTTCGTGATATAATTGTACAGGATGTACGAGTTGCTTGAGGTCGTTTCTATACTGAAATTTCTTTTAAAAAGGAAATAGTTCCTTTCTCTCTCTGCTGTGTTTGATTATGAAGAATACAAGCATTGTTTTTTTGTATGAGCATACGAATTGGGTTTGAGGGAAGAAATGGTAACACGTTTTTGTTGTTTCTTTCTTTTTCTCGCTTAAAAGAAATAAGACTTTTCTTTTTCTTTTTGCTGTTTCGTTGAAAAGAAATAGCATTTCTTTTGATCTTTGAGAGATGGGTTTGTGAATTCTATCTGAGCAATGCGGACTCGGTTAGAAGGGTATGCTGGTAAAACAATTATTGTTGTGTTTCTTCTTTTAAGTAAATGGACAAATACGATTTTGAGCAATCGTGGAAGCTGGAAAAGAAATAGTCTCTCCTTCTGAACTCATAGTGAAATATACTGTTTTCTTGCTAAGAAGGTATGATGATTAGTTGTGTTTATTAATGTTGATCGGTCTTTTAAGATCGAATTGTTTTGGTGATTACGACTTAGCCTTGGATTGCTGAACAAAAGAATAAATGCATAGAAATTTTGTCTTGCTGTGTGGGTTGTCTTGACCGTACTAGATCCATGTATTTGACACCCTGTACGGTTTACTTTGATAGAGGTAATGACATCTGATTTTTGCACTCTGGAGTTCTGTATACTATCATGAACTTGAAAATGGATTCGGGTAGAATCATTTAGGGGAAGGGAATTCTTCTTCTGGCTGCTGTTTTTGATTTGGTAAAATCCGTAGTCGTGTGATTATTGGACTTCTTTGTAGGTAATCAAACAATGAATAAAATGTTATTTGATCGGAATGCGTCCATGGGATTAGGAAATCATGTGAGTAATTGATTGCATGATTGTGGAACTGTTATCTGTTTAACATGCAGTGAAAGAAATATGGTTTCTTCTAGTACGGTAAATATAGGGTATGCATCCTTATACTATTTGATCTAAGAAATCGTAATAATTGAATGTATGATGAACACAATGTTGTACTAACTCATGCTTCGGATTTTCATATGAGCCTGATTCAAATGAAGTATGGATATGGATGATAAATTCTTCCCTGTTTTCATTTAAAGCTGATTATGAATGAAATTACTCTTACTGCCGGAAAGTGGATTCTGAATGGATTTTGTAAGTTTCACTCTGAACTGTTATCTTGATTTGTGTCTCGTTTGGATTCCATTTTTAGAACAATCATGTGGAAAGAAATAGGGACATGGATGAATGACTTGGAAAAATGATCTGTTCTTCTTTCATTCAGTTGGAAATCTATAATTCGTTGATAACGAATCTTGTAGTGCTTAGATATGAGCGACTATATGCATTGTTGTTCGCTTTCTTGTCTGTGCTTGATTGCTTGGATTCTAATATGATGCATGAACTGAAAGGAAAGTAATGGGTTTACATTTCAGTTAGTTTCATCCTTGCATTTATTATTAATGAAAGGCGTGGAAAGGATAACAGTATGTTATATCAGCAGTAAGCTATTTGTATTTCTAACTTTGCAAATATTGTGAATTAAGACTTGTAACGGTTATGTGGAAACGGGACAGCAGTTCTTTGGCTGATTGTGATGATATTTTGATAGTTCAGTTGTTATGCTGATCTTTCTTTTGTGCCTATTTCGTGATTGATGTCTTACTGTCGTTTCATAAAAGTAGGGTTCTTTTATTGAGACAGTTAGTTGAAGCACCTCATTTTAATGATAAGTGCTTAATATGCTCAGTTCATTGAACTGACCCGTGCAAATCATTTTGCAGATGGAATTTGATTAGAATGAAGACATGGTTGTTTTCTGATGCTTCTTGATTAGTTGAAGATGAATTGTAATTATTGCCTTTATTCCTCTTCGAGGAATTGTGAAAAGAAGAAAGTATATTCTTCTATCTATGAGTTGTATTGATGTTTTATGTAAACCATGCCCATTCAGTTGGATTGGAAAATGTATGGATTATGACATGAAATGATGAATACAATTACAAGTGTGATATTTTAATAATTATATCAGTTTGATATTGTTGACTAAATTGGAAATATAATGTTATTTCTTGATTTGGATTTGTTTAATTGTCCTTGGATGGATGCTAAATGGGAACTGATATCTATTCTTACCTAAATGCAACTTTTAAGTTGAAATATGCAATTAGTTCATACTTGGATAAAGATGAATTTTTAATTGACATTAAAAAGGATTAGGAAGAATATGATTCCATAACCGACAGGTATTCAGGATTAGCTTAGGAGCTAAGGAATATCAATTAACTTCGGAGTAATCGAATTTCACTTTCGAACTCCATTAATGATCTCGTATGCTAAATTCAGAATAAAGGATATAGGACAAGTATATCCATAACTAATGGACCTTAACTATGTAACGTTAAGGAGAACAAATGAATACATTTCTTGGGAATTAGACCTCGTTTAAATGACGTCTAATAAGTTAGAATTTTGAATTTAGTTACAGTTGGGAAAATCTTGGCTAAGTTTAATAGGTTAAACTTATCACGTCCGTCGGTACGGACTGCTTAATCCAATGATTAAGAAGAGAACCAAGTAGGGAAATGCAGCCCTTCGACACGAAGGAGAAGATGCATAGCAAGCTAATGGATGGATTTAGTCCCTCTTAGCTATATACAACTGTAACGGAAATGAGGATCAAGGGATCAAAGCATGGATGCTGAAAGTTGATTCTTAATTATCAAATCGTATCCAAATCACTTGAGCAGGATGTGTATTCTCGATGGGAGGATTCTCAGACATTGGCATACGCCGCCACATAAAGAAGGTGTCTCCATGAAGACGGGGTCTTCATGACGACACAATGTTGCAGCTGACATATTGCAATGCCCTCCCGAATTAAAACATCAAGAATACATAGGCTGAATGTGTAACTCTTGGCAGGGGATAGGAGTATGATCAGGTATACGGAGTGACTCCGGAATACTAAAGATAACTAGACACACGGAGTCGTGGGGAAACGACACCGTATGTCTGCGTATCTTTAGTTACCAGGAGTGCCTTCCTATATTCATTCATATTACTAGTTGGAAATTGGAAGTTTAAATCTGACCTTAAACGAAGAGGACTGGTAGGAACCAGGAAAGACCATTCTAGATAACAGGTGAAGTGAAGTGAAGGACGTATTCCGTTGATGTGTATCACATCCAGGAATATGATCATGCAAAGCATGTGAAAATCTTTGGCCAAAGTATCGCAAGTGCTGGTTGCGTTGTCCTTATCACTTAATTTAAGATGCAGGATGTCAGATGAATATCAGTAACAGATATTCAGATAGGCTTCTTAAATGGATCACTTCGATAACCGGAACGGTTAAGAGAACTAGGTATATATATTATACTATGCATAAACGAACATGAAGGATCGGTTGTTGCCGAGTCATGAAATGAAGGATCGTTGAAACTCCGAGCCATGAAAATGGAAGATCGGCAGTTCCTCGAGTCATTTACAACAGCATATAGAATCTGTTATAAGATTGAATGGCATTGAATGTGTGTTCCATATTGTAAATATGCGAACAGGGAACATTAGTTTTAAAAAGAAATTGTGTGATCCAAACTGCGTTGTTTGGGCAGAGAACAATTATTAAAACTAGAACGTGTGTTTGAATTTTATAATTCATAACAGAGAACGTTATCAAAAAAAAAAAAAAAATCCCTTGTTCTGGTATCTTAAAATGGGGATGTTACATCTTGGTATCAGAGCTGAAGGTTGCAGCTCTTGGACCTAATGAGTCCACGATATTAATAAGGTTTACATTTTCTTATTGAACAGAAAATGGTCAGGACAAGAGGGAATGCTGCGAATAACCCGTTACATACAGGTGGAGAAGCAATGATCGCCCAAAAGTGGATGAAATCCTCACGCTGGCCTACTTGATACGAGGATCGCTTGATGTTATGGAACAGCAATCAATGGGAAATGAAGAGGAGGAGAATGAAGCTGAAATAAATGATCAGCTGTCCCCTGTGGACAACATCAATGGAGGGAATCCGGGTGTTGATGATAATAATGTAAATGCTCCTAATCCCCTTGAAAATAAAAGGGCAAGATTAGCAGCTGAACTTACAAATGATATAAAGAGAATAAGTCCTCCAAAGTTTGATGGAACAACTTCGAGACGGAGCCGAGAACTCGGCTCTGAAATGGAGAAATACTTTGCAATAAGAAACTTCTCCGAAGAGACTAAAGTGATATGGGGAGCATATCAGCTTTCTCATGAAGCATCATCATGGTGGGACAACCGTAAGGTTGAGCTGAATATTGTCGAATCAGACATAACTTGGGATCAATTTAAGGGTTATTTTAGGCAACGATGGCTGCCTCAACTCTATTTTGATAGGAAAATGACCGAATTTCAGAATCGGTCGCAAGGAAGGTCGTTTGTGATGAATATCGGGAAGGGTTTACTAAACTCCTTAAGTATGTGCCACAGTGCAAGTCGATGAGAAGTTGAATACGGAAATTCATAATGGTACTAAATCCCATCATTGGTGGCGAAGTGGATGTCCACGGCCCAACCACCATGGATGGAGTTGTTAAAAGGCAATCGACAGAATGTAAATCAAGGCAATATCTCGCTCACATGGAAGAGATAAGGAAGAAGATTCCCAATCCTTCTTCGTCTCTTGCACCAAAAAGGGACCTTGGAAAAGGTTTGGTGTGAAAAAAAAATTGTTGTAGATAACAACAAGAAACCCGTGATGAACGGAGACCTGTAAATAGCGTGCGAATGACTTCACAAAAGTTAATGGCATTTGATAGAAGTCCTATGGAAGCTTTAATGATAACTTCAATGCTTTGGTAACAAATTTGAGCCTAGAAAAGGGCCACCTGGAGGATGCTTCAATTGTGGAAAGGACCACTATGCAAATCACTGTCCTCTAAAGAAGGATGATCGCATGAGAAAGAAACATAGGATACACGCCGCAATGGCTAATGCATGTCAAGTGAAAAGCAAGTGATGCCCATAGAGGTTGTGTAAGTTATTTAAGCACACCCGTAGTTATACTTTTTGACACTGGAGCTACATAATGTTTTATTTCGCTAAACTTGCTATGAAATTAAAAAGAAAGGCTACAAGAATGGATAAAACATGGACAGTGCATTATGGGAATAATGTTGTCCATACAAATAAATGTGTCTTTTTGGGGCAATTCTTGATCTCGTCTGGTTTCTCCACCGAAGTTGACTTGTATGTCACTCCTCTAGGATCATATGATATCATTATTAGAGTTAATCTGGTCATTGAACATAAGGAAAAGGTCGATTGTTATGAAAAACAAATCTATTGCTTTGATGACCTGTAGAAAACAACAGTCATTCAAGGTGTAAAACGGGAAGTTGCAGTTAGGAAACTGACGGCTATGTAACTAAAGAGGGCTAAAAATAGAGGCTGCACTTTGTATGCAGTAAAAGTGACAGAAAATGCGGAGGAAGATAATGATTTCATGGAAAGATATCCATTGTTGAGGGATTTCCATGATGTGTTTCCGGAGGAATTGCCAGGTCTTCCGCCCAAACGTGAGTTTGACTTCGCAATAGAAATCAAACCAGGAACGGAACCCATATCTAAGGCACCTTATAGAATGACTACCATTGAGTTGGTAGAGCTGAAGGCTCAGTTACAAGAACTTCTGACTAAGGGGCTGATAAGACCGAGCGTCTCACCTTGGGGAGTGCCGGTAATTTTTGTAAAGAAAAAGTATGGCACATCGAGGTCAGGTGTGCATTGACATGTAATCGTCGAACAAAGCAACTATTAAAAATCGATACCCACTTCCTAGGATTGATGATCATTCGATCGATGCGAGGAGCATCAGTTTATTCAAAAATAGATCTTCGATCAGGGTACCATCAGCTGAGAATAAAGGAAGAAGATATTCATAAAACAGCTTTTAGAACGAGGTACGGGCATTATGAGTTCACGGTGTTACCTTTTGGGCTGACTAATGCACCTGCCGCCTTCATGAATCTAATGAACAATATTTTTCAAGAATACTTAGACAAGTTTGTGCTTGTATTCTTAGACGACATTCTTATATACTCTAAAAATGTCGAAGAGCACCAAGAACATCTCAGGATAGTGCTGGAAATCTTAAGAAAGAGGAAGTTGTATGGAAAACTGTCCAAATGTTCCTTTTATGATGCAGAGGTGCATTATTTGGGACACGTTATAAGCAAAAATGGGATAGCTGTTGACCCTTCAAAGATCACAGCTATAACTGAGTGGCCTGCGCCTAAGAACGTGCACGAAGTGAGGAGCTTCATGGGCTTGGCTGGATATTATCGAAAGTTCGTTAAGGACTTTTCAAAAATTGCTGCCCCAATCACTTCACTACAAAAGAAAGAAAAGAAATTTGTCTGGACAGACAAATGTGAATCTGCCTTTAAAAAGTTAAAGGAACAGATTAACTACAAAGACCTATTTTGACTGCACTGATCCAAATGGAGATTTTATGGTTCAGAACTGACGCCTCTCGGGAGAAGGCCTTGGAGGTATTCTATTACAGAATAACCATGTCATCACTTATGAAAGCAGAAAGCTTAAGTTACATGAACAGAACTATGCTCCACACGATCTTGAGCTCGCTGCCATTGTTCATGCACTTCAAATGTGGAGGCATTACCTTTGTGCAAGCCCTTCGAGTTAAAAGCAGACCATCCGGGGCTGAAGTATATTTTACTCAGCCAAATCGAATGCAAGGCAAGTGAAGATGGTTAGAATTTGTCTCTAAAAGTATGATTTCGATATAAGCTACATTAAGGGCAAGGAAAATAGAGTAGCAGATGCTCGAGTCGAAGGAAGCATATCTCTCGCTCTTATAACGTTAAGAACTCGGTTTAAGGATGAGGTGAAAGATGCCTTGAATCGGATCCTTATTTCAAAGAAGTCAAATCAGCACTTTTTGCGGCACTCGAGGGATGTCGGTATAAGGGATTCCGTTTTGATAATGAAGGAATTCGAGTTCAAAACAGGTATATATACCCTTAATGACTTAAGAGGAAAATTGTTAACTCAATTCCATAATTCACCTTTTCCTGACACTGGCATTACAAAAATGCTCGCTGATCTTAAGCAGCAATATTTCTAGAAGGGAATGAAAAAGGATGTGGCAGAATTTGTAACACACTGCTTGGAATGTCAGTGTGTTAAGGCGGAACATATGCACCCCGCTGGATTATTGTATCCCCACAAAGATTCGCAAGATAAATGGCAAGTGATAACGATGGATTTCGTTCAAGGATTGCCTATGTCAAGAAATAAGCATGACATTATCCTAGTCAGTAGTCGACAAATTGACCAAAGTGGCACACTCATCATTGCTTTAGTAATTTGAAGGACGATGCACTAGTGCAAGAAGAAGATTTTGTTAGGATAAATTTTATTATCCTAAATATTAATTATGCATAGTTAGATTATTTAATTAATTTTATTAATTAAATAATGAATGGTTATATTGTTATATGGTTAATCAACCATATTTGTCTGTATGCACATTGTTATATTGTTTTAAACAATATATTTGTTTTTATGTAATTGTTGCTTCCCGGGTGATTTGGAAGCTTGTTTATTCTGGTTTTTGGTTGCACCTGTGCAACTCATTTTCCCGGATGTATTTGGCTGTGCAATATCTATAAATATTGCAGCCCATCCTCTGTACTTTTTTACTTGATTGAGATTAATAAAATAACACAGGCTTCCGTCCCTGTTTCTCAATCTACATTTGGTACCAGAGCGAAATTCTGGGCCTGTGAAGGTGTGGAAGAGAGAGCAGCAGAGAGAGAGGAGATTGGAGACGTGTTTGCAGCATTTGAGAGCCTGTGCAGCCTCGTGCAAACTCCCAGCCCCATCCCTGCCTCCCCCACATCCTCCTATTCCTTCCAGTGTACTTGGAAGGCAAATTTTTTTGCACTTTGGTGCACTCAAAGACTGTGCAAAAATTGCTACAGTGTATTGAAATAAATTTTTTTCCAATAAGGGTTTTGTCTTTACTGTATTTAGAAGTCGCTTTGCTTGTTTTGGAGGTCTGTGCACCTGCAGTGAACAAACAAGCAAAAACAAAAGTGAATCAAGCTGAACAAAGAATAAAAAAGAAGGAGGCGCCCACGCTGGACCTGCACAAAATATACAGTGGAAAAGGAGAATAGGCGGCCAAAGAAGAGGAAAAGCGGCCTGCATAAAGAATGTGAGCAAAAACGACTTCATTTGTCAGTGCCCTGTCCTCCTACGCCTGCACAAAGGAGATAAAAATTTTTCTTAGTATATGCGCCCATGCGCGGCCTGTACAAGGAAAAACGTTTTTTTTTTAGCAAAAGCCGCGCCTTTCTCTCCAGTGACCTGTTGGTGATCAAAAACAATTAAAAACGCGCAAGCAAGCATGATGTAAAAAAAGCGCGCTTAAGCTCATATCTACGCCCGCATAAAGGTGTAGCAAGGAAAAAAATGCAGCCAATCGCGCCAGACAAAAACGCGGCTGCATAACAAAAATGTTTTAGCTAAAAAGACACGCCCTTCTCCTCGCCCACGCCATTTGCTGCCCCCAGCGACCTGCACAAGGAAATACAAGCAAACAACAAGCAATCACCATTAAAACACGCGGCCAAGGAGGAAAATTCACGGCAAAGGCATTAAAAACGCAGCCAAGTGCAAACAAAAACGCGCCCAAGAAGAAAAAAACAGCGCCCACATGCAAAAAACGTGGCCTGCACTTGCAAATCAGTGCGTGGGAAGCTAAAAAACGCGGCCAAAGGAGAATACAAAGGCGTGGAGGTGAAAAGAAACGCTTCAGATCCGTTTTTGAGCATATACAACCCTAAAAATGCCTCTTCACCAGCATGCGCCACGTGGCATTCATTTTCCAAGAGGTAAGTCCATTTACTTGTCAATAAATACAAATTTCTTCCTTTCATAGTCCAAGCGCCCCAAGTGGGCAAGTTGGTTAGTGCATGCGCCTTGGGAGTGAGAGGTTTGAGGATCAAATCCCACCAAAAACACTCAAAAACTCTCCTTTTGCATCTGGCGGAAATTTTGGCGGAACTGCTAAACTTAGCAGGCTTTTTTGAATTTAGTTACAACTAACTAAATTTAGCGGAGAAATCCCTAACTTAGGGTAAAAAAAAAAAAATCTCCCATCTGGTCTGTTTTCTCATTCCAGACATTTTTTGCAAAAGGAGACCCACCTAAAAATTGCATTTTCAGCTATTTTTTTGCAATTTTTAGCATTTTGGGTTCAGGAGGTCACCAGGACCCCGAAACTGAAATTTTTTTGCCTGTCATTCAAATTGTACTGTATATTGTACTAATTTACAGGTTGCCATAGTCAACTGCAAAACTTTGTAACTGCTCAGAAACTGGCAGAATTGTAATAAAAAATAGTAAAATTGGTTCTGTAACACTCACGAGATCCTAGATCTCATTCGCAGCGTTCGGTATATACAGTGCCTCTGGGAAGCACTTACGGGTAAAGCCGTCGCGACTACTACTGCACTTAACGCCTAATATAGCTGCAACAACATCAGTCTGGGCATCGTCCCTATAAATCGACGGGGAGTAATAAGGTCACAAAGTGCACACACTATGAACCATCCCATCCGTCTGCGTGAACGATCGCAAGACATAAACCGACCGAGAAATTCTCCGAGTATATAGCTGGTTACGCGCGTATGAGGATATTTCTTTGAGCCGGTGTCAATAATCACACAGACCCCATCAGTACTGTCTTGGTACCACGTATCGAATTCTTTCACGTACGTTAACGCCTCTTTCACGTACCGCCGGGTATATAGAAAGGGCGAGCTTCTTCCACGTACCGACGGGTATATCGGAAGGGCGCGTATATAGAAAGGTTCGGTATATCGGACTGACGGTATATAGATTGGGAGACCTTATACCTGGAGTGATAAGAGCCAAACCCTGTCAGTGATCTCTGCAAAATGGGCACCAATGCCCCCAAATTTTTTCTTCCAGATTCACAATTGCTCAGAGGAAGCAACTATGCTGCATGGAAGACAAAAATAAAAACACAACTTGAGTTTGAAGAAATCTGGCCTGTTGTGACTGGTACTCTAACCAGATCACCAACGGATGCAACACAACAACGACAATTTGATAGAGCAGATCAGAAAGCAAAACTCATCATCTTGTTTGGAGTGTCCGACGATGTGCAAGCCCACATTCGAGATGCCACATCAGCAAAAGAAGCGTGGGATAAACTGAGCACAATATATGAGGCCAAGAACAAGAATGTCATACTCAATTTGCAGAGTCAGTTACATACATTGAAATTCAAACAGAATGAGAAAATTGAAGCCTTCCTAAGAAGAGTTGCAGAGTTGAGGGCTTCACTTCTAGCCCTAGGAGAAGAGGTCAAAGATGAGTCTCTCATTCCCATTGTTCTGAGAGCTCTCCCTTCTTCTTATCGAATTTTTGTCACAACTCTAAACTTGTCAGATACGACAATTAGTTTTGACAAGTTAGTAAACCTACTGCAACAAGAGGAAGCAATGTACAACAAGGATGATGAAGAGGAGCAGGCACTGTCTTCACATCAAAAATGGAAAGGAAAAGGTAAAGGAAAACCTAAATCCTATCAGAAGTCCCCACATCAAAATCAGTATCATGGGGACAATCAACAGAAGAAGCGATGTCCCATTTGCAAAAGAGGACATGACTTGCAAGAATGTTGGTTTAACACATATAAGAAAGGTTCATCAAGCAATTCTGGACCACAACAACAACAAACTTACAAGGGACATTCAAACAACTATCACGGGCAGAAAAAGGGGAACTGGAAAAGAAGACCCCACCAGCAAGGTAATATTGCTGAGCAACAAGATCAGTCAGACAATGAAGACTTCTTGTTCACTGCTCGATCAAGTGAACCATCCACGTCATCTAGTGACGTCTGGTATGTTGATTCGGGAGCCACTCGACACATGACCGGCCACAGAGACTGGTTTATTTCAATGAGGGACACGCCATCGAAAAATCATGTTTCGTTGGGAGATGATTCTTCATATACGATTCAGGGATTGGAAACATTTCTCTACCCCCGGTTCACGCAAATGCAAACTATCGATGTTCTATATGTCCCTGGTTGACAAAGAACCTTCTTTCACTACCAACTTCTAGATCACAACCTGAAAATTGACTTTGATAGTCAATCCGGCAAGAAAATGTGTTTGATTCGAGATAAATCCAGAGGCTCGAAAATAATTGCAAAAGCCTCAAATGTGGGACGAATGTTTCAACTTGATTTCATTCACAAAAATGATCAAGCACTCATGGCTAAAAACTCCACCTCGGCCTCGGTTGTGGCATCGGAGATTTGGTCATGTAAGTTTCAAATATCTCAAACACTTCACCGGTGTAATATGGTACATGGGCTACCATCTCTTCAGAAGGATACAGACAAGTGTCCTCACTGCTTAGCAGGAAAACAACATAGAGTTTCATTCCAAACGAGTACTTTTCGAGCTCATGGTAAACTTGACCTGGTTCATACCGATCTGTGCGGTCCGATGCAACCAAGTCATTCAGGGTTCCAGTACTTCATGCTCTGTGTTGACGACTATTCACACAAAATGTGGATTTTTTGTCTTCGCAAGAAAAGTGAAGCCTTTGAAACATTCAAAAAGTTCAAAGTGGCAGTTGAGAAAGAAACTGGTCGTCACATCAGAACTCTCCGCTCAGATCGAGGGGGGGAATTCACCAGTGATGAGTTCAGAGACTATCTACAAACTCACGGGATTCGTCAACAAATGCCTCCTCCACACACACCGCAGCAAAATGGTGTTGTCGAGAGAAGAAATCGTACTATCATGGAAATGGTGCGATGCATGATCGATGATTCCGACTGCAAAGACATTTTTAGGTAGAAAGAAGAAAAACAACAGTGTATTTGTTAAACAGAGCGCCCACAACTGCTCTTGATGGAATTACACCACAAGAAGCATGGTCAAAAAGGAAACCATCCATTGCACACCTCAGAGTATTCGGGTGCAAAGCCAGCATGCACATACCCAAACAGAACAGAAAGAAATTGGACATGGAGTCACAAAATCTCATCTTCATTGGATACAAGTGAAGAGACTCTGGGTACAGATCGATGGATCCTAAGACCAGAAAATTCTACACAAGCAGAGATGTTGAGTTTTTTGAGAAGAAGGAAGCAGAGACTCCTCCTCCGGACTCGCAAGATGTAGATTTTTCACCAGTTGTAAAAACTGAAGCTAATGTTCCCTCAGAAGATGAAAGTGATGATGGGGATGATGGTGTTGATCGATAGAACCACAACCCATGGGAACAGACAACGTATGCCTAAATGGTGTACAAGCACATTACGAGATGCAAGACTAGATGCTCCACCTGGACATCCATCCCCCTGGACCACGGACTCGCAAAGAAAGCAAGAGAAGAAGTTTAACTTTGCTTTGATGAGTAGAGTCATTGAATTAGATGAGTCCCCTCACACCCAGAAGCCCTACAACCAAAAGCTTGGAAAAATGCCATGGATTCTGAATATCAATCAGTGATGAAGAATAACACTTGGCAACTTGTCGATCTTCCACCAGGGAAGAAACCCATTGGATGCAGATGGATATTCAAAACTAAGTACAAAGCAGATGGGACAGTGGACAAGTGCAAAGCAAGACTTGTAGCAAAGGGGTACGCACAGAAAGAAGGCATTGACTATGAGGAGACATTTGCTCCCACAGCTAAGATCAAAACGATCAGGATGATCTTTGCTCTAGCTGCTTAGTTTGGTTGGAAAGTTCACCAAATGGACGTAAAAAGTGCCTTCCTGAATGGAGATTTACAAGAAGAAGTCTACATGACTCAACCTGAGGGATATGTTGTACCTGGTCAAGAAGAAAAGGTATGCAGACTCAGGAAATCTCTGTATGGCCTCAAACAGGCACCCCGGGCATGGTACATCAAGATTGATGAGCATCTCGTACAACATGGATTCGTCAGAAATCCATATGATCCCAATCTCTACCTCAAAAAGTAAGGGGGGAGATGGTGATTGTTGTAGTTTATGTCGATGATCTAGTCATCACTGGCATTTCAGTGAAGATGATTGATGAAACAAAGAAAGATCTTAAGCGATCATTCGACATGACAGATCTCGGGCTTATGCACTACTGTCTTGGACTAGAAGTATGGCAGAAAGAGAATCACATCTTTGTTTCTCAGATGAAATATACCAAGACAACGCTCGAGAAGTTTAGGATGATGGATTGCACACCAATTGCTACACCAATGGAGAACAGATTACAGTTATCTCGTTCGAGATCCATCTCCTGAGGTAAGTGCCACTCTCTATCGGCAGCTGATTGGGAGTCTCATTTACCTGACCTACACTAGACCAGATATCAGCTTTGCAGTAGAAGCTATCTATCCAGTTCATGCAGAACCCAAAATTTGTCATTGGAAAGCAAAGAAAGCACATTTTGAGATATCTCAAAGGATCAAGTGGATCTTGGTCTAGAATACAAGAAGAATGAAAACTTCTTCTGATGGATATTCGGATTCAGATCATGCGCAGTAACATTGATGATAGAAAATCCACTTCTGGATTTGTATTCTTTATGGGATCTAGACCAATATCATGGGGAAGTAAGAAACAACACTTTGTTTCTCGCTCTTCCACAGGAAGCATAGTATAGTTCGCAGAGAAGCCGTCATCGTGAAGCGATTTGGCTACGTCGCATACTGGAAGGACTTGGAATACCACAGGACAAACCGACTACCATGTATGTAGACAATGAAGGTGTTCTCAAACTTGTTCGCAATCCAATTTTTCACGAGAGAACAAAGCACATTGAAGTTCAGGTTCATTTCATACGCGAACATGTGTTGAAGCACAACATCCAGCTTCAGTTTTGTCCAACGGCTGAACAACGAGCAGATATTTTCACAAAGTCACTTGCACGTGACAAGTTCGAGTTGTTCAGAGCATTTCTCTCCTCATCTCTTCAGACAATGCACAATTAAGGGGGGGAATGTTAGGATAAATTTTATTATCCTAAATATTAATTATGCATAGTTAGATTATTTAATTAATTTTATTAATTAAATAATGAATGGTTATATTGTTATATGGTTAATCAACCATATTTGTCTCAGATATGCACATTGTTATATTGTTTTAAACAATATATTTGTTTTTATGTAATTGTTGCTTCCTGTGATTTGGAAGCTTGTTTATTCTCGGGTTTTTGGTTACACTGCGTGCAACTCATTTTCCCGGATGTATTTGGTGTGCAATATCTATAAATATTGCAGCCCATCCTCTCGTACTTATTTACTTGATTGAGATTAATAAAATAACACAAAGCTTAGTCCTGTTTCTCAATCTACAGATTTGTACATGAAATCTTCCGATTGCATGGAATACCGGAATTAATCATATCGGACAGAGATCCGAGGATGACATCAAGGTTTTGGCAAACGCTTAATGCAGCCTTGGGGACTAAATTGAACTTCAGTTCTGCATATCATCCGGAAACGGATGGATGACCGAAGAGTTAATCGGAGTTTTAGCGGACATGTTAAGGATGTATTGCATGGACCAGCAGTATAAATGGGAGGAATACCTTCCGCTGGTAGAATTTGCTTACAATAACACCTATCATGCCTCTTTAAAAATGGTGCCCTTTGAAGCATTGTATGGAAGAAAATGCAGAACCCCTGTCAGCTGGGACAAAGCATTGAGGATAGAGAGGTAATTGGGCCAGAAATCCTTATGGAAATGGAACAGCAAATCAAAATGATTCGGGAACATCTAAAGGAGGCCGCCAATAGGCAAAAGAGCTATCGCAGACTTGAAGCGGGTTGATGGTGCATTATAAACAGTGGGAGAGAAGGTCTTTCTTTGGGTGAAGCCGAAAAAGAGCTCAATAACTTTTGGCAAGGTCGCCAAGTTGTCTCCACGTTACGTGGGACCTTTCAAATTGTTGAAATAATCAACCCCCGTAGCTTATCGTCTAGCATTACCTCATGCTTTGTCTCAAATGCATGATGTTTTTCATATTTCTTTGCTTAAGAAATACGTGATGATTTATCACATGTGCTAAATCGAATTACTTGCAGTCCAAGACCCGGGAATAATCGTGGTTAAGCCCATTCGAGTCTTTGGGAACTCGCCAGTTGTACTTGAGAAATCGCGAAGTGAACCAATGTAAGGTCCAAAGTGGGACCATTCAATCAAGAAAGTACAACTTGGGAAAATCTCGAAGAAATGAGATCTACTTTTCCACACTGTTTAATCGAATTTGAAATCCAAAGAACCGATAATTCTACCAAATTTAGACAATTATTAGTCTATTTATGACATTGTCTTAAAACGCTGTTTTTAAGAGTGAATATGTTTTTGGTATGAACTTATGAATGAAGGGACAATAATCGAACTTTGTCCAAGGAACTCCTTGATTTGTTTAATCGATCATCGGGATGATGATTCTTTAAGAGAGGAAGAATGTAACACTACGATTTTGCACGTTATCTTGGTGAATGTTTTTCATCTTTGTTATAATCTGCTAAAATGAAGGCAAACATGTTAAGATAACCTCTCGATCTTAAAGGAATGTGTTGCTAACTTGGATTCTTACATGCCTGTGATTTATTACATAGACAATAGCTTATTGTACTTGCGTGTTTGTTGATGTGACGACAAATTGTCGTATACTTGCTAAACTCTCGTTGCTGATTGATAGCACACCTTGAATCAATTTCATTGATCCAAAGTATGCTGAGGGCTTCTTGTGATTTCTGTGTTGATTTACTCTGGAACCGAACCAGAGGTTGATATGAACGCGGCACCGATGATTGCATGTATGAAATTTGGCACGTAAATGCCAACGACAAAGGTTCGATCCTTGAACCCTGTACTGTCGAATTTAAAACCTCGTGAGGCAAGAAATGCCTGGACACGGGTGGCCTTGGCATGAGATACAAAGGACTGAACGTCCTGCACAGATAGTTACGGGAGTTAGTTGAGAGATTGGGTTAGGGGTTGATTAGTGTTAGTGGTTAGTATGAATTAAACCCTAAGCTAATCCTAAGTCCTAACATGCATCCTAAACTACTACCCTAAGTGGATTTTTAAATTACAAAAAAAAAGGGGGAAAATAAACCTAAGTCCTAATAACCTAAGGCTAAACTATGACCTAGGTTGAACACTAATGTGCAACCTAAACTAATCCTAATCTAAAGGGGCGCGTAGACCCTTGGAGGGAGAGGATAAGGATGGAGGGGAGTATTCATTAGCATTTAATGGAAAGTCCATACGTGGACAGCGCCAGTTTTGGCGGGGCAGGTAAGAAACGGAGGTATCTGTTTAGAGATGGAGCTAAATTTGGTTTTTGCTTGTGGAATTTGAAAATTTGAGTTCGCCAACTCAAGTTGGCAGTGGCGTGGGAAGTTAGGAAAAGGCAGAGCCTTTAATGCATTAATTATCCTTGGTCCTCGCGACCAGCTCGCCTTGGAAAGTGTATGAGGGAATTTTGATTTTCATTTTGTCGATTCGGCTTTTGCAAAGTTGCTCTGCATTTGGTTTTTCTGGTCTGGTTCAGTCGAACCAGCTCTTGGGATTTGTCACTGTTCTTGGAGATTTTGAGGTTGTTGCTAAGCCTGAAGAAGAAAGGAGTGTTGGGAAGTTTTTGCTGCCGCTGTGGAAGGAAATAATTCGGCAAACGAAGCTTTCTTCGAGTTCTGGAAAAGAGATCACAGGCATGTTAAGCCCTTCTCTTTAAAAATTCTTGCTTTGTTTAAGTGTCTCATTAAAACAACCCTGCTCTTGGGTTTGGATTATGTGATTGTTGTCTAGTCGATTTGATTTGGATTTCGTTGATTCTTGCTTTCTTTTTTTTTGAAAATGATAAGAAGAATCGCTTCTGGTTGCTAGGCTTTGATTCGTCTTTGCACGAATCGAGTTGGAACATGAATTACTGTATTGGTTGTTGACAGTATGGTGGATTGAAATAGATATTTTCTTTCTCTGTTCATGTTGTATGAAATCGGAACAGGCTGTGTGAGTTATTCTCCTTACTGTGAAATCGTTTCCTTGTTGTTGTGTTTGGAACTGTCTTTGCATGTATAAAGGAGTTGGAATACCTCCATGTTGTGCTGGTTATTGACGTTATATGGAAATTCGAACTGGTTTTTCTTGAAAAATAGGATATGGAACTGTGCAGGTAGTGTGGGTTATTTTATTGCTGTACGATTGATCTTTTGTCACATGAACTTGTGATATGATTGTATTGGTTGTGTGAATGGCTTGAGGTCATTTCTATACTGAAGTTTTCATTGAAGGAAATAAGATCTTTTTTTTGTTTACTATCTGTTTTCGGGATTTAAAGGAATATCATTTCTTTTCGAGCTTTATGGAATGGGTATTTCACTGTTTAAGTATTATATCAAGAACTGGTAGACTGTGTGGGTTGTTTTCACTGCTATGAGAATGTTCTTTGTTATATGGTCTTTCGTGATATAATTGTACAGGATGTACGAGTTGCTTGAGGTCGTTTCTATACTGAAATTTCTTTTAAAAGGAAATAGTTCCTTTCTCTCTCTGTTGTGTTTGATTATGAAGAATACAGCATTGTTTTTTTTGTATGAGCATACGAATTGGGTTTGAGGGAAGAAATGGTAACACGTTTTTGCTGTTTCTTTCTTTTTCTCGCTTAAAAGAAATAAGACTTTTCTTTTTCTTTTTGTTGTTTCGTTGAAAAGAAATAGCATTTCTTTTGATCTTTGAGAGATGGGTTTGTGAATTCTATCTGAGCAATGCGGACTCGGTTAGAAGGGTATGCTGGTAAAACAATTATTGTTGTGTTTCTTCTTTTAAGTAAATGGACAAATACGATTTTGAGCAATCGTGGAAGCTGGAAAAGAAATAGTCTCTCCTTCTGAACTCATAGTGAAATATATTGTTTTCTTGCTAAGAAGGTATGATGATTAGTTGTGTTTATTAATGCTGATCGGTCTTTTAAGATCGAATTGTTTTGGTGATTACGACTTAGCCTTGGATTGCTGAACAAAAGAATAAATGCATAGAAATTTTGTCTTGCTGTGTGGGTTGTCTTGACTGTATTAGATCCATGTATTTGACACCCTGTACGGTTTACTTTGATAGAGGTAATGACATCTGATTTTTGCACTCTGGAGTTCTGTATACTATCATGAACTTGAAAATGGATTCGGGTAGAATCATTTAGGGGAAGGGAATTCTTCTTCTGGCTGCTGTTTTTGATTTGGTAAAATCCGTAGTCAGGTGATTATCGGACTTGCTGTAGGTAACAAAATGAATAAAATGTTATTTGATCGGAATGCGTCCATGGGATTAGGAAATCATGTGAGTAATTGATTGCATGATTGTGGAACTGTTATCTGTTTAACATGCAGTGAAAGAAATATGGTTTCTTCTAGTACGGTAAATATAGGGTATGCATCCTTATACTATTTGATCTATGATAAACACAATGTTGTACTAACCTGTTTCGGATTTTCATATGAGCCTGATTCAAATGAAGTATGGATATGGATGATAAATTCTTCCCTGTTTTCATTTAAAGTTGATTATGAATGAAATTACTCTTACTGCCGGAAAGTGGATTCTGAATGGATTTTGTAAGTTTCACTCTGAACTGTTATCTTGATTTGTGTCTCGTTTGGATTCCATTTTTAGAACAGTCATGTGGAAAGAAATAGGGACATGGATGAATGACTTGGAAAAATGATCTGTTCTTCTTTCATTCAGTTGGAAATCTATAATTCGTTGATAACGAATCTTGTAGTGCTTAGATATGAGCGACTATATGCATTGTTGTTCGCTTTCTTGTCTGTGCTTGATTGCTTGGAATCTAATATGATGCATGAACTGAAAGGAAGGTAATGGGTTTACATTTCAGTTAGTTTCATCCTTGCATTTATTATTAATGAAAGGCGTGGAAAGGATAACAGTATGTCATATCAGCAGTAAGCTATTTGTATTTCTAACTTTGCAAATATTGTGAATTAAGACTTGTAACTGTTATGTGGAAACGGGACAGCAGTTCTTTGGCTGATTGTGATGATATTTTGATAGTTCAGTTGTTATGCTGATCTTTCTTTTGTGCCTATTTCGTGATTGATGTCTTACTGTCGTTTCATAAAAGCAGGGTTCTTTTATTGAGACAGTTAGTTGAAGCACCTCATTTTAATGATAAGTTCTTAATATGCTCGATTCTGGCCATCGAATCCGTGCAAATCATTTTGCAGATGGAATTTGATTAGAATGAAGACATGGTTGTTTTCTGATGCTTCTTGATTAGTTGAAGATGAATTGTAATTGTTGCTTTTATTCCTCTTCGAGGAATTGTGAAAAGAAGAAAGTATATTCTTCTATCTATGAGTTGTATTGATGTTTTATGTAAACCATGTCCATTCAGTTGGATTGGCAAATGTATGGATTATGACATGAAATGATGAATACAATTACAAGTGTGATATTTTAATAATTATATCAGTTTGATATTGTTGACTAAATTGGAAATATAATGTTATTTCTTGATTTGGATTTGTTTAATTGTCCTTGGATGGATGCTAAATGGGAACTGATATCTATTCTTACCTAAATGCAACTTTTAAGTTGAAATATGCAATTAGTTCATACTTGGGTAAAGATGAATTTTTAATTGACATTAAAAAGGATTAGGAAGAATATGATTCCATAACCGACAGGTATTCAGGATTAGCTTAGGAGCTAAGGAATATCAATTAACTTTGAGTAATCGAATTTCACTTTCGAACTCCATTAATGATCTCGTATGCTAAATTCAGAATAAAGGATATAGGACAAGTATATCCATAACTAATGGACCTTAACTATGTAACGTTAAGGAGAACAAATGAATACATTTCTTGGGAATTAGACCTCGTTTAAATGACGTCTAATAAGTTAGAATTCTGAATTTAGTTACAGTTGGGAAAATCTTGGCTAAGTTTAATAGGTTAAACTTATCACGTCCGTCGGTACGGACTGCTTAATCCAATGATTAAGAAGAGAACCAAGTAGGGAAATGCAGCCCTTCGACACGAAGGAGAAGATGCATAGCAAGCTAATGGACGGATTTAGTCCCTCTTAGCTATATACAACTGTAACGGAAACGAGGATAAAGGGATCAACATGGATGCTGAAAGTTGATTCTTAATTATCAAATCGTATCCAAATCACTTGAGCAGGATGTGTATTCTCGATGGGAGGATTCTGTAGGACATTGGCATACGCCAGCTACAGCAAGGTGTCTCCATGAAGACGAGGTCTTCATGACGACACAATGTTGCGGTGACATATATTGCAATGCCCTCCCGAATTAAAACATCAAGAATACATAGGCTGAATGTGTAACTCTTGGCAGGGGATAGGAGTATGATCAGGTATACGGAGTGACTCCGGAATACTAAAGATAACTAGACACACGGAGTCGTGGGGAAACGACACCGTATGTCTGCGTATCTTTAGTTACCAGGAGTGCCTTCCTATATTCGTTCATATTACTAGTTGGAATTGGAAGTTTAAAACTGACCTTAAACGAAGAGGACTGGTAGGAACCAGGAAAGACCATTCTAGATAACAGGTGAAGTGAAGTGAAGGACGTATTCCGTTGATGTGTATCACATCCAGGAATATGATCATGCAAAGCATGTGAAAATCTTTGGCCAAAGTATCGCAAGTCTTTGGTTGCGTTGTCCTTATCACTTAATTTAAGATGCAGGATGTCAGATGAATATCAAGAATGATATTCGATAGGCTTCTTAAATGGATCACTTGATAACCAGGAACAGTTAAGAGAACTGGTATATATATTATACTATGCATAAACGAACATGAAGGATCGGTTGTTGCGAGTCATGAAATGAAGGATCGTTGAAACTCGAGCCATGAAAATGGAAGATCGGTAGTTCTTCGAGTCATTTACAAGCAAAGCATATAGAATCTGTTATAAGATTGAATGGCATTGAATGTGTGTTCCATATTGTAAAATATGCGAACAAGGAACATTAGTTTTAAAAAGAAATTGTGTGATCCAAACTGCATTGTTTGGGCAAGAGAACAATTATTAAAACTAGAACGTGTGTTTGAATTTTATAATTCATAAGAGAGAACGTTATCAAAAAAAAAAAAAAAAAATTCCCTTTTCTATTATCTTAAAATGGGGATGTTACAAGAAAAAGGGGGATCAATCTCCATGAGGGAGAAATGAGAAGCAATTGAAGGAGAGGGAAAAAGTGTGCCACAAATCCAAAACAAATAAATCTACTCATTCCACACATTCTAAGAACACAAGGAAAAGGAAAACCTGTAAGTATAACTCATACACAACATAAAATGAAAGAGCATAGAGGTAAGAGACAACCAAATGCAAGAAAAGGGAAAAGAAGAACCACAATGTCCAGATTTAATTGCTTCATAGTATACACAATTTGTTACATCCATTTGGGAGGCATTGAGAGCATTGCAAGTTCCAAAACACATGTCTGCAACTCAAATTTGTTTGGGACACCATTTTGGCATGGTGCCTTTGCAAAAAATGGAGAAGGATTACATTACAATAAAAGTGAGGTTCATATATAGAAGAAGTGGAGGAGATAGAGAAAATATGAAATTAAGGATCCCAACCACTTCTTCAACCACCTCAGGACCAATCAACATTCAAGTTTGCAAACCCAACATGGGTGTCATCAATTTTTACAAAGCCCATACCCAAAAATGAAGATAGGATCATTTTTACAATTACAGATCAGTTAAATACATTTTCATAACTAAAATCTGCTCCCATCATGTAGTACTCTTCAATACCTTTCTGACAATATAAATTTTGTCTTATTTGGTGTCGTGGATCAAAAGTTATGAGCATTTGAAGTTTTTCCATATCGTGCACTTTGATTGATGGCCATGGAGCTGTCAAATTTAACCTAAGAGTCACTCCTGCTAACGATGACAGAGGCAAGCAATTTGCAAAACAAAAAGATTAATCTTGGTTGAATTCATTTCTACATAATCATAACATATATTGGAGTGGCTTCTCCTATTATTTAGGGAACCACTTACTAAGTACATGGGAGTTATTTTAACAACTCATAACCTCTTCTCTCTAAATACAATAATTGTTATAACAACATGCACACTACATTATTTTATTCCATGAGCACTAATATACAAATTCCTAACATTCCCCCTTAGTGCGAACATGGTGAAAACATCCACACACTCAACTACAGTATGATCACCCCTATGAAACATGTCCTACAATGTGACTCATGATCTTGATCAAAAGAAATTATCTCTCCTTCCATGGTTTTAAACAAGCTTACCACAAACCTTGACGTGAACAAACCCCATCAACTATCCACCTTGTGTGGTTTTCTAGATCCTCCCACAAACCCTTTCAATATCCATGAATTGACTTACTCAGTGCTTTTGTTCGCCACTATGCTTGTACATCAGGGAATTATATAGGAATCACAACTCGCTTATTATAAAACTGCACAATAGAACATATACATGAAAGAGATTTCACATTACTTCCTATAAGAATCACAATGTTCTTAATTGTAACCATTGTTGTCGATCACTGTCACTCGATCTCGAACAACATAGAAACTGCCACTGCCACTGGAAGCTGCCTTTGACTTTAGTCATTTTGGGCAAAGAATGGAAATGGAACATTGGTGTCATGTTCCCCCCACAATGTGAAATTTCCACACATGAACGCTAAGAAGCAAACTGTATCGAAGACGATACGGCTGATATGATCTTGTTAGTTAGATCTTAGTGCACATGGTCGCCATTGAAAGTGGACATATTCACAAGCGAACCATCTTCCAACGAAGTATGGCAATCAGAGGATCACGTTAGTCAAAGGATCACACACAGCCATCTGCGATCCAACACAACTCTTTTCCAACATCCAAAACCACACAAAACAAGAACTTTGAAAAGAACACACTTGAAAATATTGAAAGCAAATACTCACACCACAATAATGTCACCAAAATAAAATGTGGCCCCGTCGTTGGCATGCATTGACGAGAGGTCGATGAATGACCTCCTTCCTCCACCGCCTCCGACCTCCAATATCATGTTCTTTAGATCATCTAGATTTGATCATGAAACTAAATTTTACATACCTCAATTGAAGTTCGATACCACCAAAAATAAAGGTACAAACATTGATAGATAATAATGTGATATGATTATTTCAAGTTTGAAGACCCTCTAACAAACACTCGAGACAATAGTACTCGACTACTTAAAGATGACAATTTTGACTATTAACGTCTATACATCTTTAATTTATGATAGACTCTATTGATCAAAACACGACTAGATCCCATGACAAACTAGTTGAAGGACTCAAATTATTAAATGCCATACATAATAAAACTTGAGCACTACATTCCAGAGACTACACAATGGTGGGTAGTACCAAATCTCGAGGCCAATAAAAAATAGAGGGACAAAGGACAAAATACAATATATGAACACACCCCAATGTAATGTCCTAAGATTCATAGATAACCACAAAACTTGAAACAAATATTTTCTTCAGAAACTTAATCTCAAGTGTTAAGCATGAACCACAATGATGTAGATATTCCGATAGAAAATATTAAGAACAAACCAACTCTTACGCTCCGATACCACTTTATAACAGATCACAATTTCAATATCAATAGGCTCTATAGCAACTCTTACTCAAGAGACAATTTAGATAAGAGAACATATATTAATGCTTATCTCAAACACTTACAAAAGGAAGTAGAAAGTTTAAAACCAACCGAGACTTACGTAGACACAAGAGAGAAAATAGCTGAATTCTTCAATCTTTTAGACTCACTTCGATCTCGATTTTTTTTCGGTGTAGTGAATGAAACGAAAACTCCCTATTTATAGGAATTTTGAAGCTTTTCACCGAGAAACTTGAGAACCGGGAAACCTACAACTGGTGACTCCGGTGACCCAAAAGATTCCTACTTTTACAAAAGTAGAGAACCGACAAACACGGATTATATTAATACGTGGAGATATGTGAATGAAGCTTACGTGGACTGAATACTACTGCCTTTAGGAGACACGATTGGGAGGTGAGAATGGAACACCCTGAACTGTGTAGAGAAAGATAAAAAGCATCAACATAAAGCTTGTCCCATGAAGATGAAGTATTACAGCTTACAAGGTTGAACAAGTCGTTAGGCCAGCTATCATCATTGAGACTAACGTCATAGGCTGTAGTGGATCCTCGACAGTAGAGATCAATGGTAACTGTAAGTCGCTCGGTATCAGATGATAATTTTTCCAAAGACGCCTTCTTCTGCACCACCATGAATGTTATATCCACTAAGGAAGCTCAATTAAACAACCACAACCATGAAACTTGATCAATACAAAATCTGGAAATATCCAATACAAATCCTTTACGCGCAGTCAAAGAATGTTCAATATAAAAAGCAGCTGGTAGGTGACGAAGGAGCCGCAGAGGTGTGGATCGAATTACTGAAAACACTGTAAAGGGAAAGATGATAAAGAACACATAGCATAATTGTTGGTATTGGGATGTGAGCGGCAATAAAACTCAATGTAAAACTTTAGATGCCTAATATAATCATACAATGCAAAAATCAATACAAATGAAGCCTACGAAGATGAGATAGATTCACTTCATACGGGCTCAATCTCAATGCATTGATTACTGTAAATATCAAATTTTATATCTTTCATGAGAGGGGGCGATCATGAATGGAAATGGATCCACCCCACACAAAGCTCATTACTCCATATGATTTTAGAAATTTGATCAGTTCGCTCTGATGCCAGATGACAAGTACCAACAATGTGCACAGAAAAAGATTAATCTTGGTTGAATTCATTTCTACATAACCATAACATATATTGGAGTGACTTATCCTATTATTTAGGAGCCACTTACTAACTACATATGAGTTGTTTTAACAACTCATAACCTATTCTCTCTAAATACAATAATTGTTATAACAATATGCACACTACATTAGTTTATTCCATGAGTACTAATACAAGAATTCCTAACAGTGTCGACTCCACCTTATATATTAGAGTCTCCTTTCTTGATTTGACCAATTTGAAGAACCAGCGGATTTTAAGGATCCTCGGAAAAGAAGGAACCCACGAAAAACAAGGATCCACGAAAAAGAAGGAAGCCGTGGAAAACAGGTATCCACGAAAAAAGATGAACCCGCAGAAAACTAGGATCCGCAGAAAATAAGGAACCCATAGGAAACTAAGACCCGCGGAAAAGAAGGAACCCACAAATTTTAAAAATCCACGAAAAAAGGAACACTTTGGTATTTTAAGGATCCATGGAAAAGGAAAGCTGCAGATTTTAAGAATCTGCAGAAAAAGTGGAACCCACATATTTTAAGGATCCTCGAAAAAGTGGAAGATGAGAAAAATGGATAGGGGAAGAAAAGAGGAAGAAGGGGAAAAGAAGAGGAAGAAGATGAAGAAGAGAAAACACCCTATTTTCAAAACAAGTTGTCCAAGTAAACATGAGTGTTTATTTAGCAACAGTTACATGGATTTCCTTACTCTATTACTAGAAGATATGTCATTTTTGGAGATGAATAGCTCATGTACACAATTTTTAATAAATGATCCCTACCCCTATTAAGTGATTTATGAATACTACCTTGTCAAACGAGAGAAGGTTTATAGGATGAAAATGCTTAGAATGTAAACATATGGAAACCTCACCATCTTAAGGATAATTCTCAAAGTCTTTTAAAAACTTTTTGCTTTACTAGATATAATTTTATATATCTCCTTTGTCTTCATTAGCTCATATTTGTTCATAATGTCAGAAGAGTGGGATTCGTAATCAAAATTATATCGTGTGTACAGTTGATATATGTAATCAATATGTCTATCGAAAGTGGGCTACGTTAGTTAAAATACAAACTTTTGGTGGGTTTGAAATAGTTCCATGTAAACTTATGTCAAAATCTTGAACTTTGAAATACGTGAAGTTCCTATAACTAAAAACCCTCCCTCCGTGCTCATTCTTATTTCCCTTTAAACTTATTTTAGCTAGGCTTTGTTACTTTTCTGAATAAAAATATGTTTTTTCATTGTTTTTCAATATAAGGAAAATAACAAATAAAAAATTGATTTAGAGTAATGCAAATAATGAAAATGACTCAAAACTATTAACTAAAAACCCTACTAATATGGCTATCAAAATATTTTTATTTGAACATATTTGATAACAAAGTTGTTTGAAATAAATAATCAATTTCTCACCCTTTCTTGAGATGATTTAGATTCATGTAGCATTCAATTTTTCTATGTTCTTGAGGAGAGTACGGATCCCTTGCTCAAAGGTGCTCTAAAATCTATGACAACCTCAAAATGCAAGATTTGTAAGCCTTGTTAATATACTCTAGGCCCAAAGAGACATACCCATGCATCATCTCTTTCCTCACCAATGAAAAAGAGCTCATGAAGGACTCATTCTCCAAAATTTTAATTCTTAGCATTTATTGGATCCTTTCAAGAAACCTCTTCCTTGGGTGTTCTATATAGATGTCATTAAGATTGTAAAGTTATCCAAAATGGAACCTTCAAGGAAGCAACCACACAATATTGTGTCGAAATTATTCCATGAGGTAATATTTTTCTTATTTTAATATTATTTAATGTAATACTAAGTTTGATTATACTCTTCACTGGCTTGAATTTTTTTGTTTAATAGGTTATTTTTTCATGATAATTCCCTCTAAAAATATTCTTTAAAAATGGGTTTGATCTTTTTGGAATCAACATGATGTAAGGCTATATGCAATTTAGAATATGACCAAAGAGTTTTTCCTCTCTTTTTTATGACCTAACCATGGATACCTTCATTATCCTACAAAATTTCTCCATACATGGGATTTTTATAGCTCTCTACTTGTTTTATCCTTAGGGACGCGTGAATTTGTTGTTTTTAAACACACTTTCCTTAAGGTCCTAGTTTGGGTAAAATTTCTTAGACATGCATGGCATGTTGTCATTTCTTAAGCCATATTGCATCCACAATGGGCCATTATATTTGAAATATACCTCCAAATTTTTACTCAACCAAAGACTAAATGTGAGTCTTTATGGTGTTTGATGTAACTCAAAGAAGTTCTCCATTTTATTTATCCAATTCAGGATCCTTACCATCAAATTTGTGCATATCCACTTTCAAAGCATCATGTTTCGTGGTTGCGAAATAAGTTGGATCCTGATTAGGCTAGAAAAGTGATCCAACAAGGTTATTTTGTCCATGATTTTGAATTGAAGATCCTCCTTGGTTGATATGGGCCGATTTGGGCCATATTTAGTTACCCTTTACATGTTGCATGATATCATCCAACTCATGATTGATTTGGGCTATGTCTCCTTTAGAGGCCATCTTAAATTGTACATTTCATGCTCATACTCAAGTTGGCTCACCTTATGATCAACTGAGATAAACCTTAGTCTTTGAGGAATCAGTATTTACCCCTTCGACTCCATCTCTTCAATCACTACCCCATCTTTTCTAGGGTTTTACCCGGAGTAAATGGATTCTTTTTTGCTCTTGTGGAAGGCCCCGCCATGATGTCAAACCTTAGGGTTTAGGGTTTCGATACAATTTCAATCGAACATGAAAAAACACAGAAAATACTACTACTATTTTTGAGAGATTTCGAAAATGTAAAGAACTTGAAAATATTCGACAATTTGCACCTTAGGGAGCGATTTTATGAAAAACCCTAAATTTGTAATAACTTTTGCAAAATAAATCAAAAAATTCTATTATTTACAGGGAACCTTACTTGAAATATTTTGTAACTCTAGTAAAAATATCTCCCACCAATTCACTGCAGTTCATGATATATGGCGAAACAAAAGATTAGGGTTTTTACCCAAATTTTGGCCCAAATCGCAGCTCTGATACCACTTGTAATGAAATTACTTATATAATTCAGATTAAGAGCAACAATAGAACACCAAATAACACAATATTTTAGAATAATGATCTCAATATGCAATTATAATAGCTTCGCCACTTCGAGGGGCAACCTCCAAACCATAAAATAAGACTCAAATGCTCAAATGATAATGAAATCGCCTATAATCCCCTATATATACTATTCATATGCTATGGCCATCACCAAGGCCGACCTATTAGGCATGAGAAAGTATAAATGATATTGTAAGCCACAAATCGGCTACTCATATCCTAATACAAGCAATAGGTTAAGGGCATAGCAGAAGAAGAAGTAAATGACACATCACTCGTGCCTATAGTATTGAGAGCTCTTCCTCCTTCTTATAGGATTTTTGTGACCACGTTAAACATAACTAGGTCAAACAACAAATTTTGAAGAGTTAGTGAATATGCTACAACAAGAGGAAGCTATTCACTCAACTACTGAAACTAAAGAGCATGCACTTGCTTCTAATCAAAAAGGAAAAAAACAAGCTAAGTCTAGTAAACAGCCTCAGAAGCAAGGTAATACTCAACAAGGCCAAAAGGACCAAAAAAAATGTCTTATTTGTGGTCGAAAAGGACATGACTTAAAAAATTGTTGGTACAACACATTCCAACAAGGATCATCAAGTGGTAAAAATATTAATTACCAACAAACAAAATTTGGCCAACAACAAAATAAACAAGGACAAAATAATAACAAGTGGAAGAAGAAACCAACTCAATAAGGAAATGTAGCTGAACAGGAAGATCAATTTGATGATGATGACTTCCTATATTCTGCATAATCAAATGAAGTATCCAATTCTACAAATCAAATTTGGTATGTCAACTCGGGTGCAACTCGACACATGACAAGAAAGAAAGATTGGTTCTTCACAATGAGTAAAACACCCACCAAAAATCATGTCTCTTTGGGTGATGATACATCATACTGAAGTTGAAGGCATTGGTTCCATTTCACTACCACTTGGGCAACATAATTGTAAAATTACAGATGTTCTTTATGTCCCTGGTTTAACAAAAAAATTGTTATTCATGAGTCAATTATTAGATCACAATCTCAAAATTGACTTTGATTGTAAAGGCGGTAAAAATATGTGCCTAATTCGAGATAAGTCACAAAGCTTGAAAATTGTTACAAAAGCTTCAAATGTGGGAAGAATGTTTCAGTTGGATTTTGTTCAACGAAATGATCAAGCACTTGTAGCCAAGGATACATCATCACTCAACTATGGCATCGAAGACTTGGACATGTGAGTTTTGGCTATCTTGACACACTTCGTTGATATGACATGGTTAGGGGTTTGCCACCTCTAAAAAAGGGTACAGATAAATGTCAACATTGTTTGGCAGGAAAAAAAAATAGAGCACCATTCAAACATAGTACATTTCGAGCTAAGGAAAAACTTGACTTGGTGCATACCGATTTGTGCGAGACCAATGAGACCTAGCCACTCTGGGTTTCAATATTTCATGCTCTTTGTTGATGATTTTTCAAGAAAAATGTGGATATACTATCTTTCTACAAAATACCAAGATTTTGAAACTTTCAAGAAGTTTAAAGCCCTTGTTGAAATAGAGTTTGGTAGGAAAATAAAAACACTCTGCTCAGATCGAGGGGGAGAATACACTAGCAATGAGTTCAATGATTTTTTGAAAACACATGGCATTCGTCGTCAAATGGATCCTCCTCACACACCACAACAAAATGGTGTTGTTGAAAGGTGAAATCATACTATCATGGATATGGTGTGATGTATGATTGATGATGTAGGTTTATCAAAAACATTTTGGGCAAGTAGCTAAAACAATAGTGTATTTACTAAATAGAGTTCCCATTATGCAGCTCTTGATGGAGTAACACCACAGGAAGCATGGTCAGGGCATAAGCCATCTATTTCACACCTTAGAGTTTTTGGATGTAAAGCAAGTATGCACATTCCTAAGAAACAAAGAACTAAGCTTGATATGAAATCAGAAAAACTTATCTTCTTGGGATACAATGATGAAGCACTTGGCTATAGACTTATGAATCCAAGAACAAGAAGGGTATACACTAGTCGGGATGTTGAGTTCTTTGAGAAGAAAGAAGAAGATTCTCCTTCCATACACTCACATGATGAAAAAATCATCCCTACAGTGAAAACAGAGGATGGTAATCACTTTGATGATGAAAGTGATGATGGGGAAGATAATGAAATTCAACCTCCCACATGTAACACAAAAATTATGCCTAAATGGTATACAAGTATGATTAGAGATGCAAAATTGGATAGTGTCCCCGACACATCTACCACTGGAATGAGGACTCATAGTATGGCTCGAAATGAGGTCAATTTGGCCTTAATGGGTAAAGTTGTTGAAACTATTGAGCCTTCCTTAGTTTCAGAATCCCTACATTATAAACCTTGGAAAGATGCTATGGATGCAGAATATAAGTCACTTATGAAAAATAATACATGGCAACTTACAGATCTTCCACCAGGGAAAAATCTAATGGATGCAGATGGATCTTCAAAACGAAGTACAAAGCTAGACTAGTTGTTAAGGGATATGCTAAAAAAGAAGGCATTGATTATGAGGAGAATTTTGCTCCCACAACTAAGATAAAAACTTTCAGGTTAATATTTGCTCTAGCTACACAATTTGGTTGGAAAATACACCAAATGGATGTGAAAAGTGCCTTTCTTAATGGTGATTTACAGGAAGAAGTTTACATGACTCAACTAGAAGGTTTTGTCATACCAGGTAAAGAGGAAAAGGTATGTAAACTCATAAAATCACTATATGGTCTAAAGCAATCTCCCAGGGCATGGTACATAAAAATTGACAAGCATCTCATTCAACATGGATTCAACAAGAGTCCATACGATCCTAATCTCTATCTCAAAAAGCAAGGGGGAGATAGTGATTGTTGTAGTATATGTCGATGATCTAGTCATCACTAAAGATCAGTGAGGATGATTGAGTCAACAAAGAAATATCTAACACGATCATTCGACATGACCGATCTCGGGATTTTGCATTATTGTCTTGGACTTGAAGTTTGACAAAGAGAAAATCATATCTTTGTGTCACAATTGAAATATGCCAAGACAATGCTTGATAAATTCAATATGATGGATAGTAAGCCATTTTCCACACCTATGGAGACAAGAATTCAATTGTCTCGAATAGATCCATCACCACTGCAAGTAAACGCAACTCTCTATCGGCAGTTGATCGGGAGTCTAATCTACTTGACTTACACTAGGCCGGATATCGCTATGCAGCTTAGTGTCTTTCATGGTTTATGCAAGAACCAAGGGCTTCTCACCGGAAAGCAACAAAGTGGATACTGAGGTACATCAAAGGAACTATGGACTATGGCCTAGAATACAAGAAGAAGAATAACTTCTTCTTGAAAAGATATTCGATTCGATCATGCAGAAACATAGATGATAAGAAATCCACTTCAGGATTTGTATTCTTTTGGGATCCGGACCGATATCATGGGGGAGTAAGAAGTAGACTTGTGTTTCAAGGTCCTCCACATAATCAAAATATCATGCGAGATGTCTTCACAAAGTCACTTGCTTGAGGTAAATTTGATGGTTTTAGAGAATTTCTCTCCTGTTCACTTGAGACCATGTTGAATTAAGGGGGGGAATGTTAGGAATAAAACTTAGCTTAATTCATCATTAGTTGATATTTGAATAAATGTAATAAGTTAAAGTATTTAATTAAAATACTTTAAACTTATGTCAATAGGTATTAGTTATCCTTAGTTGTTAGCTAACTAAGTGATAGTGTTCTCATCCTAATGTTTGTGGGATCATGTTCTATCTTGCATATTTTGTTCCGGATGATTTCCATGAGGGGCAATAGGGACAGTTAGGGGTAATATGTTATTTATACATATTTGCTTAGATTAGATGATTTGTTTCCATATATTGTGGATGAGACGAAGCTTTCCAATATCTATAAATATTACAGACTCTCTCATTTGTCTATAATGCTTGATTTCATATTAATAAAATTATGCAAGCACCGTCTTGTTTTTTGTAATTAAATCCGAGTTGCAGATAAGAGAATTTATGTTTGATGTGGAATCAGTGCGCGCTTGGGAGAGAATGGCAAAAAAATTGATCAAAGAAATAAATACCCGATACGATAATCACACTCATAGGAATTCATTTTTCACTATCGTAGAGAGCCAACCAACAAGGCTTGACATTTTGCTAAACAAAGCTCAATCAGGAACAATTTTGTATAATAATGATTATGATGATGATATTTTGGACATAATGTTAAACAAGTTGGAGAATCTTAATGTTGAAGCCTAGGCGTACTACAACAAATGGGCTAGAGACAAAACTAATGTTTTAATTGCAAATGCAGAAAAAGAGAAAGTTGTGGTAGGTTATCTTTTACACGTAAAATCATGATATTATGAGCATTGCAATATATTATTTAGACTTATCTAATAGACTAATACATTTATATTTCTGTTTTGTAGGAAAAATATGAAAATTTAAAGAAAGAAGCAATTGTATTTTATGCACATTTGAAAAATTCCCGCAAAATCTTGAATTCATTTATACATTTGAAAGAAAAAAATATTATTAAATAAAAATAATAATACATTGAAAAGGATAATCAAGGAGCATAAGATGGATCCCAAAATCTTACTAAAGGAAAATACAAGATGTTGATCCATCACTTTGTCATTAGGAGATGTTGCGAGGGAGGAGCAAAATATTCTTTAAAATATCAATATCATAGAGCAGGGTTTATAGGAATTAGGAGTTATAGCAGAGAGCACTATATAGACTGAGAAAACTCCACCTCTTATGTAAGAAAAATATCAAGCTTCCCCAACAACATAAATTTAAAAAAATAGTTAGTTTCACCATGTGATAGGTGTGTTGTCACAATTCGACACTGGCGTAGGAATTAAAAGATAGTGGCCAACCATTTTTTTTCTTTTTTATTCCGTGTGGCAGACATAAGGACAACTATGATTCAGAATCATAGGTAGAAAAGAGGATTCCCTCGTAATGTGTTCTTATATGATAGAACTTTCCTGGAAGCTTTGAAAACAATTAACAACCCAAACATTATGTAATTGTATTGGCCGACAATGCTTTATGAAAACATGTGTCTTCATAAAGTAATCGCCTCTTGATAGAATGAATACAAGACTAATTTTGAATTGGAACTATATTTACTGTTGTATCGCATTTATTGAAAGTTTTCAACAATTTAATATGCAAACTTATAATTGGATTTCGCTACTATGAATGTTTTTATGTTACTATTTAGAGATGTAAATAATAAAGCATGGTTTAAGACACTTAGTTTATGTTTGTTTGAAAATATTTACGTTTCATGCAGAGATAAAACATTATTCGATAATCACATGAGATCCAAATAAATCATTGCCTTTATTTCAATAATAAAACAAAATATAAAAAATGAATTTATTACAAGTAAAAATAGTCTACTAAGAAATTTGATTATCATTAATGAATATAAAATATATCAATATATCAATATATCAAATCATTTTCAATAGCGTTAAGAATGTATACAAAAATTAGAACTCTAGAAATGAAAACAATCCATGAGCAACCCGTTCATTTATGTCCTAGAATTTTGTTAAATCGGAAGCAAGTTTGGTGGATGTGTTCGGATCCCCCGGATTAGTAAAAATGTTGCCAAATCCTCTTCTTTTTGTGAGTGAATTCCATAATGCAAGTGCCCTCTCACAAGGAAATTTTTCCACATAGTAACTAGATACATACAATCTCAGACAACTTTCTAAGTTTCTATCCAATATGTTTCAAACTTTTGACTTTACAAAGGACAATGCACTGAATACCCTCTCATCTTCAACAAAACCGGTAATCATTGTTTGAAAAAGTTCATATAGTTGAATATACTCACTCAAATCATCTCACAAAATACTACTTGAATAAATCTTCTTCCAAAGTCTTCTAATGGAACCATTTTCATTTGGCTCATCCAAAAACCTAAATTGCTCTAGTATAGTGGTAGAAAATCCTGTGAGTGAGAACTCGGTAACTTTTTTGTAAAATACCTTCAATAAAAACTTTGTTTATCTCTTTGGGCTTACATAAATGGTCCACTAGACTAGTCATGTCTTTAATATATAAATTATTGATGGATGCTTGAAGTGTGCCTCCAACTGTATTCCAAAACTGTGGATTGACAACTCTCATTGCTTCGAGTAATTTATCCTTTTTGAATATTTCATGGATCTATGTAGATAAAGATTGAGAAATATTTTTCAATTTATTTTGAGTGTCATATAGTATTGTTTCAAATAAATTACGTGTCACTCTTACTTCTTCCATCTCCCACCCTTCCAAATCTGCTCTTTTATGAAAAGTATGAAGTGATATCTCTTTCCCATGTGTTGTTATACACATATGATCATGTATATTGAATTTCAAGAAGCAACTTGCATTTTTAAGGTGTGTTAATGCATTCCATCTTTCAAAAACAGAACCTTGAAAACTTCCATTTGACAAATATAAATTATCTAGACTCAAGCACACACATTTTCTGAGTCTTATGAAATCTTTTATGTAGATGTAATGCTCTTGTGCATGCTTCATCAAAACATTTAGCTCCTTCAACATTAGAAAAATACCACATAGTGTAAGTAAAGTTTCAATGTCTGTTAGACGGTACAACAAATATTTAGCTTTATCTACATCCTTGCGGTATTTATACATAAAACTTGTCAATGAAGGATATTATTCAAATATTCTACAAGCAGGTTCATACATTGAAATCCATCTAGTATCTGCATCTTTGAGATGATTTTTGCATATGTCAATTGCAAATTTCTAAAATTCTAAAAATATCTTTGGACTACATTAGAATAATAAGCATGTAAATCACGAATCAGCTCCTCCACTTTGGCGACACTTTCGAATGTGCTCACAATTTTATAGGCCATATTCATTCTGTGAGCCATGTAATGAATCACAATCATATAGGGGGAAACCATTGTCTATAGTCATACGTAGAGATTGTTTTGGCCCCCTACATTACTGGTTGCACCATCAGTTCTAACACAAACTAACTTTGTTGTAATGGAAAAATCATCCATACCTAAAAATATCTTTCAAACTTGACACCACCAATTTGTAAATGTTTTTTATAATTGCAATTTTCACTCATTTTATGAACTTCTAAGAGATGGGGATTTATTACTTCATTTGCAAATGTGTATACATGAATACAAACCCATGAAGTATTGTCCACTATGGTAACCTCATCAATTAAAAGAGAAATAAACTTTGTATTTTTAATAGCCTCTTTCAGATCCACCTTTTCCACTAGAGTAAGACATTTTGCAATTTCCCAGCCACTAGTATCTGACCAATGTGATTGAGGAACATTCTGTAATCCAATAACATGATACAAAATTTTATTTTCTGAGAAATCTGAAATTGGTCTTCCCTTTTTCAATATATGGAATACAGTAGCAAATTGAATACTTTTGGCATGCATTTCAGTCTCCATAGCTTTGCTTAATTTTGCTACAATTGTGCCACCTTTTTCATTTATATTTTTCAAACATTTTTGTTCTTTTTCATATTCTTCTACGTATTTTACATGCAAGTAGTCTTTTGCATTTTTCCATTTATGATATCTTACTATGCTCCCATCCTTTTTCTTTTGGGAAATATATATTTTCCCATAGTGTTTTTCAATGGTGTCTAGTTTGAGTTGCATTGTGTGATCTTTCCCTTATTTCCAACTACATATTTTACATCGACATTGACTTGGAATATCATTACAATTTTTGGCTCCACAGGTTCAATAAAAGGATATTTGGCTGCCTAAGTCGAACCTAAAAATCCTTCCTATTGTCCAGTTGGTCCTCTTTCTTCTTATAGTTTTTTTTACTTCCTTCAACTTCAACTTGTGCATTTGGGTTCTCAGCAGGAATATCTTAATCCTCATGTCTCCTTTTTCTAGAAACAGAAATTAACGTAGAAGTTTCCTCTATTGTTGGTGTTAGATGAGAATTTGATGAATCTTCTCCTAGTTCGATGTCATCAAGGGAATGCATGTTTTCATCAATCGAATCATCTCGAAAATTATTAATTTTATTAAAACCAAAAGGATCATCAAGATCTAGAAACACATTAGTTTGTGAAAGTGTTTGAGAAATGTATGCATATAAAAGTGTTACAGAAATAATATTAATTATTTATATTATTAATACCACTAAATAAATATAAAACAATAGTGCAAAGAGTATTTGAAACATACAGTATGAAAAATATAATAATATAATTCTGTAAATTAGTAGATAGTACATACCCATATTTTGCGTAGATCCAGACCCAACATTCATTTTATGTGATTTTCCAAAATAGCCAAGCAATGTCTTGTTACTAGTTTTTAAACTAACAATAACCTTTGGAACTTTCTTTCAAGAATCCATGGATATGTCGCCAAACAAAAACAGATGGGCTTTGGGTTCAACAAATAAGCTGGACGACTGAGGATGATTGTAGTTGGACGGCTCGCCAAAAGACGGACTGGGGTTGGATGGGTTGAATTTGGACGACTTGCATTTGGATGGTTTGTTGTTTGATTTCTTGCAGTTGAACAACTTGCAGATGGATGACTGGTTGTTGGATGGCTTGCATTTGGATGCCTTACTGGTTGGACGGTTTCGCAACTAGTCGCCAAGCTCTTTGGTTGGGCCGGTTTGCAGCTAGTCGTCGCGACTAGTTGGATGGATTCAAGTTAGAAGGATTACAGTTGGTCAGGTTCGGGTTGGGCATAAAATCTTGGAGTCGATCGCATGAGCTTGTACATGTTGGGGTTCAACTTCGTGTGACAAATATTCCAAAAATTGTTGGATGACTATATATGTATTATACCTAGGTGCTATGTGTAGTAATATACTCGACGAATATGTGCACATGTTGATTCGAAACGGTGGTGAATTACATGCATAAGTTCATTTATATGTGTAAATAATAGGCAAACAAACCCATATTAAGGACTTTTGGCCAAAATTTTAGGCAAACTGGGTGCTACCTAACTGTTAAAAATTTGCCATTTCCAATTTTCAAAAACCCGAATATTCGCGAGTTTTTCGTGACTAAAAGTTTCCCTGCATCGACAGATGGCGTAGCCCAAAAGGACTAGGATGATTTTCAAGTAAAACGACACCACTAATAGCATTTAACATCCCACCCAAATGTGTGGGAACCATTGGTTCGGTGCATGAGGTGCCTATATTGTATTAATTTTTAAAAATATTTTTATCTCTAACATTGATGTTAATAGAAGGTTTTTTCCATGTTTGATTCGTTGCCACCATGAAAAACTAGTTGAGAAATAGGAGACAAGATAGGATTTTGTAGGCAAACTAGATGTGCATCAATAGGTTCATACAAAACATTCCCAAGCGCCACGGTTTGCTAGTTATCACATGTCAAAGTTTGACAATTATTTTCTCTCAGGGTGCTTAAGAGACATTGACGGGTCGATGTAGCCCGGAAGGACCAAGAAGGTTTGGCAGCAAAATGACACCACCGATAGTGTTTAACAGCCCACCCGGATGCATGGGAACCATCAATTTAGTGCCATGAGGTGCCTATATTGTATTAAGTTTTTTAAACAAAATTTTATCTCTAACATTGATGTTAATTGAAGGTTATTTCCATGTTTCACTCACAACCACTGGGAAAAAATGGGTGAGAGATGAGAGAAACTAAGATAGGATTTTTTACGCATACCAAATTCCCATTTTTTGGTTCAAAGAAGACATTCCCAAGCACCATAGTTTTCTATTTATCACCCGTCAAAGTTGGACAACTTTTTGCTCTCAGGGCGCTTAAGAGACATCGACGTAGCCCGAGAAGGACCAAGACGGTTTGACAGTGGAACAACACCACCGATAGCATCTAACAACCCACCCAAACATGTGGGAACCATCGGTTTGGTACCACGAGGTTCCTATATTGTATTATTTTAAAAAAAAAAAAAAATTATCTCTAACATTGATGTTAATTGAAGGTTTTGCCACGTTTCATTCACTTCTACCACGAACAAACATGCAAAATATGGGAAGAATTGAGATATAATTTTATACAAAAACTAGATGCCCATTTTTAGATTCAAATGAGACATTCCCAAGTGCCAAAATTTGTTAGGTATCACCCGTCAAAGTTTGATAAATTTTTGCTCTCAAGGCGCTTAAGAGACATCGATTAACCGACGTAGCTTAAAAGGGCCAGGATGGTTTGGGTGCAGAATGTTAGAACTCGATAGCATCTAGCCAGCCACCCACCTAGATGTGTGGGAACCATCGATTCGGTGTCATGAGGTGCCCAAAGCAAAATACCACCCTAGATGCTCTCTCTCTCTCTCTCACTCTCTCTTTGTCTATTTCTCTATCTCACGCTCTCTCTAGCTCTCTCTCTCTCACTCTCCTCTCTCTTTCCTTCTCATTCTCACTTTCTTTCTCTCTCTATCTCTTTCTCATTCTCTCTCTCAAACTCTCTCTCTTAATTTCACTCTCTCTTCCTCTTACACTCTCACTCTCACTCACTCTCACTCACTTATAGTAGTTTAGTTACACATCCTCAACGAACTAAATCTTTCTACTACTCATTATCTCACATGTCATTTCTACTCCTTTAAGACACGATGTTCAACCTCATGCTCAAGATCATTTCTATTGTTATGATACTTTAACCATGAAGCTTCAATTTCCTCAAAGACTAGGCATGAAATAGGCTAGACTAGGAAATAGGTAATAAACTAAATTACCTTATTACAATCATACAACCATGTGCTCTCTTGTGAGGAATTAATTTGGATTCCAATCAAGCAAAATTTCTTCTTAACTTTTAATACCTTGTCTTAGCACTGTCTTTTAAGCTTGTTTTTAGAAAAATTAAGGTGCAGTTTTCTAATGAATCAGTTTCTTGAGACACTGCTAAAATTTTCAAATACCCTTTTCCATGTTTAGGAATATCCCCAAGTTTTATTACTCAATTATTTATATATTATGCCCATTTCATGTTTGTATGAGCCTAATTAGGCCTAGGCAGATGTAAACTTTGCTCCTTCAAAACTGTCAAATATATATTACTTCTGCAACCATCAAGCATCCTAATACTTTTTTCATTATGTAGGGGACTCTTCTTTGGTTATTGTTAGTACAAAATCACAAAGCACCCCAAATGAGTCGTCGGATCTACTTTTCTAGGGAAGACTCATTTGGTGTGATTGCATAACATTGAACTTCCCCAAGGTGTGGGACCTTGCGAATGGGAAAGCTCTCCAGAGAAGGTTGGTTCCTCTTCCTAATCTACCTACCACAAGCTATTCCAGTGCAAGCAAGCTAATCTAATCCTAATTTAACTTCCAAGGAGACAAGGAGAGAAAGAAAATGAGGAAAAACAGAGCCTACACTAAAACGGTGATACACCAGAGAAGGGAAATGTTGATCATCTACCCAGACTGCCATGAAACGAATAGAGGTGAGCAATGGAGAGGATGGATAAGCAGCATCATAGACCAAAGATCAGATTTCACACAGGAAACATTTCAACCCAATGAACACAACTCCCATATCTATAAATGAACGTTCAAAAGATGCACATATACCCTGCAATGAAGAGAGGCAAGAAGAAACAACAAGAAACGAGCCAAGGATAGACAAATGCATCACAAAAACATGTTTTTATTGCTCAGAGTTTACACAAAGCATCATTTACGGGAAAGAGGAAAAAAACACCATTCACAGAGCGGGGAGGAGGTTCAAACTCCATTTTTGACCTTGGGGAAGAAAAGAAGAGGGGAGGTAGAGAAGAAGAATGAACAACCCTTTACAATGAGCAAAGCTTTGGCATTTATATCAGAAATGACCCAAAAATAGAGGAAAAGATTGAAAATCTGATGACAGCTCGACCACCAGTTGTTAATGCTCCTGCAAATCCACCCACAATCTGCCAAATCTGGTTTCCCATGTTTGTTTTTGGCGTATTAGGGATGGAAGGATGGCAAATAATATCAAAAATGGGTAGTGGAAGCAATCAGATCCATTTTAATGGCATGAAATCCGTTTTCCTATTTTCCACCCACTAAGGCATGCAAAAATGATATTTTATGCTTCCATGGTATAGTGGAGGTCCAGAGCTTTCCAACGGTGTCGATTTGCAATATTTTGAGCCCCGAGTGGAAAGATATGCCCTTCGAATTTTGTGTTGAGTCTGTACAAATGGGTGGGAAAACAGTTTAAAGGTGGGTCCCCTTTTGATATGGGACACGTGGCACTCTTTGGTTGGCTAGGGATATGTGCTTCCATCTTTTCCTTTGTGCCCATTTTGAAAAAAGGAAAAATTTTACCTTTCCTCTCGACTCCCGCTTTGGCTTTGACTTGGGCTCAAACTCGACCTTTTCCAATTTTATTTTAGAGCCTACCTGAATCTGTCAAATAGATTTAAGACATGGATTCACGTGATATAAACATTTATTCTCTTTTTCTTCTTGTGGTCGTGGCTGATCCAATATTTTGCCTGGGGATGAAATATGGATAAAAATTTGGTGACTCATAGGGACATCTGCCTGCTAGATGAAGAGACTAGTGGCCTTGAAGCATCCATTGGGCATGGAGTCTGCCTAATAAACACGAAACTGATCTGAACTCTGAAACTCCAACCTCTGAGCCATTTGGAAACCCATTGAAACTTGGAGCTGATCTTCGCCAAAAACCATTACAATGCACTGTGCAAGAGCAAAACAATAGCACCAAAAACTATGTACAAAATGAAAATCATACATACCCCAAGTGGGATATGCAAAGTGTGCAAAAGCACTTCTTCTACTGAAAAAAAACCTACCTACTCTACTCTAACCAAGAGCAAAGGGAACTCAAACAAAACCTATTATTGATAGGGGGAAATAGCTTCCCTTCCTCAAAAATGGCAGCCATGCAACTGATTTGGCACTGAACATGGCTGGTTGGATGAGTGAAAAACTGATTACAAGCTGGTCTTCCACCCAAATCATCAAAGTATCAGCTGGAGACAAGACTAATACCTCTTTTAGTTGCTCTGCATTTGGATTGAAGAGGCATTGAAGTTGATCCTTGGCACTTTGCATATCATCCTCATGCCCTGAAATGGACATGACTAGTTTTGGCTTCTCCTTTGGCTCCAATGAAGCCAAATACCTGATTGGGCACGGTCGATCCTTTGAATGTGCCCCTTGTTTTGAGTTTCAACTCCAAGAATGGATTTTTCTTATGGACCTTCTTGGATGAATGGTGTGAGAGAGATGATGACATCCTCCTGCCTTTTTCCTTCCTCCTCTTTTGAAGAACATGGAAGATCAAGATCTTCCAACCTTGGTTCCTAGAGGGCCATTATGGAGTGCAGGATTTTGCACTTGAATATTCTCCTTCATGGTAGCAGGTTCATGTGCATGGAAGATGGATGGAGGATCAAATGATGTAATCTCCATGGGCTCCTCTTCATCAAAGCAATCTCTCAAGTCTGACAGATAGTCTACCTCCTTGTTGTCTTGTTGCAAGTGCTCTACCTCCTTCATGGTGTCCTCTTGATCTGCAACTTGCTCACCATGGTTTCTCTCTTCCTCAAACATGAAGTTTGAAAGATCAAACTCTTCTTCAACATCAAAGCTTGAAGGGGATGAAGTGGGAGGAAGAACTAAATTTTCCCATGTAGCTCCACACTTAGAGCCTCGAATCCGTATGGTCCTCCTCCATCAATCAAATCAGGCCCTTGAAATGAAAGCAAAAATTTTCAATGATGCCTTCTTTATTGAGTGGCCTCAAACACTGACGATTTGATCTCTCCCACTGCTCCTCTTCAATGGGGCTTGGGACTGATTGTTCCTCCTCTTGTTCTTTCTCTTCTTCTCTCATGAACTCGGCCTCAGCCACCATTGGTTCTTCAATATTGACCTCCTCTATTGGCTTGACCATCAAAGGGATCTTTGTAAACCCAAATTTGGCAGCCCAAATCTTCATATTGTTTGTCATTTATTTTCTATTGGGCTCCTCTTCTTGTTGTTCTCCTTGATTGGATTCTTGAGTCTCTTCCCAACATGGGCTTGGGAAAGCAAGAGGAGTAGCAGGTTGGGGTTCAACCATCTTTGCAATTGTTTGTGGTGGGAAGGGAGGTGGAACTTCTTGTTTGTTTGGAGGGGATGACTGTTTGGAAGGGAAAAGGATAGAAGAACTGAGATGAGGTGGAAGACTAGGAGGTGGAACTGTTTGTTTGGAGTGGATGATTTGTTTGTAAGGTAGTGTTTACACCTTAATTAAATATATGCTACGGAAGTGCATAACAATAAAAAGGATGTAAAGGTTTGTAATATGGGATTATTCTAATGTAATCAATTTATAATTAACCATTAATGCACTAATATTTGTAATGATTGATAAATGATAAACAATAGCTCAAAAACACAAGAGTAGAAGAAGACGTAGGTGTAAAACTCTAGAATAGAGAAGATCTAGATGTGCTAGATCTAGAAAAAGGAAGATAATAGATTGTAGATGTTTGGTTGTGAGTTTTAGAACTAGAAACTGAGAAGAGGAAGGACCGTATAATTTATATAAAGTCTAGATTTGAAACTATACATTCTTGGACCCTTTGCGATTAGGATTTGAAACTTCAAAATTGCTTCACTTGCTTGTAAATTCCCTTCATTGTATGTCGCTCTTGCTTGCACAAATTTTACATTACCTATAATCACCTACAACAAAGTGGAAACCCTTGAAGCCTGCAATATTTCTCAAATTGATGATAGAGCAAAGTGTAAAGATAAGCAAGTTACGAAAGATCTAGAGGGATATGTTAATTGGATTCCAAATGTAATATTTGTCTTGGCAAGGGAACATAATCAAGCTTGGCATTATAAAAGGACAAGTTACCATATTTTAGTGTCTACAGGTGCTTCCAAAATATTCTTGTAGTTATCTTCAATAATTTGAGGGAGAAATAATATTAAACTCTCAACGGTCATTCAAACTTAATGATATTTTGCATATCAACCAACTTTATTTGTAGAATAGTTATAAAGGCCCTTGATAGTGTAGTTTCAAACCATATATTTCTTGATATATGTGCTCCATGAGTTTTTACTGATAGCGTATGTGGGTCTCATAGATCCTCTTTGTAAATATATCATGTGATATTTTAGAAAGCATTTTCTAGAGATAGACATTCTTTATCTCTAAGAAATCAAAATGACAATATATTTTCTTACATATGTCACTAAAGTTATCTAGGATGATGTTTAGCCCCAACTAGTAATCATGATCCAGGGCATGAAGGATTGACTACATTTAATTCTAAAAAAATGTGGTCTCCTTATGTTGATTTTGGAACATGACCTTATAAGTCACATCTTTTGGGTCCTATTAAACATTGATAATTGTTCTTTTGATAACATCAATGTTAATGCATCTAATGATGTTACTAAAAGGGAAACTCTTTGGATTTGATAGTGGATGAATAGATAAAGGAACATTGGGTGATGTACATTTAATTAAATATGGTTGAGCAATAAAATGACAAGTTTACTCACTTTCCAATGTGATGGGTAGATAACAAGAGAGAACCTTAGATATATATGTGTAATAATTTTGGATTTTATGACCTTGAATGCTCGTGTCACTAAAATTATTATATTCGGTGCACTTGGCTATCCAGAAAGAGAATTTAAGTGGTTACATTGAGTCATGATATCTAATAACCTATATTTTTATTTCACTAGATATTTTCTCTTACTGTTTGAGACTTTACCAGATATTTTCCTTTCAAATCACCTATAAATAACATTTGTATTGAATGGATTTTAAGGCACCCAGAAATTCAATAATCATTATTTTTCATTATGGGCCCACTGTTTACACCCTAGTTAGATTACATGAAATATAATATTAGTGAAATATGTACACTAAATGTTGCAAGGATTAGATTCAATAAGTTATTATGATTAATTAACTTCCAACATTAATTACCAATATCATAACAACGAATTAATATTTTAAACTAGTGTACTAAACAAGATATAGACATGAAAACACAAGGATATGAGTGCACTTAACTGATTATAGGATGTTATGAGAATTTTTGGGTGTATATATTGTTGGAAAAACAAGATTTGGGACTAATGATGATGATTCATTTTTGGATTTGTGACTAGAAACTGAGCTTGTACGAAATCATACACTTCTACCATGACCACATCGTATGATCTTGACCCTTACATAAGTTCTTATACCTACTTGGATTAAGGGTCTAAAAATTCCTAAGATATTCACTTGTTTGTAATTGTATGTCACTGGAAAACTTTAATTTATTATCAAGTTGCAAAGCTCTATGAACATCCTGAATGAGGTCTCAAACCCTAACCATGGTGGGAGACCCTAATAAATAAACATTAGTTGGGTTGTGGGCACCATGTGTACTGCCTATGTTGGCACTACTCTGAAGAGTACTTAGCCTACACATTGTTCTCCATTTAGCATGTGACATCTAAATGAATGCAACTAGATTTGACAATGCTTGAGTTGAGTTTGGATCTTGCTAAAATACTTAGAGATGGGATCTTTGAGTGGTTGTAGATGAAATGGGTTGACTCCTTGACCCAGTAATAAAATTTGTACCTATAGTGATTATTTTCATAATGTTTGTAGATGTGTTATTGGAATATTGAGGGGGCTTGGTTGTCTTTTTCAAGTGTTGGAAGTGAGTGTATCAATGTAGTGCCATAAGATTTCTAGGTTAGCAAATGAGGTAGTGTTTACTTGCTTATATATGGTTATGTAAGTGATTTATCTAAGAAATGCTAACCCATAGAGATTAAAATACCCAAAAAGAATATGAAATTGAAATTAAATTTGGAGAACATGTTGGTGCAAGACCGAACAAGTCGGTGAGGACCGGATATAACATCCTGACCAAATTATATGGCCTTTCTGAGGGATGCAAAACATGCAATCTAAAGTTTGCAACTTTCCAATTGATGTTTGTCCATGTATTTTATGCATTGTACTCTTAGAAATCTGATATGACAATGTGTAAGGATAATCAAACTATACAAGATACCTCAGAATATGTTAAGTGGGAATGGAAAGGTTGTATTTATCTTAACAAGAGTACATTGTCAAAACTAACAATGTCAAAGAGTGAATTGCCAAATTTGAGTGTTTACATTTTCCCCCTTAAGTATGAAATGAAATTATATGCTTAAAGGAAAATAAAATTGAGTATGTAAACACACTTTATATTTTCTCGAAGTTTATTTTACAGAGTCTTGTTATGGTTAGTGTTAGCGTGCTTCATGATGAAACCTGCAACATAGAGTGTATTCAAATTCCATATTAAAGAATTGAAATTTAAATCAAATGTAAATTGTAACATGAAATATTTACATTTGCATAAAAATGAAATGAAAAGATGTAAACAAGGAAGGAATACACCCATTTGTTTTGTGGAGGAAGAGATTCCCTTTCTTTACTTGTACTTTAAGATTTGTATTGCTAAACTTCATTGAAGGATTGGGGACGATCAATCTTTAATTGTACCGAGGATAAACCAGAGTGTTAGGTGTATGCAACCCAACATGAAATGCAAGAGAGAGAAGAATAAGAGTAAAGTGTTGAAACACGTCACTAAGGAATAATACCAAGTATCAAAGTCATTAAACAACTTTGATATCGTCCCCTTTTAGTGTAACAGGAAAATAAGGACTACCTATAAAGAACTTAACCACTTTTATACCTTTCATAACCCCATGTACCACACAATTGTAGATGGATCTAGGACCGATTTTTTAAATAAGGAAACAAAGTAGAAAAGAGAATGAGTTCTTCCATGCCCTTCCTATGTGCCACAAAATTGAATATAAATTGTAATGTACTAAAATGAAGATGAAGGAAGGAGACTCGTGCCCCCAAGATTCTTAAAAATATAGTAGAAACTAAATGTCATGGTGAAGAAGTGAAATATTTCATGCCCCTGTAACTAATATAGATTGATTGTAGTGGGTCGAAACTATGCCAAAACTTGTAGAATCGTAGCTAAAATTATGAGACTGCTAAGAAATTTGGTGTAACTACTCATCAATGAAAACCATGTGAAAGGGATCAAACCGTACCATATGGTCTTGACCAAACTATATGTTTCTGAACTTGTTCCTATTTTTCAAATTTCAATGCTTGGATGTGTTTCTAATTACCTATATGCTTTTGTACATGTATGTTACTCCAGAATTCTACTTATGCCTATTATAGGTGTAGAATATACGTGAATGAATGCCCCCTCTTTTTAGGCATGCGTGAAAACCATATTGAACACTTAGCTCAAAAGAATATGTCTCCTCATGCACTAAAACTATAAGAAGCTATAGAAGAGTGTAGAATGATATGGAAGTGGTAACCTTGAATAACCTCTACGTACAAAAAGGAAGGTTTTACGCATGGTGGGAACCATGGCGCAGAATAAAAACAATGATAGAAACAATGGAGATAATAACAATAGTAGTATTAATGCATGTAGAAGAAGAGTAGTATAACAATATTAAATTTAGATGCAAGAAGTATGCTAACAATGTCACATAATATGGGTGAGGCCGTAAACATGGGATACCCACAACATCACAATACAATCAATGCTCATAGGCTTGTAAACAAGATAGGTATAAAGTCAAATGAGGCTCTCATACTACAACCAACCATTCTCTTAGCAGGAGTCACAATAGGAGTCCTCATTGTGCACCTTCATAGGGATCCCATAGAGAGGGATAAGCCATAGGTATTTATTGCTTTGAAACCATTTAGAGAGGGATAGGCCGTAGGTCTTTGTTGCTTTGAGAACATTTTTGGATATATATAGATTTTTTTGTATTTTCAACTCATAGATGAGTGTTTTGATCACACTTGCTAGAGTGTGACGACATTGTACACAAAAACTTGACATTGTTATATATACATATATGGACATATTTTTCTTGGCTCGACATTCTTGTAAGAGTTGACTTGGTCATGGTTTATCTCATATGTGAACTCTTAGATAGTTAGAATTTTTGATGTTTTTTATATGTTTTATGGATGCATACTATGGATGATTATGCAATGTGATAGAAAAAATGGTTTTTTATATGATTATGCACATGAAAAAAATTGTAATTTGGATACTTTGATTTTCAAGAAATATTTAACATTTATGTTTTATTGGCAAAATGTGATGAATGTGGTATGATAATAAAATAAAATCATTCCATTCTTAACTCCACGCAACCAATAAGATGTGAGGGCTTGTCACTGAGAGCCAAGAAGGACGTGAGTTGTATGATTTTAAGAATGAAGTTGGTGATAAGAAGATAATATTTTGACAAATATCCAATTAAAAACCTACAACTCAACCCGAAGTAAGGTCAACTAACCAATACAAAATGCATTTTGCTTGCAAGTTTGACTAGACTTAGATCTATGGATGGCCTATTGATTGACAAAATCTAGTTTTTAGGAACGACTCTCTTGTGACATACACATCTAGCTCATTTTCTTGGGATTTTCATATTTTCAAAGCATTTTTTATTTTTTAATTTATTTGCAAAATTTTTATTTATTGATAGGACCCCCCACGTCTTTCCGCATGCTTTAAATAAGAAGCATTGGCTCACCAAGGACAAGAGATAGGTGAGTAAGGGAAATTCCCTCCTTTCCCAACCTCATGCTACCAGTAGGAAGGATGGGCTCATCACCAAATATTGGTAGGGTAGAGAAGTGTAGTTTTATTTGTAAATGAAGTATTTATGGAAGAGGGATGTAAAGCCTCATATGTTTATTGATATGTAATAAAATCAAATTACAATATATGGGCTACAATACTTATAGGAATTGAACATCCAAGTACAAACAAAGAATTAAGTTGCATAGGTGAAACCGAAAACCATACAGAAATAATACAAACAAATAAGATGTTGAAACTATGCAACAAATTATCCTACGTACAGTTGAAACAGACTCACGTCAATATAATAAAACAAATATAAATGGTTATACAAACATAACCAAATAACATACAACTACCTAGTTACCTAAGTAACCAATAAGTTACGATAACAAACAATTACCTAAATAGTAAATGCATAAATTAACCTAGTAAACTTAGTTTACCTAACAATATTTTTGTATTTATTGGTTGTTTATCCTACTTTTTTGTTTTTGGATTGATTTTAGATTACACTTTTGGGAAGGAACACTTGCCCCTAATCTCAACCCCACGTAACCAATAGGATATTAGTGCTCACCACCAAAGGTTGAGATAGGTGAAAAAAGGATCCGGGTGAAATGTTTAGATTGTTTTGTTGTAAAAGATATTTTTAGGGAAAGATGTGACATCAAGAAGCTTCTAGAAAACCATGTTTGTATCTAGACCAAGGTTCAAAATGGAAGAAACCCTAGAGATGGATTTTATGGGTATCATTTTTTTCTCAAAATTCACTTTTTCCTTCATTATTTCTATCATGTTTTCACCTAAGCCGAGATCATCGACAGGAAGAGAAGCTATACCAAGGTGGTTACACATTCCTTGTGGTTCAAAGGGGAGAAGGATTAGTTCATCACTCTAAGAGCTTCATGATCTGCATTATAGTTTTGGTGGACACCATTTCCATGGATTTTTCTTTACCCTTATATGTCTTCGCTACCTCAAACATTTCCAAACTATTGACCTCGACTTTCAGAAAATTCTCACTGGTCATGACCAATTCCTTTGAGGGAAGTGGTTTGTTTAACTAGTTTATAGGGAGCTCATATTTTGAATGGACCCCTGGTTTCTTCTTGAGATTCTCCAGATGTATGTCAAAGGGTTTTGGATCCCCTTGAGAAATGAAGACCTTTCCCAAATGGAGAAATCTAACTTCTTGGAACAAAGTGGAAGGGATAGCCTTCATCCGGTGAATCCAAGATCTACCGAGGATCATTTTATAATTCATCTCTTTGTTAATGATATAAAACTCCATTAAATAGTTTTCGGCCCAAAGGAGATAGGAAAAACTATAATGCCATTTGATGTTGCCTTAAGACTGTCATACCCTCGCAACGTGTTTCTCATAGAGGAGCAATTAGTCTCCCTATATCCCAAATTCTACAAGAAAGAGAAGGGGACTACATTCACCGTAGTCCCATCATCGATCATAGCTCTCTTGATGTAATTTTTATTGACCCAAACTTACATATATAATAGGGGATCCTCTCTTCGGGCTATTTAAGCATCAGATGGCATCTTTCTTATATCAAAGACAAACTGGTATCCCTATCACTCTGTCGCGAAGGATTATGTCGAAGTCAACATGATTTATTTGAGCCCCAGGTGGAGGCATAACATGAATTAGGTGACTAATACCTAGTGCATTTAACAACACAGAACGATGCATAGGGGAATTCTTTAACAAATCTAGAAATAATATGTGAGAAAAGGTTTTGTTTAAATCCGAAATCAAATCATAAGCTCATATAGTTTTTGAGACTATAGGAATGTCATCTTGTGAGAGAGAATGAGTGGGAAGGGGTTGTGAAATGTACTCCCTCATCTGAGTTGTTGCATTAATCTTTGGTTTGACCTCTAACTCAACTAGTCCCAAAATATTTGCATTGTTGTTTGAGCCAAGGTTAGGAGCAACTCGAGAGTTATCAGAAGTTGAGGCCTCGTGATCATTTTTCCCAACAGGAATACCTTTTTTATGTTTTTAGGATTCACCTTAACATCTTTAGGATGCTTAGGGAACATGCCCCGATAGATGCCTAAGTTTGCATTCTAAGGTGCTACGGGTCCTGCATAACTTGGCTATGAGGTTGTTTCGATTTGCTAAAAACATGTCCACAAAGAGTTGCCTTTGATTTTCGGGGAGTCTTTGTATGAAATTGTTACAATCCCTACAATTTCTAGTGTCATGACCAATAACATGATGAAAACTAGAGTAAATATTGGGGTTGTAGTCTCTTGTCCTTTGATTCGATTTTTGTTGTTGATTATAACCCGATTGTAGTTTTGAAACTAGTTGTTATAATCAGTAATTCGTTGCCCCTTGGCTAGAGTTTTGGTATTGGTTTGAGCATTGGGTTTGAGTTTATTGAGGAGGGGGATGATTGACATCAATTTTACTTGACAAAGGAAAAAAATAGGGCATTTTTATTACCCAAGTTGTTATTGTTACTATTGTTGATACCATTGTTTGTAAAACCAACATTCTTTGCTTGGTTGGTAACACCATCCATGGTAGCGTCACAATTGTGATTCAAGACCTTATGTCCTTGGTTGTTGACTCCATTTTTTTGATGGTTTACATTTTTTTGATTAGGGGACACCAGTTTCCCATTGAGACCATAAATCTCACACCCACCTTTGTCGATAGTGTCTTAGTCGATTCAAACGCACCTTCCAATCGCTTCATAACTTTGGAAAAGAAACTTATGGACTTCCTCCTTGGTATCTCGGTTAAGTGAGTGAAGGAAGAGGTCACAAAGTTCCACTTGGTCCATGTTAAGTGCACTTACAGAGGAGTAAAGAACTTGACGCCATCTTTGGATGAAATGGGCATCTGATTCATTTTGCTCCTATCGTATATGCAGAAACTCCCTAATCCATGTACGTAGCAAGTTGTTCATGTCAAATTCTCTGATGAATTTGGAAAGAAGTTGTTTAAAGGAATGTATGGAAGCTTCCGAGTCCAATAATACCAATCTAATATAATTCCCTCGAGAGTCTTTGGAAATATTTTAGCTACTATAACATCCCAAGGAAGTAATTCCCTAATGGCAATAGCATAAACATTAATATGATTATTCAGATCTCCTTCTCCCTTAGATTTAGGAAGATCGGGCAATGGGCGTGGAATCATGACACCTCGTATGGTAAATTCAAGGGTTATTTTAAATACTCAGTGTAAGTACCCATTGCGTAGGATTCCACCATTGAAGCTACTTGATGAGGAGGTAGAGGAGGAGGAGTTGAATAGGCTACATTGTAAGCATTGGTCGTAACATATGGAGTTCCTTGATACAATGTATAAGGATCAGGGAAAGTGTACACGTCCATCTGAGGGGATTTTGAGTACATATTTAAGTAAGGAGGAACAACACTAGGATATGGACCCGTGGGCATGAAACAAGGAACGCCGCATTACTCGAAGGAATGGCATTTGAGAGTGCACTTCAACCAGACTGTTATCACCAAATCACAACACCCCATGAATTGCTAGCATGTGAATGGGGCATTGTATGATTGGGTAACATGGGTACCACATTTCAAGTTGTGGGACTTGTAGGTTTGAGGTGGACCTTTGGAGAAATTTTGCTTCATCTTCCTAATCATAACACACTAATCCTAATGTAATAAAAAAAGCTAACTAAACCTATAATAACATTCCAAGGGGACATGGAGAGAGATTACATAAAATAAAACCTACACTAGACGTGGTGATGCACCAAGAAAAGGGGGTGTCAGAAAAATTCCCAGTCTGCCAATGAAATAGGATGAACTTGGAGAGGATATACTAAGTATTAAAAACCACAATACATGCATCCACCATTCCCAATTAAACACAATAACTTCCAAAAATTGAAATGGAAACATTGGGTTGCACAATATATCTGCAAACATGAAGAGAGGAAAAATGAAAGTAGTAAAAACATTGCAAGGATAGGAAATTAATCACAAAACATTATTTTTATTACTCCAAGCACATGCACAATGCATCATTACAGTAGGAAGAGGCAAACTCTACCATTACAATTTTCAAAAGGAAGGCTTAAAATCCTCTAAATTCACAATAGGTCACTTCAAAAGAAGAGGGGAAGCTTGGAAAAAATTTCTAACTCCTTGAAATAATGCACCCTTTTAAAATTTATAACTTTGTTGAGTGTGTGAGAGAAAAAAGGAAGAAATCCTAAAATCTAGGCATGAATGTAGCAAAACAAGTGAACCATGTTGCTTCCTATCTTTGTCCTCTAACATCCCATGCTTACTTGCATCACTGCAGTAACCGAAGAAAACTCCACCATGCCATGCCTCATAAATTCAAATTCTTGCCTTTGGTTATAAAATAATATTTTAATAAAAAATTTAAAGCCACCTCGACCTCTTGGTGGGACCCCTTAGGTTAAAGAATACATGGGGGGTTTAAGCTAGTTTAGTGGCTAACTCGCCAACCATTTCACCCCTATCTATCTCTTTGAACCCTGCTTACGGATTGGGCGAGCCATTCACTTTGCATGGCGAGTTCTTCGCATCTTTTAACCACCTACTTTTAAGTTTAGTTGGTCTCCTCAACATGTACCCTGAGCTCTTTACAATTAGCACTTCATGCCTTAACTCCACCAACTCCCCCTATGTTATCAAGCCATCTCGTCGTCACGTTGGGCCCCCCTGAGTGATTTGCTTCGTCTCTTCCAAGTCGGCCAACTCGACCTTGTTCTCATCATCTCCACATGACTTTGATTCTGATTTACATTAACGTTTTCACCAACTGTTGGTTCCCAAGGTACCTCACCAACTAGAGTGACATTTGACCCACCCCCAAGATGACACCTTGATTAACCTTTCCGAGTTGACAAGCCCTTCCACCAACTCCTCGATGACCCCACTGAATACCTCAGGTGACGTTTAAACACGACTACCAAATGCATTGACCAAGAACGGCCTCGGTCTCGACTCACTATACACCCTCCATCACGAAACTCAAAATTGAGTTTTGGGCTCTGCACCACCCTCAATAGCTCACTTGCGAGAATCCCGACTCACCATGAATATGAAAATCAAAGTCTAAAATTCATACTTCAGGGTTTTAGAGGTTGAGCTTGATCTTGCACAAAACCACCCTGCTAATCTTTGACATCGTGACTTGCAAAACTCCGACATCCAAACACCCTGGACTCTAAAAAAGTCTCGTTCTCCAAATCTCATCCCCCTGTGTGACCGGAGTCCAAAATCGAGCCATCCTCACATCCCATGTTGCAACGTCTTTGTCGATTTGCTTCATTGATTGACATGTACGCTTCATCCATTGGGCACCAATGAGCTCAAAACCAAACTAACATATGTGCTCCTGCATTGAGCCATTGCTTGCTTCACCAACCCATGCTCAACTTGCCCAAGCCTGCTATTAACTCAGCTCCAATATTCGAGCCCCAGGGAAAGCCCTTCTAAGGCTCACTGCGACGCATTCCTGACATTTTCCTTACCGACATGACCCCTTCAACCCTGCCAACCTTCAACGCTCCAAATCTAGCTGGTACGAGCTACAATGGAGCTTACTTATGTATTCCTTTGAGATTTTTTCAAGTGACTCCCCTTGAACTCTTTCGACATCATGGCTTCTTTTCCTGGTAACACGGCCGACACGAGCCAACCCTCGAGCTAGATTTTATGTCACACAGCCCTTCAACCTCAGTGGCTTGTCCATGTCCGAGCTCCTCCGATGATCTCGACCCTACATGCTCCTGAAATCGACCTCTGAAGCTCATTTCCTCACTGAGCATCTGACTTATGTTGAGCCATTAACTTTCAAACCCCATATTGCGATGCATGATCACGTGCATGGATTGACAAGTCATTTCATGCAGAGCACCTCGAATACTAGGCCCAAGTCAATATCCATAACTTTCCCTCGACACCCTTGTTTCTGCATCATCGTGACCCTTTCATGACATCTCGTTCTATGTGTAAATCACACGAGGCACCTTAAACCACCCAAGGCACCTTCTACGCATAGTTCAACCGTTGAGCTTCTCACATTAGACCTCGCGCTTGAGTATAATTGGATTCCCTTTTGCACTTCAGCCCGACCCTCAAGAAAAATTATCTCATCGAGTATTTAGTATTTAGGGACTCGACCTTTCATGCATGTATGTTAACTTATCGAGATGTTCTCGGCTCATGGCCCTTTTTGTACTCTAAATATGATCTTGCCCTGATTTATGAACTTTTTGGATCTTTCTTGAAAATGGGGAGGTAATGGGAGCAAAATAAGACCCTTTAAACATGATTTATCAATTTTTATCATTTTTCATTCTTGTTGGCTAGAAGTGGGCCCACAGAGGCCAGTTTTCTCATTCGATCGAACTTCGAGCCTCCAAAACTCAGAAAAGAGAAGAATAGTCCAAGATGATCCTAAATCTTCCGGAGCACCATAATTGTTCCCTAAACACAAAATTTACCTAAAATGTCCCAATGTTTCATGAAGGCCTATCCGGTCCCAAAGTCCAACCTACCCTCATTGTCTATTTTTTCCGGGGTAAAAATGGATAACATTTTTGGTGACTCGCAGTGACATCTGCCTACTAGATGTGGTATACCAATTACCTAAAGCCTTCATTAGGCATGGAGTCAAACCAATATCCTCATGACCTGATTCGAACCTCGAAATTCATGTCTCCGAGCTACCCAAATACTGCTACATCCTAGACTTGGAGTTGATCGCTACTCGTAATTTCCCAACTTTCATAAGAAATTCTTAGAATTCTCACGAGTGGAAAATTGTTTTGATCTCAAATCCTTGCTTGTTATCATTCCTTCGCAAACTGACCTACATGATGAAGGATGATATAATGAAATTGTCCTGAAATCTGATATTACCAAGTATGAAGTACACTAAATCTAACGATTGCTTGGCATGCATAGCACACTACAGAATTCAGAGTAAATCACTTGTTGGTTTTTGACATCATGGAACTTTATTAAATTCTAATTTTCCCTTCTTCTGAATATTCCACCTCCGAAACATTATGCGATAACAAGAAAAAAATACAACACACACAACATACAAAACTAAAAATCACACACGCTTCAAGTGAAACATGTTGAGTGTGCACATGTACTTGTTCTGCTGAAACAAAACTACTCCTACCCTACCCTAACCGGAGGCATAGGTAAGCTAAAAAACCCTACAATTGGTTGTGAAAAATAGCTTCCCTTCCTCACAATGGAAAACCATGCAAATGATTTGACAATGGTCATGACAGATATTGAGAGTAAAAAACGAAATAAGCCCAATTCTCCACTTGGTTCACCAAGGCATCAACTAGAAAGAGAATGCATGCCTCTTTTAGTTACTCTACATTTATTTTATAGAGGCATTGTAGCTGATCCTCGGGACTGTGAAACTCACCCTCACATTCTGAAGTCAATATGACTGGTTGTGACCTCTCCTTTGGCTCCATATAAGCCAAATACGATTGGGAAAGATCGACCCGTTGAATTTTCCCCTTGCTCCGAATTCCAACTTCAATGATGAATTCCTTATGCAAACCTTCTTGAAAAGTGGGGTTATCTGTGAGATGATCTTGGCTTTGTTTCTCATCTACAGACAACTGATGTTATACCTGGATGAATGGTATAGAAGTGGTGTCTACTTTGTTCCCCTTTCCTATTTTGACAACAAGAAGTTCTTACGTAACTTGAGCTCCTTAGGATTGCTTGCAGCCTCTAATGGAATCAATGGTGAATTATTGCAAGTGTTTGAAGTTTGTTGCTACCCTAGGGTTTCTCCTCTTCCATTTGAAGACAAAATTAACCTACATATCTAATCTCCTCACCCAACATGAAACTTGCAAGGTCAAATTCTTCCACATGCTCCTAATGACTATTACGAACAACAAGGTCTTCGAGGATATTCTCCTCCATCACAAGGTTATTAACTAAATTAGGTTCCAAAATCGAGAGCAAGAAACTCTCGATGATGTCATCTCCATTAAAGGCTTCAATATCTAACTTATCTTCTTCTACGTGCTCCTCTTTTCCTTCGTCCAACAAGAGACATGGAAGACTCTTCATTTTTCACATGTGCAAAAGATCCAACTTCTTCCTCCATGGTGTCCACCGGATTGACATTTTGTTCACCCTAATCTTCTTCCTCCTCAAACAAGAAATTTGAAAGATTAAACTCATCTAAAAAACAAGAATTTTGAGAAGATGAAGAGGGAGAATAATTTCAAACCTCCTAAATGACCTGATCTACATTCAAAACCCTTGAATCGAATGGTTTTCCCTCATGGCTTGGAGCTCTTTGTGGCGGCTGCAATTTTTGATGATGCTCTTGGCAAGTCAATGCAATCTTTTAGAAATGTTACAAGCTCTAGACATGCAGGAAACTAGGATCATTGCATTCATTTGAAATACCTTGAACTTATGAGAGCCTTTCTACCTTCACTTGCACATGCTCCAATATTTGATTTGGAGCCAACTCTTTCTCTTCTACAACAATCTTTGCAACTTGTGGTAAATCAAAAATTTCCATAAACATTATGCCAACATATATGTTGCACTCCGAACAAATAGGTTGCCAATCTTCATCCTTTTATACTTTTTTTTGTGCAAATTCAGTCTTTACTACCTATTCTTGAACTTCAACCCTGGTTGGAGGTTTAATCATGAGCATAATTTTAGTGAAATTAAATCTTGCAGCCCACTCCTTCAATTTTTTTGCAAGATCTTCCTTGCTAAGCTCCTTAGCCTTCTCCTCCCTTTTACTAAGTTTCTGATTTTAGTCTTCCCAAAATGGATTTGAGAATGCAAGAGGAGGGGTGGGTTGGGATTCAATTGCTTCTTTCATTGTTTGAGGTGGTGGAAGAGGTGTAACTTCTTGTTGTTGTGGAGGGGAAGGAACCTTAAAAGAGAGAAAGGGCAGAAAATTCAAGGTGAGATGAAAGAATAGGAGATGGAGAAGTGAATTCCATAATGGGGGCAACAACTAGAAAGTTAGGATTATGGGGTTCAAGTTGAGATTGCATGGATGGAGACATGGGAAGAGGGTTGTGAGGTGATAATGTAGGGATTTCCCATTGACAGGATTGACTAGCATTATATTCATAAGTTTCCCTCTTCTTAATCCATTTTCCAATTTCAAGCAGTGTTGTAGTTATCCAATGGAGATTTTTCTTAGGATTAAAATCACCTGGTATAGAGCCAGTCCAGGGGTATGGAATTATGAAACCAATCTGGGCTACATTTTTCATTTCCTTAATCCTTATTTGCACCATGTTATACTCCAACTCTTGAACCTTTCTTTGCAAGTAGCCTTCTTCAGGTGTAGGATAGCTTCTAGAATCTGTATACCATTTTCTCAACAACTCCAAAGTTTGGTGGATGACCAAACTGATTTGTATCTTGCTCATGTAGATATGCATACTCAAACTAATTTTCATCATAAAATTGATCTGGGGATGGATTATAATATCCTAAAGATGGATAGCATTGTTGTTGCTACAAGTGGGAATTCTACAGTGGGAATGAAGTCATGATTGCACAACTTCATGAATGGAAGAAAATGAAGAAATGTGGAATGAAAAATGGATGGAAAATGGGTGAAAATAAACTCAAACCCTTATGCCAACTCACCGATGACCCCATGAATACCTCAGTGCAACGCTAGACACGAATCTACCAAATGCGTTGATTGAGCAACTCCGTCTTGAATCACAATACACTGCCATCCTAAAACCCAAAATTTGGATTTTAGAGTTTCGTGTTCAGACCACTCCAATAGCTTGGCTGCCAATAATCCTTGACTCATGATGATTGCGAAACTGAAGTCCAAAATTCAGACTTTGAAGTTTCAGAGGTCGATCTCGATCTTGCACGAAACCACCCCGCCAATCTTCGACGTTGTGAGTTTCAAAACTCCGACATCCAAACACCCAGACTTCAAAAATGGCTCGTTCTCCAAAGCTCATCCCCTATGTGACCAACGAGTCTCGAATATGAGCCATCCTCACATCCCATGTTGCAATGTCTTTGTCAAGTTGCTTCATCGACTGACATGTACACTTCATCCATTGGGCACCAACGAGCTCAAAACCAAACCGACCTGTGTGCTCCCAAATCAAGCCATTACTCACTCACCAACCCATGCTCGACTCACCTAGGCCTATTATCGACTCAGCTCCAATGTTTGAGCCCCAGGCGAAGCCCTTCCAAGGCTCACTATGACGCATTCTTGACCTTTGCCTTGCGAACGCAACCATTTCAATCCCGCCAATGTTCAACGCTCCCAATCTATTTTACACAACCTACAATGGAGATTACTACATATTTCTTCGAGCTTTTACCAAGTGACTCCCCTTGAACTCTGTCGACACCATGTGTTCATTCCCTGGAAACTCGGTAGACACGGGACAACCCTCGAGCTAGATTCTACATCGCACAACCCTTCAACCTTTGTGGCTCGGCCATGTCCGAGCTCCTCCGATGAGCTAACCCTACATGCTCCTAAAACTAACCTCTCGAAGGCTCACCTAAGCTCATTTCCTCGTTAAGCATCTGAATTATGTTGAGCCATTAACTACTCAACCCCATCATGCGATGCATGATCACGCACATGGCTCACCGAGCCATTTCCGCAATGCACCCGAATACTAGGCCCAAGCCAATCTCCATAACTCACCCTTGACTCCCTTGTCTCGCATTGTTGTGACCTTTTGATAACAACTCATTCTGCATGTATAGCTAGAACCACCCGATGTACGTTCCTCCACAGAGTTCAACCATTGAGCTTCTCACGTTGGACCTCGAGCTCGAGTATGACTGGCTTCCCTTTTCGCACTACGGCCTGGACCTAAAAAAACATTAACTTGTCGAGTTGTTAGGGACTCGACATTTCATGCATGCATGTCAACTCGCCAAGCTACTCACCGAGCTATTCTCGGCTCATGGCCCCTTTTTCCCTCTAAATCTGATCATGCCCGATTTATGAACTTGATGGGCTCTTTCTTCAAATTGGGGAGGTAATGGGAGCACAATAAGATCCTTTTAACATGATTTTATCAATTTTGATCATTTTTTGCCCTCATTGGCTGGAAGTGGGCCCGCAGAGGCCAATTTTCTCATTTTGATTGAACCTCGAGCCTCCGAAACTCGAAAAAAGAAGAATAGTCCCTAGATGATCTCGAACCTTCCCAGAGCACCGTAATTGCTCCCTAAACACAAAATTTACCTGAAATGTCCTAAAATGTTTCATGAAGGCATTTCTGGTCCCAAAGTCCAATCTACCCCTATTGTCCATTTTTACCCAAGGGGAAAAATGGATAACATAGCCCTTGCATGGGATAACCATGAGACGGATGAGGACCCATCCCTAGTGTGTTAGATCATGTGAGGAGATCACCTAGATTCGATTGGAATGGATAAAGTTTTTACACAAGATGTTGAATTGGTTGTGTGTTGGTAGGGGTGTATCCCTTATTGTTAACATGATACCCCATGTTTTTCGCCATTGCATAATTAGGTGGTGAAGTTTGGGCACTCTCTAGTTCTCTAATCCTCGATAGTAAGGTATAAATAATGGAAATATCTTAAAGGGAATATGATAGCTAATCTCATATAGATTTATGGATTACAAAAGACAATCGATCTAAATATAATATGCTTTATGCTTTATACGAAAATATGCATAAATCTAAAGTAGTAATCTCAACAATAATCTAAGTACTAGTGTGATAGAAACCTATTATAAGAAAATACCAATTGTCATTTTCCTTGGAAAAGAGTGGGCCCTTGTTCCTCCCTTGGACTTGGAATTAACACTTCAACACAAGTTGCTTCGCAAATATTCTAAGATTTTATTGATTAAAAATTTGCTATTATAGAGCAGTCCTTATTGGACTTATGATGTTAATGTATGTATATATTTGGATCACCTGCAAGATGTATAATTCGATATAGAATATCCAAATCAATGTTATTAAATAAATGGGCTTACCTTGCCATTGAAAAAGGGATATTCATTTTATAAAAGATGAAATCATTGTTCACTATGTGTTAACCATGTGGCATACAACTTGTAGACACTAAAATATGCACTTATTACTATTGCATTACACTTTTAGTATGTTATTATATACATGATTTCGAGAAATAAGATTAGACATTGTCGACACAAGTCCTTGTTTTATATTGCTTTTGATTTATTTGATTATGACTCATCCTCGCCTCCTCCTCATGGTTTTATGGATTTCTTTCTCTGGTTTTGTCTGTAACATGGATCCTTATCAATATACTTTGATTGTTTGTTTTTCTAATCTTTCGGACCAAAGTGTACAAAATGGGACATAGTGGTTGTGTCTTTATGGACCATATCCTACGCTTTCGGCCCCGCTTGTTTTCTTCCAAATATTTTTATTAGGCATCTTCGTCACTCTTTCCTTATCGTATTTTCCTCTTGGAGTCGACTTTTTGTGTCACTAGTGTCAAAATTTGAGAAAAGGAACTCATATATATATATACTTAGCCTACCAAGAGAATTAAAGAGAAGATTATCACTATCTATTATCAATGTTTGAGCACAAAAAGAAAACTAAGGACTACATTTGGACTACATTATCACAACATAAGAAGAGCATATTTTTTGAGTTCCATACCACACATACATTATGGGCAAAGTAGTGTAGACCGTTATTTGGTGTGACACACACACGGAAACACATAGCTTCAACGAGACACAATTACAATCGCAAACACACCAGAACTATATAAAGTCTGAAATATAATGCAACACTCGATTCAATCACAATGAGGTGACCACCAAGGTTAGTCTAACTCAAACATATGCATTATTTTTAAGGATAATGTGTGCTTGAGTACTATGCATAGTAGTTAGGGTTTTATTTTGAAGGAACATGTGTGAAGATAAGAGTTTCAAGTAGATTCAAAGCGATGAAGGTGTGTATCAGGGAACAAAGAACCAGACTGCGCAAGAATCAGATCCACACCATCTAAAGGGACGAGAGTGTACAAAAGAGCCATAGTGCCCATATACCTTGGCCCATGTCATTGACTTTGGTCTAGGTGGCTTCGCAAGACAGTTTCATAGACAAAGGCTTCATCAAATCGGTTCTAGCTCTTTGTTTTCATCAACTTGATCCAGATCAACACACAAACTAGAATATCAAACGAGTCACTCTATATTCCCTATTGCGTTGGTACTTTGTTTCATTAGATGTATCGTTATTTATCTTTTTCATGTATTGTCATGATATTGTTGTAATCAACTTTGGAGACTAATTGATTAGAACAATTTACAATAGGTTACCAACCCCTATAATTTAACCATTTAGGTTAAATCACAACTCTATAAGTTAATTGTGTTGATACGACTTCTACAATGGGAGTGAGGGGTAAAGTGTTAGGTTTTATAAAAGGCATTAAGACATTAAATTTTTCTTTTTTTGATATTTTAATGCATTTTATGACATCGTATGACAACCCACAAAAATAAAAATGTTTCAATGTTTCCCTTCCAATTGCCCTAAAACATTTTTTATTTCTTTGCAAACACTGTCCAACATATATACAAGTGCGGTGCGTGGAGTGTTTGTCAAGGAAGCACACTAACTACGAATGATTATTTCCTATTGTTATTGGTTAACGTGATATTAATTCATCTTCTTCGTTTCTATGCATGTCTTGCAAATTTGTAAGGTTTTCAGGGGGTTTTGTTGGGGATTATCGACCTTTTCTACATTCCCTCCATATTTCCTATAGACAATGCCTCCATTAAGATACATTAATGAAAAGCACTTATTTTCTATTTCAGCAATGCTAATGTTATGTAAAACAACCAATTAACGAAGATATATCCCACATGGAGGAGCGAGGGAGTAAAAGAGGAGGGAGGACGGGTACAATTGAAAGGGAATGAGATGTGAGAAAGCATACCTTTCTCGGCCTTTTGGCTAATAAGATCCAGTGTAGTATCTGTTCTTATCAGTTTAATATCTGATACGTGGTTCAATGAAGCACACGATATTAAATTTATTTCTTTAGGGGAAGGCTCAATACGGTAGCTTGCTATCAGGGCCTTCATGTGTCGCTTCTGTATTGCACTAACGCACAACCCCCAATTCAATTCGTAAAATTGCTTTCATTTTCTGGATCTCAACCATGAAAACATTTACTGTTCATGTGCTCGCATTTCATGACAGCATTAACTTATCCAAACGGCAATGGGCTCGTGAAAACGATCATCTCCCACGCATATCTCTGATTGTGCATCCTCTTGGTAGCTTTACTCTCTCTTGCTAAACGGAATCTGTGCATTTTGTGAAAATGAACTGGGTAAGCTTCAGTGCAGCCCAAGACTTGAACTCGTGACTCTTTCCTTTCAATTCAATCGCCCTTTGTAAAGCAAGTTGGATTTTGATGGGTTTAGGGGTCTACAGATCTCATTCAATTCAGTCGCACATAATTACAAACCTGTGACATTCAACTCATTTAGAATGCATTCTAATCTTCTATGTAAATGATTACAAAACAAGTCGTTGCAGTTGCATCACCATATAGTTATAATCACAGGATTAAGTGAAATCCATGTCACCTCTTTCAAAGTCTGCTCTCAAAGTTATGCATCTCAGCACAAGACTCTACAAACTTTTCTTCACTAAATTCTTGCACGCTGCTGTAATACAACCTCGCGACTTTTAAGGATAAGTTCATCTATTGATAAAAATGAACGAACTTCTCACAAAAATTCAGGGGACATGTACGAAGATTCAAAGGAACAACATGTGTTCGCATATTCACCGCCCCAAGAACTTACCTAAGAATTGTTTTAGACAAGTATTTCGCTATAAGGCCTTACATACCTGTTAGGATCACCATTTTCCTTGCAAACATCACATTCCATTAATTCCCATTTGAAAAACCCCTTTCCATTATGCTTTGGAGAATGTCCATACCATAGTGCAAAGCTCTTATTTGCCATCGTTGTGAATATGCTAGCTAAAGTTTTGGGGTTGGGGTTTAAGCCCACCAGTGGCGCTTGTTTAAAAGCTTGCATTGCTTTTTCAACAAACCCATTATGTGCATATCTACAATCATTGCAGTCCATGATGTCGCCTTTCTCCCAAGCATTTGGTTGACTATAACATCGTATAGAAATCAAGTGCCATTGTGCTTTTGGTGGACACCCTTACTCTGTTGCAAATCTCTAGCGTGGCATGGGTTAAGAGTACACAAGCAAAGGTATTACCAACCACCACTCAACACAAATAACGAAACAAAATTAATTAATAGAAAAGAACACCCAAAACAAGATTGTTTTTTAAATTTTTCTTCAAAACTTTTGAGTGTCCAAGTCAACATCAACGATAATAGAGTATAGTGGGCTCACTCATTACAATATTGAATTGATCTATCAAAGTCTATTAGTATTGGATCCCCATTTGGTTTCAGGATCAACAAGAATCAATCTTTGCATTGAGGATCCTCCAAGCTTGACAATATATTGCATCTTAGATCCTTTATTGATTATTGTGATTCAAACTTACTCACATTTGGTAGCTCCTCACACCAATTTTGGGATCACCGAACTTTGCATCTTCCCTTCAATCACCCCACCTTTTCTCTTTACATGTGGTAGATAAACATTGCATTGGTTGACTCTCCAAACAACTATATCTATGCAGCTTACATGTGTCAACATGCATCAAGATATGGTTTGGAATCTCTTCCAATTGTCCTTGAATGACATTCATCAATTCAACTTGATTGCATGTACTTAGATTTGTTGGCTCATTAATAAATTATAATCTTTAAACTGATTTACTAAATTTTAATCTTCAAATTGGTTGACTAAATTATAATCTTCAAATTGAAATGTTTCTTTTATATTACATTGGATGAGTTAAAGCATCGAAGGAGGACCCAAAAACGTAAACAAAAATTATTTTTTCTCTTTTCCTAATTCCTCAAACAATAGTTATGTTGATAGACATTTCCAAATGGGAGTCTCAATGGTTGTGCCTAACATGCATCTAGAAAATGGAAGGTGGAGGTTCTTTGTTGGTGGTCATTGAAAGAAGGCGTTATTAGGAATGTTAATAACCCTGATCGCTACCTTAATCACTCAAGAGAAACTCTTATAAAAATATGCATGAAATTGGTGGCATAAGGAACCTTAAAAGCAAAGTGTCCATATCTAACATATGTAGAGTTTGAATTGCCTTGTTTCCCTAACACAATGCCCTCTTTCTCCCTCAAGAAATTGACAAAATCGACACATGTTTCATATTTCCTGGACAATTTCAAATAAGTTTCCCGCAAGATTTTTCCTACCCCTACACTTCTCCTCTGTCACAAACCCCTTCTTCATCACCACTCTTCCTTCTACAATATTTCCCTCCCTCAAATTTAACTTCCTCAACACATCCCCTTCGACGTCTCCATTGCACTTTGTTTGTGTCCGATTGCTAGTTACATATAAACATTTTAATTGGTGAGGCAATGGGAAACAGGACGGGAAGAGCGATGCCTACATTCAATCAATTGATTCGTCATGGTAGGGAGGAGAAACGACGCACAGACCGTACCCGAGCTTTGGATCAATATCCTTATAAGTCGAGAGTTTTTACAGAAAAATTACAACCGCAAAATGGTCCTACAACTTGTTTTTGAAAAATATACAAAAACTGCTTAGAAATATTACCATAGCAGATACTCATCAATCTAAACGGGCAGGAAGGAGCAAGCGCATCACACTGGAAATCTCCACTCCTTTATTCTCAGGTGAAACCCTTTGTGTGTATATATACATATATATTGTGTTTTTGGTTTATTCATTGATGGTCTATTTATGTTTCTGTATTAATTTTCTTATTCTGATTTGTGCTAAATTTTTGAAGGACCTGTAGATGTTTCAGTAGTACGTCTACTTTCTGTAGGTGCATAGGATACAATCAAATGTTTAGGAACAATTCTTGTAATGGGTTGTGTTTATAACGATATCAATACAGAGAGATTTTAGTGGAGAATTGCTATTACCCATTAGTATTTGAGAATTTATTAGAGGAAAAATACTGGCTATACCCTAAAAGTCAAGGAGCTGTATGTGTTATAGCGTTAGATGACGGTTCAATAATAATGAAGATACGAAGGTTTGCGTACGAAGCTGCATTTCATTGAAGACCGGAAAAAGACATTTGGGTATCTTGTGTTGTCAAAAATGGGTGAAGTCTGGGAGAAATATTTAGCAAATACTTTTCGCAAACATTCTATACATATGTGGCACGAAGAATGAAAAACAGTGAAGTTAAGGATCCTTTTCCTTCGAAAATGTGCCTTGTTTCAAGAATTGAAGCAATGGAAAACTATTACTTTGCTCAATCATTGTGTAAAAGGGTTTGATGTCAATCAATTTGTTTCAGAAGCATGTTAGCAAAGAAAATGGGATTTGCATTGAAGAAGGTTTGAAGTTTGTAGGTTCGATTATACCCTCACATTGGCATAGAAAAGATCTTACAGCTGGGAATATAGTGGGAGAATCGTTACTAAAATCTGATCGCTGCTTGTTGGGGTGGGGAATTAATGGGAGAATTGTTTTTACAAATTTGCTCACTGCTTGTCTGTTGGGCTGTGGAGGGTTTACAGCCACAATGACCCAGGTTCAAATCTCATTGGGTCTTCTGTCTGTAATCATGGGTTTGTTCCACTCTGAATACATGCGATGTGTTTTTGTGTGCGTATTTGTTCTTTGTGGAGTTGAGTACCCTCTTTGATATTTAAAACATGTTTACGAAATTGTTAAGTGTTATCTATTTATTATACTAAAAAGTCAATAGAGTATGAATGGAAGCACTTCAAAGTTTAGAGATGAACACTGTTACTAATATAAGCATATTTGGACCCTGGCGGAGGGTAGAGGAGGGACAGGGGATGGAAGAAGGTGCAAAGGAGGATTCTTATGAGTATCCCCAAAATCCTAGGGGTGATATTAGAACAGGAATGTCGTGTGGCAATGAGGACGGGGTTGGGCAAAGAAGGGGCGGGGACGTGTCCCTGTGGAACATAGGATATTTGTAAAGAAGAATGATAATTACTTGCTCAGATATCTTAAATATATTTATCTGAAAAATGCTGAGATGTATCAATCTTGAGGCACCTATCTTGGATTTGTCACATATTTTCACCTATTGAAGGGTTCCACATTGATTAATGACTCCATCACCTTCTCTGCAAATTTCCGCTGACTGGTGATGGATGGCTTCAATCTAGCTGCACCACTGCGTTTGGCTTGAAAAAATATTTCCAGGGCAAAAGATGAGGTTTAAAACTCCACTGTATGCCAAAGATATTGCGATTTTTTGATCACCTTCGCCAACCAAGAAGAAAAACTTCCCTATGATGGTCAAATGGACATCAAATTTAAGGTCCGCCAATTTTTGACATACTCGATGGCAAGATTACACTCGCTCTTCTTGCTCTTCTAATCTATCAATGTAGGTTATGGCTCTTGGCATAGTAAAATGTACTGACGATGCATTGGAGTGGTAAAATAGCTAAAATTTTACAGATACAGGTAGGCACCAAGGTGCTTACCAAAACCATAAAGTATACTGTAAGCATCATTAGGTTAGATTCACAGCTCTCTGATTGAAATAAAAATGTGCTAGAGAATAAATAGACCAAGCACAATTTGGAAACGGTTCGCGTTTGATAAGGCTGCAATACCATGTTTACACAAGATCAACGTAAATTGTTAGATTTTTGAAAGGCACATATATTCTATGATTCCCCTGCAGATCTGATAAGGGCACTCCTCTAGTGAGAACTGTCTAGTTTCATGTTGTGACTACTTATCTGATCACAAATCCCAAGAAGAAAAATAATTCATAGGGACAGAGGCAGGGGAAAGTTACACAGAAAGTAGGAACAATCGATACCAGTACAAGGTCGAATTGCCATGCCATGATGCCTGTCAAGAAGGAAGCTACTACTTGAAAACCCGGGAGAGGTTACGTGTATCTGAGTTATTCTTATTACTAGATTACAAGAATTAGTTTTGACATGTACAAAGTTGTGAAAATTACCCTGTATTTGAATAATATAAGCATGTATAGCTGAAACTTCAATCTGAAGCCACTGATGTAAGCTATCCCATGTAGCTCAAGTGTGCAGCTGTTAGTATGCTAAAGTGGAACAATGCATTTATCATATATCTTGCAGTACTAGCCAATGTGGAGACAATTGTCTTTTTTAAACATTATGATTTTGTGGGATTCATATTAGTAATAATGGTTTTGTCTTGACTGCATGAACTTGAACCATGAAGGCAATGATATTTGTTTATCTAAGACAAACAATCATTTGAACAACCTTCTACTTGATGTGTTTGTTAGAATAGATCTTTTCCGTTTCATGCTATGTAGACCATCATATTAGTATGGTCATGGGTTTCAGCATTTTAGTAATTACATATTTTAGTAGCTGATGTTGTTATGTGGTTAATGATTATATTGTTGGTGTTATGTAGTCAGTATGCGACTCTTGTTGATTATGTTGTCAACTGACAATCATTAAATCATTTGTCTTATAAATAGAATGATGTACATCAGGAAAGGCATTGAGTGTTAGGTCTTCACTATACCAAACAACTTGTATTGAACACTACCTATGAATAAAGCTTGAGTACTATATTCTTCTATGTTGTAATGTAGTACGCATCTACTCATACATGATTGATATTCTTTGGTAGTGTAGTTTCTTTATAAATATTTTGGTGCCGTGCCTTTAAAGAACGTCGAGTCAAGTAAATTTGGTTCAAAAGTGAATGTCGATCAATAACCATTGATAATGAGGCACTACATCAACTTATAACATCTTTGTGTCAAATGTAAATTTTAAGTAGAACCGGATCCGATCCGCCTCGGAGATTGGACCAAGTAAACCAAGCTTCAGAGGTGGGTGTGCGAGAGGCGTTGGGGTCATTAAACCCAAATTTATTGTGCATATAGAACCACGAGAGGGCCATGCTGTCAACTCAAGATTTTTTTGAGTTTGACAACACTTATTCCTTACTGTGGAAGTGATGTCAGATTTTGTCCTTTCAGACCACTTCCTTATCCGATTTCGTATCCCTTTTCGTAAAGCTCTATTACCGAAACGCCTAGGGCCCCCTTGTTTCGTTTCAAAGCGGAAACTCCTTGAAACGCCCTAGTCTCTTAGAGATAAGTATACATGATAATAATGTATTATTTCAATGAATACAAAATATTTTGAGTGTTTTATCAGTTATTCTTATCACTTATGGTGTATGGAGTACAATTTTAAAATGAGTACTATGCACATATATATATATATATATATATAATATATAATATATTGGACCGACGTTTCTGTAACGTTTCGTATCCAAGGTTTTTTGAAAATTGCCATTTCCGTGTTTCGTACCCGTTTCCGTTTCCGTGCAACATAGTCATAGAGGACAGTTTTTTTCTCATCTTGCCTTGATGGAGCACGGGCCCACACTCAATCATATCAAGCGGTGTGGAATTTAACACCTTGGCCACGTCATCTGCAAAATTATCATCCACCTCTTTGTTCTAGCTGGACCCAGTGGTGGGAGGATGCGATGACTAGGATGACTAGATTCCTTAGAATCTACGGTTGACAGCTGACCAAAATTTGGCGCAGATCATACTCCGCTACCTCCTCCGCTCTTAGTCGGGGCTTGAAGGAAACCCTTTTTTCAAACTCGCAACTCAGTGGCGTGAGCTTCATTAGAAAATTCAAATCACGGATAATTATAATGCTCGAGGCGCTCAAATTTGTGCCCATCTGCACTGGCTTAAAGTGGGGGATTGTGTTTCGAAGGAATTTTTTCTTTCCCTTAAAGCCAAGCATTCCTTTCAAGCAAATCCATGCCATATGTGATGGCAAAACTTGGCTCACGGATCCTCGGCTTATCTTTGTAGGCCTTTGTCAACCATTACAAGTTGGTGTTTCAAGCTCAAACGCCCTTGGATGAGCGATGTGTTGCCTTAGATCAATGCTTGGCCGTAGTGCCATGCAAGCTCTCTTAGGCGCAAAAAATTGCCTATGATCGCATGCTCACCCTTGATGACCTTCATGAAGCAGTCATGTAAATGGCCAATGACAAGGCGCCCGGTTGCGATGGTTTTCCCTGCGAGTTCTATAAATCACTTTGGGATATTGTTGGCCGGACCTCTTTTAGGTCTATCTAGAGGGATTTCAGAGTCAGTCACTTGGCGCTCACATTAACAAAGGGAATATCAAGTTCATCCCTAAGCCTGGGGACCCCGAGCTGATCACCAATTGGTGTCCTATTACCTTGCTCAATGTTTCCTATAAGATTATTGCCAAAGCTCTTGTCATTCGGCTACAACACATTCTTCCTACCATTATTTAGCTAGAGCAAACTGGCTTCATCTAGGGGCATTACATTTTGGACAATATCATAGTTGTCTGGGAAGTTATGGAATGGGCTCGCAAGTCCAGTCAACCAAGCCTATTCATTAAAATCGATTTTGAGAAATCCTACGATAGGATAGAGTGGCCTTTCATTCTTCGTTATGTTTCAGGTGTTGGGCTTTGGTCCAATTTTCATACAATCTGTCAAGATGCTCTTTGTGAATGCCTCGACTCAAATCACCATTAATGGGCACAACTCGGTTCCGTTTGGCCTCTTCCGATCCATACGACAAGGTTTCCCTTTAGCGCCGCTCTTTATGTCCTTGCGGCGGAAGGTTTTGGCTATCTGCTTGCCAAAGCCAAATCCCAAGGGCTTGTCAAGGGAATTACCTTGCCTTCTTTCGATAATTCTCAACTGCTCAATGGCCACTTTGCTGATGACTCCTTTCTTACGCTAATTGAGGATGAAAGTAACATTTGCAATGCCATGCGGTTCGAACACTTTATTTTTAGCATTTGGGTCATCCATTCAATGGCGAAAAACGTAGTGTTACAGGAATCCTTCCTCCCCGCGCCCTGGATGGCTTCGTATGATTGGAAGATGATTGACCATGGTGAGATGTTTAAATTTCTTGGCATTCCTTTTGCCTTTCAAGCATCACCTACAGATCTTTGGCAGTATGTTGTTCAACGGGTGGCTAAAAAGTTAGAATATTGGATAACCAAACCGCTGCCTCTAGTGGGTAAGTACGATTTGCTCCAAAGTTCTTGAAGCTACACATGTTTATTATTCCTCTTATTAGGTCCCATCCAAAAAAAAATTGTGTAGAAGTTGGAAAAGCTTCTCAAAGATTTTCTTTGGTCTAATGCTTCCTCTGACAAAGGGTTTCATAGAGTTGCATGGGAGACCTGCTGTCTTCCCAGAGAATCTGGAGGAATGGGCCTTATTGATATTTTGCGTCAAGGGCAGGCACTCTGTGCCAAATGGATAATTCGTAGCATTGAAGGACAAGAAGCTTGGAAAGTGCTTCTACGTCATGACATTGAGGAGGGTTCCCCTATGGCTGCCCAACCTGGAAGGGTTTAGGCTTTGCCAATCTTCTCATTGCTCCTGTTCCTGTCAAAGTGGTCGGCACCTTTGTTCTCAAAAGTATCTGGAAATCATGGGAGAAAATCAAACCATGGCTTTAATGGAAGGGTAACGGCCAATTCCAAGATCGGTGTCTTTGCATAGGTCCTTGGGATCCCTACGCTTAAGCTTTTCAAGCGTGGAATTCGCTCCATTCAGGACCTTTTTGCAAGTGTATCCAAGCTTGGTGTCCTTGGAATGAGCTTAAAGCTCAATTCAACCTTGCCTCACATGATCGTGCTAGTATCACTGACATCATCTCTTTTGTTCCTGATCATATGAGTCACAAAATTTATGTGCTTCCTTCTCGTCCATGGTGGATAGACTGGAAGTGGTTCGTGGATACCCCTTTTGGAATTACTTTGCTAGTAAAGGTTATGCTTGGCTATCTCCACATTTGCCCATGGTTGACAAACTCAACACTTGGTGGGGGTTGCATTCTTCTCCTTCTAGTTGGAGAAGGAGATTCGACACTATTTGGTCTGCTTGTGTGGAACCCAAAATTGCTCACTTTTTGTGGTGTGTTCTCCACCAAGGCCTTCCGATTGGTGCCCGTCTGGTTTAGCTTGGTGTCTTGGCTCCCAAATGTCCCTTCTGTGGACACTTGGAAACCTTATCCCACTTATTCTGGTATTGTAGTAAAGCCCAAAAGGCTTGGAACTGGATTCACTCATTCTTTCTCCCATTCATACCAGAATGTTTCACCTGACATCATATTCTTTTAGGAGATAACCCCAAAATGCCTCACATGTTTTCCCAAATTTGGCATGCTTTTAGAGGGGAAATTCTCTTTTGGCTTTGGTATCCCTAGATTTCATCCTGAAATTTGTGACTACCCTATCCGAAATTTTTTTGTACTTTTAAAATAATGGGTCGTTTTGTGTTTTTATTGCGAAAGTTCTTGTATTGCGTCAAGATATTCCCAAAGAGCCATATTAGCCATTTTCGCCAAATACCCAGATGCCCAAAATTGTTATATTCTGTCGTCGGGATTTGTTCTGCGGGAAATTTGTATTTAATTATTTTGAGCCCGTTTGAGGCAATTTGCGCTCCGATTTAACCCTGTTGTGATCGAACATATCATTATTCCTATATACCAGAAGGGTTTTAACTAGGAATAAGTTTTGGGCTTTATTTGTGACTTTTGGCAATTTTTTGTGTTTTTGTGTTTTCCGTTTCGTTTTCTGTGAAATTTCTCTGGATCAATTCCTTTGCTAGTTTGGCCTGATTCTTGGCTTGGAGTAACTGGGGATCACATACGCACATTGTTCCAGAAGGAAGTTGCCATCGAAGGTCCGGTTCACTGGGAAAAGGCGAAGTCGTGCACTAAAAAGCCCCTGCGGGGTTGGGCGCATTTTTGGAAAACAAAGGATTTAAGTGGATCATGGGAAAAATAGAAGCAACAGGTAGGTGGGATTTTATTCTGCTTTGCAGGTACTTTTTCCCATGATAGAAAAGTCACTTAAGTTGCAGTGGGAAAATTAGAGGCAACAGGCAGTAGGAATTTATTGTCTGCCTTGCAGGATAAAAATTCTCATGGTGAAATAAAAGAAAAGTGACTTAAGTGAAATCATGGGATTTTATTGCCTGCCATGCAGGGTAAATAATCCCATTGTCAAAGTCAAATCACTTAAGTGAATCATGGGATTTCGGGGCTGCCTTGTAGGGTAAAAATTCCCATTGCCATGTGTTTTTAAAAATAGAATTCTATTATTCCAAAAAGTGCGACCCACCTTGGGTGAATAATAATGCATTAAATAAATATTTGTTAATATTTATTCACCCAATTTTGGCACCCAGGCTTGTGGAAAAGTCAACAAAGGGAAGTGAACAAAAATAATTTAAAAATAGAATTCCAAAATTAAATAAATTTAATTTATTTAATGCAGCCCCTTTTGAGAAGGAAATAATACTTTTTAAAGTATTAATTGATTAAATTAAATTCTATTTTCAGTGGCTATGGTCAAAGCACACTGTGAAGCTTAAGTGAAGTGAAGAGTGGATGATTAAATTGATTAAATTTAATTTAATGGATGGCTGTCTTTAATCATGCAATTTTAGCACATCAGTTAAAGAGAAAAACATGATTTTTAATTAATTAATTGCCAGGAATAAGAAGGGCAATTATTAATTATAGAATTATGAGGGTTATATAAGCATCGGCTGCCATAAAGATGAATTAATTAATTCACAGGTGAAGAAGTGCAGTTTAGAGGAAAAGTGCGCCCCATTTGGAGAAGGATTTTGCTCAGAGGAAGGTGGATTTGATGCTAAAAGCTTCTAGTTTTGGCACATGCTTTGAAGAAGGCTGATTTGTGTCTCGCATAATTGTTTGTAGAAGTGATACGAGGTGCTCGGGAATTCATTACGGGTGCATCTTTTTCTACAAAAAGAAAAGGAGCTCTAATCAATGTCAATACATTGAATATATCCTCCGAATCGAAAAATTATCGAGATCTGCACTTTTGATTTTGAAGAATTCGAGTTAAATAAGAAGAAAAAGAATTGTTCGAGACAAAGATAGACAAAGCCATGGCAAAGAGGGATGAAAAAGAAAGCACAATGGAGTCATGCATCACTTCTAAATTTGCGAGATATTGGACACGGATCTAGGCTCGGAACCTCTTCTTTGAATTGATGATAGACAGATCCGAGGTGAAAGACTTCACTCATGCGCGCAGATTAAAAGCAATGGAATTATTCAAGCTGTAGCTTTTCTATCCATAGCCCAGTTGCTAGAGTTTGTTATGCAGGTGCAGATCCATATCCAGATGCAGATGCAGATGCAGATGCAAATCCATATGCAGATCCAGATCCAGATCTCATAATTACAAAGGCTTCGGCAGTAGAAAATTCATCCTCTTGCTTCTAATGCAGCCCGTGTAAAAGTCAGTGCATGGAGAATTCCTTCCAAGATCTTGTGCAAGTGCTCCCATCTTCTAGTTGAAGCCTTCATTGAATTTTCATTCATCCGGAGTGTTTTCCAGAATTTTTAATTGCTCATATGCAATTAAAAATAAAGATGATGAGTTATCTACGGCAAACATTGCATTGATGCATGTATTGGAGAAGAGCTGCAAAAGCTTCAAGGACAAAAGAAGAAGACAAGCGAAGGCAAAATTCCGGCCGCTTCAGATCCAACTTGTTGTTTCCTTTCCCACTTCTATTGTTTCAATTTCAGCGTTTCCAGATCCACTACTCCCAGATCCAGTTTGGTGAGAATCAAAGGCAAAAGAATCATTTGCGTACGCAGACATGAAAAAGCACAAAGCTGCGCAGCTTTCATCTTCCTTCTTTTTCCTTCGACAAAGTAATTGAGCGATCAATTAAATTATACAACTTAAGTGATTAGTTTAAAAGCCATTACTTGAAGAAGTCAACTACTTGAAGATAGGTGGCATGTAAAATAGAAGGTTCTATTTTAGGTTGCAAATCATACATGTCATGCAAAGAGGAATTCCAAGAGGGAGATTGCCAGTTGTTTCTTTTCGACTTCCACATGTGCCGTTCAACTAAAAGCTTCCGACTTGTAATTGCCCCTCTACATTCTATAAGTAGAGGAAGAACCTTCGGGTTAATGATCGGAATTTGTAAGCAGCAATCTTGTGTTTAAGACTTTGTGCTGAACCCCTGAGAACCATTGGAGCAAAGGAATACAAAGGAGCAGGTTTCCGGAGAACTTTGTGTCACGGTGTACTGTGTTTCTTGCTTTTAATCTTAGATCTCTTAATAAACTTTGTGTTATTTTAGATCTGGATCTAGAGCTGCCTTTGTTTTAGAATTCTGTGTTTATATCTATTGGTTTCTTCTATGTGCATGCAATCAACTCTGCTATCTATTGATTGGGATGCACATCTTCCCCTTTTCTTCTCTGTGTTTATATAATTCCCTTTCCCTTCTATAAACTTTTCCTTTCTTTAAAACAATGCTTACTTACTTGCTGTAAGCTGCATTGATTATGGTTCATGAACTGAGTAGTTAAAGTAAAACCCCATTTAGATATTAGCATACTTTAATTGACAAATCTGACACGGGAGCCTCACCGGTTAAATGAGGGAGATTTATCTCATGACTGCCTAGGTTTTGTGCTATGCAGAAAATCTAGCCAATAATTTTTTGCGACTCTACTGGGGAACAACTATCTTTGTAGATCAAAGCTTATCTTTTGAAGATCAGAGTGTTTTCCATTCAAATCTCAACCTAGTTGAACATCCATTCACCCGATCCGTGAAGGCGCGAGGAAGGATCGATCATTTCTTGATTGCGGCAGGAGCAATTCAATTTCAATCCTCCTCCTCAAGTTAGAAGCCGCAGATCTAGTCTCTCACTAGGAAGAAGAGTGCAAACACATCCAGATCCGGATCATCTTCAGCATAATCCAGCAGTTGGAATTATTCATCAAGTCTCTTCCCAAAGAAGACGTGCTCCTTTCATGATGCAGAATCAGCCACTTGCCCCTGCAGCGCCTATTCCATGGGGTCCAGCCTTTGGACCTTTGAATCGACTCCTATGCATGATCTACCTAAAGGGACGAGAAAGAATTTTCCAAAATTCTTTGGAGATGGCAAGCAGAATCCAGATGACCACTTGGCTGCGTTTTTCATATCCTGTGGAGTGCTTGCAGCCGAACATGAAGATGTATCTGTTAGACTCTTCATAGAGACTCTGCATGACTTGGCTGGAGAATGGTTCTACCGGCTAGCAGCTCTCGACACCATAACCAATCGGAGCTCTTATGCGGGTTGTGTTCTGAAAAGATTCAAACTAGTTGAAGATTCCAGTACATTGATTACTCAGCTCACTCAGTTGAAGAAGGAGCCACATGAGCACATGCGGGATTTTATTGCAAAATTTCAAAGATTACTGTACAAAATTCCAACTTCTGCTTCTCTGAATGATGAGAATCAAAAGGTGTTCTTCATCAACGCTTTACTTCCTGAAGTAAGCTATCAACTACGAAGAGCACGTCCTGCTGACTTGTTAGCAGCTCAAAACATGGCGGTTGAAATTGAAGACGACCTCATCATGGTTGGAAAGATAAAGAGCAACATTTCTAGAGCTGAAAGTTCATCCTCTGCTACTACTTCCGATTCACTATTGCAAAAGTTAGCAAATGAGATAATGCGAGATGAAGAAACAAATGACTCAAATGGCTTAGGCAACAATCATGCCCCGCTCAAAATTTCAACAACAACGGAACCGCATTGCTTTGGTTCCCAAAGATTAGCATTGAAGCTGCTCCCGAAACAACGTGGAGATGAATGAAGAAGACCAGGAAGCTGACGTTGATCTGCTCGAGGATGATGATTTTATAGGTCTTGCTGGTGACTCCAACATTAATTACTTGAACTACAAATTTGAACATGACGATGAGAAACTTCATGAAGATGATCATGGTCATGCATATGCAGTACTTACAAAATCACAAATTCGCCAAGCTGAGGCATTAGCTGACGAACAAAGAAGGGGCAACCCTTTACCTTCTTCTTTAGCTCCTAGAGATAAGAATGCGAGTTCTTCATCTCAACCACAGAAAGTGGCTCAGGTATCTGAATGTATTTCTCCTTTTGACATTATTGATCATGCCAAGAAAACTAAAGTTCAAATGTCAGAAGCCGAATACTTGAGAGCTTTTCCTGAGCAGTTAAATAGGCTAGTCAAATATGTACAATCACTAGGACAATCCAATACATCAAAAGGCCTTTTGCCTAAGCCCAAAGATACTCCTCCACAAAACAACACTGCAGTTGTTAAACCCTCACCATCTTCTGACAGGGTGGAACCTTTCTATGTCTCCTTATTGCTTAATGGTTTCAAGTTAAGCAATTGCATTCTAGATTCGGGTGCTTCTGACAATGTCATGCCAGCTAAAGTTGCAGATGCTCTTGGGCTTACCCTAACAAAGACCATAAAAAGGTGCTACTCCATGGAGAGACAAGTCCCTTTAATCGGACAAATCAAAGATGCACAAGTTATTAGCGACACTTTTCCGACAAAAAGATTAAAGATGACAATTTTAGTTGCAGATTTTCCTCTCTACGGATGTTCTTTGAGCGAAACTTTTGCAAAGACACGGGAGGAGAAGTAAAGATGGATTGGTCCTGTGTGCATATTCCTATCAAAGGGCTTAACCATAAGTTGGAGCCGAAAAGAAGTCTAGGTACACGGTTACAAAATCTGAGGATCCTAGATCTCAGATTCTTTTTCAAGAATCTGACCGTGGGGTCTATTTCTTGGAAACGGATAAAGACATTCTAGAGCAGAACTTCGACTAGAGCTAGAGCCAACAAAAGAAGAAGAAAAAGTTTGGACTCTGGAGTTTAAAGGCACATGTTCTTTTGGATCAGGAGCTGGCGCTCTACTAATATCTCCAGATCATGAGGTATTTCCATACTCCCACAAGCTGATGTTCGAGAACACCAATAATATGGCGGAGTATGAAGCATTGCTTTCTAGGAATGGAGCAAGCTAAAAAGAAAGGAGTAAAACTCCTCAAAGCCCAAGGAGATGTTGAACTTCTAGTAAAGCAAGTTCGAGGGCAAAGTCAAGTCAAAAGAGATAAGTTGGAGCATTACAGAGATAAAGTGCTTTCTGCCACATTCGATTTTGCAGCCTTCTCTATTGACTTCATTCCAATGAATCAAAATTCTAAGGCAGATTCTTTGGCAGTCACGACTGCACTATTGAATCCGGATAGACCACCGTCCATATTCAGACAAGGAAACTATAAAGTGGAGATGGTCTACCACCCCAAAGTCCCTGAACAAACATGTCTGCATGTTGAAGGGAGTGAATCACCACCACGACAAATAGTCACAGGAAAACCTGATCCATGTTATGATGACAATAGTGGAACAATCCAACCAAAAGGTAACAAAATCCCCAAGGATTTAGTTTCCTTAGTGGAGACTTTCAACAAACATGATCAGTGCTTGAAGAAGAACAAAGAATATGGTGATAGTTCTTCCTCAGAAATGCAGCAAATAAATGGGAATGGAGCAAGTTGATGCAGACTTACCTGTCACGGAGAGAATAAAGGATGCGCCACCACCAGATGAAGTTGATAAGGACTTGCCTAGAGTATTTGACAAGAAGGCCAAAGAAAGGAAGTTCAAGATCGGAGATTGGGTACTCACGGTGGGACAAGAGATATGAACCGAAGGGCATACGACAAATTTGATCCACTCTGGAAAGTGCCCTTCGTGATCAAAAAGAGTTGCGAGAATGGATAATTTCTTCCTTGCCTACGGGATGGAATTGAGTTACCATTGCCTTTCAAGCGGGCAACATCTTAAGCTGTTCAGAGGCGAAAAAGCGAGTTAAAACTGTATGTACATAAATAAAACTTTGTTTGTTTTTCCTTGTTTTGTTTTTGTTTTTGTGTTGTGTTTGTTTGTTTGACCCCGTGCCCAAAGGACAAGATACGAAACCAGAGATGCTGGGATCTCATCTTTTCCCTTGTCATTCTGACGGAGAAAAAGATGTTCATAGACGGAGCCGATGGTGTCACCCAGATTTCATCCTGAAATCTGCGACTACCCTATCCGAAATTTTTTCGTACTTTTAAAATAATGGGTCGTTTTGTGTTTTTATTGCCTGAAAGTTCTTGTATTGCGTCAAGATATTCCCAAAGAGCCATATTAGCCTTTTTCACCAAATACCCAGATGCCCAAAATTGTTATATTTTGTCGTCGGGATTTGTCTATGGGAAATTTGTATTTAATTATTTTGAGCCCGTATGAGGCTATTTGCGCTCCGTTTTAACTCTGTTATGATCGAACATGTCATTATTCCTATGTACCAGAAGGGTTTTAACTTGGAATAAGTTTTGGGTTTTATTTGTGACTTTTGACAATTTTTCGTGTTTTTGTGTTTTCCGTTTCATTTTCTGTGAAATTTCTCTGGAACAATTCCTTTGCCAGGTAAGCCCGATTCTTGGCCTGGAGCAGTTAGAGAACATATACGCACGTTATGCCGGGAGGAAGTCACCATCGAAGGTTTGGTTCACTGGGAAAAAGCGAAGTCGTGCACTAAAAAGCCCTTGCGGAGTTGGGACGCATTTTGGAAAACAAAGGATTTAAGCTGGAGTGGGAAAAATACAAGCAGCAGGCAGGTGGGATTTTATTGCTTGCCTTGCAGGATACTTTTTCCCATGATAGAAAAGTCACTTAAGTTGCAGTGGAAAAATTAGAGGTAGCAGAGGCGGGAATTTATTACTGCCTTGCAAGGTAAAAATTCCCATGGTGAAATAAAAGAAAAGTGACTTAAGTGAAATCATGAGATTTTATTGCCTGCCATGCAGGGTAAATAATTCCATTGTCAAAGTCAAATCACTTAAGTGGATCATGGGATTTCCGGGGCTGCCTTGCAGGGTAAAAATTCCCATTGCCATGTGTTTTTAAAAATAGAATTCTATTATTCAAAAAGTGCGACCCACCTTGGGTGAATAATAATGCATTAAATAAATATTTGTTAATATTTATTCACCCAATTTTGGCACCCAGGCTTGTGGAAAAGTCAACAAAGGGAAGTGGACAAAAGGAATTTAAAAATAGAATTCCAAAATTAAATAAATTTAATTTATTTAATGCAGCCCCTTTTGAAAAGGAAATAATACTTTTTAAAGTATTAATTGATTAAATTAAATTCTATTTTCAGTGGCTATGGTCAAAGCACACTGTGAAGCTTAAGTGAAGTGAAGAGTGGATGATTAAATTGAATTAATTTAATTTATTGGATGGTTGTCCTTAAACATGCTATTTTTAAAGAGAGAAGCATGATTTTTAATTAATTAATTGCCAGAATAAGAAGAGAAATTATTAATTATAGAATTGTGAGGGTTATATAAGCATGGGCTGCCATAAGGATGAATTATTTAATTCACGGGTAAAGAATTGCAGCCAAGAGGAAAAGTGCGCCCCCATTTGAAGAAGGATTTTGCTTAGGCAAGGTGGAAACAAGGCTAAAAGCTTCCAGATTTGGCGCATATTTTGAAGGAGGTTGATCTTTGTCTGCATAAATTTTTGCATAGGTGTTACACAGTGCTCGAGGTGATGTTGGTAAAATTTATGCTTGCTTTGCATGCAAATAAAACGTCAAATTTTGGGGCAGCAGACTTGAATTATGCAGATTTTTGTGATTAAAATTCACTTGTGCATGCTCCGGTTGCCATCTTTGTCTGAATTAATTGCAGGAGTTAGATACAGGTGCTTTTATAAAGAAAAGGAACTTATATCAATGTCCAATACATTGAATATTTCCTCCGAATCTGAAGGATTATCCAGATCTGCACCAGTTTTGAAGAATTCCAATCAAATAAGAAGAAAAAGAATTGTTCAGACAAAGATAGACAAAGCTATGGCGAAGAAAGATGAAAAAGAAAGCACAACAGAGTCATGCATCACTTCTAAATTTGCAGATATTGGAGACACGGATCTAGGCTCGGAACCTCTTGCTGAATTGATAGACAGATCCAGAGCAGGAAAACTTCACTCATGCGTGCAGATTAAAAGAAGTGGAATTATTCGAGCTGCAGCTTTTCCATCCACAGCCCAGTTGCCAAAGTTTGTTATGCAGGTGCAGATCCATATCCAGATAGATGCAGATGCAAATCCATATGCAGATCCAGATCCAGATCTCATAGTTGCAAAAGCTTCCGGCACAAAGGCTTCATCCTCTTGTTTCGAATGCAGCCCGTGAAGAAGTCAGTGCGTGGAAAATTCCTTCCAAGATCTTGTGCAAATGCTCCCATCTTCCAGTTGAAGCCTTCATTGAATTTTCATTCATCCGGAGTGCTTTCCAGAATTTTTAATTGCTCATATGCAATTAAAAATAAGGATGATGAGTTATCTACGGCAAACATTGCATTGATGCATGTATTGGAGAAGAACTGCAAAAGCTTCAAGGATAAAAGAGAAGACAAGGCGAAGGCAAAATCCAGTTGTTTCCAGATCCAACTTGTTGTTTCTAGATCCAACTTGTTGTTTCTAGATCGCAGCTCTTTCCGAGATCTAGTCATTTCCAATTCGGCCGTTTTCCCAGATCGGTTTGGTGAGAATCAAAGGCAAAAGAATCGGCTACATACGTAGACATGAAAAATGACAAGACTACAGACTTTCCTCTTCCTTCTTTCCTCCGACAAAGTAATTGAGCGATCAATTAAATTATAAAACTTAAGTGATTGGCTTAAAAGCCATTACTTGAAGAAGTCAACTACTTGGAGATAGGTGGTGGATGTGCAAAATAGAAGGTTCTATTTTCAGTTGCAAATCATACATGTCATGCAAAGAGGAATTTCAGGATGGAGATTGCCAGTTGTTTCTTTCTTCCGACTTCCACATGTGCCAGTTCAACTAAAGCTTCCAACTTGTAATTGCCCTTCTACATTCTATAAGTAGAGGAAGAACCTTTGGGTTAATGATTAGAATTTGTAAGCAGCAATCTTGTGTTCTAGACTTTGTGTTGAACCCCTGAGAGCCACTTGGAGCAAAGGAATACAAAAGAGCGGAGGTTTCGGAGAACTTTGTGTCACGGTGTCTTGTGTTTCTTGCTTTTAATCTTAGATCTCTTAATAAACTTTGTGTTATTTTAGATCGGATCTAGAGCTGCCTTTGTTTTAGAATTACGTGTTTATATCTATTGGATTCTTCTATGTGCATGCAATCAGCTCTGCCATCTTTGATTGGGATGCACATCTTCCCCATTTCTTCCATGTGTTTATGTAATTACCTTCTTATAACTTTTCCTTTCTTTAAACAGTTGCTTACTACTTGCTTGAAGCTGTTCGATTATGGTTTATGAAGTGAGTAGTTAAAGTAAAACCCCATTTAGATATTAGCATACTTAAATTGACAAATCGACACAGAGCCTCACCGGTTAAATGAGGAGATTAATCTCACATTGCCTAGGTTTTGTGCTTTATGCAGAAAATCTAGCCAACTTGTTAATATAATATCGAGATCTTATTCATAAAAAAATATTAAATACAACAACAAAAGATATTACAAAGAAGATAGGTGTCGTCAAAGAGAATAAGACCGGTGTTGTATGACAAATAATTAATGCCATTGACCCGAAGAAAGGCGGGAGTAGAAGACAACATAGTTAGGGAGGGTACTAAGAAATATGGTCCACTCGTTTGGAGCAACAAGAAAGACAACAAAGATTGTGACAAGCAACCAATTCTAAAAATTCATCAAGTAATGGAGTAGAAGTTAGAGGTGGAGCCTAATTCAAAACCAAGAAAGGGTTCAGACAAAATGGGTGGAATGTACACCACTCATGAGTAAGGAGTGGGTAGAGATTGACATAGCCCCTTTTGGAGGGAGGAAGCTGCGGACCTTGCGAAGCTTATTGACCAGGTGGTGTTGGAGAGTAATGCAAGAGTATTAAGTAAGGGTTTGAGGCAGCTGAACAAGAAGTTAGAGGGAGTAGCATAAAAGGGGACTTGACGATGAGCTATAAGTGTATGGATTCTTGTAGAAGGAAGGATTAAGTATAGGGATGTGTCGATAGTGCCGAGAGAGCAAAGAAACTTCCAATGCAAAGCTTCATCAAGAGGAGAACATAATGTCCCTTTTTGGGGATCCTCCGGAAATAGCCCAAGGTTGAGCACGAAGGACTGAAATCAGATTTAGGGCAGGCTGTAGATGACTGACAATGACTGTGAAAACCCATAAGAGCTGCTAACAATTTTCCTCCTAGGGTAGTGACCCCTTAGGAAGATTCAAGCACACTTTTGTATGCATGAAATTCACTTGAACTCTTGGAAAATATGCTAAGAAATTATAAGAAATTACCATGATCATTAGATGCAAGAAAACTGATTTTTAGAGGCTCACAAGTGCTATTTTGAATTTACCATTGTAATGTCCCTCTTTCCGGCATGACCCTTGGACACTTGGTGGGTAGCTTATTTGTCATCTTCGTAAGCTAGTCCCATTGTTAGGAGACGATGTGCATAGCAGGTAAGGGTTTTATCGACGATCTGGTGGATTATTTGATGTTAGCAATGAGTTCAGTTGGTCTTAAGGACTCACTTGGCACTTTCTGAGGTTATTTCCGGCTTCTGGTGTGTTCTCCAAGATTCTTGGAGAGAGTTTCCATTTATAGTAAGTCACCCAACTGACTTCATTTCTCATTATTCGTCATCGGCACCGCTCAGTCAGTTTCCGATTCCGGTGCTTTCTGACGATTTCCGCACTTTGGGAGCATTAATGGCTTATTTTAATTATTTTACCCAGGTTGCTTATATTTGTACGAATTACTTGGCGAGCACCTCAGTATTATAGCTCGTCGGAAAGAGAATGTGAAGTTCTAAATGATGAGATGCTAATTCAGTGACCTTGGGCGCCAGGAATGATTAATTAATTAAATAAATCACTTTCCGGAGTTATAAGGTGTAATTAATTAATAAAGTGATTTATTAATTATATTTCCTTTCAATGAAAATTCTCGGAAAAGGTTATAAAAGGAGGGTTTGGCACATTTGCTACACACTTATCATTTTGAACAAAAAAACAAATTCAGAGCAGCTCTTGCTAATTACTCTCGAAGGACGGAAACCCTTGGAGATTACGGATTGGACGGAAACCCAATTCGAAGGAGGAAGATTCACACAGGGTCTTCATTGGATTCAGAACATTATTCCTCTTGCGGACGGAAACCCCAGGAGCAGTGAGAGAAGCTTCCATCCAGGAATCTTCATTGTTTACACAGTTATTCAGCATTTCAGCAGTTTCAGAGAAAAGAATAAATTGCAGCAGTGAGCATTTGCACATATATCTGAGTGGGGCGGCTTCTTCTACAGTTATTTATTGTTGTATCAGAGGTATTTGTCTTGCTAGATATTTATTGTAATTCCCAGCAGCAAATATATCAAATCGGCTAGGGTTTTGATTCATTTACTGTGGGTTTTTGGACAACCTCTGTTATTAAATCTTTCTGCAGTTTTATATCTGTATTGCTGTAATATTTAGCTTCATAAATCATTACTAAATACACAACTGAAATATTTATAAAGAACTCGCAGTTAAACCTAGCGCCTATTCTCAGTATTCGCTTCGGTTTCTTTGTATTTAAATTATCTATGCAGTTTCAGTGTGATGTTTCATGAATTCCTTTGATATTATCGGTTCAGATCTCGAGCACAGCATTTTATAAATAAATAAAAAAATTCAGACGATTTAAACGGGTTTGGGATCTTTCAACCATGAAACCTTCCACTGCGCAGCAATTAAACAATAATTCCAGAATTGAACTAGCACTTATATGCACGCAAACAATTGATCAAATGATAGATTTCACCTTTAGAAATTATGGAGAATCCAACTATGAAATTAGATCACACCAAGACTAGCAATATCCTTCGAAACACTCTCCCAAGCAAGGGGCTTAGGGCAAAATTTAATTATATGTAGCAAGAGAGAGATTACAACAAGAGATAGTGTGGGGTTTCGTCCACACAAGATTCTCCTCAAGGGGTTTCGTCCTTGAGAGAGATAGAGAGATGCTTTATAAGCAATCCACTCCAACCAAATTATCAAATCCAACCTACTCTCAATTGGCCAAGCAACCTCCTTTTATAGCAATAAGGGATGCTACAATTCAAATGATGGCTGACTTCAAAAAGTACTTCTAATTTGTATTTGGAGCCTGCATGCTCAAAATACTGTATTTTCTAATTAAATAAGTTCTATTGGAGTGCTAGGCTTCCCAATAGAAATACACGGTAAAAATAAAACCAAGTACTATAACACCAAAACATCATCAAAATCTTCCTCTTGTTCCTTTCCTTGGACCCACAGAGAGAAGAATGGGTCGAGGTTTTTAAGAAAGGCTAGTCTCCAAAAAGGGACATGATAGAGAATTGTATTTGAAGAGCACATCAGAATTGTTGGGATTTTGGGCCTTTGTGCAAGAAGCTAAAACAAAAGAGAGCTATGCTAAATATAACTCTAAACAATGCATAAGAAAATGACGTTCATAATAAACACAATGTTTCACCTAGGAAAACCCTTTCGGGTAAAAAACACACAACGCAATAACCTTAGTTCTATCGTATTAATTGAAACTTTTTACAATTAAAGTACTTAATTTTTGTATCTAACATATGATCCATTCACTAAACCATGCAACTATATAAATATAACAACGTTCTCAACCAAATGCGACTAGTTAGATTTAATTGCCTTCTTGTATAACATTCTGATTTTTATGACAGCAGTGAACAAAATCTGAAAACACCCAAACCCCAATGCCTAGGGAAAAATTGAGATCTATCACTTCCAACTACTCAAATTTGACGAAATTAATACCCAAGATGGCTAAAAATATATATAAAAAGAATATCCAATCAGATTTCTGAAATTCTGATAATTGAATTTTAATGATGAAAATATAGCTGAAACTTACAAAATTAATAACTTTGGAAATACTTGGAATCTGATTACAAATGATAGCTCAAAAGATAGATAAATCCAATATCTATCCAATGCATATTCAAGCACAATTTTCCAATGGGTGGAAGGCACCTAAAACTGCTCCTCAAATTTGGAATTGAGTAGACAAAACCCTAGAAAATAGTTGTTCCAAATTTGAACTGAAAATCTGAATGTAGAAGGTTGGAAATATGAAATATCCCCAAATACGGACAACAAGCTAGGGATATGGATCTGAAACCCTCACCGAAGAATGCTCTACCAACTAGGAATGGATCTCTCACCACCGAAGCTAGGGATCTATAGAATCTGACCTCCACAAGCAAGAGAACTCCCAGAACATGCAGCTCTAGGGTTTGCACAAGCAAAATCTGAAAATAGAAGTAGATGATTCCCCCTCAAACAACCTCAAGGGGAAATATATAATCATCTTCCAAAAAGATGTTATAATCTCCACCATAGATTGATCCAAATTAGGGCAAATCCAACGCTCACCATAAAAGAAGCCTTTATTAACTCAAAAAGGCCAAAGAAGCCCTAACGCCCCTTTTGGGAATTTCCCATGTGCAAAAATTATAACTTAAGTGACTTTATTGTGCACATGTTAAAAAAATGACTTAAGTTATCCCAACGATGAAATATAACATAAAGTACCACATATTCACCCATCACCTAAGTCAATGACGAAATATAACATAAGGTGAAGATGGTGACGAAACCCATACCCAATAGCCTCCAACGTCTCTAGCCTCTTGGGTATGACCAAGGCTAAGACTGAGTTAAGCCTCCTAAGCCTAGGAATGGGGACATTACAGATCCTCCCTTCCCGAAATTTGCTTGCCCACAAGCAAATGCAAACTAGGATGTTGTAAAATCTGCTCTCCCTCCCAAGTAGCATCCTCAAGTGGAAAATCCTTCCACCGCACTAGATATTCTGTAATAACCCTGTTTGAGCTTCCTTTGCCTCACCTCAATAATAGTCTTTGGTTCTAAAACCAACTTTCCCTCCTCATCCAAAGGTGGCAAGTCTGTAGAAGGTACAATATGTTGTCCAAGTGCCCTTTTGAGGCACGAAACATGGAAGACATTGTGGATCCTGCTTTGTTCTGGAAGCTCCAACTCATATGCAACTGCCCCAATCCTCGTACTATCTGTATGGCCCATAGAATCGCGGTTTCAACTTCTCAACACTGCTCTTTTTAAGTGAGGATTTCCTGTAGGGCTGCAATCGTAGAAAGACCAAATCTCCTACCTCAAAAGACCTCTCAACCCTATGTGTCTATCTGCATAAATCTTTTGTTGATTTTGTGCTTTCTGCAGATTCTCCTTGAGGGCCTTCAGAATATCCTGGTTCTCCTGTAACCAATCGCGAGCTTTGGGAGCTCGACTATCTGACAATACCAGGTCCACAAATGATGAAGCATCATATCCATACAATGCGCGAAAGGGAGCCATGCCAATACTCATCTGATAGGTGGTATTGTAACAATACTCACCCAAGTGTAGCCATCTAACCCATGCACGTTGATGTCCTGCTACATAGTTACGCAAATAGCCCTCTATCCACTTATTGACTATCTCTATCTGCCCATCTGTTTCTATGGATGATAGCTAGTACCAGGAGTCAACTTCGTACTCTGAGTTGGAAAATCTCCTGCCAAAATGTGCTCATGTAACGGCCATCCCTGTCACTGACAATGTTCTTAGGCAAGCCATGAAGCCTAAAAACACCTGTGAAGAATGTTTGCTACCTGTGGTGCCTTATGCCCAGAAGGCATAGAAAAGAAATGGGCATACTTGGTCAATCGATCGACCACCACATAGATGCAATCATGCCCATGTGCGAGGAAGGCTTGTAATAAAATCCATAGATATGCTCTCCCATTTCTACTCAGGGATAGGAAGAGGTTGTAGAAGTCTTGCTGGAAAAGTATGCTCGGCCTTGGTTTGTTGACAAACCAAACACTCCCTAATATGGTTAAGGACATCGTCCTTTAACCCTTTCCATGCGAACCTCTCTCTGATGTATTTGTAGGTCTTAAAATACCTAGATGTCTGCTAAAGGTGTATCATGCACTGCTCGAAGGATCTTCTCCTTCATCTTGGACTCTAGTACAAGGAAAATCCTATCCTTGTAGTATATGAGGTCATTCAAGACTTTGTATCTATCATCTTGGATAATGCCATCCATGATCTCACATGCAAACTGACTCTTGGAATACTCAACAAGTATGTGAGCCTTCCAATCAGCTGAAATCTCTGACATAGAACTAATCATAGAATCAAGGTAAGGTCTCCTAGATAAAGCATCAACTACCACATTATTCTTACCTTTTGTGTACTCTATGTCAAAGTCATAAGCCTGTACCTTGTTCACCCATCTCTGTGGTGGTCATTGAGATCCTTTTGCCCAAGAAAAACCTCAAACTATTGTGATCCGTACGAACCACAAATCTGTTGTTCACAAGATACTGCCTGAATTTGACCAATGCATGCATAATGGCCAACATCTCCTTGTCGTAAATTGAGTACCCCCTCTCCACAATACTCAACTTCCGACTCTCATAGGCAATGGGATGCCTATCTGCATAAGTACCACTCCAATGCCCTCACGATGCATCACACTCAAGTACAAATGGCCGAGTGAAATTTGGTAGTGCAAGGACTGGACATGAGCTCATCACCTTCTTAAGGTGATCAAAAACTGTTGTGCTGAATTTGACCAAGCAAAAGCCCCTTCTTGGTCAAGTTTGTCAATGGTGCAGTCAAGCGAGAGAAGCCCTTCACAAACCTCTGTAGTAAGTACATAAACCTAAGAACCCTCTCAAATGTGTCAAAGTCCTCAGCGGTGGCCAATCCAATATCGCTTGAATCTTTGCCCTGTCAACCTTGACTCCACCTCCTCCAATCACATAGCCCAAGTATAATAGCTTTGTCATGCCAAACTCGCACTTAGAAGCCTTCGCGTATAGCGAACTAGCCTCCAAGATACTCAATACCTCATCAAGATGTCTCATGTGATCCTCCCATGTCTGCTTATAGACCAAAATGTCATCGAAGAATATCAACACGAACTTCCGCAGGTGGTGGTTGAACACATGGTTCATACAAGACTGAAATGTAGCGGGTGCATTAGACAAACCAAACGACATCACAAGAAACTCAAAGTGACTGTAGTGGCATCTGAAAGTTGTCTTCTGCACATCCCCCTCTCTGACCTTGATCGATGGTATCTTGATCGCAAATCTATTTTAGAAAAATAGATTGCACCATGTAGCTCATCCAACAACTCATCAATACGAGGCACATGATACTTATTCTTAATGGTTTTGTATTCAAGGCACGGTAATCTATGCACATACACATGGTTCCATCCTTCCTTCTTTACCAAAACAACCGAAGAAGCAAAGGGACTGGAATTGGGCCTGATATGTCCCATATCTAGGAGCTCACGTATGGTCCTCTCAATCTCATCCTTAAACCGTTTGGGGTGATGGTAAGGATTTGTGACCACGGGCTTGCTGTCCTCAAGCTCGATCACATGCTCGAACCCTCTATCTGGAGGTACACTTGGAGGTATATCGCTGAAAATTGCATTGTGCTTGTCAGTAGGGCTGGACATCAACATGATACTCTGGTCTATCCTTATTTGAATTCTTGGTCGAAACCAAGCACTGAACTGCCCAATCCACATCATTGTGCCTGAATATCCTCTCCATCTGTTTGGTCGTGACAACTCTGGGTGCATCTGAAGATAATCCTCTCAAGACCACATTCCTGCCATCGGACTTAAACTTCAGCTCCATTGTCTGAAAGTTAGTCCGAAACTCACCAAGTGAGTGAAGCCATTGTACTCCAAGCACTATGTTGGTCTCACCAATACCAACAATATAGAAATCCTCGGTAGTTGTATAGTTACCCATAGTGATGCTCAATTGTGGGACCCTCCGTGTACATCTCATGGACTCACCATTGGCCACAACAACGTTGAAGCCCTCAAAATCTTCTATCTACAAGACCCGTCTCTCCACCAAAGTGGCATCAATGAAATTGTGGGTGGCCCCACTATCAATAAGCACTACCACATGTTGTCCTGCATGACTCCTTGAACCCTGAATGCCTTGTACTGGGGGTACTAGACAATGTAGCTATGGTCTCAGTGGGAAAAGTCTCCTCTCGCATCTCAACATCAGCACTATCTAATGCATCACCATCATCAAGCTCATGAGGTTCTAATACCTCATCTCCCTCGTCATCACTGTCCTCATAGACCTCAATATATTGGGCCTTGCCCTTCCCAAAGCAATTATGTCCACGTGTCCATGGTACTCAAAACATAGTTTCTTTCGCCTCAATTCCTCCCTAAGCTCTGGTGAAATGACTAGCTTCCTAGCCAAGTCTTGTCTCCTGTCATCCTGTCTAGGTGGAGGCACTTTCTGCTGAACTTTGGGTGTAAATCTAGATTTTGGAGTAGACAACTCCAAATCTCGAGCTCTCCTAATGGCCTCATGTAATGAAGGAGGTTCAAATGCCTTCACAAATCCAACCAAAGCATATGTCAACCCTGCTATGAATAATGAAATCAACCTCATCTTGGAAATATTAGGAACCATCATTGAAAGTCTCTGAAAATCTGCAATGTAGACATCCAAGGAACCTGTCTGATCTCAAGTGAGTCAACTCCTTGAAGAATCTATCAGGATCTCTCCTATAAAATCTGTCCTCTAACCTCCGCGTGAACTCTGTATATGTAGTAATGTAATAACCCTTTTGAGGGTTTTATCAAATATTTTAAATGCCAATCTGAATCTGAAAATTGCAGCAGTAAATAGATAAAAACCAGCGACTTATACTAGCTCAAAATGATGCCAAAAATACCATGAAACACACCCAAACAGCTCACCAATATTTTTATATGCTTTTTATGATTTTTAGAAGCCAATATCATCAACCATAAACTGAAAATACACTGCTGAAAATTAAATAAACTTCTGGAAATTGCAGCCACAAAATAATTATGAAATATATGTATAGAGACCTCCAAAAATTATGAAACTCAAGATTCCGGCCTTTAAAAATATAGCAAATAGGAATACCAAACCACATTTATCAAATTCTTTGCCAATGTTTCCAAACCCTACTCTAAGTAGGTCACTCCACCCTAGAAAAATAGATTCACTGCTGGAAATGCCAAATATGCCTTCAAATCAGCTTCCTCCTTTAATGCCACAAGATGTTGAAGGGTTTCCATCCTCCAACTAAGCCAAATGAAGGGTTTTTGTCCCTCACAAGGCTTCACATGAGGGTTTTCGTCTCCAAGTGGATGACTTAAGAGCAACAAGCCCTTTACGCCAAGTATAGAGTAAATTCGCCAAGCTAGATGCAAATGAAGTCTCTCTTCTCCTTTATATCTTCCTTTGGCCCTAAAACTCATTTAGAAAGGCCGACTTGTTAATGAACCGTTATAATCTTTCATTAAGCCTTATTAAAGGTATTAAACCCAACCGACCTCATTAAGAGGGGAAAACTCTAAAAGAAATTATAAAACATTGGAAGAATAATGCAAATAGAAGCTCAAGATTCTTCTCCGTCTTCTTCACTTCCTTGCCATGGAGAAGGAATGGCAAGAAGACCAATTAATAGCTCTCAAATGGGAAAAAGGGACATTACAATCCTCCCTTCCCAAAATTGCTTGTCCTCAAGCAATTGCAAGAACCTGGATCCCAAATGATTCTTAATTGCTTCTTCTTTGACATTCCTGCACATGAAGCAAACATATTAGAAAAAGATGTGTCTCCCTCTTCATCCACTTGTGCCTTGTGGAAATGATGGCCAATCCCCTTTCTTTGTTTGCACAACTCTCAACCATGCATTGGCTGTCCCAAAATACCAACATGCTGCCCCAAACTCTGCTGAAGTCACACATTTTCCACTCAAAAATCAGAATTCTCAAATCTGAAAATAACTCACCACAACATGATTTCTTTCCTTCTTCCAACGGAAATCCTCCTTCCTCATTTTCCCATGATAGAATGCTCTCAAAAAATGAAAACATACTACTGTTCATGACTAGAAATGGCAGCCCCAAATCTGATTTTTGCAAACTCAGCCCAATAGCCATAACATAACAACTACCAAACTGAAATTTCATAGGAAAAACCAAATTTGTGAATACTAAAAATTGTCTTACATGGGCTGGAAAATGAAGATCAACAAGCTCATGATTGAAATCAGCGAACACAACATTCTTGCACTCCTTTGCCCTAAAAATAAATACTTGGAATACCAAAATAAGTATTCCGGGCTGTATGCTTACCGCTGTCCATAATTCCCACAATTTGTCCAACACATGACTGAAAATGTGCATCCTATCATCCAATGAAGTGACAACAAATGGACATCCATCAAGGGTGATTAGAAGAGTTTTGAAAATCTGAAAATTACCATCTCTAATGGCTGCCCTGAACATGCTTATTCCACCCTCAATGCAAAGTGGAATATTTTCTCCAACTTTCCCAATGATTGGTTGGGTCTATGGAACCCAAATCATGACCCCAATCAACCAAACAATATGAATTTGAGAAACTCCTATATCATGCAAATGGGCTGCCCTATGATACTCTGAAATGCACACCATACTATTTTCCATTCTTCCACAACAATCACACAAATAAGGAGGCAACAAACAAGTGTGTCTCAAAATTAATGAACCGGAAAGATTACCTTGTTGTAGAAGATCTTTTAGTTGCCTCAAGTGGGGTCTTTGGAAGAACCAAAGTTGATTTCCAGGCTGCCCATCAACTGCTGCACCCAACCTCCTTGAATTGCTCAATCTAGGCCTGAAAATATACATATCACTCCCAATTGAAGTGACCATAACTTAAAGTACTTCAATGGTGACCCATAATGCCTTGAAATTCTGAAAATTAACCTTCATTATGGCTGCCTTCTTGTGCCAATCAACAAGTATGATGAAATAAGATCTGAAAATAATGTTCTCCACACTTATGTTACAAATCATATCCCTCTTGCTTATCACCTTGTACTTCTCATCACTCATTTTTCCTTCAAAGGCATCATGAGCAAACTTATTCTTTGCATACTCAACTGAAAGTAATGATTTCCAATCCGCTGTAATTTTTGATAAGGAGCAAAAATATGATTCACATGACATGCCCTCTTCTACTAAATAATTAATTTGAGAAGTGCTAGGAAGTATACCTTGCAAGATGACCTTTTTCCCTTGGTTTATGAAACCTATTTCCATGCCTTGATGGTTGAGAGTGAGCTCTCCCAACAAGCACCACCATTGAACCCCAAATATGCTATTCATATCAGCTATGATAATGAAATTGAAATCAACACATACCTCATAATTTTCCAATGTATCATGGAGTTGGAAATACTCCTTTGAGCATGGCCTAGAGTAATCATCCATTATCTCCACCGTGTATCCAATCAATTCCAAGCAATAACTAATGGAATCATGAGTGACTCCACCATTAACCAAACCCATGACTCCTTGCTCTTGGAGTGTAGAATCCTTGTTTGCATACATAATGATTTCAAAATTATCCTTCATCAAAATTTCCTCTAACCATGTGCATAGGATAAGAATATCAAAGACTTCCTTTCTACCATGCAAGAAGTCAACCGGAACCATGTACCCTTGCAAGGAAATATCTAGATGCCATGTGTCAACCCACAAGTTCTTCACATCACCAACACTTAGCATGTGATCTTTAACAATAACTTTCTCATGATGACATAAGTATGGCAGCGATATAAAAGAAGATAAAATGTGATTTCTATCATACCTTGGGTTGTCCACCACATATCCACCTACCCATGCCGGATGAGGAGTGATCTAAACATCCTTTATACTCCCAAACTTGTGACTCAGAATTTCTGAGTTGGAATCAACCTTCTTTCCCACCTCCGATCCAACAAATGAAGCTCTTTCCGCTTTGTCTTCAACACTATTTTGTTGATACTTGCATGGGACATCTTCAATGTTCTTACCGGAGTCATGTACACCATTAAATGGCCCTATATTGACTGCTGTTCTGAAATTTCCAGCAAGCTGAAAACCCTCATAAGTATCCGGTGAGACCTTCTTTTGAAGTATATGCCTTTCAACCGGAACATCCTGATTTTTGGCCTCAAGAACCTCTTGTAGATCTGATTTTATTTCATCAACTTGCCGCCACATGCAATCATTAGAACTCACAAAAACATCATTTATTTTCAAAGAATCCTTACCTTCATGTTGGATATCGGTCTTCCCTTGTTCTTGTTCTTCTTCTTGCTCGACCATTGCAATTTGGAAGCTCTTCTCCTCTTCCTCTCTTTGTGGCATGGCATGTCTAGGCTTGGGCCTAGATCTTCCTCTATTCAACCCTATGAACTCTGCAAGAGAAATAGCCTCACGGATCTCCCTTGGTAAGGCCATGTATTCTTCATAACTCGCTGCAATATTCCTTCCACCCATAGGTCTTGCTTCTTCTTTCGGAACAACCTCCTCTCTAGGAAGGAATGTGGGCTTCAAACTCGATCCTCGGGCTGATCCCATAGGTCGCTTGGCATTAATAGCTCCATTCGAGCTTCCTTCACCACTTTGAACCCTAGGTTCAATCATCCTTTGGAGAGATATGGCAAGAAAATCCATGGTGTCCGCAAGTCTCTCTTGGCCGGCAATTAATTTATCCATTGAAACCTTAGGCCCTTTGAGAATCCGAGCTTTGATACCATTGTAATAACCCTTTTGAGGGTTTTATCAAATATTTGAAATGCCAATCTGAATCTGAAAATTGGATAAAAACCAACAACTTATACTAGCTCAACATGATGCCAAAATTACCATGAAACACACCCAAAGCAGTTCACCAATATTTTTATATGCTTTTTATGATTTTAGAAACCAATATCAACCATAAATTGAAAATACACTTCTGAAAATTAAATAAACTTCTGGAAATTGCAGCCACAAAATAATTATGAAATATATGTATAGAGACCTCCAAAAATTATGACACTAAAGATTCGGCCTTTAAAAATATAGCAAATAGAAATACAAACCACATTTATCAAATTCTTTGCCAATGTTTCCAAACCCAACTGTAAGTAGGTCACTCCACCCTAGAAAAATAGATTCATTGCTGGAAATGCCAAATATGCCTTCAAATCAGCTTCCTCCTTTAATGCCACAAGATGTTGAAGGGTTTCCATCCTCAACTAAGCCAAATGAAGGGTTTTTGTCCTCACAAGGCTTCACATGAGGTTTTTCGTCTCCCAGTGGATGACTTAAGAGCAACAAGCCCTTTACGCCAAGTATAGAGTGAATTCGCCAAGCTAGATGCAAATGAAGTCCCTCTTCTCCTTTATATCTTCCCTTTGACGCCAAAACTCATTTAGAAAGGCCGACCTCGTTAATGAACCATTATAATCTTTCATTAAGCCCTATTAAAGGCATTAAATCCAACCGACCTCATTAAGAGGGGAAAACTCTAAAAGAAATTATAAAAGATTGGAAGAATAATGCAAATAGAAGCTCAAGATTCTTCTCCGTCTTCTTCACTTCCTTGCCATGGCGAAGGAATGGCATGAAGACCAATTAGTAGCTCTCAAATGGGAAAAAGGGACATTCAAGTGATGTGCATGTGTGTTTGTGTCACTAGTCCATGATGCTACCAATCATGTGCATCTCCCTCAAGATGTAGGATTGCAACTTAATTGCATCCTCCTCACGCATGGGGTTCAAATCAAAATAGGTCCTCGGCTTTTGTACCCATGGTGTGCTTATACACTTCTTAGAGCCATCAAAATGTGGAATAGAAATGCGCAAACGCCTTAGTAGTTTAGTGTTGCCATATGATGATCTCTCTTTGGCTTGCTACCAATCTTCATCCTATAATAATATGGAAATGACATATTATCTCTGAAACCCTCACTCAAAGATTGGTATTTCCTCCAACAAGAATCCTCATCAAGCGCATTTGTTGGCTCCCCCACATGTGATGCTTCAGAATCTTTCAAGAAAGAGGGCTCATGAAGACTCAAAGGCTTGTTAGAAGAATGGGGGGATTGCTTTACCGCATGAATTCTGAGTTCTCATCGTTTTCCCTATTATTCCTAGATCTGATCTGATTCATGTTCTGTGTGAGTTGGCTCAAGTAGAGGTTGGTTGTCTCTTGTTGTTTCACCATGTTGATGAACATTTTCTTCATAAAATCCTCATTGAGCTCTTCCACATTCTCTTCCTGATCTGCCATATTTTGACCTTCTTTTCGAGGTGTATTCCTCCTGGAATATACCTTCATTCACTACCCAAATAGGTTGTAGGAAAGGTGGTTCTGATACCACTGAAATATCCCCTTTTCGGGATAAATCCTAAAAATAGCTGCAAACTGAAATTCTGATTTTTATGACAGCAATGAACAAAATCTGAAAACACCCAAACCCCAACGCCTAGGGAAAAATTGAGATCTATCACTTCCAGCTACTCAAATTTGACAAAATTAATACCCAAGATGGCTAAATATATATATATATATATATATATATATATATATATATATATATATATATATATATATATATATAAAAGTAATATCAATCAGATTTCAGAAATTCGATAATTGAATTTTTAATGATGAAAACATAGCTGAAAATTACAAAATTAGTAACTCGAAAATACTTGGAATATGATTACAAATGATAGCTCAAAAGATAGATAAATCCAATATCTATCCAATGCATATTCAAGCACAATTTTCCAATGGGTAGAAGCACACGAAATCGCTCTTCAAATCGGAACCGAGTAGACAAAACCCTAGAAAATAGCCGTTCCAAATTTGCGAAAATATGAGTGTAGAAGGTTGGAAATATGACATATCCCCAAATACGGACAACAAGCTACAAATATGGATCTAAAACCATCATCGAAGAATGCTCTATCAACTAGGAATGAATCTCTCACCACAAAGCTAGAGATCTTGCAGAATCGACCTCCACAAGTAAGAGAACTCCCAAACATGCAACTATAGGGTTTGCACAAGCAAAATATGAAAATAGAAGTAGATGATTCCCCTCAAACAACCTCAAGGGAAATATATAATCACCTTCAAAAATATGTTATAATCTCCACGTAGATTGTAATATCCTTGTGGGATATTAATTAAATTTTAAACTACTTTGCAAAAGAAGTAAACTTAGAAGAGAAACCCTTCTAGGTTCACCTCAACTAACACAGTGTCGACTTCAATGCAACCCAAATGGGGTTGGAGTGAAGCCAAGGTAAGGGTTTAGATGGGCTTACTAGTCGGAATTAACACTTCTTTAACCAAATAAGTTGCAGATAGTAAAATAAATTAAAAATGTTGAAAATGACTGCAAACTTCAAAAATTAATCTCCCTCAATATTAACTCTTTTTGCCTGAAATAAATTGCAGTTGGAAGATAAAATTATGATCTTTCAAATGAACCAACAATCAGAATTTTTAACCAACTGTAACCCACTCAAATCAGCCCCCGAATCTGCAGATCAAGTCGCTAGGGTTAAGGGAAAATTAGAAAATTAATTCCAGCCTTATTATTCACTTCCCAAAACTCAAAATCACCACTTTCAGATCTGCATTAATTATTTTATGACAGCAGATCGAAAAGCCCTTCAAACCCTTCCAAAATATGACATAAATTCACCCAAACCAGTCGATTTATTAAGAATAAATTCTAGCAAGGTTAGCAGCTCCAAATATCATGAAATAAAGTGTATTTGCAATAGAATAATGAGCAAGAACAATTCAAATTTTATTCTTGCCAAAAACCATTCAAAAACACCATAAATCTCCTTCAAATAAGTCGATTTATACCATGACAAACCAACAACAATTTTCAGAATTTATTGATCAAAAGATAGCTCAAAAACTCTCCAAATAAGCTCTCAAACTCTCTCAATAATGGCGACTTCACATATATTGAATAAAAATGCAAATAACTTATCAATTCAAGCTCTTAAGGGCACACACATTTGACAATGGGTGGTGTTGATGAACACCTTTTTTTTTTTTTTTTATCACAAGTGGGCATACATCCCTCTTCAAGCATAAAGATAAGTTATAATAATCGTCAACATGCGAAAAAGGGTGCCCCTCATATTTATTTATAGATCTCCCTTGCTCATTTTCCAAAATTTTCTTCCTTTTGGCGCCATCTTCTAGGAGAGATTCTTTATTTTTAAAATTGGCTTGAAAGTCACACTCAAAACAAAAATTAAATGCATGGGGAAATTAAATATATCAAATGATGCCCAAATGAATCGACCCATGCTAAAATAAATCGATTTATTCCAAATAATAATTTTTAAATAATCCCAAGGAATTCGACTTGCCTTTATTTATTTCAAAAATAATTAATTATCCCAAGGAAAATCGATTCCCTTTCTCTTTTTTCGATTTGCACAAAAAAATATATTTTGATTTGGAAATTTATTGTGCAAATCAACTTCCTCTTATTTTTAATTTTTATTTGAAAAGGGGGACATTACATAGATCGATCCAAATTAGGCAAATCCAACGCTCACCATAAAAAAGCCTTTATCAACTCCAAAAAGGCCAAAGAAGCCCTAGCGCCCTCTTTTGGGAATTTCCCATGTGCAAGAATTATAACTTAAGTGAGTTTATTGTGCAAATGTTAAAAAACGACTTAAGTTATCCCAACGATGAAATATAACATAAAGTACCGCATATTCTCCCACCACCTAAGTCAACGACAAAATATAACATAAGGTGAAGATGGTGACGAAAACCCATACCCAATAGCCTTCGATGTTTCTAGCCTCTTGGGTATGACCAAGGATAAGACTGATTTAAGCCTCCTAAGCCTCCTGTGTAGGAATGGGGACATTACACATCTCTAGTTGATAGATATAGACAATATAGGGATGCCTTAAAAACAAATGTTGCATCACCATGTCATGCGACTTGCACTCGAGTTAGTAACTCATTCCTCGTTTTTATGGACAAGAGTACATGACATTCTATCAACACCCCACTTTGTAATCCTCATGCAACAGGAGAATCTGTAGAGTCTCACCGACCGCCTTTGCCCAAATTGATCATTACATAATGTTCTTCCACCAACCATCTTAGAACATTATCAAGATGTTGCTTGCATATCTCTAGTCAATAGATATAGATATAACGACACCTTAAAAAAACAAATGTTGTATTATTGTTTCGTGCAACTTGCACTATGCACCACTTTGCAAATATCCTCGCACGCCAATCACATAATACGATGCCCCTTAACTAGGCACAACAAGACCACCACATTCATGCAACCCTTGCACAATGTCATTGTGCATAAGTTTCCTATGCACAAATCCGTGCGCAAAAATTTGTGTGTAGCATCGCATGTGCAACACAACATTTGTGCATAACTAACTTTGTACATAACTATGCAAAGTTGAAACATTCCCAACATTCTTCCACTTGTTGAACACTTTGCAAAAGGGAGCATGAACCCATACTTTAGCTGTTGTGAGCAGCCATGCCTATTTCTTTCTTGTGCCAAGAAAATTTCTTAGTATTTACTTGCTTTTGTCAATGAATCCGTAATGTTCTCATCAATGTCCACCTTTCCCAACAATATCTTCTCCGCCACCATTTTCCTTGCAAAATAGTATTGCACATCGGTGTGCTTCGTTTGAGAATGATACTCAAGGTTCTTTGCCGGACAAATCACACTCTAATTGTCATAATCTATCCTTACAACCTTTTCAACGAACCCAATAGTGGAACACAAACTTTGAAGCCAAATTACTTCCTTCCTGCATGAGTAGCTGCCATATACTTATCTGTGGTGCATACTTTGGAAGACTTGCTTGCTGTTTGCTCATCCAACTTATAGCTCCACCAAACAAGTTGAAGACGTGCACCAATAGACCTCCGGTAGTCAATATTTCCACCTAGTCGAGTCCTCAAAACCGTGTAGACTCAAAGTCTTGCTTTCACTGGGATTACCTTGGTAGCAAATTGCATAGTCAAAAGTCCCGTAGAGATACCGAAGATCCTCTTCACTACAGTCTGTTGCTCTTTTCCTGGATTGGACATGAATCTACTTACTACTCCCATTGCATGTGCAATGTCGATTCTTGTGTAGATCATTGCATACATGAGGCTACTCATCACACTTGCATATGGAACCTGAGCCATGTCCTCCAACTCCTTTTGTGTCTTTTGACATTGGGCAGTAGATAGTTTCTAAACAACTGGAAAGGGTGTACACACAATCTTGCTATGATGCATCCCGAACCTCTTCAAAACCATCTCAACATCATTTCCTCTAATCTAACCAGAGTTTCTTGTTTGATTTCCTTACCCAAAATAAACTTTATAGCTCTGAGATATTTCATGTCAAACTTTGTAGATAACTAAGACTTAACTTGCATGATCACTGGCTTGCAATTTCCAATCAAAAGCATGTCATCCCCATAGAGGACTATGATGACAAAGTTTTCTGCTTCTTCCTCAAAGTAGACATAATAATTGGCTTTGCTGCGTACAAGCCCATGTTTTAGCATGTAACTGTCGAACTTCTGATTCCACATCCTTGGTGATGTTTTAGGCCAGACAAGGACTTCTTTATTTTGTAAACAGAGTCATCTTTCCCTTTGATCTTGAAATTTTCCGGCTATTCCATATAGATTTATTCTTGATTTCTCCATGCAAAAACATTGTTTCAACATCCATTTCATCTATCTCCAGATCAAATGCAGCTGCAGTGGCTAAAAGAAACCTTATAAAAGTCAAATTTGCAACAAGATAAAAGACCTCGCCAAAGTCAATTCCCTCTACTTGAGAGAATCCCTTTACTACTAGGCAAGCCTTGTACTTCTTCATATTACCTTCTCCATTGTAATTCTTCTTGAAACCCACTTGACATCCATTTGATCTATTTCTAGATCAAACACAATAAAGAATGGCTAAAAGAAACCTTATAGAAGTCAACTTTGCAATAGGAGAAAAGACCTCACCAAAGTCAATTCCCTCCACTTGAAGAAATTCCTTTGCTACCAAGCGAGCCTTGTATTTCATGTTATCTTCTCCATTATACTTCTTGAAACCCACTTTCAACATACAAGGTTTCTTCCAAGAGGTTGCTTTACTAAATCTCAAGTCTCATTTTTATCCGAGAGACTTAATTTACTTCTTCATGGCTTTTTCCTAATACTTGCTCTTATTTGATCCAAGAGCTTCCTTTAATGTCCAAGAGTCGTCACTTGACACCATCCGCTACTGCGATGGCTATATCTTTTAGGCATTTTGCAAACACGTTATGATCTCCTTAGTGTGGGGTTATAGATTCTTCAATAACCTCGCCTCTATGTCAACCTTCATCAATAGCCTCATACTCGATACAATTGGTTCATCAGCATCTATGTCAACCTGCATCTTTTTGTTTCTTCTTTTGGCTACTTATTTGGTTGGTGTTCTTGTGCATCACCATTGCGTAGACCCTTTTGCATAGGAATTTTATCTGCTCTCCTGAAGACCACATTCGGCTATAGACCGCCGTCTTTGTTTCCAGATTCCACAATTGTAGCCCTTAACACCATTCCCATATCCAATAAAGATAAACTTCGCAGATTTATGGTCAAGTTTAGATCTTTTTTCCTTTGGAATATGGATATATGCTTCATAGTCGAAAATTCTTAGGAGTTTAAGGGATGCTTTCTTACCAGTCCAAGCTTCTTGTGGAGTCTTGTCAACCAACATTGATGAGGATCATCTATTCACCAAGTAGCTGGTACTAGTGACTGCTTCCACCCAAATTTTCTGTTCCAAATGTGCACCAATAAACATACTCAAAGATTTATCCATCAATGTCCTATTCATCCACTCTACAACTCCATTTTGCTACGATGTGAATGGAATTGTCTTTTGCCTTTCAATTCCACATTGCTTGCAGAATTTCTCAAACTTGTTTGAGCAGTATTTGTGTTCATGTAAAAGTTAGAAAAGCTATTAGAAATGAAACTAAACACTAAGTTCCAAAGCCTTAGACTAACCTAACAATAAACCATCATGATAAGAGATAAACAAGACTAACTCCTTTAAACATGCATATAACTTTGAAATAACATCAAACTAACATGTCTAACTTAAATCTCTACTCTTTGAATGCTAATTAAGATGAACCTAGAAGATCCTTAACAATCAATTTTGTGTGTTGTTTGCTCCCAAAATAGTGAAGAGATCTCTCCAAGTTGGCTACAAGGCCAAGCTTGGATCTTCCCTTACTAACTAGATTTGGAGTTGATGGATGTAAGATGGAGGAGCTTTCAACAATGGAGTATGGCCAAGATCAAATGTCTTATAGCTTAAAGCTACCACAAATGAGGTCTAATGCCTTTCCAAAGTGTTATGATATTTTGCTATGTAAACAAGGTGTAAAGTTGAAAGGGAGGGGTGAGCCTTGTATTTATAGATTTCCATTTGGGAAGATCTAAAATTCTAGTGCATGTGGGACAAAAGGTAAGTCCAAAAGCACCTTTTACAAGTCAAAGTTGATTTAGATTAGGATTAGAAGCTAATTAACCTTTTAGAATTAATTAGGAGTCCAAGTAAGCTTAGGAAGCTTTCTGGGAGCATATGAAGATGGTTTTGATAGATTGTGGAAGTTCTGGAAGCGAGAGATAGCCAATAAGAAGGTTCATTGGTTAAATGCAAGATAGGAAGCTTAATCAACGTGTAGTAGTCAATTAAGAGGATTACAATCAACAAAGTGTCGCAAAATGACATCATGAGTGAGATAGAAACATAGTTAGATAACGAAGTGTCGTCATTTTGACTACATGAGGAGGTAAGAGTGTTGTTAGTGAAATTTAAGTAGTAAATTGCTTTGATCAAATTATATGTGTCTCTGATATTGTCCCCATTGTTTGTGCTTCTCGAAGGGCTTTGAACTCCTTGAATTTCTTGAGTACCTCATATTTCTTTAGGAGAAAGTATATCTGGGACTTCTTATAAAAGTCATTCATGAAAGACACAAAATATAGACTTTCCTAGTGATGGTACCTTGGAACCAAACACTTCACAATGTATTACTTGCGAAATCTCATTTGCATGGACAACATTGGTGGGGGACTTTACTTGACTTTGTTTCTCATAAATACGGTGCTTGCAAAAGTCAAAATCCGGGGAAAATCAATGCTCTCTTTTGCCATTACTTTAGTCTCAATGCACACTGAGATCTTTCTCATGATGTGAATTAACCTTTGATCTTTAGAGCATTGTAGACAATCTATTGGAAGCATGTTGGTTTCCTCATGTTTTCCATTGGCCTCACGAATGTAATATCCCCTTCTTGAAAGCAGCTGGTCGAAGACCCTTAGCCCATTCATTGTTTCCCGATGGCTAAGGGATGAGAAAAAGGGAAACTAAGTCATAATAAATTAATTTTAAAGTGCAAAATAAAACTTTATTGTAAGCACTTAAAATAATTTATTAGTGACAAATAAAATGAGAAAAGAAAAGTCACTTTATTTTATTTCTCCCTAGTGGAAAAAGGCGACCCATTTGGGGATAAAAGTGAAGGAAAATATTAAATAAAGTGAAGAGAGTTGATTGGTAAATTGTGTGGCTAAAGGGCCAAGGAAAGTTATAAAAGCAAGTCGCCGTGCATGGAGAAGACATCACTTTTTATCATATTTTCATATCTAAAATTTGGTTGAGCTAATTGCTTTCCATTTTTACCTCAAAGGACAAAAACCCTTTGATGTTGCATTAGAGGACAAAAACCCTCTATTGCCAAGGATTGAAGAACGAAAACTCTTCATCCTTTATGAGAGGGAGCTCTATTCAGGGGTTTCCATTGAGTTTCAAGGATAATTTTGAAGTTCTAACAGTGTTGAAGGTCCTAATTTGCAGATTTCTGTTACATCCAACTAGGGTTTGAAGAAGAAGAGTGTAGCTGATTTTTGGCATGCATTTCCAGCTAGATCTAGGGTTATCTACACCCTTGTGAGTGGAGTTTGACATTTGAGGGCACGGCTGATCCAGATCTCATCTCCATCTTCATTGCCATATTTTTAGAGGTCATTTCCAGCTTGTATGCATTTGATTTGGGCTTTGGAAACATTTTTTTCAGCCTTGTCTGTAAGCTGATTTTTGCAAACTTTAATAAATTTTCTAGCTCTTCTTCTTGATCTGAAAAATTATATTTTTGGTGTTCTTGCATCTATAATAAATTTTAAATTGTCGGGTTAAAGATTTGCATGATTTTCAATCAGTTTTGAGTATCGATCATCTCTAAGGCAAGTCGCATTTCCTTGTAGAAATTCATATCTGCATTATTTTTGTCAAGTGTACCTTCTATAAATTGCTATTATAGATCGGATTTGCATTGTTCCGTTAGGGGTTCGAAATTATTCCATTGGGGACATTACAATGGTATCAGTGGTGATTCTCCCATCCTGTGAAGGGAAAAAAATCAGTTTTGCATGGACGCAGGTGAAGAGGGTTTTAGATATCACTACTCAAGAAGAACTCAAGAAAGGAAGGTATGGGTGATAGAGAGAGGCCTCCACCAACAAAGAAAATGAGCTATTTGAATGAAATGTTCACTAGAGGTAACAAAGAATTGCAAAATTGTTTGTTGGATGCTTAGAGGGATCTAAGAGACTCCTTTGTAGGAGCTATTGCTGATTTGAATCGATCTATACAAGGGCTAAGCACTACCATACCGAATCTCCAAGGAAATCAAGGTAATCATGGTGAAGGAAGCTCATCTAGACCAGCAAAGACATCCATCAAGCCTCCACCTCAAATATTTAGAGCCAAGTTTCTTCAAAGAGAGGAACAACCAATTGAGGTAGATACTCCTAGTGATGTTGAAGACATAGAGGCATGGGGTGAAGAATATGCAGCCCTCAGTTTCAGGGGAGAGAGAGATGTCTTTCAGAGATTTCTGCGAGTTGAAGAATAACAAAGGCACAAGAAGGAATAGAAGAGTTCAACGGGAGCAACCAAGAAGAGACATACAACAAGCAATTGACAAAAAGGTAATGAGTTCATGCCCGGTACTTGCTTGTCCCAGATTTTTCAATTCCTCTTATGGTTAAATATGATGCATCCGAGAACTGCACCTTATGGACAACAAAGGTCAGCACCTTTGGGGCAGCCAAAGGGTCTTTTGGACAGCCAAAAACTACTTCAAACAGTGAGCAAAAAGCACCAAATTTTGGGCAGCAAGGGGCAGCCCATTATATTGAGGTAGTTCCAGATGAAGAAGAAGGAAAAGAAAAGAATGCTGATCCGGAAGAAGTGAAGAGAAAACAAAGGAAGAGGAAAAGGTTCCCATGGATGGAACACTAGCTACTTTATGTGGAGCACCTAGATACTATGCATTCCGGACAAAGCCAAGATGTCATGAAGGAAAAAGGAAATGAAGATCTCAAGGATACACCAAGGTATGAAAGGAATGATCATATGTCATATTTATTGTTGCATATTCAGATTTATTTTCCTCATGAGAAACATGATAAGTTAGAGGATCAAGTTTGCAAAATGGAGTATGTGGAATCCTTGATCCAAATTCATGTTTATGAGCATCATGATAGCTTGGCATGTCTCATTAACAGGTACATGATCTAGACTCTTGGAGCACTACAATATGTTTTATCTCTTGCACATGGCACTTGGGCCTATGAGTTACAATTGCTTGAGGGCAAACAATTTGGGGAAGGGAGGATTGTAATATCCCCTTCTCGAAAGCAACTGGTCAAAGAACTTTAGCTCATTATTGTTTCCCAATGGCTAAGGGATGAGAAAAAGGAAACTAAGTCATAATAAATTAATTTTAAAGTGCAAAATAAAACTTTATTATAAGCACTTAAATTAATTTATTAGTGACAAAATAAAATTAGAAAAAGAAAAGTCACTTTATTTTATTTCTCCCTAGTGGAAAAAGGCGACCCATATGGGGATAGAAAGCAAAGGGAAAATATTAAATAAAGTGAAGAGAGCTGATTGGTCCTTTGTGTGGCTAAAGGGCCAAGGGAAAGTTATAAAAGCAAGTCACCATGCATGGAGAAGGCATCACTTTTTATCATATTTTTATATCTAAAATTTGGTTGAGCTAATTGCTTTCCATTTTTACCTCAAAGGATGAAAACCCTTTGAAGTGTTGCATTAGAGGATGAAAACCCTCTATTGCCAAGGATTGAAGAATGAAAAATCTTCATCCTTTATGAGAGGGAGCTCTATTCATGGGTTTCTTTGGAGTTTCAAGGATAATTCTGAAGTTCTAGTAGTGTTGAAGGTCCTAATTTAGGGTTTGAAGAAGCATAGTGTAACTGATTCTGGCATGCATTTTCAGCCAGATCTAGGGTTATCTACACCCTTGTGAGTGGAGTTTGACACATTCGAGGGCATGGCTGATCCGGATGTCATCTCCATCTTCATTGCCATATTTTTAGAGGTCATTTCAACTTGTATGCATCTGATTTGGGCTTTGGAAACATTTTTTCCAGCCTTGTCTGTAAGCTGATTTTTGAGACTTTAATAAATTGTCTAGTTCTTGATCGAAAAATTATATTTTTGGTGTTCTTGCATCTATAATAAATTCTGAATTGTTGGGTTAAATATTTGGATGATTTTCAATCAGTTTTGAGTATCAATCATCTCCAAGGCAAGTCGCATTTCCTTGTAGAAATTCAGATCTGCATTATTTTTGTCAAGTGTACCTTCTATAAATTGTTGTTATAGAATGGATTTGTAGCTGTTCTGTTTGGGGTTAGAAATTATCCCATTGGGGACATTAAAGCTGGAACAACAGTGTCATCACAGAACACCAATAACCACACTTGCATCAAGTGTGAATAGAGTTCCGTGCGCAAAGTTTTTGCCGCTACCATGACTTTTGCGCACCATCTTGCACCCATCCTTGCTGAATGAGACTTGAACACCAACATTATTCATTTTGCTTATAGAGATCAAGTTCCTAGCCACATAAATGTGCAATACACAGGAGGGTCTTGTTACGCCCATCTACGAACCTCAACTTCTCTCTTTCTCTATCCACAATCTTGTAGGTCAAGTTTTTTCCTAGAAAGACATCCGTAATGTCCCCTGTTTCCCATTTGAGAGCTATTAATTGGTCTTCTTGCCATTCCTTCTCCATGGCAAGGAAGTGAAGAAGACAGAGGAGAATCTCGAGCTTCTATTTGCATTATTCTTCTAATATTTTATAATTTCTTTTAGAGTTTTCCCCTCTTAATGAGGTCGGTTGGGTTTAATGCCTTTAATACGGCTTAATGAAAGATTATAATAGTTCATTAAGAGGTCGACCTTTCTAATTAAGCATTAGCGACAAAGAGGAAGATATAAAAGGAGATTAGAGACTTCATTGGCATCTAGTCTTGGTGCATTTTATTATACTTGGGCAAAGAGAGCTAGTTGCTCCTTGGTCATCCACTTGAGGATGAAAACCCTCTTGTGAGGCCTCATTGAAGGACGAAAACCCTTCATGTGGCTTGGGTGAAGGACGAAAACCCTTCATCATCATTTGGCATTGAAGAAGAGAGCTGATTTGAAGATCCTTTTGTCATTTCCAGCTGTTATTGTATTTTTCTAGGGTGGAGCGACCTACCTTGGGTAGGGTTTGAAGATATTGGTGAAGAATTCGAGTAATCTGGTTTTGTAATCTGATTTGCCATATTTTTAAAGGCCGGAATCTGAAGTTATATGAATTTAGAGGGTTTCTAGACCCATATTTCATATTTATTTTGTGGCTGCAATTTCCAGAGTTTATTTAATTTCCAGCAGTGATTTCTAAAGTGTTTCTTTGTTATTTTGGCTTCTAAAAATCCATAAAAATATATAAAATAGCGGCAAATTGATTCGTGGAGTTTTGTGGTGTTTTTGGCATCTTTTTGAGCAACTACAAGTCACCGGTTTTAGTGTTCAGTTTGCTGCAATTTCATTTTCAGATCTGCATATTGAATATTTAATTAAAACCCTCAAAAGGGATATTACAACATTATTCATTTTGCTTATAGAGATCAAGTTCCTAGCCACAAAAATGTGCAATTCACCTAGGAGGGTCTTGATCCGCCCATCTCTCGAACCCCAGCGTCTCTCTTCCTCTATCCACAATCTTGTAGGTCAAGTTTTTTCCTAGAAAGACATCACCACCATCATATTTGCAAAACCACTTCCTATGAGAAGTCATATGATAGGAAGCACCTGTTTTGATCAACCATGCATCATGGCATGCATGTGTACTTCAAGCTTTGAGATATACATCTCCATTCTCATCATTGGAGTCTTTGTTTTCTCATGAGAATGAAACATTAGGTGGTTTTCTTTTGTCCACTTTTTTTACTCCGCACCTCTTAAATTCTATTTGTCATCACAGTTCCAACATTTGTTCAAGGAAGATCTCTCCGAGTCTTAAATCTACCTCTAGACTTCGAACACTTATTCGCAAATTTCCACTCCGTTCTTGCAATCTAACTCGCGCAACCAATGCATCCTTGGTTTGATAGTCATCAACGGATTTCTCCCGCATTTCTTTTGACAATAAGGCTGCGACTATTTCCCCAATATTTAATTTGGATGTAGTACTAGTAATAGCCATTACTAGATTATCCAACAAGTCTAGCAAAGGGCACAAAAGCGTGATATACCTTCCTTAATCATCCCTTTAACTTCCGCAGATGATAAATGACTTACCATAGTTTTGAAGGCATTCAATGTGAGGAAAATATTATTAGTGCTCCATTAACGAATAATGTGAGATTGTTATGTTTGTTAAAAATAACAATTCACGTGATAAAATAGGTGAAACATATATGATAGATATATGTTTGTTATTAATTTATGTTTGTATGTGAGGTTGTTTATAAACAACTCACGTAAATAGGAATGAAGGAGGGATTATAGGGATCGTATGTTGTTTAGTGGTTATAACTTTCTTCTTGTTAATGGGAGATTGAAAAGCTATATATGTGGAATATCTCGCATGAATGAATGATCGAGAGAGTTTATTAGTATATTATTTTTATGTGAATCTCTTACCAAATTTACATTTGATATCAGAACAAGAATTTTCTCAAAAGAATGGAGTTTTGAGATTAATACAGGGGCAAATCTGTGTTCTTTTGCCTCGGGTTATAAGAGCCTCAAGATCATTTAGTTTTTGCATACATTAGGTTGGAAAAGATTCAATTAGATAAAAAAAAATAATAATTAGTTTTATGAGTTTGGGAGAATATGGAATTTACAACAATAGGAGTGTAAATATTTTTGAGTGGTGTAGAATTAGAAGCTTGTGCAAGTGAAGCAACAAAGAAGAAGGTTATAAGAATCACGTCAAAATAATTCGAGCAGATACATTTTAGTAAAATATTTTCATAATATCGGATTGAGGTGATGTTTTTGTTGGAAAGATAAGAAAGAGACACAACTTTGTTATTTACATCATCTTCAGATCTGTGCTGCAGATGTGACAAAAGTGTTGTGAAAAAGAGGTAATTTGTTAAAACAAATTTGGCATATAACATAAACTAGTTTGTTTTATTGTTACTAAGTCATTGTTTTGGAAAGTCCGTGTTTTACAAGTATTTTTTTAGTTGATATCTTAGTTTGGCTCAATTTTTTTTTTTGATAAGTTAAAAAAGGGCATTAAGCCCAGCTATATTAATAATAACGATCAAAGTATCGAACAAAAACCTGAAAAATAGGTACCGATAGCAAGTTAAGGCAGCATGGATTGGTATTGCATACAAAAACAACCCAATACATTATATTTATATTAAGATAGGAGACTAGAGAATTAGTTCTTGTCCTCTGAAGAGCTAGAGACTTCAACTATGGGCTCCATTGGATTGTGAGCATCTTCTTCAATGACTAGGGCTGCTAGAGTCTCAACCAACTTTGAATCTTCAAATTTGTCAGTATGAATACCCAACACCGAGCATATAGCATCCAATTTCTTGCCCTGCATGACTCTCCAACGCAAGAGCCTTTGTGAGCAACCAGATCTGCTCCAGACCGATCCCAATGTCAAGACCCAACTGGTCCATATCCTCGTGTGAAATGTCCCTCTTTCTCGAATAAAGGCATCGAAGACCTTTGGCCCTTTCTGTCTACCCGATGGCCAAAGGGTGTGTGCAAGGGTGACTTAAGTCACAATAATTTTTTTATAAGTGCCTAAAAGAAAAAAATAAAATAAAAATATTAAAGCACTTATAATTATTTATTTTGGCTTAATATAGGTATGCACTTTTAAATAAAAATTGTAATATCTAGGAAAGTGCATGAAGGGGAGTTATGAAAGCCTATAATCATTTTGTATCCTCCCTAGGAGGATTGGCGACTTGTATTGGGATAAGTATATGGGTTGCCTAGAGGGAAATAGACCCAAAACTATTTTTGTTTTTCCCTAGGTAAAAGTACGACTTGGATAGATATGAGTGTGGGACTTTAGTTTAGAAATAATCACCAATTGTGATTGGTGATTTTGGAGGTTCCTTTTGAGCCATTTCTCCTATTTAAGGGAGAGGTCGACTTGAAGAGGGATATCTCATTCTCATTTTATAAAAATCTGACTTTTGTCTAAGCTTTGAGCTTTGCAAAATTACTCTAGAGGACGAAAACCCTCATAGAGAAGAAGAGAGATTTCCATACAGGGAATCTAATTGTGCTTCAAAGGAACTTCAGCTGTTAATATTGGGTTTTTGGGCAATAAAGTGACTGAAGAATTAGTGCAGCTGTGTCATTGCATTTTCTTTAGATGGAGTGACCTATGTGGAGGCTGATTGGTATTGCATATGTGATATTTCAGATCTGAATGGTACTGTCCTCTGTTTATCAGTATTTCAGAGCTTTAAATAACCTACATTTAGTGTTTTTGGAGCTTTCTAAGGTACCTTTTACAATACTCTTAAGTCTGCAGATTTCTGGGTGCAGTTTCAGCTTATTTATGTGCTCAAAATTCTTATTTTTACCCTAGAAAAATTTGTTGTAATCCTCAGTTCTGTAGTGGCAATATTTAGTGTCTGTTTGTATGAATTATGACCTCCAAAGCTAATCGCCATCTCTGAAAACTTCTGGCAGTAGTCGAGTTACACTCTGTAAGCTCTTATTTACCAGTCCAAAATCTGAATAGTGTCTTTAAACATCTGTATTTCATCATTGAGAGAAAGGGAGTATCGATTATGGTGTGTTGATAGGTGTGTCTATTGAAACCATAGTTGCATTTTCTCTTTGAAATCTGATCTGCAGGGATACATTGTGATAAAATTATATAAAAAGACTAGCTTGAGAGTTGGCATTACCAAATTTCATTAAGGGTTCAAAGAGCCTCATTTTGGGGACATTACATCGTGAATGGAAAATGAATTGTTAGCCCCAAGCAGACGGTTTGAACCCCAATAATTTGTGCAACTTTGAGAGTATCCAATCTAGCCATAGACTGTCCAGGATCCCCCATGACTTTTACAACTTCCTCCACAGCCGCAATATCACCCAACCTAGCAGAAAGCTGAGCCCTTAGCAAATTGGTGGACATCCAACGAAGAAGCCTCGGGTCCTTCACACCTTCTATCAACATACTTTGCCATAATTCCAAGGCCTCTTTGGCCGTAATTCTGGTCCCCTTGTCAAGAAGACGACCAACGTTTAGCAACTACCTCAGCTTCAAATCATTAACCAACCCAAGGAAAGAAAAATGCACATCTTCCAGTGAATACTTGTGTATCAGGTTGTCATTCATCTCGTGCACAATGTTCATGGTCGTGTCCCTCCTGAGGCTGCCTCTGGTGTGCTTGGCAGGGCCGGTAGTACCTTTGCCTTTCTCCATATTCCTAACAAACCAGATCTCAAAATTGCAGATCAAAGAAAATATGGCCAAAACACTACTAATGCTAGGATTATAAAACCCTTCGCACGCGACCATCCACATGCCAAATCGTGCAAAGTGATGCCTATTAATGCCCATAGGAGGTGGGAAGATCATCACAAAATATGGCACTTAAAAGGAATGACAATTGTGTTGTCCTTGTACCATCACCTTACTATTAATATAATTACCATCCTTTTCAATTAATCCCCCCACAACAACTTTCAACTCATTAGGTTGGAGGAGTATAAAATTTTGGGTTCCCTGCTTAGTGTCAAGTTCCACTCCAATATTAGCGAGTTTATCGGTCACTTTGTTAGCGCTTCTGAAGGTGTGAGCGATTGAGAATGTCCCAATGAGAGTTCGACAATCATCAACAATATCTATCAGCTGCCAATGTTTAATTTTTCCTTTTCTTATTGCATTGACGATAATCTGAGAATCACCCTCGATGTTTAATTTATCCCAACCTTTTTGCTTAGCTAATTGCAATCCTCGCCAAAGAGCTTTGGCTTCAGCAAAGTTGTTGGAACACTTTCCAAGAGCTTCAGCAAAGCCCAGAATGGGTTGACCCGTAGAGTTCCTAAAAACACCACCAGCACCTGCCCATCCAGGGTTATTTCTAGCTGCGCCATCGAAGTTCAGCTTGAGAAAATCATCATTAGGAGCCTTCCAAATTTGTTCTCTAACTGCTTTCATTTTAATGCTTACCCCCTTATCGGGAAGTTTGTCTCAATGTTATGAATATATGTTTATGTTTTAATAGTTTTTAAAATTGTCCTTAAAAAGTGTGTCTAGTGTCAACATTAAATAAGTAATCCAGTCCATATTGTAAGAAGTGTTAGTGTCAGTTTATTTGTAAGAGATTAAATTTGTCATCTAAGATTCCTTTATGCATCTTGTTGTGGTCATAAAATATGTTTTGGTCTATTTTTGTCAGTGTCAACAACCAATTGTAAAAGTCGTGTATAATTGTCAATTCAGATTTTTTTGTTAGTTGATATGGCATTGGAAGTCTAAAAGTCATTGTTGGTTCTTGTCAATAAAGAGTCGTGTCATCTATAAATTTTTGTATAGTCTTGTCAAAGTCAAGTTAGTGTCTGTTAAAAAGTCAAGTCATCAAAATCAATTTTTATTGTAAAAGTGTCGAGAAAATATTAAAAATTGCCTTAGGGATGCATTTTTGGGCGACCTAACGTTCTAAAAATATGTGTTTCACATTGTGCGGGGAGATTAAAATAAATTATAATGTGGAAACCAATGAGCATCAAGTCTTCATCGGATGAGTAAGCAACACATTAATTGGAGGTTTGAGGAATCAAAGAAAGGAGGTTAATAAGCGTCTCTCATTAGCCACTAATGACGAGGTCACATTTTGTTTTGGTGGCATCTCTTTTTCAGTTGTTTGTGTTGTATGGTGTGTGAAAAAATAAAACATTGTAATCATTCCCCTGCTAAAATTGAAAAGAGAAAATGCGCAAATCATAGATATTATAAATAGTTGTATAGGAGAGCAATTGATTGCAAAGATTGTTTTGGCTCGTACTTCTATATCAATCGGTCGGTGGGAAGCTCATTGGAAGTGAAAGCTGGAACTGTTGTGTTCTCGTATGTAGGTGAATCAATGGAATTGTGGTTGGTCGGTGAAAGAGCATTCACTGGAAGTGAAAGCGAAAATTGTTGAGTTTTCTTATGCAGGTGATCATGTGCAACAAATATCCAGAATAGTGGTATGCAAACCTAAAAGTATGTGTTGGCATATGATTCTGTTTTCAGTTCTTGTGATGTGTTGTTCCCCATGTTCTTGTGGCCTAATTTAGGCTTTATAGACAACAACCACAAATTCATGTGCATGCGGGTGGGGATCGAGTCACGGGGCCAAAACAACAAGACTTACGATCCCCTACAAGTCATATCCAAGACTTGTAAAACAAAACCCTTAAAAGTTATAGCAAAACTACAAGGCTGAAATTTGCAGCCATTTGGCAAAAATCTAGAAAAGCAGGGTTTTGAAAATGCAAGTAACATGCAAAACCCTAAAGATTGAGAATTGATTCACAACAAAAGCAGAACAATCCACCCGGGGCTAGAAGATTAGAGGTAAAGTTTCTCTTGCGTAGGATAGAATAATTTTGTTCCACATGACTTCAACCATTGACCCTAGCCCTGTCATAAAACCCTAGAGCAAACCCACCTACCAAGGATTCAAATGGTTGATTTTGTTTTCACTAAAATCTAGTTAAATTGACCCAGAATAAACAATTTGAGACCCAAAATTAAACATAAACATATAACCCCTCAAAACTATTCACATACCCTAAAAACAAACCATACATTATGCCGCATAAACACCAAAAGCTACATAAAATAAACACATGCAAAACTCAATAAAACCATTAAAATTCCACAAAGCACAGAAGCAGAGGAAAAAGGGTTGCGAGATAATACCCAAAAGTGGAAGAAGGGGCGATTTTTTTATAAATACCTTCGATTGCAACAAAGTATTGAAAAACTTTGTCCTTGAAATGAAACTAATCACCCGCATTGATAAAAGTTAGAGCTTTAAGAAGTTGAGGCCACCTCCTCGGAACACGAGGATAGCTCTTCAGATTATGATAGTGAACCGAGTCCCTTTGTAGCCTTTACGAGGACCTTGCTTCCACCAACTTATTCTTTGACATGGCTGTTTTAACCTTGTCCCCTTCCACTCCTGAATTAGACCTTGTACACCCTTCCCTTATCAACTGGGACCAACAATGACATACCAATTGATTTCTTTCAGAATGACGAAGCAATTGGTGAATTCATGGGGTTGCGTGACGACATTCCTATTGGGGACCATAAGAAGGGCTTCTCTATCAACCTTGATGCATACACGTATTTCGGGAAAACGGCGAGTTACGTGGTCAGCGAAAGCAAAAAAGAAAACGAGGGCAAAATATCTCCCAAAAAGCCTTGTCAAAATAAACGATCCAAGTCCGGCCTTATGGATGAAAATCTCGTTGAGACGCCCATAGAGCAAGAACTCAATCTCCCCCTTGATCCTATGCATATGGAGGATGGATCCAAATTACTTGTGGAGGAGACTATTGATATCAACATCGGTATAGAAGATGAGCCTAGAATTGTCAAACTTGGAGCTTCTCTTACAGCACACGAACAAAAAGTTTTTGCTATGATCCTTAGAGAATTTTCATATGTATTTGCTTGGTCCTATGCAGACATGTTAGGCTTGGATCCTTCTTTAGTAGTGCATAACCTAGTTGTGCATGAATCAATGAAGCCAATCAAACAAAACTACGCAAAATGCATCTGTGTGTGGCTCTTTTGGTCAAAGAGGAGCTAGAAAAGTTATTAGTAGTGAGATTCATCAGACCTATTGATTACTCGAATGGATCTCCAATGTAGTACATGTTCAGAAGAAACTTGTTGGTATAAGGATTTGCATAGATTTCAGGGACATCAACAAGGCATGTCCTAAAGATGACTTTCCTCTTTTGAACATCGACATGATTTTTGATTCTATTGCTGGCCACGAAATGCTATCCCTCATGGATGGATTCTCGGGCTATAATCAAATCAAGATCGCGGAAGAGGACCAACACAAAACTACCTTTACTACTCCTTGGGGTACCTTTTGCTATCAAGTCATGCCTTTTGGCCTCAAGAATGCAGTGCAACGTATTAGAGAGCTATGATTGTCATATTCCATGACATGTTACATGATATTGTGGAGGATTATGTGGATGATATCCTCGGAAAATCTAAGACTAGAGCAGAACACCCGGTGATCCTTCGTCGTATCTTTGAACGGCTCCGGGATTACAAGGTCTGTTTGAATCCTAAGAAGTGTGTCTTTAGAGTCATCTCAGGTAAACTATTGGGCTTCATTGTGTCTAGGCGTGGAATTGAAGTAGATCCCACTAAAGTCACTTGCTATCACCGAGATGCCTCCTAAGAACCTCAAATAGCTACGTAGCTGCAAGGTAAAATTTAGGCCATTCGAAGATTCATTTCGCAGCTTGCAGACAAGTGCCACTCCTTCACCCATCTGCTAAAGAAAGATATTGATTTCCATTGGGGCCCGGATTGCCAACAAGCCTTTTCTTAACTCAAACAATATTTGGCAAATCCACTTGTTCTTGTACCACCTACCCCAGGTGAACCTTTGTTGTTATACAAAGTGCTCTTGCACGATACGATACCCAACACAAAGAGAGAGTTGTCTATTACCTTAGCCGTACCTTAATTGCATATGAGCTCAACTACCCGCAGATTGAAAAAGCATGCTTGGTTGTCTTTGCCTTTCAAAACTCTGCCATTACCTTTTGAACAACCATACCAAGCTAATATCTAAAGTTGACCCTCTCAAATACCTTTTGTCAAAACCGGCACTTACAGGAAGGATGGCCAACTGGATTATTTTGTTGAGTGAGTTTGACATTGAGTATGTCAATCAAAAAGTAGTCAAAGGATAAGTGCTTGCTGATCAACTGGCGAAGCACCACTTCTAGGAATAAAACCCTTAAGTCTGGATCTATTAGATGCTTCCATTTTATATATTGAAGAATCATCAACCTGGAAGGTATATTTTGATGGGTCATTCACATTTAATGGCTCAGGATTAGGAGTAGTCCTCATTACTCCCACAGGAGATATCATCCCACAATCTTTTAGACTTGGCTTCCCATGTACAAACAACATTTCCAAATATGAAGCTCTCATTGTAGGACTTAAAGTCGCTATCGAAGGAATATTAAATAAGTTGAGGTTATCGGTGACTCCCAACTTATCATCAAACAGTAAATGACGAATACAAAGTCAAAGATGAGAAGCTTATCCCATACAAATGCATGGTGGACACCCTGAAAGAGTATTTTGTTTTGATTTCCTTCCATCAAGTTCCACGCATGCAGAACCGATCAACGGATGCTATGGCTACCATTGGATCCTTGCTACGCTTATCGCTAGATACTAGAGATTTTCAATTCCTTATCAATCATCTAATGGTATCAGCCTATGACATGCCATAATCATGTTTGGTATGTGAAGTTGTTGGTCCCTTTTCCCCCTGGTACATCGATATTTATAACTACCTGCAGGATGGTACTTTCCCACCCGACCTCTCCCACTCCCAAAAGAGAACCCTTATCCAATGTATAACACGTTACACCCTACTTGGGGGCACTCTCTATCGTTGAGGTTATGATGGGACTCTGTTACGTTGCCTTAACTCTGAAGAAGCTACCCAATGTAATGTCCTCAAATGGGACACTTCAAACCTTAAATGGATTTTAGGCAATCTCACACTCAAGTACAATTTAATAAAAGATACTCAGACATTATTACTGCAGATTTGAATCTTCAGTATTGAAAAGTGACTAGAAATATGATGAGAACCAACTTGGTTAGCAATAAAATGATGACTTTCTTAAGAATATAACAGAAAGCTCATAAGTGAATTCCAAACTGATTTTTAGATTGTGTAACAATCTATATAACTGCTGCAGATTATTTCTAGTAATGGCGACTAGGTTTGATGATGAGAATTCACATAAAACAATACCCAGCCCTATCAATCCTTGTCATAACAAACTCAGAATTTTAGTGGTTTATTATAGAGAACAAATCTGAAGTTTGAGCATATAAACAGGCTGCAATTGCACTCAGAAATCTGCAGACTTAGAGTATTGAAAAGGGTACCTTAGACAACTCCATAAATACTAGATGTAGGTTATTTAGATCCCCGAAATACTGATAAATAGAGGACAGTACCATTCAGGTCTGAAATATCACCTGTACAATACTAATCAGCCCCCACATGGGTCGCTCCACATAAAGAAAATACAATGCCACAGCTGAAATAATCCTTCAGTCCCTTTATTGCCAAAAACTCAACATCAACAGCTGGAAAATACTGAAATTCTTTGTAGCTCAATGGAATTGCCTGGCTGGTAATTCCTCTCCTTTTTAAGAGGGTTTTCGTCCTCTTGAATATTTTTGCAAAGCACAGAGCTTAGACAAAATGCAGATTTGATAAAAATGAGTATGAGATATCTCTCTTCAAGTCAACCTCTCCCTTAAATAGGAGAAATGGCTCAAAAGGAACCTCCAAAATCACCAATCACAATTGGTGATTATCTCTAAACTAAAGTCCCACAACACACATCTATCCAAGTCATACTTTTACCTAGGGGAATACAAAAATAGTTTTGGGTCTATTTCCCTCTAGGCAACCCATATATTTATCCCAAGACAAGTCGCCAATCCTCCTAGGGAGGATACAAATATAATATTAGACCCTATGCACTCACCTAGAGATTACAACAATTGTTTATAGGTGCATTTCTTTATTAAGCCAAATAAATAATTATAAGTGCTTTAATATTTTTCTTTTATTTTCTTTTAGGCACTTATAAAAATTTATTATGACTTAAGTCACCCTTGCACACTCCCTTTGGCCGTCGGGTAGACAGAATGGGCCAAAGGTCTTCGATGCCATTATTCGAGAAAGAGGGACATTTCACCCAAGCAACAAAAGAGGTGCCGAAGGCATCTATGGTGCTCATACAAGTGGCATAGTCCTCGCAAGAAATTTTTACGCGTGGGATACTCTTTGGCCTACTATAGAAACAAGTTTGTTGCCAATATGCGAAGAAATGTGTCCTATGTCAAAAACATGACAATTTGATTCATGGGCCGTCTCGGTCCTTGCGATTTATTACAACACCATGGCCGTTTAGCAAATGGGGGATCAATCTTATAGGAAAACTCACCCCCACCTCATCTAACGGCCACAAACACATTATCATTGCCTTGCCATAATACTTCATCAAATGGGTGGAGGTTGTTCCTCTCACTTATGTCATAGGTGCTCAGATTTCCAAGTTCATCATGAACCACATCATTTGTCGTTATGGCATCCCTTCTTCCATTGTATTTGACAATGGTAAATCATTCAAAAACAAGCAAGTGAAGGCTTTGTGCCAACGCTTTAAAATTCACCAAAAGTGGTCTACACCTTATTACCCTCAAGGTAATGGGCAAGTTGAGGCCACCAATAAAATGCTTGTTCGGATTATGGAGAAAATGGTTGGTAAACAGCCGTAATTGGCATCTCCAAATCCATCCTGCCCTCTGGGCCTATTGCACTTCCATCCGCACACCTACAAGTGCAACCCCTATTCCTTGGTATTTGGCACTGAAGCCATTATACCCCTAGAGATTGAGCTCCCCTCTTTGAGAATCTCCTTGCAAGACTATCGGATAAAGACGAGGATTACAGAGTAGCTAGGCTAGCAGAGCTTGAACTTCTAGATGAAAAACACCTTCACTCCTGGACCATCTTAAAGTGTATCAAAATCGAATCCATGTAGGCTACAACAAACGCATCATCCCTCGTGAATTTGAGGTAGGTGATCTTGTTCTTAAGGAAAACTAGTTTAACACTACCAAAGAACATGAAAAGAAAGGAAAATTTGAGCCTAACTGGTTAGGGCCATACATTGTGGTGGCTAAATTTGGTTTCGGGGCCTATAAACTTGCATATCTTGATGGTGAGGAGTTTCGGGAGCCTATGAACATATGCGTCTCAAACATTTGTATCCCGAGTTTGGGAGCATTCAAAACATAAAAAATAAAAAAATCAAAAACAATAAAGAGAAATAAATTCATTCAAATGTGAAAACCACGCAATTGTGGCACTTTGGATAAGTCCTTTGGTGAAAACCGGTTTCGGCACCACAGGAGGATTTGTTGTTCACAAACATCTCACACCTAGGGGCATGATCGCTTCTTCCAAGCTAGTCCTTTGCTGTGTTTGAAATCCTTTTGAGCCTATCCTTCATGGCCTTGATCCGTTTGATCCTATTCTTGTATATGCGCGGGATTTCCCTTGTATATTCTCACCTCTCATTGGGGGCATCTTTGCATTTTCGTTTTCCTGTATATAGCTTCGGAAAACTTTCAAAAATCACTTCATATCATTATTGGCACAAATGTAAAACAAATCTGGTTTACAACAGGACCGGAACAAAGTTCACGTTCATATTTGTGGGTTCTACGGAAGGACCCCAATGCCTTAATGGCTGCTGCCCTCGGTGTGTGCTGATGGTATGCTGTTCCCACAAATGGACCTACCCAGAATATCCACTACATTCATACCAAATACCCACATCCACATTAGCACAATTCTCCTTGTACATTAATATTTAAGAAACATGGCACAGAGTGGTAGTAGTGAGTACTTACATGGTCATCCCAAGGCTGCTGGTGGCCATAGATGACAGCTGCTCCAAAACTTCTTGCAGGGTTGATGCCTGTGCCTGTGATGGGGATGGTGGCCAGATGCACCATGAACACTGCAAACCCTATTGGCAATGGAGCCAACACCTGCATATTAACACAAACCATAGTCAAGAGTCATGACCCAATCTCATTCCTCGGTCATCAAAGTGAACCTAATATACAACAAATGTTCTTAAAAGCTTACAGGAACATGGGAATCCCGAGCACTACGCTTGGGGTCTTTTTGCGGCTTCCACTTTGTGCACCACTTCGCACCTCTCCTGCACACCACTCATAATATGCAACATTGCACACAACCTTTGTTGTGCACAATTGGATCACCACATTGTACAAGCCTTGTGCAATGTCATTGTGCGAGAGATCCTAGTGCAAGCTTTCATAACACAAAAATTGCATAACCATTTTGCACTGCAGAACCGGGAAAAGTTAAAACATCCCTAACATGAAGCAACCTTAACCATAACTAGGGTTACCCTCTCAACTCCATCTCCACAAAAGCAAAAGCTGCCAAAGTTCATTAGTCACATATTAGCGGATCCCACACAAGATTGCGGGACGTATAACAATATAAATGACAAGTGGATGCACATATGAATGGTTGTGGTTGTGGTGCTTCCCGACCACACTTAAATAACTTATATTGGCTAGTACACAAATACACTATCCATTGAGAAAATTTCATGGGACAAACTTAGGAAAGCTTTCGAGAAGGTATTTAGACTCTGAATGATGACCGTGAGATTGTAGTTGAGAACGATAATACCTAGCATGGTAAATATGAGAATGTTTGAGCCAATAATGGAAGACACAAAGAACTATTGGGCAAACTTGAAAAGACCCGCCAATGACTTGAAGAAGCAATGGTTCATGAAGGGTTGGTGCGAAGGTTGTCCCACTACCACCCTATGAAGATGCATACAATTGAGCCATAGACATTGAAAGCAATAGTTAAACATCTCCACACTTGAGAAGAAGCGAAGATGACCCAAGCCCTAGAGATGAAAGTGAACCTGGATCAGTGTGAACCTTGAGGAAAGACATGCTCCGAATGATGAAGGAATTAAAGGGTGACACTAAGAATTAAGGCAAGGATCCTTGGTTTACGAACTACAAGGGAGAAGCTCACACCAAGGTGAATTGCCCAAAGAAAATGCGCTATGAGATTTGTAAAGTTATAGGGCATGTAGTCAAGAATCACACATATAATTGATACAAAATGCGGGAGCTTCAACAAGATTAACACCGGAAAAGAATAATCGCATACCATTCAATTTGGATATGTGGAAAATATATAGGAGAGTTTCTATAAAATAGGAAACCTCCTATAACAACTCACTAAATATGTGAAGTTGTTTTAACAACTTCACTTACAAACCATATAACGATTATTATAATTATGAGTTGTTTCTAAACAACTCATAATATAATAATAAACTACAAATATTAATTACAAATAATGTTAACACTAACATATGCCTAACATTCACCCCCTTAGTGTGAACATTATTTACTGATATCACCCCCTTAATGTGAACACAGGAAAAATGCACCATAGAACTGGAACCAGAATCGTATGTCTCCACATACTTTTTAGTCCGCATCTCTTGCTGGCTTGAATCTTCTTGCGCACATGACCAATCCGCTTCACCACAGTGAACCCCATACCGGATGATCACACTTCCACCGATTCACCTACATACGCGAACTCAACAGTTCCCGCTTTCACTTCCAGTGAACGATAGATTTCACCGGCCGATCGATGTTAGAAGTACGACAGTCAAAGGATCTCTGTAGTCAAAGGATCACTCCAGTTCAGCTGCCCTCCTATACAATTGTTCTCAACATCCAAAATGCACATCTTCCTCATTTGAATCAAAACAAGGGAAGGAAACCACACACCACTTTATTCTGCACACACCACACAACTGAAATAATATAAAATACTGCCACCAAATTTGAATGCGACCCGTTGTTGGTGACTAACGAGAGGCATTGATCGCCCTCCATCCTCCGTTGCCTCTTGCCTCCAGTAGGTGAATTATTTACCATAAGTATTCCTCATCACTGGGACAAGAAAGTTCTTCATCTTTAGAATATTCATCCCAATCAGTTTCTTCTTCAACCAAAAATGCTTTTTGATCTATTTTGTCATCAAGTAGATCTTTTGCCCTCTTTTTACAATTCAAAATTACATGTCCTAATTCTTTGCAATAAAAACATTTAACCTTTCCTCTTGAAGGAGTATACTTGCCCTTTTTGATGATGTACTAGCTTTATTGTGCACATATAAAACCTCCTCTTCTAGCTCGGAAGGTTCATTATGATCAAGAAGAGTAGAAATTACTCCTAAACCAATGTTAAGCTTGCTCATAGTAAAAATCATATGAGACATTTTTTTAGGCAAACTATTCAAAAGAATTGCTTTGGCATCATCATCGTTTACCTTTTCATTAATGCCTGCGAGCTGATTAAGAAGAGAGCGGAATTTGCTTATATGATCTGCCATTTTTTCACCTTCGTCCATCTTTAATCCATATAATTTTTGCTTCAGAGTCATCTTGGCACTTTTTGCTTCAGATCCAAAAGCTTGTTTAAAGTCTCCCAAATCTCCTTTGCAGACTTTGTGAAGTCCACATGGTGCTAGATAAGCTTTAGATAGACCGAGACCAATAGTTCCTAGGGCCTTTTGATCCTTGACAGTCCACTTTGCGAGATCCGTTGCATTTGTTGGTATTGTAGTATTAGGTTTAACAACATCCCACAAATCCTTCTCAATCAAAGTCAGCTGCATTTGGATTCTCCATGTATGAAAATCTCGTCCTTCGAACTTCTCAACAAGACTTAACTTCTCCATTTTTGCAAGATTTCACAAAAATGAAAGTGGCCCAGGATCAATTTGTTTTACAGGGCAAAAATAATTGCATAGAATTTTACAATTTGGAATTCCACTTGTTCAGCAATATATATGACTTCATTCATCTTCTGTTGCATTCGCTTGTATAATAAAGAAAAATTGATATCTCCATGTAATGAAAAAAAAAGACAAAAAAACAGTTTGCACTCAGATTCAATTTATTACACACCAATGATCCCGCACACATCAGACATCTCTATTATGCATGATAAACTTCAGGACTGTCAAAGATTTCAGCATTGACCATTCTTTAGTAGTCGCTCTAGGAACATGCCACGTAGAGCGAATAATAGATTTTGATAGCTTGTGAAATTTCCCGTGAGATTGATGGTAAATGATGCCACGTGTAGCTTCAAGGTCAACTTGGAATATATAACCAGATGGACTGCATACCGAACAATAATATTTGTCTGAATGGTCTGATATCCACTTGAAAGGGACAAATCCACAACAAACCCAGATTTGCAGCCAACGTGATACACGAATGGGCTCCTATAGGGTGCATGCAATACTTGCAGATTTACAATGAATGCTGAATGATCCGATCCAAGTGCAATGTAGTTGCAATGCCGTTGAAAAACCGCAACAAGGGAAAGAAATCAAGGAAGACTAAATCTGATGCATGCAGATCTTGAAACATGGCTGAGTATAAATTAATGTGAATATTGTATTACCTCATGTGCATGATTATCAGTCAGACCTATCAGATCACGAGCCGAGAGACTAAACAACCTTGCATTAAGGAGAAAACATGCACATGTCTGTGAAAATAGATACGGCAGAATCAAGGAAGCCAGCGAAACAAAAAACTAAAATACTTCTATAGAATTTTGGCATCAATAGGAGGATGAACCGCATGCACTTGTCAAAGACGCAACTTTGGGAACGCCAAATTGATCTTGAAAAAACTTTCAACCTATATCTTCCTCCATTATATTCCTTTGCTGCAAATCCACTTAGAATAAAACACCACCCTTGGCTAAGGATCATATTCGCTCTGATACCACTGATACAAAATGCAGGAGCTTCAACAAGATTAACACTGGAAAAGAATAATCTGCATACCATTCAACTGGATATATGGAAAATATATAGAAGGAGAGTTTCCTATAAAATAGGAAACCTCCTATAACAACTCACTAAATACGTGAAGTTGTTTTAACAACTTCACTTACAAACCATATAACGATTATTATAATTATGAGTTGTTTCTAAACAACTCATAATATAATAATAAACTACAAATATTAATTACAAATAATGTTAACACTAATATATGCCTAACAATAATTTATGAAATAAGAGTTGCCAAATATTGTTCACACAAAGAGAGTAACCAACATTGTTCATGCGAAAGTTCTCCACCTCCCTCTAGCACCAGAGATGTTGGTCTCTGCGAGAAAAGGAGCAGTGTTTGAGTGTAGGAAACAATAGGTGGAGTCCCTCGCAAACAGGCAGGTCAATGCCTCTCTTGAAAGGAGGCATGCGCAATGAATTGCAGAAACTTCGCCAAGATTAACTCTCACCAAGTCTTGGTGGCTAAATGGTTTGCTGGGAATAGTTCTAAGGCCTGGCAGTGATTGATTGATTTTGAGGGTGTTTGCTGGTTCGTACCTAATGTGGAAACTATGGCTTAAGGAATCGCTCACGAGAATCAGTCTTTAGGATTTTGCAAGCAAAATAAATTGATTAGAACATGCTTCATAGCCTATTAGTGCACACAAGCCACATATAAATGTTTAGCTGTGAATTTCACTAGCAATCACTTTAGTTAAACTTGATGAACAAATTACAAGCTTTGGTCCTAAACTACTCTACTCTAACAAGGGGGATAAGAAAGTGGAAAAGTTGAATAAGGTAGGGAGAAAAGAGAAATAAGCTAGCAAGCCGCAATGCATAATCAATCAACAAGTCTTCCTTTTGTAAATGCATAACCTTAAGAAATATGAAGAATGCACACAGTCCTTCACATGCAAAACAGAGTTTCTCATATTAAAACTGTATATTCATACAAAATTTCATGTTTCATCCTACACTTTCCTTCCTCTCATCCTCCATCCTCGAGGAATGACCTTCTAACTAACTTCCATTCAAGCTTTAACTCCTTTTCCCTCTCACACAAACCCTCACTAACTCTTTTTGACTTCCTTTGCCCATACATGGCCAATACATGCAAATTACATCATTTTTAGACATTTTGCTAACACACTTCCACCTAGAACTCTTTTTACATGCTTAATCACTTGTTACACTCTTAAAACCCTCAACTCTCTCTTTTCCACCTCTTACAAGCTCACCTTTCACCTTTACATGTTTACACATTTGAATTGCAAAAAGGAGGGAACTAAACAAGTTTTGAAATTTGTGAACACTAAACCACCTAAGACTCTCCTCCATGACTCCAACACCTTCTTGATCTCATAACCATGATCAGAATGAGAAATTTTTCAATTTTGATGCTCTTTGAAGATGCCCCTGCATGAATGTTGAATGCAAAGAAAAATAAATTTGTTATCTAATCTCAAAAGACTATTATAAACCTTTTATTCAAATGCTAATAACTCTTTCACAGTTCTTTAGATTATCATAGTCATGCATCTTTAAACTTACAGCACAAATTGTGTTTTCAATCAAAGAATTTTGGTGATATGTGTTCTCTAGACTTGTTTTTACACGAAGGTAAACCTTGAATGTAAAGGAGTTGTATTGATCTGTAGAGATTGTACACCTGGGATTCAAATGTTTATAAGCTTTTCATAAGCCTCTCGAGTCTTTCCTAATTGAACACCTGTTATTCATCTGCTTATAATTTTCAAAATGTACTTTATTTGATTATAAGGCTGCTCCCATAACCGGAAAAGCTTTTATCATACCATTTGACTCTCTACTACTAGATTATGCTGTGTTGGAAATATGCTGTATATTCTGCGTAATTGACCACCTTAGTGGACTGTACACTCAAGCACAACGTACAGTCTGGCACATTTCGTGGGATCTGTGGTGGCACCCCTCGAAATGTTTTTGGGGCCCCTATTTGTAGTTTTGGGTTCAAATGGGTGGTTTTGATCCATAGTTTACAACCCATGGTTTCATGAGAGGGATTATGTGTGGCCTTCTTGGTCCATGGTTTTGATACTCATTGTATTGTAATCCCGCTTGGGCAGTTACCTATTGATGTGCCTAAAAATACTCACACATGTATCAGGGTAACTCTGAAGTATGTTATTGCATTGTAAATGGTTAAGTTAATGCAATAAGGAAGAAGGTTATTGTGCTGGGTTTTTTCCTGAAAGGGTTTTACCAGGTGAAAACCTTGTGTACTGTGTGTGCCATTTTCCCTCTTTTGTTATAGCTTAAAGAATTTGTTAGCATTGCTTCTCTTGTATAAGTTTATCAGTCTATTTCTCTTCAATGTACTTGATCCTTTTGAAAGTTTTGTAGGTTTCTATAATTAAAATAATATTTTTCATTAATTATTTTCCTCCTTGTTGCAGGCCATAGTCTACAGGATTCTTGTAAAATAAATTGATTGTATAGCATTACATTATCATGGAGCATGGAGATATTGGGAATCAAAATGGAAGAAAGCACTAAGTTCTGTAGCTTTGGCTTGTAGAGAATGCAATGGTCCGATTACTCCATGCATAATTTGTGCCCATCCCATCCCCTTTGTTGATGATGCAATCTGGTAGTTATTTGAACTTATAAAGAAGTAATATTTGAATTCCATTATTTTTTGTTGGAGATTAAGGGGATACTGATAGCAAACAAGCAAATCTTGAGAGCTTGCTATAGTATTAGAGTAGCAAAAAAGGGAGAAGATACAATCATTACTATGAATAAACAAATGTAATGCTAGCTTTAAAGTTTGAATACATCTAGCTGTATTCCTCCATGATATGCAAGACCAAAAAGATTACTGGATCATGGAAAACCTAATCAAAGTTATAACGATGCTGCTTCTTTTGCTTATTTGACTAGTCATTGAACGATGCAATTTATGTTGGAAAAAATTCAGGAAATTCTCTATTAGGCAATGATTTTATGTGTCTATGTTTTTAAATTTGAATATACTTTTTATTATACATCATATAAAAGTTGAAGCTTTAGCTATTTTTCAATAAGCATGCAGGGTGGAATGTGGTTACTGCGGGCGGTCAATCCAATACGCGAGCATGAACGGCATTTGTTGGGTCTTCCTCCTCCATTGGCTTTAACACCGTCAATGGTGGTTTTTTTTTGGTTCTTCAAATTGTTCTATTACTTTTTTGCACAGTGTTATTTAAATTGTTGTTAGTAACATTGTTAATTATATGCTTATTTCAAGCACCCCTTCCATTGTTCAGGTTAGAAGAGTGATGGCAGCACACATTGGCCGACGCCAGTACACAATAGCTTTGCTCTCACAATTTCATCAGTTTCAGATGGTAAGAATAAGTTCAGTTTCTATTTTTCTTTAGTTGCAGATTGTGCTTACTTTCTTATCTATATTTGACTAGTATCATCATTCTCTGATAATTGTCTGGCTCTTCCCTTGATGGATATTCCTGACTTACTGTGGTAGACTGAATGAATGCAATTTATGTGAATGCCATCGAGCATGATACAATAAATGCCAAACAATGCTATTATGCGGGAGTTATTGATAATTTTTTTTCCATAAAAGCTCCATCACTTTAACCATAGTATAATTAATACAGGGTACTTTGTTTGACTGAATGCTGCAACAAATATTTGTCTTGTTGTGATTGCAGGCTGAGGACATAACCACATGCTCTGATCAAAATAAGGATGGATTTGCTCAAGAAAAGCTGGATGATACTGACACGAGTTTGAAAGTAATACCAAATACAAATTTATGTGACTTGCCCTTTGTTGAGTATGATGGGATAATAGCTATCTTGGTTGAGAGCAATAAATTTAACCAGTTTGAAGCTAAGAATACCTCAGAAGGCGAACCATTACTAAAACGCATGCGGATTACTTTAGAAAATAAAGGCGTTGCTACACATAATGTCAGAGGACATTCTGGGTCAGAGGAAAGCTGCATGCAGATGCTTAATCGATTGGATGAAATAACCATGCATAGGTCTGACTTCACTTCAAGCAAGGCTGATATCTACAAGAGTTCAAATAAACAGGGATTTGGTGTGCAAGATAAAGTGGAAGAAACTAATTTAGGAAGGAAAAGTAATGAAGTTGAAGTTGTTCAAGAAATTACTTGTTGTTCCAAATGTGGGAGCTCCTTCACTGAAATGTGTAAATATTCATTCACATCTGAAGGAAGCTTCATGCATATGGAAGCTCAATTGCTTGCTTTACACTCTGCAGAATCACTTTCATCTGACTTGTGTTCATTGTCCTCGACATCTACATATCAATATGTGGTTCAGTGCATGTAAGTGCAATTAAAGTAGCAAGTGAAAAGGCCTGTGTTGGCCAACAAAATAGCGTTTGTGGTTCTCGTCAGCAGTTCAGTCACTTCTCTATCAATGTATTACGTTTGGCGCATTCTGCTCTGGCTTCTGATTGGAAAAAGTGGTTGGTGGATAGCAAGCTGAATATTAAAGAACAGCTTATTGATGAAGTTTTTATATGCATTGAACTCTTCTTAAAAAACGTCAAGCTATTTTTCATGCACAGGTATATGCAAAGATTTCCTTAAGAAATTTAGCAGGCATGTTAATAAAAGTAAAGAACAGTTCTTGTACAGGTTTTAATAGAATAACCGTATGATTTATGTAATCTGTCAACACTCAACTGTGTGTTTTAACAGGCCATGATGTGGAAGGCCATGGCTGCACAAACACAATCTAATCTGGACTCCAGAGCTTTTTTGGAACATCAATTGTATATATCAGCGGTGTGATGGTGCTTAACTTGGGAAAGAAATTTTACTACTAGATAATATATCTTGCAGTTATGATAGTTTTGTTGTCATGGTTACAAATTCTAAGATTCTGTATCTCACCATTACATTTTTCCATGGAGTCAGGGCTCCTTGCTGAAAGATATCTTCATGGAAAGGGTCCAGGAAAAATGCATTATTTTCAAGAAACTGTTAGAACCTTTCATGGAGCTTTTGGACCAAATTAATGTGCTTCTCAAGTTTTGTTTTGAACAACTGGGAGGTTCTTTTAAGGATCCCTATTTGTGCTCTTTGCAACTTGAATCTGGGACTAAATTCAATGGAGCATATCTTGAAACCGAAAATACGTCTCAAGCTCTACAAGCAGCTGCACCCTTATGGTTGCTGCTATATCATGATGTGGCACATGCCACAGTTTTAGGGAAAGTCGAGTCACCTGATAATATGTGACAGGTTTGAACAGTACATATGTGTTAATGTTAAAATTTGAATATATACTGTATTTTCTGTAATTAGAATTTCAATAGACACCAGTGGTAGTATTTTTATTAATTTCTCTGGTATCTTTGTTTCAAGACATCCACAGGACTCAGGAGGAAAGTTGACACCATTATTTGGAAAGAACATTCTGCAACTAAAATTCTTTTTGGCATTCTTGTCAGGTCGGAGTAGAGGTTTTCCTATGCTTTCAGTGGAATGTACACATTAAACGGACTAAAAATTTGTCTGGGCATAACTTGGCATGCAGATCCCATGATGCTGTCATTTTGAGACAACTTATTTGTGGCCGTGCTTGTTTCATTTACTAAGAGCCCTGGCAAGCAAGAAAGTATTAGGCTTCTTCTGCATATTAACATGTTTTATTTCAATGAGTTACATGATTATCTTCTAATATTTATTGCTGGGATGATCATCATACAAATATTTTCAAGCTTGGTGTCAATGTATTGTCCTCAGCTTTTCAGATTGGTTAAAGATGATTCTTATATCTGGTAAACTCACGTTTCAAGCATTTAGTGAGGACGTCAGGTCAGGTGCTGTAAACAAGGTACTGTCTTTGTCAAAAGCTGTGTCAAAGTGCCCAGCATTTAGGGGTGGTTCACATGCCTTTTGTTCAAAGAAAAAGAATCTTAAATATGGCTATTTCCATCCGTCTTCTTGATGTTTCTTCCCTTGAACACCATGGGTCTTGAACGATGGGGGAATTAAAGAATCTTAATGAGCAGTTATTGAGAGTAGTTTTATCCTCATTCTGAATCTACTTTTTATTCTTCGATTTACTCCTAGCAATTCAATAATATTTTGTCATGGATCTCTGATTTTGGCCATCTTTCTTCCAAATGAACTGTTCTTTGAGCCTGTGGCATAACATCTAATTGCTGTATTTGATGCAAATATGATCCTGCTGTTGTTTAATACTGGCTAAAGTAGAGAATTCTTAATCAAATCTTGTGTTATATTTTCCAACTGCTTGTAGCTATCAAAAGTTTCTCCAACTAGGCAAAGTGAGCCATCAAGATGAATGCCTTCTATAGTTGATGTACTCACACACACAAGGAACTTACTGGTACGACACTTTCCTCTAATCCATATAATAATCTGAAACTCGTAAGTTATGAAAAGGTGGCAGCATTATCAATCATAAAAGTGCTTTCTCATTCATTTTTCAAACATAGGGGTTGGGGGCAGAACAGTTTTTATTTTTATTGCAAGGCTCGATGCTTGAAAGTATGTGATGTTGTCCAGTCTGCATATGCATTGACGCTCAGGTGATTTTTCGGCATTGAAGTCTCCATCAAAGATATTTTGCACATGTTATGTGTCTGGCGAACATATTTTGCAGTCTCTTTGTTAGATTGGCTATAAAGAGATGTGACCTAGATTGCCTTGAAGGAAAACAGCGTCCCATCCATAACCTATAACCCATTCACCCTATTCACTTCTTTATTCACGTATTTTTATTTATTCCCATTTTATATATTATTATTTATCATGCGTACTTGTTGTCCCGAAATTTAACTGCTGAAATTTCAAAAATTCAAAACTTTTGCGCGTTAGCAGCTGCGTCAATCAGCTATCCCGCATTATTTTGCCATGCCATTTCTCTCTCCCGCAACCCGATTGTCGATTGTCACACTTCTGTCATAGTTGCTGTCCCGTTGTGACTTCGCAAAATGGTTTTTAACGTTTAATTAATGATTTTAATTTAATTATTTAAATTTAATTAATTAGTAATATTGATTTAATTCATGTTATTAATTAATTAACGTTAAATAATTAAATTAATGTCATTAATTTTAAAATTTAATTAATTAACATTTTTATTTATTTTTATAATAAATTGATGTTATTAATTAAATTCTAAATTTAATTATTAAATTAATGATATCAATTTTTAAAAAATGTTAATTAATTATCGAACTCGCAGTTGTATGGATGGAATTTTATTCCCACTTCTCCATTTAGAACACTCTTCAATCGGATTTTACTCCCACTTCTCCATTTGGAACACTCTCCAATCAGATAAAGATTAAACAACTTTTTGCCAAACATATTGTTGAGATATTTCTTGGAGAAGTCCATAGGGAAGTTTGTCAAATGTATAATTTGGCACATCTCTCTCGTTTCCGCATATAATTCCACTTACCGTAATTACGGAGGTGGTTATCAAAGGCTGGATTTCTTCATAACTCCTCCTCCTCTCTTGTGTACACGAGGTAGTTATTCTCGACACGCACGGCTCGAAGCTTCCAACTCATGGTGAAGAAATAAAAGACATTCATTGTGTTGATTCAATCGAGTTTTGCGAACAAGAAAACATCTACAAAGAGGTTCTTGGCGAATTAAAGGCAGATGTCTTTGCAATATGGAGAGTACATGGCTAGATCAAGCATCCAAGGTTGAAATCACTGCATGCAATGAGGGCAAAATTTCAAAGTTTGGTGAAACTGCCTCCAGTCCCTCATGGATAGGAAATGTGTGGTAAAGCTAAAATAAATGCATGCAATCAAATCATGCTTCGAGGAGTCGCAACATGCATTAGAGAGGATGATGATATTGTCCATAAGAAGACAAACCAAGAAGACATGGAGGACTTATGCACAAAGAAAATGGTTTTATTTTTAGTACTCTCCCAGACACAGATGTGGTTCTCCTCTTGATTGCAATCTCCACAGACAGGTCCTTCACGTAGAGAAATCATAAATGTAAACAACCAAGCTCGGTGAAGTAATATTGAACCTGAATGAAAAAGTCCATACGAGCAAGAAAGCATCTGAAAATGCGTTAGAGCCAAGAAATAATAAGACGTGAGTGGAGAAAAGATAAAGCTTGCATGCAAATTTGGAAGACACCACGTGGGAAAAGAAATCTAGGAAACCGCCCATACAGGCGCCAAGGAGAAGGAGAACAAGAAATGTTAGAAAATGCATTCAAAACAATAAAATATCAGCACAACTCACGTGAGAAAGAGATCTTAGAACCTACGCAGGAAGGAAAAGAAGTTGGAAAACAGTAAATCCAAAAAGGCGTTCAAAACAAGAAAATAACCAAACAAAAAAGGGGGAAATGGCAACGTGGAAGCCATACGCAAATGCAATTGCTAGGTGTAAGGCCAGACTCCTCAACCTTTGCGAGTGTGCTGCTAGCCCGTGTCAAAATAGGGGCTTTATAATAGCGTATGGCCATCCATCAAAGAATAATTAAAGGTGGATTTACGTTAGATGTTGTAGCTATAGACATCCTTGTAGACATGTATGTGAAATGCGAAAACATGGGCAATTCAGGGGTGTGTTGCAAGCAGCTGGATTTTGTATTTTTTGCACATTGGTTGTGATTATACCTGGGTATCTTCTACGACATCAATGCAAATTGAATGTGAAAAATCAAGAAATATTCAGAAGAGTGAAATTTCTACGGACAGTGAAGATGATCCAGTTTTAGAGCTTCCTGTAGCGAAGCGTCCGTTTAGAAGGCCTGAGGGCAACAAAGAGAGTTAGTGTTAGGAGATATATTAAAAACATCGAAATACACATTCATACAGAGTCATCGCTAGCTTCTAGTGCAAGTATTGATATGGGACTAACTTCATTTGGAAGGCAACGATTATCGAACAATATTGAATAACAATCAAGATGACAGTCTGTGTGGAATACGTGGGTGTCGACCAGGCTGGAGGAGATGGCGAGCTATCAAAACATTCGACTCCACGGTTGCATAAAGATGGCGATGGAAAATAGCAAGGCATTAATCCTCTTAACTGTTCACTTGGCTTCTAGTCGTCAACTTGTATCACGAAATTTTAGGCAATGGAAATGAAAGATGAAAAGGAGATTATGTCTAGTGACAGTTCTTTTGTGGCATCAATTATAGAGAATAATCAAAATAGCATTGTTTCCGAGCTTGAGAATGATTCTTCTAGTTCACTTAGAGCCATCTCACTTGAATTTGGAAGAAGCAAAATGAAGAAGCAACATGAATGGGATTGTTAAAGAGCCTTTGACAAATAGGTTTGGAGTGGTTTATTCCAAATCCTCAATTTCCTTAAATATAACCCAAATTTGCCAGTTTATTGTGAAAGTTGTCATGACCTTTACTGGCTAGAAAAAGGGTATTGTATGCTTTGTCATACAACTTTTGAGTTGGATTTTGATACAAAAGAAAGGTATGATGTACATATTAAAAAGTGACGAGTTAACACTAGAAATGACTCTATCCATAGACATAAAGTCCTATCTTCATGATTTTATTAACTAAAAGCGGGGATGTAGGTTGTTGAGCTGTGTTAATTTGATGAAGTTTTAGAGATTTATTGGAAGAGTAATGTAGCTAAATTTTGAACAAACTTGATATATTGCAAATAATATGAACTCCAAAAGAAAATAGATCTCATTTGTTATTGAATAATGAATTACAATGTTTCATAAATAGGAAAACAACTCCCAACTCAAGTTGCCAAGCAAACTCTAACTAACTTGACTAAATCTACTCTAGGTGGCAGAAATTACTATTTTTAGCAGTTTACTAGAACCTGTTATTCTTAGTAAGTTTGCATGCTTATTTGTATGGGCACAAAAATTGCCACACATCTTCTACATTCCTAAATTAGAGAAATTGCCAACTTTCTAACTCATAGTGCAACTAATAGACTAAAATTAACTAATGCCCAAAAATAGGAAAAACCGAACTACAACTTAAATCCTAATTTTTGGCCTCAAGATGGCGGATTTAGGGCCTGAAAATGTGTCGAAACTTTCCCCAACTTGTAGGGCGGGTTGCTGGTGCGTTCGTCTCATCGAAACATGTGGTTTAAAAAAATGTCCACTCAAACGGACACTCGGGCCAAGTTATGACCTTGTCAAGTTTCTACTAATTTTGGCGCATCATTCTTCCCCGCTTGAAAAAACGTAGCTCCTACAAGTTGTCTTCTTCAAACTTCTTCTATTTATCTCGCATCCAACTTCTTAATCTCCCACTCTATGACTAAAGTATTGTCCTCTTGTTCAAGTACTTTCCAATGTACCAAATATTTGTTGTATTTCCCATGTTGCGTGTCGATTGTTTTCTTATCTAGAATCGATCCACTTCTTCTTTCTTCTTCACGGACCTGTTGCCTCCAATCTACTACTTCATCAATAACATCCCCTTCTCACCATCCCCATGAAAAGAATACAAATTTGAAACATTAAACACTAGAGAAATATCAAAATTCCCTGGCAATTCTACCTCATAAGCATTATCGTTTATGTTTTTCACGATTTTGCAGGGACCAATCTTCTTGTACTTGACTTGTTATAGGTTCCTTTTGGAAACTTTCCTTATGAGATATACCATAACCAACTTGCCAAGCTGTAAATACATTTCTCCATCTGTGCACATCTGCTATTTCCTTATACTTATCATTACTATTCTGCAACTTCTTCCGCACTTCTTCCTGCAATTGTTGTATAAGTTCAACAAATGCTTCGCATCATCATCAACTCGCCATGTTGGTAGTTGTACCAAATCTAACACCCCATTTGGATTACTCCCATACACAATTGAAAATGGAGACTTTCCTGTGGATCTATTTATGGAACTGTTATATGCAAACTCAGCTTGTGGTAATGCTAAGTCCCATTGTTTCGGCTTTTCCCAATGATGCACCTTAACAAGTTTCCCAAACTCCGATTTACCACCTTTGTTTGCCCATCAATCTGAGGATGATAGGCATTGTTGAACTGTAGTTGATTTCCCAATTTCTTCCATAAAGTCCCAAGAAGTGACTTAAGAACCTTGTGTCCCTATCTAAAGTAATGGTTTTGGAACACCATGCAAACGAACAACTCGAAAAATAAATTTGCTACACCTCGCATCATTTGTTTTCTTACGAGACAATAAAATGAACCATCTTAGAAAATCCATCAACCACAAAAATTGAGTCATTACCTCGTTGTGTTTTTGGTAATCCCAAAACAAAATCCATACTCAGATCTATCCACGACCCTTTAGGAATAGGCAACGACATATACAACCCTATATTTTGTGCATGACCTTTCAAGACTTGGCAAATTTGACACCTCTCCACATATCTTACCACATCTCTTTTCAGCTTTGGCCAATAGTATTTCTCTGCTACTAAGGCTATCGTCTTATCTTTACCAAAATGCCCACCCAATCCTCTGCTATGCAACTTTGTCACTATATTCTCTCTCTCATAGACCCAAGCTGGAAAACATGGTTGGCATCTCTTGAATAGGTAGCCATCTGTAAAATATACTCATTCTAGACATCTCTGCGTTATCGACAATGGACAAATTAACCTTTCGACAATACCCTTGAAATTAGAATCGAAGAATACAAACCCTTTATTGCTTCAAAGCCCACAACCTCATTTTCCATAGTGGTAAACAAAGTCACATGCCTACTCAATGCATCTGCAACTTGATTCTGTTTTCCGGATTTATGTTTTAGAGAAAAAGTATAACCCTGCAAAAATGATACCCATTTTGCATGCCTACTATTTAACTTCTTTTGGGTATTCACATACTTCAAGGTTATGTGGTCCGTAAATAACACAAACTCCTGGCACTAAGTAATGCCTCCAATGCCTTAATGCTTGTACAATTGCATAAAACTCCACATCATAAGTAGAGTAGTTCTTTCTTACCTCATTGACTTCTTACTAAAGAAAGCTACGGCTTTTCACCTTGACTTAGAACAACACCAATACCCACATGTGACGCGTCACAATCAACCTCAAACACTTTATCAAAATCTAGTAGTGCCAAAATGGGTGCCTTTGTCACCTTCTTCTTCAAGAAGTGAAAATTATCCTCAGTTGCCTTTGTCCACAAAAACTCCCTTCCTTTTGTGCAATTTGTTATAGGTGCTACAATACTGCTGAAATTTTTAATAAATTTTCTATAAAATGTTGCTAGACCATGAAAGCTTCTTACCTCTATTATACTCGTGGAGTAGGCCATTCAATAATTGCCTTTATCTTTTCTGATTCCATCTGTACCCCATCTGTTGAAATAATAAAGCCCAAGAATACCAAACTCTCTTGCATAAATGTGCACTTCTTCATATTTGCATAGAGTTTCTCTTTCCTTAACACTTCAAATATCACCCTTAGATGCCTCAAATGTTCTTCTTTAGTTTTATTAAAGATCAAGATATCATCAAAATAAACCACAACAAACTTACCATTATACTCCCACAACATGGTGTTCATCAGTCTCATAAAAGTACTAGGTGCATTAGATAACCCGAATGACATCACCAACCACTCATATAATCCATTTCTGTCTTGAATGTTGTTTTCCACTCGTCTCCTTCTCTGATCTGAATCGATGGTAACCACTTCAAAGATCAATCTTGGTGAAATACCTAGATCCAACAAGCACATCCATCATATCATCAAGGCGAGGTATTGGGAACCTATACTTGATTGTAATTTTATTGATTGCTCTGTTATCCGTGCACATTATCCATGTTCCATCCTTCTTTGGTGTTAATAAAGTTGGGGTTGCACACGGACTCATGCTCTCCCTTACGACCCCCTTTCTCACGAGCTCTGCCACTTGCCTATTCAACTCGCATGCGATGTCGGGCTCATCCTATAAGCCGCTTGATTTGGGAGTGAAGACCATGGAATCAAATCAATATGGTGTTGAATATCTCTTTTGGGTGGTAATCCATCTGGTAGCTCATCAGGAATAACATCTGAAAATTCTTCTATTAATTTTGTTGTTTCTATTGGTATTTGTGCACTTGTAGGTTCATCCTTATTTGCGACTAGTGCATAACAAAAACCGGTTGCCTTTGCCTCCTTCAAAAATTCCTTTGTAGAAAGCATATTTTCAGCCTTCCCCTCTTCCTTAAGAGGTAACAAAACTATTTTTGTGCCATCCTTCCAAAAAGTATAAGTATTCTTTCCCCATCATGAATAACTTTTCTATCAAATTGCCATGGTCTTCCTAGCTAGCATATGACATGCATCCATAGGAATAACATCACACCAAATCTCATCCTTATAACTGTTCCCAATAGAAAAGCTTATTAAACATCTCTTATCAACAATAACTTCATTACCCTTCTTAAACCATGCAATATGGTAAGGGTTATGATTCTTCTCACTGATGCAGAGACCTAATTTCTCGACCATCTCATTTGAAACCATGTTCACACAACTACCACCATCAATAATAACATTACATACCTTTCCTCTGAAGTGCATCTTGTTCGAAAATATTTTATGCGCACCATGCATCCCCAATCTCCTTTCTTGGAGCAATCATCGTCCTCTTAATCATTAGATTTTCTCCAACATCTGGTGGAATTTCAGTCCTATTCATCTTCTACTTGTTCGGCTTCAACAAGGTTTACTCTTGGAGCATCTCCTTGCCTCTTGTCATGTGTAGAAGATTGTAATTTTATATAAATTTTCATTTTCTCATCTAATGATGATACTTCGCTCATATCTTTTTTCAAAGATTGACGAAGGAAATTATATTTCCTTTCCAATCTTTGTTTCTTTTTCTCTCTTTCAATGAGACTTTTTCTTGCCATAATTATTCAGTCAATTTTTATCGAGGAATCAAAATAAAATAAAATATAGATCAAATTTTAGATGGATAAGAATACGAGGCATTCAAAAGCTCGACGCCCTTCTTCATCACATCTGTAACAAACAAATGGTCTTCGTGGAGCCTCCCATCCTCTATCGTCAGCATATTCTCTGCCCTTAGAAAATCCTCTGCCTCTTTGTTGATTATGGAAATCTTGTATCGTATCCTCTTGTTTTCCAATCCATAAGATGATTCTCCCCTACCTTGGCTAAAACCAGCTCATCCCCGAAAGGAAGATGAGGCCCCCTATTCATTCCAGGTGATCTCCTAAAACTTTGATGATTTTGTTTTTCCTCGGCCTTTAAGGCTAATTGATAGGCATCCTCCATGCTCTTAATCCTATGCATACTTATCTCATCTTGAATAGAAAATTTTAATCCATTTACATACCTTGCAACCATTTGTTCCTTAGTTTCTTCATGCTTTACACGAATGGACAACTTGTAGAACTCATCTGTGTATTCTTGCACTATTTATAAGTTAAATGCCCGAGATTACGAAACCCCCTGTAAAGGGTTTGTGCATAATCCACGGAAGAAATTTATCTTTCACTTCTTCTCCATCTTACTCCACGTCCTAATTCTTTCTTTCCCCTTTCTTGACCGCTCTTTACGTAGGTGATCTCACCATAACATAGCGTGACCTTCAATTTTGTGCATGCAAATTTTACCTTCTTTTCTTTTGACATAGCCTTCCACTCAAAAAAATTCCCCATGCTAGTCAACCAGTCTATCAACTCCTTTGGTTGTAGACTACCACCATACTCTGAAACATCAACTCTTATCCCATCATTTTTTCCTTCTAATGCTCGAAGCATTCTTTCTTCAAAAGCTAATGGTGGTGCGTGCGTTTCCTCCTCTTCACAAACTTTTTCATTTGTGTCATCTCCACCTTGATTTCCTCTTTGGGTTATCATTGCAGCAAGCGCAACAATTTACCTCTGTAAATCTTGCATATTTCTATTCATCTGGGCAATACCGCCTCCTCTTCCTCTTCCTCTTCCTACCTTTTTTTTAAAGACTCGAACCAGCTCTGATACCAGATAATGTAGCCAAATTATGAACAAACTTGATATACTACAAATAATATGAACTCCAAAAGAAAATAGATCTCCTTCTTTGTTATTGAATAATGAATTACAATGTTTCCTAAATAGGAAAACAACTCCCAACTCAAGTTGCCAAGCAAACTCTAACTAATTTGACTAAATCTACTCTAGGTGGCGGAAATTACTATTTTTAGCAATTTACTAGAACCTGCTATTCTTAGTAAGTTTGCATGCTTATTCATATGGGCACAAAAATTGCCACACATCTTCTACATTCTTAAATTAGAGGAATTGCCAACTTTCTAACTCATAATGCAACTAATAGACTAAAATTAATTAATGCCCAAAATAGGAAAAAACCGAACTACAACTTAAATCCTAATTTTCGGCCTCAAGATGACAGATTTAGGGCTCGAAAATGTGCTGCAATTTTTTCCAATTGGTAGGGCTGGTTGTTGGTGCGTTTGTCTCATCGAAACATGTGGTTTAAAAAAAAAACGGACTCAAACGAACACCCGGAGCTCAAGTTATGACCTTGTCAAGTTCCTGCTAATTTTGGTGCATCAAAGAGGTTTGGCTAAAAAGTAGTTTGGGTGAAAGTTATAAAATAGATTTAATGAGATTGTTGTTTTTGATCCTCCTAATAATATACACAAGGTTTGCAAATTGCAATGTTTCGTATAGTAAAGATAAAGGATGTTGTTAACATGGATATTAGAATTAAAGTTCATAGGTGACAAACTTCCTATTTGAATGGTTTTACTTTTGCACAACTAATTGGTGGATTATCACATTTGTATAGTGTGGTGTCTGTTGGAAAAGGACTTTAAGGTCCAATGACTTTCAAGTAAAATCATAATTGAGAGAAACATGAAAGATGTTGAAGGAATAGGTTGAAGCATTTTCCCTCACATTTATAATTTCTTATAAATAATTTTCACGAAGAACCTATTTGTTCTCAAAATAAAAAGGTGAAGCAAAATATTGTAATATGACAAATCATGAATTCACTAAGGCAAAGAAATGCTAAGAATGGAGAAACACACAATCATGCATAATGGATGCAAATAAAGGTAGCCGGCCCATGCAGTGAAAACTATAAAAGGATTGAAGATCTATTCAAGCTACAAACACGAGTGATCTCAAGTAATCACAAACCAAATAAGTAATAAATTTTTATCCCAAGCAAGGGACCAAACTACGGGCTCGGTTCCTTCACCAATTGAGAGATCATGAAACGCATCACCAATTCAACATGGTCAGTGAGTTCATTTCTCGTATGATCGAGATATGCGAGACTCTTACCCAAATGGATAAGACAACGATCATAGGTGTCTAGGTGTATGTCCAAGTCACTCCTAGTGGGGTCATGTACTCACTTAATTATTGTAATAAATGCTTATAATTTGGTCACTTATGTGATAAAATTATGTTATTTTAATAAAATGACTTTACTTTATTAAAATAAAGTTATAAAATTATAATGTGACCTAATTGTGCCCTAAAGTGATGTCATGTAAACCCCAACTACCTTATAACCAACTTTTGGATTATAAAAGGAAGTTAGGGGTCATTTATAAAGGGGTCTTGGTGATTGATAAAATATGAATTAAATCTAATTGTGGAGTAAGCGATATGAGAGTAAATGATAAAATACAAAATTGACACAAACAATCTAAGATGTAATATTTGAAACCCTAAGAAAAGAAGGAGAGAGGACTTAGTTGATTTACGCTTGATCCGAAACCGATCTAGACTAGGAAAAGTGTTGAACAAATTGGACAGAGTGTGTTGCGATCACGATAAATTTTGTAACCACAAACCGAGTCGGACATGGGCGCCCACGGAAGGACACCGGCGCTGGCGCTGAGAGGCTATTGTGCGCACTGCTGTCTGTGCAAATAGTCGAATCTCTACTTTTTCTTGTGTCGAAAGGTTTTCGTTGTTAATCACCTGGTGGTTGCACAATGATCGCAAGAGGTACTGTAACTGCGTAAAAAGAAGAGTTCCTTTGTACAAGCCCACAAACCACATCAAACCTAAAAAGAAAGATGTATTATGAGGAGTCAAACTGACCCCGGCGGTCACCCTGAGAGTGAACTTACGACTGAGCGCTACACTACATCTCAGAATCCATGTAGTTCTTGTGAGTGTGTGTAGAAATTGTACCCTAAGATGCCCTTTTGCAAGTTGCACTTGATAGCGGGTTGTAGCTAAATGTAGCAATGTAGTAGAATGTGTGGATGGAATAATGAACTTTCTGTCCTATACTATGTATGCGAGTTGACTCAACCCTTGTCCCTTGAATGGATGCTAGATGGATGCCTTTAGTGCTCTTTAGTGCCTTTGGATGCAAGCTTAGGTGATGATAGTATATGCTTAGTGCTTGGTCCTTTATTTTGAACACATAACTATGTATTTATATGATTCCCTTGTTTGAATTTTGTAATTGAAAACTAGAAGGCCGACCCATAAGTGAAAAAGATGCCCAAAAGATAAAAGAGACCCAAAAGGAGTGAGTAAGATAAGAAAGGGTCAAGGGTGCCCATAAGGGACATGGGCGCTTGAGCACTCTGTCTGGTGAGTCTTTGGTGTCTTGAGCCATAAAGATAAATAAGTAAAATGCCGACTACTGTTTGAAGGGTGTGTAAGACCAAATAGAAAACAAGAAACACATAAAAGAGGCCAAAGACAATCGTCAATTACTAGTTTTCTTGCTTAGGAATCACATGAATGCTAATATGTGTTTAGGACCTAGAAATGTACTCAAGTGTGTGATTTTTGTCTACACTTGGAGGTTAGAGAAACTTTGTGTCCTATGGTATCAAGGCATGAAAGTTAATAAAACTTTGTATTTAGATGCTTTCCTTGGAGATTGATCATTGTGAAGACTTTGTTGAAGAGAAAGCAACAAGGAAACTTTGTGTTCCTTTTCAAGAAGAAATACAAGGATGCTTATAGAACTTTGTGTCTTGAGATTCTTGGTGGCTATGTTTGTTCTTATGTCAAATGTAATCTTTCATTTATTTCCTTTTCTTGTAAAGTATTAACATTCAATCTCTTTACTTTTATGGTGCACTTTCTAGCATGTAGGAATGAGATCTGCATTTTCTTGTACCTGCATGCTCCCTCTCTACATTATTTCCACTTTATTTCCTTATTCTTCCATTCCCCTCTCACTTTCCTTTCTTTCCCATTTCATGTGATTTTTGGGTTAAAAGTATCGAAAACCCCACAAACCCATCATACTGAGGGAGCTTCCCCTCTCAGAACACACAAAGCTAAATCATCATGTTGATAGGTGATCTCTCAAATGTTGCAAGTTTTATATTGAATAATGCAGGTGAGCCCATGAAGAGATTGAATAAACAAAAGTGACATAAAATCTTGCCAACAACACGACCTAGTATCTTGTGATGTACTAATCTAGCGTAAACTTCAATAAATGTTAAAGTTTCCTCTAGGGTCAATGTGATACATGTCAATGTTATCATCAATCTCTAGATGCTTTAGCTGATTGAAATCACAAAAGCTTACCCAACTAGTTCTTGGTAAAGATCTCCACCCTTGTCATCAACTTGTGTTACATCTTAAAGATCAACATCTCAAAGATCAACATCTCGGTGCGTGTTAAGTCCCAATAATTACATAGAGTCATGTGTGTTCAAGACACAAGGGGCTAAGAATCACTAAGAATCACTAGTGTCATGTGTGCAATTATAACACTTTTTACAACACTTTTTGAAAATCATATTTGATCAATTTTGATGTGCTGTTTGAAAATGAATGTTTTGAAATCAGATTTCAATTAAGTTATTGATCACATTTGGATCAAATTTTTAATCAATTCCTATTTAATCAAATTCAAGAAAATGATTATTTTTAAAGGATCCGTTTCAATAAACTTTTTTAATACACAAGATCAAGGTTAGTTTACAGATCAGTTGACTACAGAGAATTGAACAAATCCACTCACACGGATTATTTCCCTTTTTCTTTCATTGACCAAATGTAGGACAATTTATCATCGAAGAAATATTTTTCCTTTACGGATGGCTTCAATGGCTACAACTAAATAATGGTGACAACAAAAGACAAGGACAAAACCACATTTACTTGTCCATGGAGAACATTTTCCTATAGGGTTTTGCTTTTTGGTCTATGTAATGCCCCCTGCCACCTTCAAAGAGCAATGCTAGCAATTTTAACTAATCTTACTCACAATTGCGTGGAAATCTATATGGATGACTTCACAATTTATGGAACTACATTTCAAGAAGCAATGAATAACCTAGACAAATTACTCTCTAGATGTGAAAAACATCAATTATCCCTCAATCACGAAAAGTGCATTTTCATGATGGAACAAGGGATAGTGTCGGGACATCATATTTTAGTGGAAGGAATTAAAGTGGATCTAAACAAGGTTAAGATCATTGTGCATCTCCCATCACCTAAAAATCAGACTAAGGTACACCGTTTCTTATGACATGCAGGCTTTTATAGAAGATTTATCCCATATTTTAGTAAAATATCCTCCGCATTGTTTTCACTTTTGAACAAGGATTCTGATTTTAGCGGACACAAGCTTGTCAAAGAGCTTTTGAGATCATAAAAGGGAAACTAACTACTACTCAAATTCTTAGGGAGACAAATTGGAAGCTACCCTTTCATATACAGATAGATGCTCCCAATGAAGCAATTTTGGTTATTTTGGGCCAACAAGAGGAGGGAGAATCAATACATGTAATTTATTACATAAGTAAAAATCTCTCTCGAATTGAAAAGAATTATACCACTACAGAAAAATAAGTTCTTGCAGTAGTTTACGCAATAAACAAATTTCTCCATTACATTATAGGTTATGAGGTAATTATTCATACGAGACCATTCCGTTATTAAATATTTGATGAGCAAACCTTTGGTTTAGGAAGAATTGTTAGATGGTTATCATTATTGTGAGAATTCAATGTCAAAATTATTGATAAGTCTGAAAGGCAAATGTGGTGGCTGATTTTATTTCAAGGCTCACTTTGTTTTAGGTACAAATGAATAAGTGGATGATGATTTCCTAGATGAACATTTATTTTCTATCTCCACCAATTCTCCTTGGTTTGCAGATATGGATAATTATTTAGCCACAAGGAAGTTTCCACCTTCTCTCACCAACAAGCAAAGGAAACAATTAATCAAACAGAGTGTAATGTACAAATGGTTTGATGGAATGCTTTTTAAATGTGGACCTGACTATGTTTTACGTAGGTATGTATCTAAGGATAAAATATTTGACATACTTAGAGCTTGTCATGATGAACCATCAGGAGGGCATTATTTGGTCAAAAGGACGATTCATAAAGTTCTAGGAGCTGGATACTATTGGCCTTCATTGCACAAAGATGTCAAAAGGTATGTATGGCAATGTGATAGGTGTCAACGTACATAGGGAAACCAACATTGTCAAATGAAATGCCTCTTTAACCCCAGATAGTTTTGGAACCATTTGAGAAGTGGGGATTGGATTTCATTGGACTAGTTGATCCACCTTCTCAAGGAAAATAATACATCCTTGTGTGCACATATTACATGACTAAATGGGAAGAAGTAAAGGCTCTTCAATATGTTAGGGATGAGAAGGTGGCAGATTTCTTGTACTAACACATTTTTGGATATTTGGAGCACTAGAATCAATTGTTTCAGATCAAGGGCCCCAATTTATTCCAATTGTGATCAACTCTTTTGTGAAAACCTATCAAATAAGGCACAAGAAATCATCCCCTTACCATCTTCAAGTTAATGGTCAAGTGGAAGTAACCAATAGGGAATTAGAAAACATATTAACCAAAATAGTGAATGTTTCAAGAAAAATTGAGTGCAAAATTGTTAGAGGTAGTATGGGCGTATTACACAACCTAGAAAGAAACTACGAGATTTACTCCACATGAGATGATCTATGGGAAGAAATCTATCTTCATCATAGAATTTGAAATACAAACATTGTAGACATATGTAGAAGTGGGAATTGAATTGTCGAAGTAACCAAATCAATAATTGTCCAACTAAATGAGTTGTATGAAAGGAGGCTAGAGGCATTGCACCAAAGTGAATTAGTCCAACATCAGAGACAGTTGTGGCATGACCTCCATATCAAGCACTAAACATTTTAAAAGGAGAGTGGTCCCTGTTATTTGATTCAAAATACAAATATTTCAAAGGGAAGCTATAGACTAGATGGATGAGAGCATACCGAGTAGAATAATTTTACAACAATGGTAATGTTCAACTCATTCCTATTGATGGAGAATGTAGGGTAATGTTGGTTAATGGTCATAGGCTACGTCTATACCAAAAACCACTGTCCCGAGAAGAATTCAAGATGCAAATGTAAGCCAACACAACTCTTAATTGCTTAGAGGAGATCACTTCATCCAAACTATTTTTGAGTTAAAGTGTTTTTATGATATGAAAATAAGAGGAAGATGGTTGAAAACTAGAAATGGCGACCATATTCTCATGAAGTCTGGTTGAAAACCAACAATGAAAGTCATTCCTTCCAAAAAATAATAAAGATAATAAAAAAATAGGGTGTGATTGAAAACTAGTGATGGCGGTCGCCTCATTCCAAACGCTAAACATTTTAAAAGGAGTGGTCCTTGTTATTTGATTCAAAATACAAATATTTCAAGGGGAAGCTATAGACTAGATGGACGAGACCATACCAAGTAAAATTTTACAACAATGGTAATGTTCAACTCATTCATATTAATGGAGAATGTAGGGTAATGCTAGTTAATGGTCATAGGCTACGACTATACAAAACCCTTTGTCCCGAGAAGAATTCAAGATGCGAGATGTAAGCCAACACAACTCTTAATTGCTTGGAGGAGATCACTTCATCAAGCTATGTTTGAGTTAAAGTGTTTTTTTACGATATGAAATAAGAGGAAGATGGTTGAAAACCGAAATGGTGATCATATTCTCATGAAGTATTTGGTTGAAAATCAACAATGGAATTCATTCCTTCTAAAAAATAATAAAGATAATTCTAAAAAATAATAAAGATAATACAAAAAATAGAGTGATTGAAAACCAATGATGGCAGTCACCTCATTCCAAAAGCATGTCATGTAGGACTTTAATAGAGCAATAAATGGCTTATCAGACATTAAAGAAACATGTGATTAGTTGGAAAATGGAAAGGTACATGTGAAAATACTTCTTTTTAAAGCTAGCGCATTTAATTATAATAGCACTAATGATTAGTTAATGCAAGGTAATATCCTTTTTATTGCACGATATTCTCGTGACACTTTCCATAAATGTTATGCATGAGGGAAGCGACATACCTAACTTCTCTCCATCCTAACTTAATCAACTTCACTTTCAATTTCCTAGTTCTTGCTTCAAACTAACCCCGCTCTTGCAGCTTCAAGCCAACCTAATGTTAACATTCAAAACCCATTCTTCCACCATCATAGTCTCCATTCCTCCACATCATAGGGCTTAGAGTTCACCATGGACCCATGTTGTTGCAAATCAGTGGCACCCCACGGATGTTGATCAAACTTCTAGTTTGACATCTTGGACATCCAGTGTGATTGCACAACATTGAATCCTTTCCCAAGTGTGGGACTTGTAGAAATGGGAGAGGAATCTCCATATTAGAGGCTGGTTCCTCAACTCCTCTGATCAGATATATCACTTACAAGTTGCAGAGGTTTAAATTCCTAGTTCCTACTCTAAATTCCAAGGGGACAAAGATAAGGAATGCAAGAAAATGAAGCTAAAGCTAATGAGGTGATGCACCAAAGGAGTTGTAGACACCTGATACTGCAATACATACACAATCCACAAGAAAACACAACACAAAGCATGCACAAATTGCTCAAAATGTAATGAAAGATCAGGAAAAAAATGGTAGATATATGAAAGGATTGAGGGATTTTAATCACAGAGCATATATTAACATTCCAGATCCAATACAATGCATTAAAGTGATCAAGAGGCAAAAGAGGTGCTGTATTGCATGGAAAGGTAAAATTTCCACAAATTCTACCAAAAAGGAAGAAAAAGGGAAGTTGCAGAGCTGAAAAGTGTCTCCTTTTTTCCAAAAATGAACCTATTCTGGCTTTTACAGTGCAAGCCACGACCCCAGGAGAGAGAAACATGGGAAAACGTGGGAGAGCTTCAACCACCGACCAAAACGCAATCAAAACAACATGGGCATCCTTACAGGCCCATCCCCTGACATTTTCCGCCATGCTAGGAGAGAATGCGAGCCATTCTTCATTAAAAATGGTGGTTGAAACGTCATTTCTGTCCATGACCACGTGCCAGAGGAATTTTTCAATTTTCTCTCTCCAAACTCCATCAAAATGCAAAAATGACCCCGGAATCTTGTAGAGAATTTCACCAGACTTTGGATTGATATAAAGAACGTGAAAAACCAGAGCTCTGGATGAAAGATATGGCCGTTTGAAATTTTAGGGCAAAAGCAGGCCAAATCGGATTGGCGGGCAAATTTTATAAATTTTCCACTTTTTGGTCATTTGGAAAATTTTCCAAAAATTCCCCATGCTCCGCCATTCGGGTGCCACGTGGCATGTTTTGATTGGGCGCGGGCCTTTAATGCTCCATTTTCCATCGTTTTGCCCTTTGGAAAATTTTCCAAAAATTCCCAGTGCTCAGATCATGATCGAGGACACGTGGCGTGTGTTGATTGGGTGCAGGGCTGTCCTTTTAAAAATTTTGGTTCTTTGTTTGATCCTATTTCTTGACTCGGACACATGGCAAAACCTCATTGTTGTGGGCCTTTCCCTTTGAATTTTCCATGCGGGCTTGTCTTGAGTTTTTTGGCGCCACCTAACACGTGGTGAGATTCCATTGGTTCGTGCTTGGGGGGCGATTTTCCTTTGAAATTTCCTTCTTTTTCCTTTGGGAAAATTTCCCAAATTCTCCCCACCTTCGCCAATCGGGACACGTGGCACAATTTCATTTACCGTGGACCCCTCTAAAAACTTTTTTTCCTTTTTTGCGTAATCCCTTTGGGAAAAATCCCAATCTCCCCCGTGCTCCACCATTCCGGGTGCCCGGGGACACGTGGCCTTCTCGAATGGTTGGTGGGCCTGCGGGCCAATAATTTTCCTTTTGAAATTTGGTAAAAACACTTCACCAAAATTCTAACTTCTCCTCCGCGCTCCGCCGGTCCAATGCCATAGGACACGTGGCAAAACGTGATTGGGTGCGGGCCTTTCCTTTCGAATTTTCCATGCATGACACTTAGTCGATTTTCCCATTTTTTCCCCTAGACACGTGGCATAATCGATTCACGGTGGGCTGTGGGAAAAATATTCCTTTTGAAAACTTCACCAAACACTTGGTAAAAAAACCAAGTTTACCTCGACCCCCGCCACTTCCTTGGACACGTGGTGCCATTTCATTGGCTACGGGCCTTTCAGGGGAAAATTTCCCACAAAAACTCCGTCGAGCCATAACTTCAAAAATACATGGAGTTAGGAGGAAAACTTTACCTTTACGGAAATTTGAGAAAGATCTCTATCAATGGTGCCATTTCGAGAAAGTTTTGAGTGCACTGAAAAAAAAAAATTATGACTGAGGCACAAGAGAGGGAAGAATGAAAGGAGTTAGCCACAAAAATGAAGGGGCACATTTTGGATAACAATTTTGGCGACTCGGAGGGTCATCTCACTGTTGGATGAAGTTACAAGTTTTCTGAATTAATCCATTGGGCATGGAGTCATTAAATTCTCTGCTTGGTACCCCTGGCCCGACTAGAACACTGCGAGGAGGAAGATGGAGGATGGAACATCACCGATTGGAGCAAGGCAAGACACATTTTCGGGAACAACGAGCTTGTGCCAAAGCACTTAGGAAACAAAACTAACCTACAACAAAACAATGTGCACAAGCACTTGGAGGAATGAAAACCTAGCTAATATGTACAAGGTGGAGAATTCCCTTGATGTGATGCTTTAGGTAGATCCCATTGATTTGGAATCTCGTAGTTCTTCGCCATCTAATGAAGACAATTGGAAAGCATTGTTGTCCTTACACTTTGTGACCATGTATGGGCCACTCCAAATGGCATCAAATTTTGAATGCCTTCCCGGTTTTGCTCTGTCTGCATCCCATTTTAACACTAGATCTCCAACTTGGAAAGATCTATTCTTGGTCTTCTATTAAGGTCTTCTTGATCAAAGCTTGATCCTTCTCCATTGCTTGGGATGCCTGATTTTGATTTCTTGGAGCTCCATTAATTCTGCATATCTAACCTCCATGGGTTCAAACTCCAACAACTCCAACTGTTTCATGAGTTCCAATGTTGGCAACTCAAGTGACATGGGAAAAATTGCCTCTCTCCCATAAACAAGCTTGAATGGGGAGTTACCTGTAGATCTTTTAGGAGTTATCCTATCAGCCCATAAGGCTGATTTCAACTTAGTATGCCAAGATCTCTGATTTTCATCAAGGGTCCTCCTAATGATCCTTAACAAGTTCTTATTTGTAGATTCATCTTGGCCATTACCACGAGGGTAATAGTTTGATGAAGTGCTTAGGTAGATCCCATTCTTGATGACCCATTCGAGTTACCTTGGACCCGATGAATGCCGATGCATTATCTGATATTATTGTAGCAGGTATGCCAAATCTGGTTGCTATTCCCTCATAGAAATCTAGGATGCTAGATTCATTTGCTTCCTTGAGTGCTATTGCTTCAGTCCACTTGGTGAAGTAATCTGTGGTGGTTGTTAAAATCCATTTGTGCCCTTGGCTTGAATTGGGATTAATGACTCAATGAAGTCAAACCCCATTGCATGAATGGGTTGGTCAACTGAAATTGGATGCGATGGAAGGGCAGCTAGTCTCTCTTTACTGTGAAGAATGCACAATTCTTGCACCTCTTGATCCATGCATAACAATCACTAAAAATCTTGGGCCAATAATAGCCAGACCCTCATGATCTTTAGAGCCGTCACTCTTGGTGCAAAATGACCCCGGTTGATCCACCATGGAACTCTTCCAACACCTATGGGAATCTGATTTGTACCAATGCATCTCAGCGGCAACACTCCATTCACATCCTTCTTGAACAAAACACCATCAACAAGGGCATATGGGACAACCTGCAATCTGAAGTGTCTTCTTTTGGTCTTGTTCATCTCTGGAGGGCATAGACTGTGTTTAGGAAGTGCATTATGTCTTGGGTCCAGCAAGGTAAGGACACCATTATTCTCCTCTTGAGTGCTTCCTTGCTCATGGTTGTCTTGCAACACCAAAACAACCTCCTTCTCATTGCATGCTTCCTTTTGTTTGCTCAAAATCAGCTGCTCACACAATCCTTTTCCTTTGACCAACTTGGTGACTTTGATCTCAATGTCATACTCCATGACACGAGTAATCCAACTGCTCTCTTTTCATTTAGGTCTTTGTTGAGGAGGAAGTCTTTAACTCCCACATGAGAAACCAGCAATTGAACCTTGTTGTTTGAAACTAGATGCTTGAATTTCTTCAAGCTTCTGATTACTGCAAGAACATGCTTCTCAATGAAAGAATATCTCACCTCATAGTCCTCCAGGCTTTGGCTGAAGAAAGCAATTGGCTGCTCATCATTGTCTTTGTTCTACTGTACCAAAATTGCAGAAATAGTATCATCACCCCCAAATGCATAGAGGATGAAATCCTTGGAGAAATCCGGGTTGATGAGAGTTGGGGCTTGAGAGATGGCTTCTTTGATTGCTTAAAACTTTCCTTTCCTTCTGCTTTGTCCATTTGAAAGCCATGCTTTTCTTTAACATCTTGGTGATAGGCTTGTGAGGGCTGTAAAATTTGGGACAAACCTCGAACAAAATTTATTCTCCCAAGAAACTTTGAAGGGCCTTCTTGTGGCTTAGCGCAATGGTAGTGCTCTTATGGCTTGACTCTTTACGGATCAATTGCTAATCCTTCTTTGGAGACAATGTGGCCAAGGAGTTTTCCTTCATGGGCTAGAAAAATACACTTTTTAGGATTCAAGGATACTCCAAATCTTCTGCACCTTTGGAACACTTGCCTCAAATGAAAGAGATGGTCTGCTGCATTTTTTGAAAAAACAGTGATATCATCAAGATATATCAGCACCATGTTGTTAATCAAATCCTTGAACGCCATGTCCATTGCCCTTTGGAAAGTAGCTCCAGCGTTGGACAACCCAAATGGCATTTTTCTGTATGCATAAGTTCCCCATTTGGTTGTAAAGGTTGTCTTGAATTGATCCTCTTCTTTCACCATAATCTGATTATACCCCGAATAGCCATCAAGTAATGAAAACCTTTCGGAGCCAGCAACAACTTGCAAAATCTGCTCCATGGAAGGAAGTGGGTAATGATCCTTGAGAGATGCTCTATTCAAATCTCTGAAGTCAACACACAATCTGATTTCCCCACTCTTCTTTCTAACTGGAACCAAGTTGGCCACCCAACTAGAATGCTTGATAGGGAATATGATTCTTGATTCTATCAACTTATTCAATTATTTTCTCATGAGAGGCTCCATGTGTGGATTGGTGGCCTTTGTTTTTTGTCGATGGGTTTAGTACTTGGATCCAATTCAATGGTGTGTTGAGCTAACTTGGGATTGAAACCTTCAAATCTTCATAGCTCAAGCAAACACATCGGGAATTCTTGACAAAGTTGTATGAACTCATACCTTTCTTGCTCAGTTGTCACCTTACCAACTTGGAGTGATTTTCCTTCTTCACCGAGATGGACATTGAATCTTCTCCCTTGACTTGAATGTTTTCTTTCTCCTTCCTAAACTGATCATTAGGATTGAAAATGGACTCCAAAGTAATAAGTCCCTTTGGTAGTTTGTTGGTTCTCAGTTGTACCACTTGGTCACCATCTTCTTTGCTCCAAATTTTCCTGATTTTTAGCTGAGAACTCAGCCTCTTCTTACAAGAAATGGATGATTTGTTGATCATTTTCAAACACTTGACAACTTACATTGTTGTCTGGAACTGAAGGCCTTACAATCACATGGATGTTTGGTTGTACCTTGTCTTTTTGAATGCTTTCAACAATGTCAAAGGCTGCCCAAGCTGCTGCAATCTTGTCGGTGACTTGGTTCTCTTTTCTAGGAATGGATTTATGCCAAAGCCCTCAAAATCTTCAATGAGGTCCCACACCCTATTTTTGTAGCACTTGAGTAGATCATTCTTGATAGCATGCTGCCCCTTAACTTGATTGACAATCAACTCACTGTCACCAAAGACTTGTAAGTTCTTTATTCCTCTCTTGATTGACCAATGTAATCCTTGTATCAAGGCTTCATATTCAGCAGTGTTATTAGAGCATGCAAATTGAAATCTAAAAGCTGAATAATACTTAACTCCTTGAGGTGAAACAAGCATGGCTCCCCCTCCTGCACCTTGTCTACTCCTTGATCCATCAAAAAAACAACTGCCATACCTCATTGTCATCCTTGTGGTTTGGCTTGGTGATGCTAGGAATAGGCTGATTTTCTTCATGCATGCAATAGACTCCTAGCTCAGATTCTTCTATTTCTTGATAAGGATCAAAAGCATGCACCTTGTTTGCCCATTCATCAAGAGTTAGATATGGGATGCTTCTACCTTGGTGTCGAGTTTCATCGGTGCTTGGATAATCCTCTTGATCAAGCATTTGAACAATTGGTATTGATCGACTTGGAGTGTAAGGCTCAATGTGAAAGTTTGCAATAGGCTCGAGATCTGATTGTGGCTTTAGTTCCATATCTTGTCTGAACGAAACATGTGTGACCAATCAGTAGATAAGTAACCTCAATCTTGGTTGTGAAATCCCTTGACAGACATAGGGCAAAGAGTGGTGGAAGATCTATTACTGAGACATCTTGCAAAACAACAACGTTGGGGCATGCATGCAAAGTAAGACTCAAGTTTTTATCACTCAATCGTTATTCTTGCTTTGTCCCATCAATTGCACTACCCCTTTGGATATGAATTCATATTGAATTCCCAACTGATCAGCTATTTTCTTGGGCATTACTGAACTACTTGCCCGGAATCAATCATGCAATTGTGTACTAATTGGTTTCCAATGATCAATGAAACATAGAATGGAGGGGGCTTCAACATTTTACCTTTTTGTCCTCCATGATTCCCTTCAGGTGGGCAGCATTTGTGAGCACCTTCTCTTGCATTTGGACTTGCTGATTTGAAGTTGGCCCAGTCCTTCATGGCAGCTTGTAGCAAATCTCTTTGGCCTGGGATAGATAGTGATTCCCACATTGATATGTTTACATTTGTCTTCTTCATCTGATCAATGATGTTGAATGGGGATGAAGCATCTCTTTGTTGTCCCTTGGCCTGCACATTCATTCCTTGCACATGGGGGCAGCAACAAGCTGGCGTTTGAGTTGGCCTAAGAGTTGTTTTAGGTGGCCCTTGTATGTTTGGAGCTGAATTTTGTTTGCTAATAATTTGTGGAGTGATAGAAGATTGTGGATTACTTGGAGCCAATGGTTGTTCTTCACCCAAATTTCTCCTTTTTGACCTTGTGTTGGCTGTAACACTTTGGGGAATCGTTTGATTCATGCCACAAAAATCTTCTACTGTCATTTTACAAGTGTGGTATCATTTGGAGCTGATTGCTGCTGGAATGTGTCTTGTTGTTGGTTATTTCCTTGACTACCTTCACCCTCCCACACAGTTGTAGTCACCATTAACACTTGATTCAAGGCACCATTGAAGCACATAGACTAGTTGTGAGGTTCATTGCATGGGAAACACCAATCATACTCTTGAGCTATGTTGTTTTGCACTGGCACTAATGCCTTAGAGGCAGATATAGCATTGGGATTATAGGGCTGAAATGGTTTGTTGGCAGGAGGTCTTGCTTGATTTAAATTTGTAGCTGGATTGGGTGGTCTTTGAGGTTGGTATGGCTACCTGTTAGGCTGAGCTTGAGGCTAGAAAGGAGGTCTAAAACCTTGGGCTTGCTGCCTCTTGAGTGTAACCAACTCATTACCTAGATTTTGTAATTGCTTCATGACTTCTTGAAGTTCATTTGAGGCACTAGGAGATGAAGTAGAAGCTTCACTTGAATTCTGATTTCTAGGAGTGGGAATAGGAGCTAAATTAGGCACTTGGCTAGTACTTGGGCTCTCTAAACTTGGAAACAATGGCATTGGAGGCCTAGGAGCTAGCTTGCCAGCTTGAATCAAACAATTTTCAGCTCTAATGGCAATGTTATAAGCAACAGGGATAGTTGTGCCTCCCATGGATTGAATTAACATAGAAATATCAGAATTTAAAGCTTTAAGGTAATATAGAAAAGCACCTTCTACTGCTGGCCTTACTGCCACTGGAATTCTCTCCCAAGTCATTTGAAATTTGAAGTTGAAGTCAGTCAGCTGCTCATTGGGAGCTCTCTTGATGGTTGTCAATTTTGCTCCAAAGGGACAAGTTGTCTCCCTTTTCTCCAAACTGCTCATGGAGGGCTATACATAGCTGGTTCCAATTTTGGATAGAACCTGAGGCAAGACTCCTGAACCATTGCAAAGCTTTCCCTTTGAATGAAGATGCCAGCAATTTGACAACTTGCATCTCATTGATCTCATGGATTGCACAAATATTGGCAATATCCTTAACATGATCACCAGGAGTGGTCTGATTTTCTCGATAAAGTATGGGATGTTCTTGATCTGCTATTTAGGATTGGATTTTGTGCATTGAGAGCAAGTGGGCTGTTGCCAGTGAAATTGACATAGGGGTTGTTTTGTGCCATTCTGATTGGCCTTAGAACCCTTGTTGATTGAATGAAAGGCCTACCAGGTGGAGGAGTTGAGAGAGTTTTGTTTGGTGGAGATGGAGACCTTTGAATTCTCCTCCCTCTTTGCCTTCTTCTTGGAGATAAGCTGAGATACTCAAACAACACCTCTTCTTCTCCAACTCTTGACCTTGTGTTGATTCTTCTCATGAGTTTTCAGGCTTCTGCACTGCTAAAACCAGCTGATTCTTCTTCCTTGGAGTCGCCAGATGTGTAATTTAGGGCTCTTTTAAGCAAGAAACTTGCAACAAATGCACATCAATTTGTTGCAATGAAGATGAAGACCTCTAAGGTCCCACCGGGTGTGCCAAAACTGTTGTTGCAAATCAGCAACACCCCTGGATGTTGATCAGACTTCTAGTTTGACATCTTGGACATCCAGTGTGATTGCACAACATTGAATCCTCTCCCCAAGTGTGGGACTTGTAGAAATGGGAGAGGAATCTCAGATTAGAGGTTGGTTCCTCAACTCCTCTGATCAGATATATCACTTACAAGTTGCAGAGGTTTAAATTCTTAGTTCCTATTCTAAATTCCAAGGGGACAAAGATAGGAATGCAAGAAAATGAAGCTAAAGCTAATGAGGTGATGCACCAAAGGAGTTGTGAGACACACGATCTTGCAATACATACACAATCCACAAGAAAACACAGCACAAAGCATGCACACATTTCTCAAAATGTAATGAAAGATCAAGAAAACAATGGTAGATATATGAAAGGATTGAGGGATTTTAATCACAGAGCATATATTAACATTCGGATCAATCTGATGCATTACGGTGATCAAGAGGAAAAAGGGGTCTTTGTAATGCATGGAAAGGTAAAATTTCCACAAATTCTACCAAAAGGAAGAAAAAGGAAGAAGTTGCGAGTGAAAAGTGTTTCCTTTTTCCAAAAATGAACCTATTCGGCTTTTACGGTGCAAACCACGACCCCGGGAGAGAGAACGTGGGAAAACATGGGAGAGCTTCAACCACCAACCAAAACACAATCAAAACAACATGGGCATCCTTATAGGCCCATCCCTTGACATTTTTCGCCATGCTGGGAGAGAATGCGAGCCATTCTTCATTAAAAATGGTGGTTGAAACGTCATTTTTGTCCATGACCACGTGTGTGAGAGGTGTTTTCAATTTTCTCTCTCAAAACTCCATCAAAATGTAAAAATGACCCTAGAATCTTGTAGATAATTTCACCAGACTTTCCATTGATATAAAGAACGTGAAAAACCGAGCTCTGGATCGAAAGATATGGCCGTTTGAAATTTTAGGGCAAAATAGGGCCAAATCGGATTAGCGGGAAATTTTTTTAAATTTTCCACTTTTTGGTCATTTGGAAAATTTTCCAAAAATTCCCACGCTCCGCCATTTTGGGTGCCACGTGGCATGTTTTAATTGGGCGCGGGCCTTTAATGCTCCATTTTCCATCATTTTTCCCTTTGGAAAATTTTCCAAAAATTCCCCGCGCTCCGATGATCTGAGGACACGTGGCACGTGCTGATTGGATGCGGGCCTGTCCTTTTAAAATTTTCCGTCATTGTTTGATCCTATTTCTTGACTCGGACACGTGGTAAAACCTCATTCATTGTGGGCCTTTCCCTTCAAATTTTCCATGCGGGCTTGTCTTGAGTTTTTTGGCGCCACCTGACACGTGGCGAGATTCCATTGGTTCGTGCTCGGGGGTGATTTTTCCTTTGAAATTTCTTCTCTTTTCCTTTGGGAAAATTTCCCAAATTCTCCCCGCCTTCCGCCAATCTGGGACACGTGGCACAATTTCATTTGCCGCGGACCCTCTACAAACATTTTTCCTTTTGCGCAATCCCTTTGGAAAAAATCCCAATCTCCCCCGCGCTCCACCATTCCGGGTGCCCGGGGACACGTGGCCTTCTCTGAATGGTTGGCGGGCCTACGGGCCAATAATTTTCCTTTTGAAATTTGGCAAAAACACTTCGCCAAAATTCTAACTTCTCCTCCGCGCTCCGCCGGTCCGATGCCATAGGACACGTGGCAAAACGTGATTGGGCGCGGGCCTTTCCTTTCGAATTTTCCATGTGCCAACACTTAGTCGATTTTTCCCATTTTTTCCCCTAGACACGTGACATAATCTGATTCGTTGGCGGGCCTACGGGAAAAAATATTCCTTTTGAAAACTTTGCCAAACACTTGGTTAAAAAACCAAGTTTACGTCTCGACCCCACCACTTCCTTGGACACGTGGCACCATTTCATTGGTGCGGGCCTTTTGGGGAAATTTTCCACAAAAACTCCATTTGGCCATAACTTCAAAAATACATGGAGTTAGGAGGAAAACTTTACCTTTTGGAAAGATGAGAAAGAGCTCTATCAATGGTGCCATTTCCAAAAGTTTTGAGTGCCTAAGAAGTAAAAAATTATGTCTAAGGCACAAGAGAGGGAAAAATGAAAGGAGTTAGCCACGAGAATGAGCAAGGGCACATTTGGATAATAGATTAATTCCGTGTGCAATTTTTCAACAAGTAGGGTGGCTTGATTTCATGCTCAAATATGAGGAATTCCACTCGGTTATGGTAGAGGAATTTGCAAGGAACCTCAAAGACGACTACTCACTAGTAAAAGGTACATAAATTCCATTTAGTGAATTCAATTTTAGTGAAATTTCAGTTATTCACGAGGTTGGACAATTGGTAAATTTTAGAGCTCCATATTCAAAGGTCATAAAAAGATCTTTAGTCAAGAAGGAGAATTTATAATTAGTATTTGACCATATTGAAAAAGCAAAGGGCATAAAAGGTCTAGGTTTTAGAGCCATGAAGCATTGTTGCAAAGTGGGTAGTTAAGTATTTTACTTATGAGGGTCAATATGAAATTATCCTAGGACCAATTATGAGAATTCTCATACATTTGTGCCATGGAGAGGCCAAGGAACATAACAAAATTGACTGCCTCAACTTCTTACACTTCTCTGTTTCTTCTACAACTGAGAAATTCTGTTAGGTCACCAAGTATCTCAAAATTTAGGGTTTAATCCACCTAATTTACAAACATTATTTTATACAAAAATGACATGGAATGAAAAAGTGGGTCAAGTTTCAAAGAAAATATGAGCACAAGAACAAAACACAACCAAAGCGCAAAACCATAGAAACAAAACCCTTGACAGAGGAAAGCTCTAAAAAGAAAATAAAGTCCTCTAAAAAAGAACCCAAAGATCAAATGGAAGATAGCCCCTCGGTAAGAGAAGAAGAGGTGGCAGAAATAATGAGGGCAATGAGGTCCACATGTCAAGTTTCCCCACCAATGTCTCCATTTCTTCAGGACCTTGTTTCGATGAACCAATTGTTGAAAAACAACCCACTATTGAGAGTCCCCCATTGCTAGACAAGGGAAAATGCCCATGTTCGAAGGGGAACCTAGCTCACCATAAGAGGAAGAAACCCTTACGCCCCAGTGATGGCCCTCTTGAGTAGAATTTAAGTTAAAACAGAGCAAAGACATGTTGGAAAATTTACATCTTGTGCTCAAGAGAGAAATGAATACATTTCTCAATTTAAAAATTTGGAGGTAGAAAAGGAGTTAAAATTTCAGCAACTCAGGAGGGATCTACAAGGAAAGGATGAGATTATTCGGAGATCCAACAAACTTCAAAGACCTTTTCTACAAAGCTTACAACTCTAAAATCTGAAAAACAAAAAGAGAAGGTGCTTAGGCACCACCGATGAGGTCTCTGAACTGAATTTGTTTTCCCATAGGTTGTGGTTTTAAAAGGGATGGCAGCATGGATGAGTTATTGCTATGAGCTCAAGAATGTAGAAGAGGAAAATAAAACCTTAAAGGAAGAAAATCAAAAATTGGAAGCAAGAACCAAGTCTTGACAAATAATGTGGCATCTATATGCCAACTATATGAGAATACCCTCTCATGTAGATCACCAACCTTTTATGCTCTATTTTTAAGAGAGCATTTCTATAAATGGAAAATTTCTAGGGTCCTCTCTAAAGAGTAAATAGATTTTGAAAATGATAGGTAGTTCATGGCTACATATGTAGCCTATGATACCTCAGAAAGAAACTTGTTATGTGAGTTCTATGTTCATAAATTTTTATTTCCCGAAATGACACAAATTCCCATCAATTTGTATGTTGGAGAAGTTCAAGTAAGGTCTTTCATTTCCACACTTTAGCATCAAATTATATGGAGAGAACATAGACACATTTTCACAAGGGAGGAGACCAACTCAAGTCTTCTAATGAGACATGACTTTCCCATATCTCACCAATTTTTACAAGTAGTATAGGGCACATATTTACTCACTTCATCTAGTGGACATGTATAAAGAAAGTATATCTTCATATGTGGCTGAATTTCGGTCATATACCATACCAAACTTCAATACAACATTTTTTCATGCAATCAGAGGTGGGATCTGATCACTGATAACTATAAGAAACAAGAAGTTATTTCACCTAACAACCTTCGATGGTCGTTAAGGAGATCCAAGGAGGCGAGACACATTATGTTAGAATTATAACAAGAATGGATTGGTATGAGGTTTATGCCACAACTCATATTAGCATAGTCCCTTTACGAATTGATGATCAAGAAAAACCATTGGAAAAATATGACGAATGGAGGAAAATAGTGTTGGAATTTAGAGGATACCACAACCCAAAAATAAAGACATGGGCTAATTTTGCCAAAGAATACAAGCTACTGTAGAAAAATTGTGGAATCCATGAATAACAAAAAATGAATTTATAGCATGAGGGCATATTAATACTTAAGTATGGGGGAGTGATGAACCTTTAGAAATCCATATTCCAAGCCCCATTTTTGTTACTATTTCCATCTTACCTTGTATAGAAACTAATAGTAGTCTTATTATAAATGAAACTTTTGTTTGACTAAAAGATGTGTTTTGAGCATGTGTCTTGGATATTTTCTATCTTTTATATGATTTCTTTATTTGTTGATATAAATTGATTTATGGTGCTAACATATGTAAATGAAAGGATATATAAGAAGTTGTATGAGCACATGACTCACTCAGTCAAGTGCAAGACTCACACGGTCAACACATGATTCACACAGTTCATGGAATTTCCTACTCAACACCAAATCCATCATGGAACACGATCTTCTTAGGTGGCGGTAATTATTTTTGACATGGAATTGACTAGTTGGAAAAGTTCAATCGAGTGCATTAAAGATTCAATTGGTAATAACCAATCTTAATTTCATGGAATCCTCCACTTCATGAGGAACATGATTACTTTGAATTTGGATAACTCCTGAAGATCGCCAAACCTAGTCAAGTACCATTTATGGAACTCCTCCATCAAGAAGACAAGTTCAAATGGGAATCTACAAGCACACTGTACATTTGTCATGAAAACTACCAGTTCCATGATTGTTTTGTTATAAATATGCTTAGTTAATTCTTGCATGTATTTAGATGCCTCTAGTATAATAAATTCTATTTAAAAGGGGAAACTTTGTTTCCTAATAGAAAAATGACTCTGCCTAATCTATATAAGGCAGGATCATTATAGAATAAGGGGTTTAAATTTTAAGAAATATAGTAAGAGTATTGTAAATTGAACTATTGATAAATAAAGAGCATGCTTCTAGGATAAACTATTTTTCTTGAGTAGACATTAGCAACCGGATCGAGAGGAAGGAGAAAGGGCCACTCCTCTACAATGTGAAGGGAAGTTTTATTTATTTTTTGTTCAGATATTCTAATTTGTTTTACTTCCAATATTAATGTGCTTCATTTATCCATACTATATTTTCATTCCTGTATATTTCCGTTTTCGTGCTCATAGAGTTAGAAGCATTATCCCTTGTTATTACAGTTTCAATAAGTTTAGAATAGATCATTTAATCACAACAATTGTGTTATTTCTAGTTTGATTAAGTTTACATGCTTAATGCATTCCAAATCGTCTCTTCATTGCAAAACACCTTAAACGCCCCCGAGATTGACATAATTTAAATTGTTAAAGTGCGAGTATTAATGAAGCTTTTTATTAGTTAACACAATCGAGGTTGATCTTGAGAATCTACCCTTAAAACACAAATTGAAGGGTTGCACATGCTTCAAGAAAATATAAGTGCAACCATAATGCACTTGGCCTATGAGAAAGCAACCTTGGAGTAGACATTGTGTAATCGAAGTTTCAAATTGAGATAACTATCCATAACTTGTTTCGATGCAATAGGTGAACAATTCATGAGTAAGAAAATAAAATTGACCACTCTTGTTGGTAAAATATTGGACAATTGGCAAGGTTAGGAAACTACATAAGGTTAAGGATCAAGTATTTCAAGTGAAGAATCAAGTCAAGGATGTAGTCCTTATTTGGCAAGAATATGTCAAACTTATCCAACAAGCTAAAGCATCGGTCAAACAAATTACATTTGAATTCCTAGATTAGAATACACAACTATAGGATACTATGAGAAAATATAAGACTGATACATATACTAGAAGAAAAATGAAAACTCAAATGCTAATGGAGATATATGTTCATGAGGTAGACAAGGCATTAAAAACATTATTACAGGGCTAGAGACAATGTCGTGACATTTGCAAGAATGAGAACACAATATGTCGTATAATAATTTTCTAGAGTACAAACACAACACATGAGGGATTGACTGGAAGGGTTGATCTAGGACATACAAAATTCTATAAATCTACATGATCTAGTTTCTCAAAATGCAAAAGATGATGCTTTATTTGAAGCCATACAAAAATTGTCATGGTTGGAGATATACTTTGGCGAGTGAAGCGAAGACCTCGCATATTGGAATGCGTATAATATAAACTTGGAAACATTCCTACCAAATGAAAAGAAAATGCAAAATAATCTAAAGCAAGTTATCCCTCATATCATGCTTCATAGAATCAACGTAGTAAAGGATTTACCACCTCCACTTTTGACTCCAACAATACAACTAGCTACAACTAAACAATCCAAAAAAACAACGGTAGGATAACGAGTAATACAATTTTGTGACATGTAACAATTTTTGAAGTTTTATTGCACTAATTTTGTTAGATTTCTATAAAAAAGCTCACATAGATTGAAAACCCGAAAGGGTGGCTAACTAGTGCATAGAGAATGAAAATTGGCAAATGGCATCCTCATGTATCGAATGCAAGCATATCATCTTAGTTTGCAACACAATCAACACTTGGCAAGATCCAAGAAAAATATTGAAAGAACCTCCTAGATCATCAAAGCATCTTTTTCTTGGGATGAGACAACTATTTAAGTCGAGAAAGTGTTGGGAGTGTATAGGGGTTTAAAAGATGACTTGAATATATTTTGTATATTGCACAATCCCAATGTATGTGCCTAGTATATAAAGACAAACTATAGAATATGTAATGCTCTCTAAGCATAGATAGAGAATACGAAGAGCCTCTTTTGTCAAGGAATGAAAGAAGAAGGGATTGGTAACTCAAAAATTGCCTCATATTGTATAAAATCATGTAAATGCATTGCGTAAAGGTTGCTCTTGAATCCATAATATTGATCTTAGTTTCCATTCTGAGTTCATGTCTAAGTTCTTGATTCATTAATACTAATTCCATTCTAACATTACGTATTATTGTCTTGTTTATATTTCCCTCACATTTTTCTATCATGTAGCTATTGTGCACTGTAGTTTGTGCTCTATTATATCTTTTGCGCATTGAAGTTCATGTTATGATATATCTTTTGTGCATTGTTAAATGGAATAATATGAATTTATCCTAGACTACAACTTGTTGCATATCCTAATGTTGTGATCCAGAGACATCTTCTAACAACCATCTTTATTTGTAAATCATTAAAGAAAATTAAAAGAGTGATTAGTGGGTCAAAGAATGGAATACTTAATAAAAATGAAATTAGAAATTGTAAAAAATATGCAAAAGAAAAGAAAAATGAAATGGAGGAAAACATTGAAAAACATGGAGAAGAGGTGACAAGAAGGGTATTTTGCATGCCATAAAAATGGCATTCAACATAACATCAATTAAGAATAGGGGGTGATATCAAAGTAAAAACTTTGCATAAATTTGTTTGGATGACTTTGTAGAGAGAGAAGTAGAAAGGAGAGAACGAAGGACGAGGAAGGGAAGGTTAGATCTATTTACATCATATATATGTATTTTTCTTTTCCTTTCAAATTGTATTTGGCCATGGGAAACTAGGGCATGGAAGATGCATTTGGCTATGGGTAAAATCTAGAGATTGTCTCCATAATTTTGGACATATAAGTGTACACTTACTTCCACACAAATCAAATGACTAATGTATGGATATAATATTTAGGGGTTTTAATTGTAAATTTACTCCAAAGATGGTTTGACTAGTCTCGTATAATGCTCGAAATACATTAAAATAAGTTTGTGGAAAATTTATGAAAGCTCACTAGCTTGTTTTGCATTGTTTTTGTTGGATTTAATTAGGAGGTGATGAGAAATAATTCATGTCTAAATATAACTATATTTGTTGGAGTTTCCCCTTCATTGAAGAGAGAGCATACAATCAATAAGATTCAATCATTTTTTTATTCAAGAAGAGACAATAAATTATTAGAGAGATGGTCTCTTAAATTTAGAGAGTCAAATCTTATCTCAAATCTCTTTACAATCACCTAGAATCTCTTACCTAACTCATATGTAATTGTTACGTGAGTAATCATTACTTACATTGTATTATTATCTCTAATCTCTACTAACTTTTATTATTAGTATATTATTACTCACGTAATAATCACTTAGAATTCAAGTATTATATGCTCCACTCATTCTCCCACAAAAAATTAATGACTATTGTCAAGCACCTAAAAACTAAGAACCCATGCGAGGACTAAGTCCTAACATTCCCCCTTAGTGAGAGCATGGGAGAAATGTCACACTTTGGAGTTGCAACAAATGATCAACATTTGTTGTCATCTTCCTAGTTGTTTTGTACTTAGTTGGTTTAGCATTGGGGCTTAAATATTCTAGTTCTCCCTCCATAATGATAAACACGTTGAACATCGTTTATATTGAAAATGCACTAGTTTACAAAAACATTGGCCAACATTATTAAATTTTTTCCCGATTTGATAAAATATCCCCTCTACAAACATTTTCATCCATAAGAAAAATATATTCCTTTTCAAAAGAATTCACCCATTTACAAAAAAAAGGGACCGATCATAAGAAAATATCTCTTAAAGAATGCATCCCCCTTAACATATTTACCACCAATTTATAAATTTTCCTATTAAAAATTATTTAATAGAATTTTATAACAAGCTATTGTGTTGAGGGTGGATCAACCCTTGACCACACAAGCACTAATTCCTTTACTAAAGACTTCATATTATCGAGCCAATTAATAATATATATGCATTCCTCTCCTTCTAGTTGGAGAAGGATATTCAACACTGTTTAGTCCGCTTGTGTGGAACCCAAAATTGCTCACTTTTTGTGGTGTGTTCTCCACCAAGGCCTTTTGATTGGTTCCGTCTGGTTCAACTTGGTGTCTCGGCTCCCAAATGTCCCTTTTGTGGACACTTGGAAACCTTATCCCACTTATTCTGGTATTGTAGTAAAGCCCAAAAGGCTTAGAACTAGATTCACTCATTCTTTCTCCCCTTTAGACCAGAATGTTTCACCTGACATCATATTCTTTTAGGCGATAACCCCATAATGCCTCACATGTTTTCCCAAATTTGGCATGCTTTCAAAGGGGAAATTCTTTTTGGCTTTGGAAAGAAAGGAATTCTTGTTTATTTGCTAATGTTGAAGTTGATCAACATTTCTCTATATATAATAAGTTAGTGGTTATCTCCAATGTGTTGTTGTAGATTCAAGTGCAAGCGAATAAGGTGGCCCTCGAGGTGGAGCACCTCTAGACCCTTCTTCGTCATTGGGGCGATGCCCCTTGTAATGTTTCTCGGGAACCACCTTCTCCCTCTTAGTGCTCTTGCCCCACGACGGTCATCCCCGAGGTGGTTGTTGGAGCCGCTCCCCCAGACCGCTCATTTAGTCGTGCTCACGGTCCCCATGAGAAGTTAGCCCCTGCGGAGGAGCTTCTTTCCTCCACCTCCATCTCGCCATCATGGTTGGGGCTCCCCTCCATCATCTCATCATCTTGGTTGGGGCTCACCGACTACCCCCAAGCCACGTACCCATGACGTGTGGAGCATCCCGCATCCTGTGGATAAGTTTCCCAAAATGGCTTTAGCCATCTCACCCACTTGCGGTAATGTAGAAGACAATGAAGAAGAGGACCACGCTAGCTCTAGCCGGGAGGTGCTGGATAGTGGCAAGGACCTTCCTAGATCTGGATAGCCCGATGGCTATGATCTTCTTTTTTTGACAAACTTTTTATAGTAGTGGATTAATTTCATTTTCTCATTACTCTTTGTTATGTGGTTATAATTGACTTTTACTAGGCTTGGCCTGGTTTTTTCATGGCTTTGGGGCGTGCGTTCATATCGCCCAATGTTTTGTTGGATTATCTTGTATCATTTTACTTGTTAATTTAATATAAGATCTTATTCATAAAAACAATTAATAATATATATAGAAAGTCATATTAACTTTTAGAATTGTTAGTATTTGAGTTTTTGAAAAAAACGTAAGTACCTAGGGAAGCGTTTGATCGGTCTGCACTCGGCGAATCCGGTGTAGTGCAAAGGACATCATGAAGAGATGAATCGATAAGTAGTGTGGGGGTTTAAATCGTCTACATGAAGGGCATCACCAAGTTTATTCAATAAGAGATGATAAATTATATAGAGAGATGATCTCCTAAATTTAGAGAGTCAAATCTTATCTCAAATCTTCTTACTATCTTCTAGAATCTCATACATAACTCCTATGTAACTTATGTAACTATCACTTACATTGTATTATTCTCTCCTAATCTTTACTAACTCCTATTATTAGGTGATTATTACTCATGTAATAATCACTTACAATCCAAGTATTATTTGCTCCACTTATTTTCCCACACAAATATTAATGACTAATGTGAAGCACCCATGTGAGGACTACTTTCTAACATTATTTTCTTTGTTATTTTACTATCATTACTATGTATTTAATGCCTTATGGTTGTAGGTATGTTTTATTGGTTGTTAAGAGTGGTTTGGTTGTATTAGGAAAACCCTAACATGGTTGTGCATGCCCTGAATCATGTTTTTCATCTTATCAAGTATATTTTATGGATGAATTTTTGGTTGTCATGTAAATGTGTGGTTACGACCCCCATGTGATGCAAAACTCATAAAACTAATCTCAAAACTAAAAACCAATTTGATCCTTATGTGTGTGCCAAAACTATGCTTACCGATTACATGGTTCGAGATTAAGTGCCTTGTTTTGTCTTCTTTGGCTCATAGCTTATAAAATGTGTATTTATAGCCTCAAATTGGTACTATAAAAGTCAAAATTATGATGAGTGTAGATGTAAAACATGAAAATTAGGGAAGTATTGGTTGTTTAGAAGTTGTAGGATGTAAATCACACTTTTTAGCTCTCTAATTGTGTTGTTTGGTACCTAATATCTCAAATTTGGTCATCATTATCTACACAACTTGCATTTCAAGTTTCATAGCTAAGTGTGCTTTTATTTTTGTGTAACATGTCTCTTTTTCATCTGTGACTTTAAATCTTGTTAAACCTTCTCAAGATGCGAGACTAGCTAGTTAACACTAGTGGGTAAGGGAAAGTAATGTGTTTGAATCCTCGAATCTTATTTTTCAAGTAGAATCTTCATGTCTTGGTTTGATACAACCTTATAACTTGTTTCTTAGTCACCTTTCACCTATGTGTCTCATACTTGAGTCAGTAATACACCTTGACCAGCAAACAAATACCTTACCAACTCCATCCTACAATGCCTATTGTGCTCGTTTAATATATAAAAATGTTTCACACTCTAAACTTCATATCCTTGATATATGGAAAAATATGGAATTTTTTAATCGATTAGGAAAAAAACTATTGATTTCAATGATATTTTTCTTTTAGATTGAAAACATCAACTTTTTGTATTTAGGGTAGTTATTGGGTTGTGTAATGTCCCTTTCGGGATCAAATTTGAGGTATTTGGATTTTCCCCAAAACCCTAATGGTACATTGCTGGAATTTACGACAATCACACTGTATAGATATGAATTTTTATATCAACAATCTGATTTGATGCAAAAATTAGGGCAGTGACCTATTTTAGGTCCCCAAAACCCTAAGCAACCTAGGTAAAATTCAGATTTTAGTATTTCCCACACACAAATCTTCATAAATACATCAACAACATGAAACCCTTGATGAAATCATGCAAAATAAATGCTTCAACAACAAAATACAGACTACTGGAATTAATTATTGCTAAAAATAACAAAAGATTCAAAAAAATCTTGTAAATACTTGGAGATAAAATGCAAATGATAGCTCAAAATGACCACAAAAATGACAACTATCAAACAAAATTAAGATAAAAATTTTTCCAACCACAAAACCCCTTGAAATGTTGTCTCGAAATCTCCAAATGGGTCACCCAAGTTGGAAATGAATGTGGTAGCCCCACAAAAGTGTGCCCTAGCTGGAATTTATAACCCATGGCATGAATGGAAACCCTTTGCCATTGTGAAATTCTGAATTTTAAGCTCACTTGCGACTCTTGGATGAAGCCACCAATGCAACAAATGAGGGTTTTCATCCCCAATAGGATCCAATAAGGGTTTTCATCCTCAAAGGATGAAAATGAGAGCTCAATGCTCCAATTTCCAAAGAGAAGTATCAAATTCACTAGATGATCCTTACAATGAGCCCCAACATTTGCCTTTATAGCCTTTTCTTTCTTTTTCCTTGTGGAGTGCACCATATGGGACCCTTTATTTCTTTTTTAACATTTACTTTTCCCCTTTTTAGTTCTCCTTTTGGGTCACTCCACTTGGGCATTTAAAAATAATTAATTAAATGCAATTTTCCCCCTCTTTTTATAATTTAATTAAAGTGTCAATAATTAAAATTACTTTAGCACTTAAAATTAAATTATTAATTTACTTCCTTCCTTTCCCCCTTTTAGCCAATTGAAAATAATGAAAATAGGCTAAGGGTCTTCTTTCTTGCTTTAGTATTTAAAAATACATTTTATTTTTAATAATAATATTATTAAGTTGCCCATAAGTAGAGAGTTATCTAGAATCAAATTTAAAATATTATTACGTATTTCTAATTTAGAAAAGGCAACATTACAGTCCTCCCTCCCCAAATTTGCTTGCCCTCAAGCAAATGCAAGCTCCCTTCTTCACTCCTTGTTCCCTTTGCAAATACCAGGATCCCAAAGCAACCTTAGGAACTCTTTAGAGTGGAAAAAATCAACAACCTCTTCCACTTTTGCTGCAACAACATACTCTTCATCCTTTTCTTGGGTTGAAAAAAAACTCAACTACTCACATGCATGCTTGTCACATGTGACGATCAATGTACTCTCATTAAACATATGCAAACAATGCACTCTTTAACTCATAAAAGTCTTGTTATCAACACTCATATAGGTTGTTCCAACATGTGCAAGGTGTTTTCATGAACCCAAAATGGTTGCCACAATGATTTGCTTTAGCTGCAACCTTTCCCTAACTTCCTCCATCACAAAGTTCCCTCATATTGTGCCAATTTACAGTTGTACATGAATGTTAACAACTTTTCTAGCACTTTCACAATATCATAACAACAACAAATTTGATCTCCTTTTGCCCCATTCAAGGGTGTGAACCATGTAGGAGCTGAAAATGCTCTTGGAAGTAAGTGCATCAATGAAATAACAGTATTGTAGGGGCTGAAATTGCTCATGACAACAACATGGAAGTTGGAAAATTGTGGCATGGCTGTCCCAAATTTTGAACCTGCACATAGAGAAAACATGTCAATGAAATCAAGAGCTCCCAACATCACTCCTTCAACCAATAGGCATGTTATTCAATCCTCTTCTCATGCTTGCATCTTCTTCAAAATTTCCATTCGTGTGATGGACTTCCAAAGATCCACTCTTGTTGCCTCAAACATGGTTGTAGTTGTAATGTTGTATTTTCTTATTCACAATCAACATTGTGGTGGCTGGAAACTCTTCTGTAACCGTTGCAAACAACCCCTCATTGATGGTAGGAAGAAAATCCTTCCACCTTGTGGCTGAAAACACATTTGTGATAGTCAAAAAAAGTGTTAAGGGGTTGGTTTTGTTGCAAACACCAACAAAATGAATAGGACAACAATGGTCATACTTTAATTTCTTCACAAAATTCAGAAATAAAAGTGATATATGGGTTGGAATCAGCCATATGGGGGCTGAAAATAATTCAACAACATCAACAAACTGAACATTACTCCCATGTATGGTTGAGACTACTTGTATGGCTGCAAGTGCAATGTTGGGCAAGCTGAAAATATGAATGACAACAACTCTACAACCTAGAATAGTGAAGCCCATTTGAAGAAACACATCCTCCTTGAGTCCTCCTTCACACATCCAATGGTGGCCATCCCGTATGTAGCTTGACTCCATCAAAATCATGCTAAAACCTTGAACAACAACAAGACAACATCTATTATGCTTACCACCTTTCCACATCAAGCATCTTGTTGCCTCGACAATGGTGACTATCCTCATAGCCTTGTTCTTAAGTGTAGCACTTGGCTCCAAGGAGTTACCTATGGATTGAGAACATTAATTCTCCTACATTGTTAGAATGCCCGGCATACTTCATAGGGGTCCTCGTGAACTTCATTTCTATCCAAATACACGGGGTAAAGAATTTATCAAAAATAGTAACATTGAACTCCTCAAAGACCTTACCCTTCTTGTATCTCCAAAGATCACCCAGATCCCAAACTTCCATGTACAAGTAATTTGGAACTTGTATGAAAGGGTATATGTGCCCTTTGCCCCTCATAGTGTTCTTCACTCTATCACCATTTTCACTATGTTGTCCATGATGACCACAAATTCATTGTGATATACTATGAAGCATTAAACTTGACATATGATCATTCTTTCAACATACTTCCCATGATGACGACACATCTGAAAGGACATATTAGGAAGGAACAAATCCACAACAATTTCATACATTTGGTTGTCCTCAACTTGTTCACATTCCTTTTCCGGATGAAGATTGGTTGAAATATCTTCAACACTTCCAATCTTATGACTTAGAATTTTTGAGTTAGGACCAACATTCTCCTTCACCTTCGATTCTTCATGTTCAACAAGTGAAGCTCTTTCTTCCTTGACTCCATACATATTTTGTTGATACATGCATGGAGCATTTACATGGTTCTTATCAAATTCATGTACACCATCAACTTGCTTCTTATTGATTGTTGTTTTGAAAATTCCAACAAGTTGAATATAAACATTAACATCGGGAGATTTGGCTTCAACCACCAAATTATCTCCATAATTTTGTAATTCAAATTTTTCTTCTTTCATTGGCTCATCTCCTTTGGCTGAAGTAAGAGCCTTCACAATATTAATCTTGTCAAGTTACTTCCCATAGTTGTCCTGGAAATCCATCTCATATGGCAATGGATCAATTTTTGAAATGCTCGAAAGATGGATAAGGGCTTCTTGGAAAAGATCCTCTTTCCATTTGGTACCTTTCATCTTATCCTCATTGTTAGAATAATTCTCATGATGATCAAAACATTGTAAGGACATAGTATGAGGGTGATACAATAAATCCTTGCTATGGAGATAATCAAATTACTTACCATTAGTTGCTGATATGAAAATTCTAGCATATTGAAAATAATCATTAGTACCCGACGAGGTACTTTTCTCACGTGCATGCCTTCCTATAAAGTCTTCCTAGAACTCCACCTCATAAACTTCATGATTTGAAGGGAAAATTATTGTTGTTTCTTCTTTTTTGCCACCTTCATATACTGCCTCTTCTCTTAATTTTTGTAGGTGTTGTTTTGCTTGAGTGGCTATCAACTTAGCTTCCCTAGCTCTTCTTATCCATTCATCATACCATTGTTGGGTCTTCATTACATCTTTCGCACTTAAAAATATGAATTATTTTTTCTTTTTTAACCCAAAATTTTGTTCATTCAAGTCTATACATTTTCCTTTGAAGGACCTTCCTCTTCAATTTGCATGGTGAACTCCTCATGGGTTGTTCCTTCTCAATCTTCAACAACTCGATTGTTCTTTTCCTCATGCTCCACCATCAAAATGTCTTCCTTAGCAACTTCTTGAGGTTTTGATTATTTCTCTTCGTCCTACACCCTTTTAACTAATTTAATCCCATCACCACCATAGGAATGGGGTCTAACTTTTCTTCCTTGTGTAAGAACTTCGCTTGAAAAATCATTAGTTGCTTAGTTGTTGTCCTCAAGATCCACAAGTTGGGAAGATCGTGCTCGATACCACAATAATGTCCCTTTCGGGCTCAAATTTTAGGAATTTAAAAATTCCCCAAAACCCTAATGGAACATTGTTGGAATTTATGATAGCCACCTTTATAAATATTATTCTTATGACATCAATATGATTTGGTGAAATAATTAGGGCAACATGTTTTAGGTCCTAAAACCCTAAGCCACCTAGGTAAAATTTGTATTTTAGTTTTCCACACACAAATCTTCAAAAATACATCAACAACATGAAACCCTGGATGAAACCATGCAAAATAAATGTTTCAACAACAAAAAAGCATTGTTGAAATTAATTATTGCTAAAAAATAAGCGAAAGTTCAAAAATTCAAATCTTTAGAAATACTTGGAGATAAAATGCAAATGATAGCTCAAAATGACCACAAAAATGGCAGCTATCAAACAAAATTAAGATAAGATTTTTCCAACCACAAAAACCCCTTGAAATGCTGTCCCGAAATCTCCAAATGGGTTGCCCAAGCTGGAAATGAATGTGGCAGCCCCAAAAAGCGTGCCCTAACTGGAATTTGTGCCCTAACACGGATGTGAACCCTTGTCAATATGAAATTCTAAATTTTAAGCTCACTTGTGACTCTCGTATGAAACCACCAATGCAACAAATGAGGGTTTTCGTCCACAAATGTTGTGACCATTGAGGGTTTTCGTCCTCAAAGGATGAAAATGAGAGCTCAATCCTCCAATTTCCAAAGAGAAATATCAAATTAACCGAGATGATCCTTACAATGAGCCCCTGACATTTGCCTGTATAGTTTTTTTTTCCTTTTTCCTTGTGAAGCACACCATATGGGGGCCTTTATTTCAATTTTAACATTTATTTCCCCCTTTTTAGTTCTCCTTTTGGGTGGCTCCACTTGGGCATTTAAAAATAATTAATTAAATGCACCTTTCCTCTTTTTAATAATTTAATTAAAGTGACAATAATTAAAATTACTTTAGCACTTAAAATTAAATTATTAATTTACTTCCTTCCTTTCGCCCCTTTTTTGATTGAAAATAATTAAAATAGGCTAAAATATATATTTCGTTTTTAATAATAATATTATTAAGTTGCCCATAAATAGAGAGTTATTTGGGCTCAACTTTACAATAGTATTAAGTATTTCTAATTTAAAAAGGGGACATTACGGTGTTAACACCATACTTAGTTTGTGCTTAATCTTTGGATGTGTTTGGTGGTGATCTAATGAACTTATTTCAAATCTTATATGACTATGTTTAGATTGAAATAAATATGAGAGATGATTGATTTATCAGTATTTCCATTTGATTTCCTTGCCACAATTTGTTTAGTATGTTTTGAATTTGTTAATAGTAAGAAATTGACATTGTATCTTGCTCGAAAACACTAAAAGTGGGTGAATGATTGAATTGACTATTTGAAAGTGCTTTTTAGTTCTATAGATGTATAGTATGAGTTTGTTGATGGAATCATGGTGTTGTTATGAGAATTGGTGTTTCTCAATTATATTGAGCACTACTGTGAAAACTACCTTGTGTAGTGTAACCTGGGAAACCTATGAATGGTTTGAGCACCCTTGTCACCTTAACCTTGTTGACTACTATCTATGTTTTAATGAATGAAATCTTGATATTAATGTGTTTACGTCTATGGTGTCAAATGAGTGTTTGATAATACTAGAAAAATGTTATTTTCCCTTGAACTAGATGTTATAGGAAAAACCCATCCGTGAACTCCAAATAATTCTAAATTGTTTTAATGGTTAAAAGAACATGACGCTCATGGACTAGGTCTAGCTAGGTTTGGAAGAACACATACTAAGCATATGGTCGGGACGTGTTATTGGGGTACACCCTTGTGTAGGCAACCGTTCGGTAAACATATGTCTAGTGTCCAGTGTACTTACTATGATAAAAGGACATATCTAACAACATTGCACAAGGGAATGAAAGATTTGGTTTAGATTGCACAAATTACAACACACAATAATCATCCCCATTTATTCGATAATAGAAATTTCATCTTTATAGCCTTTTGAACTCCTACATGTATGGAGTCAATGATTATTATCATAACTTCTATTATATCTCTACAATTTCTCACACTTATCCCTATCTAATAGTTAAGGAGTTGTTATCACAACTCGTGTATAATCCACAAATAACTATAAAAAATATTTTCTCACTCACCTTTATAAAGTGAATACTAACACAATATTCTCAACATTTCCTTCTTAGTACAAATATTAGAACATGTGGCTACATGACTAAATGAGGTAACTCATTGACCTTTCATTGACTCATCATTCTATGTAGGCATGTACAAATTATTTCACAATTATGTACATCAACTAGGGAAAAAGGAATTGTTACACCCACTTGTTCACTCTCAACGAGTATGGAACTTATCACCGACATGGTAGGACTACTTAAATCACACCACACAAAATAAACAAAAATGAAAATTAAGGATTGGGTCCTCATTGTCTTCATTTGCAACACCTATTTATGATCACTATCACATGATCATTATCCACCAATACTAGAAACTATCCTCGATTTTAGTTGATTTGGCACAAGTATTTTGGGCACTACTACAAACCCGAGGTGAACTTAAGGTTGTGGATAGACTTCATACCTTCGTTACCTCTAACCTCCATCATATAGTCATTTAAAGCACACATTCTTCATCACTATTATTGGAAGAATTTTCTTCCCAATTACACTTTCCTCTTTGTTTTTAGCAAAAATCAAGGTTTTATTCTTTAGTTTTCCATCGGAGATCATTTGCTCTTTGTTTACAATTCATAGTGATGTGTTCATACTCCCTACAATTATATATATATATATATATATAATTTGGATCTTTAGAAGTTGACTTGTGTTTATGTGACTTGAAAGGAGAATTGGGTTTTATTTTTGCAATCACTACATTTTCCTTTCTCGACACATCTTTGGCTTTGTTTTCTACGTCAAATAGGGAAGAGATTGGGTCTTCTTTAGTGGGATTTATTTTACTCAAAATAAAAACTATATTTGAATAGTTATTTTGCACGCTATTCAACAAAATAACTTTTGCATCTTGATCTTTTACTTCATCTTGTGTAGCAAGTAATTGACTAATCAAGGAACAAAACTTATTGATATGTTGAATTGTGCTCTCACCTTCTTCCATCGTAAGTTTGAATAATTTATGCTTGAAGACCACTATAATGCTACCAACTTGTGTTTCAAACAACTTGTTCAACTTTTCCCAAATGAAATTGGATGTTCGATAAATCTATACGATATTAATAAGCATGAGATAAGCCTGGCCAAATAATCATTATCACCTTCAAGTCCTTGATATCCCACTCGGTTTCTTTGTTAGCATTCATTGCTCGTGATTTTTTGTCGACAATATCTCATAAATCTTTTCGATTAGTAAGAGTTGGATTTTGGCCTACGCGGTATGAAGGTATGAAGTCTCTACCCTCAAAATTCATAATTAGACTCAATTTCTCCAATTTACTCTTAAAGGCTTGACTAACATGATAGACATCAATTTCAACAAATAATGTGTCCTTTTACAAACAATGAGATTTAAACAACGTATTTAGACAATTTGAATTTTTATGACACTACTTTAACCGTTTATGAAAAACAAAATAAGAAAATGCGTAGAAACAATAAACTAATTGACTAGACCATTTAATCTAAATAAAGTAATATATTATTATATTTTGAGTAACAACACACTAAAACAAATATTTAGGTTATGAAATCAAATAGATTCACATGCTAATTTTAAATAAAACTACTATTGACAAATCATCTCATCGATGACCTCTAAACCACTATACAATACTAAAAGCACATTAAAAAAACCATATAAGCTGATTGACTTGGAAGAGGAGACTCACCTGGTAGTTGCGATGAAAGTATGATGCACGCATCTGTGGGAATTGAGATAGCTCGGTCTTTAGTGGCAGATATATGGGTGACTCAATAAGTTGTTGATGGTAGCCGAGTGCCGACCTCACTTACGTCCACTGCACAGGGTCACAAATGTAAGATGAATGTCGACCCAAGGTAGCATTTTACACAAATAACAGGTACGGGAATACAAAGGCTTCGCAGATCTCCAACATAACACAGAAAATCAGGAGTGCACGGGTCTGTTAGAGCGCACAGGTGCACGAAGACGTCAGGTGAATGCAAAGAATGGGGAATAGCATACGACATACAGGTTACAAAAACACGCTATCCTATGAGGTTGTAGTATCCAATGTTTTGCGGTCATCATTGAGGTGGGGTGGATAGGATCAGGTGCTTCTCGCCATGGTTGAATCCTTGGTAATCAATACCATTGAATCCATTAAGGGATCGTCTTGTCAATCAGTACTTGCAGCAACTTAAGATCTTATGATGTGTAATATTGCTATTTTAATTCCTATTATGACATGCATCTCTTTTGGGATATTGTAATGATTCATATCATACTCCAACCTGTCTGTCGATACCTTTTAAATTTAATCAGCTACAATCTTGTTGGTCGTCAAAAGGACTTCAAGAAGAACAATAGTCAGGGGACAAGAAGTCCCTCCTCTTTAGTGGGAGAGGTTCCCTTATTCAAAAGCAAAACTTATTTACATATGTACAGAGCATAGTTTTACTGTGGAACTTGGATATCATGAAAGCATTTTTAATAGATCATCAATCACAAAAGTACAGAGGAATGAAGATGTGGAAATGAGCAGAAAAGCATTCTCCAGAATTATAGATGACAAAATAATTCCTTATGCATGCCAGAATATAATGAATTGGAATGAGACCATTTGTACTCGAATTAATGAGATGCAATTTGAAAAGACACACAGTTCCATAAATAACATCTACAAGAATACAAAGCTTCTTAGCATAATGCGGACAAATGATCTAACAATATTCAATCAGATAGCTTGCGAATAAAAAGAATCAGATGGACAAAGAAAGAAGATCCTTTTGTATTGATTGCTTTACTATTTCTTACACTTTCAAAAATAAGCCAAGTTCCCCCTCAAAATGGCGAAGAGAGGCCACTATATAGTTTTACAAATCAGTTACTCTTGGTAACTACCTTTTTAAATAATGTTTAGTTAAAGGGCTACTTAACACAAAACCTCAACTAATTACAATAAATCCGAGATGAGGAAAGAAAGAAGGGAGAAAAGTCAGGAGAAGAAGACAAGTGTTCATGATTGAGAAGGGCCCACTGATTTGAGGATCCATTGTCTAAACCTTTTTAACACCTCTGCTATGTCTCTGCCACGTGGGACCGATGTGTTGGTAGTGGACTGGGTCCAAAATCCGAGGCACTTCTCCATCTCTTTGTCAAATTCGACGTGTGTATGATAATCTTTATTTGCTTCTTCAATAGCAGACTGGAGAGAGCATATTTCCTTCATCTTTTCCTTGGAGACAGAATCCTCTTTGAACAAATTATCTTTGACAAAAGCTCTGAATTGAGCTTTGATTTCTTGCAAGGAGAGAGGCACACCAGAGGTCTCATCATGGAGGTGGCAATGTATATCCTTGAAAGCAGATACCACCAAAGTCTTGAAGGCCTCACCCTTCTGCCAGCTATTTCTCAATTCTCCCAAAGCTTCCTCAGCACCTTGATTTTCCATTCCACACTGTATACCCATGATTTTGACAAGTTATCTTTTGCATCATCGAAGACCTTGCTTGCCATTAGAAGATTTTCATCAGCCTGTCCCATAAGGCGAAGGTCTACTATACAATTGCTCCAAAGTTTGAGCTCTTTATCTATATTTCCAATGGTGGAGGATAGTTTCTGTTGTAGATTATTTACCTTCTCATTGAGTTTGAAGGCTTCACTAATGAAATTCAATCCTGCAATGAGCATATCATCCACCATTGCCTCCATAGCCCTTCCATAGATGGAATACTTGTGTATATCTTTGATACTCTGGACTTCATCTTGGCTGAGAATCACAGGTGGTGGAAGAGTAGTCAGTGGGGTAGGGTCTAAAACTTTATCTTTGGACAGCAGTGACTTGATGAAACCCTGCAAGAACCTGAGCCTGCTCTTCCAGTGCTCTATAGTTTGTTTCCTTTTTCCACCCTCCCAATGACCACGTGATTTGTTTCTTGAAGATTGTGAATCTCACCTTTGGGGGTCAACTCTCCCATGGGGATCCTCGAGAGCTCTAGATCAGACGCCTGCAAATCCTGTTCGGCTTGTCAACCTTGGGCTTGGCTATCTCCAGGAATTGTTGGCCCTGAGCATCGGATACTATTCATGAGGTGGTCCTGGCCTTCTTGGCAGGAGTAGGAGGGGTAGTACCCAATAAGGCCGCCACAGCATCAAAATTGGGTCCCGAGATTGAGAGGAAGACTTTCTCTTCCTACTATCAACGAAAGGTTGTACCCATGCAAAAGAAGAGGAGGAAGAAGAAGGCGGGGCAAGAGGACCAAGAGAAAGAGAACTCATGGCACTCAGAGTGTGCACTGTTGTTGCCTCTAGTTGAGATATGAGTGGGGCACTCGGGGCTTCTGGTACAGAGGAGTCAATGATGCTCGGAAGCTCAGTGCTTTGAACTTCTTTTTCTTTATCCGTTGGGGCTTCTGGAGCGCTTATAGAGACTGGCACTTCACTATCCTCGCTTTCACTAAGAACAATGATGTTCTCTGGTCCTGAGGGCAATTCTGAATGCTTCATCAGGGGATCTTCTTCAACAGGCTCCTTCTTGACTTCTTTGATTTTCTTTTGATATACTTGGGTGGATGAGGAAGGAGTGGAGGATGTAGGACCTTTAGTTGACAAGGCAGGAGAGGGCATACAGGTGCTTCCGAACTAGGTGTCAATGCCTCCTTTCTTGGTGTTGAAGTATCCTTGGAGGAGGATTCTCCTGAATGCCTTCTAAACTCACGAACTCTCTTGTCAAACTAGATTTTGGTTCTTACTAGGACAGGGGCTAAGATTTCAGCCAGATCATCCTTCTCCTTTTTGAACCAATCCAAATCCTCCAAGGGAGTGTGTTTGACCAAGTTGTCATACTCATATGAGAACAGTCGGAATTATCATCCCTGAAGCCCTTCAGGAAAAGCTCTTGGATCAATTGGAGAGAAAACCTGCCATAGTGTCTCCTCTTACCCACTCCATCTTCTGCACCACAACCCAATCTGGTAGCCTCTGTCACCTCACCTAATGACAAGATCAAACCATTCTATGTAACCCTCCTTATAGCAGGCCATAGACTCAACAACTGCATCATAGACTCAGGGGCATCAGACAATGTAATGCCTGCCAAAGTAGCCCATGCCTTAGGCCTAACTCTCACATGCACTTACGGGTCTTGTTATTCTATGGAAAGTAAGGAAGTACCCTAGTCGGAAGAATTAAGGATGCACAAGTAGCTTTTGTTGCTTTGCCTGAGAAGAAGGTTTTGGCTACTATCCTAGTAGCAGACATTCCTCCTTCATATGGAATGTTGCTAAGTAGGAACTTCTGTAAAGATGTGGGAGGAGAAATTCAAATGGATTGGTCACATGCCCTCATACCTGTTAATGGGCAAATGAAGAAGTTGTTGCCTGAGAAGCAGTCTGAGTATATTGTGCAAAAAACAGATGATCCCAAAGCACAAATACTTTATGAGGATATGGGGCATGGCAACTATATGATTATGTCTCTTGAGGAAATCCAACTTCCCAAAAAGATCACTTAAGGATCCTAATGGTGTTTGGATATTAGAGTTTGATGGAAGTTGTTCCTCAGCTGGTTCTGGAGCCTGGTGTAGTATTAGTGTCTCCTGAGGGAAAGGTTTTCCTTTCTCATTCAAGTTACAATTTGAAAATACTAATAATACAAAGAGTATGAAGCTCTCATTCTTGGGCTTCATGTGGCAAAAGAAAAGGGTGTGAAGAATCTTCTAGCTCGCGGAGACGCGGAGCTGATTGTTAAGCAAGTTAGAAACCTTTTCCAGGTAAAGAATAGAAGGTTGAAACATTATAGGAATCAGGTGTGGGACTCCATCGAATTTCTTGACGCCTTCTCCATTGAAGCAGTGCCTAGGGAGAAGAACACCAGGGCTGATTCACTAGCAGTCTCAGGATCATTGTTGATACCTCATCCTAACTTTTCTCAAGATAGGTTTACCATCGAGATGATCCATAGGACGATTAAGTGTACGATAATGCAAGTAACTGGCAAGTTTTCAATGATGATCAACATTTTCTTTCTTTCTTAGAACTCAGGGATAACTTGAACAATTGTACTTTGAAGGAAGTGACAATTTGCCTCGTGAAAGTGTGCCTTCCAATAAAGAAGATGTCAATGAAGAAGAGATGGATCAAGATGGGTGTATCAGACTCAAAGGGAACAAGATTCCAAAGGGACTGGTGAGTTTAGAAGAATTGTTTGACAAGCATGACAGGTATGTGAAGTCTAAAGCTTCTACTAGATCACAACAATCAGCTGAGTATGATAAAACTAATATTGGGAGTTCCATTGACCCTAAACTCGTGAACATTGGGAAATGTTGCACGCGAAGAAAAGAAGAAAGTAATTAATCTTTTAAGGGAGTATAAAGATGTTCTTGCTTATTCTTATGAGGATCTAAAAGCTTTTCAACCCAAGGAGATGCAGCATTTCATCCCTCTCAAACCGGGGATTAAGCCTTTCAGGCAGAAACAAAGGCAATACAATCCTAAGATAGCTGACACCATCTTTCAGGAAATACAGAAGTTATTAAAAGCCAAAATCATTTTTCCTATCCACCATTCAACATGGATTGCCAACATTGTGCCTGTTAGAAAGAAAAATGGTGAGATTCGTATCTGTGTTGACTTCAGAAATCTGAATCAAGCTTCTTTAAAGGACAACTATCCTTTGCCCATGATGGATCAAGTCTTACAAGTTAGAATGGATCTGAAATGTTGTCTATGCTTGATGGCTTCTCAGGATATAATCAGGTAGAAGTTAATACCGCAGATCAACACAAGATGGCCTTCACTACCCCTTGGGGTACCTTTTCCTACAAAAGGATGCCTTTTGGGCTCATTAATGCCGGTGCCACTTTCCAGAGAGCTATGGACTTGGCCTTTGGAAGTTTAAAAGGGAAGTGTATTGTCGTGTACCTTGATGACTTGACTGTATTTTCCAAAGTAAGGGCAGATCATTTTCAGCACCTGGAAATGGTTCTTCGAAATGTAGAAAACATGGGATCTCTTTAAATCCTAAGAAATCTATCTTTTGTGTCATAGAGGGAAAATTGTTAGGGCATGTTGTCTCTAAAGATGGTATAAAAATTGATCCTGAGCGAGTTCAAGCTATTCAGCAAATTCCCCTTCCAACCAGCAAGAAGGGAGTGCATTCTTTCTTTGGTAAGATTAACTTCCTGAGAAGATTCATCCCTGATTTGCAGAGCTAACCTTGAATATCTCTCAAATGATGAAGGGAAAACAGACGTTTGGCTGGTCTCCTAAAGGTAAAGAAGCCTTTGAAGGTATTAAAAGGGCTATCACTAAAACTCCCGTCTTAGCATGTCCAGATTTCAGTAAAGATTTTATTATCTATTGCTATGCCACAGATAATACCCTAGCTACTGTTTTGACTCAAGAAGATTCTAATAATCACGAACTCCCAATTGCATTTATGAGCTACATTCTTAAAAATCATGAGTTAAAATATACCATAATGGAGAAACATGCTTTCGCAGTGGTTAAAGTCAGCATTTCGTTTTACATTCTTAACTCTCACTCCACTATTTGTACCTGATACAACCATCAAGTCCATTCTCACACAGCAGGAGTTTGGATCCAAGAGAGGAAACTGGGTGGCCAAGGTTCAAGAATATGACATTGACATCAAACCAACCAAGCTCGTCCGTGGAAAAGGCCTGTGTGAACTCATCGCCGAGGAGCTAGACATGAGTTACTGAGAGGATAAAGTTACTCTCCTATTGTTTTGTTTCTTGGCTCGGTTGATGAGTGGTATTTGATATCACACACTTTCTCACATATGGAGAATGTCCCTCTCATTTGACTGCCAAAGAGAGGAGAGCTGTTAAGCTAAGATCATCCCAATATGTGTTGTGGGAAAATGCCTTGTTTAAGCGTGGGTTGGATGGAAGATTTCTAAAATGTGTGGACAAGGAACAACAGAGGAAGCTACTTTCGACTTTTCATAATCAAGCATGTGGAGGGCACTACTCATCAACTGTCACTGCTCATAAGATTCTTCGTGCAGGATATTATTGGCCTACCTTGTTCAAATACGCATCAAAGTGGATTGATAAATGTGAAGCTTGTCAAACCTTCATGGGTAGACCCAAGTTGGCTTCTTTGCCCCTTAAACCAGTTGTGATCGAAGAGCCTTTTCAACAATGGGGTTTAGATTTCATTGGAACACTTAATCCCTCTTCTAGTGCTAGTCACACCCACGTATTAACTGCCACAGATTATTTTACTAAATGGGTAGAAGCCATTCCAGTGAAAAGTACTACTTCGGAAGTAGTATGCAGTTTTATCAAAGAAAACATCTTAGTGAGGTTTGGTGTGCCAAACAAGATTGTGACGGATAATGCTTCAAATTTTTCTTTAACTGAAATGATGGATTTTTGTTATGGATATGGCATCTCCCTGGCTCACTCCGATTATTATCCTCAGGGGAACGGACAAGCAGAATCGACAAACAAAAATCTGGTGGCTATAATAAGGAAATTAGTTAATGAATCTCAGAGGAACTGGCACAAGAAACTCTACGGTGCTCTTTGGGCAGATAGGGTCACACCTAAAAGAGCCATTGGGATGTCTCCTTTTCGGGTAGTATATGGAGTGGAAGCTCAATTGCCTGTAATAAATCGAACTACCAACCTTGCATTTAATGAAGGCCATGAAGACACCGGCCAATGATTCTTTGGATAAAAAGATCATGTACCTTCACAAATTGAATGAGGACAGATTGAAGGTCGCCGATAGAATATCCGCTCACCAACAGAAAGTAAAGGCCTTGTTTGATAAAAAATCCAGATCCAAGGATTTCAAAGTTGGAGACATTGTTTTGTTGTGGGATAAAAGGCATGAACCTCGTGGTAGCCATGGCAAGTTTGATTCTCTTTGGCTCGGACCTTTCAAGATCGGAGCACTTTCTTTGGAGAGAATTCTTTTTACCTTGATTATATGGACGGTTCTTCCCTCCCACTTCCTTATAGTGGGCAATACCTAAAATTGTTTAAGTCATAGGTGATTAGGAAGTCCTTTGTATATTCTGTATAGCGTGTGCGTGTTTCCTCTTCTTCTTGTTTTTGATGTGTTGTTCGTTTGGGGTGTTGTCTTACGTGTTGGTTTGCTTCTGTTCGCCGATCGGCCGCTTTACCCAAAAATTGTTTTCTTGCGGAGCCCATCGGAACTTTTGTTCTAAATGTCCCAAGTCGCTCGGGCTCGCATTGTTCACCTTTCGCCCGCATCGCGCACTCCCGCATCCTTTCGTCCCTCATGTCTCGAAAAAATTTGTGCATCTTGTCCCCGCATCGCCCGCATTAGCGAATCGCTCTTTCGCTCCCATGTGTCCCAAATGAACCAAAGGCCATCTGGGCTAATTTTTCCCGCTCTTCCCGAATATCTTGTTTTTAAGTTGGTAGATGTGTATTTAATGCACATTTATTATATTTCTCTCTCTAACGGCTATTTAATAAGTTGCCCCCTACGCATTTTGCTTTGCTTTCTTGCTATCAATTGCTCATACCCTCGCAATCGAAATTTCTGTGCACATACTCATTCCCCTGCAATTTCATCAAGAGTTCAGATTGTGACTTTGTTTTTCGGATTGCTATCAACATGAAGATCAAATTCCAAGGTCAGGAGCAAGTTTCACCGCTCGAGTCTGCTGTCCCGATATCGGGGACAATGAAGTTCGTCACCTAGACTTTGGAGATTTCTGGACTAGGATGACAGACTCAAACCCCTCTCCTATGGCACAAATGATTCACGATAGTGGCTTGGCATTCGCCATTGGTTTCCCAATCTCAGTGCAATGTGCAGATACGGTACTCGCCTGCAGTACTCATTTCAATCCCGATTCAAGTGAACTAACGAATGTGCATGGGGAGCTCATTGCCAAGCTCGATGCTTTGCCACCATTGGCACTACCCTAAGGATTCCTGAAATGGACAATTCTGTAGTAATCTCTTAGAACCAAAGCGCAGCACTCTTCGACCATAATAGTGAAAATACAAGGCAAGGGTGGCGAAGTCTTGGCTTAAAAACCCTGAAAAGGGGGCGTCCCATCTATCCAAAGCTCTGTTTCATGCCGATTTTAATGAGGAGCTGTCAGATTTTATAATCTTACTAGCTCGGGTCATGGGCTTACCCTCTACCAATGAGTTCCATTTCTAGATGTGCCCACTTGTCAACATGGTGTGCGAAGGAATTCAGAATATCAACTGGGCAGAAATCATCAGCATGAACGTCGCAGAGCAGATGTCCAATGTACAACAAACAAAAAAGTTTTACATGACTTCATATCTGATGTAAACCCTAGCAACATCAAGGCAATGGTTTGTATTCACATACATTGATGCTCATAAAGGTGACCCTATATATGCTTACTGTTCTCAATTCACCTTGGACACTAGCAATCGCAACTTTAGGAGGGTGAATGATGCTTTCACCATGTACATTGTAAGACTTATGGAGAGCGACACGGCGAGGAGGTTCTCTGATGAAGCCATGAACCCAATATCAAAGTACGGTGCCTACTTCATCCATTCGAGAAAATTCTCATAAATCAAAGCTTGCGCAGCTATGAGAGCACCCCTCTCAAGCTTTCTATGTTCGCAACGGTAAAATGGCTTTGATCAAGATATGCAGGCAATTGGACAAGTTACACAGAACCTACAGGGATAAGAAAATTACTGGCCTGCACTTCCCTATATCTTTGGGAAACTACACTGCAAGACGACTCTAGATGCACAAAACATAGAGAGATCCACGGCTCCCATCTTTGTCCATTTCTTCGGCCAAGAGCTTGTTTTGACTTGAAGAAATTTATTGAAAGAGAACCTCGAGAATCAATTACCATCATATGGCGAGACACACAAGACTATTAATGATGTTGCTTTGATGATTTTGAGGCAAGGAGGAGACACTATGGCGGGTTTTCTCCAATTGATCCGGCTGAAAGCCTTAACTTGTACCAAGTTCCTAAAGGGCTTCAAGATGATAATTCGACTGTTGTCATATGAATATGACAACTTGGTCAAACACACTCCCTTGGAGGATTTGGATTGGTTCAAAAAGGAGAAGGATGATCTGGCTGAAATCTTAGCCCCTGTCCTAGTAAGAACCAAAATCTGGTTTGACAGGAGAGTTTGTGAGCTTAGAAGGCATTCAGGAGAATCCTCCTCCAAGGATACTTCAACACCAAGAAAGGAGGCATTGACACCCAGTTCGGAAGCACCTGTACAGACCCCTCCTGCCTCGTCAACTAAAGGTCCTACATCCTCCACTCCTTCCTCATCCACCCAAGTATATCAGAAGAAAATCAAAGAAGTCAAGAAGGAGCCTGTTGAAGAAGATCCCTTGATGAAGCATTCAGAATTGCCCTCAGGACAGAGAACATCATTGTTCTCAGTGAAAGCAAGGATAGTGAAGTGCCAGTCTCTATAAGTGCTCCAGAAGCCCCAACGGATAAAGAAAAAGAAGTTCAAAGCACTGAGCTTCCGAGCATCATTGACTCCTCTGTACCAGAAGCCCCGAGTGCCCCACTCATATCTCAACAAGAGGCAACAACAGTGCACACTCTGACTTCCATGAGTTCTCTTTCTCTTGGTCCTCTTGCCCGCCTTCTTCTTCCTCCTCTTCTTTTGCATGGGTACAACCTTTCGTTGATAGTAGAAAGAGAAAGTCTTTCTCTCGAATCTCGGGACCCAATTTTGATGCTGTGGCGGCCTTATTGGGTACTACCCCTCCTACTCCTGCTAAGAAGGCCAGGACCACCTCACGAATAGTATCTGATGCTCAGGGCCAACAATTCCTGGAGATAGCCAAGCCCAAGGTTGACAAGCCGGAACAGGATTTGCAGGCGTCTGATCTAGAGCTCTCGAGGATCCCCATGGGAGAGTCCACCCCTGAAGGTGAGATTCACAATCTTCAAGAAACAGTCACTAGGGTCATTGGGAGGGTGGAAAAAGGGCAACAAACTATAGAGCAGCTGGAAGAGCAGGCTCAGGTTCTTGCAGGTTTCATCAAGTCACTGTTGTCCAAAGATAAAGTTTTAGACCCTACCCCACTGACTACTCTTCCACCACCTATGATCCTCAGCCAAGATGAAGTCCAGAGTATCAAAGATATACACAAGTATTCCATCTATGGAAGGGCTATGGAGGCAATGGTGGATGATATGCTCATTGCAAGGTTGAATTTCATTAGTGAAGCCTTCAAACTCAATGAGAAGGTAAATAATCTACAACAGAAACTATCCTCCACCATTGGAAATATAGATAAAGAGCTCAAACTCTGGAGCAGTTGTATAGTAGACCTTCGCCTTATGGGACAGGCTGATGAAAATCTTTTAATGACAAGCAAGGTCTTCGATGATGCAAAAGATAACTTGTCAAAATCATGGGTATACAATGTGGAATGGAAAATCAAGGTGTTGGAGGAAGCTTTGGGAGAATTGAGAAATAGCTGGCAGAAGGGTGAGGCCTTCAAGACTTTGGTGGTATCTGCTTTCAAGGATATACATTGCCACCTCCATGATGAGACCTCTGGTGTGCCTCTCTCCTTGCAAGAAATCAAAGCTCAATTCAGAGCTTTTGTCAAAGATAATTTGTTCAAAGAGGATTCTGTCTCCAAGGAAAAGATGAAGGAAATATGCTCTCTCCAGTCTGCTATTGAAGAAGCAAATAAAGATTATCATACACACGTCGAATTTGACAAAGAGATGGAGAAGTGCCTCGGATTTTGGACCCAGTCCACTGCCAACACATCGGTCCCACGTGGCAGAGACATAGCAGAGGCGTTAAAAAGGTTTAGACAGCGGATCCTCAAATCAGTGGGCCCTTCTCAATCATGAACACTTGTCTTCTTCTCCTGACTTTTCTCCCTTCTTTCTTTCCTCATCTCGGATTTATTGTAATTAGTTGGGGTTTTGTGTTAAGCAGCCCTTTAACTAAACATTATTTAAAAAGGTAGTTACCAAGAGTAACTGATTTGTAAAACTATATAGTGGCCTCTCTTCACCATTTTGAGGGGGAACTTGGCTTATTTTTGAAAGTGTAAGAAATAGTAAAGCAATCAATACAAAAGGATCTTCTTTCTTTGTCCATCTGATTCTTTTTATTCGCAAGCTATCTGTTGAATATTGTTAGATCATTTGTCTGCATTATGCTAAGAAGCTTTGTATTCTTGTAGATGTTATTTATGGAACTGTGTGTCTTTTCAAATTGCATCTCATTAATTCAAGTACAAATGGTCTCATTCCAATTCATTATATTCGGCACGCATAAGGAATTATTTTGTCATCTATAATTCTGGAGAATGCTTTTCTGCTCATTTCCACATCTTCATTCCTCTGTACTTTTGTGATTGATGATCTATTAAAAATGCTTTCATGATATCCAAGTTCCGTGGTAAAACTATGCTTTGTACATATGTAAATAAGTTTTGCTTTTGAATAAGGGAACCTCTCCCACTAAAGAGGAGGGACTTCTTGTCCGTGATCGTATTGTTCTTCTTGAAGTCCTTTTGACGACCAACAAATCTCTAATTGGTATTTTATTGATTAAGAATTTATGTGTGCAAATGAGTTTATTTATGATTCTATTTTCATTTCCCCATTGACATGTGATATATAATAATGTAATGTTGTGCTTTATATATTAATAAAAATTGTGGGTTCGCATTTGCGAGTTACCATCGATCCTAAGCAAACCTTTCTCAAAACTCCATGGTGGACTTTTCACAACTTCAATATTGGCACATTTTCTTCTTACCTCACCGCCTATGTAAATTCGATTCATACGAGAAGAATGACACATGGAAATCTCGTTCAACATTTGGATTCTATTGGTTTGGGGACTCCATCGCCACCCCGCATGCACTCCATACTCCACTTAAGTTCAATTTTCAGTTGACTCATCTTGGAAAGCTACAAAGTGATTATGATCATCTATTGAAAATGGGAACACTTTTCTTTTAAAAAATGATGAGATATAGTCACATGGGCTAGTATACTTTATTAAATATTTTTGCATGGTCCTTACCTACCATATTTACGGTGGTCATCGCCATCATAAACACAAGGCATCATGCACTCCTTAAATGGTTAGCTCCACAACGTATGGTGTGTTGACAACCACAACTATAATAGAACACATTCTACCTCTTCTTGTGGACACTAGTATTTGTGACTTGCATGGACTCCATACTCCAAGGGATTTGATATGCGATTGCCTCATCTTGGAAGTTATGAGGTAGTTTTGATCATCCGTTGAAATTGGGAACAATTTGCTCTAAGTGGGGAGGAAACAATTAAATGTTTTTACAGTCACATGGGCTAGTGTACTTCATTAAATGTTGTTTACATAATCACATGTGCTAGTGTACTTAATCAATTGGTTTTAGAGTTACATGGCCTAGTGTCTCCCTCCAAAATGTTTCTTTTATAGAAACTTCCTTGTACACTTTTCTTCTCCTGGAAGCTTCCACTTTCTCTAAAAGAGTCATTTCTCTTTCTTCTTTTAGAAGCTTTCATTTTGTAAGCATCCTTGTAATCTATAAACACATGTACAACATATGTGAACTTGCAGCAATCACTTGTGTTCTCTTTTTATTGTTGCGGTTGTAGCCATATCATATCCGAACTTGAACAAATCTTGTGTAATTACTAATCGTAACTTTTTGCATTTGAAATCTCAAATTAACATGGATACTTGGGAAAAAACATATCACCATACCCTCCATAACTTAAATACATCTTATTTCTCATGCCTAAAATTTGCACCTTTGATAGTATACACCTTGCAAGATCATTTTTTAAAAGGTGTTTTGGTAATTGTATATTTAATTTTGTTATACAATTCACATGCAATGAAAATCTTCAGCACATGCATACATTTGTTGCTTCAATTCTATAAATATTAAAAAAGTCTACAACGCTTGACAAATAGATTCCATGCACATATCGCAGGCTATAAACCACATACAAATGTAAGTGCAGCTATTTTTCAATCTAAATCTCACATGGAGATGAATGTTTAAGTTTGCAGTTTTCATTATGTTTTTGGCATCACAGAAGAATGACTATTAATTTACAAGATGAATATACTCCCTTGTGAGCTGTCAGTAAGCAAAGTAAATGCAATTTAGTGTACAATTCCATCCAGTAACTCCAGAGTCTTGAAATGAATTCAGATAAATAGACCATGACGTACAAATATTTGATTTTTTTGGATAGGAATGGTATCTTCTTCCAGTTGCATATATATGGTCTCTTCTAACTTTTGGGAAGCTTTATTTACATTTGATCAAAATTTGTAACGATGAATATTTAGAGACATGATTTAATCAGCCTTAGGGTGTATAAACAATCTCGCCTCACCTCTGGAATCATTTATTTACATCTGATCAGCTTTCATCACGGTGAATGAAATTTGGCAGAGAACACTGGGTAAAAACTGTCCAGTTCGATTTCCTTCAAAATTTCTGATGCAATTGAGAGATAAGAAGAGTGTCCATCCACTATTTTTGTTACATCAACCTGTAGCAAGGTGAGTTTTTTCTATTAGATTTGCTTAGTATCTTGTCAACACTCTGAAATACAAGAAAATAAAATGTCTAATTTACCACAAACACAGAAAGCTCATGCAATAGCATCCATACAACGACTACAAAAGGTAAGATGAGATATGTAACAAACATTCTCAATGCCAGGAATGTCCACCGGTTGAATTCCAGCCAATCCTTGAGTAAGAAGGCTGCACATGTGCCAGAAGAAACAATAAAGCTCATTTCATTAAACCTGGATATCAAAAACTACCTACGTAAAAATTTATAAATGTAATCAATGAACACATACCTTGCACGAAATGCAACACCAAGTATCCAATCATTCGTTGAGTAGCAATTTATAAATCTTCCTGCTACCACCTGAAAAAGGAAATAACAGCAAACATATCAAGATGCTTGTACTGCAAATTAATAGGTTAGTTTCCTAAAATAACAATGATGAAATCAAAGGTTGCGACATGCAAAGCATGATGTATGAAGAGAGGGAACACTGAATATACATGAGGATGCTGTATTTTCATATTGGATAAGACTGAAAAAGTATTCTATGCAGATGATAATAGCATCAAACCAAGGTAGCAACTTTAAAAAATATGATAATATTTAATAATTAGTTGAATATTCATCATCTGATAACTTTTCTTCATCACTACTTACATTTGTATAGTATTTTGTAGCATTTTGTCACACAATTTGCAGAATTGCAGCAGTATTTGAGGGTTTTTCACAGTATTTTGTCAAACAGTTGAAAGACAATCTACGTAAAAGTTGTATTCCAAAATTTTTGTGTTTATTTATTATCAGCAACACACCTTAGCCCTGATTCCTATCGCCTCTTTCCAAATGCTGTCACACTGGTGCTAATCTTCTAGGCACTGCTGAGCTACTAATAACCTTGTTAACCCTTTTGAAAAATGAACAGAAAACTTTCCAAACACTGCATAAAATGGAAACCCCTTTTGCTGCTGAATGTAAAATTGTGAATTTTACAATTTAAGCACATTATGGTGGCAATTAATAATAAATAACATGGATTTTTCAGATCCAATTTTTTTGGAGTTTTTTAAAATGATTTCTATTAAATATTGTTTTAAACTACCAAAATTTCGCATTTTTTGTGCAGACAACAGGAAAAAGGGAAAAAAACAGAAAATAATAGGGATTTCATTGTATTTGGTAACCTTGCATCGAACCCAGAAATATTGTCCTTAGAGCCAGATATTAAAACCCACTAATCAAAACCTCAATTCTTAGAAAATATTTTCCCCAGTATAACATCTTGCAAACAAGCACTGCTGTGTAGTCCATCTCCTCAAAATAATTCTTGATATCCCTTATAAGTTATAACCTACTTGAGTAAGTCGTTCAGAACAGATGAAAACAGGGATAGAGATATACTTTTCTAACTCTTCCATATAAGATAGGGAAAAATCCAATATTTGGTGCGGGCAGTGGCTGCTTTACCTGTCCCTTTGCTCACATGTCATATTATTGTCAAAGAAAAAATAAGTGTGTAATATTTGGTCATTTGGTATTTATTTGCAAAAGCCTACTCTAATTGAATACAGAGGCTATATTCTCATTTTGTTTCAGCGTTAACAGTTGTGTGAATATGGGAGACTCGAAAGATGCATTTCGACAAATAAACTTGTTGATACTTTTATTCATTGAGGATACTTTTGTGGATGACTCATTTTGTGACACTTGGTCGGGTCACTGGATATTGATTTGTGTAATGTCCCCTTCTTGGGACATTGTTGAAATTGAAGACTTGAAGACCCTCAACCCATTCTCTCTTCTCATGGGTTTGAGGATTGAGCTTGAAGATGGTCCTAAGATGTCTATTGTCTATTTTGTAACCCCTTGGCATGCCTTGCGCTACAAGGAGGGCTCTCTAAGTTAGTTAAATGTGCACATAGGATAGTTGCTTTTATTATTTAATTAAAAATAATAAAGTGCACATAGTCTTAGTTTATTAGAGACTTTATTATAATGAGAGTTTATGTTTTCCCTCCAAAAAGGGAAAAGGTCGGTCATTGGATATTGCACCCCTTAGTTCTATAAAAGGAGGTCGCATTTCCTTTAGTGGGTTATGTTGATTGAACTTTTGAATTTACTCCATGCTTGGAGAAATGGGATGTATGCCCTAACTCTTGCATTGTGCTCTCTCATTGTAAGCTTCATTTGGATCCATTGTTGAAGATATTGAAGACTCCATTGTTCTCTTCATTGTGCTCTCTTGTATTGAGTGTGTTTATGCATGGTTTATCCCTTCTAAGCTTTGGCAACTTGGCTAAAGGGTTTGACACATTTTTTAGAGTAAAATCTGCATTGTATGTGAAGGGTTTGAAGTACTTTTGTGACTGTTATTGCTGTTGCAATTTATTTAGCCATAACGACTGGGATTGGGGTTTATTTTATCATGTTTTGGTGTCATATGTGCTAGATCTGCAATCTGATCTGTGTTAGCATTATTATCTAAGTTTGGGGCAGTTATTTGGAGTGTTTTGAGGCTAAAGAAGGGCTGATAATAATTTATATAATTTTATCTAACCCTAACGACTTGAAATCAGTTTTCTGGGGCTGTTTTGGAGTTTGGTTGTAGAAATTAGGAGGAATAAGAAGAAAGTAATTTTATAATTTTTGGAGTTGATTTGATGCCCTAAATGTGTTGGGCGACCTACTTTTTAGGGAAAAATTAGGGTTTCGTGTTGGCTGTGCGAAATCTGATTTTAGCATATTATTCTTCATATTTTTGTGGCCCAAAATCCAAAGTTTGAAGGTTTTTGCTTGGATGGTTAAGCGGGAAATAATTTTGGAAGATTGCAACAGTTGGGGTGTGATTATTAATTATTTTTCAGCTGTTAAAAATCTGATTTGAATGTGTTTAAATTCCAATTGTTTTCTTCCAATCTATCCCACCACCTTGGCTAGTTCCAACCCCATTTGGGTTCAAAATAGCTGACATTGGGATATTTTAGGTTGATGCAAAAGGGTTTATCCATTCTTTGCTTGATCTTGACAAGTACTCCATTTTTTAACTTGTCCTAAGAAGGGACATTACAATTTGTCTCCCATCCATCTACTTGTGCACTTGATGTACTTTTTGCACGACTTGCATTTGTCATAGTACCCATTTGTGGAGGATTAGAGCACATGTATGTGTATCTTGTTGCTTGAGATTTGATGATTGTCATTACAACTGGATGTTTGATGTTAGGATTGGATACTTGTGATCAATATGTAAGTTTGTTTTAGCTTTGTGGATTTGGCACATTTCCTATTGTGTTCAAGTGATTCCAAATTTGTGAAGAGTCCTCCCCGATATGTTACTTGAAGACTACTCATATTGGCCACTTGGGATTGGTCATTCTTGATTGCAACATATTGTGCTTTGTAGAATTGCAACTTATTATAGCTTTGTGGACATGGAGTGGTTCACATTTACAACTTGATAAAGATTGAGGTAGTCAATCATTATAGTGTATTCTATATTTTAAACCCAAGATCAATTTGAGTTGTTGATGTGGCATTTGTATCTTAGACTATCACTTACCCTTCTAAGGGGGTTCTATATAGGTTGTTCCACTTTGATAGGAGGAACATGAGAATTCAAATTGAGTCGAGATATTCTAGATTTTACGCATATATTTAATGATCATATGGTGTTGTGTACACATTTGTTGTGGATATTCCAGATGTTGCATGTAGCTGGAAATATCTCAGCATTTTGGAGTTTTTGAGTTGTCCCAATTGGTATTGTTTGGGGACTAATTTTTTCAAGATTTTATATTTGTGAGTTGAGATTGTGTAAGTAAGGAGACAACAATTACACATCCATAGAGAGATGACAATCGGCAAAAGAGATGGAATTCATTGACTCTAGAAACCATTAGGAGAATGGTCTATCAACTTAATAGAATGAGAAGTGATGCGGGGCATATGCATTCACTTGTAATCCTATATCAACCAAAAATATGTTAGATTAGGAAAATAAGCTAAGTAGGAAAGTGCGAAAGTTTTGTTTACACATAGGTTTTGTTTCTTTGGTTTGTGAAAGTCTTGTTTTGAGCAAGGTGTCTTTGTGTAGTTTTGTGCTGCTTGCAGGCACACACGTGTTATGCTTTTTTTTTCATGTTTGAGTAGATTTTTATGTTTGTACATATTTGTGCACGACATTGGTAGAGTGATCCAAAAAGTTCCACAATATTTTCTTGATCACAAAGCAATCAAAAGTTGGCATAAATCTATATCCTATAACATGGAGCATAGATGGTGAGTTCACAATTAGAGAGTCTTGCACAAACAACAAACACACAACATACATTGTGGCACCTCCTGTTATGCATACACACTCTTTAGGATGGCACAAAGCTTGTAAGTTGTAATGTACCTTTTGACCTCAAATCTAAAAGATACGGAATTTGTAGAAAACCCCAATGATAGCAAACTGAAATAAATTTTCAAACCCTAGCAGCGACTGATTTTTATTAATTTATGGCAGCTCACATACACAAAACAGCTGGAAATAAATATAGAAACCCTTCAAAATATTTTATTCATGAGCTAGAACAATTATAAGACAAGAGCCCACCATATTTTTTTTTTAATTTTTGGACCAGCTGGAATAAATGAATGACAACAACAAATACACTTCACAAATATGGCTGGAAATAATGATTCCAAAGCCCAAATACAAGTCCAGAAAGTGCAATCAGCCTCTAAAAATATGAGGAACCCAATTACCAATAGAAAGTGAGTTGCCATGCCCTAGAAGCCAACAAACTTCACCCCAGGAGGGGTCACCACCCTAGGAGAGGGTCTGAAAACTCCCAAAATGCCCTAGCAGCCCTTTATCACAAGAACCCTTGCTGAAATCACTGAATCAATTTATTGAAGCCCAATGGAAACCCCTGAATGGAGAATCCTCAAGGATTGAAGGGTTTTTGTCCTTCAATTAGGGAACAAGGAGGGTTTTCATCCTCACTTGCAGCCCCACAAGAGGGTTTCCGTCCTCAAGTGGAAAGGAATGAGCAGCAACCCAAAAACCTCATGAAAATTATGATAAGGAATAGATGATCCTCAAACAAGCCAAGCGACCTCCTTTTATACACAAATGATGGCACAAACCTCTAGAACAATCTCCAAAAGGGGTCGCCCCACTTGGAGAATTAATTTGATTTAATTATTGTCTTTTCCCTCCAGTTTCTTTCTTCACCTTGGGTCAGCCACTTTAGCATTTAAAATAAATTAATCTTTTAATACTTTTCTCCTTTTTATGTTTTCACTTTATTCCATAAAGTCCCTTCCTTTTCATCCCTTTAGCCAACATATAATAATGAATAGGCTAAATACTTTAAGTATTTAAAAATACCTTTTATTTTAATGATATTATTAAGTTACTCAAGATTTGGAAATGACTGGGCCCAACTTAAAACATTATTAATTATTTTATTTTAGAAAAGGGGACATTACATAATCACTAGCATAGAATAAAACAATGCATAGGGAGTGAAAGAGGGCATAGAACTAGGAAACTTTCAAAACATGCTTAGAACACATGGTGTTGTTTGAGGGGATCGCGTCGAAGGGAGGCTCATCTTGATACCACACATCCACTTCCAAAACCGTGAGGTTGTTGGAATTTTGTGCAAGAGATAGTCAAAAGTTGGTGTGTATAGACTTCTCATGCAATAACATGCAATCTTCTTAGTTAGCACAAAAGGCATAATCATCTAATTGGCAACATTGAGATCACAAACAAGTGTTGAAAATGACTTACATACTTTCAAATTGTGTTTGTTTGGTTGGATTGTGTTTGCATCGTGTTGTGATATGTTATGTGTTCTTTGGGCCTTATTCCTCATTTAATGTTTACAACACATTTAATCTTTGTATGGGTAGGATGTAGTTGGGGCTTAATATTGTAAATGGTTGATTGTGTCTTTATATAAACACATCACCATACTTGAGAGAGGCATTCAGAAGTCTTGCAAGAAATTATTCTAGAGTGCGGTTGTATGGAGTACTACAATTAGAGATATGTGTGCAAGTTTGAGAAGGGCTAGTAGTATTGAATCACTTAGGCAAAACTATGGTGTTTGATTGTTATAAGCCTGCGGAATTGTGTGTTTGTTCTAATAAGTTGGATTTGGCAGTGTGCAAGGTTGTGTGTGTAATCTCCATTGTTGATGAATAAAGATATTGTTGTTACTATAATAATTCCGCTGCATATGTGTGTTCTTTGTTAAGGTTGCATGGTCCAAGGCATTCTTTCTTTGGGGCCCCTAACTGTGACTGTGTCATATGGTATTAAAGAGAAGCACAACTTTAGGTTGAGACAATGTAGATCTAAAGTTCTCCATCTTTGTGAGGTGGGTAGAGAACATGTGGAAGCAAGAAAGTGCTATGATCTGCGCAGGTTTCTAGGGAGGTACAACAGTAGATCTAAGTTTGTGAAAAGACAAGATGCCACCAAGAAGAGTAGAGAGAGGAGGTGCGTTAGATAATAATGTAATCAAAAGACTTGACGAGAATGTGGAAATGTTGCTAACAATGCAGATTAGATTGACTGTAGTAGAGGAAGATAGAAGAAGAAGATTCGTCTTGAGGGATGATATAAGTGATGCAAATGAGAAAATGTAGGAAATGATCAAAAGATGGAATGGAATAAGCAAGTCGAGCACATGAGCATTTGGATGACAGCGGAGAAAGGCTTCTTTAAAGCCATGAACAAGATTGGAAGAGAACTGTGAATGGAGGATCCTTATTTTTAGAGACGCAGAATGCAAAATAACTAATTGATTGGCTCTCAGAGATGGAAGAATATCACGAGTTCTATGAGGTTGTGGATGAGTGCAAGGTGAAAATCCCAAGGACCAAGTTGAAAGGTCATGCGGCATTGTGGATAAGTTCAGATGGAGCATAATAGGAAGGGTAAAGACAAGATCATTTGTTGGGAGTAGATTGTTGCAAAGTTGAAGGGAAACCTTTTGCCTCGTCATTATCAATTGGATCTATTGAAGAGGTTACAAAATTTGCAACAAAATAGGTTATGTGCGAGACTATATAGAAGAGTTTTACAAGATCACAATTCAGGTTGGTGATGGCAAAATAGATCTAGAAAAAGTAGCCTGGTATATCAATGGATTGTGGTGGGTTAGTCGAGATGAGATCAGCATGGTCAAGATGCAGATGGTGGAAGAGGCATACCAATATGCCTTGAGAGCGTAGGAGAAGTTGGCAAGTACACAGTATGTTGTGAAGGCGAAAGGGAAGCTCAATAGTGGTAGAGAACTAGCGACGCGTGAGCAATAAAGTGAGGAATGTGCAAGCAATGCACAAGATGATAAGCTAGAGAAAGAACCACTTGCACGAGAGGGAGAGGTTTACGTGGAAGTTTCAGCGGTGCATGTTTCCGGTGTGGCGAGGTAGGACATCAGGCTTTCTAGTTTCCACATGCATAAAAAGAAGATGGAAAGAGGATGGATCCAAGTGTGCACATCGCCCATGTTGATGAAAAAGGTGTGGTGTTAAATCATCACATAGATAAACTCAAGGAAGTAGTGGCGTTGCTCATGCTAAGGACAATCTTGAAGGTTGTAGGAAAGAGGAGTTGCGGCAAGAGAGGCAACATATTTTCCAAACAAGATGCAAGATAAAAGGTAAAGGTTGCATAGTGGTGTTTGATAGTGGAAGCATAGACAATTTGGTGTTTGCAGAGATGGTACGGAACTTGGAACTAGAGCACAAACCACTTTCAGATCCTTATAGAGTGACTTGGTTGGTAAAAGGACAAGCTAGCCTTGTGCTAGAGCAATGAGAGGTTGGGATGAAGATTGGTCATTTCACGAACAGATTTTTGTGTGATATCTTACCAATGGATGCATGTCATGTTTTGTTGTGGAGGCCATGAATGTGACCGGGAGAAGTACAATTGGAAACCAATGTAATGAGAGTGTGGAAGGATGGACAAAGTCACGTCTAAAAACACTAGGGAAAGAGGACAGAGTAGCTTACCAAGGTAATTTCGTTATGCATGTAAGAGAGAAAATCATGTTGAATGAAGGCAATAGAGTGTGCACAATATTATAGAGAAACGTTGCGCAGAAAAAAATGAGTGGAGTGCACGCATAGGTGCAAATGAGAAAAGCATAGAGACAAGAAGAAAGCATGATGAAGAGTAGATATTTGAGTGTGAAGCCGGTACACATAGATGTTGTGCACAAAGAGAAGATGTGGAGAAGGAAAGAGACACCCCGTGCGAGATAGAGATCATCATAAGGAGATGAACAAGAATCTTATGGGTGGAGGAGGTCGGTCCCATACCCATCTAATGCCTATAATCGGAAGATGAGAAGTGCCCGCTAGCACATAGGCATGTTGAGACCTTGTCAAAAGCTTGAAAGGGTGTTTCTACCACTCACCTTGCATGTGTGAGCACCTACCTCGCACTTTTTCTTACCCGAGGTGAATGATGTAAGAGCATTTGGGTTCACTTGTAATCCTACATCAACCAAAAATATGTTGGATTAGGAAAACAAATGAAGTCGGGAAGCACTTGTAATATCTCTTTCTAGGGCTTAAACCAAAAAATAAGGGTTTGGCCACAAACCCCAAGAATCAGATCTGAAAATACCCCAACACCAAAATGAAAATAATCTGATTTTATGACAGCAGATCCAACAATAATAGAAACCCTAGCAGCGAACTATAGAGGGACTTAAATGCACCATAAAACCATGCACAATAGCTGAAAACACTTCTAAATAATTATTTCATGTATGGCAACACTTATCCATTCAATTTGCATTAAAGAAATGGAGAAAACTAAAGATAACACACTGCTGTAATTAAATTTGGAACAGCAGCAGGACAGCCACATGCAAGGGCTGAAAACACTAGATGAACTCCTCCAAAAATAGCCAAACTATGGATTCCAGCCTTATAAATTATGCCGAATCTGAATATGAAAGAATAAATGAGTTATGTGCCCTAGAAGGCACCAAATCACACTCTAACCCAAGTCACTCCCCTAGGGAAGAGCTCCAAAAATCATGCAAAGCCTTTGTAGGTCTTCTTCTTGATCCAAATCTGCAAAGAGTCTTCAATGGAGATCTTCAAGTCACCAAAAGGAGGGTTTTGTCCTCCACCAAGCCACAAGGAAGGTTTCCATCCTCCTTGGATGCCACACAAGAGGGTTTTCGTCCTCAAGTGGAATGGTATTGAGCAACTAGCCCAACAAACCAAGTGTAAATGTAAATGTGCCAAAAGATGATCTCCAAATGAGCCCCTAAGACTCCTTTTATATCCCTTGCTTGGCGCCAAAGGCCAATTAGATGATGGCCGACCTCTTTAAGCTTCACTTTATCTTTTAATTTGCCTTTATAACTCCTCCAACCAACCGACTTGCCTTATAAAGGAAAACACTAAAAGAAAACATTAAAATTAATAAAAGAAAGCTGAAACGAAGTTCAATTACTTCCCTTGTTCACTTATTCTTCTTCGCCATGGGAAGAGAATGGCAAGAAGTCTTCATTCGACATTAATATGAAAAGGGGCCATTCAAGCACGCAAGTTTTGTTTGCATGCAAGACTTGTTTCTTTGGTTTGCACAAGGTGTATCGTGTAGTTTTGAGTTGCCTTTGGGCATGCATGTGTTATGTTCTTTTGAGTGAAATTATTAGTGTGCCTTTTTAGTAGATTTTGAGTTTGTACATATTTGTGTGTGGCATTGTAGAGTGATCCGAGAAGGTTTGCAGTACTTCCTAATGACGAAGTATTCATCGATGTCGATACAAGTATGTATCTTATAGTGTAGAGCAGAATCGGTGACATCAAGGTCGGACTTAAACGAGCACACACTCCTTAGGATGATGCAAAGCTTGTAAGCCTTCACGCAGAATTAAAACATTGAATGGGGGACTGAAAGAGAGTGCAAGCTTAGAAAACCTTCAAAAGGTGCAAGGCAACACATGGTGCATTTATAGGGGCTCGCATCGAAAAGGAGAATCATCTTGATATCACACATCTACCTACGAAACTACAAGGTCAATGGACTTCAGCAAGAGATACTCAAAGACGTGTGCATGGGCTTCTTGTGCAACAATGTGCAAGGTTATTAGTTAGTGCAAATGGCGAATCATCCAGTTAGCAAAATCAAGATCACAAATGGGATTCAACGATGACTTACCTACTTTAAAATTGTGTTTGTTTCTCCGAATAGTAATTACATTGAGTTGTGCTATGTTATGGGTTCTTTGGGCCTTATTCATCATTCAATATTTGCAATGCATTTAAACTTTGCACGGGTAGGATGCGTTGGAGCTTAATATTGTAAATGGTGATTGTGTCTCTATATAAACACATCACCATACTTGAGAGAGACATTCAAAAATACCGTGAGAAATTAGTCTAAATTGTGATTATAAGGGATATTGTAGTTAGATATCTATGTGCGGGTCTCTGTAAAGGTCTATTGGGATGGAATCAATTGGGCAACACTACGATGTTTGATTATTGTAAGCCTGCGAGAAACCTTTGTCCATTTGTTGTAATAATCCAAATTTGGCAACGTGTGAGGTGTTACGACAATCTCCACCATTGATGAATAACGATATTGTTGTTGTTATAATAATTCCACTGTGTTTGTGTGTTCTTCACTAAGACTGCATGGTCCAAGGCATCCCTTCATTGGGCCCCTAGCCTTAATTACACCAAGATGTTAGGCAATTGAGAATGCTCTTGAAGAAATTTGAGGCAATTGACCTCGCATGGATCACGATACTCATGGCAAAGTGCAAAGACAACGTCGAGAAGTTGCATTAGAGATATTTGAAGACTCATAGCAAGAGACTCACTAACTGCAATCGCCAAATTTCATCCCATAAATTAGAAATCTGACATTTTACAAACCACAACAAAAAATGCTGAAAATAGCGAATTTGTTCGAACAATTGTTGATGTGAATTTTATGAAATTTGTGTAAAAAAGCATTCAAATTTGAGTTTTGGAGGCTTCACATGCTTAGGTTTCCAATTTGTTGTTTGCTTATATAAGCAGCTGACTACCAGTGTTTATACTCATTCAAGAAGAGGAAGATTGGAGTTTAACTATGCGATCCTTTGTGTGAATTTGAAATGTGAATCAAAGCAAAGGAAGTGTGAATCAACACGAGAAGCATGAATAACTTGAGTAGCTAGTCACTTGTGATGAATTGAAAGTCTGGAAGCCAAACAATCCCATTTGAAGTAGCAAATTGTAGGAATCGTGGGCATTGAAGGCTCAAGTGATTTTTGCATTCAAGAGCCTAGTCAAATAGTCATTAATCCACAATCACCCACTCCCGACCTCTAAGTAAGACTCGTCGACTTCAGTCTTAGCCTTTAGGGCATACATTTATTTTTTATTTAATACAAACATGTTAAAACATGGTTTTTAACAATTTTTAGTTAATGTTTTACTTTTTATTATTAAATATGGTTTATAGTTTATAATTTATAATATTTAATAAAATCCTTTCTTTTTATTAAGAGTTTATTAGAATTCATTAATACTTATAATTTTATCATTTTTAATTCTATTTTATAAATTATATAAGATAAAATCATTTCTTTTTATTAAGAGTTTACTAGAACTCATTCATAATTATAATTTTATAATTTTTAATTTTATATTGTTAAAATTTTATAAATACAAAGTTAATTTGTTAATGTTATTATTTACATGATATATGTAACATTTATTTAAATGATATTTTAATTTAAATGTGTGATAAAAAAATTATATATAATTTCAAATTTTTATTTTATTATTTTAACTTTATTTATTTTATTGTCAAAAATAGAGACTAATATATTGGTATGGCACCTCTGAAATCAAGTGTAGAAGGATGGAAATATACGATTTGTGTGGTTCGAACAAATAGCATCACATGCAATTAATGCCAACATTCTTTTACGGGCACATCAACAAGGGCTATGGACCACCTTCTTGGCATATTGGGTGGTCAAGGAGGTGGTGTCGAAGCACGTCCAAATGTTACTCATGTATAAGGGAAACATTGAAGAGACTATAACAATTCATTAGCATTAAATAGAAAAGGGCAAAAAAAATAGTGAATCCAAGGGGAACTTTGTAGGCCTAGAATGCCCCACACTTCTTTCTCCTCCACCATGTCCACAAGCTTTATAATGCCACTAAAAAGTAGGAGGAAGCAACACTGGATAGCTTTTGGAAGCTTGTAGAAAAAGAACAAGTTGATGATGCATGGACTGATTTCTTTTATGAATCGACATTCCATTTCATGTCACCAGGAGTCCTCATTTCAAGAATGTAGTTCAACAATCAATTTCATTTGGCAAAGGGTACACAACTCTAAGTTTAGAGGCTTTGAGAACTACACTTTTGAAGATATCAAAAGATAGGGTCATTGAAAAATTCATAAATATTAAAGACTCGTGGAAGTCCATAGGCTATACCATTTTAACTAATGGTTGGTTAGATATGCATCAAAGACCATTGATCAATGTGTTGGTCTATTGCCCTAAAAGTGTTGTATTTCTAAAATTAATTGACATCATGGAACACAAGAAAACTTCTAAGCATGTCTTCAACATTTTAGATGAAGTGATTCTCGAAGTTGGTGTAGATATAGTAGTTCAAGTTGCGATGATAACGCTTGCGATTGTGTGGGAGTTGGAAAGTTGATAATAGAGAAATGCCCACATATTTAATGAAGTCCTTATCCGGTCCATTGCACTAATTTACTACTCCATGACTTGACCAAATTCTCTATGGTGCATGAAATAGTTCAAAGAGGAAGAACAATTGTCAATTTTATAAAAAAACCATCACCTCACATTGAGTATATATGGAAAACATGCATCAAAGGAGTTGTTAAAACCATCCGACACACAATTTGCTTCTTTATGTCACTCTTAAAAAGAATTGTTGAGCAAAAAGGAGCCCTCCGATATGTTGTTTGTAGCAAAGGGTGGGAAGATTCTATTCTTGCAAAAGTATCTAAAGGTAAGCATGTGGAGCAAATCATTCTAAGCTCTAACTTTTGGGAAAATGTTGTCAAGGTTTTAAAAATGTGTGCACCCATTATTCGTATGCTTCACATGGTTGATGACAATACCTCTTGTATGGGCATGGTTCATGAGTGTATAGACCGTTGTAAAAAAGACATCCAAAAGGCATTCAATAACATGGAAGCAAAATATAATGAGATGCGGGATATTTGTGATGGAAGATAGAGGATGATGCATACTCATTGGCATGCAACAACATGCTATTTGAAGCCGAGACTCTATCACATAGAAAGAGAAGTGACTGTGAAGTGATGAGTGACAAAGCTTGTCCCAAATCGATAGGTTACAAAGAAAACCAAAGAGCAACTTAGAGCATATAGGAGAGGAGATGGGTTGTTTGGAACCCAATCAACAATAGATGACAAGGAAGACATGGATGGAGATGAATGGTGGAGATTCTATGGAGTAGATACTCCTAAACTAAAACATTGTGTAGTCAAGTCTTGATTCAAAAACTAAGTGCATCACCATGTGAGAGGAATTGGAGCAACTTTCACCATGTTCAATCAAAGAAAAGGAATAGGTTGTTATCAGGAAAGTTGGGGGACCTTGTTTATGTTCACAACAATTTGTGATGGACTACGAGAAATGTGACAACATATTGCATGCACTTCAAACATGTCATAGAAGACTCTTCTGATGAAGATGATCTTGATTTTGTTTGTGATGAACATGAGGGTGAATCTAGTGATGTTGGTAAATGATGATGCTATTGCTAGTGATGATGAGATTGAACTAAATGCTCTTGATAATTTAGAGTTTTTGATGGAAAAAGTGGACCTCAGCCCATAGTCATACTACATAGGGAAGTTCAAGACTTTGATCCATCACTTTTTGAAAACTTTTTAAACATTGGTACGTCGCTGTGAGCAGTAGCACATGTTTTTCAAAGTTTTTCATTTCAATCACATTATTATGATAGCTACTTAATGAAATGTGATATTATCTTTCTATTTTAAATATTAAATTTAAAAGTATATTTCTCAAAGTCAAATTTAATCATGAATTTTATCATTGATTTTTCAGCAACAAATTTTATCCTCGGTGAATTTGAACACGAATTTGAATGCGCGTAACTTAGGCAGGAGATAGCATGAGCTACTAATAAAGGGAAATTTGACATACGAAGTTAAGGCTTGAAGTGGACATTTTGAGATCATTGGACACACAAGTGGTAGTGTAATAAAAACATATTTAGAGGATTGCGTCTTACAGAGTATGAGATATGATTCTCGTACCATTTCAGTTCACGAGGAACAAGTTGAGCATACTTTGGATCAAGGGGGTGGTATAGGCTGGGAGCGAGGCAAGGGTATGTTAAGAATTGATCCAAAGAAAAATATAAGAATAATGAAAATGCATTGACCCTTGGTTTTGAAAGGGTTGTAAACTAATGTATTATATACCTTTTACATTAATTGAAAAGAAGAAGTTGGAATGCCACATAATTTGTGTTTCTTTTGTCTATCTTTGTGGCTTGAAATGAACACGAAACATAGGCATCGTCTTCCTCGATGCAATCTCTTTGTTGTTTGATTTTCATTGGTTTTGAGTTTGAATCAATATAAGAATGCAACGAAAACATAGTGAATTGAATATAGATGCTAATAGAGAAGAAAATTTGAATCATCTTGAGTAATCGAAAGTGCCAACCATTATAAGAAAAAGAAAAACGAGGCCTATATGATCATCTTTGAGGATGAATCATGAGGCATTAGTTTGAGGAAGAAAATGGGAAAGAAACCTTACTTTAGTCGGTTTTCTTGAAGTGGAATAGGCGAGTTTTTGGAAACTCTCGGCTTGAGAAAAGGAGTTGAGGGAGTCACCCTACGATAGAAATCGAGGGAGGACCGAGACACAAGGATTAATCACCATAAGGAAGCTCGATACCATATCCTACAAATATAGGTATCTCTGATAGAGAAAATACGGTGTTTGGGTGTGAATGTTACAATTTATGAGAGCATCTTAAATAAAACTAAGAATAGACTTGAGATGGGCTTTTAACCCTAAAGGTGAATCAATCAAGTTCTAGAAACATTGTGAAGATTGGAGTGAGAATTTTAACCTCGAAGCGAGAGATTAAGTGTTTGACAAAATGAATATACGTTGTTCTTGGTTTAATAGTTAATAAATTTAATAGCTAGTGTTTGTATCTTGGTTTTGAAACTTATTTTTCTTGTAGAACCTCGCAAAATCACATTAAATCATTATCAAATACATTAGCTTCATTTTGAGTAAGTAAAAAAATTTGTTGGATTCAAGACCAGATTTAGCATGGTTTTGGGTGAATTTGGTTATTTGCTACAAGGACAAGGTTGTTAATGTAATGACCCTTTCAAGGGTTTAGACCAAAAGAAAAGGAATTTAGCCAAACACCAAAATTATTCAGATCTGATTTTAATTGCAGCAGACTGAAAATGCGAAATCAGCAAACTGTACCCTTCACAAAATATGCCAAAACACCATGAAATACTTCAAATTCACTTGCCACAATTTTTATATATATTATGCATCCATAAGAGCCAAAATCAATGAAAATACTGAAGAAACACATTGCTGAAAATTAATTAATGTCCAATTAATTGCAGCCACAAGAAAAATGTAGATCTAGGGTCTAGAAACCCCCAAAAATCATGAAACTTGAGATTCCGGCCTTAGAAATTATGATAATTCAAATTATCAACTGAAAATGTATATATAAATTCACCAAACCACCTAAACCCTACTCAAGGTAGGTCACTCCACTAGAAAGAAGCCAATATCAATATGAAAATGATAGATCTCTCCTTAAATCAGCCTTATACACCAATTCCCAAGTCAAGATGAAGGGTTTTTGTCCTTCACTCAACCTCTAGAAGGGTTTTCATCCTTCTAGGAAAACACACATGAGGGTTTTCGTCCCCAAGTGCAAGAACAAGGAGCTACTAGCTCACAATGCCCAAGTAAGATAAAATGCGCCAAGTCTAGAGCTGAAATGATGTCTTATCTTCCTCTTCTAGAATTTGGTCGAGTGCGTAGAATTGAAAAACCATGAATTGTATTCTTTTGCTCTACAATGCAGATGGCTATTATATAGCCATAGGAATAGAAACAAAACCTCCTACAAACCAGGAAGTTGCACAACCAACTAACTCGTTTATAGTTTTATGGGTATAACAAAAACAATATAACAGTAATAATAACCTTTGTAATTATTAATTACAAATAGATATGAGAGCACTAATATTCCTAACATTCCCCCCCTTAGTATTTGAACATGGGAAGAAAGCACATCTCAAAAAAACAGAAACAGAATCGTATGCCTCTGCATACTTTTAAATCTGCATACTATTGGCTTGGATCTTGCTGTTTGGATCTTTCTACACATGACCAATCCGCTTCACCACAGTGAATCCCATACCGGATGATCACACTTCTACCGATACACCTACATATGCAAACTCAACAGTTCCCACTTTCACTTCCAATGAATGCTCTTTCACCGGCCGATCGATGTTAGAAGTACAAAAATCAAAGGATCTCTGCAATCAGAGGATGACTCCAATTCAGTTGCCCTCTTATACAACTATTCTCAGATTCCAAAATGCACATGCTCCGCGTTTCAATCATAGAGGAATGAAACCACACACCACTTGAAGCAAACAACTGAAATATGGAAAAAAATTCACATCACATTCTATAAGAATCACAATATTCTTAATTGTAGCCATTGTTGTCGATCACTGCCACTCAATCTCAAATAACATAGAAAGCGCCACCGACACCGAAAGCTCGCCCTTGACTTTAGCCGTTTTAGGCACAAAATGGAAATGGAACATTGGTGTTATGTTCCTCCCCACAATGTGAAATTTCCATTTATTCACACAAAGAAGAACCATTGAAAAACAAATCAAATCAAACTGAAAAGAGATGCCACCATACCAAAATGTGGCCCCATTGGTGATTGACGAGAGGCATTGATTGCCCTCCATCCTCTGTTGCCTCCGACGTCGAGTGTTATGTTGCTTAGCTTAGTGAATTCGACTTGGATGCTCAATAGTTTCCACATTGAGATTTATTCTTTTCTCTCCTCCGGCGTGAATGTGAAACATTTTATTTTACGGACATCGGATAACACTTGAAAATGCGTCCGTGGCAATTTTCTTTTTTTTTTCAAAGATTTGACTACAATGACAAATGATGACTTTATGACATTTGACACTAGGACTAATTTTGATGACATAATACTACAAATGTCACTATGACATAATTCTAACTTACAATGACATTACGACATAATTTTTTTTGCAATACTATTATGACAATTTAGACTTAACACTAGGGACTTAAATATTGATAAGCGACACACTAGATTTTAGGGTTCTAAAACTAATACAAATTGACTTTAACTCATAAACTTTGATCTAAACAATAAACATTGACTCATGAGATTTGAAATTTTAATTAATGGACACTATGACATGAACCTTCTACTTTATTGACAACTTTAACTATCCACCACGAATTTGTGTAATAGCCTTGTACAAATATCAAATGAAATAACATGAAAGCTATTTGACCAAATGATATGTCTTCCATGGACGAATTCCTATCAAACCGTCCACTCTCACTGCTCACTTGCACATGGAGACACGTGTCAAACTTGGAAAAAAAACTGGGGCATATAATCTTTGATGAAGTCGTTGTGATCTATTAGCTAAGAGATACATGGGGATCCAATGTAAAGAATATGAGGGGATCTCGACCCTAAGAGGTTTGATTGATGTCGCTCGATGCTAAGAATCCTGTGACGGCTTGATCTTGCGAGGTGGGGAGTTCGAAGGAGGATAAACTCAATCAAAGCGAAGCCATGGTTGGATTCAATTAGATTTGTTCACTAACAATAATAAGAAAAACAAATCCGCACATGCCTTTGAGTTTGATGTTAAAGTGGTGGCTACGGGATATATATAGCTTAAAGCCACACGTTTGAGATCAAAATCCACCTCAACCTCCCACATATCCCAGTCGGCTCATGTAATTTAAGCTGTGGCAAATATCACGGTAGGAGAAAATGCACATGTCTAGAATAGATGCCAAATCGACTTGAAATCAATGTCCTTGCAAGCTGCACCAAGATCAACTGAGAATCGGCGAATAAAGGAATCTATCATGTAGATAGAGAGGACAATAAAAATTTACATTTGTTGATGGAGGTGTTATTGATGGTCGAAGACTCAGAAGGATAAGATCATATGACTATGCATAACAGGTCGATATGATTTTATAGGCACGACTTCTGACCATTACACACAGATATACAAAATTAAAAAACTACGAAGCACTGCCAAGCCACAAATACACACAAATCATATTTGAAAAATATTACATAGGTGGGGCAATGAACAGGATGTGGCTGCCCCTTGACAACTCCATAGCTGCTTGAAACTCCTGCTCTCGATACCAAATCTAGAATTGGGTCGAGTGCACACATAATGCAGAATTGAGAAACCATGAATTGTATTCTTACTGCACAATGCAAATGGCTTTATGTAGCCATAGGAATAGAAAAGAAACCTCCTACAAACCAGGAAGTTGCACAACCAACTAACCCGTTAATAGTTTTACAAGTATAACAAAAACAATATATCATAACAACATAACAATAATAATTACCTTCGTAATTATTAATTGCAAATAGATATGAGAGCACTAACATTCCTAACACCTCTTTATATCCTCCTTTGGCGCCAAAGCATCAAAAGATATGGCCGATGTCTTAAAGAGGTTCTTTTCCTTCATTAGCTTCCATTAATTCATTAAAACCCAGCCGACTTGACATAAGAGACAAAACACTAAAAGAAAATATTAAAAATTAGTAAAAACACATCATACGGAAGCTCAAAGTTCTCCTCCATCTTCTTCACTTCTCGCCATGGAGAAGGAATGGCCACGAAGTCCAAAAAGTAGCTCGAATTGGGAAAAATGGACATTACAAAACTAATTTGATACACTATCCTTGATTGCATTATTATGAAGTGGTTGACAACGATGTCGTCAGTTCTTTTGGCTCAAGCCCTATTGCAAGAATGAGACAACAATGTTTATCATTCTTGGTCACATATTATTATTTCCTTGGTCCCATGCTTCATGGGGTGTCTTTCCTCACTTGGATAAATGTACTTAGATGTTATGGTTTAGGAATTTTAATCTCTCTTAGTTTATCCTCATTTTGTTTCTTTGCTTCATTTGTTTGTTTTGTTTTTACTTATTGTCATATCGTAGGATTCTCTTACTGATTTGGATTTTTGTTAGTTGATGGAAAAACAAGAGATTTTATGCATATGAGGGACATACCTAACAGTCCTTATTAATAGTTTCGAACATTATTCAATACAATGCATACATCTTCTATCCTCTCTACTGCAAGTGACTCTCCATCTACTAATAAAACCAAGTTAGAAATTGTAGTATACATTACATACTAGTCCCTTCGACATGAAAAATATATGGATGGTGGAGTCAATGATCTAGAAATTGGTAGCATCTTCGTTCAATGATGATAAGGTAAGAGTATAAACAACACTCTTCTTCAAAATCCGTCCTTCAATTTGCTGCCATATTTGCCTTATCTCGTGACCTTTTCCGTTGTGAAATATCATATTGACTTTGTCATTAATCCTTTTGAGATTCCCAAACTTATGGAAGTGATTGTATGCACCTAATTTTTCACTTCACCGACATTTGTTCTTGAGTCATCATTGGTGCATTGGCTTCCTCGAAGCGATGTCTTTAAGGAATCTTTGGGAGCGGGAGTAACTAGAAATGTTTACGTGCAACCTTCACTAGTTGCATTGGGTTGGTTAGTAGTGGTACTTATGAAAGATCTTTGACATGTAGTCCAATTGTGCCACAATTTACTTATTTTCATACCTCCACAATCACCTTTTATAACCTCCTTACAAGACCTTACAATCCTCTTAAAGTCACCCCTATATCTACTTTCAACACACATACCTCGGTCATTTTCCCCTTTCAACACCTCACGAGTCTCCCTCCATCGGTTAGACCCTCTTTTGACCCCCATGATTTTGCATTTTTCTAGGTGACAATATCGACCATGGCTGATACTATTGGGAAAACTATTTTTCACATCCGGCGGCATCAACCACGATCAATACCATAGGCTAGCATAAGCTGTTAATGCCATCATGTTGTTATTTATACTTCGCATTTGAGCACTTATTCCACATCATTACCAGCACTCCTTCAGTTTGTTGGCGTTCACCAACCTGCCTTTAAGCTTTCAAAGTCTTGAAGTTGGTTTTACTTTTCTTCGGAGTCTACACTTGGAGCATTAGGTACATAGGATTCTCAAGTATAGGAGCTGAACTTAGTATGGTATACCCAACCCTTGGAGTCTTCAATTAGAGGTATGTTAAGAATTGATACAAAGAAAAATATAAGAATAATGAAAATACATTCAAAGGAATGGAATGCAATAAATAAATAGTGGAAATATACTCAAATGAAATAGAAACGTGTAATGTCCCTATTTGGGGACTCTTAGAAACTATGCAAAGCTGAAGATAAACAACACTTTTCAGATTTTTAGTAGGCTGTTAGTGACTGAAATAAATATATAAAAACCCTTAACTGCTGCCAGCAAACACCCTTCTAGGGCAGCGACCCTTTTGGGGTTTCAAACCCACTTTTGTGCCCTCAAAACCCTTGAAATCAACTACCTTTAAGTCTCTAAAATTATTATATATTACCAACAATCATATCATGCAAGAAAACTGATTTTTATAAGCTTGGAAGTGAGAGATCTGATTTTTATGATAAAACCCTCAACTGCAAAAATTAATTAAATATTCCAGAACTGTAACTAACTTGAGAGAGCTTGGAAAAATAGCAAAACACTTCCAAAATTAATAAAACTTCAGATCTTGGCCTCTAAAAATATGAAGAACATGATTCTAATCTCAAATCCATGAAATTGTTGCAAGAACACACCAAACTATTCCTCCAAGCTGGTCGCCCTACTTGGAACAGCCAATACATATGCCAAATTACACCATAAAGTTGGTCGCTCCACTCTAGGAAGGCCAAATATGCATTAACAATCATAAGTAGTGCAAAGATCTTCAATTAATGACCAATTGAGCTCCTTAGGGAAATTCACCTAGGGCTGGAAATGAAGATTACAGCAGCAAAGAGATCCCTCAAGGGGGTGGAGACTCCCGTGTTGAAGTCTTCCTTGGTCTTGGTGAAGGGTTTCGTCCTCACACAAGGCTCTCCAAGGGTTTTCGTCCTTAGGAGAGGGAGAGAGATGCTTCACAAGCAATCTTTTCGAAATAATAGAATTCACATATCCTATTCAAATGGCCAAGCAACCTCCTTTTATAACCATAAGGGGTGCTACATTTCAAATGATGGCCGACCCAAATAAAAAGTACTTTTTAATTATCTAATTTGTATTTAGAGCCTACATGCTCAAAATACTTTATTTTCTAATTAAATAAGTTCTTCTATTGGAGCGCTAGGCTTCCCAATAGGAATACATGATGATAATAAAAATATCTGCTTAGATAATGACAAAAATTTCATCCAAGTCTTCCCCTTGTTTCCTTAAATCCACGGGGAAGAAAATGGGTTAAGGTCTTCAAATTTGCTTGTCTCCAAAAAGAGACATGACAAAAGGTGAAAGGTTGAACTTGACCCTTGGTTTTGAAAGGGTTGTAAACTAATGTATCATATACCTTTGTACATGAATGGTAAAGAAGAAGTTGGAATGCCACATAATCTGCGTTTCTTTTGTCTATCTTTGTGGCTTGAAATGAACAAGAAACATAAACCTGTGTTTTGCTCTCATGCAATCTCTTTGTTGTTTGATTTTCAATGGTTTTTAGTTTGAATTGATACATGAAAGCTAGGAAAACATAGTGAATTGAATATAGATCTAAGAGAGAAGAACATTTGAATTATATTGAAGAATCGAAAGTTCCAACCATTAGAAGAAGAACAAAAACAAAGCTGTATGATTATTTTTGAAAATGAATCGGGAGGAGGCATTACTCGAGGAAGAAAATGGGAAAGAAAACTAACTTTAGTTGGTTTTCTTGAAGTGGAATAGGCGAGTTTTTTTGGAAACTCTCAGCTTGAGAAAAGGAGTTGAGGGAGTCACCCTACGATAGAAATCAAGGGAGGACCGAGACACAAGGATTAATCACCATAAGGAAGCTTGATACCATATCCTACAAATATAGAAATCTGCAATAGAAAAAATAGGGTGTTTGGGTGTGAATGTAACAATATATGAGAGCATCTTAAATAAAACTAAGAATAAAATTGAGATGGATTTTTAACTCTAAAGGTGAATCAATCAAGTTCTAGAAACATTGTGAAGATTGGAATGAGAATTTTAATCTCGAAGCAAAGATTAAGTGTTTGACAAAATGAATATATGTTGTTCTTGGTTTAATAGTTAATAAATTTAATAGCTAGTGTTTGTATCTTGGTTTCGAAACTTATTTTTTCTTGTAGAACCTCACAAAATGATGTTAGATCATTATCAAATACATTAGCTTCATTTTGAGGAAGTAAAAAAACAGTTAGATTCAAGACCAGATTCAGCATGGTTTTGGGTGAGTTTGGTTACTTGTTGCGAGGACGAGGTTGTTAATTTCACACCCTATCCTTGACTGCATTATTATGGAGTGGTTGACAATGATGTCGTCAGATCTTTTGGCTCAAGAATTGTTGCAAGCATTAGAAAACAATTTTTATCATTCTTGGTCACATGTTTTTATTTCCTTGGCCCCATGCTTCATTGGGGTGTCCTTTCCTCTCTTGGATAAATGTACTGGATGTTTTGGTTTAGAAATTCTAATCTCTTAGTTTACCCTCATTTTGTTCCTTTGCTTCACTTGTTTGTTTTTGTTTTTACTTACTGTTATATCATAATATCCTCTTACCCTATTAGGGTTTTTGTTAGTTGATGGACAGGTGAGATTTTTATGCATACGAGGGACATACCTAACATTCCTTACTAATAGTTTCTAAGCATTATTCAATACAATGCATACATCTTCCATCCCCTCTGCTGCAAGTGATTCTCCATCTACTAATAAAACCAAGTCAAAATTGTAGTATATGTTACATAATAGTGTAATGTCCCTTTTGGGCTAAATCTGAACACCAAAGGAACTTGCACAAATCCAAATAGTAAACTGAAACAAAATTGAAATTAAATTCTCAAACCCTAGCAGCAGGCTGTAAACATATTTTTTATGATAGAAATCAGCCACAAACTTGTTGGAAATAATATAGAAACCCTTCAAAATATTATTCTTCAAAGCTGGAAATGATTGCAAGAGAAAAGCACCAGAAAATATTTTTTTTTGCAATTTTAATATTAGCTGGAATTAATTAACAGTAGTGAATACCCTTTACAAATATGGCTGGAACTAAGCATTTCCAAGCCCAAACACAAGTACAAATGGAAGATCCAACTACTAAAAATATGGAGAACACAATGGTGCAAGAATTTGATCTTGTCGTGCCCTAGAACACCACAAACTTCACCTTAGGGCAGGTCACCACCCTTGGGAAGGGCTGGAAATGACTGCAAACTGATTTTAGCACAATGTAATCTTCGTGTGAGATCACCTTTTGCAAGTTTAAGGGGTTTCGTCCTCAAACTAGCCACTATTGAGGGGTTTTGTCCTCAATAGGTCTTCCAAGAGGGTTTTCGTCCTCTATGGAGAGAAAGAGCAAGAGTGCTCCAACTCCAAGAAAGAAAATTATCAAATGATCAAGTGTGTCTTTCTCCACCCCAAGCGACCCCTTTTATAATGAAAGTGGTGCCAAAATTCAAATACATTCCCCAATGAGGACTGACCTCCTTTGGGAGTAATAACATTCTTTTTATTTTTAATTTGTATTTTCCTTTTGTCCTTTTAAGTTGGCGCTAGCATATTCCCACCAACTTGAGTTTATAATGTCACAATTAGAAAGTTGCCTAAAATTTAATACATGGATACAATTAGCAACTTATAATTATGACATTAATGACTTCCCTTGTTTCCTTGGGCCCACGGGAAGTGGAATGGGCCAAAGGTCTTCCGTGGAACTAACCGGGAGAAAGGGACATTACAACTAGTCCCTTCGACATGAAAAATCTATGGATGCTAAAGTCAATGATCTAGCAATTGGTAGCACCGTCGTTCGATCATGATGACGTAAGAGCATAAAGAGCACTCTTCTTCAAAATCTCGTCCTTTAAGCTGCTGCCATATTTGCCTCATCTCGTGGCATTTTTGTGTTGTGAAAGACATTGGCGTTACAGTAATCCTTTTAAGATTCCCAAACTTATGGAAGTGATTGTATGCACCTAATTTTTCACTTCATTGACTTTTGTTCTTCGTAGGTACCATTGGTGCATTGGCTTCCTCAAAGCGGTGTCCTTAAGGAATGTTGGGAGCGGGAGTAATTGGAAATATTTATGTGCAACTTTCACTAGTTGCATTGGGCTGGTTACTAATGAGAGAGTTTGACATGTAGTCTATGTTGCCAGAAGCGGAAACGGAAATGGAAACGAAAGCGGGTACGAAACACGGAAGCGACAATTTAAAAAAACCTTGGATACGAAATGTTACTAGAAACGTCCATACAATATATAATTAAATATATTTATGCATAGTACTCATTTTAAAATTGTACTCCATAGACCATAAGAGATAAGTATAACTGATAAAACACTCAAAATATTTTGTATTCATTGAAATAATACATTATTATCATGTATACTTATCTCTAGGAGACTAGGACGTTTCAAAGGAGTTTCAGTTTCCAAACGAAACAGGGGGCCCTAGGCGTTTCTTGTAACAGAGCATGTAGTCCAATTGTGAAACATTTTACATATTTTCATACCTCCACAATCATCTTTTATAGCCTTCTTACAACACCTTACAATCTTCTTACAGTCACCCCTATACCTACTTTTAGCGCACATACCTTAGTCATTTTCCCCTTTCACCACCTCCGAGTCTCCCTCCATCAATTAGACCCTCTTGTTGACTCCCATGATTTTGCATTTTCTAGGCCAACAAAGTATCGACCATGGCCGATACTATTGGGCAAACTATTCTTCACATTTGATGGCATCAACCACGGTCAATTCCATCAACTAGCATAAACTGTTAATGTCATCATGTTGTTATTTATACTTTGCATTTGAGCACTTATTCCACATCATTACCAGCACTCCTTCGGTCTGCTAGCGCTCACCAGCCTGCCTTAAAGCTTTAGAGGTCTTGAAGTTGGCTTTACTTGTTTTCTTCATAGTCTACACTTGGAGCATTAAGTACTTAGGATTTTCAAGTATAGGAGCTGAACTTACTACGGTCTGCCTAACCCTTAGAATTTTCAATTAGAGGTTATCTTAGGTCTTCTCTTATTCATTTGTGATCCACTACATTAACTCTCTCATAAGTTGTTAACTATGGGGAAGTTAATGCGCCAATGGTGTCTTTAATCAAGTATCTCTAACCTCTCTCTTCCTTTATGTCATTTCAGATTTGGATATTTGTTGGATGTTGTCATGCATAGATTAGATTCAAGCAGCATATTCTTGATCTATTGCATTATCTATCGACACTTGCCTTATAATTCCCACTTTGAGCCTTCCAACCTATCGATCTTTACAACCTATGTTTACAACCTGAATGTGAGAATCCTTGTCTAATTATTACTTGATTACAACTTGATTATCATCAAATAATATCGGGAGCTAGTTAGACGCCACTACCCTATCTTAGATCTAGGCTTTGGAACCCTATATCTCCTATAAAGTGTAGATTATCGCCTTCCTAGTTCCACATATTTAACAACTTACAACCTCAAGGAGTGCATCTTTAGCATGTTCCCTTTCATTATCCTACTATAGATCACCCATATTGAGAGACAAAGGATATTTCATTAGGCCATTCTTTATTTGCATACAGTAATGACATTTCACCTAGAATGGGGAAGATCCACCAAAGTGATGTCCCCACTTTCCCTTTGACTGAGCAGTCAATGCACTCTTTTATTGTTCAGAACTAGACTCAATTGCTTGTGTCTACCTATGTTCCTTTTGTAGCAAATAAGAACCGACCTAATTAAATGTCAGGTTCAGAATTTTCATCATCGCATGTAGAGCCTCCACAAATGACTCATATGAGGGCGGAAAATTCTTTATAACAAGCATCGACAAGTCATCATCACCCACCTTTTTATTGATGGAACCGAGTTGGTCTCGGAGATCTTTCATCTGAAGGTGTTTTGATAGGGACCCTTCCTCTATCATCCTGGTTGAAGACAAAAAATTCTTGGGTATAAAACCCGAATCTTCTCTATACTTGTTCTTCAAACTTGTGCATAGCACACTAGCCTCAATGGCATTCCAGACCTCAAATATCAAATCATCTAACACCGATAGCTTTAAAAACAAGGCTTCCTTATGACAAATGTCATTATTCACAAAATCCATAATAGCCCTACGTGTAGTGTCAAGGTTTATTCCATCGTAGTCCCAATATTTAGCGATTGCCAGAATCTTGTGACTCCATACATTATAGTTTCGCGAGTCAATTTTTGTGCCTCCGGCATAACAAGATTTTGAATATTGGCCACTCGTCACAAAAACTTGATTTTTCAAACCCAAAAATCAATGTAGCGAAATAAAGTAGATTCTAAAATCTGAATACGTGAATTTTGACCTGCAAATCAATGCAATAAATGAAGTACTTTCAATATTCAACCATCTTATTTCTGACCTGCAAATCGATGCAAGTGGAAATGATTTATTTTTATTTTGAATATACATATATTTACAGAAAATATTTACAAGGGCCTCTACAAAAGAATCAGAAGATGTACAGGGGAAAATACAAAACAGATTAAATTTTTCTTAAGCAAATCCCAAATCAGAATAATCCTTGGGGTCAAACTGCTTATTCTCTTTAAGCAACAGATGTCCTTTCGCAAGTAATCGCTTTCCTACTTCACTTTGCCAAGCTTGCCAAAAAATCTCCAACGTGCTCACTTCCTCTTTGAAAATAGAATTGCATTTGAGTTTCCAAAGGGTGAAAAGGGCCAATACCCACATGCAATGACATATAGTTTTGAAAGGATCGCGAATCAGTATGCTTGAATCTCCCAATAAAGCTGATCTCCAATGAAGATTGTCATAAAAGTACTGTCATTCTGGTCTATATTACCCCCAACATGCTTTGGCAAATGGGCAATCCCATAATAGGTGTTTCACAGTTTCAAATTTAGCACAATAGGGGCATAGCCCATTTGCAAGGCCACTTGTTGATAGTCAGGCTTTAGTAGGCAGCCCTTGATAAATGACAAGCCATGCAAACACCCTTAGTTGTAGGCTACTTTTATTGCCCAAACACTGTGCAATTTATGTATCCATAAAGATTCAGCATCAAAAGCAAGCCACCTAGGATTAAGGATAGGTGCCAAAAGACATTTCTGGTGCAGCAGCTAATAGAGTCGGTGTGCATCATATTGGTAAATGGGATGACCATAAATCCATCGCCAATCTCTCCAGATGGGGCCTTTCAGTTCTAAGTTTAACTTAAATACATCTTCCGGGGATACAAGGCTTTAAATATCCTTGATGACTAGCCAATCTATAGTGGACAATGCCAAAATTAGCTAGTGTCGTCCACCCTTACCAATAACATGTGTTGGCATCCCATAGATCCTTTTTGTTGTCTATGAGCCTGAAAACAGGGGATAGAAGCAATGGATGTGTCTTGAAGTTTCCAAGACCAAATGGACCTGTTGGCTATGTCCCATCTTGTTCGAGCCCCTGCTACTCTCCACGTGGGCAATCTTGCATATGTTTTCCAGGTATTCCAAATGCTATGAAAAACATATGAACAACGGGGCTGGAAATTGTCAGAATCCACAATAATATCACACAATTCAAATTTACCTCTCACCTTGCCTAAATGATGTGCTGAAAGGATTCTAGGTCTCATTAGAATTTGCCAAGCTGAAGCTCCTTCTAGACAATGAGTTATCCATTTTGCTGACAAAATATACCCTTGAGTAATAATATCTCTCAACCCCAGTCCTCCTTTCTCCTTAGGCATTATGCAAATAGACCATGGTACCATAGGGAGGCCTCTAGCACCACCATACTTTGCCCAAAGAAAAGGTTTGTAGCATCTTTTCAAGACAATGAAATTGAGTTCTAGAAGACAACCAACACGAGACAAAATTAATATGGGATGCTTGTAGAACATGGCTCAAAATAGTCAACTTGCCTACGAAAGAAAGATCCTTATGCTGCTAGAAGCGAGTTTGGCTTACAACTTTCGCAAGACCCAAACCCGCATACTTACTAGAGAAAAGTCTAGCCGAATGGTATGCCTAAGTATCTAACAATGACTCAGGTGGAACAAAAGTCCATTCTAACATAATACCTCAAGGATGTGTTTCCAACCCAACAAGCCAAAATTCTATCTTCTCGTGATTGACAATAATACCAAATGCTTTGCAAAATGTATCCAAACACTCCTTTACACCAGCTATGGATCTTGGTGTTGCTTGAGCAGAGAGGAGTGAATCATCGAGGCAAATGGTTATGGAGCATGTGGGAACCATCGCGGCAAATATATACCATTAAACTTGTTATGTGAGCAAACATCTATCAACAGAGATCCCAAGGCATCAATAGTGAGGACCATAGCAAGAAAACTTGGCGAGTTCTCGTCCCGAACTTTGAATGACCGAATACTCGTAAGAAAAACTCGCCAACTCGCCTATTCTGCATCAAACAAGTTTAAGGCTTAGACTCGTCGAGTATTGGTGAATATTTGCCAATAGTCGGCAAGTCCGTATTCGCCAATACAGGACAAGTTTGAGCCTTAAACTAATATGATGTCGAATATGCAAAAAAAACGTTGAAAAAAGAGTGAAATTTGTCTTTTAAGACAACACACCCCTTCATTTCTAATCACACACCCATTGAGCATCCTTTGCATGAGTTGAAGAGATTTTATAGCAAATTCAAAGAGCAAATTTGAAGAATTTCATTTGGAGGTAAGTTTTTTTTTCTTTCTTTTCAAGAATGCAAATTGTTCTATATTATTTATATATTGTATCTGAATATGATTTGCAATTTTAAATGCATTCAATTCAATTGCGAATGATTTTAATAGTTATTAATTTATTCATGTTTGTTTATCATCATTAATGAATGAAATTGTCAGAATGTATTGTTGTAAATGTTATTTTAATTTTTTTAGAATGTATTCTTGTTTGTAGGATTTGCAATTATAAATTTGAAATTACAATTAAATAGGGTTATAAAGCCATTTTTAATTTTTTAATTAAGTTTACGATTTTTAATTTTTAAATGTACATTGTGCTCAGTTAGAGCTTAGCAATGGCATAAGCTTCGGCATTTGGGTCAACATCACTAGCAGGAACCATTCCCGCTAATGCTCGTACCATTGCTTGGAAGTATGGTGTACGTGGAGCAATTCAATTCAAAGAACCATGGTTTGCAATTTCGTAAGAAAATATTTTTGGAGGCATCAATCGCCTAAAGTATCATCTTGCATGTATTGTTTGTCGAGACGTTGTGGTATGTCCCAATGTTACAGAAGAGGCAAAATGAGAGATGAAGAGTTGACAGAGCTAGAGGAGAAGAAACTAAAGAGGGAAAGGGTGCATGTAGCCATAGCAAAAGCCATTAGACCTGGAATGGCAGAGGATTCAGAGGACGATGTGGCAACGATTGTGGGCTCTACTCGCGGTCCACGCATATGAAGCGAAAGAGGCACATTTGCTTCATCGAGTTCAAGCAAAGGGATACATAGTTTTTTGTACCAAGAAACATATCTGGGGCACAACCTTTGTTGCAAGGTACAAGCTAGAACAAGGATGCGCACGAGGAAGCAAATAAAACATGTGCAAATTTCGGTACAACAACCTTCCCTTCAATGTGGCAAAGAGCCCGTACTGGGAGTACTTGGTGACAACATTGACAATTGCAAGGAAAGGGTACAAGGCACCCTCTCCAAAAGACTTGAGTGGGAAATTGCTCAAGGGTGTAGTTGTAGATGCAACGACAATCCTAAAAGATCAAAAGAAGCAATGACAGAAATACGAATGCACCATTCTTTTAGATGGGTGGGCGAATGGAAGGCACTGCACCCCCATCAATTTTTTAACGGCTTCAAATGGCGAGATGGTATTTTTGAAGTGTGTACGCCTCTAACATAGTAAAAATGCGAGATAATCTGAATCTTTTGTTGAAGAAGGTCGTATTAAAGATGGGTATCCAAAATGTTGTGCAAGTTGTCACAGACAATGCAACAACATATGTGGCGGTTGGGAGACTACTACAGGAGAGACATCCATCACTCTATTGGACTCTTTGTGCGGCTCATTGGCTTGACCTTCTTTTGGAGGACATAGACAAAATTGATTGGGTGAGGCCGGTTATAAAAGATGTAAGAAATATAACCAAGTACATATACAATCGCACTTGGGTTCTCAGCTTGATGAGAGAACACACGAAGGGGAAAGCTTGTGCGAGTCAATGTCACAAGGTTTGCAACTAACTTCTTGACATTGCAAAGTATTTCTAGTTTGTTCTCATCATTGAAGCAAATGTTTGTGAGTCAAGCATGACTAGACTCACAATATTCAAAGAAAGCCGATGGAGAGAGGACTACAAAGATAGTCTTTGATGATATTTTAGCAAAGATAGTTATAGAGATTATTGAGGTGATTTCAAACTTCAATTTAAATTTCAAGTCAATTCCTTTATTTTAATTTGTTAACTTATAAATATATTGTTATTTACGTATTTATTTTATTTGTAAGTTTGTAACTTTAAATTTTAATTTGTGTGTAGGTGTCAGAGTCATTGGTGAGGGTTTTGCACTTGGTTGATGGGGAGCAAAACGATGGGGTACATTTATGAGACCATGGATAGGGCCAAAGAGGCCATCCAAAACTATTATAGGGGGATATCACTAGATTTAGTCCCTTTTGGGAGATAATTGATCGGAGGTGAAACAATCAACTCCACCAACCTATTCATGTAGCGGGGTACTATTTCAACCCCAAGTTTTTCTTCTTCGATAGCTTCAAAAATATGAGCAGGGGACGTTATAGAGGGCCTCTCAACATGCATTGAGAGGATGATACCGAGTTTGAGACAAGGGACCTCATTATTTTAGAGATGCAGAATTACAAGCATGTTAGGGGGAGGCTCTTTTCTTCGGGGTTAGCTATCCGAGGGAGAACCACGTAACCACCAGGGGAATAAAAATTAGAATATTTACTAAGTTACTTATATGTCTGTCTACACGGATCTGTAGACATCACATTTGCTAGCAATCACACAAAATATTGTTGTGTGGGGTGTGAGGCCTTTTTTTGTGCGAACAGGCAAAACAAGGGAATGCATGGAAAGCAAAGAGCTCCAGGATGTATACTTATAGGCATATTCACATGAAAATATATCATTGTGTCTACATTTAATGAAGTCAACTGGACTAGGTGGAATGTATCGCCATACTATAAATTATAATTAACGGGTATAGCTGGAACAGAAATCAGGTCTATTTGATAGGTGGAACACAAACCTGAACCCTGCGATGAAATGGAAGTGCTTACTACTCTCTGAAAGTAAAATCAACTACCTAGAGAAACTGATTATATCATCGAATATAGTCAGCAATCAAGCCCTATAAAAAAATTGAATTCAATGCTTCATCCAATTGAATTTAGTGCTGCACTTCCTGACTCGCAATCAAATCCGTCCGACTTCCCGTGTTGTATTTCAACTAACCAATCTATTTCTGCACTCTAAATAAAAGGTCCTGGATGAGTAGGCGAATGATTAGGACAAACAAAAATAATAGAACATTGATGGACTGGTTGGTGAATGATAAAATAAAACAAACAGTCTTATCTCGCCTCCACCCCTTGCAACTTCACTGCTATTTGTTAAAAAAAAAAGCAAAGGAAATATAATGTGGATGGATCCAGTCTGCCCGTGCATCAACGCACCTCTGCCCTCAAACACCACCCGCCCATCGTCTGCCGCAGGAACCCTCCATCCAAAGGGAATGCCTATCGGCATAATAAATACAATTTTCAGTGTGCTAAGAATGACTTAGCAATCCTTGATGAAAGTAGAACCAGGAGAGAAGTTTGTTGATTACAGAAACTATATATCATCTCAAAGAAAACCTAATTATTGTATGAGATCCAAGTCAGGATATATATTTCTGGATGCCCAGTTAGGGTAAATAACTAACTTAGCATGTGTGAATTGTTGAGAAGCATAAACTTAAAGGTCAAGTGAATTTTGATATTCCTGATTCTGTAAGATGGTTACAAAGGCTGTCTGAATTTTTCTTGAGAGAATATATCAATCCCTCTCTCTTCTTGCACTCCCCTAAATCAATCTCTTTGGTTTCATAAGACTCGGCTGAAAACTTACAATGTGTTCTGATATTAGAATGATACTTATATGAATGTATATCTTCCCTCTTGCTCCGAGGGTGGTAAGGAACATGAGACTGCAAGATAAAATATTTGATGTTGTACTCTATAAAGCCTTTGTCATGAAACAAAGTTACACTTATACTTCAGTAATGTAATCTCTTCTCATGTTTAAGTAAAGAAGGCAAACCCTTCAACCGGTGTCCATTGGATTCAAATCACCCTTTTCGCCATGGAGGCTACGAATACTGCAAGCAGAAGCTGAGCTTTTATCCCTGTATAATTCTTCCTTTTGACCTATGACTAGGCTAATAAGGTACAATTGCTCGGTTATGAACAATGGATCTACCTTGATGGAAATGCCCTTACTTGAAGAGGGTGTAAGTTCTATGTGGGCCCATGTGAATGAACCTTAGCATGCATTTCATGTTTTCCTTCATGCAGTTGTTTTTCTGGTTGTGAAATATGAGGCTTCGGCGGCATTGTGTTTAGTACTTCAATTTGGTATTCTGCAGTAATTTTTCATTACTTTACTGATGCTGTGGAGCAATTACTATCCTAGTGTCCTATGAACTTTATGGCTTAAAACTTATGAGATTCAAAAAATATGCATGTTGAATATTTGTGGTTCGAACTTGTAAGAAAACCTCTATGTTTATTAGTCATTATCCATGTACTGTCCAGCATCAATTCTTGTACCGTGCATGTTGGTCGAATCGGTTATAATAATCAATGAAAATGTGCTCTCATGGTCATAAACATGTAAAAATTCATTTTCCAACAATTTTTTAATTGTTATATATACACTCTTTAATCTGGCATGCATTCAAATGGATTTCATTTTCCAATACTCCCAAGTATGCCATTTATGCCAATCATCAAAGTCACGTGCATGAATTAATATCAGTCGCATATCAGTATCAAAGTTTTGGTTTATAGCGATGAATTGTGCTGCTACTGTTTATCAATACGTGACATTAAATATAATATTGTTCAGCTGGATACTTACATGTTGCTCCCTATAATGTATCAACATTCCTAAATAAATTGAACTGTTCAAATCCTATTTGTGGACATGCAAACTGTATCACATACTTCATTATGAATGCATATGAAATTGCAAAAAAATCCAGCAAGATACAAAAGTTTCTGGCACTGTGTGTGTGTGTGTGTGTGTGTGTGTGTGTGTGTGTGTGTGTGAGAGAGAGAGAGAGAGACCTTGCGGGCAGTTTGCCAGCATTCCTTATCAAGGGAATAGGTGCTCCAAGGAAAACTACCCTCTCTACTATACCAGCTGTCAAGAATAATTGTAAATTAGGGCACTCTGATATCGTATTCATTGCAGAAAACTACATTATTGAATTGCTTGTATTCACAGTCAAAGACACAATAAATATCATATACAACCTACCGCATTCATCTGTTTTGGCCAACTCCTCTAGACATTTGAATATCATCCGTGCTCCCAGTGAGAATCCTATTAGGGTTACAGGCCTATTTCACGTCAACCAGACCAACAATTACATAAGCAGAATGTAATTCAGAACCTGAGTACCATCAATGGGCATATAGTTAGAAACTTGTAAGAGACCTGTTACCCTGCAACCCCTTGCGCAGGACTTGAGCTAGAAGAACTCCTGCTTTGTCTGATCTGAAAAACAGATACAGTATTTTTCTGTCTTTTATACAATATCTGAAAATCGGTTGCTAACAATTCATCGAAATGTAGTGTGAGATACACATGCAAATGTACGACTCTTTGAAATGATGTTTTGAATTGAGATAAAAGGAAAATTTTCTTTAATATAATATATTTGAATTGATTAGTTTTACATTTGATTTCCACTGACCTGATCTGGTATTTTGTGTTTCTTTCTTCTATCTTTAACTCCTAAATAAAAGCTTCTAATTGCTCTCTATATGTCTCGTTCATACTAAGGAAAGGAATGTGCAAACCTGTCCACAGCTATTGACCACTTGCCATCTATAAAATTTGTGGCAGAAAGCAATGCAGCAGGCCAAGCCAAGGCAGCCACAAGTGTGCTCAATACTGTAAGCATCGCCCTTGTTTCATTAATTCAGTTGTGAGATCTGCAGTTTAACACATTTTTATTATTAACAAACTTGGCATCTATATTGATACAAACATTATAACATGTTTCTAAACTTGATTTTTGTAGATAGTAAATACTGAATTTACTTGATGTTAACCAGTCCTGTATCGCAGTGCTGAGGATAATCAAATTCTTTGATTCCCACCGAACAGCATATCTGTAAAAAGATAGTTATGTAAGGAATTATTACATGGGAACATTTTCTTTCTAAATCTACTGATCTTTTGAATTCCCATCCTTGGAAAAGAAAAGAATCAAGTACTGTGATAAACAAAATAAAGCAAAGCCAAATCATCCCTGTAAATAGATGCACAATAAATTAGTTCATAGCATTCAAATACTGCAATAGTAATTTTGACGAATTTCTATTGTTAGAAAACTACGGTTTGGTATTTCTGTAGCGAAAAACATATAATTTTGATATTTGACTCGAGTCCTTTGCCTTATTCAAAACATTCATACCGCTAGAGCGAGGTGAGCATGCATGATGATTGCAGGCAATATAGCTTGATATGGAGACGGGCATTTTCGCCCCTTAAGTCATCATACAAATATAGAGGATTGACTTTTAGGTACATCTAAGGGATTAACTAAAAATAGCCTCACTCTTTAGTTCTCAGAAATAAGACTTTCATATGCTTTACTTGTTCTGGCATGTTGGAATGAAGTCATTATACACGTAAACATTAAATGAGGAGTCCTGTCAAGCCCCCAAGGACAAAGGCATTTAACGAGTCTCACATGTCATTTATGCAGCTCATGCATTCCTTAATATTCATGTGAATATTTTCAAATGCCCTTTTATGGGAATTTATATTGATGTAATTGAGGCAGCATTGGTGTAAAAAGAACAGAAAAAGCATTATTATGTCCATGTCATGTTTTTCTCCCTGTGATAAGAAGCTTCCTTTACTAATTTTCTATCAAACTGGTATTATAGAAGATTGGTCGTAAGGCTAGCCATAGGTTAAAAAATTTCCTCTCTTCTAACTGACAACCTTTGGGTCTCTTGTCTTAATAATAGCAAGATGAATGTCAGGGTAAGGTACCTGATGTGACAGGTCCTCCCAATACAGAGCATTGTATCGTACACTACCTATTCAATAACGTTGTTGAATTTGTCGTGTTTTGTTTGGGCCATGTTCTTGGAATGTGTTTATAATTCTACAATTAGTATCCTTTTGGCAGTGTAGCTTTTAATGCAGACATTTGTAGCACCATTGCCCTTGCAAAGTCAGGTCAGGCTAAAGTTGGATAGAAGTGAAAATCGGTAAACCACATTTATTGACAATGGCACATACCAAGATGGAAGCATAATGGAGTGAATAGGTCAACCCATAGTAAGAAAACACGGCGAGTACTCGCCAAAAAATTGAACAGACAAATACTCACGAGCTTAACTCGCAGGAAAGGCTTTCAAGTAGTATTGGCGAATATTCGCCAATATTCACTTAGTCTGTGTCAAAAACTCGCCATACGTGGACAGTACACAGAACACGTCAAAAACACACAAAAACACTGCAAATACATTGTTTTTTTCTTTTTAAGCCACCAAAGCACTTCATTTTCAATCACACAGCCATTGAGCATGCATTGCATGAGTTGAATCGATTTTAGGGTGAATTCGAAGAGGAAATTTGAAGAATTGCATTTGGAGTTAAGTTCTTTTTAATTCTTTTGAGTTTTTGCAAATTTGGTTGAATATTATTTAAGTTTTTTGTATTCATATTGTAATTTTATATACATCTAATTTAATTGCGAATGATTTTAAATTTTTAATAGCCATTTGGAGCCGTAGTAAGTTTTTTTCGCAAATTTGTTCTAAATTATTTAAATTTTATATATTCGTATTGTATTCGAATATGTTTTGTAATTTTAAATTCATTCAATTTAATTGCGAATGATTTTAAATTTTTAATAGTCATTTGGAACCGGAGGCATGTTTTTTTAATTCTTTTCGCAAATTCGTTTAATAGTTATTAATTTATTCATGTTTGTTATCGTGGATTTGTGACATCATCATTAATGAATGAAATTGTCGGAATGTATTGTTGTAAATTTATATGTAATGTCCCCAATGGACATTATTTTACCCCTAAACAAATTTCAGGCAATCCCAACTTTAAATATGCAAAATACAAACAAATTGCAGCCAAACAGAAATCTGATTTTTGCAGAAAATTAAATCTAGGGCAGCGAACAGAAAATAATGGATAACTCCAAAAATACTTGCTCAAATCTCTTGAAATTTTAAATGGAGCTTACTAATACAATAACAGATAGTATAGAACTGTTTTTGGAATTTTTTCGAATAACAGAATGCTGCCAGAAATTTACAGCGTGCCCTAAATAGCTGAAAACTTTTAAAATTAATATCTTTTGCTAGAGAAGTCCATATGAGCTGAAACTTTGGATCTTGGGCCACAAAAATATGAAGAATAATATTCCAAAAATTGTTTTCGCACAACAAACATGAAACCCTAATTTTTCCCTAAAACGTAGGTCGCCCAAAGACATTTAGGGCATCAATTCAGCTCCAAAATTGACAAGTTAGGGTAGATATCTCACTACTGAAGAATGCCTTGCTAGCTAGGGATGGATCTCTCACCACCGAAGCTAAGGTTCCCATGGGATTTTACTCCACAAGCTGGATATTTGCAAATAGCAGTTGCACATGAAAGGATATGCATAAGCTACAAGCTTAAGACACAAATCAGAAAATATCAAATGGTCTGGAATGTTTCCCTTCAAGTCGACTTCTCCTTATAAAGGAAGAAGAGACCCAAAACAACCTCTACAATATCCAATTAGTTCCCAAGGATTTTCCCTATGCAAACATTTAATATTTTCCCATATTAAATGCTTTTTCTAACAACTTTTTCCCTCCTAATGCAAGTCGCATTTTTCTAGGGGAAATACATAGTAAAATGGGCATTTATCCTTTCTATGTTCCCATTCCCCCTTCTAAGGCAAGTCGCCTTTTCACCTAGGATGGATAACAATTTATATTTGGGCCTTTTCCATCCTTGATTTAATAATTATTAAGTCATAAATTATTATAAGTGCTCTATATATTTTTTTCCTTTTATTAATGGCACTTTATAATAATTAAATATAACTTAAGCCACCCTTATATTTTTCCTTTGGCCGTCGGGTTGACAAAATAGGCCAAAGGTTTTCGAATGGAAAGGGGATATTACAAAATAAGCCACTCTTTAATTTATTCATGTTTGGTATCGTGGATTTGTGACATCGTCATTAATGAATGAAATTGTCGGAATGTATTGTTGTAAATTTATAATTTTGTAAATGTTATTTTAATTTCTTTTTTAGAATGTATTATTGTTTGTAGGATTTACAATTTTAAATATTAAATTACAGTTAAATAGGGTTATAAAGACACTTTTTTATTTTAAAATTTTAATTAAGTTTACGTTTTTTAATTTTTAAATGTACATTATGTTGCAGATTAGAGCTTACCAATGGCATCAGGCTCGACATTTGGGTCAACATCACTAGCAAGAACCATTCCCGCTAACGCCTGTACCATTGCTTGGAAGTATGGTGTACGTGGAGCAATTCAGGGAACCGTGGTTTGCAATTTTTCTGCAAAACATTTTCTGGAGGCATCAATCATCCAAGTATCATCTTGCATGTATTGTTTGTCCGGGACGTTGTGGTATGCCCCAATGTTACAGAAGAGGCAAAACAAGAGATGAAAGCAGAGTTGGAGGAAAAAACTAGAGAGGGAAAGGGTGCATGCAGCCATAACAAAAGTTGTTAGACCTGGGGCTGGAATGACTAGAGGATTCAGAGGATGATGCGAAAACAATTGTGGGTTCTACTTGCGGTCCACGCATACGAACCGGAAGAGGCACATCTACTTCATCGAGTTCGAGCAAAGGGATACATAATTTTTGTACCAAGGAACATACCTGGAGCACAACCTTCATTGCAAGGTATAGGTGGAACAAGGATATGCACGAGGAAGCAGATAAAGCATGTGCAAATTTTTGGTACTACAACAACCTTCCCTTCAATGTGGCAAAAGAGCCTGTACTGGGAGTACTTGGTGACAACATCGTGATTTCAGGAAAGGGTACAAGGCACCCTCTCCAAAAGACTTGAGAGGGAAATTTCTCGAGGGTGTAGTTGCAGATGCAACGACAATTCTAGAAGAACAAAAGAAACAATGGTAGAAATACGGATGCACCATTCTTTAACATGGGTGGACGGATGAAAGGAACCGCACCCTCATTAATTTTTTATTGGCTTCAAATGGTGAGATGGTATTTTTGAAGTCAATTGATGCCTCTAACATAGTTAAAAATGCAGAGAATTTGAGTCTTATGTTGGAGAAGGTCGTATTAGAGGTGGGTATACAGAATGTTGTGCAAATTGTCACAGACAATGCAACAACATATGTCCTGTCGGGAAACTACTACAGGAGAGACATCCATCACTCTTTTGAACTCCTTGTGCGACTCATTGCCTTGACCTTCTTTTGGAGGACATAGGCAAAATTGATTGGGTGAGGCCGGTTATAGAAGATGTAAGAAACATAACCAAGTACATATATAATCACCCTTGGGTTCTTAGCTTGATGAGAGAACACACAAAGGGGAAAGAGCTTGTGCAAGTCGGTGTCACAAGGTTTGCAACTAACTCTCGACGTTACAAAGTATTTATAGTTTGTTGTCATCATCAACAAATGTTTGTGAGTCGAGCATGGCTAGACTCACAATATTGTAAGTATGCAATTGAGTTCATTGCCTAATATTCTATCAATGAAGTTGTGTTTACTACCTATATCAATAAAAACCATCTTTTTAATATAGCCAAAATTGACCTTCTTTTGGAGGACATAGGCAAAATTGATTGGATGAGGCCGGTTATAGAAGATGTAAGAAACATAACCAAGTACATATATAATCACCCTTGGGTTCTTAGCTTGATGAGAGAACACACAAAGGGGAAAGAGCTTGTGCAAGTCGGTGTCACAAGGTTTGCAACTAACTTCTTGACGTTGCAAAGTATTTATAGTTTGTTGTCATCATTGAAGCAAATGTTTGTGAGTCAAGCATGGCTAGACTCACAATATTCAGAAGTATGCAATTGAGTTCATTGCCTAATATTCTATCAATGAAGTTGTGTTTACTACCTATATCAATAAAAACCATCTTTTAATATAGCCAAAATTGACCTTCTTTTGGAGGACATAGGCAAAATTGATTGGGTGAGGCCGGTTATAGAAGATGCAAGAAATATAACCAAGTACATATATAATCACCCTTGGGTTCTTAGCTTGATGAGAGAACACACAAAGGGAAAGAGCTTCAGACAAGTCGGTGTCACAAGGTTCTGCAACTAACTTCGACGCGTTGCAAAGTATTTATAGTTTGTTGTCATCATTGAAGCAAATGTTTGTGAGTCAAGCATGGCTAGACTCACAATATTCAGTATGCAATTGAGTTCATTGCCTAATATTCTATCAATGAAGTTGTGTTTACTACCTATATCAATAAAAACCATCTTTTTGATATAGCCAAATACTTTTGAGTGTTTGTGGTGTGTATATACCATTCGATGCATGGAGGTAGATAACAAGGCTTTCTTTCTCTTTAGAATGTTCATGCTCATGATCTATAGTTGGTTCCTCCACGGCTATTTCTTCCTCTCCCATGGGCTCATTCTTAATAATCGTTAGTGTTTTATGACCTCTAGACCATTTGCTATCCAAATGCCAACATAGTTCCTTTGATCTTTTCTTTGCTTCTTATCGAGGAGAGTTTTGTAATTTGCCTTGGGTTAGAAGAGTTGGGCACATTTCCGTCAACATCATTGGCCACATTTTTGCCTTTCCATCCCAAAATGTGAACTAGAGTGAATCTTCTAGTAGCATAGTTTTGTTGCTCAATGTGTAGTGCTTGGCGTGATAGCTTTCGAATTGTACAGTTCCAACAAAAGATCAACATGCTTTATCTGCTCAAGACGCCCATTGATGTAGAATCGCAGCCTTCGATAAGTTGTTTTGCCCAGAGTTGGAATCGCCAATCACATATGCTCAATTGTTTGATTCAGATTTGTTAGTTGGGTGAGAAATATCTTTGCTTCCACGATTATTCAAATAAAGAATGGATGAAATAAAGAAGTGTAATCAGCATGGTAATGTAAATTTGGTGAGTTGTACTTGTGTAGTATTGTGAAAGCAAACTTCGGTTGTTGTCTCATGTACCGAGCAAGAAATTTAAATATTGGTCAATTTTGCAAATTGTAAGATATGATTGTTAACTAACGTGGTAGGGTTTATCGTGTGTTACGCCCTTACGCGGTTAGTGCGGATCGTGCTTAAGAAAAAAATTACCTTGGTTTCAACTTTGTTTTGGGTCCGAAAAATTGGGCTTGACATGCCATACCCGAACCTTGTACACTTACCCATACCAATATCAAGATTGGCTACATAACTTATGATGCTTTGGAGAGCCTTACTTTTCTTAATTAGGTCACACCCCTTCATCCTAATTAGGTTGGTCTAAAGAAAAATTTATAACTAATAAATGAAAAGACAAAGGATATGTTTACCATAATTCGGCCACACCTTGACATTAGCATACTTATGAACATAGAATATTACGGGCATAACAATCTTCCATCCAAATGCGGGAGCATCCAGTTTAATTGCAATCTCACATCACCCAAAAAAACATAATAGTTTAGAAAGCAAGCTAAGTCTAGCAATAAGGAATATTTATGTTAGCGCTTTGTCTTTTGTTTGTAATTTGGACAAGCGTGGTTTTGCTCCATTGTCTTTTATTTTGTGCAGCCAATGAGCACACGAGCATCATATCATTATTTTATGCAAGTCTTATTTTGCGCCTATGTGCCGTAATGTTCTACATTGTTTGTGACGCACACAAGCATTTGTAATGGTTTGTAGTCGTCTCATGGTGCGGCATGTCTGAAGTAACGTAACAAGGTTCGTTCTTCCAAAGTCCATAACCTTTTTCAATAGTGTAGCATAGAAGTACGATTCTAGCAAAAATAGTCCGTGCGTTAAACAATATTTTTGTGTGCGGTATCACAAGGAGTATAACTTTGTTTGTATGTGAATCGTGTCTATTCTTATCGCTAGTTGAGTTGGAATTACAAGTATCCGTGTTGGTGAAACCTAGTGCGGAATATCCACCTAGTTTACAGATCGGGCATTGCCTCGTGAGATGATAATGTTGGAGAAGCCTTTGGCTTCTCGGAGTACTAAGTATCATGCATAGACTCAAACTCAACATTGTTCTACAATAACCATGAACTCGTTAGAAAGAATAAGTCTGTCACAAAATGCCTTACATCGCTTATCAATATTCATTCGTACATTGTGTTGCTTTGTCATCCATCGGTGTATTCATCAGTAGCAGCTCATGCATTCTATGCATGCAAATTTAATACACAAATGCATAATTTAAAATTATACTTGTGAGATCATATATTTTGTATTGTTGTGTTTTTTTACCCGTAGCATTTAATTTTATGAGTTTTTAGGTAGTTTGTTAATTGTATAGTTTAGAGTGTTATTATTCAAAAAGTAATATATTATTACTTTTTCAATATCTGTGCGTCTAATCTAGTTCTTAGTCAAGGGTTTGGTCATTTATTTTAATAAAGCATTTGTTAAATTTGAAAATACAATTGTTAAGTGTTAATTGTCATAATTTTAAATAGTGTGTAAGTTTTTAGTTTATAGGTGTGAAATCAATTAAGTGGCTAATACCATGATTTTTAAGGTTAATGATTTGTTTAATATAGGGTCATTGTCATTGGGGGTCAATTTTAAAATTAGGTCATCATTGTCGAAGTTAATTGTCAAAATTCTCTACATCAGGGACACAAAAGAGGGCAAACCTGACGTCCCTTTGGAATGGCTGTGTCAGTCCTATGAGGAGATATTTGTTCATGAAAATGACATGTAGTTGAGCATCAAAACCATCTTGTTGATTAAGCATCGTCCCATTGGAGGATGGAGGCAAGGGAAGTAGGAGGCCCATTAGCATCTTCGATTTCACCGCTAACTAAGAGGTTGCCTACTATATTAGTGACACAAAACATCTGCACCAAACCGGCTAATGCCAAGGGAACTTTCTAGTGGCAGTGGAGGCTTCCTTTGTTGCTGTTGATCGGTGGCAACGATCAAGAACAAAGGCTACAAACGAAGATAGTGAGCACCTTGTCCGTAACTTCATTTTCAATTTTTTTGGTGCGGTATTTGTAATCATGTTGTATCACTGAGAAGTTCAGCACTCACTGGAATTGAATAAGTGTGAGTGTAACATTTCATGTTTCCCAGTTTGACATACTCAACTATGAACTAGTGTATGCCAACATGGAATGGAGGTTGAGCAGATGTATGTCTCCCTATTCAGCTTAAACTGGTTACTATGTTCTCAACCATGGACTAGGTTGATGTGCTCCCATTCGTGGAGTGGTTGATTTGTATGTGAGTGGTCAACAGGTTCCCTCTATCTTCATTCAGTCTATGTAGCAACATGTTCCAATGTTCCTACTAAAGGGGGAATGTTAGGAATTTAGTGTTAGTACTCAAATCACTAATGTCCGTGAATTAATACATTAGTTGTGTGAGATATAATGTATTAGATTGAGATATTATGTGTGAGACTAATTGTATGAGAGTGAAGTGGTTAGGTTTTCTACATTCCCTGGATACGGGTACGAGTCCGGTATATGGATACGTCGATTTTCAAAACCCTTCAGTACGTTCGTGTGTATATATATACATACGAGACACTCATTTTTAAGTCCATAAGAAATAATCATATGGCATAATACATATGATATATGAATATCATGTCAATATGAATACAAATAATCTAGAATATATCATCTAGATTTTCCTCAAAATCAAATTCCTGCATGCCACTCCCACTAGCTCCACTTTCAATATAGCTTCCTCCTTGCAAGCAATGGCAGCCTCCAATCTCATCCTCCTTGCAATAGTTGTCTCTAAACAAATTTTTTTCGTTACAATGGAAGCCTCCTCAATTCATCTTTGGCATTTTTCTCCTACACTTGCAAAAACCAACAATGAATTGTTTGTGTGTTTTGGTAATGCTTGAGTGCCTTTTTATAGGTTTTAGGAGTTCAAGGTTTGATATTTTATTAATTTAAGATTTTTTAAGGTTTGTATTGACCGAGTCAACAAAAAAATTTAATTATTTTGTAATTGCAGTACAAACCGTAGCAAGTACATCCGATACGCCCTGCACGTTTGAGACATACCCGAACATACCGGGGCGAATCCGTATGTACAGGACATATTGGTACACGTTCGGTGGGTGGGTGGGAGGAGGTACTGTGCGACATAGTAGGTTTGTATGAAATGAATTGTAACAACTCGTAGGATAGAGATTAGGAGAGATTGTAGTGATTTTATAAGCAGTTGTGATTAGGCTGACTCCATAGAAGTAGGAGCTCATAGAGCCTATATATTGTATTCATCTATGTTGAATAAAATAATCAAGTTTTATCATGTTATTCGAACAAAATTCATCATAAGGGAGGGAGGGAGGGAGGCAACGGGGGGCGGGGGGGGGAGGTGGTGGTGTTAGCAATTTAGGTTATTACACCATAGAATAAATCTTATACATCTTGCGACCAAGAATGTTTAGGGGGTATAGTAAATAGGTTTAAATATTTATTTATATTAACTATTATAGTGTGGTTGTTGGGTTGATATAATACCCACATAGAATAGTAGTGGTTTAGGGACAGTTGAGAATTAATATGTTTTCTTGAGAGTTCTTAGAGCAAGTCTGTTATGCATAACAACCTAGCTTTTGTATAAATACCTCCTTATATTCTAATAATATCATCATGATACATGATTACTTGAATTCAACAACATATTCAAGGAAACTTTCTTGAGGAGATTAATCTAGATAACTTTCTCACAAGCCTCAATATTCCTCAAAGAGCAAAACTTGCAGAACTTGAGCATATTGATGTTGAAACTAGCTAGGCTTCTTGGGAAGCAAATACATTGGGAAAGATTGACACAAACTAGAAGTTAACAGAGAAATCTACTTGGGATGATAAAGAGTTGGGAAGGAAAGAAGCAAGAAAATGACTAAAACATGAAAGAAGATCTTGCATTCGTGGCAAAAATAAAAGGGAAAAGGCCTGCATGCACTAGACAAAGAAGGGAAAAAAAACTTGGATGCATGGGTAAATGGGGAAAGATTGAAGGCACAAAAAAATAAGGAAAAGATTGCATGCAATGGGATGAAGGGAAAAATATTGCATGCACAAGAGAACAAAGGAGTTTGCATGCACTAGACAAAGCACGAAAACTTTTGCGTGCACTAGAAAAAATAGGAAAAACTTGCATGTGTACGAAAAAACAGGGAAAAGCTTGCATACAATGTAAAATCCGGGAATGAACTTGAATGCATAAGAAAATCCTGCATGTATAAAAAAAAATAGGGAAAAACTTACATGCAGTGGAAAAGAGGGGAGGGATCTTACTGTAAATGACTAGCTAAAAGTAGGAATAAGACTTACATGCAAATGAAATAAGCAATGAAAAAGATTGGTTCGTGGAAGAAATGTTTTACTTACAAAATAACACTGTCGATTTTTTCCAAATAATCCTTTGCCTTGCTACTGTGGGAGAAAAACAAATATCTCTGAATGTCACTAGAACATGCCTACAGATCCTATCTTTAAAAAATGTAGAATATCACACACTCCAAAATCACTTCACTGATATTACTTGTTAAGATCCAATGTTTGCCATGAAGAACATAATCTAGAATATCACAAATGACTCCTAAGATACTCAGTGGGATAACACAACCACCTATTCAAGTGGGAGCTCTTTCCTGGCCATTTGAAGAGGGCAATCTCCAACATAATGTTGAACAACTATGATATATAGATAAAAGATATTAGAAGACTACATGAGGAAGACAACAAGGAATGTTGTTCTTCTACTTGAACATAATCTCAGTAACCCAATCATCACATTCATTCTTCATAAGGAGTCTAACCAAAACCCCTCCTCATGCCTTTTAATAATGGATGGCAGCAGATAATGATTCAGCATGATTGCCACAGTCCAAATGTACAATCATCTTCTGCTAACCTAAGTCACAAGGTTCGACTTCAAGTTCAACAAGGATGAAATTTGGTTCAAGTTCACCAATGGATAAAGTTTGAAAAAAAAATGCCATTGATGAACAATAAAAATAATTAAATATAAAATATAAAAATTATTATTTATGAGGGCCTTGTTGTGCATGAGTACCTGCCTTAAACATATCAAAGTTAATGTTATCGACTTCAACAAGCATTCTATAATGGCACCCAAGGGTGGTGGTAAGGCACTGGAATGTCAGTGGATAAACAATTAATTCCAGCTTTATATTTCACATCCATTTGACTATCACTAAGAATTTTTACCTTTTCTCTTCGAGAAGGCAATACAAAAATGTAATATCTCAGTCATGACCTGGAGTTTGGAGACCATTAGTTATTTGCCAGAAATATTTTTGAGCCTAACACATCCGTGTAACTAGATTGACATTATTTGTCACCAGCCAATGGGAAATTTGCAAACAAGGTAATAAAGCTATGGTATTCCTTTTTTAATGGAGAGGTAAATCTAAAAATTGTAATACCTTGGTCATTTTATGGAGTTTGAAGCCCAAATTTTTGGAAAGATTGTTTCAAGTTTGATACATTGGTGTACCTAGATTGACATCATTCGTCACCAGTCAATGGGAATTTTACTAACAAGTTATTACAGTTATTTATACTTGTGCTATGTAAGAAATCAAGGCAAGGCCTTGAGACTAATATCTATCAACCTTTTTCATATATTTGTACTAGTTATATGTACAAATGTAGAAGCCAAAACATGATAAAATATAAATTTTTATTCAAAGCATACAATTAAATAAAAGAAATTAAAATATAAAATGATGTTATATTGCTACTTAAATAAAATTGAATATGCAATTAAAATTTATTCATTCCCTTGATAATGTTGAGACATTTTATTCATTCACAATATTAGTGATTTAGTTGCCTTTGCGTAATATTAACATGCATTCTTATCTCACATGGCCTAAAAATAGAAGCAAATCTTGACTGAACATATTGTTGGCTAAATTTTCTGCATAGCACAAAACCTAGGAAGTCATGAGATAAATCTCCCTCATTTACCGGTGAGCTTCCCGTGTCAGATTTGTCAATTAAAGTATGCTAATATCTAAATGGGGTTTTACTTTAACTACTCAGTTCATGAACCATAACTGAACAGTTCTACAGCAAGTAAGCAGCTATTTAAAGAAAGGAAATATTTATAGAAGAAGGGAAAGGAAAACTATGTAAACACAGAGAAGAAATGAAAAAGATGTGCATCCCAATCAATAGATAGCAGAGTTGATTGCATGCACATAGAAGAAACCAATAGATATAAACACAGAATTCTAAGCAAAGGTAGCTCTAGATCTAGATCTGAAATAACACAAAGTTTATTAAGAGATCTAAGATAAAAAGCAAGAAACACAATACACCATGACACAAAGTTCTCCGGAAATCTGCTTCTGTATATTCCTTTGCTTCAAGTGGCTCTCAAGGGTTTCAGCACAAAGTCTGGAACACAAGGTTCTTGCTTACAAATTCCCATCATTAACCCTAAGGTTCTTCCTCTACTTATAGAATTTAGAGGGGCAATTACAAGTAGGAAGCTTTGAGTGAACTGGCACATGTGGAAGTTGGAAAGGAAACAACTGGCAATCTCCCTCCTGGAATTCCTCTTTGCATGACATGCATGATTTGCAACTGAAAATAGAACCTTCTATTTTGCACATCTGCCACCTATCTCCAAGTAGTTGACTTCTTCAAGTAATGACTTTTAAACCAATCACTTAAGTTGTATAATTTAATTGATCACTCAATTACTTTGTCGGAGGAAAGAAGAAGGAAGAGGAAAGCTGCAGTCTTGTCCTTTTCATGTCTACACGCAAATCTGATTCTTTTGCCTTTGATTCTCACCAAATGGACTGGGAGCAACTTGATCTGGAAACAAGCTGGAATTGGAAACGGCTAGATCTGGAAACAACAAGCTGGATCTGGAAGCGAGTGGATCTGGAAGCGGCTGGAATTTTGCCTTCGCCTTGTCTTCTCTTTTATCCTTGAAGCTTTTGCAGTTCTTCTCTAGTACATGCATCAGTGCAATGTTTGCCGTAAATAACTCTTTATTTTTAATTGCATATGAACAATTAAAAATTCTAGAAAGCACTCTAGGTGAATGCAACTTCAATGAAGGCTTCAACTGGAAGATTGGGAGCACATGCACAAGATCCTGGAAGGAATTTTCCACGCACTGACTTCTTCACGGGCTGCATTTGAAACAAGAGGATGAAGCCTTTGCAATTATGGATCTGAATCTGGATTTGGATCTAGCACACTCCATGACGAATTCTGGCAGCTGGGATATGAATGGAAATGCTGCAACTCGAATGATTCCACTGCTTTTGACTGCACACATGAGGGAAGTCTTTTCAGCTCTGGATCTATCAATCAATTCGGAAAGAGGTTCCGGACCTAGATCTGTGTCTCCTATGTCTACAAATTTGGAAGTGATGCATGACTCCGTTGTGCTTTCTTTTTCGTCCCTCTTTGCCATGGCTTTGTCTATCTTTGTCTGAATAATACTTTTTCTTCTTATTTGGCCAGATTTCTTCAAAACTGGTGTAGATCTGAATAATTCTTCAGATTCGGAGGATATATTCAATGTATTGGACATTGATTAAAGCTCGTTTTCTTTTGTAAAGCACCGAGCACTGTATTACATTTATGCAAACACAAATCAACCTCCTTTAATGTATGTGCCAAAATTGGAAGCTTTTAGCCTTGATTTGATCTTCTTTTGAGCAAAATCCTCTTCAATATGGGGCGCACTTTTCCTCTGGGCTGCACTTCTTCACCTGTGAATTAATTAATTCACCCTTATGGCAGCCCATGCTTATATAACCCTCATAATTCTATAATTAATAATTGCCCTTCCTATTCCTGGCAATTAATTAATTAAAAATCATGCTCTTCTCTTTAACTGGTGTGCTAAAATTGCATGATTAAGGACAGCCATCCATTAAATTAAATTTAATCAATTTAATCATCCACTCTTCACTTCACTTAAGCTTCACAGTGTGCTTTGACCATAGCCACTGAAAATAGAAATTAATTTAATGATTTAATACTTCAAAAAGCATTAAATATATCCCAAATGGGGCGCACTTTTTAGCATAATAGAATTCTATTTTTAAAAACACATGCGAATGGAAATTTTTACCTGCAAGGCAGCCCCAAAATCACATGATCCACTTAAGTGATTTGACTTTAACAATGGGATTATTTACCCCTGTATGGTGCAATAAAATCCCATGATTTCACTTAACTCACTTTTTTCACCATGGGAATTTTTACCTGCAAGGCAGTGCAATAAATTCCCACCGCCCGCCGCTCCGATTTTTCCATCGCTGAACTAAAGTGACTTTTCTATCACGGGAAAAAGTACCATGCTAGCAGGTAATAAATTCCCACCGCCCCGCCGCTTCTATTTTTCCCATGATCCACTTAAATCCTTTGTTTTCCAAAACGCGTCCAACCCCGCAGGGCTTTTAGTGCACGACTTTGCTTTTTCCCGTGAGAACCGGACCTCCGATGGTGACTTTCTTCTAGCACAAAGTGCGTATGTGATCCCTGATTACTCCAAGCCAAGAATCAAGCCAAACCGCAAAGGAATTGATCTAGAGAAATTTCACGTAAAACAAAACGAGAAAACACAAACACAAAAATTGTCAAAAGTCACAAATAAATCAGAACTCATTCTGGTTAAAACCCTTCTAAGATATAGGAATAATGATATGTTTGATCACAACAGGGTTAAATCGGAGCGCAAATTGCCTCAAACAGGGCTCAAAATAATTAAATACAAATTTCTCGCAAACAAATCCCGGTGACAAAATATAACAATTTTGGGCATCTGAGTATTTGGCGAAAATGGCTAATATGGCTCTTTGGGAATATCCTAACACAATACAAGAACTTTCAGGCAATAAAAACACAAAATGACCCATTATTTTAAAAGTACGAAATTTTTTTGGATAGGGTAATCACAGATTTCGGGATGAAACTGGGACACCACATACCAAAGCAAAAACATTAGCATACGTTAACGAAGTTTTGATTGGCCACTCAAATGTTATTAAAATAAAAAAAATATCTATTTCTATTTCAATACATTTAAAAACGACATTAATTAACTCCTAAAAACTTCTCCTACCAACTAAGTGGCCCCTTCATCCTCTATAAAAATAAATAAATTTAAAAACAAATTCTCCTCTCGCAAAAAGCTTGCACCACCGACAATGACATGAAAACTATGTTCCACGGGGACGCGTCCGCTACGTTTTTCAGCCCATCCCCGTACCTGGGACGTTTCGGAACCTCGGGGACGGGTAAGAAACGTCCCCTTCCCGTCCCCAAACTCTTCGAAAAATCCGAAACGTCCCGGGGACATCAAAAATGAACAGGGACAGCAGGGGACGATCAAGGCGTCCCAGTGCAGTTAGGGGACTTCTAGAAGTCCTCGACCATATCGGGACATCCACCGCCCCTCGCACATTTTACCCTAAAAACGTTTGTTTTTTAAAAACAGACTTTTAAATAAAAGTAAAGCAATGTGGGGGCCACAAGAACCCCCAGTTGCATTTCTAACTACCCTAAACCTAAAACAAACATCAAAACAAAAAAAAGAAACTCATTTGACTCATTTGTAATTTTGTGAAGGAGAAGACAAAGAAAGAAAAGAGCATAGAGAAGAATAGAGAGCAGCAGTGAGAAGAAGGCAAGAGAGCAATATTCTACTCCATTAGAGGTATGTTTATCATCCTTTGTTCATTTTACAAATTTGCACAAACTATTTCTTCATTGTTTCATTTTTTTAATCATAGTTTCAAGCTTCACAAACTTAGCAAGTTTTTTTTTTTTTTTTTTTTTCACTTGCAGTTGCAGGGTTGTTGCATTTCCAATACAAAACAATGAGCAGCAGTGAGGGTAGTGAGGGTGAAGAGATTCAAATGGCAATGCAACATAGAGGTAGAGCCAGAACTAGGGTTTCTTCAGGTAGTGAGAGTGTTGCACCAACAATGGGTTCAAATAATCCGTTTGATTGCCCTTCACAACTCCTCAAAATCTATGCAAAGGGGCCATTCAATGCTAAAAAGCCTCTTTCACAATTTGTAACAGCCATTGACAAAGAAAAAAAAAAAGAATTTAGGGGGGAGTAGAGTGTGGTTATGCCATATGTGCAACAAAGAATTTAGGGGCAGCTACACATGGGTTTATTCACATCTTTTGGGCATAACTGGACAAGGGGTAAAAGGTTGTGAATGAATATCATTAGCAGAGAAGACCGAGGTGACTAGGTTGCACATAGAGGGTGAGACAATGAAAAAGGGGATGCCATTGGAGACTACACAAGTGCCTACCCAATGTGTGGATGTTGAAAGTCAAAGAGGAGGGGATTATGCCAAGGGAAAGAGAAAGACTTCTACTGTTACAGGTATGTTTAATGTGCAATCAAGGGAAGTAGTTGACTCTTCTATTGCCAAATTCTTCTTTGCCAATGCTATACCATTTCATGTGTCATGCTCCCCTTTCTTCAAACAAATGTTCAAAGATGTAATTGTTGTTGGTTCCTCATATGTCCCTCTTGGAGAACACAAACTATGAACTAGCCTCCTTGATAAAGAATATTCTAAGGTGAGTGTGGTGATGGAAGAGATGAGGCAAACTTGGATACGAGTGGGTTGCTCTATCATCATGGATGGGTGGACCGATATTAAACATCGGCCACTCATCAATATCATTGTCACATGTCCTGCTGGCTCTTATTTTCTTAGAGTTATTGATCAGACAGGAAGAGGAAGGATGCAACCTTCCAATTTCAAATTTTCAAGGATGTTATTGAGGAGATTGGGCCTCTAATGTTGTACACGTAATGACTAATTCAGCCCGCTTATGTAAGTTAGTTGGCATGATGGTTGAGGGTGCTTACAAGCACATTTTCTCGGACCATGTTGGTGGCAGAGGCTAGACACATACAAATGTTCATTTGCAACCATCACACCTCACTTGCTCTATTCAGGTCTTTTTCAAGGAAGGAATTCCTCAAGCCCGTGGACACTAGATATGCGAGCTATTTCATTTTGTTAGAGAGGATGCTTGAGGTGCAGGAGGCTTTGCAATTAATGATGGTTAATCAAGAGTGGGGTAGATGGCCAGAGGCAAACACTTCTGAAGGAAAAGGTGTGAAACAAAAGATCCTCGACGATGATTGGTGGACCACAGTCAGGTAAGCTATTGCTGATTTTATATATGTAAGTTTAGTTTTTAATTTTTAAATATTTTTATCCATGTTTATAACTTGTAAATTAGTTTAGTTTTTCATTCTTGAATCTTAATGTTTTCTAATTTTTTTGTAAATTGTTTGCAGATATGTTTGCTCCTTCATCTCACCTGTAGTGGGGGTCATAAGATATGTTGATACAGACTCTCCTAGTCTTGGAGAGATTTATGAGACATTTGATAGCATGCTTGGACAGATGAAGCAAGCCATTCATAGCAAGGATCCTACTTTGGGATTTTATGAGGAGCATATTAGGCCCATTATGACACGGCGGTGGAACACAATGAACACCCCGCTTCATATGGCAGCCTATGCTCTAAATCCCAAATGGCGTACATCACAACACTGGGAGAGTGCCTCCATCTGATGATGAAGAGGTGAAAGAAGGGCTCATAAAGGCCTTTCGAAAGATGTACACTGATGAGGAGTTCACTTTATTGCGGACCCAATGGTTATCCTTTGTCCATCTCCGTGGACCAACATTTAGCAAGCCAGAGACGAGGACAGATAGAGCTACATTAGCTCAAATAGACCCTATTGGATGGTGGACATGACATGGCAAGGATTCACCAAACTTGAGGATTCTTGCCACTCACCTCCTTTCACAGGTTGCTAGTTCCTCTGCTACAGAGAGGAATTGGTCCACATATGGCCTCATCCACACAGTTAAGAGGAACCATCTTACCTCTTGAAGAGTAGAGAAGTTAGCAGCCGTGCATAGTGCCTTGAGACTTCAGGATCGACAGACTCGAGTATCGTCGACTCCACCACATGTTGGGATGTTGATCCCGAAGATGCTTCACAGATTGATGAGGATGCACAGGTGGGATTGGTTGGAGTTCCATTGGATGAGGCAGCCCCTCATAGTTCCAGTGACTCAGACTCAAAGTCTGATTTTGATGCCACTTTAGCGGAGTTTGATTAGGGGCAGCTATATATTTTTATTTTGATTTTCTATGTTTCAAACATCTTATTGCCCTTGGGCGTTTCATTGTAATTGAAACTTGAATCTTATGTGCAATCTCAATTCAGCTCCAGTTTTATGTATTAAAGTTTTATGATGTGTGTGATGAATGCTTTATTAAGTTTATCAATGTGTTACAGTTATACTTATCATTATTCATATGAATATTTGAAATTTGAAATTTCCAATATTTTTAAGGTTAAATCTTATGTGAAATCTCAATTCAACTCTAATTTTATTTATTAAGGTTCTATAATGTGTGTGATGAATGCTTTAGCAATGTTATCATATGAATATTTGAAATTTCCTATATTTTTTAAATTTTCCCTTATTTTTTAATAGCCATCCCCTATCGTCCCCTAAAAAAAGGTCTAAAAAAAATCCGTCCCGGAAACACGTCCCCTACCATCCCCGTCCCGAAAACTTGGTGGAAAATAGCATGAAAATGAATGCTTCAAAATATATGAGGTACGAGAAAGTTAATAATTTATGATTGATTGGTTCTTTTACAACTACGTATATATTTTAATTGAAAAATAGGTTGATCAATGAAAAATATAGTCAACTCAGCCTCAGTATATCCAATACGATCTTTAAAAAATCAATCTTTTCCATTACAAAATGACTATTATTGCTTCATGAAATAACCGTATTTCTAGATAGGCATGAAGTTCAAAGGAAAATTAAAAACTTTAGCCGAAATGTGATGTGATCATAGGATCCTTATAACCCAAGATAAATTTGAAGAGTCGAACATGACCATGATATTAGTTTTCAAATTTGATAAAATAATGCAAACAAGTACTTAAATAAATTCAAGAAAAAGGTCTACACTCGGACGACATTACGACCTCATAATCCATAGGTAATGCTTGCTTTTTTAGGCTTCTAATGCAACTAATACAAAATGTGATGTGATGATATGATCCTTATAACCCAAGATAAAATTGAAGAGTGAGCTGTAATGTCCCTTTCTAGGGCTGAAACTGAAAATAAGGGTTTGGGCTCAAACCCAAATGAGAGTAATCTGATTTTTACAACGGCTCAAATATATATATATATATATATATATATATATATATATATATATATAACCCTAGCAGCGAACTGAAACTACCCTTTTGGGCATCAAACACCCTTCAAAACAAGCTGAAAATAGGTGTATAAATCCTCCTATGGCAGCAAACTGTAATGGCACTTAATGGCATCAATTCCCATGCAATCACAAGCTGAAAATGACATAGAATGCTTCCAAATATTTTATTCAACCATGGAGATATTTATCCAGTCAATACACTTCAAAATAAATAAGAAATGAAGAGATAAATCACAGTTGTAATTAATTAAATAACAGCAGAAGTACAACTCACATTAAGGGTTGGAAATGAGGATTCCAAAACCCCAAAAATATCAATAAAGTATGAAATCAGCCTTATAAATTATGAGGAAGGTGAATATCAACTCCAATTGCCCAAATGTGCCCTAGAAGGCACTTAACTCTTCCTCCAACCAAGTCGCTACCCTAGGAGAGGGTCCAAAATAAATGTAGAAACCTTAGTAGCTCTTCCTCTCTCAAACCCTAGCTGCAAACCAGCAACATCACTTTCTTTGAAGCCCTTAGGAACCACCAATTGGAGAGTTTTCGTTCTCCAACTTGAACAAGGAAGGGTTTCGTCCTCCTTGTATGCCACACCAAAAGATTTTCGCCCTCTAGTGGAAAGGAATTGAGCAATCATCCAAAAACCAAGTATAAATTTTTGACAAAATAGATGCCCAAAATGAGTCCAAGTGACCCTTTTATATCCTCTTGGTGGCGTCAAAGATCAATTTGGGAGTCTTCCCAATTACCAACCTCATAAGAATGTTTGTATTTAATTTTAACTTGGCTTTTCACCTCTTTAATCCAGCCAGCCTACCTCGTAAGAGAAACCAAGAAAGAAAAAGGTAAATGCTCACAAAAAAGACTAAAAACACGACAAACACTTCCCTTGTTCACCTCCTTCTTGCCCATGGGAAGTGGAATGGGCTAGAAGTCTACAAACTAGTTTGAAAAATGGGACATTACAGTCCTCCCTTCCCAATATTTCTTGCCCTCAAGCAATTACAAGCTTAGTGTTGAGACCTGGTCATTGGTGTTTTCATTGATGTCAAGTGGCATTGATGGCAAAGGTATGCAGTGGTGAAGTGAGGATCAGTCAGAGGCATGAAATTTGATTGGTAGTGTTTTCTCAATGATGGTTGGAGCTTACAAAGTGGATTCAAAATGGTCTCGAGGCTGACTTTAGTGTGTCATGTAAGCTTGGTCGGTGAGGTAGGAGCCCACTAGAGGTGTGGAGAAGCTTAGGTTGCTTTGCTTAGGTGCCCCACAGGTCTAGTATGGTGTCTTAAGGATGTTCAAGAGCCTATAGGATGTTCATCGAGTCGGGTGCTACTGAGCCACGGTTGGAACTAGCCCATTTAGGCCTAGTTCTAGAGCCTAACAAGGTGTAAGAGCTCAATGCAGCCATGACAAGCCTAGGTAAGCATGGTAGAAGCCTAAGACACTGCCAGAGCATGTAGGAGCATCTACAAGGCTTACTTTAGCTTTTGGAGGCAAAATTCAAGTTCTCACCAAAACTGCCTTTGAGAACTAGCAGTGGAAAGCTGAGGTAAATGAGATTGGTCTAGGTTGTACAAGCATATTTATGGGCAACCAAGCTATGGAGCATGTAGAGGGATGTGTTTTGGTGCTCTATGTCAAATTTCATCAAATTTTGAAATGGGATTTTGAAGTTATTCAAGTTTTACTAAAACTGGTTTCTTGAGGAATGCAAACTGAGCACCTGTCTTCTTAGCATCCAAAGAAAATTGTAGTCTTCTTCGGATAAATCATAGGACTTTTTGAAGAGCACTCCAAGTGTGAAATTTTGCATGCTCTTGGTGCCAAATCCGGTGTGTCTCATGCAAACTAGGTCTTGTTGGGAGTTTGTGTCTCGGTCAGTGTGAGTCATGAAGGGCAAAGATTCTAGCACTTGTTGGTCGTCAAATAGGACTTTACGAAGAGCAACAGTCAGGGGACAAGAAGTCCCTCCTCTTTAATGGGAGAGGTTCCCTTATTGAGAAACGAACCTATTTACAAATATACAAAGCATGATTTTCTGGTTGAACTTGGATATTACGAAAGTGTTTTCTATAAAGATCATCAATTACAAAAGGACTGAGGAATGAGAGTACGAGAATGAGTAGAAAGGCAACACTCAGAATTATAGATAACAGAATAATTCTTTATGTATGCGAAGTTACAGTGAATTGAAACAAGATCATTTGTATCATATAAATAAGATGGAATTTAAAGACACAAAGTTCTGTAAATAACATCTGCTAGAACACAAAGTTTCTTAACATAACACAGACAAATGATCTTCACAAAATTAAATGAAAAGCTTAGGGATAAGAGAGATCAGATAGACAAAGAATGAAAAGCCCTTCTGTATTGATTTCTTTATGATCTATTTACACTTTCAGAAAATAAGCCAAGTTCTTCCTCCCCTTCAAAATGGCGTGAAGAGGCCATTATATAGCTTACAAATCAGTTACTCTTTGTAACTACTTCTTTTAACTAAAGATTAGTTAAGGATTGCCAATCGCAATACCTCAACTAATTACAATGAATCCGAGAAAAAGAATTAGAAAAGAAGAGAAGAATAAGGAGAAGAAGACAGGTGGTTATGAATGGGAGGGACCCACTGACTTCAAAATTCGCTGCCTGAATCTCTTCAATGCCTCGGCTATGTCTCTGCCACGAGGGACTGACGTGTTGGCTGTAGACTGAGCCCAAAATCCGAGGCACTTCTCCATTTCCTTATCAAACTCGACATGAGTATGATAGTCTTTATTTGCTTCTTCAATGGCAGATTGAAGAGAGCAGATCTCCTTCATTTTCTCTTTGGAAATGGAGCTTTCCTTGAATAGATTATCTTTGACAAAAGCTCTGAATTGAGCTTTGATTTCTTGCAGGGAAAGAGGCACACCAGAAGTTTCATCCTGAAGATGACAGTGTATGTCTTTGAAAGCAGATACAACCAGTGTCTTGAAAGCCTCACCCTTCTGCCAGTTATTCTTCAGCTCTCCCAAAGCCTCCTCCAAGACTTTGATCTTCATATTGATAGTAATTCGGAGGGCAGAGCCGCAAACTAGACTCGGGAAGGAATTACAGAGGGAAGGGATACACGCGCAGGAATTTAGATTGCAAGGGTTCGAGCAAAGGATAGCATGGAAGCAGTGTGAAAAATGCATAGGGGTTCGCTCGTTATATAGCCAATTAGGAGAGAGAAAGATAATGAATGCGCATTTAATACATACCTACCAATTTGAATAAGCAAGATATTCGGGTAGAGCGGGAAAAATAAGCACGAATGGCACTTGGTTCATTTGGGACATGTGAGACGCGAATGCGCGAAACACGCGGCTCGGCCGATTCGGGCGAAGCGGGGAAAAGATGCACAAATGCCTTTTGGGACATGCGGGACAAAAGTGCGCGAAACACGCGACTCGGCCGGATCGGACGAAAATGTGACAACAGTCCGGGCGAACTTGGGACATTTGGGACGTGAAAGCGCGAAGTACGCGGTTCGGGCGATTCGGCCGAAAATGGAACAACTTGCCAAATTGAACTTGGGACATTTGGGACGTGAAAGCGCGAAGTACGCGGTTCGGGCGATTCGGCGAAAATGGAACAACTTGCCAAATTGAACTTGGGACAAGAAGTTCCGACGGGCCCGAAAAAGACAAACTTCGGGGAAACCGGCCGATCGGGGAACAGAGCGCCCGTTTGAACTTGGGACACGCGGGACAAAAATGTCCGACAGGCCCGAAAAACACACAAAATGACCCAAAAACGCAGATTTTCTCAATTTCTCGACTTTTAACATTGAGTACAACAGAGAAGACACTTAAAACTCAAAATTTTGAAATTTTCACTTTCTTAAGAGCAGGGGAATTTTGAGTGGACAACAGCACTAAATCTTAGTCATTTTCTATCTCTTAATGCAATTAAATGCTTGGATATTGCAATGATCTCATCCATTGGAATGGTCACATGGCCAGTTTAGTGAAAAAGTGAAATCTGAGATAGTATAAGCTTTGAAATAACAACCTAGGGTTTGGTCTTTGAAACCCCAACTGTGCTTATATTGAAGACCTTGCAAATTGATCTCTGAGCTCAGAAGTGAAGCAAGTATATACTTAATAAGGTGAACACTCTCAGTAACGTGCTTGGTATTGTTGTGTTTTGCAAGACTCGTGTTCATTCTCCTCTGTTCTAACCAAGTCAACATACTTCATGAAGAAATGATTCACTAGGTTGTCTTCTTAATGGTGTGGGTGTTGTTAGGCTTATCCTCAAGATGTGAAGTCTCCTAAACACTTGCATTTTGTGCATAAGAAAACTTATCTCAGGCCGTACGTAGATCCTCACTCAAGCTTGCTCATCTCATGACAGTGATGGGAAGAATTGGAGTCCTTCAATCTTCCAAATCTCAGTCTTGCACACTCTGTCACGGTATGGATCATAAAGCTCTCTGTCGGTGCTTTGATTATGAAGGTGATTGGCTGTGTACTCGAAGCATTCCCAGGTTATAAAGCTGCAAATATTCTCTCCAAAGAAGATCAAAATGTTTTTGGGGAATGATCTCTGTGACCCATGACTGTGTTGTCACACACTGTGATAATCAACAAGTGAAGGGCTTCTAGCAGAGGTTCGTGACTTCAAAGATCTCTCTTGCATTTTGTGAGCCTCCCAACTGTAAGAAGAGATTGAATGGATGCTTGCTCTCTGATCATGCTTCAAGTCCACCCTGCAAATATTCAAATAGAACTGTAAAGGACAAATGGCGAAGGCTAGTTGTAGAATGGAGTTCTTAAAGAATGATTGGAAGATGAGTAATGTTTATTCAAGGTGTAACTTTATGTACAGGGGTCTGTCAGTCCCATAAAACAATGATTAGCTCGTTGTGAAAACATGACAAACATAGTGACTGTTATAACTTGTTGGCAGAGGACAGTTCATGACAGTTTTGGGAAGCTCAACAGTCTGACTACGTGTGAAATGGTTTCTTAGTTCCTCTCAAGCACTTCAAAAGTCATAACACATCAGAATTTGAAGAGATTGGAGACCACTTGGGTGTAGTCTATCTTATCATGCTATTTTTGTCTTTATGGTATGGTGGTTATGAGAGGATGCGAAGGTTTTTTTAAAGTTCCTTGTACGTGGTCTTATGAAGAGGCATTGAAAGTGAAGTTGAAAAGCCAAGTGTAGGTGTTGTCTTGTGTACAAAAGCAAAACCTTAAGCTTGTAGTATGTGTTGAGAGTTTATGAGAGAAACATGCAGGTAGGTGCCCTCATGCAGAAGAAGCTGAGATGAAATTTATGAAGAGTTAAACAGGAGCATGAAAGTATGAAAGTATGAGGAAGAGTGCAAGGTTTACTATGAAAGGATCATCCTTGAAGTTCTGATACTAAATGTGTGAGCTCAAAAGTATACAGGTGAATGAAGAGTTAGCGATTGAAGCTTGAGAAAGCTTTGTTGATATATGATGAAAGCAACTGAATGCCTAAAAGGAAAGAGGTGATTTCAGATGAAGACCTTGAGTGGAAATCAGTATAGGGAGCAGTATATGGATGAGAAGTTCATTCTCATGAAATAGAGGAGCATGCTTATGATTGTTAAACCTTCTTTGAAGATCTAATCTTAGATGTATAAGTCAAAAAGCAGATAGAGGATTGAATTGATGAAAGTGGGCATGTGATTGAGTGCAAACCTGATTGTTGAGTACAAGCTTGAAGTGCAGCAAGTTCATGTGAAAGAGTTATCAGAAGAGAGAGGAATTGGGAGCAGACCTGAGAAGAAGAGTGAGCTAATTTAGTGGTCACTATCAGTTATGAAAGACAACAAAAACAGTGTGATCAAAACTCTTAAGAAGTCTAAGTTGTAGCTTAGCATATGGGGAGTTGTAGCTTCCTGTAAGTTGAAGCTTACAAAAGGTCACTAGGACTAAGTTTGGGAGTTGAAGCTTCCAGGCAAGAAGTGGCTTGTCAAAGACTAAGTAGGTGCTTGGTTGAAAATTTGGAGTTGCAACTCCATGTTGAGTAGATGCTCAACTTGAAATCAATGTAACATTTACATGACATTCTTGTCCTAAGCTAGTTCTTGATTTCAGTGGGTTTTCTCCTAGTTTAGGTTTCCCACATTAAATCATGTCTCTGTGTGCTCTCTCATATTTACTGCTTGTGAATGTTGATTTGGCTTTATCATAACTAATTAAGTGGATTGAATTGATTGTCAAAGTTTGAGAAGACACTGATTCACCCCCTCTTAGTGTCCAAATTTCCAACACTTAGTTGTCTTGAAACTTTTGTATCCTTCATTTTTCTCATTTTATAGGGGAACATCATCAAGAGATAGGAGGAGGCTTCCTTGACAAAGCAACCACCAACAAATTGTTTTTCCCTTTGACATATTCAATATCAAAATCATATGCTTGGAGTTTACTTACCCACTTTTGTTGCAGTCATTCAAATCCCTTTGATAAAGAAAGAACCTCAAACTATTATGGTCGGTTTTGACCACAAACCAAGTATTTCCGAATTTGATCAATGCATGCATGATGGCCAACATTTCCTTGTCATAGATGGAGAAATTCTTCTCATGCTCCTTGAGTTTCGGCTCTCATATGCAATGGGATGCTTATTTTGCATCAAAACAGCCCCTATACCTTCACCTGAAGCATCACATTCAAGTATAAATGGAATAGAGAAATCTGGAACAGCAAGTACCGGGCAAGAACTCATCACCTTTTTCAGCTCATCAAAAGCTATTTGGGTTGTTTTTACCAGCTGAAAGCTCCCTTCCATGTTAAATCAATCAAAGGAAGAAAGTTGTGAAAACCCTTTCACAAATCTTCTATAATAACAACATAAACCCAAAAGTCCTCTCAACTATAAATGGAATAGAGAAATTGGAACAGCAAGTACCGAGCAAGAACTTATCACCTTTTTCATCTCATCAAAAGCTATTCGGGTTGTTTCTAACCAGCTTAAAGCTCTCTTCCATGTTAAATCAACCAAAGGAATAGAAAGTTGTGAAAACCCTTTCACAAATCTTCTATAATAACAACATAAACCCAAAAATCCTCTCAACTATGATATGTTGGTTGGTGGTGGCCAATCCAAGATGGCCTGAATTTTTTGTTGATCTACATGAACCCCTTGTGCATTCACAACATGCCCCAAGTACAAAATTTCAGTCATTCCAAACTCACACTTGGATTCTTTTGCATAGAGGGATTGTTGTTCTAAAATTTCCAGCACCTAATCTCGTAATGTCCCTCTTCCGGCACGACCCTTAAACACTTGGTGGGTAGCTTATTTGTCATCTTCGTAAGTTGGTCCTATTGTTTAGGAGATGATGTGCATAGCAGGTAAGGGTTTTATCGACGATCTGGTGGATTATTTGATGTTAGCAATGAGTTCAGTTTGTCTTAAGGACTCACTTGGCACTTTCCGAGGTTATTTCCGACTTCTGGTGTGTTCTCCAAGATTCTTGGAGAGAGTATCTATTTATAGTAAGTCACCCAACTAACTTCATTTCTCATTATTCGTCATCGGCACCGCTTCTGCTCAGTCAGTTTCCGATTCCGGTGCTTTCCGACGATTTCCGCACTTTGGGAGCATTAATGGCTTATTTTAATTATTTTACTCAGGTTGCTTATATTTGTACGAATTACTTGGCGAGCACCTCAGTATTATAGCTCGTCGGAAAGAGAATGTGAAGTTCTAAATGATGAGATGCTAATTCAGTGACCTTGGGTGCCAGGAATGATTAATTAATTAAATAAATCACTTTCCGGAGTTATAAGGTGTAATTAATTAATAAAGTGATTTATTAATTATATTTTCTTTTAATGAAAATTCTCGGAAAAGGTTATAAAAGGAGGATTTGGCCCATTTGCTCGGGACACTTATTATTTTGGAACAAAAACAAATTCAGAGCAGCTCTTGCTAATTACTCTCGAAGGACGAAAACCCTTGGAGATTACGGATTGGACGGAAACCCAATTCGAAGGAGGAAGATTCAAACAGGGTCTTCATTGTGCTTCACATCAGATCATTTTGATATTGCTTTTACAGTTAATTGCAGCGTGTGTTTATCAGTTTACTCATAGAGGAATATTATTACCATCATTGGGGCGCCATCTTTCCCATTTAGAGAGCGCAACAGCTTAGAGAGTGAGAGGGCGTTTAAGCAGATAACATGGTAACAGTGCAGCCACTATTGGCTCCTTCGCATGCGAGAGTTCTGATCATTTCAGTACCATTGATATCCATTCATTTTATCACACAAAGCTGGACTTTCGGGTATGCAATTTAGAGATGAATTTCATTGTATTTGGAATCCATAAATAAATAAATAAATCCTTTCGTTTCCAATCAGACTTGTATTGTTTATGCATTGTGGGAGTTATGTTTGTCTGCAATCATTTGTGGGACTTTCTATTGGCCGTGTTCTTTCAATTAAAGAGAAACAACAAAAATATCGAAATGAGACTACATGACAAGTGTTTGATGAAATGTCAATGCTAAAACTAAAAAAAAAAAAAAATTGAAGTTGGAATTGGTGGGATATTTCAATGGTATCGAGAGCGGTGTATCCTCCGGCACTGTGGGAAGAAGCTTGACAGGTATTAAACAAGAAATCAACTTTGAATGCATCATAAAGAGGACGGTCCACACAGATACTACACCCGCAAACGAGCACGACTCAAGAAGTATTGCCAGAGGTGCCGATTATTTGGGTGATAGACCGAGAGTCCTCGAGAGGAACATGCAGATCCAGATAGGAATTTTATTCAGGATATGGCAGCCACGCAGAGGCAGTTATTACAGACCATGGAGCGCATGGGCACTACTTTGGACAGGTTGGCACTAGATAGGCCGCATGGATGCAGCACTGGCAGAGAGGGACAGATCCATATCGTTGCCGAGTAGTTACAGGGATCCCAGCAGATCACCTTCAGAGCTTGGGAGTGTTAGGGGATCGCCACGCCGTGAGCAGAGGCATACTCATACAGGTGAGAGGAGACCTACGCGGACTGTTGATAGGCCTATGCAGCCTAACTTCCTGCCTAGAGGTGACCCACCAGAGATTGAGGGACGACCGAAGAAGCAAAGCTTTTCCGATACTATTATGGCAGTCAATGATGAGTGGAGGAGTTTGCCGCAGCATGTGAGGGATGTATTTCCCCTCCCACAATATTGTGCTCAGAGGAGAGACAACATGAGGGCTGGACAGGACAGGAGGCCTAGAGCGCAGCAGAACAAGGATTTGCAGCATGTTACCAATAAGGTAACCCTCTCCACTTTTGATGGTAGTGGAAAGATTAGTGCCAGGGCTTGGATTCACAAGCTCGACACCTATCTTACCCTCAAACCCATGAGGGAACAGGAGGCTATACAGTTCGCCACGTTACACCTTGAGGGGGTGGCTTATGATTGGTGGCACCATGGTTTAGTTACACAGGGTCATGAGCTTCTACAGTCATACAAGGATTTCAGCGAGAGGTTGATTGCGAGATTTGATCGCAAGGATGTGGAGCTTTATTACAGGGACTTGGCACACTCCGACAGAGTGGACACGTTGATTCATACATCAACGAATTTCAGCGTATAGCAGTGATGGTTCCAGAGATGCCGGAAAGGTGTGTGGTGATGCTCTTTATAGAGGGATTACAGGATAGATTGAGGGGTTTTGTCAAGGCTCTTAAGCCTGGAACTTTGCATGAGGCCATTCAAACAACATTGGATTTAGACACTACTCCTCCATTTCAGTCCCAAAAGAAAAATGTCAGAATGAAAAATCAGAACAACATGAAAGTGAGCAACCCACTTCTTCAAAGGTAGAATCTACACCAAAGATGGACCATGAATCAAGGAATGACCTTCGTAGGAAAAACTTATGTTTTCATTGCAAAGATCCTTGGGCACCGGGTCATAGGTGTCTTGGAAAGGGTAAGATACATCTCATTGAGGTTGTTTCAGATGGGGATGATGATACTACTTCAGAAAATGTACAGGGGCAGCCAACGCCAAACATTGAAAATGATGGTAGACTCACTTATCTTTCAGGAGCACCAAGGTATAATCCATTCATGTTTGAAGGTACAATGTTCGGGTGTAAAGTCATGGCACTTCTTGATAGTGGATCTACACACAATTTCATGGATGAAGGTTTGGTGATCAAAAGAGGTTTGCATTGTTATAATTTTGAAGGCTTTGATGTGACTATAGCAGGAGGTCTCACTATCCCTTGCAAGAAGAAAGTAAACCAAGTTAGCATTCTATTTGGTGGGTATACACTTTGTGATGACTTCTATGTTATTGACTTGAAGGATAACAATGTTGTGCTTGGTATGCAATGGCTACATTCACTAGGAAAAGTCACCCAAGATTTGCAAGCTATGGAGTTGAGTTTCCATCATGAAGGGGAGCAAGTCACCATGAGAGCAGCCAAATACACGCTGCCCCATCAAATGACAGCCAAGTCTATGATAGTTATGGACAAAAAATCATCTCATGCAGACATCTATGAGGATTTTTCACTACATATCAGCATGGGACAGCAGGAACAGGGTGAAGATTATGGCAAATTGGGGGCATACTTGAGGGGATTGTGGCACTTTTTATGAGTAAGTTGCACAAGTTCTATTTTGCAGACTTTGAGCAGTTTAGCACAGTGCATTTGAAGCCATTCAAAAGGTTTCGGTTGATTTGGGATCCGGGACTTGATTGGTATGCAGATCTGATATTGCTTGTGGACAAGCAATCTCGGGAAGGGAGGACTGTAATGTCCCTCTTTCGGCATGACCCTTGGACACTTGGTGGGTAGCTTATTTGTCATCTTCGTAAGCTAGTCCCGTTGTTTAGGAGATGATGTGCATAGCAGGTAAGGGTTTTATCGACGATCTGGTGGATTATTTGATGTTAGCAATGAGTTCAATTGGTCTTAAGGACTCACTTGGCACTTTTCGAGGTTATTTCCAACTTCTGGTGTGTTCTCCAAGATTCTTGGAGAGAGTATCTATTTATAGTAAGTCACCCAACTGACTTCATTTCTCATTATTCGTCATCGGCACCGCTTCTGCTCAGTCAGTTTCCGATTCCGGTGCTTTCCGACGATTTCCGCACTTTGGGAGCATTAATGGCTTATTTTAATTATTTTACTCAGGTTGCTTATATTTGTACGAATTACTTGGCGAGCACCTCAGTATTATAGCTCGTCGGAAAGAGAATGTGAAGTTCTTAATGATGAGATGCTAATTCAGTGACCTTAGGGGCCATGAATGATTAATTAATTAAATAAATCACTTTCCGAAGTTATAAGGTGTAATTAATTAATAAAGTGATTTATTAATTATATTTTCTTTTAATGAAAATTCTCGGAAAAGGTTATAAAAGGAGGATTTGGCCCATTTGCTCGGGACACTTATTAATAAAGTGATTTATTAATTAATTAAATAAATCACTTTCGGAGTTATAAGGTGTGATTAGTTAATAAAGTGATTTATTAATTATATTTTCTTTTAATGAAAATTCTAAAAGGTTATAAAAGGAGGATTTGGCCCATTTGCTCGGGACACTTATTATTTTGGAACAAAAAACAAATTCAAAGAAGCTCTTGCTAATTACTCTCGAAGGACGGAAACCCTTGGAGATTACGGATTGGACGGAAACCCAATTCGAAGGAGGAAGATTCAAACAGGGTCTTCATTGTGCTTCACATCAGATCATTTTGATATTGCTTTACAGTTAATTGCAGCGTGTGTTTATCAGTTTACTCATAGAGGAATATTATTACCATCATTGGGGTGCCATCTTTCCCATTTGGAGAGCGCAAGTTAGAGGAGTGAGAGGGGTGTTAGCAGCAGTTGTGTAACAGGTGCAACCACTATTGGCTCCTTCGCATGCGAGAGTTCTGATCATTTCAGTACCATTGATATCCATTCATTTTATCACACAAAGCTGGACTTTCGGGTATGCAATTTAGAGATGAATTTCATTGTATTTGGAATCCATAAATAAATAAATAAATCCTTTCGTTTCCAATCAGACTTGTATTGTTTATGCATTGTGGGAGTTATGTTTGTCTGCAATCATTTGTGGGACTTTCTATTGGCCGTGTTCTTTCAATTAAAGAGAAACAACAAAAATATCAGAAATTGAGACGACATGACAAGTGTTTGACGAAATGTCAATGCACTAAAAACTCAAAAAAAAAAATTGGAGTTGGAATTGGTTGGGATATTTCATTATCCAAGTGTTGGAGGTGTTCCTCCCATGTTTTACTATACACCAAAATATCATCAAAGAAAACTAGCACAAACTTTCTTAAATGCTTACCAAAAATATGATTCATGCATGATTGGAAAGTGGCCGGGCATTGGTTAACCCAAATGGCATGACAAGAAACTTGAAGTGCCCAAAATGACACCTAAAGGCTGTCTTGTGAACATCCTCCTCCCTTACCCGGATTTGGTGGTACCCGGATCTCAAATCAATCTTGGAGAAGAAAACCGCCCCATGTAATTCATCAATCAGCTCATCAATCCTTGGAATTGGGTACCTATTCTTGATTTTCCTCTTGTTTAGCAACTAGTAGTCCACACACATCCTTAAGGTACCATCCTTCTTCTTAACAAGTACCACAGAAGAAGCAAATGGGCTGGAACTAGGCCTAATAAGCCCCATTTCTAAAGCAACTCTTTGATGGTTCTTTCAATTTCTTCCTTGTAGATCCTTGGGTGGCAATAGGGAGTAGTTATTACCGGTTTGGTACCGGTTCTAACTCAATAACATGTTGAAATCCCCTATCCGGTGGCAGCCCATGAGGTAAGTTATTGAAAACTTTGGCATGCCTATCAATTATGGGTTGAATATCCTCATGATAAGATTGTTGAATTGAAATAGAAGAATTAGACCTTACCAAGCAATGAGCTGCCCATGCAACCTGCCCTCTTTTGAAGGTTCTTTCCATGCTTTTGGCTGTCACAACTTGAGGAGTTCCACTCTTCATACCTTGTAGCACAACCTCCTTGTCATTCACCTTGAATTTCAGCTCCATGATTTGGTAGTTTTGGGCAAATTCACCCAATGAATGCAACCACTAGACTCCTAACACCAAATCGGTTTCACCAATTCCAATGACATAGAAATCATCCTTCACTTCGTGCTTTCCCAAAGAGAGCATGACTTGCGGCATCCTTCTTGAAATTTTCAGCCTTCAATAGTAATATTTTCACCAAGCTCTCATTAATGAAATTGTGAGTAGCTCCACTATCATTTTAGACCGTGACTCTTTGCCTTTGTAGGTCTCCTCTCACCCGGAATGGATGGTATCTAGGAGCACCTGACAAGGTGGAAAGAGAGTTGTTCGAACTTTCTAGATCTTCTTCCGAATCATGATTTTGCTTTGCCTCATCAACACATGCTTCTTCTTCTTCTTCACAATCTGAAAATACCTCAATATAATGCACATTACCTTTACCTAGGAAACAATGACCAGAAACCATGCATCCTTGCAAGAGAAGCCCAAATTCTTCCTTTCGTGGTTTTAGACAGCTCCTTGTGAATGATTGATGTTCATTGAAATGGCCTCTTTGGCTGGTCCAAAGATGTGGTTCTTGGTGGTCCCAAGAGTCCCCTTGGTTGTCCTCCAATTGGAAATACCCTTGGTTGCTCGCTAATTTTTGTTGTCCTTGTAGCAGTGGCTTCAGGATCTAATGATTTCTTAATTGCTTCTTGGAGTGACAAAGGGTCAAATGCCCTCACCAAACCCTTGAGTGGTTCAACTAAACGCTCAATGAATAAAACAATGAGCCTCTTTTCCGTCACATCCATAATCATCATGGAAAGCCTCTAAAATTCAGCGACATAGTCTTCTACCATGCCTTGTTTCAATTGAGCTAACTCCCGAAACTGAACTTTTGGATCCACCCTACCATATGGGTGAATAAGATTGGGCCCTTGTGTTGTTAAGAAATGAAACCACCACTCATGTGCAATTCCTTCAAGATGAAGGGTTGCAAATTTAATTGCATCATCCTCCGTCATAGGCCTCAATGATAGATAGGTATCCAATTTTTGAATCCAAGCTCGGGTTGTCCCCTTGTTGGTCTTTCGCGATGCATTAGGTCTATGCTCCAAACTTTACCTTCCCTTGCTTACCCCTATGAATTTGGCAAGTGAAATAGCCTCACGGATCTCATTCGGAAGGGCCCTATATTCTTCATAGTTGGCTGCAATATTATGCCCTACTGAATGCCTTGTTTCCATCTCGGAATGGCTTCTTCCCTTGGAAGGAAAGTAGGCCTAGTGGTTGATCCATAAGTCGATCCTTGGGGCTTTCGTGAAGTATTAACTCCGGATGAGCTGCCCTCACCATTTTGGAACCTTGGTTCATGAAATTTTTGTAGGGTTAGGGCCAACAAATCCATGGTGTCCGCCAACCTTACTTGCCCTTCAATGAGCTTATCGATTTTGGCTTCTTGTGAATCTTGGTGGGCCATGCTAAGCTCTTCAACCAGCTGATCTGATTTCTTCTTGTCTCTCCTTTGATAATGAATGTATCCTTTATCACCTTCTAGCATGAAGACCCTCAGGCTAGGAAGACCAAAGCTCTGATACCACTGTAATGTCCCTTTCTAGGGCTGAAACTGAAAATAAGGGTTTGGGCTCAAACCCAAATGAGAGTAATCTGATTTTTACAACAGCAGCTCTGAAAAATATATATAACCCTAGCAGCAAACTGAAACTACCCTTTTGGGCATCAAACACCCTTCAAAACAAGCTAAAAATAGGTGTATAAATCCTCCTATGGCAGCGAACTGTAATGGCACTTAATGGCATCAATTCCCATGCAAACACAAGCTGAAAATGACATAGAATGCTTCCAAATATTTTATTCAACCATGGAAATATTTATCCAGTCAATACACTTCAAAATAAATAAGAAATGAAGAGATAAATCATAGCTGTAATTAATTAAATAACAACAGAAGTACAACTCACATTAAGGGCTGGAAATGAGGATTCTAAAACCCCAAAAATATCAATAAAGTATGAAATCAGCCTTATAAATTATGAGGAAGGTGAATATCTGCTCCAATTGCCCAAATGTACCTTAGAAGGCACTTAACTCTTCCTTCAACCAAGTCGCTACCCTAGGAAAGGGTTCAAAATAAATGTAGAAACCTTAATAGCTTTTCTTCTCTCAAACCCTAACTGCAAACCAACAACATCACTTTCTTTGAAGCCTTTAAGAACCACCAACTAGAGGATTTTCGCCTCTAGTAGACTATAGAAAGGAATTCAGCAATCAGCCCAAAAACCAAGTATAAATTTTTGACAAGATAGATGCCCAAAATGAGTCCAAGCGACCCCTTTTATATCCTCTTGGTGGTGTTAAAGATCAATTAGGAAGTCTTCCCATAACCAATGTAATGTCCCTTTTCGGGGGACCTCAAGAAATGGCCAAATGCTCTCAAATCAAATTGGGGTTTCAACCCCACTTTTGAGCCTTCAAAACCCTTCGAATTAGCTTCACTTGAATTTCTAAAATTATGATATAACCTCAACAATCATGTAGTGCAAGAAATCTGATTTTTAATGCCCTAGATATGGAGATGAATTTCACAAAACCCTTGTCTGCAATGTTATTTTTAAAAATTCATAACTCAACTTAGAAAGCACCAAAAATCATGAAATTCTAGATATTGGCCTTATGAAATATAGAAAATAAGATGATAATTTTAGATTTGCCAAAATGTCACCACACATACCAAAACACCACCTCAATATAGGTCACCCCACTTGAAATAAAATATAATTTGCACCAAACAATTGATAAAATGGAAGATTTCACCTTTATAAATCATAGGGAGTCCAACCATGCAAAGAGATCACATAAAAACCAACAATATCCTTGAAAACACACCTCCAAGCAAGTCACTTAGGGAAAAAATCTGTTATAACCAGCAATAGAGAGAAATCCACCAAAGGGTAGTGTGGGGTTTCGTCCACACCACTTCTCCACAAGGGTTTTCGTCCTTGGGAGTGCCTCAATCAAGGGTTTTCGTCCTTGAGTGAGAGGGAAAAGATGCTTAACAAGCAATCCTTCACCAAAAATGAGAAATCCACATAACATAATCCTCTAATGGCCAAGCGACCTCCCTTTTATAACCATAAGGGGGCTTATAATGTAAATGATGGCCGACCTCTTAAGAAAAGTATTTTTCTAATTTCTAATTGGTATTTTTGGAGCCTACATGCTCACCAATAGCTTTTTTATTTCTAATTTATTGTTGGGCGCTAGGCTCACCAACAATTACAATGCCAATTAAGAGATGAACATGAAATGAAGCACATGATGACATTCTTAGCTTGTTCACTTGGACCCATGAGGAAGGGAAATGGGCCAAGGTCTTCAATTGGAATTAGCTCGAAAAAAGGGACATGACAACCAACCGCATAAGGATGATTGCTTTTAATTTTAACTTTGGCTTTTCACCTCTTCCACCCAAATAACTTGCCTCATAAGAGAAACCTTGAAAGAAAAAGGTAAATGCTCACAAAAAGACTAAAAACACAAAAACACTTCCCTTGTTCACCTCCTTCTTACCCATGGTAAGTGGAATGTGCTAGAAGTCTCCAAAACAAATTAGTTTGAAAAAGGGAACATTACATGAGCTTCATTCATGACAAGGCAGAAGTGGTGAATGTATAAAAAAGTAATTGTTGAGAAAGGTTGGAACCCATTAAAGTTTGGCCAAATATATTGACCTAATACAATACTTAGTCCATTTCATTGTTGTTTGAATATAAAAACCAGCGAATGGGTGCAGATCATAATGGAAGGAGATGAGGAAAGTTTATTCAGACTGGTGTCCCCAGATTTCACCCTGAAATCTGGGACAACCCATTTGAAAAAAATTGTTCTTTTAAAATAACGGGTCTTTTTGTGTTTTTATTGCCAGAAGATGTCTGTATTATGTTAGGATATTCCCAGTGAATCATATGAGCCAATTTCGACAAATACCCAGATGCCCAAACTCATTTTATCCCTCCGCCAAGTTTTGTCTACGGGAAATTTTTATTTAATTATTTATTGAATAAATAATGCCCTGTTTGAAGTAAATTGTGCTCCGGTTGAATCCTGTTGAAGTTTTGCATGCCAGTATTCACTCATCTCATTAGGGTTTTCACCAAGAATGAATTCAGGGCATTGTCTGCAACTTCTGGCAACGTTTTTCGCTTTTATTTATTTCTTTTGTGTTTTTCTCCGGTTTTCTCCTCGTTTCTCTGTGAAATTCCCCTAGGTCAATTCCTTCACCAGTATAGTCTGTTTAATTGCCTAAAGCATCTAGAGATCATCTACCGACACAGCACCAGAAGGAATCAGCCTCAAAATGCAAGCTTCTGACCAAAAATGATGAAGTCATGCACAAAAAGCCTCTCCTAGGCAAGTCGCATTTTCTGGAATTAATGAGTGTAAGCTGCAATGAGATTTTTGGTAGCTACAGGAAGGCGGGAATTTCTTACCTGCCTTGCAGGTACTTTTTCCCATGAAGTCAAAGTCACTTAAGTTGCGATGGGAAAATTAGAGGTGGCAAGGTGAGGGAATTTCTTACCTGCCTTGCAGGGTGAAAATTTCCATTATAAAATAAAGAAAAAATCACTTAAAGCACCGATGGGAATTTTTTGCTCGCATAAAGAAGCTAACTTTCCCATTAAAAGGATTTATTCACCCATACAAGTCGCATTTTTTCAAAAGAAGCTATTTTAAGTACAAGTCGCACTTTTGGGAAATCACTTAAACTACAAAGTGGGAAAAATAGAGGTGGCAGGTAGGCGGAATTTATTACTTGCCTTGCAGGGTAAAAATTCCCATTATAAAAGTCAAATCACTTAAGTGGAAGGGATTTTTAGAGCTGCAAGCAGGCAGGTGAAAATTCCCACCAGAAGTTGACTTCTTAATTTTAGAATTCACCCTTGCCAAAAAGTGCGACCCATTTGGGGCATTAAACAAAGTTTTTAATGATATTTATTAATAGTTGTTTTGTCTAATTTTGGCACCAAGGATGGAGGAAAAGTCAATGCATGAAGATAAGCCAAAGAGAACTGAAGGAAGCATGCTAAAAATAAATAAAATGAATTTATTTAATGGCAGCCAGCAGCATGCAAAAATAGGCACCCAATTTGGGTGAATAAACATGTTTGTTTATTAATTAATTGCCAGAATAGGATGGACAATTATTAGAAATAGAATGCTGAGGGTTATATAAGCATGGGCTGCCATAATGAAGAAGCAATTAATTCTTTTTGCTAAGGATTGCAGCTCGGACAGTTTTGGCACCAAAGAAAGGAGGATTTGTGCATCTGGAGGTGTTTTTTATTGTCGGGAAGCTTCAAGGTTTGGCGCCTAGGGTTGGAATAGCTTGATTTATGCTATGATAATTATCTGCATGTTGCTATAAATGCCCAGTTATTCATTACAGGTGTTCATGACAGTGAAAGGAAGTTCAAATCAATGTCAGGTACATTGAATATATCTTCCGAATCTGAAGAAATTGATAGATCTGCACGAATTGATCCAGTTATAAAGAATTCCGGTAGGATTAAAAGAAAAAGAACACAGACAAAGATTGCTCCAGCCATGATGAAGCGTGATGATAGAGAGGGATCAGCAGAATCATGCATAGCTTCCAGATTTGTTGATATCAATGACACAGACATGGGCCCAAAACCCATCTCCGAAATAATTAACAGATCCAGGGCCGGAAAGACATTTCTCATGCGGGCAATGAAAAGCAGTGGAATTATTCCAAGCATTAGCATTCCCAAATACAAACTTCGATTCGAATTTGTCATGGAATGTGCAAGATCATATCATCCTCTTTCCAGAACAATTTGGGATGCTGCAGAAAGACAATTATTACGCTGGATGCACAGTTTATCAATTTTTGTTTGAAGATTCCGACACGAACGGTGGTGATTGCAATCAACATGTTGGATGCAAGCAACAGATGGGAGAAACACAAAGCAGATTGTGTGAGCATAATGAATGTACCGCTATATGAAGAAGCCCAAGTCTCCATCAAAGTTCCCAAGAACTCTTCCGCGATCCAACTTGGTGCAGGAGGTGGATGATATCACTAAATTGCTTTGCAGGATAAGTGGAGAAGCCAATACTCACAACTTTTGCTCATGGATGTATGCTTTCGTGAGGACTATCGAGATCAACAAAGTTGATTCGATAATCAATTGGGCATAGATCATCAGTGACAACATCGGCGAGCAACTTCGGAGTGTGAGGCGGACTTACAGCTTCAAAATGACTTCATACTTGGTATATGCAACAACCTCGCAGGGCATATTTTCCAAGCTGGATAGACGAGGCGTATTGGCGAAAGATCCTATCTTTGATTGCTATCCACAGTTGACAGTTCCTAAGTGCCACAAAGATTACAAAGCGGTCAACGATGGGTTCTTCTATGAATTCATCTACAAACTAAATGGTGATCTGAAGACCAATAGGGTGAGCAAAGAAGCTTAAGAAGTTGTATCTCAGCATGGCTGCATTTTCATCCAATTTGCAAACTTCACCTATCTCAGGGTGACTGGCTTTTCGAGAGAACTAGTAAAATTGCCGAGGCATCCACACGACGAGTGGGTCATCATGGAGTTGTGCAGACAACTCGTGGAGATGCATGACTTACAATCAAAGCGACACAATTCTACGTGTTTCTTTCCGGTCATAAGAGCTTACTACAAATTTGCCAAAGGAGTCGAAGCTGAAATGTTTTCTGAGTATGAGCTTGAATTCTTCCTCGCACGACTAAACTTCGACCCATATGGAGTAGCGAAGAAGACAATCTCCCAGGAATACTCACATGTGCCCGTGTTGGAGGACTTCTAGATGAAGTGCAGGAACGAGTATGAAGTCAAAAAGAAAGACTTCAAGCAGTTATCGGCGCAACAAGTGTCTGATTATGGTTTGGCACGGATACCTGCAAATCTCGCCGATGATGGGCATGTGAAATGTCCCTCTTTCTCGAATAATAGCATCGAAGACCTTTGGCCCATTCTGTCTACCCGACGGCCAAAGGGTGTGTGCAAGGGTGACTTAAGTCACAATAAATTTTTATAAGTGCCTAAAAGAAAATAAAAGAAAAATATTAAAGCACTTATAATTATTTATTTGACTTAATAAAGAAATGCACCTATAAACAATTGTTGTAATCTCTAGGTAAGTGCATTGGGTCTTATATTATATTTATCCTCCCTATGAGAATTGGCGAGTTGTCTAGAAAAGACTATATTAGCTGACTATATTATATTTATCCTCCCTAGGAGAATTGGCGAGTTGTCTAGAAGGAAAATAGACCCATAACCATTTTGTATTTTCCCTAGGCAAAAATGCGACTAGGCCTAATGGGGAAAATTTGCATAGAGAAATGTATTGCAAGCTGATTGGAGATTAAAAAGGTTCCTTTGGGTCACTTTGCCTATTTAAAGGAGAGGTCGACTTAGAGGAGGGCATCTCATTCTCATTTTATAAAAATCTGACTTTTGTCTAAGCTTTGAGCTTTGCAAAATTACTCTAGAGGACGAAAACCCTCATAGAGAAGAAGAGAGATTTCCATACAGGGAATCTTATTGTGCTTCAAAGGAATTCAGCTGTTATTTTGGCAATAAAGGACTGGAGGATTTATGACAGCAGTGTTATTGCAGTTTATTCATATGGAGTGACCCAATTTTTGGTGAGACCATGGTGTTTGAGGACCATTTCCAGGTCTGATTTTAATTGTCTTCACTCATTCTGTATTTTGGGCTTCAAATGTATTATTTTCAGAATTTTATTGAAGGAAATACAGGCTGTTTAGACCCTAAATCTCTGCAGCATTTTACATAGTTTTCCAGCTTGTTTATGTGCTTAAAAATCATAATTTAATCCTATAAAAATCTGCAACAAGTCTGAGTTTGTGACAGCAAGTTCTAGTGACTTCTTGTATGGATTTGATCTCCAAATGCTAGTCGCCATTTCTGAATACTCCTGCCAGCTGTCAAGCTATATCCTGTATGCTCTTATTTATCAGCTCAAAGTCTGATTTGTGTCATTAAAATTCTGTATTTTGTCATTGAGCAAGGAGTTATCAATTTTGGGTGTGTTAAGTAGTGTGTCTATCAGAACCATAGTCGATTTTTTTCTTGAAATCTGATCTGCAGAGATATAATCTGAGAAATTCATATAAAAAGTTTGCTTTGAGGGTTGGCTTTGCCAAAAATCACTAAGGGTTCAAGGAGTCCCATTTGGGGACATTACAGCATGTGATACTTGACTCGTATCATCAGATGAGTTGCTCTTCAGAAAACATTGGTGGCTGCCAGACGATTGAAGAAAGATCTTCCACAGTTCTGGTTAACACTTCAAACTAGTTGTTGACAAAGGGGTATTGCTTGGATGAAGCTTTGATGAATCAGATCACAGGCAACTTTACCACGGGAGATTCCAACAAAAGAAAGCACAAAGGTGAAAGCAAAGAAGGCCAAAAAGCTTAAAGTTCACAAGAAGTCTCACATACAGGAGAAGGCCAAATCTACGGCTATCATTCCAGTTCCAGCTTCTCCAACATCAACTCATAGCACTTCAGCAGCCCCGAAACCTCAGAGAGATCTTGTTGTTCCTCCTTTGAATCCAACATCATTTGTATTTTCTCCTCGACCACTCAGGTCTTCACCTATCCATGCGGAGAAGTTGAAAGCACAAATGGCGGAGTTTGAAAAGGCATTATCTTTGGATAATTCAGAGGGTAGCAGTCATAACACGGTGGCAAATTCTGATAGAGCGGAGTCAGAGCATGAGATGGTGGTGCACTCGGCGATTTCTCATTCCCCAAGAAGCAACTTTTCATCATGGTTAGCTTTGCAGACAATCCCAGAAGCCAGAGAGGAGATCAACCTGGAAGAGCACGACTTTCAGCTGCTCCTGAGTTTGGGAGGAAGAGATAGAAGACCTAAAGTTGCCAAAACGACTTCTAGGTTGATTATTGAGGAATCGGGACAAAAGTTCGCTGAGTTATCTGTTCCAGTAGAAGGAAAGTGCAAGAGAGCTCATGGAATCGATATGGTAGTGACCAAAGTGCCAATAGGTCAAACTACCACAGAAGGGTTAAAGCAGGATACACAGACGCTAATGAATGCTTTATTCCTTGAGCTTGATAAAGGGAAGGCTAAGAGATCCAAGCTTCAAAAACAGGTGTTCCAGTTGTGCGAGATCATTGCTAAGGTTGTCAAACCTTCCTCTCAACCCATTTTAGCACATGAGCAGGTGAGTAATCATCTAATGCAGGAGGTGGAAGATGCAAGGATCAAGTCAGAGTTATTGCCCACTGGAAGGAGCAAATCATTCACCAGGCTTCAAAGCAATTTGAACCAATACCGGCTGAATTTGAGAACATGCATAGGGCAATGTCTCAATAAAGGATTTGATGACACAGATAAAAGATGAGAATATAGTGGTTGAAATTCATCTGGATACTTTGGCTAAGATACACTCATTGCCAAAGGATGTGTTGATTGCAGAGCAGATTGCATTGTGCTCTGCAAATTGGTGGAAAGGGGAAGCAGTTAGAAATTTCAGTTTCCTTCCGCGTAGAGATCCTCAAGCTCATGCTGAAAAGGATGTAGTTGCTGGAGAGTAAGATGGGAGAAGTGCCGGAGAGCATCCCAGATGAATTACCTACTTCCCATGAGGAATTTATGCTAGTTGTGCGGAAAGAAGTTGATGAAGCCACCATACCTTTCACGATGGATTCGATTGGTAGACTCATAAAGCTTCAGGCAGATATTGAGGGATATGGGCCTGGTTTAGAGAAGGTGAAGGCTAACACTGTTGCTTTGTCCAGAGGGTTGTTACAGTTTAGAACCGAGAGAGATGTTATTGTTAAAACAGATGGGAAGATGTTGAATTACATGTTTGACAAGTATATTCAATATCAGAACAAAAAGAAAGTATAAGTGTTACAACTGGCAGATCTTCTTTCTTCTCTTCTTCCTTCTCTTATTTCTTATATTCCCGAGATGAAAATGTAAACTTAAAGTTATTGGTTGAAAAACCACTACTTTAAGTTATGTGGGAAGATTCTTTAAGATAGGTGACAGATGTGCACAATTTTGACTTAGACTCCTGATGTATGTCACTAAGAGAGGAATTCTAGGAAAATGATTGTCAAATGCTCCCTTTACTACTTCATGTTCTAGTTCAATTTCATTTTACCATTTGTAATTTCCCCTCTACACACTATAAGTAGAGGAAGAACCTACAGAGTTAAAGGATCGGAATTTGTAATCAGCATTCTTGTGTTCTAGACTTTGAGATGAAACCCCGATTTCTGCAAGTAGAGGAATAGAAAAGAGATTTCCGGAGAACTTTGTGTCAACGGTGCATTTTGCTTCTTATTTCTTTCTAGATCTATTCATAAACTTTGTGTTATTATAGATCTAAATCTGAAAGTTTCATTTGCTTTGAATTTTGTATTTAATAATCTATTTGTTTTAATCTATGTGCATGCAATCTACTGTAAACTATTGCTTGACTTGCACATCCTTACTTTCTCCCGTTTCCCATTATTTTTCCCTTCCGTAGATTTTTCCTTTTCTTCTACAAATGCTTTACTTGTAGAACTATCTAGTTATGGTTCATGAGCTATACAGATTAAAGTAATACCAACAAATAGATATTAGGACATATAACTTACAAAATCTTACACGGAGCCTCGCAAGTAAATGAGGAAGATTTATCTCATGATTGCCTAGGTTTTTAGCTGTGCAGAAAATCTAGCCAACAGTACCAAAGTTTAGTGTAAATTTTCCAATGTGAACCAAAACCAACCGCAATGTAGTTGAAGGAATCAATATCGCCCAACCATATTAACATTGAAGTTATTTACCAAAAGAAGCGAGAAAATGTAAGAAGAAAAGTATTATATGTAGCTCAAGAAGAAAATTATCAGATCTAGCTTGAGATGAAAAAAGAAGGGATAATATGTCCTTACTAGATTCAATGTACTTAATCCCCAACCAAATTAAAGAGCATGATTATTAAAAACAAGGTAAGAAGTTAATGATTGTATCTAGCACACGATAGAAACAAAGAGAGAGATATTATGGTGTTAGAAATCAATGGATGTCATGTACCTCCTCCTAAATGAAAACAATAATCCTTAATATATAAAATAGACGATATATAAAAAGAAGATGAAAAAGATTGGGTTAGAGGGCTAGAAGCCCAAAGCGTTGAATTATATTTGGAGTTGCCTCCATTAACAAATGTTGTTGAGTGGGTTCCTTTTACCTTTTTTATTATTACAAAAACATATGAGGGATTAATGTTCGTGAGGAATACACAACAATAAAAATGCTACCAAAAAAATCAAATGAATAAAGAAACATATAAAGAAAAAAGCTCACATTAATGCAATGTACTTCCCCATCAATATTCTCAAAAACCTGATTATTAGCAAAAACCGAAACTTTCTAATTATATTTCCCAAAATGTCTCCCCAAGCCATACATTACTAAGTATTTTCCATTGTAGGCACTCAACAATGAAATCATATAACAATTCAAAGTTACCACCATTCTTTTGTTGTGGTGGAAAGGCCTTATGATCAGTGTTCCACGAAAATGCATTCCCCTTGGAAAAATGGTGTTTCAAGAGACAAGGATGTCCCCAAGACTTGGGGACTCCAAGCAAATGCCCCCCTGCCGTACCCCCATTGCCACCACTAGACAAGAGTCGTCCTCGGGACGTCTCCCTTAGAGAGGAGGCATTTCTAAGACGTCTCGACCTATCAAAGACTTTGGGCAGGCTCCAGCACATCACTGAAACTTCCTGAAAACATTCCCAAGTCCCTTGACCATCTTGGAAACTCTAGCCATGCCCCGCATCAAAAATGTCAAAAAGTATTTTTCATAAAAACATTCTTTTTTTTATGTTTGTGCCCCCAACCCTAACCCTAATAGTTTATGGGCCCCACCCACACTTTAAGCACTCAAAAAACTATAAATAAACCTCACACCCTTACTCCAAATCACTATCAAAGCTTGAAAGCATTGAGAAAGGCTACAAGTGCAACTACTAGCAAAAGTGAGAGCATTAGCAAGAGGGAGAGCAACAAGTGCCAAGTCTTCATTGATCAACCATTCAAGTTCCAACACATTCATCAAGCCCTCGAGCCTTCGAGGTAAGCCATGGCTCACGGCCCTTACGTCTCATTGACTGCAACATGCTTATGTACAACGAGAGTCCAACAACACGATGGGATGTAAAGCCGAGGATCCAGCACAAGTTGATGATGATGCAGCATAGGTAGAGTTGGTTGATATTGGTTTGGAGGAACTTGACCTTGAAAAGTCCAGCATTTCGAGTGATGAGGAGTTTGGCGTGCACTTTGGAGGATGATTATTGATTAGAGGAGTTGGGCCATTGGCCAATTGTATTGATTTCTGAATGTAATCATCATTATGAATATAAATTATAATACAAAAATTAACATTTTGATATACAGCATTTTCATTGTTCAATGCAATGTGTTTGGTATTTCAAAGTTTCATTTGTTATTCCTTACACATTTTTTATAATTAATTTTTCAAGTACTATATATATTTGCAACACCATCTCCAAACCTAGGCCCTTGGTCCCCCCTGTCCCTGAGACCCATGCCCCGTATTACTATGCCTTTGATTGCTAAGAAACTGAAATAATGTGGTTATCTTTTCTATGTTCAAGTACAGAGTGTTGAGCAGTTATTTGCAGAAAATAAATTATAGTGAACAGTGATACAAGTTTAGTGGATATGGTAAATGGATGTCAACAATTCAATGTGAGGAGAAAAAGGTAGAAGGAATATTAACAATTCAATAATTACTGTCATTGTTCTTTTATACATTTTTAACTAAAGAGTCATGTGCAATTATACCAATAGTGAATAACATTAATTAATATCATCCTATCAGTTCTGGCTTTTTCCATTCCTAAGTTCTCAGATTTCACTAAGAGGATTGTTCACCTCAAAAAGAAGAATTAGCTATAGAAGACAAAACGTCTGAAGGAACACAAATAAAATTATAGTCAGCTATCAAAGAATAGTCCAGAAAGAATTTGAATTGAAGTACAAACTGCAGGAAGAAATTGAATTGAAGTATAATCTGCAGATTACAATGAAAAAATGACATATTTGGATGCCCTCAACAAAAATAAATCTATCCATGAATTAAAATGTAACTCCGCTGGGCCATACATCCACAAATTAGGAGACATTATTTATAATCTCATGTATCTTCATGGACAGAAAACATTTCAAACTGGTTTACATGTTTAGCCAGAGATTGCATGACAATGTGACATCTTATTGTGTTGTAAGAGATGTGATGTAATCTGCTGTTTCTTTTAACAAGCAGGGTGTGTTCAAATTTATCTTGTATGAGATGACGTTGCAGGATCCATTCTCGTAGAGCACAAAAATCTGTAAGCATAAACTGTGACTACCCCTGACTGCATGGGAAGTCTTGCGGTGCTGCAAGTGGGCTTGTTTAAGCTTTGACTGTAATCTAAGTCATCGCATTTGAATTCATGTTTGAATTCGCCGAGTATAAAATTCGTAAGAAATTCGTTGCTAAAAAAATAAAGATAAAATTCGTGATTAAATTCGGCTAATAGAAATACAGTTATAATTTCACATTTCGTATAAATAAATAAGTAATGATTTTTTAAAAACTATTTTCATTTACTATTTATTAAGCTAAAATTTAAAACAAAATTTTATTAGCCTAATAAAAACTATAATTTATAGATGGCTAAAAATTAAACGTAAATTTTATTAAACCTAAAAATAAACTATAAATGCCTAAACTTAAAATTTAGAATTTAACGTTTAATAAATTGTATTAACCTAAAATAAAACTAAATTTTATAAACATAAAAACACAATAGATTATAGCTTATCCTAAATTAAACCTAAACGAATATGATTAAACATAAAAATATAAACCTAAAACACAATAGTTTTTGTGGTTTCCGTCGCCGCGAGTGGTGAGCCTGTTGTGGCTGGGTCGAAGGCAATAATGGGTCGATGGAAGCCTGGTGTTGTCCTAGAGTCGATGGAGGGTCTAAAACGAATCACTTACGATCTTGCTTCATGGCGCAAATAATCACCACGAATCACCAAAACGAGTCTAAACGAATTTCAAATGTTTTAAATGAATTTTCAAACATTTTTTAAATATTTTTTGCCCTCGAAAATCGCAACTGCACATCGATGATTACATTCGCGAATGCCAACGAATTTTTGAGATCCCAAACTAATTCGCCGAATTTCGATTTTTGGGGAAAAAATTTGCCAAATGCGGTGACTAAGACTCGTAATATCAAACGAGATCGGTATCTTTTTTGAGTCCTACAATTTTTTTGAGAGCAGGCTTGTTTTTCTCATCACTACAAATTCTCGCTCGGGGCACGGCTCGGTGCTACACAAGTTGCGTAATGGGGAGAGGGACACATCCATTGCTTGCTTTATATTGTGACTCGAACCCGTGGTCTCTGCAAGTTTTCTCCATCACTGTGGTGGGTTTTTTCAAGCTATTAAGAGCACGAAGAAAGCATTTGAGATAGAGTTGGAAGAAGGCGGTGGAATCTGGTTGAATTCAAGATTTCTAGACCATAAAAATTGTCCTTACATTATACGAAATTTGAGTAAACATCATTATTTGGTGACTTCGGATCGGGATTGGAATAATAAAATGTGATGTTGAGGAAGGTTGGCATGTGAATGAGATTCAAAATACAAACCGAAAGGTGCAAGAATCAAGACCACCATGAGACTCGACCTACCGAGTCCGACTAGGTTGTATGCCAAATTAGTTTTGTTCGCTTTTGAAGGCGAAGTACTACACAACATGGTTATCATTTCATTCGCCTTCAAAGACAACCATGCAGACTAATTCAATGCATTAATAGATCAAATATTGCATGAACTTTAACAAATAGCGAGTATGAAGAAAATCTTTCTTGCATCCAAAGGTCTTTCAATTAAAGTATATAAAATTTCTATAAATTTGGTTTAATAAAGAGCAATTAGCGGAAGAGAAAAGAAGGATATAGAAAAGTATGGTGGAGGGGTGGACCATACTATTATTGAGGACGCAAATGGCTACTCATGCATAACACCACCTCCTATTGTTATTATTCCGATTATTACATTATGCATAGATAACGACTTCCATGTGCCTATCACAATTAAGTCCGAAAATGCTTAAATATTATAACTAGCAATTGCACATGAGTTGCAATCTACGCCGGAGTTGGACATTTCATCCCTGTGGCTGAATTTGCAAAGCGGCTTTGTGCATACCACGGCTTCCCTGGAGTACATGAGAAGGCGTCCGAATACATGCGAGACCAATTGATGGCAGAGCCACCTCCCACCGTGGCGCCAACCAAAATGCTAACCTTTGCATCCGTGGTGGCAGAGTCCGCCTTGTGCATACATTTGATCCATGGAAGGCCCTTCTATCAATGATAAATCTCCTCTTGCGAAATATTTTCCTTTTTCCACCACCAACACATGAAACCCCGCCTTGGCAATTTTTCCTGTGCTACGCCGCCTCCGCCCGATCCTACTACCACACAGTCACACTTCACCTTCAACAAATTTTGGTCACCATTCATTCCAATCTCTCTACTTATTTCAAATCCCACATCGCAAGGAAACATTGAAGATTTGCATCGGTTCGCAAAAGATGCATCAATAATCCCCGTCCAACGCCCTTGCTCCATCTCTCGGGTCTTGGTATATACACCGATTGAACAATTGCTTTCCACAATGATTCCAACCGCTTTCATCGGCTTGTGTCCAGTCCCACCATTGTCAATAAACTTGAAATTATTATTAATCTCCACAAATAACCCCAAAGATTTAATCTAACTAACTAAACTAAAATTTACCTGAGTAAAAGAAAAAGAGACAAAGACGTCTTAAATGTTTTGAAAATAAGTTGAAGAGCAGGTCGAAAATGGAGGCCGTGCAAGCAACCAACAAAGAAATATTTTCTCTCTGACATGGAGTGGAATTGCAGCGAAGTTTTGGAGGGAGGGAAATGGCGATGCTTTCGAAAGGCTCTGTGTGCCGCACAAGCGGGCGTCGAGGCGAGTGTATACAGGCATAATAGGACGCATCTCACCATAATCATCGTTGCTCTTGGGTAGTGCTTCGCTATCAACAAAGTGCCTTGCTCGGAAAACATTGCAGGGAAAAATTCTGCTCAAAAAACATTGTCAGATTTTGACACTTTCCAGCAAAGGAAACTTCAAAGGTGGATGCCTACCGCGAATAAGATAACCAAGAAGGCGGTGGATACAAATCATGACTAAAAACTTTTGCATATTTACAGCCACCTGTTCTTCATTGGGACGAACATGTAAAGCGAAAAATTAAGAAACAAACATTAGCAATGTACAACAAGATACTTATGTAATCTCATAATTTCTTTTTCTTTTTCCCGCTATGAAAAATATGTCGAGCAATCACGGATATATTCAAACCAACCTTACATAGCCAATGAAAGAGCTGTTAAAAGCAATTTATATAGTTAGTAAATTATAGAGCAGGGGAAAAAAATTAGTTAAAATGAAATTATTTTTACTCGCACAAATTTCTATGCATATTAATGTCGTTTGGCGATAACTATAGCACTACCGCTTTGTCAACAAGTACTTAAAAAGTTAAAAAATAAAATAAAAGTAAATAATATTAAAACTTAAAAAATTAATAAAAGATGAAATATTAATAACTATTAAATATTAATTCAAAAAAGGTAAATAAAACAAATCAAATAAAAACAAAATTTTAGAAGATCGTAATTATTTTATAAAATAAAATAAAAATAAAAAATAAAACAGAAACGAAATAAAATACGAACATTAAAATTTTTACACAAAATAAACATTATTAAAAAAATCCCTACCTTGATATGCAAATCAGGGATTCTTCAAAATGTAAGGCAATATACTCATAATTCCTACTGTGGCTATCATACCATGCCACAACATATTGTATGTCAAACAAGTTCTGGCCCGGTGAGGGAACGAAATGTAATCCAATGGGATTTCCACTCTTTTACCCTTGTGAGGATCGAGTATTATCTATGTTCCACGGGGACACGTCCCCTATGTTTTTTAGCTCGTCCCCGTACCGGGGACGTTTCGGAACCTCGGGGACGGGTAGGAAACATCCCCTTCCCATCCCCAAACTTTGCAAATTTTAGGAAAAGTCTTGAGGACATAAAAGAAACAGGGGGACGGTGGATGTCCCGTGCACGCTTAGGGATGGCTAGAAGTCCCCTAACGCGTCGGGACGTCCAGCCGTCCCCTAAGCAAATAGCCTTAAAAACACATTTTTTAAAACACACTTTTAATTAAAAGTAAAGCAATGTGGGGGCCCACAAGGACCCCCACTTTCATTTCTAAGTGCCGTAAACCTAAAACAAACATCAAAACAAAAAAGAAGCTCATTTTTAATAACAAATTTATTGCATAAGGTAGTGTTCAAACTTCAATACAATCACTCAGCAGTGGAGGAACTGCCGCATCAATGCCCTTCCCCTGAAATGAATCATTCTATTTATATGAAAAAGAATCAAAGATCCAATGGTTTTTGGTTAAAACACAATTGTCAACTACAACTAAACATAACAAAAGAGTCGATAAGACACTACTAAAAGCCAACAAGAGATTAACAATAACAGAAAATAGTTGGTTACCAAAACAATGTTTATATTTAAATCAATGGTCTGCATTGATTAGATAATTGAGGAGATTGAAGATGAAATGGGCTGGTATATTCCGCTATTATAATTGAGAGAAATACTTTATATGCTATTAAATGTCACCCCTTTGTTTTGGATATCTTCAATCAAAGCTGCATGTTGGCTTCGTTCAAATGGTCAACAACAGACCTTTAAGAAGTCATGTGTGGTTAGTCTTAGTTATCATCCATTGGTATAATCTATAAGTTGTGAGAGAAATGAATAAAATAGTTCTATTATAAAGTATGGAGCTTATACTTGTAGTCTCTTTAGATTACATGACATTGATAGGATTCTTATCGTGTGATTTCAATTTTGAATTTTGAAGTCTGCATGTTGTTTATCATCCATCCTTGATAAATTTATATGCTACCACACAATTCAAACAGTTCTATCAACATTTACTTTTTGGATGTCTACAAGAAAATATATTGTAGTGCTTTTCTTTCCATAGAAATACGCCACAAAATCCCAAACCTTTTGGTCTTTGATCTTGGTATATCATATTCTTGTTACAAACCAATTTTTTCCTACACGAATGGGGAGTTTTCATGCAAGAAGACAGTGAGGAATGCTTTAAGTTTGAGTTTATCAATGTGTTATACTTATCATATGAATATTTGAAATTTCCTATATTTTTAAGGTTAAATGATAAATCTTATGTGAAATCTCAATTCAACTCTAATTTTATGTATTAAGGTTTGCTTTAGCAATGTTATCATATGAATATTTGAAATTTCCTATATTTTTTAAATTTTCCCTTATTTTTTAATAGCCGTCCCCTAAAAAAAGGCCTAAAAAAATCTGTCCCGGAAACACTTCCCCCGTCCCCTGCTGTCTCCGTCCGGAAACTTGGTGGAACATAGAGTATTATCTGTTTGGTGGTTGTCTCAGTATTTTGCAGGCTCCTCTAATGGCAGATTTGGGGCTGAAGTTTCTGATGTAGTCTGATTTTGCATAAAAATAGTTTTTGTTGAGTCAAATCTGTCACCAAGGCTTGTTGTATTGGGGCCACACAGCTCTACGATCCACCATGGTGCTCAGCTCCATGGCCAGTCAGCTCTACAGCCATGACACGGCTCAGACACCACTGTTGCAGATGCCCAGAAGACTCCTCCCTCCGCTCAGCACAAATTCTGTATAAACTGAGGCAATTTTCAACGATTTTTTGGTCACCACATTAAAGTCGCCAATTTTTATTTTTTTCAAATAATATGGCGAACCTTGTGAGTTAGCTACTAAGGCACCGCTGGCTGACATTTTAGTAGATCCTCCTAGAAACAACACTTGCGGTATGGACCAGCCATTTTTGATGTTGGAACTCACCATTTATCTTTGAGGCATCATCTAGAAACTTGCAGCAACTTACAAAATAAAGGGCGAGGTCTTATCTATAACAAAAATGCATCCTGAAAAACAACAAGATTGAAAGAAATACAAAATGTTAAGATGTAAGAGGTGCAAATACTAGGGCCTTTCAAACACACGGAAAGATCAAGATAACAATAGCAATCAAAGTTCTTGAATTTTCAGCTTCGTAGGCCATTTCCACCATTCTACAAGTGATGGATCCAAACACGTATTGGTATGAGTAGGACTTGAATGCAAAGAAACTTAAAATCTTACACTCAGAGTGCCATTCAAGAAAAATTCATCTAAATTCAAAAATTATTACAAACACGTGATAACTATAAAATAAAAGACATGTCATATACAAATCTCTCTAGTCTGCTCATGTGATATGAATTTCCTATTCTCACAAATCCATACCTCTCGAGATCCCCATCATGTCCTTCCCATGGCCTGGTAAAATCCTCTTGTTCAGAAATAAAGCCAGAAACCAGGATGCAAACTGCTAGACGCTGCAAGACAGGTTCAGGCCATCGAATGAGTTCCAACAACTTCTCATGAGATTCAAATGATCCCATTGGAAGAAGACCTAAATCTCGAGAATAGACCATAGCTCTCAAAGTTCTAATTTCATTGAAGAAACCTGGCAGGAAATATTTATTTATATTCAACTAAAATGCTGTGCTTGAAAAGGAAAACATAATATTAAAGAATAAATCTTACTCCTTGTTGATGGTTTTCACCAATGGGTACAAATTCGAATTCTTCAACACCACCTGTTCTCCTTGCCATTTTGGTCCCGAAAGGCCAGCTCCAGCAGCTGAAGATATTTGTTTCAAGATCAAAAAGACTAACAAAATGTTATAAATGTGAAGCCGTTCAAAAGAATGTACAGCAACTGTAATCAGTCGTCTTTTCCAACACCATAGCCATGATCAAAAGAATTACATTTCTCAATCTAATTTTGAATTTGTCTTTTCCCACTTAAAGCAACTAATATAGATGCATTTTGGATCAGCCGATTGCCTGTCACCTAACTGATATTGATATTTTATTCAGTCAACCTTAATTGATGCATTGATCTCTAATGACCCAAAGGGTATATCAAAGTCGATAACTGAATCTTTCCTAATCACAAACTTCATTTAGTATGATGTTTGTCCATGGATATTCCTCTTAGTGTCAATATTATTATATGGGCTTTCTTCTACAAGTTTATTAACTGATAGCAATTTAATAAGCTTATTAATTCGAATGACTATATTACCTTATAACAATTATCAATCACCAAATCAATCTTCTAATAAGGAACATACTTCCAGTGAGCCTACCTAATATGATTTATTAAGAATAGCTTCCTTGGGGATAACTTTAGTCTAATTCAATCATTTTGAGGCAACATTCAAACAAACCTCTGAGAATGACCTTTGGGTGGGAAGGTTGAGAGGGTGCTGGATCAGGTCTATAAGATTTTCATATAAAGAGATTGAACCAAACCATCTTCGTTTTCATGATAATATTTTACAGCAAAAGTGGTGAAAGAGAGGATGGTTAGTGGAATTAAAGTATGTGGATTGTGCAGTAGACTTGAAACTCTCATACAGGTGTTCTATGACTGCATCTATTCAGCAATTCTGAAGGAGAATGCCTCACAGCTAGTGTTTTAATAACGCATTTTTGGATCTCTGTTTTTGTTCTGGTACATGCCACAACATTGCATTGAAGAATTTAATGATTGCTTTTGGAATTTTTATCAGCAGATTGCTTATAGATTACCAAGGAAGAGACATATGATGATGTTTAGAGCTAAAAGGAGAGGACTTGCTGAATCGACTTTGAATACACTTTTTCAATCTGTGTCTTGGTATCCTTTACATGAATGTTGATGAAGAGCAGCCAGTCAGATTCATAATTTCTGTTAGTGCTTCATTTGATTATATCCATAAATTACTGTTGAGCTGTTTTAATAGTGACGGAGCTTTATGTACAAGGAAGAGCAATCATTCAGTTGGTTGTCATACTCCTCCAATCGTCAGAATGGTTGGAATAAAAGGTTTATTCAAGGCAGGGCATGAGTTTGATATATTAGTAACAAGGATCATGTAATCCCTCCCCAGAAACAGGGCAGTGATGAAGTTAAGAGATCGGATCAGAGAGCTGCCTTAAGAGCAAAGTGGAAAAAAATGTGGTGGATGAATGAATGTGGCCTTTCAATAGCAAGAAAGGTGATACATTCTCAATCAGGTGACATGAAGTATGGAAAAGGACGAAGATAAGCAGGTTTACATTCAACATCATGAAGAAGTAATTCCTGCTAGAAGCCCAAGCCTATTGGAAGCATTCATGCAAGAAGATGCCTATCCTACTTTGCTAAGTCTAATGGATATGATTTTTGGAGCTGTGAAGCTTACCCAGAATTCTCTGGACAAAAAACAAAAGCTGCCCAGACACAGCAAGGTAGCCTCCCATTTGCCTAAGACAAGACTGCTTCCCCAGAAGGAAAGAAAAGAGAGGACAACACTCTATACTCTGTGAAGAGGGAGAATATTTACAAGAGCAACAATCCTAAGATTGACAACATCAGCAGAATGAAAACCCTTTGGACATATATACATATTAACAGCTTCTAGATTCATGATGCATTAAATGACCGGAAAGCATAAAGTCACTCTCTCCGATCAAGGCATGTGAGCAATATAAAGCATCTACAATTAGCAACCACTCAAGAGAAAAAGTGATACGGAAGGAAGAAAAGGATAGAAGAAACACAACCTAGAAGCTAAACTAAGATATGACCAACATTTAACCCTAGACCTGCTGAACACTACTCCTTATTAAGAAGGTTAAATCTTTCAAGCCCTAGTTTGTGTTTACCAGTTACAATGAGAGTGACAAGGATGCATAGTGATAGATTACTTCGCCATCATACATAGTGACAGTTGAAACAGAGATAAAATCAGTAAAAACACATTAAAACACTTGTATCATATATTCGTTTACCAGACACCTGATTAACCACACTAGTTAACCAGATGTTCAGCTCAAACATTTCTGATTTAATTCATGCATACAAGGAAAACATATGTAATAATCTTTGAATGCAAAATAAACGGGTCTAAAGACTTCATTAATTTTATTCTTATAAAACACACACCAAAGTAAGTTGTAAGGCATGATGATCTCCTCCTCTGTTCCAAAAATCGTGATTTATCGGCAATAAATCATTTGCAATCAGGAAAACGCTTAATCGCAATTTTTGCTGTGGTGATAAATCGGTGATTTCAGGCGATAAACTCCTAGAAAATCATGGAAAAACAGTTGGAAAATCGTCGTTTAGGGTATAAAATGTCCAAACCGAAAAAATGTGGTCATTTCAAAGCATATTTTAGTGATTTTATCCTCTCATGGATTTAGCCCCACGTTTTGCTAGGGTTTCGAGTTTCAACCAAGAGTAAGGTTAAATTTCCACATTCATTTTTATTTATTTTCATTGCTCATGATTCTCATTCGAGTACTCAGCCGCCAGTGTATTATAGATGCACGGGTTAAGGGCATCTTTGAACTGCAATGCTTGTTACAGATATGTTATCCAATGACAATCCATTAGCTAGGTTTTCAGTTTGGATATTAAACTTTCATTTCCTATTTGTTTGTTTTTTATTGATGAAATGCTTCTGCTCTGTCAAATTTTGGGTGCAAATCTTTTATCACTGATGTTATAAGCTATTTACAAGGTTTTGTTTGATGAGTCTAAAACGATCTCATGCCATTATACCCTCACTTGCCATCACATTCAATGCAATAATGTTGTGAAGATTTTTCATTCTCACTAATATTCCGCAACTAGAAGTAGAGTTGCACCCATTGTTAGATAAATCACGATTTTGGAACAGTCAGATTAATACACATTCAAACTAAGTTTTAATACATATTTGTTATTACATACCTTCATGTGGAAGACAGATAAGCACTCACAGTCACAAGACTCACAACACACAAAAGTTTAAAGTTTAAACTCTTATTCATTGCAGTGAAATAAATACCAGTAACCAGACATTAATTTTACAGTTTCATGAATTTTAAAATGAGCAGTCAATAGTAATACACCACCATAGAAATAAAGATACTAATAATGTATAATAAACAAGCGTTAGCAGTGCTTCAAATGCAGTCTATACGAATTTCATAACATTGTTGTGAATCTGTGATAACTGATAACCTTATTTGAACCTCTTCCTATAGCTCCCAAACGAATTTCATCTTGTTTAGGGACAAAACATATATACCTTTGTTGTAATTCTTTCTTCATGCAATTTGTAATATTATTCCTAATTTCATCATGCAATTTGATTTCTCTAAGACTTGTAAAACTAAGACAGAATTGTTTTGTTTTGTTTTTTAGAATGGCATTGGCATCCAGTTCAAGTTCAGCTGCTCTTAGTAAGCCTAACTCAAAAGACCCCTCTTGGAAGCATTGTGAACAAGCAGAAGGCAATTGTGTTGTATGCAATTATTGTGGAATGAAGATGAGTGGAGGTGTCTATCACCTTAAGTTCCACATTGCATGGATACCAAGGAATGAAGTGATAGTGCACACCGTCAATGTACGTGTTTTTATTCCATTGCATGGTTTTTCCTACACATGTATTTAGCTTGCTTAGGTGTTAGCGGGATAGATGGGAGTTACACTTTACCTTTTTAAGTGGCGGTTACACTTCCCCACTTCCTATATATACACCTCTTGTAAGCATTCAATATACAAGCTATCTTTTGGCTCATGTTTGGTTCCTCTCTCTCGCAACTTTACTCTCTTTGTGCGTTCATATTTTATCAATGCTCGATCTTGGCCCACATTCTCACATGGTATCAGAGCTCGTTCTAGTAATCAAATGCCATAGTTTTGTTGTGTTTATTTTGTTGGAATCTTGAGTTTTTCAAGCTTGTTATTGCAAATCCTTTGATCTCTAAGTATGCTCTTCTCTTGTGTCTTTGGATGATCGGAGAATCAAAAAGAGCGAAAGAAATAGGTGATTTTTCAAGACAGTTTTCATTATGTACATTTTCTCGAAAAACGGTCGCGCGTCATTGAAGTTTGGATCATGCCAAAACCCTTTGATCGATGGCAAACTTGAATATTCTTCAAGCAGGCCATATCTTGTCTTTTTGGGTTTTTATGGTCATCTCTAGGCTATTTGTTGGAATTATGTACCGCATCAACGCTCAAATTTTCTAGGTTTTTCTAGAAAATCGGTGGGTATTTTTCGGTTTGGAAGATCCAATGGTCGCACTCATTATTGAGGTTGGTTGTACCCATGTGACAAACCTGTTGTTGGGTATTGTAGCTTTTGTTGGGCGCCAGAACTATTGTTATTCGACTAGTTGTTCAACTAAACCTATGTTTGGCGGCGATGGAACCTATGTGCTCACATTATTGTTGGGTGCGGCTTATTTGTTGCTCGGTCGTGGCCATAGTCACTCTCTATACCTATGTGTGTTTTTTTGGGCGGCACAAGCGCACCTATGTACGAAGTTCAACAATGAAGTCTTTACTTGTGTGCACAAAGTTCGAGGAGACAACATTGTGAATGGTTGAACCACTTTTCTTAGCCTTAACCCCTAGTAACATGGGTTTAGCCCCTAGTCATGACCAAATCGAAGTAGGCTTAACTCATGAAAGGTAATTTTATTCAAGGCAATCAAGCAATTGTTTTTTTATAAGTCACATGAGCAAGTATTAAAAATGGAAGTAAAAGGACCCTGTAAGAGCCATAGCTTTCTACTAGTGACTTCGTTTGAGGTGGCTCTTTTTTTTTAAATGTGTGCTTTTTCAAGATCTTCGCATTGGTGCTACTTTAACCTTCTTGTTCAGCCTCTATGAAAAGCTTTAAGCCTTAGAAAATTGTATTTGCACTAGATTATAAAGTGTCATATCTTGGGGTAATGTAATATGGGACTACGAAAAATTCCATTTGGGGGTTTCATCATGGGTTTTGGTATTAACTTTCATCGTTTTGTTGTCTGGCTAAATTCAAAGAACTATTTGTCCTGGAAACAAGGGATACAGGATCACTGCATATTGCATGATCTAATGCCCTATCTTCTTGGACTCGTTCCTGAGCCTAATGACTATAAGCAAAAGATGAAGTGGTTGAACAAAAATGGCATGGTCTACGAACTAATATGTCTCACTATTCCTGAGGATATTCAACATCATCTTGCATACACTGAGTGCCCTTTCACTACTTGGACATTCATCCAGAAGTTGTATAAATATTAAAGACCATGATTCTCCATTTGAAAGTGATGCTTCCTCAGAAAACCATTCATATGTGGATAATACCAAGACTGCTACCAATCCAACTTCTAACACCCCATTTATTGTTGAGAAAAATTTGTTGCTACCTCAGAGTCGAGAGTCACTTCTTCGAGAGCTTCCAATGGTTCTCTGCAGCAAGATCACCACATTCCTCTTAAACCTATTCCTACTTCAAAGGCCAGAGTCACTTCTTCAAAAGTTTTAAAAGTTTCCAGTGGTTTTTGCAATAAGATCATGACATTCCTCTTATTGCTACTTCAGAGTCAAGAGTCACTTCTTCAAGAGCTACCAGGGATTCTTTGTAGCAGAATAATGTCATTCACCTTGTACCTATTGCTACTTTAAGAGTGAGAGCTTCCAGTGATTCTTTACAGCAGGATCATATATGTCTTTTGGATTTATCTCATTGGAACACATACCTACCAGACATTGCTTGTTTGTTTGTGGGGTCCCACATTTCAGGACACCATTGAGGACATTTTTGCCTCTTTCAAGACTTTCCTCCATCCCCTGTTGTTTCATAAGAGTTCACAGTTGTTTCCTTGAGGACTTCCAATAATTCTCTATAGGAAGACATTCCTCCATCAGAGTTTAGACTTGCTTCCTTGAGGGCTTCTCTCTATTGATTCTCTACAACAGGACATTCTTTCATCACTTGTTTAATCATAGTTCAGAGTTACTTCCTTGAGGTCTGCCAGTGATTCTCTACAGCTGGACATTTCTCCATCGCCTATTGTTTCATCACAATTCAGATTTTTCTTCCTTGAGAGCTTCCAGTGATTCTCTATAGCAAGGTTCTTCGTGTATACAGGATTCACTTCTTTGGCAGGTCATACATTTCATATCTATTTATGGACTCTCACCTTTCAAATCTTGATGAGACTATTAGAGATATTTGTTCCCTCCTTGAAGTCAACTCTAAAAGAGTTGAATCTTCTACCTCTTTGGATGTATTTTCTTTGCCACTACATGCTTACATAGTGACACCACCTGCACTTCCTAAATCCTATGATTCACCTATGTCATCATTCATGATGACACCTTATGCAGGAGTACTTGGTTCTTGGTTCAGTTCTCATATCCATGTTGGGAACTCTTCAATCTGAACCTACAGTGCTTCCTCTTCATCTTCACTCACATTTACTACAACTCCTCTACATTGTGCAGCTTCCATAGCATCCAATCTAGCTTGGATTCCTATCAACATCTTTTTAAGTCTACAACTCTTGGTGCTCTACCACCTCATCCAATGGGTACTCCTTTGAATGTCATTTCTATTCCTTAAAACTATCGACAATGCAGGACTCTTTCACATGTTCAACAAACTCACTAAAGCCTCACACACTCAAACAAGTAAAACACCACCTACTATGATACAAATGATGCAAGTCATGTACGGGGTTGGGGCAAACTAATGGAAGCCTTCCCTAGCCTAGACTTAACTCGCTTTAATGGACACACACTAAACACAACACACTCACACTTGGAACAAAAACCCAATCTTACAATATTTATGATTGTATTACATAGGTTACACACAAAACATGCTTTATTGAATTACAACATGAAGATGAGTACAACAACCTAGTCAGTCCCCCAAAGGGCTTGATTCTACTCTTATGTTTTCGATATACACCAAACTCTCCATAGAAAGCTTCCTACTCTCCCCCTTTCCAAGGCACCTATGTCCCGGTGACCATGGATATCTTTTCTGCAAATCTGTAGACCGTATACTGTAACCTGCTAAACAAGCTCTAAATTTACTGTCATATAGATCTAACTTCTATCGTCCTTGGTCTCTCTTAATGGCTTCCACAATTGCGTGATTCGTTGCTCTGGTTTTTCGTGAATCGAGGGCACGTTTTTCTGGTGCAATACCCTGGGTGTTTTGTGGGTACTGAATCGTGGGTGTTCCTCTGTTACACGTTTTTCTTATTCTCCGTGAATCGTGGGCAGGGTTTTCTGGTCTCTGGTTTTTTTTGTGAATCAAAAGCAAATTTTTCTGGTGTTTCGAGGGCACATTTTCCTGGTCTTTCGTGATTCGTAGATTGTCCATCTGTACACAAGGCCACGTTTCTTCGTGGCTACAGTCTGTAGCTCGAGGTAGTGGGTCGTGTTTGTGGCTGAGTAATGCAAAGTTGGGACTGTAACCTTGGGCAGTGAGACAAAAATTACTGCTAGTTTTGATCAAATTATGTTATCTGATTCTCCACTAATCCTCTCTCCTCTTCAGGTTATTTTTCCCACAGTGTCGGCAAACATGGCCCCGAATCTCCTACCGGCAGGGGCACGATTGGGAACCCCCTGGGCAATACTCCCAACTGCACAGCTGACATCTTAATGGAACTTCTCAACCGTATCCAAAAAGTTGAAACTACAAATCAACAACTTTAGAGTGAGATATGTGCACTTATTAACAGGGTTACAAATGTTGAATCGAGAATGCTATCTTGAAAGAGAAACTAGCCAACAACACCGATAATACCAACCCTCCTAATGATACCTTACACGCTGAAATTGTTGACCTTCGGTCCCAACAGGAGGAGATCAGAAATAACCAGGCTTCCTTAAAACTGGAAACAGAATCATGGACCAAGGTTGTTTGCGGGAAAACCAATGTCCCTCCACCTTTAGCTGCAGTTGAGGCCGTTGTGCAGGCCAAATTAATTGAGGAACGCACTAGGCGTGACAGGGAGTTAAACCTCAAAGTGAGGGGTCTCCCACCCACCATTCCTACACAGGACCCACTGGTGGTTGGTAACTCCTTTCTCACGAATACTTTGGAGATCTCTGACATTACACTAGAGAAAGCCTGGGTCGGCTATGATTCCACCCTTTTCATCCGTTTCAGGACTGCATCTGACAGGTTGACAGCCCTCAGGGCTAAGAGGTGTCTTCTCTCTCACCAGACAAGGTCTTCCTTGATGAGGATCTCACCAGGACACAGGTTGGAGAGCTCAAACGCTCTAGGGAGCAGGTCATGGCAGCAAGGAAGGCAAGTAAATGGGCGGTCATCAGGAACCTTCGGGCTGTTATTAGGGATTCGCCTCCCCGGTTGGGAGCCCCGACAGGTGTTTCCACCGATGTGTCGAGTCAAGCGGGGAGAGGGTCGGGGTCGACTATCAGATGTTGGAATGGTAATGGCTCACTTTGGTCTTCCCCAGTCTTATGATAGATGCCCTTGGGGCTGCTGATATGCTTTTCATCACAGAGACACATAAGAGCCCAGTTCAACCTCTCCCGGGTATTGCGGGCTTCCTTTGGTTTTCTCGCTATGCAGACAGAAGCGGGATTCGGGGTGTCGGGAGTTTGGTGGGGTCACCTGTCTTTATAGGGACTCCCTCCAGGATAGGATCTCGGTGGTTGGCACCGATGTGTCTGCCAGGTACATGTGGATTCGTATTAGAGCGGTCGCTCGAGGTTCTAGGGATTTGTATATTGTTGTCTGTTACTTTCCTCCTGCCTCCTCTCCGTACGCCATTCACAATGGCCCCGATGGTGACCCCTTCTTTGACTTATACGACAGTATTAGTCAGTACTCTGTCGCAGGGAAGGTTATTATCTTGGGCGATTTTAATGCCCGCACCAGACACTTACAGGTCCCTCTTCATGACCGTTCTAAGGATACATTCTGCACACAGAGTATTGACTCAGAAGCAGTGGGTTTGCATAGGATTTCCGATGATACAAACGGTCCTTTCACAGCCTATGGACGGTTCCTTCTCCAGCTCGGGGAATCACAGGGGATGGTGATCCTTAACGGGATTGAACGCTTTCGGATTCACGCTTCTTCACCTGCCACCCCCATGGTGGTGGCACCAGTGTTGTAGATTATATCCTTGCCAACCCGGATGTCTCTCTTCTTTTCCGTTCCTTCTCCGTTTCCCCCATTCCCCTTGCCGACCACGCTGTCCTATCCTTCTGTCTCGACACCAACCCTCCTCCCACCACCACCCCTCCTCTTCGCTACCCCCCTCGTACTTCCTTTCAGTTTGATAAAGGGAGTTACGACACTTTCTCAGCTCACATCCATGACCTTCTCCCCTCTGAGAATCACTTCTCCAACCTTGTGAGTGTGGAAGCTAAGTACACATGCCTATCCTCTGCTCTGTGGAAGGCCGCTCTACTATCCTTTCCCAGCTCCACCACTCATCCCTCAGCCTTTTGGACTCCAAAATCTTGTCCTATGAACCAATGGTATGATTTAGAGTGCAAATCCCTTCACCGTCACCTCCGTCATGCCTTTACCCATGCTCTTCCCTCCTTCCCCACTCTTAGGACTGCCTACCGGTGCCTTCTTCGCCGTAAGAAGCGATCCTTCATTTCCCACCGCAGCATACCCTTTCTACCTCCCTCCGGTCTAATCCCCGGTCTTTCTGGCGTACTGTCTTTCCCCACCACCCCCTCCTCCATGGTGATCGATCCTACCTCCATATTCTCCCACACCTCTACCCTTTATGATATCCCTGGGGCAGCAGTCTATCCAGATTGGAAATCCTCCTCCCGGTAATCTTTTCACATACAGGAATATCAAAGAGGCAATCAGGTCCTTGAACAGTGGCAAGGCGGCTGATGAAGAGGGCTTCCAGGTTGAATTCTTCAAGCAGGGTTCGAGGCAATTGGTGTTTATTTGATTGATCTCTTCAACCAGGTGGTCCGCCGAGGTTTCCCACCTACTTGGTCTCATCATGTCATTCACCCGATCTACAAAGCGGGAACGACTTCGATCCAAATAACTACAAGACTATTATGGTGGGCCACTCTTTCTCCAAACTCTATGCCAAGGTCCTCCACAGGTTGTTGTCTGATGATTTGGAGCAGAGACAACTCAGAGCTAGGGGTCAGGCTGGTTTTCGACCTGGGTATCACACTATTGACCACATCTTCACCCTTCGGGCTATTATTGAGGAGGCCCGCCACCGATCTTCGAAAGTCTATTGCTACTTTGTGGACTTTCGGAAAGCCTTTGACTCAGTACCTCGCATGGCTCTCTTTTAGAGGCTTAGGGACATCGGTATTTCTGAGATTCTTATTGTTGCCATCATGCGTCTCTATGAGTTTGTCCTTGGTCGCCTCCGAACTGTTCTCGGGATGTCGGACTTCATCAGGAGTACCATTGGGGTTAAATAGGGTTGCCCCTGTCCCCTACTCTCTTGATATCTACATTGATGAATTAGAATCTTTTCTTCGGGATCATATTCAGGAAGGGGATGGGTGCCTTCTTCACCATGTTTTGATTTCTATTCTCCTGTTCGTTGATGATATTGTTTTACTTGCCTCTTCTCCTGAGGGGCTTCAGAGACAACTTGATGCACTTGCTCTATTTTGTGATCTCCGGCATTTGACTGTCAATCTTGGTAAGACCAAGGTCATGGTCTTCAACGGGTTGAAGACTTCTCACCTCCATTTCTTTTTCAGGGGACAAGAGGTTGAAATCACCAATACATATACTTATTTGGGTGTCCAGTTCTTAGGACCTAGATTTAGTATGAGGCATGCCCTTCAGCCGCGTGTGAACAAAGGTTATGGGTCTCTTGCCATTCTTGAGCGACAATGTTTCCGACACCACTTTCAAGACATTTCCTCTAAGATGTCTCTCATGGTCTCTCTCATCCGACCCACTGTTCTCTATGGGTCTGTTGTTTGGGGCCCTCCCTTTTAGCTACGGATTGGGCATCAGCTGAGAGAGTGCAGACTCTCCTCCTTCGCCGCTTCATCAGATGCAAGCAGATGGTTCCTCAGTTGATTATTTTAGCCGAATTCGGCGCTGACCTTTCCGTCTAGAGACCGTTTTTGACATTTCAGCCTTCATCCACCGCGTCAGGAGGTTTGGGGATTTCTCGATGAGCGGAATAGGTACCCGTATCTCGCTTATTGTTCCTCTATGAGTATTGCTCAGGATATGGGCCGTTGTTGGTTCTCCGATACTTCGGCTTTGTTGGATTCTTGTTGGTATTCAGATTGATCATCTTCCCCCTTTCATTATTCCCTGAATGCTCTCAGTCACCTTCTACCCACCAAGCAGGTGTTGAATAGGTCCATCAGAGAGGATATTTACAGGTGCTTTATTCAGACTACTTGGGTGAACCCCCATGGCGGCTTGCGTCCTAAGATGGCCTTTTATGCAGAGCATTTTCTTGAGATCAGTGACGGACTCATCACCCTCCCCCAGTACACCTTTTGCCATTGGATGCATGCCCTCCGCATACCCCTGGGTTAGTTTCGGGTGGGCTCCCACAGATTGCGTTGTGAGACGGATCATCATATTGACCACGATGACAGACTTTGCAAGCTCTGTAGCCTCCAGGAGGTTGAGACTGAGGACCATTTCATCTTTCCGCTGCCCCATATTGCTACGCCCTTAACCTATTGCTTGTATTAGGATATGAGTAGCCGACTTGTGGCTTACCATATCATTTTATTATATCATTTATACTTTCTCATGCTTAATAGGTCGGCCTTGGTGATGGCCATAGCATATGAATAGTATATATAGGGGATTATAGGTAGTATTTCATTATCATTTGAGCATTTGAGTCTTATTATATGGTTTGGAGGTTGCCCCTCGAAGTGGCGAAACTATTCTAATTGCATATTGAGATCATTATTCTGAAATATTGTGTTATTTGGTGTTCTATTGTTGCTCTTAATCTGAATTATACAAGTAATTTCATTACAAGTGGTATAAGAGCTGCGATCTGGGCTGAAATTAGGGCAAAAACCCTAATTTTTTGTTTCCGCCAAATATTGTGAACCTGAGCGAATGGTGGGAGATATTTTTACCGAGTTGCAAGCATTTCAACCAAAATTGTATCGAAACCCTAAACCCTAAAGTTTGACATCATGGCGAGGCCTTCCACAAGAGCGAAAAAGAATCTGATTATCTGGGTAAAACCCCGGATAAAGATGGGGTAGTGATGAAGAGATGGAGTCGAAGGGGTAAATACAGATTCCTCAACACTAGGGTTTACCTCAGTTGATCATAAGGTGAGCCAACTTGAGTATGAGTTGCGAAATGTACAATTTGAGATGGCCTCTAAAGGAGACATAGCCCAAATCAATCATCGGTTGGATGATATCATGCAACATGTAAAGGGTAACCAATATGGCCCAAATCCAGCCCATATCAACCAAGGAGGACCTTCAATTCAAAATCATGGACAAACTAACCATATTGGATCACTTTTCTAGTCCCATCAAAATCAAACTTATTCGCAACCACAAAACATGATGCCGAAAGTGGATATGTGCAAATTTGATGGTAAGGATCCCCTGAATTGGATAAATCAAATGGAGAACTTCTTTGAGTTACATCAAACACCATCAGGACAAAAGGTGACATTGGCATCCCTATATCTTGAACCCGACCAATTTGTTTGGTATCGTTGGTTATGTGCTCAGAGGCAGAAGAATGGTCTAGGTGTCACTTGGACTAGTTTTTACCGAGGAGTTGCAATTGCACTATAGTTCCAGTGTTTTAGAGAACTACTTTAGTCAATTAGCAAAGTTACGGCAAACAGGATCAGTCAAAGATTATGTGCATCAATTCCAAAACCTATCCTTAAGGGTGGAGAATATTCCATAAGAGAATTTGAATGACCTGTTTCTTGGGGGTCTTAAGGACCACATCGAGCATGAGGTATGTATGTTTAATCCAATCAAGCTTTTTGATTCTATTATCATGGCACATCGTGCAGAGGAAAAAGTTCTTTGTAGTAGGAGGCCACCTTTCATTAACACCAGAGACCGTAGTATCTCTTCCCCTTCATTTGCTAGGCCAATTAGACTGACTCCTCAACAAATGGAAGAAAAGAGAGCAAAAGGATTATGTTTTAACTGTGATAGCAAATATGGACCGGGACATAAATGTGCTGAGAAGAAGTTGTTCTATATTGACGGAGGTAATGAGGATGATGAGGAAGCTGAAATTATAGGAGAGGCTGAGGAACCAGTAGAAGATGAAGTAGAGGATCACCAACCTACAATTTCTTGCCATGCATTGTCAGGTATTAGTACTCCTCAAACACTCAAGGTTATTGGCTATCTCAAAAATGTAGGTGACGGTGTTGATTGACTCGGGGAGTACTCATAACTTCATAAACAGTAAGTCAGCTGCCCGCCTCTATTGTTTTATTTACCCAACTCCATAAATGCAAGTTATGATTGCGGATGGTGGGACAAATCAAGTGCACAGTGAAAGTGTCATAAGATCAAGCTTTCTATGGGAGACTACATGTTAGACTCACCTATGTTTGCTATTTCTATGGGAGGGGCAGATATTGTTTTGGGGGTCCAATGGCTCACAACCTTAGGTACTATAGAGACGAATTTCCAAGAATTGTTCATGCGATTTCATTCAGATGGAAGGACAATACAATTGAATGGGATGGTAGCTAAGTCTCCACAGATTATTAGCTCTCATCGATACAAAAGGTTCTTTAAAAGGAGTGGATGGCTTTATAAAGAAAGCTATTTTCCATAGAAGTACAAAATACGAGTCTTCAATGCCACCCTATCTTGAGTAAGATTGTGGATGTTCACTCATCTTTTTTTGATGTAATTCCAAAGGGACTACCACCGTTAGGGATCATGATCATGTCATTCAGCTTGATTCAGGAGCCAAACACCTAACATCGACCATACGATACCCATATTCCCTTAAAAGTGAGATCGAGAAAATGGTGGAGGAAATGTTGAAGGCAAGTATCATCAGGCATAGCCAAAGTGCATATTCTTCACCAGTGGTCATGGTACGTAAGAAGGATGAAACATGGAGGATGTGTCCAGATTACCAAGAACTCAACAAGTACACCATCAAAGATAAGTTTCCTATTCCAATAATTGATGATTTACTTGATGAATTGCATGGTGCTGTTTATTTCACAAAATTAGATCTTCGTTCGGGTACCATCAAATTAGGATAAAAGAGGAAGATGTTCATAAAACAGCTTTCAGGACTCATGAGGGCCATTATGAGTTTTTGGTAATGCCTTTTGGTCTTACAAATGCGCCCTCAACCTTTCAAAGCTTGATGAACACTATTTTTAGGCCGTTTTTAAGGAAATTTGTATTAGTTTTCTTTGATGACATATTGATTTACAAAGAAGACATGGGAAGAATACTTACAAGATGTAAATAACGTGTTGGAAGTTTTGGAGAAACATACTGTATGCAAAGCCATCCAAATGTTCTTTTGGTGTACAAGAGGTAGAGTACTTGGGTCATATTGTATCCCATGAAGGCGTCAAAGTTGATCCTCGAAGTTCGGTTATGGTGGAATGGCCAAGGCCCAAAAATCTCAAAATCTTCGTGGGTTCCTAGGATTAATAGGTACTACGGAAGATTTGTGCGGGGATATGGTAGAATAAAGAACCCCACTCACCGCATTGCTAAAAAGGATGCCTTCCATCGACAGACGTAGCCACTAAATCCTTTGAGCAACCAAGGAAGCCATGTGCAAAGACCCCAATTTTGGCTACTCCCAACTTCTCAAAAACCTTCATTGTTGAATGTGACGCTTCGAGGATCGTGGATTGGGAGCAATTCTAATGCGGGAAGGAAGACCAATTGCATTTGAGAGTTGCAAATTCAAAGGAAAAGATCTGCTCAAACCCGTCATGAGAAAGAAATGATGGCTATTCTTCATGCGGTCAAACAATGGAGGCCCTATCTCATGGGTAGACACTTCAAGGTAAAAATTGATCATGATAGTCTCAAATACTTTTTGGAGCAAAGGTTATCATCTGAGGAACAACAAAAGTGGGTAACAAAAATGTTGGGTTATGATTTTGAAATCATATACAAAAAGGGTAAAGAAAATGTAGTAATGATGCGTTGTCAGGAAGGGATACATCCGCAAATGCTTTACTATGTGAAATGTCCATGTTGACGGTCGATTGGGTGGATGAAGAAGATTGGAATGGAATCAAGATAAGGATACACAATCTCTAATACTGAGTAATATCAAGCAAGGATCTATGACATCTAACAAATTTGAGTGGAAAGGTAATGCCCTATGGTACAAGGATAGGTTATACTTGAGTAAAGATTCGAGTGAAGCATAAGATTCTTCGCAGAGCTACATGCCTCACCCGTTGGAAGACACTGGGTTTTGAAGACATCATTGAATAAAAAGAGAATTCTTTTGGGAAGGACTCGGGGATGTACAAAAGTTTGTATCGAGTGTTTAGTGTGCCAACAAAACAAAGGGGAAACAATTAAGACACTGGGCTGCTCGCAACCCTTACCAATTCCTAGCCAGAGATGGGAGGAGGTCTCCGTGGATTTCATCACCGGATTGCCTTGTTCAGAGGGTAAGAATGTTATTTTCGTGATTGTGGATAGGCTCACAAAATATGCCCATTTTTGTGCCCTATCACATCCATTGCGCAGCGCAAGATCGCAACTATTTTTTTGGAGATAGTTCAAAGGCTACATGGAACCCCAAAGATAATTGTAAGTGATCGTGATCCTATTTTCACAAGTAATTTTTGGACATAATTATTTTCATGTTTGGGTACTCAACTAGCTCACAGTTCATCTTATCATCCTCAAGTCGATGGGCAAAATGAAGTGGTCAACAAATGCTTAGATGGGTATTTACGTTGTTTTGTATCGATAAGGGAAAGGTGGATTAAATGGCTACCACCGCGTAATAGTGGTATAACACATCTTTTCATACCTCTTCTCAAATGACCCCATTTTTAGCATTATATGGTTACCATCCACCTTCTATCACTTCCTCCTCGAGGGTGCAACTAAGGTCGAGAGATGTTGAGGAACACATTCAACATCAACAACAGTGTTTTGGCTAGTTTGAAGGAGAATTTAGTATTAGCACAAAACAGATGAAACAACAAGCAAATCAACACCGTAGTGAAAGACATTTTGAAATTGGTGACTGGGTTTTGTACGTCTCGGCACTTACAAACAGATGTCCCTAAAAAGCAATGTAAAAGGAAAACAAACTTGCTCCTAAATATTATGGCCCTTATCGGTGTTCTACAAAAATTGGTAGTGTTGTTTATAAACTAGAGTTGCCTCCATCTTCACACATACACCCGAGTCTTCCATGTTTCATGCCCGAAGAAGGTTATTGGACGAAATTTGAAGCCCAGACAGAGTTACTTAACTTGACGAGGAAGGACGAATCATTTTGGAGCCAAAGAAGATTCTCGTAAACACGCATTTAAGAGGTGAGAACTAGAGACATTAAGGAATATCGATCAAGTGGAAGAATCTCGAGCATAGAAGACGCCACTGGGAGGATGAAGGTTTTCTGCAAAGCAACATCCAGAATTATTCAACGTTGAGGACAACATTGGTTTGAAGGGGAAGGGCATGCTACGCCCTTAACCTATTACTTGTATTAGGATATGAGTAGCCGACTTGTGGCTTACCATATCATTTTATTATATCATTTATACTTTCTCATGCTTAATAGGTCGGCCTTGGTGATGGCCATAGCATATGAATAGTATAAATAGGGGATTATAGGTAGTATTTCATTATTATTTGAGCATTTGAGTCTTATTATATGGTTAGGAGGTTCCCCTCGAAGTGGCGAAGCTATTCTAATTGCATATTGAGATCATTATTCTAAAATATTGTGTTATTTGGTGTTCTATGTTGCTCTTAATCAATTATACAAGTAATTTCATTACACATACTATGAGATCGGGGACGATTTCATTGCCTCTTCGAGGGGTTCGAGACCCTCCCAATTTTCTTCGAGATATATTGACCAAAGAGTGCCTTGCCCTCTATATCCATGAGTCTCGGAGCTCGGGACCAAATTCTTCACCCACCTCCAAGAGTCATTTCCACAAGACAGATTACATCTTTCTTTCCGGTTCTACCAACAGTGGGTGATACCAAACGGCAGAGCCACTCTGATCCTGTTACAGGGCATAGATCAGTTCATTCCCGGCTAGACCTTCACAGCTCCCCCAGTGGCCACCAACCGGCTCGGCAGCATACACGTCTCAGAGGGCAATCCAGATCTACTCGCCTCCCTGGCCGTCGTTCTAGTCTTAGATCTCTACGGGGAGGGGGCCCTCGCCCCCCTCTTCGAGGAGCCATTCCATCAGTAGCTACTTCTTGTCAGCTTTGAATGTTAGGAGGGATGTGACTACCATTTTTGAGTAGACAGCTCCTTATCAGTCCCCTCCTTCATTCTCTTCTCCGCTTTCCTTCCCCATCTGTTTCATTGCCCCCGTCTGTGGGGGGTTTTTTTTTTTGGGGTTTTTACTTGTTCTTCTCTTATTCTTTCTTCTGTTCTCGGGAACTCGTTTGAGTCTTCCCCGCTTGCACTTTGTATATTGTTTGGACTGCAGTCCCATTGATCTACTTCTGTGGTCATTCGTTGGACATTAATATATTTATCTTATCTTATCTTATCTCCCTTGCTCTCCCGTCCAACTGAAGCTACCTCCAATTGATGAATTTGGATCTTTCTGACCAACTCTAAATCTGCAATGCCTCTTAGAACTCCCAACCATCTTGAAAACTCTTAGCAACTCACAATTTGTCACTCTGGCCAGTTACTCTACTTTGGCTTTCCACGATGGCAAAATCGCCATTTTGTGGACAAGCAAATTGAAACTGCCGCTTACATACACCGGTGGTTTCATCATCTATCAAAAAAGTGTCAGTTTAATCCTTGATAGATGAATGAAACCTTTGCACCTGATGTTCCTAGAATGTTGGAGCTGTGTTGATGATTCTTGGTATCTTCTGATCATCTTTGACATGTGCAACAATGTGGACAAGCCAGAAAGTTGCAAACAAACACACACAAATGCCGACTCATGTTTTTGGTTGATGCATTACTTGTGGACCCAGCTACTCCTACATCACAAATTAAATACTTGCAATCTTTCGTCTTTTGGCAGCTTCTTTTCTCATATTTTTCTATCTGATTAATATTCAAGAAGGCTCTGAAGATATTTGCCTTTGTTCATTATGAACTTTGCCTCATCCACCAACAGAAATATAAGTATTCAGCAGGGGCTACTAATACTAGGAAGTGGGTTGTAAAGACTACAACAAGTGCAGTGTCTTTTGCAGGTTCTAAGATGGCAGCTAGCTACGGCACACGTGACATTTCTGGCTGTCAATTGTCAAATATGCTGGGCTGGATGATATGATCCTTTATATTGTATGGCCTGGACAGATAGTCCCTAATCTGCTTGAATCTTTGACCATTTATTTAATTCTTTTAGAGCTCTAATTTATCATGATAAATTTGGATGCACATTAATGTTGTCTTCTATTTCAAATAGTCCTATATTTGAATGGTCATCACATTATATCTATAGATATTTTTGTCTATCATTTATATTTTTATTATTTTTCTGATTTTTAAATATTTGAAAACTATGCGCATGATTGTATCATTTCTCCAGTACCTAAAATTGAAAGTGGTGATTCTAGAACTAGGACCTGTTCAAGTGACATTAATCTTACATGGGTAACACTGTTAAGACATTTAAAGTAATATTGAGTCAAAATGGATAAATTTAGCTACTTTTACCTCCAAAAGAAGCCGCAACAGCTACAGATCCGGCAACTGAACCTGCTGCAGTTGCAGCTGCAGCAAACCCACTAGCACCAATAACAGGTACAATTGTACCCAAAGTGGGTGCCAAAGCACTCAACCCTGCAGCAATAGCTGGAGCTGCCAGACCTGCCAATTATGGTAAACACATTAACATTGTCCCTCGTTACATTGAAGCCTGATCCTGAGGAAATCTATATCAACAAGCTCCGTGAATGAAATCAGATTAATGCAAAAAGCAAAGGAAAAACAATATAAATTTATATGTTGTGACCTCCAGTAATAGCCAATAAGGCCCCTCCAGTCAGAGCTGCAGCCCCAATTATGCCACCACGCTTCCACTTTGACCATTTACCCTTTTTTTCATTTTCCTCCTGTTCTTGGGATTCTCTCTCCTTCAATGCAGCCATTGCCGAGCATGCAACCATAAGTTCCATCGCCGCCTGCAAAGTCTCAATGTGCAAACATTATTTGAAATGTATAATTAAAAGATACACCTTTTTCTATAAATTTATCAGTCTACATGTGATAACATATCCTCAAAAAACTACGAACAGTTCTGTGAAAGCCAACGTTAAGTTAGTATCAGATAAGAATCTTCCGTGAACACTATCGACCCTGCAGTATATGATACCTTTCCTGGTAAGTTTCTTAACATTACCTTACATAAATAGAAACAGAAATAAAAGCTCATTGAATTGACAAATTATTTTGTGTAGCTTATTGTCATGTTAAATATCCATTAATTAAATAGGTGTACTACATGTAGAAAAATACCAAAGCATCCCTCAGATCAACTATAGGAAATGTGGGTCAGAACGACAAAAATGACAACTAATCTATATTATTTTACAAGTTTAGATATCTTAAATAGACATATCTAAAAAACACAGAGATATCAATTAGCAATCTCAAGACATCTATCTATGATTTTTCACATACCATACCAATTAACAGCTCCATCACACTACAGGTAGAAAAATACCAAAGCATCCCTCAGACCAAGCATAGGAAATGTGGGTCAGAACGACAAAAATAACAACTAATCTATATTATTTTACAAGTTTAGATATCTTAAATAGACATATCTAAAAACACAGAGATATCAATTAGCAATCTCAAGACATCTATCTATGACTCTTCACATACCATACCAATTAACAGCTCCATCACCTTCTCCACGAAATTTCTGCTGACTGGTGATAGATGACCTCAATCTAGTTGTACCACTGCATCGAAGTCCAAAACATTTTTGGAAGGGAGACAGGGCTCCAAACTCCACTGTATGCCCACAATATCACAATTTTTATTGCCTTCTCCAAAAAAAAAAAAACTGCAGTATGACAGTCAAAGGGATGTCAAAGTTAAACTCAATACAGCCTTGTGACAGTCAAATTAACGTCAATTTAAGATTGGCAATTTTTCAACACCTCACTCAACAACAACATTACACTCACTCCTCCCACCTCCCTTGTCTATCAATGTAGGTTACGACTCTCAACGCAATTAATTAGAAAATGAAGAGTAAAGAGCATCAGAGAGGACTGAAGGCCCATCAACCTCTTCGTGAGAATGAAGGCTCCCATACACCATACAGGGAAATAACCTCTCCAACTAACCTAGGACCTAACCATGACCATAATACCATGATTAATACCAATAATTATGTGATACAGATCCTAAGATATCCTAAAGCATTAACCTAGGTCTTCACCTTTTTGGATCATACGTAATAGGGCCACCAGCCAACATCAAGTATCATCCACACAAAATCATTTTGGATCATATGTAATAGTGCCAAATTCAAGGATCGCCCATTGACGTTTTGGGTCCATTTGGTAGTTTATGCACATATTATTGTTGTAAACCAAGCACTATTGGAGTGTGTGTCATTCCTTGTAAGCTCTCTCAATCCCGTGGAGTTACCCGTGATAGGCCTCTCAAGGATTAGCATGAAGCCGTGTTACAAATGGCCATAATAAAGCCCCGGGTTGTGATGGACTGCAACGTGAATTTTACAAAATGTTGTCGCACTGTTGGAGATGACTGTTCTAATTACACCGCAAAAGCAGTCAATTCCAAATCCTTTGTCCAATTTATTGAAAAAGGGCATATCAAATTCATACCTAAAATGGGAGATCCTAAGTCGATACACAATTGGTGGCCGATCACCCGCTCGATGTTTCAGTACAAAATTATAGCCAAAACCTTAACACCGCACATTAGCCATCCCTTGCCTATAATTGTGAAATATCCCTTGTGGGATACCACTCAAAAATGCACAAAATATATATAAATTGCAGCAAAATAAAATTTTTGATTTTTGCAGGAAATAACCAGCTAGGGCAGCGAACTGGTTTTAATTGATATCTCACAAAATACTTGCTCAAAATACATGAAATTTTAAAGAGAGCTTGCAACAATGATAATAAACACTAGAAAATTATTTTTGGAATTTTTTGAATAATATATAACTGCCAGAAAATTTCAGAAAGCCCTAGACAGCTGGAAATCTTCAAAAATTCATATCTTTTCAAATACAAGTGATAAATTCTGAAAATCTGGAAATAACATCTACTAAACATATAGAAATGATCCCATCCTCCAGATCTGAAAATGGACACCTGGAAGCCCTAAAAATACTGCTGCAAATCTGGAACTAAGTAGATAAAACCCTAGAAAATAGATAAAAATCTGAAATTTCTGGAAATAACATCTACCAATGATATAGAAGAGAGCCCAACCTCCAAATCTGGAAATAACAGCCTGAACCCCTTCCAAAATTGCTACAAAAACCCTAGCGGTGATGTCACCCTAAGGGAGTGGCTAATAACCCTCGAAAATGTCTCCAAAATTGGTGCCAAACCTTACTCTGAATGCTGCAATAAATCTAATCTGGAAACCTTCAATTTTTCTCCACAAAAAGCCTCTGAAACCCTCCAAAACCCTTCTCTGGAATCTCTAAAAAATATTTTTGAATAACAACTCGAATCAGCTCCAAAATGACAAACTAGGGTGGATCTTTCACCACCGAAGAGTGCCCTACTAGCTAGGAATGGATCTCTCACCACCGAAGCTAGGGTTCCTGTGGGATCTTACTCCACAAGCAAGAAGATTGCAAACAACAGTTGCTCAATAAGAAAATATGTGAGTGTGCAAGAATGCTCTATCACTCCCCCAAACCTCATTTTATAACTTTTCATTACCTTTTTCCAAGTTGGGAGCTCCATGTGGGACTAAAAGTGACTTAAGTGACCCCAACGAAGAAATAGAATAATTAAGTACCATAAGTCACCCCAACAAAGAAAACAGAATAATAAAGTACCATAAGTCACCCCAATGAAAAAATAGAATAATAAAATACTATGAGCCCCCTCAACGACAAAATATAACAATTATTACCACGACGTCGCCCAACTTAATATCAACGACAAAATATAACAAAAACAATGTGGTAATAAGTCATCTATACCCAATAGCTTCAACGTCGTTAGCCTCTCGGATATGTCCAAGGCTAAGATGAATGAAAACCTTCTAGGCTATCCGCTCGGAATTGGGGACATTACACATGTTAGCCCGTAACTTATTGCCTTTATTAAAAGCCAATACATTCTTCGACAATATCATTGCAGTTTGGGAAGGCATAAAGAGGGCATGAAGATCTAATCAAGCGATGTTCATCAAGATTGACTTTGAGAAAGCGTATGACCGCATTCAATGGCCTTTCATTTTGGCCATGCTTAAAGCTCTAGGGTTTGGTCCCAACTTCATTGATCAATTTAGATGTTGTTTACAGATGTGTTGACTTAGATCTCACCAACGGTGTGAGATCGGAGAACCTTGGGTTGTTTAGCTCGATTAGACGAGGTTGTTTGTTACCTCTGACAACTATATGTGCTCATTACTGCAAAAGGCTTTTGCTATTTGTGCTCATTGCAGAGAAGGCTTTCGCTATCTTTTGATAAGCGTTGGAGTGCAGGGGACGCCAAAGGCATTTCCTTACCCTCGAGAAAATCCCTTACAACTAGTCAATGTGCATTTTGCTAATGTTTCATTTCTCACCCTTCTTGGAGATGAGAACAAAGATCATGAATGTTGGGAAATGTCTAGATACTTTTCGTCTCGCATTGGGCTTCAACATCCAATGGAGGAAGACTTAATGCTACTGCATAATCCTTTTTCTCACTCCTCCTTGGTTGAGAAAATATGAATGGAAATGAATTCAATGCTATGAAATCAACCGATTCCCGAGTATTTCCTTACCCTCTATAAAGCCCCCACAACTAGTCAATGGGCATTTTGCTAATGATTCCTTTCTCACCCTTCTTGAAGATGAGAACAACATCATGAATGCTATGGAATGTCTAGATATTTTCTGTCTCACATCAGGCTCAAGCATTCAATGGAGGAAGACTCAATGCTACAGACAATCCTTTTTCGCTCACCTCCTTGGTTGAGTAAAAATGAATGGAAATGAATTCAATGCGGTGAAATCAACCGATTCCTAAGTACACCCTTTGTTTTCCAAGCTACCCCCTCCCATCTGTGGTAGGTTGTTTTATTTGCAAAAAGGGTGTTTTTAAAGGGAAAAATCAGAACTTGTAAAAATACTTTTCTTAAGACTTCCCCATTTTTAAAATCATTTTTGATCCTTTTTCCCTTTCTTTTCAAAATTGTATCCATGTCTAGAAATGACAGAGAAGCCATTTAACCTTTGTAAAATATTTTGCATGAGAAAAGGGACCAAGGAATGGGGATGACAACCAAATGTATATGCAAACTGTGTGGGAATCATTGGAATGGCACTTACAAAAGGGTAACAGCTATTTTGAGAGGAAAAAGGGCAAGGGAGTGGATCCTTGCATTGATGATAAAGAGAAGATAACACAAAAAATGACATTGATGTGTCTGACTCTAAAATCCCATGGTCATAAGAGATCATGGAGGAGGCCCCCCCTTGGCATGTTCGATGTAAATGCTAAAGAGGATGTTGATCTTGCTATAACCAGGATTTCCTACACATGTGAAACTGCTTTGAATGGGGCCTGCTCCCAATATTATGTGTAGATGCTTTGTAAAGTTAATGACAAACCTATTATGTATAAACTGCCTTGGCATGAAAATCTTCAAATTAACAGGGATGGCAAGGAGAAAAGCTCATTCAGAGAAAACTATGGAACACTGAAAGGTGTAGTAATGTTATGGATGGTTAGATTGAGACATGTAACCATGCACTTTTAGACATAATTATATCTTATATAACGGTTCCTTATTTCAATTGATTTTTCAAGGGAAAGAGAGGAAAACCATTTGCCTAAAGGAATAGTTGACGCCATCTAGGAATTGAGATCATCTAATGCTGTTGAATTCCTACAAATGGGGGCCCGATTTGCAAAGGTGCAGGTATGATGATTCAAAAACACCAACAAACATTGGCAGCTTTGAATTGATTGCAAAGCTCGCTGAACATGAAAGAAATATTAAAATGTTTACATGCAATCGTCAATCAAAAGGAAATTACCGCAAATTTACAAAGGTAGAATTACTTTAGTTTTTCATTTATGCTTCGCTTCTTAATTCATTCTTCTTCAATATTTTATGAAGCAAAGGATCATTATGATTGCCAAAGTCAATGGCATGTAAGAATCTCGGGAGATAAACTTTCATCCAAGACTGAAGTTGAGGTGCACTAACCGATCCTTTATGACCATTTTTAAGCTGATATAAAATTTGTGGTGGATTTCATTGAGCCCATATGTGAGTGTGATAAACTTTACTGGTACAGATAGCCCATGTTTTGGGAAAATTGATGAAACACTGACGCTGAAAAATAATATCCATCACAAACAGGCAGGAAGATTTTGTTTGTCCCTTAATAGAAGCTAAAATACATGGCAGATGAAACAAGCTATATGTCCTTGTTCATATGGCTTCATATTCTTTGAATGCTAAATATTATGATACTTAAGGGATCCAAAAGAGGTTTTCACAACAATGAAGAATGAAAAGGATACATTTTCCATAAAGAACAGGTTTCCACAGACTTCAAATGCACAAGAGGGGTTTTGTAAAGAGGGGGCATTGTATACTAGGCATGTTCAGGATGACCCAATAAACTAGTAGCATCTTCATGGACAACATGCACCTGAGTTGCCAGCAATTGCTACATGGCTCCACTCAAAATATCCACTTCTGAGAGTAATTGGAGAACTTAAAGTTTTATTCACTAATTGAAACAGTTTGGGTCAAAAACGCCGGAGAATCATGTAATAGGCACAACACCCTTCAACTTTTGTCTGAGTAGAACGAGCTAAATAGCCTTAATTGGTAAACATCTAATTACACTGAGAGAAAACAGTACTTGAAAAGTATATTGATAGAGGACTTTGAGGATGAGGAACCTCAACTGGAATGATTGTTCTTTTTCTTAATTAAACTAGAAATAATTTTGTCATTTGAACATTTTTAATCATTTGAATTCCAAATTTCCTGGCATACTGGTATATAACCCTGCATAATCTATAGACAAAAATATTTAGTATATTCAAATTTAAAAATTCGTTTCCAAATCTCTATGATTGTTACATTTGTTGAAGTTTGAACTTTAATATTGAAACTTTTATTGGCTCACACTTGTTTGCTTTAAAAAAATACACCAACAAAAGAACACTATTGCAGAATTATAAGTACATTCCATGAATATAGCATAGAAGAATGTGAAAAAATCAACAGCTTTATTGCATAGGTAGTGTACAATACAATGCTTGATACAGGGAAGACCTGTCACATCAGACCCGCTACCCCAAGATTCAACTTCATTATTATAACACGAGAACAGATGGTTGTCAGTTAAAACTTAACCATTCATAACTAACGTCACAATAATACACTACCCAAAGCTAACAAGAGAATAATTAACAACATAATAAAGTTGCCTGTCAACAACAATGCATTTATTAATAAACGGTCTACATTTATCCTCCTTTAAAATGAGATGTAGGGGAGGGGAAAACGTCCCTGGTGGTACAGATGTTCCAACTGGGCGTGATCCAAGAGAGACTTCACTTCAGTAACTTCAGCTGCTGCAACTCAGCTCTAAGTATATAAACATCGTCAATGTGTTGTTTCAAATGACGCTTCACTACAATTTCACACTCCCATGAACATTTGACCATAAACACAGTGTCCAACAACTTGCCTTTCAATTGATCACTCCCTTTGTGCTCCAATTCAAGTTCAGTTAGATGATCCTTCACCTGTGTCAGCTCATCTCAGATGCAGCAATCTTCTGAAGCCGACTCTAAGTAAGCTGCAACTGCTGGCGAAGCTGCAACTGCTGGCGAAGCTGCACCTGAAATATGGCACACTGCTCCTCCATTTGATTCTGGAATTCTGTATTTTAAAGAGCAAATTATCCCTACCACTCTTGAGGCAGCGTTGCTCACATGAAATCAACTAAAGCATCAAATATTGGTAGTGGAAGTGTATTCAATAGTATGTAAAGACTCAAATGCATTATGAAGAAAATGAGCAACAGCGGGATAAGTCATGGTGGGCAGCCAATGTTGGGACATCTCTGGAAAATTATACTCGGGCCACCCTACGTTCACAAAAATGCAAACAAACTCCATGTGACATTCCTCTTCCACAAATTTCCAAATGTTGGTTGCCTCATTCAAAATCAATAGAACTTGCGATTTACAAATAATAACATTGAAGTCCTTGACCATGTGGGTGACGTCAAGTAAATCTTGTTCCATGGGCCCCTTCTACAAAAATCAGGAAAATGTCTCATATGGGTTGGCAGTGTCTGTTAAGGAAGAAGCGGAATGGACTCACTACCGTTAGCCACTTGGCTCAATTTGAGACGCACATCTGATAAAATCAAATCAAATTTGGCTAAAGCTGCACCTGAAATCTGGCACGCTAGTCCATTTGACTCCAGAATTCTGTATTTTAAGGAGTAAATTTTTCGTCCCACTCTCGAGGCAGCATTGCTCACATGAAGTCAACTAGAGCATCAAATATTGGTAGCGGAAACTGTGTTCAATAGTATGTAAAGACTCAAATGCATTATGAAGAAAAGGAGCAACAGCGGAATAAATCATGGTGGGCAGCCACTGTTGGAAAATCTCCGGAAAATTATACTCAGGCCACCATCCATTCACAAAAATACGAACAAACTCCAAGTGACACTCCTCTTCCACAACTTTCCAAATGCTGGCTGCCTCATTCAAAATCAACAAAACTTGTGATTTCCCAATAATAACATCTAAGTCCTTGATCATGTGGGTGATGTCAAGTAAATCTTGTTCCATGAGCCCCTTCTACAAAATTGGGACACTGTCTTATATGGGACGGCAGTGTCTGTCAAGGAAGAAGTAGCGGAATGGACTCGCTACCGATGGCCTGAGAATCACTTGGCTCAATTTGAGACTTGCATCTGATAAAATCAAATTCGCTTCCTCCCCCAATTGAATGTTGCTTCCTCAATGGCTTCATATAGCTCATGCGTTAATGGATCATTTGTCTGTAACGGATTGATTAGTGAATATCCAAAGCTAGAAAGAAATAAAAGCAAGAAAGAAGAAATATTATTGTCCAAACATAACCAGTAGGTCAATGGGACTCGAGGATAAAATAGTTAACAATAGAAAGTTCTAGGAAAAGAGAATCCTAAAAGCAAAGTAATAAAAGTATATAAGTCAAAATAAAGCAGTGTGCCGCTACCACAGAAGCTAATGAAATCAATACAAATAGCAAAGAAGGGTGAACAAGAGCCCCAAAAGCATGTGCCAACAAAGACTGGAAGGAAATCTCATTGACTATCTTTGTCTGTTTCTAAAGTAGAGGAGTTGTCTCGGCCATCATCTAGTGCTGCGGAAGATTTGACAATGTTGGCCGGGGAACATCCACAGTCAACGGGGCCAGGTTGGGAGATCATGGAAGGAAGCAAAGCACTTCCTCTAATATCTCCCCTAACATCCAAGCCCATGTAGCTCCCATAGTAGCAAAGAAACTTGTAATATAAGTCTGCCCCTATAGTTTGAAGGGCAGCCAGTAAGTAGTAGATTCATATCGCCGAGACAGGGCAGAGCCATTCCGATGGCACAATCTATCATCGTAGACCGTAGTTTTTAATATTTATTATAATACAACCTAAAATCAACAATACGTTTTTAAATTAAACAAAATAAGATAATAACTAACAGCAGACTTTAGAATAAATATAAAAACAGCAGCAGCAGGGTAGCAAATTCCCCAGCACCATAAACAAGTCTAACGTGCAGACCCGTGAAGAACATAACACAGAACAAAACAGCCAGATTCAGCATAAAACCAAAAATCCATCTGAGAACCACATATTATGTAGACCCAAAACCATACTCAAACAAGTCTGCATAAGCAGGGCAGAAAGGGTATTCAAGGTCAAATGACCACAGTTGCAGATGAAAACATGAGTAAACACAAACTGTAATAGTAAACCAAAAGAAATCATGAATGGGGGCAATGAAAAGTAGATGGAGTATTAGTAAGGCCAAATGGCATAGCTGAGAACTCATATTGACCCTCGTGAGTTTGGAATGCATTCTTATGTACATCTTCCTATCTTAACCAGATTTGATAATAGCCTGACCGTAAATCTAGTTTATTAAAGGAAAAAAACACTATTCAATTCATCAATAACAAGAATAGGAAACTCATCTTTGAGAGTGAGTGTGTTGAGTTCCCTATAATATGGGTGCTTTCTTCATGATTCATCCTTCTTTTTAACCATGACTGCTGGAGATGAATAGGCACTTCTGCTAGGACAAACAATACCAGAATCCAACATTTCCTTCACCGAATTTTCAGTTTCAATCTTTTGTTCATAGGGATAGCAGTAGAGTTGCATGTGGGACTACCAGAAATCAATTTGATGGCATGATCATGATCTCAGACATGAGGTAAACCATTGGTTCCTGAAAGACCCACTGACGATGTTGATTGATCTCCTGAAGCTCTTCCTGAATTTTACGCCTTGGACTTTCAATGAGTGCAATTGTTAGGCTTGGATGTGATTTCATCCCTGCAATTTTGTGATATTTTCCATTTGACGTAATAGCCATGAATAAGTCTTGAAAGTTAAAAGATACTAACCCCAATTGTTTCAAGTTCAACCATTGCACTTCTAATACCACATTTATTCCTCCAACAGAGAGGCAAATACTTCTGAATCAAATCAATAATCCCCATAGAGATTTTGATGTGATAGCTTCCACCACCCACAAGAGAGTTCCTTACTATCAGCTATCATGTCCTGAAAAGTAGAAACTATATACAAAAAGCAGTTGAGTTCATTTGCTAAAGTTATGTCAATGAAATTGTGTATATATGTCCAACAATTTTGACAATTTGAGGTGTGCTTATCCTATGTAATGCATGTAGGGAGATAGAGGCGACTTCCTTCTCACCTTCCACTTCTTGTTATAGGTCCCACAATTTTGAGAGTTTAAGGTGTGCTTATCCCATGTAATGTGTGTAGGAAGATAGTGGTGACTTCCTCTTCTTTTGTCTTCTATTTCTCGTTCCAAAACTGGTTTCTTTGCATCTACCTCTCCTTTGAAAACCTCATTTGCAATAATCATAAGGCATTTCTCACCATTGGCACACTCGTGACCCCTAGACTAGTTGCTATCACAATGCTAGCAAAGCCCTTTTCCTCTCTTCTTTGCCTCATGTTGAGGAGAGAGCATGGTGATTTGTCTTGGGTTGAAGGTATTGGGCAAATTTGTATAAATCTGTCCAAAGGGTTGACCTTTGTGTGAGTCGCCTATTAGCCACATTATTTTTCTCTAAGCTCAAGGCTTTCTACATGGCATCCTTAAATTTGTGAGGCTCTAGTACTTGAAGATCATGCTTAACCCAATCATTAAGCCCGTTGATATAGATTTCAAATTGTTGATAGTCTGTCAGATCACTTGTCCTTGTGGACAAGCTTGGATGCTTTGCATTATATTCTATTATCGATCATGTTTCCCTTAGATTTGTTAATTGTCCAAGTAATCTCCATTCCATGTCTACTCATAGTAAGAAAATAATTCTTTAGTTAAGGTATGTCAATCCATAAAGTGTCCATTCCATCCCTTCCTAATCCATTGGTAGCATTGATTGGGTTCAAGTTCCAAAAAGAATGAATCAATCCATTTTATCATACAATATATTATGTAGCTGAAAAATTTGTTCCATGACACTTAGCCAAGAATTCACATCCATCCCATCAAACTTCAGCAGCTAAATTTTAAGAAGATTGAATCTTTTCATTTGAAAAAATGGAATGTTGTAATGTCCCCTTTTTCGAATTGAGGACCTTAATGTGGACTTCTTGCCATTCCCTTTCCGTGGCAAAGAAGCATGATTGAACAAGGGAAGGAATTACATTTCATTTCCATTTTCTTTATTTAGATTTAATGTTTTCTTTTAGTGTTTCCCTTTTTTAGGTAGAGCGGTTGTGTTGGGAGATTCATAAAGGCAAATTAAAAGATAAAGTGAAGCTTAAGAGGTCGGTCCTCTTCTAATTGGCCTTTGGTGCCAAGGGAAGAATATAAAAGGGACTTAAGGACTTCATTTGCAACCATCTTTGGCACAATTTTCATATACAATTGGTTTGTTGGGAAAGTTGCTCACTACCTATCCACTTGGGGATGAAAACCCTCTTGTGTGGCATCCAAGGAAGACGAAAACCTTCCTTACGGCTTGGTGGAAGATGAAAACCATTTATTTTGAGTTCAAGACATCAAGAAAAAGATCTGCAAAGGCCTTACATCATTTTTGGAGCTCTTCCCTAGGGAAGCGACTAGGGTTTGAAGTTGGTTTGGTGCTTTCTAGGGCACAAATTTCAAATCTGATTTTATATTCGAATCTCCATATTTTATAAGGCCGTAATCGAACTTTGGTGAATTTTGGTGGAGATTTACTATTTCTCCTAGCCCTCGCTTTGGGGGACTATGTAATGTCCCCATTTCTGAGTAGGTGGCCTAAGAGGCTTTTCATCCATCTTAGCCTTGGTCATGCCCAAGGGGCTAGTGACGTTGATGGTTATTGGGTGTGGTTTGTACCTTCATTTCACTTATATGTTATGTTTTGGAGTTGGACACGTACTTTGAGGTGACTTAAGTGAAATAAGGTTGTGAGATGCTCCCCTAAGGTACTTTATGTTATATTTAGTCGATGACTTAAGTGATGGGTGAATATATGGTACTTTATGTTCTAATTCTTCATTGGGGTCACTTAAGGGGACTTTTTGGCATGTGGGGAATAAAGTGACTTAAGTTATTTTAATTAATTAAAGAAAAGACCCAAGGGGGTGATTAGGGTTCTTTTGGGCCTTTTGTTGCAATGAGAAGTTATAAAAGGAAGCGCTTGGGGGAGAATAGGCATTCATTCATACACTCACCTATTTTGATATTGGAGCAAATTGTTGTTTGCACTTTCTTTGCTTGTGGAGTAAGATCCCACAAGAACCCTAGCTTCGGTGGTGAAAGATCCACACCTAGCTAGCAGAGCACTCTTCGGTGGTGAAAGATCCTCCCTAGTTTGCTATTTTGGAGCTTTATTCAAATTTTTGGATCAGATCTGGAGAGTAATCAGAAATTCAGTTTCAGAGTAAGAGGACAACCCTTCTTCATCAAGGGTTTCAATTCAGATTTGGAACAACTATTTTCTAGGGTTTTATCTACTCGGCCCAGATTGCAGCAGTAGTGTTTTTAGGGTTTCCATGTGTCCCTTTCAAAGCTAGAGGTTGGGATCATTTCTATATATTTAGTAGATGTTATTTCCACAAAATCAAATTTTTATTAGTTGTATTCACATAGTTTTCAGCAGTTTAGGGCTTTTCGAAAATTACTAGTAGTTTAGTTTTCGGAGTTAAGTTTTCAGCAGTTTAGGGCTTTCTGAAAATTACTGGCAGTTATATATTACTCAGAAAAATCAAAAAATATTTTCTAGTCTTTGTTTTCACCTTAGCAAGTTCTCTATAAAATTTCGTGTGATTTGGGTAAGTATTTTGCAAGATATCTATAAATTTCAGTTCGCTGCCCTAGTTGGTTCATTTCCAGAAATTTCAGAATATCATTTGCTGCAAATTTTTATTAAATTTTGTCAAATTTCAAGATTATCCCACAAGGGATATTTCAGACTGCTGTTATAAATAATTAATTTCCGATGTGTTAATCAAATATTTCTTCAATCTTTTGATGTATTTGTGATGTATAAATATTGTCATGGCTAGATAAATTATTTCGTGGCATTCTACATTGATTTGCATAGTGAAAAGTGGACTTGAATCTCATAGGCAGTTTGCTGCCCTAAGAGACTGCTGATTTTGAATTGGTTAATCATTCTAAATTATTCTTAGCTGCTTTCAGATTGTTGTGTGTGTACTTGAAGGTGTTTTCAGATCATATTTATCGAGGATAGTTGGTAAACCTCTTTTCTCCATTTTCAACCCTAAAAGGGACATTACAGTGGTATCAGAGCATCTATCCTCCTAGCCTAGAGGGTTTCATTCAGAAGAGTAGATAAATGGAAAACATACATTTTGATGATGTTAGGGTTGAGAGGTTTTCCCTAGGGCAAGAAAGATTGGCAAATAGGATGACATAGTTGATCCAGGCCATGCAAAACCACAATGGAGAAGGAAGTTCTTCGGGAATTCATAGTGTGAGGCAGCCCTTAGGGTCCAATTTTGGAGCTGCTGCTAGGCCATTCCAGCCTACCTTCCTCCCTAAGGAAGAAGCCATGCCAAAGTTTGAAACGCGGCATTTGGGGAGCCATAACATTGCTACCATCTATGAGGAGTACAGGACTCTTCCGGGTGAGATTCGTGATGCCATGACACTCACCGAGTTCATAGGGTTGAAGAATGGTAGAGTGGGAATGGGACCAAGGTCCAAACCCCAAGTTATACCCAAGGAAAATGGGAAAGATGTTCCATCCCTAGAGGGAAAGAATCCCTCCATCATGATCAAGGATGACGAAGAACAATCGAAGTTGTTGGGCATTGAGAGGGAGCAACCCATTGAAGCACCCATCACTCTTCCCAAGGATGAGCCCTTGACTGATTTTCAGAACAGCAGTATGAAGGGCCAAGGGTTTGATGAAATCTTGAAGCACAAGCCTAGAGAAGAGGAAATCGTGAAGCACGAGTTGGAAGGTATAAATCCTTTGATATTTCATGATGATTCATTGATTTCTAATGATGACATGTTACAGGAAAATAAAGAAGAAAAATCTGATTTACAAGATGGTGAAGAGAAGTTGAAGGTTGAAGCACAATTGCCAAAGGACAAGGAGGATGATCAGCTCGCTAGGACCTCCTGGACAACAAGCAATGAAAAAAAATTGGTGATGTTCATGATTCCGGCAAGATTCATGATGTGGTCCCTTACATGTATCAACAGAATGAGAATGCTTCAACAAATTCTCATATGGCGAAGAAAGATGAACACTATGAAGACAACCGGAGGTATGAAAGTAATTCAGATTTGTTGCTTTCTACCATGCCATTTCAGATTTATGGTCATGGGCAATTTGTTGAAAGGGATGACCTTGGGGAAAATGTGATGCTCCAAAGCAAATCACGGCAAATGGGAAGTCTTCATGATGCTAAGGATGGAGACAAATCAGAATTGCATAGGGTCAATGGACCAAGACTTTTGGGTGACCTTGTTGGGGGTCATGTGGATGAAGAGAGTGCTTTTCCGGGTGACTACAATCACTTTCAGCTCGCTGGAAATTTCAGGACAGCAGCATATGGTAAGCAATTTCATCATCTTCTTAAGGAATTGCTACATTTTGGTCGTCATAAGAAATATTCTAACAACTTTGTGAGGATGAAGGGTACCAAATGGGAAGAGGATGCTACTTTAGCCCTAAGAAGGGAACTCTTTGTGGGCAGCCCTAGATATGACCATCATATTTCAAATTTTTGATTCCTCCTATGTCGCTGCCATATTTGTATCATGGAGGGCAGCAGGATCAATTTGATAAGAGGAAGAACATATTGAGGGACAAGGGGCACATAAATTCTTCCTTGCAAATTTCGGGTTGTTTGCACCTAGAAGCTTGGGATCCAAGGAACCTTTGGAAGGATGCTGATACAAATTTGAGGACTGTTGTCTACATCCTTATGGCAGCCATAAGAAAATTGGCAATCACAAGAAAAATGCATTTCTCATCCATAGTAGAGGATATAGTGTTTGCATGGGATACAAGATGGTCTTCCACCACCATCATGCCAATTTTGCATGAGACAACACAATGCTACAGCCAAGGTAAAATGCTCTTCCTAAATTTGCATTGTGGATGGATAGTTCTCTCCTTGGACAGTTGTAGGTTGATATTTTTGATGAAGATTTTTGGGTTTAATATGATGTGTGGAAGGGATTTCAAGTATTACAGTTGTTGCACCCTTCCTATGTCAATAACATCCAAGAATTTTGAGTTAGACTACAGCTATGATGGGTTGTCCTCTTCAAAATTATGCATGGGGCTGTGCATACCTTCCATGGGCAGCGAGAAAGAGGCAGATTTGGGGACACTCTTTCCTCTTAATATGATGGGTAAGAGGGTTTACACATGGAGATTGAGCAAAGCCAACATCCCCACATCTTTGGCGTTGCTTATGAAAAAGTTTAGAGTTGTACATGGACACTACACCCACTCATCCACACTTCTATGGACTGATCCAAACTCAATGGGGAAGAAAATTCGGTGGGGCAGTTTCAAGTCAACAATTGAAAACCCAAATCAGCAAGGTAATAACCTTCCAAAAGAGGTGAGCATAAGTTTTGGTATGTGTTGTTTACATCTTATGTTGAAATGCAATGATAAAGGAGAGAAGGCAATACTTCCAAATGTGGCTAGCATGAAAAAGGAAGAAGCATATCTTCTGGGGCATTCAATACATAGAGGCTAGCAAGGGTAAGAAGCTTCATGGTGATAATTTTTGGTTGGTACCAGGCATGCATAATATGACCTCCATGTGGGGAACACTTGAGGGATTAAGAGCAAATTGGAGCTTTCTTGTTGAAAGCCATTTTTCACGCCAAGTTGGGGCAAGGAAGGAATGCAAGAATGTTGAGTTAAGGGCTAATATGTTTGTTGATTTCAACCATAGGCTTGTTGATCTTCATTTTCCAGCCCATGTAAGACAATTTTCAGTCCCTATGCTACTCATGAATTTGTTTTTTCCATAAGATTTCAGTTTGGTAGTTGTTATGCCATGGTTATAGGGCTGAATGTGCAAAAATCAGATTTGGGATTGCCATTAGCAGCCATGAACAGCGGTAAACTTGCATTTTCGAAGGGAATTCCATCATGGGTTGATGTGGGAAGGAGGTTACAGCTGAAAGGAAGAAACAAATCAGATTTGATAGTCCCAATTTGGATAAGATTCCATGTGAATTATGACTGTGGAGAATTATTTTCAGCCCCTCCACAATCTGATTTGCATCTTGTAATAAGAGGGATAGCTAGTCAAGTTGATTATTCGTCCATTTCTTGCTTTATGATGGAAACTACATCAATGTGCAGGGATTTTGGTATAGTTGAGTATGCAAAGAAAGTAGATGTCACTGCTGTTTTTAAAGTAGAAGATGAAGAAGACTTCAGTGAAGGAAGGAGTAGTAGAGGTTTGAGTTTGTTTGGGTTGAAGCTCCTTCATTTAATAGGCACATGGTCTACGTTATGGGAGCACTACAACATGTTCATTTACCTTGATATGATGATGTTTGGGCATATGAGTTGCAATTGCTTGAGGGCAAGCAATTTCGGGAAGGAGGACTATAATGTCCCCTTTTCGAATTGAGGGCCTAAAAGTGAACTTCTTGCCATTCCCTTTCCGTGGAAAAGAAGCATGATTGAACAAGGGAAGGAATTGCATTTCATTTCAATTTTTTATTTAATTTAATGTTTTTTTTAAGTTTGCTTCCCTTTATGGAGGTTGTCGGTTGTGCTGGTTGTTTGGGAGAGTCATAAAGGTAAATTAAAAGATAAAGTGAGGCTTAAGAGGTCGGTCCTCTTCTAATTGGCCTTTGGCGCCAAGGGAAGAATATAAAAGGGACTTAAGGACTTCATTTGCAACCATCTTTGGCACATTTTTCATATACAATTGGTTTGTTGGGCTAGTTGCTCACTACCTTTCCACTTGAGGACGAAAACCCTCTTGTGTGGCATCCAAGGAAGACGGAAACCTTCCTTGTGGCTTGGTGGAGGACAAAAACCCTCCATTTTGAGTTGGAGACATCAAGAAGGATTGCAAAGGCTTTACATCATTTTTGGAGCTCTTCCCTAGGGGAGCGACTAGGGTTTGAAGCTGGTTTGGTGCTTTCTAGGGCACAAATTTCAAATCTGATTTTATATTCGAATCTCCATATTTTATAAGGCCGTAATCTGAACTTTGGTGAATTTTGGTGGAGATTTACTATTTTTCCTAGCCCTCGGTTTGGCGGGACTGCTGCTGTTATAAATAATTAATTTCCGTTGTGCTAATCAAATATTTCTTCAATCTTTTGATGTATTTGTGATGTATAAATATTGTTGTGGCTAGATAAATTATTTCGTGGCATTCTACATTGATTTGCATAGTGAAAAGTGGACTTGAATCTCATAGGCAGTTCGCTGCCCTAGGAGACTGCTGATTTTGAATTGGTTAATCATTCTAAGTTATTCTTAGCTACTTTCAAATTGTTGTGTGTGTATTTGAAGGTGTTTTCAAATCAGATTTATTGGGGATAGTTGGTAAACCCCTTTTCTCCATTTTCAGCCCTAAAAGGGACATTACAAATGTTATGGTTGTTTCCCGCTTGCACCAAGGAGTTGAGCCAATGATTGCATGTTGTGTAGTGTTGCTAGATAATAGGGGAACTCTGTAGTTGGTCGAAATGTTGGCCGAAATGTTGAATCCCCAACCATTTGTGGTTGTTGGCATATTCCCAAACGCTTGAGTAACCCCTTACATATTGGATGGAGTAATGGTTCGCGTATAATTGTTGAAATTGTGTAATTCCTTGCTTCCTCCCATGGGTAGACAAGTTGAGAAACCCATGGGACCATTGTTAACAACATTCTTTGTAATGTCCCTTTCTCAACGCTAGTACTCCTTAAAGACCTTCAATCCATTCCACTTTCCGTGGGAAAAAAGGGAATGAGCAAAGGAAGCTAATGTCATGTTTTTCAATTGTTTTGTGAGTTTGCATTCTTTTTAAGTATAGTCTAAGTCCATTTGGGAAAGAAGAAAAGCCAATTGAAAAATAGATGGAAAACGGAACTATTATTTCCACAAGGAGTTTGGTCTTCTTTAGAAGGCTCTAATTGGTTTTTGGCGCCACCTCTAGCTATTTAAAGGGGTCGCTTGGCTTGGAAGAGGTTATGCATCTTTTGGAAATTATTTCTCTTAGAGTTGGAGCATGTTTGCTTTCTCTCTCTTCCATTGAGGACGAAAACCCTCTTGGAAAACCTATTGAGAATGAAACCTCTCAATAGTGGGCTGGTTTGAGGATGAAACCCCTCAAGCTTGCAACAAGGTGATCTCATAAGAAGTTATTTTCAGTTTTAAAGGCATTTCAGCCCTCTCCTAGGGTGGCGACTTTCCCTAAGGTGGTGTTTGGGGTTTCTAGGGCACAAAAACATCAAACTCAACCATCATTGTCTTTCTCATATTTTTAGCTGGAATCTACATTTGGACTTCAATTTGGGGCTTGGAATCCTTCATTTCCAGCCATCTTTGTAAGGATGTTCGCTGTTATTAAATTTTATTAAATAAATTTCAGCTTGGGGTTTGAAGGCTTATTTCTTGGTTTATATTTGTTCTAAAATATTTCTAAGTTTCCCTACATGCTTTGGATTGTGTAAATGATGCATTTTTGGAGAGATATAACATTTTCCTTGTTATAAAAAATCACACTAATATACCTTGCTATCATAATTTCAGTTTTTCAGTTTCAATTTACTATCTATTGGGTTTGTGCAATTTTTCTTTTGTTTCAATTAGAGCCCTGGAAAAGGGCATTATAGTAATATTAAAGCATCGATCTTCCCAACACGAGTGTATTCATGCAAGACGGTGACAAAGAATACATCTACTATCAAAGGAGAGAGAACATGGATTGGCAACCTAGGTTCTTACCAAAGAAAGAAGAAGTCATTCAGGAGGTTGAAGCATGGCATTCAATGGGTCACAACATTGTGGCCAGCTATGAGGAGTATAGGGCTCTTCCAAAGGAGATTTGTGATGCCATTTCGCTTGCAGAGTTCATAGGAGTAAGCAAGGGTAGATTAAGGCAAGCCTAGACCTCAAGCGCTACAAAAGGATCTTCAACATGCCTTGGGGAAAGTGACACTCTCCACATTTGATGTTTCAACAAGGGGACAATCGATGCATGGATGAAGATGTTAGGGTTAAACCCTAGACCTCAAGAATATGCCAAGGATCCAAACCCAAGAGAGTTTCTCTTGAAAGAAGAAAAAGAACCAGCAAAGGTAGTGGATACATCAACACCTCAAGAGGGTTTTGAGGGGGAGTCCCAAGAAGACCATGTTGAGGGGCATGTATATGAGAAAAGCTTTACCAGTTGCTAATGTTGATTTTCAAGTTGGCTGGAATTTCTAGAACAACATATAAGAAGCGGGTTAATGGTGTTCATGACTCTAGCAAGAACTATGAAGATGCTCCATACATGTGTCAACAAAGTATGGGTGAAGTCAAGGCGGAAAGAGCTTCACTTATTGAATATGAAGAGTCAAAGGTGAAGGAGAATGTTGATCCTAACTCAAAAAATTTGAGTCACAAGGTTGGAAGTGTTGAAGATATCTCAACAAACCTTCATCCGGAAAGGGAAGGTGAACAAATTAAGGACAGCCAAAGGTATGAGAGTGTTTCAAAATTGTTGATTCATACTATGCCATTCCAGATTTGTTGTCATCATGGGCAGCATGATGAAAAGGATAGCCATATGCAAATGTGTGGTCATCATGAGAAGCAATCGAAAGAGGGAAGAAAGTGAAGGACACATGGAGTAGCAAAGAGCACATAGGTCCTTTCATACAAGTTCTAAATTGTTTGTACATGAAATTTGGGAACCGGGTGATCTTTTGAGATACAAGAAGGATATGGGCTTTGAAGAGTTCAATATTACTATTTCTAATGAATTCTTTATCTCATGTTTTTGGTTAGAAAAGAGGTTCTTGAGCAGTCCTATAAAGTATGCTATGCATTCTAATGAAGCGGTGGAGAATCATTGCTCACAATTCATAGGGCACTCCTTGGAAACAAATCCTACACTTGAAGACAAGGCTATGGAGGAAGTCACCATGGTCGGGGCAGCGAGATGCTTGATGGATAAGCCATATGGTCTTTATGTTGATTATCAAATGCTTCCCATACAACATAGTTTGGGGTTCAATAATATAACTCAAAGATCACTAGCGGATAGTGGTGTCCAACATGCCATGGAATTGAACATTGGTTGTCATTCCTCAAGGGCTGATTGGAGATCTAGCTACAAGCAGAATTTGATTGTCGTGCACATGTGGTTTCAGTCATTGAAGTAAGTAGTTTTCAGCTTATAGCTGTTGTTGAAGAATTTTCAGTCAAGGGTTGTTTCCAACCCCGGATCACTCACATGGTTGAGTTTGGCGAAGGATGTCATGTATGACAGTTTTGTACCAATATTTTATCTGCTGCCAACAACAGTACCAGCCCCTTTTACACTTGTATGACAGTCATAAAAATGTTTTTAGTCACATGGTGTGAAGGAGAACTCAAGGAGGATGTGTTTCTTCAAATGGGCTTCACTATTATGGTTGTTTAGAGTTGTTGTCATTCATATTTTCAGCTTGCCCAACATTGTACTTGCAGCCATACAAGTAGTCTCAGCCATACATAGGAGTAATCTTCAGTTTGTTGATGTTGTTGAAGCATTTTCAGTCCCCATATGGTTGATTCCAACCCCTATATCACTGTCATTTCTGAATTTTGTGAAGAATTTGAAGTATGGCAGCTGTTATCCTATTCTTTTTGTTGTTGTCCACATCAGAACCAACCCCTTAACCTTTTTATGACAGTCACAAAAGTGTTTTCAGTCACAAGGTGGAAGGATTTTCCACCTACCATCAATGAGGGATTGTTTGCCATTGTTTTAGGAGAGTTTTCCAGCCACCAAAAGTTGATTCCATGAGCATAGAAATTGCAATTTTAGGAGCCATGCTTGGGGCAGCATGAATGGACCTTTGAGAGTCCATCATATGAAGGGGAATTTTGAGGAGAATGCAAGCAAAGGAAGAAAGCTAGTCCACATATCTATGAGGCATGAAGAAGTAATGTTGAGAGCTCTTGTTTTTCTTAATAAGTTTGTTCCATGTGCAGGTACAAGAATAGAAAAGGAAGAGCAGCTGAGTTTATTTCCCACCCAAACAAATGGTGGAGCATATGGGTTTGCAGCTGAAGATGGAGAGTTTTCAGCCCTTGTATGGCTACCTACCACTTCTACATCAATCATGTTATTGAAGCTTGCATGGGTTTGTCATATTTATATCATTTCTATATTGTTGGTCATAATATTTTCAGTCATAAACAGTTGTACACTTGTGCAATTTAAGAAGGTTTCCTTGCATGGTAATGTTAGTGGAGGGGCTCCACTATTGAAGACAATCTTCCCAACCATCCTAGTGCTGATTTGGATGGAATTCCAAGAGACTTGTGGCTGTTATGACTTGTTTCCAACTCACATGCAAGTTGTGTTGTGCCATGCTTTGGAGGGATCAGCCCACGGTAACATTATGGGACCCATTGGAGCTCAAGGCTATAGTCATGAAGCAAGTGTTTGGATCCTTCATCACAAGAGAAGAAAAATGGGTACCTCGGAGGCACGGTAGTGAGCACTTGGGGCAGCCTTTGGCCTTAAGGGAGTGTATGCAAGATGTTCTCATGCTTTGGGTAGAAGGCTTCATTGAGGAAGAGCATATAGATGTGGGTGATGGATGGAGTAGACTTCATGATAATTGTTGGCAAAGGTTGTTCGACTTGACATCTATGGGATTTAGATGTTTTGGTTATCATAGTATGATGGTACTTGGGCATATGAGCTTGTTTTGGCAAGAGCTCTTTCATTTGACAAGTATAGGATCCAAATTATTGGAGCATCCAAGCTTGCAATTGCTTGAGGGAAAGCAATTTTGGGAGGGGAGGATTGTAATGTCCCTTTCTCAATGCTAGTCCTCTTTGAAGACCTTGAGCCCATTCCACTTCCCGTGGGCAAAAGGGAATGAGCAAGGGAAGCTAATGTCATGTTTTTCAGTTGTTTTTGTGAGCTTTGCATTCTTTTAAGTAGATTTCTAAGTATAGTCAGGTCAGATGGGAAAGAAGAAAAGCCAATTGAAAAATAGAAGGAAAAAGGAACTATTATTTCCCCAAGGAGGTCAGTCTTCTTTAGAAGGCTCTAATTGGTTTTGGTGCCACCTCTAGCTATTTAAAGGGGTCACTTGGCTTGGAAGAAGTTATGCATCTTTTGGAAATTATTTCTCTTGGAGTTGGAGCATGTTTTCTTTCTCTCTCTTCCATTGAGGACGAAAACCCTCTTGGAAAACCTATTGAGAACGAAACCTCTCAATAGTGGGCTGGTTTGAGGACAAAACCCCTCAAGCTTGCAACAAGGTGATCTCATAAGGAGTTATTTTCAGTTTTGAAGGCATTTCCAGCCCTCTCCTAGGGTGGCAACTTGCCCTAAGGTGGCATTTGGGGTCTTCTAGGGCACGACAACATCAAACTCAGCCATCATTGTGTTTCTCCTATTTTTAGCAGCTGGAATCTACATTTGGACTTCAATTTGGGGCTTGGAATCCTTCATTTCCAGCCATATTTGTAAGGGTGTTCATTGTTATTAAATTTAATTAAATAAATTCCAGCTGGGGTTTGAAGGCTTATTTCTTGGTTTATATTTGTTCTAAAATATTTCTAAGGTTCCCTACATGCTTTGGATTGTGTAAATGATGCATTTTTGGAGAGATATTGCATTTTCCTTCTGTTGTTAAAAATCAGACTATTGTACCTTGTTGTCATAAATTTCAGTTGGTTGTCATAATTTTCAATTTACTATCTATTGGGGTTTGTGCAATTTCCCTTTTGTTTCAGTTAGAGCCCAGAAAGGGGCATTACATTCTGCACCCAAGGGTGGGGTTGGCATAGCTGAACTTGATGCTTGTTGTACTCAGGCAATGAGAGAATTGACAAGAAATTCTAATCCAATGTTTAGTGAGATCGTAAAAGGCAATATCAAGCATGCTCTCCACTACTCGCAATGACAATAGGAGGACCAAGTCCATTAGATTGAGTTGATGATACTATATTTTGAGATGAGGAAAACATGGTTGATTTTTGGGTTAGTCTCCTAGCTCTAGGTTGTTGAATAAATGTGGGCGGAAAGAACCCTTGCAAGTGGCAATCATATAGAGATTTAGGGTTTGGTGTCCAAAATGAGCATTGTTGGGAACCTATACGAAGTTCTCTCGAGAGAAAAATTAAATATGATGGTACGGGATTACAACAATAATCGATAGGGACTTCAAAACAATGAAGAGTTGAGGGTTAAAAACTTAGTTACTAGAGATCTATACCATCATAGTTGTCTTAACAGGAGGAATCCAATTACTGCAATCCCACGCAAGCTCCCAAAACCCAAAAATATACTTATCCAAAGTCTCATACTCAAATCGAGACCCCCAAATTCTTCCTAGTTTGAAAGATATCAAGACCGCATTTTCTGCTAGGTTTGATAATAACAAAAGTGCAATAATGTCATGCATTTGTCCTCGTACTACAAAGTTCACCGCCCAAATTGCCGCTCTTTCATGATGCCTTGCCTTCCTCCTAAAGACTACGAGAATTTACCTCCCAAATCGCCACTCTCATACCACTTGTGATGATATTTCTTGGATATGAAGTAAAAGTAAACTCACTTCAATGCAAAAATACAAACACATCCAAAGATAATGATGTGGCAAGAACAATCAAGTGATATAACTCTAATGTAAATACTAGCCACTTAAAGGAGGCACCTCCAAAATGCGAAAAATAAGGAAATAAAATAGAGAATTTGATTTATGATGATTAAGTACATAAGATAAGATAAGATAAGATAATGTTATTAATGTCCAACACATGACCACAAAAGTAGGTCAATGGGACTAAAAAGTTTAAAACAAACAAACCCAGCAAGAGGACCCAAATGGGTCACCCGAAATACAATGAGAGAAGGAGAGGAGGAGAAGGAAACAACAGAGGCCGAGAGACCAAAAACGAAGAAGAGAGAAATGACAATGTGGGGAGGGAGCGGAAGGAGCAACATCCCCAACAACGTCACCTAACACTCAAGGCCGGATGGGAGTGACTTGCAGTGCGCCAATGACAAGAAGCAGAGACTGTGGAATGCTTGGGGGCCGACGTCCGAGAGGAAGGTGGCGCCTCAAAGTAGGCCCGGTGGATCGTTGTCTATGTGGAGGTGCCCTGGGACATGCCTGAGATAGGGAGCCTCGGGTGGAAGGAACGGAGTCACGAGACCTGACGGACCTAGACTGGGGGTCCAGACACGTGACCAAATGCCGCTTAGCACCCCTCACCGAGGAGAGCAAGTGGAAATGCTGGGGCCGACGCCTGAGAGGAAGGCGGCGCCTCAAAGTAGGCCGGTGGATCGCTGTCTATGTGGAGGTGCCCTGGGACATGCCTGAGATAGGGAGCCTCGGGTGGAAGGAACAGAGTCACGAGACCTGACGGACCTAGACTGGGGGTCCAGACACGTGACCAAATGCCGCTTAGCACCCCTCACCGGGGAGAGCAACGGGAAGAAGGAAGTGATCAGTCTAGTAGATAACATTTACCACTATTTATAGACATAATTGGGGAGCTTGCGACCCCGAGGTCCTAATTAGGTGCCTCACCGAATTTAGAAACTAACAAAAGAAAATACAAAGGCTCTAAGTGCCACAAGTTGGATACTCCATAACCTCGATACACTTATAAAGATAATGTATTAGGGGCATGACATTTTGGACAACGTTGATTTGATCTATGGCCTTGTCCTTTATACTGGCAGTCTTTGTATAAATGGTTCAACAAGAAAAAGGGCGACTTCATAGCTACACCTACCCTAACTCTTTACTCTCCCCACCGATTTTGATAGTTCTCAAGTCAATTTAAAAACCTTTTGGAAGGAGGCCATATAAGCCCTAAAGCGGAATCTATAGAAGGAGCCTTTCTTTCCCATGTTGCTGGAGTTTAGAAATTTGAGTGCCCATATAGCAATCATTGATTTTATTCGAATATCCATTCACCCACTACTTGACCGAAGACAGTAGAATTATGCTTCACCCAAAAGAATTAGAATTTTTCCCAAACAGTTTTGGGATCAACTCATTAGGATTAGAAATTTCTAAATAATATGCTCTTGCCACTAGGATTCACTGCGGTAGGCATCACTTCCAGCCTGCAGTTTCACATTTCTAGCACCATTCACAACCCATCATCTAATCTCTCGCATTAAGACCATTTCCCATTTCTTCTGCCTCTGAAAACCATAGCCTTCAATTTTTTTCAGAAATAACCACCCTCTTCCTACCATTTCAGCCACTCCAACTGTTGCATCATTGGGAAACATTTATGGAGCTAAGGATACCACTTTAGCAACATTATATAGAAATAATTCAAGTATTTTCATGTGCATGTATCATCGTTTTATTTTGTCTTTTGATTTTGCGGTGTTTGGTTTGCTCTCCTTAGCTTCTGTAGGTTACTATTTTGCCTTTTGTTTGAAGTGTTTGGTGTGCTCTACTTAGCATACATAGGAAGGTGGACTTTCAGGTCATATTGGTTTGGCAACTAAAAAGCAGTGTTGCCAGATACGCCACCCTTACTACAAGGGTGTGCGTCTCCATGTGCCAGAAACGGATATGGCTTGGGCACATCTTGGAAATGGCTTGAATACCATACCCAGCCATATCCAAATATGCCTTGTAATTGTGCCGTATCAGATACAGCAGGATACGGTAAGCAAGGAGGAAACCATAGCCGTATCTGATTTAAAACTTTGGACCAAAAATAAACAAAAAAATAAACCTTCAAAAGGCTAAAAAGATGCTAAAAACTGCAAATGATCTTGTATAATGCATTTTAACAGCAACAATTGAGGAGGTGAAAGTGCTGATTCTCTTTTACTTCAAGCTTTCAAGGTGGCTCTAATCAACATGCAATTCTTTTGATCTCTTTCTTTGGGCCTACTCTACTTCTTTTCTTTCATTTTGTCTATTTTCCACTAGCCTACACAACCTGCAAATTTTTTTAATCCATTGAATACCAAAAACTATCTTCTACTAATGGATTCCACCGCTGAGCTGGGATGGTGTGTAATTTGCATGTAATTTTAATCCAATGTATAAATTTGTTTATAATTTAAAATTGATAATTATTATTAATTTATAATCTAGATTATTATAATATTTTTAAGTTTAAATATTATACTGTATCCAACCGTGTCCATATGAGGAAGGCGTTAAAAACTAGTCATATCTGTATATGATACCCTATCTTATCCACATCCATATCCATATCCATGCAACTCTGCTAACAAGCATTCTAGAGTTTTGGTTACCATACAACTGGATCACCATGGCAGTACTAAGGCAAAGAATCAGTTAATGTTTTACTCCCAGCTTTACAAAATTGAATATTAGTAGTCCTCAAGGTGTAACATGAACAAAAACTGCAAAATCGAAAATAAAATTGCAGCTACTTGGTCAAAGGAAAACATAAGCCTGCAAAATACACACCACTTTTGACCACTTGATATCAAGCCATGTAGCCAACAGCCGCAAAGCAGTACGATGTCGGGCGTCGTATCCTTTTCTCAACACTGACTTCTTTTTTTTTCTTCAAAAGTATCAGCTACACAAGCTGCAACAGCTCAAACAGGATTGCCATTTTTCTATGATTTCTTAAGAGTTTGCCTTCTGCTATTGTTTCATTCTCATTGGATTTGTCATTCAGGCCTTTTGAGAAGCGGCTGACAAACTTCAACAGTTGCCACACAGGATTGGCTTGTTCCTTTCATAGAATCTCCATGATCGTTTGTTTGAGCTCCCTGCCATTTTGGATACTCCATGATTTCTGCTGCTTTTACTAGTTAAAAGTGGGGTCTTTTCAAAGCTCGTTGACACTGCATCTATTGCATTGGCCAATTCAGTCTCTGCATTTGCCCCTTTTGATGATTGAGGTTTTCTTCCTTCTCTTTTCAGAAAGTATCCTCAAAACTGCATTCAATGAGAAAAGAAAGAATCGATCATCTTCACATTTTTAATACAAACTATACAACATCTCTTATGAAAAAGACGAAAAGACCAAGAATATTACTTCAACATAATAATAGATAAGTGTGAAAAGCAGATCTCTAAATGGACAGGCAAGATACTCAGAAAAGTATTTGATTAAACATACTTTGAAAAATCACACCAAAGTCTAATGTGTATCTTGGACATAATCATTCCAGACATGCTCTACATAATGACTTGTAACAAACGGCAATCACATTATTTACAAATTCCCATCATTTAGCTGGAATATAGACAAAATGTCAATTTGAGAACGTAGCTGTTGTCTGCAAACTTATTTATATTGCATGGTAAAAATTTAATACTTGTTTCAAATGCAAACAATTGAGCTATCTAATGCTAAGAAAGGAAAAAGATTAAAACCAGCTAAATAGCATATTGCAGAGATAGAATTTTCATAGCAGCTGAATTAGATAAATCGAAAATCAAGACTTGTAATGACCAGGAAAGTTGATGATCTTTGAAACACGTACATAAACATTTAGCTTTGTTGGCCAGGAGATCCTGACAGGTTGCCTGGTTGTAGCTACTAATGTAGTAATATCACATAATGACACGTATTCAAGATCCTGTTATTGCATAGATCCAGGAGATCAGGCCCCATTCCACATCTTTGGATTTCCTGTCCCACAAAGAAATCTAGAAAAGGAACTTCTAGATAAGATAGACATTGGACGTTATAAAATAGTGAGATTTGGTATTAGTGCATAAAACAAGTTCAAGAAACATTCCTGCCTTAACATAGACGGCAAACAACACACAGTGGCATTAAAAGCCATAAAGATAACATGTTTGACCAGGCAAGGCATTATCTCAGATGTCCCTATTGTTAGCATATGCAAAGAGAAGAAAGAATTAGAGAAGGCAAACTGCACTGCTCAAATGACACAGGCAGGTCCAATTTATTATAGGAGGTGGTTACACTTCGGTTGAACAGTTACCAACCGTATCACAACTACATAACAGTTTTACATGCTATATAAAGCGCTATATTTTAACACCCCCTCTTAATGACTAAACCGGAAACAAGACAAAGTTTGTCCCGAAATTTTACAAATTTCCTAAAGCCCATATGTTTAGTCATTACATCTATAGACTGTGCCATAGGTTGTACTTTAAAATCAGCAGTCCATGATTGTGTTGCGGTTGTCGAATGAAGAAGAACCGCAAAACAAAAATCTGGTCCCATGAACAAAAGATATGGCAAGTGGTCCACTGGTTCTCTGTTACGTGATTCATTGACCAATGATGAATCACCAATGGCTGAGAGTGTCAGCCCCATCTCCAGAGTGCTGAAATCAGAACCTTGGAGAAGTGGATTGAAAAATTTGTTCCAAGCTTGTGTAGCCTATTGGAGTTGTATAGAGACTCAGTTATCCTGCAATCGAAGTCACCTCGATCATGTCCTTGCAACACTGTGTAGTGCTCATCCAACTTTCTCAATAAGAGAAATGTGACCATCTGTGCAGTAGGAGTTAGAACCAACTCCGCAATAGTAGGAGAAATAACCATCTCCGTCTCAACAGTGGTAGGAGTGAGAACCAACTCCTCATCTATTTGCTCATCTATCCCCCTCTGTTGGGAAAGATCCTTCACAACACAATGAGCAAATTGTTCATGCTCTATTGTCCTTCGAGCAAGGACCTCTGAGTGAGTGGTTGGGCATGCCATCTCACCATGCACCGTCAGTGCATTTGGAATAGTGGAGTCTCCGTCCACAACAAACTGTTCTTTAGAATGAGGAAATCCATCCTCTCGTACATTTGGTATAGTGGATACTCCCTCCACAATAGGTGCATGTAGGTTGACTGTATCCAAGTCAACAAATTTGTGAGGAATGGCTTCCTCCCAAGGCATTGCAGCCTCCTGCACATCCTGAATGGTGGAGTTGTCCTCCACACATGCATTCATGTTGATCGCAGCCGGATCAACAAGTCGATACTGACCACCTTCCCCAATACCAAGGGCAATTATCCGTCTGTTTCACATCAGAGACAACACACTTCTTTCCACAAAAATCCACAGAAAATATTGGGATTTTCAGTCAATTGATGAATAGATAGAAGATTATTTTGTAAAGAAGGTACATATCTAACATTCCGTACCAACAATTTATGAGCATTATTCAATACAATGCATATATCTCCTATCCCTTCTACTACAAGTGATTCTCCATCAGCTAGTACTATTGATTCAAAACAGATATTTGCAGTAAATGAAACATACCAGTCCCTACGACATGAAAAGTGTGCGAGACACACTGAGTTAATGATCAAGAATGGTACCACTTTGTCATTCAAGCATGATGTCGTAAGACAATAAAGAGCATGCTGTCATCCGAATCCTATTCTTCTGCAATTGCTGCCACATGTTCCTCATTACATGGCTTTTTGTTCTACTGCGAAAGATCATACTTCCGCTTCCAAAGCAATCCTTCTTGAGGTGCCCAACCTTGTGACAATAATAGCATGTGACCTGATACCGAGTGGAAGACTCACCAGATTGACGTTTCCACTTTCCCTTTGACTGAGTGACAAGAGCACTCTCTGAATGGTCACAATTAGATTTTGCTTGAAGTTGTCTCCGCTCCTTTTGCAACATGTAGGAACTCACCTTGTCAAACGTGAGTGTTTGACTTTCAGCCATTAAATGGAGTGCCTCCACAAATGACTCATATGAAGAAGGTAAGTTGTTCAAAACCAGAGCCACCATATCATCGTCATCCACCTTTTTGTTGATGGAAGATAACTGGTCTCGGAGGTCTTTCATCCGAAGTAGGTGCTCAGACAGTGATCCACCTTCTTGTAACTTTACGGAAAAGAGCATATTTTTCAGGTATAAAACCCAACTCTTTTCTGATGTCGATATTTATCCTTCAGATTGGTCCACAACGTGCTTGCTACAGATGGCATTCCGCACTTCCGGTATCATATCATCCGACACCGACAACTTGAGAAGCAATAACGCTTCCTTATGACGTTTGTCATAATCCTCGAAGTTCGTCGTTGGTCGACTTTCACTACCCATGATTATTTTATCACAATCACGAAACTCGCGACCGTTAAAATCTTATGACTCCAAACATTGAAATTAGTGCCCGTTAATTTTTGTGTCTCTGGCAAAGTCAAGTGTGAAATATTTGCCATTTTATTATTCCAAAGTAATGGAAATAATAAAATAATAGTTTGCCCAAACCAATAATAAAACAATATTACTTATTCGTGCAAATAATATTAAAAATTAATTACTCCCAGCAAATCGAATGAATACCTTTGTTGTTGAAGCCTGAAAATAATATTATTTTGCCAAATAATATTAATCTTCCTCACGACTGGTCACATTTTTTTTATGATTGGGTATAGCTTCTGGTTGGTCACGTAATCAGCGAACTGGGCACGTTTTTGAACTGGGCACATTCAGCAACGAACTGGGCACTTTCTTGTTTACAACGGATGTCTCTGCCTTCACACGATTTCTACCACGACGACTTTTCCCAGCGTATTTTCTTCAAATGTCTGAGTTTTATTGCCCTCCTGAGCAGCCACGGTTTTGTGCAAAACTTACTGTGTTTTTGCCCTTGTCTGCCCACGAATTGTGCCTGCGAACAAACCCTCGACTTCACACCCTCGAACCACTTCTTCTGGGCCTTACGAATGCCCTAGCAACTGTATTCTTGACTGGTTCGACGTTTCTCCTTTCTTCTTTGTCCTTAAAAATGCAAATAAGCCAGGCTTCGACTTTGTAACAGTCGTTTTTCCTACACAACTGTAGACGCAAGTAGTTTGTGCCCTTTTCAAACTGTGACTGGGCTTCCTCAAACCATTTGCACTCTCCCGTACCCTTCAAGGGCTTCCTCGGGCTGCGAACCTTTGACGCTCTGATACCAATGTTAGCATATGCAAAGAGAAGAAAGAATTAGAGAAGGCAAACTGCACTGCTCAAATGACACAAGCAGGTCCAATTTATTATAGGAGGTGGTTACACTTCGGTTGAACAGTTACCAACCGTATCACAACTACATAACAGTTTTACATGCTATATAAAGTGCTATATTTTAACATTTATAGAGAATTAGAGTACTTGACGTTGCCAGAAAAATGCTTGCAAGCAATGTTGGACACATGCATAACTCTTCTTGCCCAATTGTCTGCATTTCTGAAAGTTTCTTCCTTTGTCATGTATAAAGCCTTAAAGCTAAAATAATGATTCCTCCATAAACAAACGAGTAGGATAAATCTTAGCTAACTTTCTATCAATAAATCTCTTCAAATTAGTTTTGACAAACTTTAACTTCTATCTTTTTAGTCATTCTTTATCTGATTGACTCAATGCATTGCATTCAAACGAATAAACCAACAATAAAAGTATTCCCCAACTTGCACATAAGGACCTTTTCGCATTTGTACACAGTGAGCCTTGTGATCAACCATGCTGTAAATATATGCCGCGTATTATGTGTTAACTTCTTTTATCAATAACAATTACAGGAAGTGCAAACCTACCCGTGGAGAAATACAATGTCTATCAGAAAGTAAATGCCCAGTGTTGAAGCACCACTAAGACTGATCAGTTTCTTGCCCCTTTTACTAGAATGTACCCAATTAAGTAATCCTAAGCACTGCGGTCCCAAGGAAGGGGGATGTCACAGTTTCCCCAATAGGTGCTTCTAAGAAAATATCAGAGTATTTTACAGTAAAATGGTTCTAGTGACCATTAAATTTTTGCTCCAATATAGATTTTTTTGAATCAGCATCAATAACTACCACTAAATATTTTCAAAAAAAAGTATGAATTCATGCAGCTGCCGTTTGGCAAAAAAAATCTCGAAAATCTCTCAAGCAGGTGACGCAAACTCTCAGCCGCCCACCACTACCAGTTGTTGGAAATCTTTTTCCAAGTAGTTGCTGCTTTCATTTTACAAGAAAGATTCTTGTCGTTTTTATCAAGCAGATTCCAGGGGACCATCTGGGGTAAAATAATCGCAGTGTTAACCCCCTCCACAAGGCAGGGGACCAATGGAGGGGGCTGCTAATGTGATTCTTTTTATCGAGGTGGTCCCATGCAACTGCGAAACTTTAAAATCAAGATATATATATATATATATATATATATATATTAGTCACGAGACTTATCGCGGAAAAAAATCGGTAAAAACTTTACAATTTTTTTAAAATATGATATATAACAAGTGTCTTTAATGGGTTTTTTTCTATTTATTTTTGTACTTGCAGAGTCACATACAAAATGTGAAGCCACAACTGCTTTGGAAGACAATTTTCAGGGAGGGGTAACGGTTGGGTTCTAGAGCTTTGCAGTGCCCAATAAGGATTGTTCCTTGCCAAACCATCGGCTTATGTTCAATCAAACTTTTTATGTAACTTTTAGCTTATGTAATATCAAATATTTTTCTGTAACTTTGTTTCAAATAAGTTTCTTACACTTTACTGCTAAATTTTCTCTGCAGCAGCTATTCTTCGTAGTTTGACATGCAAAAGGACACCCAAATTATCTCTAGCTACAATTCTTAATTTGAAAGAAACTAATTTGTCTCAATCCTCCAATACAACACTAGGTTTGATAGATGTATCCCACTCGACAATTCAAAATGGAGGACTGGCTATAGTGAGAATTATGTATGAAGGGTCCTAATTTTAATTGTAGACATGTAAAGATGTATCACACTGCCACCAAACAATTCAGAATGGAAGACCGCCTATTGTGAGAAACTGAGAATTATGTACTGAACAATAGCACCAATGTTGCTTTGAAAACTTCATTAAAGACATAAATATACAACTAATACGTACTGCTCCAATATGATGCCTGGCAGGGTATGTCATGGCTGTCTCCTCAAGTCCAGGCCAGGCTTTGGAATCAATCTTCAAGTACCTGTCCATCCAATCTGTTGAAAGTTCATACTCCAATTTTCAAAATGTACAAAACTATCTATAATTAATTCAAACAGTTGAGCTAAACAATTCGAAGACAAATATCATTACAATAACAATATATAAAAATGGAGTTTCATACCTCTATGTTAGTAATGTAAGTAAACGACACAATGAAATCCAGAATATCAAAAACAAAAAACATATGCCTATGAAAATTCATCACTTCTTGGGCACAAGAGCATTATCCAACTCATCGTCAGAGTGTGGAACTTGACTCCATGTCCTCCCTTTGCTGACAGTTGGATTGAGTAGTGAAATGCACCACTTCTTTCCTCTATGTAGACACCAAAGTTAACACAAAATCATTATTACATCATGCTTTTGGAAAACTTTATATATGTGGGTCTTGAACGATGAAACTAAGTCTTAGTGGTGCAAGTTCTTGTTGTTTTACTTTCGCATCACTTAATTTGTCTTCTGATTTGTGATTTACTTGGTTCTTCCTTATGTTTCTACACTGTGTCACAAAGATCTCTAGCCTTTGCAAATTACTGTTTTTGGTCAAGACCGTACAGATTGATCAGGAAAGTACTCTGGTCTTGACCAAGATGTACGGTCTTGACCTTTTGGGTTTTGGGTCCTTTCTGCCTGTTGGGTCTCTTTGTTACTTTTTTCTCTTTTGGTTCTTATGTTTTGGGTTGGCCTTGCACGCCACTAAGATTCAAATTTCAAAGTAAGAGACTCCTATATATACAAGTTCACCCTAAGCATTTATTATCTAGCAAGCACTTATCTAAGTACCACCTGTTGAGCTAAGAAAGCAAGAGTTACTATCTCCATATTGCATATCACAGCACATGAGGGTATAAATCTAATTTACAGATCTGCATAAAAGGGTTTTTATCATAGTTACCTAAGACTGGGACGTCGGAACGTAGGGATGGGATTTCGGGACGGCCATTTTTTTGGAAAATTTGGGGATGGCGGGGGGACGGCAAGAGGACGGCTAATAAAAAATATATAAAAATATGTATAATTTATTAATTTTACAAATATAACATAAATAATTCAATAAACTAAGACTTAAAATTGAAAGTGTGAAGATTGAAACCATTAATGATTAATCCAATTATTCATCACATAAGCCCAGGCCCAAAATGCTATATATATATATATATATAGTCAATGTTCAAAACTTCAACATGACAATGCAAGAATAAAGTTGAAAATTAAAAACAACACGTCTTACTCTTCAATAATCAATAATATTAAGAATTAATACATATATTAATATATAGAAATAAAATATATAAAATTAATACATATTAACATGTTAATGTATTACTATTATACATATTGATATATATACGAATAAATAATAGAAAATCTTAATAATAATAATAATAATAACAATATAAGTCTAAAAGCACTTGGTTCATTTTAAAAAAATGGCCGAGCATGTATAAGGAATATATATACTTATACTTGGTTGGAATATATATATACTTATATTATTATAGATTTATATTATTGAAAAATTATTATTTACCTAATATAATAAAATATATGTGTATATATAAAACATTAAAAACAAAAAGTTATCGAAATCAATAACTAAATAATAGATAGATATTAGTAATTTATAATAGTTTTATAGTTAATAATTAGGTGGATATAATTGTAATTAGATTATTTATTTAATTTTATTAAAAATATATTAGTTTATAATTAATAATTTAATTTTAAAGAAATTATTTATTACAAGTAAATAATTTGTTTTTATACATTTTATGTTCATAATAATTATTTATTTATTTTATAATATTAATAACAATTAATAATTAATTAAAATTATTTAGATTTTGTTATTTTTTCATAATTTTCCGTAATATTAATCATTAATAACTAAATAATAATATATAACATTAATAACTATTATAAATTACTAATTTGATAAACACAAAAGCTAAATAAATAATATTTAGTTATTAACATAACGTTAATAACTAAATATTATTTATATAGTTATTGACTTTAACTTTATAACATAAAATTTTAAGTTTTTAAATCTAAACGTAACATACCTATTAGTTATAACTAAGTATTATAATTTTTATAATCTAAAAAACTAAAACCTAAATAATAACTAAGTATTATAATTTTAAAATCTAAAAAGTTAAAACCTAAAACTTTAAACGTAGCTAACATAAATAAATAAAGCAAAGGCAGTCAAAGAAACTACCGTACCTTTCACGCAGGTCTGGAATGGAGCTCTGCCGCCACGAACCACCACATAGCCACGAACAACATCCATGAAAGGCAAAGTGACAGCTGCCAAACCCACAGATGTTTAGGGTTTTCATTTAAATGTTTTAATTTTTTTTTAATAAAAAAGCGGTGAACCGAACCGAATAAATTCGGTCGCATACAACAAACAAAAAACGGCAGGTCATATTTTCCCCTCAGAGTTGAATGAACCTGCTTCTGATACTCATACAGATCCAGATCTATCGATTTGTTTATATTCGAATGAGGAGAGATAAGGGTCACTGAGAGTTATCCTAAATCTGTTGGGCGCATTTAACTGGAGTCACCAAAAGCTGGTGAAAAAGAAGTATTAAAATAGTGAAATACGAATCTGTTTTAACGTTAAGGAAGGCTGTTGTGGACGTTGGGGACGTCACGACGTCCCCATTCTCTGTTTGCACACTGGGACATCCGGGTGCGTCCCTGCTTGTGGGGGACGTCCTCAGGATGTCCCCCTTTTTTTGTGGAGTTTCGGGATGGCAGGGAACGTCCGGCCCCCGCCCCTCGGACGTTCGGGACATGAGGGAAAGGGTCGGGATGTGTCCCCGCATAACACTAGTTTTTATGGGAGCAAAGTAGCATAGCCCGCTATTGATGTGGAAGCACAAGGGCAAAGCTAGGTCAAGGGTTTTAGTTGTATGCAGATTTGCACAGTGCACTAGGAGAACTACATGGAGTTTGAAATGTAGTGCAAAGCACTCGGTGACTCACAAACAGGGTGACCATACAAACAGGGCGACCATCAAGGTCAGTCTGACTCAAGCATTTGCATCTTTTATTTTTTATCTAATGATTGCTTGAAGTTCTCTGCGGGAAGTTAGGTTCGTTTTGTAGGTACAGGTGTGAAACCTAGGGTTACTGGGCGAAGTCAAGCATATCAAAGTGTGTCACGAGCAGCGAAAAAGTGACACGAGAGAAAACTAGGAAAGCGCCATTCATATGTCTAAGACCGTACGGTAGGGTCTATTTGTGAGATCCGGTCCTGCCCATTTGTATGGTCCTACCCCTGCACAAATGAGAGAGCAGCAGTTGATATGGGCACATTCAGAATTCTTCATCCTTTCCAAACCCATCAACGAAACAATTAGAGTTTGACCTAAATCAGCTAAGCCACCTCTAAAACCCTAGACGTACTTCAAATTGTTTTATCAGTTTGGCATGCTTGTAATAATTTAGTTTCCATTGTGCGATTGAAAATCACTTTAATCTCAATTAATTATTTTCCTATAACATATATTCAATCATGTTTAAATTAGTTAGATTAACTATATTTGATTAAATTAGGGTTGATACACTTCGCCAATATGGCAAGTAGGTGGCGTGGAACAAGAAGCGGTCCAACAACGCTCTCTTGCAATGTCCCTTTCTAGGGCTGAAACTGAAAATAAGGGTTTGGGCTCAAACCCAAATGAGAGAAATCAAATTTTTGCAACAGCAGCTCTAAAACCCTAGCAGCGAACTGAAAACCACACTTTTAGGGCATCACACACCCTTCAAACCAGCTGAAAATTAGTAAATAAATCCTCCTATGGCAGCGAACTGTAATGGCACTTAATGGCATCAATTCTCATGCAATAACAAGCTAAAAATGACATAGAATGCTTCCAAATATTTTATCCAACCATGAAGATATTTATCCAACCAATATACTTCAAAATAAATGAGAAACAAGAGATAAAACACAGCTGTAATTAATTAAATAATCAGCAGAAGTACAACTCACATTAAGGGCTGGAAATGATGATTCCAAAACCCCAAAAATACCAATGAAATGAGAAATCAGCCTTATAAATTATGAGGGAAGTGAAGAATAGCTCCAATGATCCAAATGTGCCCTAGAAGGCACTAAACCCTTCCTCCACCCAAGTCGCTACCCTAGGAGAGGGTGCAAAATGAATGAAGAATCCTTAGTAGCTCTTCCTCCTTCAAACCCTAGCTGCAAACCAGCAACATCACCTTCTTTGAAGCCCTTAAGAACCACCAATTGGAAAATTTTCGTTCTCCAACTTGAACAAGGTTTCGTCCTCCTTGTGTGCCACACCAAAGGATTTTCGCCCTCTAGTGGAATGGAATTGAGCAATCAGCCCAAAAACCAAGTGAGTGTAAAATTATAATAAGATGCATGCCCAAAATGAGTCCAAGCAACCCCTTATATAGCTTCTTGGTGGTGCCAAAGGTCAATTAGGGAGTCTTTCCCAAGACCGACCTCTTAAGGATGATTGCTTTAATCTTTTAACTTGTCTTTTCACCTCTCTCAACCCAACCGACTTGCCTCATAAGAGAAACCACGAAAGAAAAAGGTAAATGTTCACAAAAAGACTAAAAACATCAACAAACACTTCCCTTGTTCACCTTCTTCTTGCCCACGGGAAGTGGAATGGGCTAGAAGTCTTCAAAATGAATTAGTTCGAAAAAGGGGACATTACAGCTCTTGCTAAAGAATAGCTAAGAATCTCATCCCACCTAAAGCATGATCCTTCGACATGCATTTCTGAGTACTCTGACTAAAGCTCAAACACAAACTCAAGCTTCGCAGAACTTCATGCTTTGCCCAAAGGGGCTCAAATCCGAGCTTGTATGCATTGGCTAAAAGTCAGATATTGTGCCTCTAAAAAAAATTTGAAATCCCTTACACTCAAGCAAGTCAAGGAGAAAATTAAGGCCATCCAAACTACTTATGCCTCTCTCACCAATCTGCCTAAAATTTCCTAGACTTTTGTGAAACATTACAAATTGGAGTTCCGGGCCCAGGATTAAACGATTGAGAGAATCCAAGCGATGTGGGAATGGCTTGACATGGTGCCTTGCAAAGTGATCCCTTTCACTCAAAAACTCTACAATGCCACTCTCATTCTTGATGAGCTATTTTTGCTATTCAAAGCATGGCTAATGACAGCTCCTAACCTTGATAGTTTTCCTTACGAATTCTACAAAATCACTTGGGACTTCGTCCGGCCAAACTTGCTTCGAGTCTATAGAGAAGCCCTTAACAAAACATTAGGAAATACTATTAATAGAGGTAATATTAAGTTCATCCCTAAAGCTGGAGATCCAAAGTTGATTACCAATTGGAGACCGATTACTCTTCTAAATGTCTCCTATAAGATCATTGCCAAAGCTTTGGCCCTTCGTTTCCATCATATCCTACATGTGATCATTAGACCTAAGCAAACGGGTTTTATTTAAAATTGGTATATTCTTGACAATGTCTTGAAGTTTGGGAAGGCATGGAATGGGCTCGTATCTCTCAACAAAGAATCATCTTCCTCAAGTGGATTTCAAAAAAACTTATGACCGCATGGAATGGCCATCTATTCTTACCATGCTTAGAGCCATTGGGTTTGGAGAATTTTTCACTTCAACAGTTCAGCCCTCTTTTCAAAGGCTTGAGAATGTGTGACGATCAATGACAACAAGTCTCGAGAGCTTTGGGCTATTTTGTTCTATCCAACAAGGGCACCTTCTCATGCATGTCTTGTATGTTTTCATGGCAAAAGCCTTTAGATGATTGCTAACCATGATGAGAGGGGACTAATTCAGAAATTTTCCTACCTAATCGGAATTCGCAACTAATCAATGGCCATTTTGTTGATGATTATTTCCTCACCCTTTCGTAATGTAAAGCCTCTCTCAATGAAACTCTACATTGCTTAGATATCTTTTTGCAAAGCATCTAGTTCGAGTCTACGATGGACCAAGATGCAATGTTATAGGAAAAGTATGATGTCCATGCCAAACAAGCTTAAAGGCTTTCAATGGAAGTGGATCGGACGAGAAGAACCGTTCAAGTTCCTAGGTATTCCTTTTGTTTTTGACTGCTCTCCCACTTATTTATGGCAATATGTGGAAATAAAATATCCTTACGGATTTCCAAGATTCCTTCCCTCACTAAAAAGTTTTAGGTATGCACCAATATTCTTGTTGCCAACCACATTTACAGTTTATCTTGTTGGGCTCTCTCTAAGGCCTCATAAGATAAACTATCTAAATTGTTAAGAGAACTGTTATAGGCTAACTCCAAACAAGCCTGAGGTTTTCACGAGTGGCCTAGGATATTTGCCACCTTTTGCGAGAAAAGGAGGCAAGAGAATCATTGACATCCTCTTGCTCTTTGTGCCAAGTGGGTAATGGGGGTTCGGAGAGAAAGCGAGCTTTTGAAAAATATTGTTGAGGCACTGTATTTCAGCAGATTCTCTCCATGGCAAGCCATGTTGGAAGAAAATAGGATTTCACATGTTTCTAATCACCGTGGCACTAGTTAACATCAAGAGGTCTTGTGGCCAAAAGCATCTAGAAAGCCTTTGAACTTGTTAAAGCCCATCTTAAGTGGGTGGGGAATGGTTTTAAAAACAAGCCATCTTTCAATGCCCATAATTTGTTGTGGTCTCTTATCATGACAGCTTCTAGTATTCCTCTTGTTGAAATGCATAGTATTAATGCCCTTACATTTTTCGAAAAAGACATCCTTTCTATACAAGGCTTTAAGTCTCTTCCAGAGATTTGATCTATTGTACTAACTTACAAAGGAAGTATCATCTCTTAGCCTCAAGCTTACCATTTTTTATCAAAGAGCTTATGATAGATGCCGAGCTACATAAACTTGGGCTATAGCCACCTTTCGTGTGGTGGAAGGATTGACGATGTAATTGTGATACTACTTTTAAAAACTACTCTCTTAGGTGGTTGTATCAGATTGTGAGTCTGTTCTCATCAGCTTTGGAGAACCTCAATAGGCGATGGACTTAATTTCTCCCATGCAATTGTATCCAAAAACTCAATTATTGCTTCTCATTGCGATTTATCACTCGAAAACAAGGAGTTTAAATTTTTCTCCTTGACACAGCTTACCAAACTCAACTAAATTTGGAATGCCAAGATATTATCTAAATTAGCTCACGTCCTTTGGTGTCTAGTCTACCAAGGATTTCCCCTTGGGAAAGGCTCAAACATGTCAGCATCATTGATCTTTGAGTGTCTGGCATGTTCTCGCCCTAAAACCTTTAAGCATTTGTTTTGGTTTTGCCTAGAGCTCAATCGACTAAAACTAGATTAGTGGTGTAATGTCCCTCTTTTCGAATAAATCTTATTGAAGACCTTTGGCCCAATTTTGTCTACCCAACGCCAAAGGGTATGCACAAGGGTGACTTAAGTCACAATAAGTTATTACAAAGTGCTAAAAATATTTATAAAATTAATAAAGCACTTGTATTAATTTATTTGACTTAATAATAAATTTGTAATCTCTAGATAGGTGCATTGGGTCTAATATTATGTTGTATCCTTTCTAGGGAGAATAGAAAAGAGACCCATGCTATTTTTGTGTCATCCCTAGGCAAAAATGTGACTTGGACAAAGGAGGGAGAATGGAGTTTAGAAAGGATAAAAATTATTACTCCTCCCAAGAAAAATGCGACCTAGTCTAAGGAGAATTTGGGGCATATGTCTAGAAGAAATCACCTTTTGTTGATTGGTCATTGTGGAGGCTTCTTTGGGGTCATTTCTCTTATAAAAGGGAGAGGTCGACTTGAGGAAAGCATGCTTATTCACTTATCATTTTCTGATTTTGCACTTAAGCTCTGAAGCTTTTGCAAATTATATTCTAAGGACGAAAACCCTTAGTTTATACCTCTTGTGGACGAAAACCCCAAGGGATTGAGAGGGATTTCCACCTAGGTAATTCCATCGAGCTTGCAAGGAATTTCAGTATTTTCTAGCTTTTTGTGGAGTTTGCATGAAGGATTTGAAGACTTGATTAGTAGCAGCTGTATCTTCTCTGTACTAGCTGGAGCGACCCATGTTGTGGGTGATTCTTGTGGAATAAATAACATTTCCAGGTCTGATCTGTGTACCAGCTATTTATCTGAATTTAGTGACTCAAACTAGATGATTTTCAGATTTTTGAGGAAATTAAAGTGCTAATTTCAAACCTCTAAGAAGGCAGGTTTACTGATAATTTTTTCAGTCCTGTTTAACTACTAAAAATGCAGATTTCATCATATTTTGGATAAATAAAAATAAAGGGATCAGATTTGCTAAGAATCTTATTTGTTGGGCTTCTATTGAATGAGTTTCATCCTCATGTACTAGTTGCCATTTCTGTAGCTACTGCTGCAGTTAAGGATATGATTTCATATGGTTGCATATCCCTGTAAGGACTGATTTGGTTGTATAAAATCTGTATTTGTCACTGGTTTGGAAATTCTTCAATTCAATTACTGTTCTATGAGGGTCTTATGATCAACTTTAATCACATTTTTCAATGTCCCAAATGGATCTGCAGTTAATCTATTCATTCTATCTACCATAATCTGTTTGGTAAGGTGTTGGATTAGATCAAAAATCCCATTAGAGTCATTGATGCTGAGTGTCTGGCGTGTTCTGACTAAAACTAGATCAGTGGCCTTTTTCAACCCTTCAATCTAGAGCCTTTCAATTGGCCTACGATTTTATTTGGGGCTTATGCTAACTGGCATATGCACGCTGCTTAGTTTGGAATTTTTCACAACAGTTGTTTTATTTCAGTTATGCAAAGCTAGAAATGCAGCTATTTTCCAATAAAGATGAAAATGTTTCACTCTATTGTAAATGAAAAAAACCTTACAATATCGTTGTTGTGAATGCAAATTCAAGCACAGGCCGACAAGGTAGCTATTTAATTTCAGCACCTGCAAGAGCTGCCCCATCATTGGGGGAGTGTTCCTTGCACTGTGAGCTATGTGCCACCTGATCAGCCTTCACAGGGTTCTCCACCACCGGCACCCAGATGTCTGAATAACCACTTCGACAGCCACTTCTCCACTCAACAAAAGGGCTGGACCCTGCCGCAGCTTGACAAGTCTTCAACTAGCCCCTCTCGGTGGTCTTGTCCAATGTAGGATAATGTTCAAATAGATGTACCCCCACCATCTAGGTGGGGTAGTTACTGTTTCATTGGCTCTCGTGACACTCTTGATGGACATGAAAGAGTGGCACTTGATCTACCTTTGGATGAATCTCCTGCTTGGGTTGTGCCTCCCAAGGATGATCCACCACCATCTCCACCAGTATTGTTGTTGTATATGCTTGATATGTCACACTTGGTGTTTTTATATATAGTGCTTGTGTTAAGCCATGTGTTTGTTTTTGTTTTCCAGACCAACCGTGTATGCCAATTGGTCACCTTTTGTTGTAACTTATTTTGTAAACTTATTATTTTCTTTTGAAATAATATAATATGTTGATGAGTTCAATTAAAAAACCTAAAATCTAATTCATAGAATTTTGTAATCCCGTAAAGCTGCCTATAATCAAAACAATCGAGCTAAGAAATTCCAAGACAAAAGTCAGGAATGAAATTTCATACCCAAAGAAGGGTCTAGAAGCCAATAGAAAGTAATGGCACAATGTGTCTACCTACGAAAAATTGAAAAATCTAACTCCTACTGCAATCGTACAATTGCCAAAAAAAAACACCTATCATACAAACAATTGAGCTAACACTTATCTAAGACGAGCATTTCTACAAAAATATCATTAAAACCTGAATACAGGATGAAGTAGACCAAATCTCTCATTAATCCAAAATTCAGATTCTGGCAAATTCGTTGCTTGGGCACGCACTCCGTCTCCGTCGCCGTCGTCTGACGGACAATCAAACCCCACGGCAGAGAGTTGATACATTTGCGCTTCTCGAAGCGCCAAGGCTATCAAAGCCCCGCCGCATAGCGCTGTGTTGATGAAAGCTCTTCCATTTTCACTCGCTAATGAGGTTTCAGGAAAAAACGATATGATTATCCAGATCTCAGTCTGGGGAGAAGTATGTAAATCGGTGGCTATTGAACTCGAGTGTTTTCCCCACTTGGAAGCATTCAAAGAAGAATGACCGTCTTTTGTGTGTGGGGAGCTTCGAAACGTTGACGTGTTGCAAACAAATAATTTGAAATGTGTCCGCATATCTTGTCGAACACTAAATGCTCCATTTCTGAAGTAGATGTTCTTTAAATATTTGAGAAAACATAATAAAGAATTGAAGGTCAACAAGATTATGGTGTGAAAGGACTTTCGTGATAAAGAGATTATGTTGCAATTATCCATTTTTAATTCGTCATTGAGGAGCCTCTTCTCTTATTTAGATAGATATCTTTTATTGTCTACGAGTCCTCTCATTTTTATTTTTTAAATTTTCCATTTTCATTACTTTCTTCTTACTGAATACACTTTATAATAAGGTTGTTAAAACACTTACATGTTATTGTTTAAGAGAAGTCGGCGGTGCTTCTGGCTTTGAATGGTTGTATCTTTTTCTTGGCAGATGGGCGGTGGAGGACAGCGATAGGTAGAAGACAAGTGGGATATCGGGACTCGGGGTAGTGGAGACAGTGGAGACGGCGGGAGCAAGGCGTGGCTAGGAAGATCTGCGCGAGTTGGAATGGAGCGAAAATTTCAACGAGAAACTGACAAGCACATGCTCGATAAACAACAGAAACGTGGGCCCCATTTCAGCATTTTGTTTAGAAGCTAGGGCACAGCCCGACAAGCCAGTTCTTTCAGGTAGACCAAACCCCATCATTCTCTGCAGCACTCTTTATATTTATCTGTCAAATCTGGTTTCAACAAAGCATGCAAGCCATGCTTAAACATGAGGGTTTCAAAGACAACCCAAATATGGCATTACAGAGATCTACTATTTCGGAAACACATATGACAGAGAAAACAAAATTTTGGAAAAGGTAGAAATCTCCCAAAATAATACAGCGGGTACAGTTAAAAAGTTGGTTTATGTGAATGCAAAACAATACAAGGGGATCCTACGACGTAGGCAGGCCAAAAAACTAAGAAGAACCCAGAAGAAAAATCTCACTTTGATTTTACCGAAGACAACAAATAACAAAGAGAACTTCTTTTCAGAGAATATAAAATGGAAGGAAAACAATCAAGTCAGAAGGATAGTAAAAAGGAGTCAAAGCTGAACAAAACCGACAAAACTGCAACATACAAAGAAGAACGAGAGGACGCAGTCCAGGATCCTAAATACCTATACAGTCCTACTTCAACCCCTCTATTGTGGTCTTCAGAACTATATGTGAATGAGCTCATGAACATGAAAGAAAGGCTTGGAATTTTAGAAAATCAGAGATTGCAAGAAAACAGTGAGAGGAAAGAACTTACAGAAGTTAGATACAGGTTGGAAAGAGAAAATAAAATTCTCAAAGAACAGGTACTAAATCTCCAAAACCTCATGGAAAGAGGACAGCAAGAGTTAACCATGCTAAAACAAGATCTAGGACATATGAAAACAGGGGGAGAAAAAAGCCCTGAAATGGTAAAAGGGAAGGAAACAATACAGATAAATGAGATCCAATCAGCAATTAAAGACATGGAAATAAAAGAAAATCAACTAAAGGATCGGATAGAAGAAGCCAAAACTTGGTCACAATTAGTAAGTGGATCATCAAATGAACAAAGGCAAGTCATAGAGAAACACATCAAAACATAGATAAAAGAAGAGAAAGATCAACAAGACAGAGCAGTAAATTTTATTATCAAGGGTCTAAAAGATTTTGGTGAAAAAGAGAGAACTGACCTATTAGCAAGAGACTTTCTTAAAGACGAATTGAAGTGGACAGGATACATACAACAAGCAAACAGGATTGACAGGATAATAAAAGGAGGAAAGGACCATCATGTGCGTGTGGTCATGAGAAAAATAGAAGACAAACATGTTATCTTAAAAAACAGGGGACTTCTTAGAGGCACACACATATATCTAGATGAGGATTTGACATTCGCTCAACAAGAAGAGCGAAGGAAAGAATGGGAGAAAGTGAGAAAAGCAAGGGAAGCAGGAAAATGGGCACAGATGAGAAATGGGAAAGCCCAAATCAGTGATCATTTATCAAACAAGAAATAGGAATTAGGGGCCCCATGGGAATTCATGCACATAGTAAGTTGGAATTGCAGAGGATATCTGTGGAGAAGAGGACCGGGTTTGGGGCCCATAGCAGAAGGGAAAGATATTATTATTCTTACAAAAATGCATGAGCATGAAGGCTGCAAGGTACCAGAGTTTGAAGGCTACAAGAAAATTTCAGTTTGGAATGAAGGGAATGAAACAGGGAAAGGTCATGGCGGAATCACAGTGCTAATCAAGGAAATATGGCTCGAAAATGTCAAAGTTGAAAAAGAAGATCCAAATAAGCAATACATATGGCTGAAAATAACAGATGACAAGACAACAATCAGATTGGTTGCCTGCTACTTTGCACCGAAAGGTTCAAAGACATATAAGAGAAGAAATCTAGATAGCGAAGATCCATACGCTTCAATAAAAAAAGACATTTATGTTTTCAGTGCATCTGGGGAAATAATTCTTTTGGGGGATTTCAATGCGAGGACTGCCAATAATCAATCCCTTCAGTTGACCAGCTTAGAAGGAGATGAAGACAATCCGTTATGGCTTAAGGAAGAAGAAAACAAGCTTTGGGAAAGAGTATCTCAAGATGGTAATGGAGGGGTGACACATTTTGGGGTTGAGCTTCTTGGCCTATGTAGCTTATACAACATGGTCATTTGTAATGGCATGAGGGCTTGGCCCAGATCAGGCAATATCACTTGTAAAACATACAATGGTCAAAGTGTAGTGGACTATGTAATCTGTTCTCAAAGTTCTATCTCCACGTTGCTTGAGTTTGAAATTGGAGTTTGTCCTATCGAATTAAAATCAGATCATAGTCCTCTTTTGGTAAAGCTTGCGACCGTCTTAAATCAGCAACAAAAGAATCAGACTCATCACATGCAAAAGGCATCTCAAAAACAGGGAAAAATCATTCTCAATAAAGAAAATCAGGAAATCTTTGTTGCAGCCCTTAAACAAAGCAATTTCAGATAATGAGGAAAGATATAGAGAACACGACGTCTAAGGGAATGAGTGGTTATATACGTAGTAATCTGCTGATATCTTTAATCCAAAAGGCTCTAAGTGTTTGTGAGCGATCTAAACCCAGAAAGGGAGCGCAAATACTTTTCCGACAAACCCGTGGTATGATGAAGAGTGTAAAGCTGCCAAGAGAGCTTTGAAGGAAAGTGGGATGAACAAAGAAAATAAAAAGACTTATGAGAGATTGGTGCAACACAAAAAAGAAAGCTATGTGAGCAAGAGAAGAACAAAATTAATTTCTCTTGGAAAACACAACCCCAAAGGTTTTTGGAGGGAGCTACAACAAAAGAAAAAATACATAGAAAATAATATCACAGGTGCTCATTGGTTAGAATATGCAAGGACCCTTTATGAGCGTTCCCAACAAAAAGATATTCCTCCCATAATCGAGACTTCGTTTGAGCTTTTTTCGACAGAAGACATCAAGCAGGGCATAAAGAATCTAGCAAGTGGTAAAGCTCAAGACATCGATGGTCTACAGGCTGAATTTTTAAAATGGGGAGTTGAGGTCCTCACACCACACATCAAAAAAATATTCAATGATGTCAATCAGAATGGCTTTCGACAAAGTGGACAACTAGTGTTGTTATTCCTCTATTTAAAAGTGGTGACATTAATAACCCGTCTAATTATCGCACCATTATGATCAACCCTCTTCTTGGTAAACTTTTTGGAGGCATGATAGAACGGAGAATCAGCAGTTGGGCCGAAAGAGAGGGTAAAAGAGCAAAAGGGCAAGCGGGATTCCGACCTAAACACTCAACAATTGACCATTGTATCACTCTTAGGCATTTGATTGAGAAGGTTTGGGACACCCAAGGAGAAGAAGCTTTTTGTTGTTTTGTTGATTTCAGGAAAGCTTTCGACACAGTGCCCAGAAAAAAACTTTGGAACAGGATGGAGGAACTTGGGATTCTAGATGAGCTTAGAGCAGCAATTCATAAACTGTATGAAAGTCGAGCTAAAATCAGAACCAGAGAAGGTATGTCGAGTGTTTTGGCAGTGACATTGGTGTCAAGCAAGGTTGCCCTCTCTCTCCCACTTTATTTGGTCTATACATTGACAAGCTTGAAGAATGGTTAAATAAAACTGAGGGAGGAGGTATACAGTTGGCAAGTTACGTGGTGAAGTTACTTCTTTATGTTGACGATCTTATCCTAATTTCAAAAACAGCCCAAGGTTTGAGGGAACAACTAAAAGTGCTAGAGCTCTTCTGCCAAGAAGTTGGGATGCAAGTGAACACTAGCAAAACAAAAATCATGATTTTCTCCTTGAAAAGGAAAGAGAGACAAATTAACTTTCTTTTTGAAGGGAGCCCTTTGGAAATTGTCACTGAATACAAATATCTTGGGATTGACTTTCACCACAAACTCAGTTGGGAGACTTGTAAAGAAAAAAGGATATAGGGAGGCTATAAAGCATCTTACCTACTTCAAAACAGGTGTACGAAAGCTGAATTTTGGGACTAGAAAACTAAGAAAACTCTTTTTGGATTGTTGGTCACTCGGTTGTTCTCTATGGCTGCGAAGTTTGGGGAAGTAGCATGTCAAATCACGGGTGGAGACAGATAGAACGAATTCAGAAACATCTAATCACAAGCACTCTCAAAGTCAAATCGACTGTTCCTTATGAGATCCTGTTGGCTGAAGCGGGTACTTCCTCGTTGGAAGCTTCGGAAATATCTCGAGATGATAAGCTATTTGAAGAAAGTTGAAAGCATGGACAATCTTCGCTGGCCCAAAATAGTTGTGGACGATACTCTGGAACGCAGAAAGAAAACCTGGATGAAACAAAATACTAAATGGATGAACAAATGGGGCATCAACTTGCAAGAGTGTCCTAACAATAACAGGGAAATAAAGAATTATGTGATAGAAAAGTTTAGGACTGCCATGTGGAAGGGACAGATTGGTCGAAAGAAAGCGCATTATATCAGAGAATTCAACCCCATTGGGGAACATGATGAAAAAGCTTATCTAGGGGCTGCTATCAAGGGTAAAGCAAGGATTCTAGTGGCACAGTTAAGGACCGGATCGCATCATCTTCGATGCGAAACTGGTAGATGGACTATTCCAAAGGAAGATTGGGAAATGAGAATTTGTCTTTTCTGCAACAAAGGGGTCGTGGAGACAGAATGGCATTTCGTCATGGAGTGTTTGACATATGATGATATTCGTATCAATGCATAAAACAACCTGAAGGTGGACAGACTTGAGGATCTCTTCGAAGGAACAAAGCTTCAAGCGACCACGAGTTTCATCCTCAAGATTCACAGCCGAAGAGCGGATATTGAAAGGAGTTTGAAAGTTGATTAAAAATCTCTGTTTTGTGGTCCCATAGACTCTTTAGTCTCGTGGACGTCATTAAAATCTTTCATTTCATTTCATTCCAAAATAAATATCTTAATATAAATAAGTAGTATAGATATCATCCCTTGTTGTCATTCGTATAGTAAAAAAATTACCTTCCTCTTAATGATAATTAATGAAATGTTTATTTTCACAAGTTGTTTATTCCAAACATAAATATAAGGGATTTATAATTTATTTGATTAGATTAAAATTTAGAACTTTTTTTTGAAAAATAGACAACTTTATAGGATGTTTTGAATAATATTTTATAATTCATCATCAAATCTTCATTTTATTACAAATTAGAAGAATGATTTTAAATATATTTATTTGAAAAACACACGCATATGTGTGTGTCCTAGATTCATCACATAATTTCATTTATTGAAGAGTTTTATATTGATTAACTATATTATATTCTCAGAAGAAAACTTCCCACATGCGGGTGATGGATGGCCTTAACCTAGTTGCACCTTTGTGTTCGGGTAGGGAAAATCGAGAAAAGAAAAATGGGCACCAAACTCTAATGAATGTTAGAGATGTTGTAATTTTATGTTAAGTTCAATATCACAATTTTTATTGTCTTCTCTTAGCAAGAGAAAAAAATTGTGAGCTACGATGGTCAAATTGATGTCAAATTTAAGGTCGATAAATTTTCTAAACATCTAAGCTGTTACGCAAAATCACAACACCCCCAAATGAGTTCTACAGGTCTGCTTTTCTAAGGCAGAGTCATTTGGTGTGATTGCAGTAACATTGAACTTTCCCCAAGGTGTGGGACCTTGCAAAATGGGAAAGCTCTCAGATTGAAGGTTGGTTCCTTATTCCTTTATTTAGGTGCATACGTAGAAACTTGCAGAGGATCCGTTCTTAATCCTAATCTAAACTTTACCAAGGAGACAGGGATAGAAGGAATACAAAAATTAAAACAAAGCTAAACTACGAGGTGATGCACCAAAGGAATGATGAACACTTATTTTGCTAATAGGCACAAACCAACAAAATGCATACAATAAACAAGCACATATAGCCAAATATGTAATGGGAGACCAGATGAAAAGCAAAAGAGACAAGAGAGGATCTAAAATCGATCACAGACATGTTTTATTGCTCTGTAGATTGATACAGTCCATTACAAAGTAGCCAAGAGGTAGAAACGTATTGCAAATTTTTTGATGGAAGGCCTGAACCCCACAAATCCTTTTGCTAAGAGGAGAAGGGAGCTGCAAAACAAAGAATGTCCAACCCTTTACAATGAATCCTGCCCCTACATTTATAGATTCAATCCTGAAAGAAGAAAGAGAGAGAGAGAAGTGGGAAAAGCAGGTTGAAACTCAACCACCACTGTTAATGCCTCTGATGAAATCTCTCCCCAAATCTGTCTTTTTGCATCAATCCTTGGTTCGGCACCTTGAAGGAAGAGGAAACGACAAAACAAATCAAATATGATCTAGTTATTGAGGTAAGAAGATCCTGTATTAAAAGCCCGAAGACGTTTCCTCCATTTTCTTCACCTAACCTCCTCAAAATTAAAGTTTCGGACCCATGGCATGGGTGAGGTGAGATCTTTCCAACGGCATCAGATTTGTAATATTTCAAGCCCTGAGTCGAAAGATATGCCCCTTCGAAGTTTGTATCGGGTCTGTACAGGAGGGTGGGAAAACAACTTGAAAAATGGGTCCCTTTTGATATGGGACACGTGGTAGTCTGGCGCTCGTTTAGAAACCTTTTCTCTATTCACCCCTTGAAACAACGCCATACTGACACTTGGCATTCTCCGCTTACACCTTTATACTTAGCCAATTTTGAGACCCTTTTTGTCCACCTTTTGACTATGTTTTTATTATGCGGGATCGTGGTCGATCCAATATTTGGCACGGGGGTGAAATATGGATAACAATTTGGCAACTCACAGGTGTCCCTGCTAGATGAAAAGACCAATTGCCTTGTCATATCCATTGGGCATGGAGTCATGAGTGATAACTGCTACTAATCGAACTTTGAAAACTGACCCTTAGGCCATTTGGAAACCCATTAGAACTGAAATTGATCTTGACCAAATGCCAAGTCCAAACACTGCATGAGAGCAACAAAACAACACCACACTATATACAAAATTTGAAATCATACATGCTCCAAATAGAACATGCAAAGCGTGCAAAGCACTTAGGAGAAAAACAATCTACACTGCATCAAGACAATGTGCATAAGCACTTAGAGGAAAGAGAAAACTAAACTAATATGTACATGGTGAGAACTCCCCTTTTAGTAGCAGTGCTTAAGATAGATCCCATTTACTAAAATCTGTAACTCTTCACCCTCCAATGTAGACAATTGGAAAGCATTGCTACTTTTGCATCTTGTGATCATATAGGGGCCACTCTAAATGGCGTCAAATTTGGAATTCCTTCTGGTTTTTCTCAATTTGCATCCCATTTCAAAACCAGGTCTCCTTCTTGGAAGGTCCTTACTTTTGCCTTCTTGTCAAAGCATTTCTTGATTGAAGCTTGATTCTTCTCTATTACTTGGAGAGCATGCTCTCTGGTTTCTTCTAATTCTATCAGCTCTACATACCTGGCCTCCATTGGTCCAAATTTAGACATCTCTAGTTGCTTCACGAGCTCCAATGCTAGCAACTCAAGTGATATAGGCAACACTGCCTCTTTCCCATAGACGAGCTTGAATGGAGAGCTGCCTGTAGATCTCTTGGGTGTTATTCTATCAACCCATAAGGCCGTTTTGAGCTTTGTGTACTAGGTCCTCTGATTCTCATCAAGAGTTCTTTTGATGATCTTTAGCAGGTTCTTGTTTGTGGACTTAGCTTGGCCATTACCTTAAGGGTAATAGTTTGATGAAGTACTCAAATAAGTCCCATTCTTAATGACCCATCCTGTGATCTTGGAACCTATGAATGCTAATGCATTATCTGATATGATGGTGGTTGGTACTCCAAATCTGGTCACTATCCCTTCATAGAAATCCAGGATACTAGACTCATTTGCTTCCTTGAGTGCCATTGCCTCGGTCCATTTGGTGAAATAATCAGTCGTTGTCAAGATCTATTTGTGACCTTGGCTTGAGTTTGGATTGATGACTCCAATGAAGTTCAATCCCCGTTGCATGAAAGGTTGGTCGATTGAGATTGGGTGCAATGGAAGTGCTATTAGCCTTTCCTTGCCTTTGAAGAATGCACAATTCTTACACCTTTTGATCCATGTGTAGTAGTCACTAAACACTCTAGGCCAATAATATCTTGCTTTCATGATTTTGAGTGCGTTGTCACTCTTGGAGCAAAATGGCCTCCAGTTGCTTCAACATGGAATTCTTGTAGCACTCTCTCTACCTGATCTGCCCCAATGCATCTCAGTAGAATGCCATTGATGTCCCTCTTGAACAAGACACCATCAATAAGAACATATGGGATGGCCTGTAGCCTGAAATGCCTTCTTTTTGCTTTACTCATCCCATGAGGACACATGTCTATTCGAAGGAAGTGCACCATATCTTGGGTCCAACAAGGAGCAAGTACATCATCTCTTTGTTCTTCTTGATCATTTTATAGAACAAAAACAACCTCCTTTTCACTTTGTCTGCTTCATCTTGTTGACCTGAGGCTAGTTGTTGACATAACCCCTTCCCGTGGACCAGCTTGGTGACCTTGATCTCAATGTCATATTCCATGAGACAGGTGATCCATCCTACATTCTTCTCATTCGGAGTCCTTCCGAGAAGGAATTCTTTAACTCCCGCATGGGAGACCAATAGTTAGATTTTGTTGTTTGAAACCAAATGCTTAAACTTCTTCAATCCTTTGATTACCACCGGGACTTACTTCTCAATGAGGGAGTACCTCACCTCATAATCTTCCGGACTCTTCTTTGAAAGAAAGCAATTAGCATTTCTGTACTTTATTTGTTACTGTTGCACCAAGATTGCGAAATTATGTCACCGCCACCAAAGGCATACAATATGAAATCTTTGGAAAAATCGGGTTCACAAGAGTTGGGGCTTGTGATATGGCTTCTTTGATAGCCTCAAAACTTGTTTTCCTTCAGCTGTCCACTTGAATGTTAAGCTCTTCTTCAACATCAACGTTATTGGCTTAACAAGGGCAACAAAGTTTGGAACAAACCTGCGGACAAAATTGATTTTTCCCAAGAAGCTTTGAAGAGCCTTCTTGTGACTTGGCAATGGTAATGCTCTTATTGCTTGAACTCTTTCCGGGTCAATTACCAATCCTTCCTTTGATACAATATGGCCTAGAAGCTTACCTTCATGGGCCAAGAATATGCATTTTTGGGGGTTTAGTGACACCCCAAAACTCCTACATTGTTGAAACCCATGCCTTAGGTGGAAAAGATGATCTGCTGCATTTTTGGAAAACATTGTAATGTCATCCAGATATATCAACACTATTTTGTTGATCAACCCCTTGAATGCCATATCCATTTCCCTCTGAAAAGTGGCTCCAGCGTTGGATAATCCAAATGGCATTTTCTTGTAGGCATAGGTGCCCCATTTGGTGGTGAAAGCTATATTGAATTGATCATATTCTTTCACCACGATCCGGTTGTACCCCGAGTAGCCATCTAGGAGGAAGAACCTTTCGACCTGGACACTACTTGCAAGATCTACTCTGTTGAAAGGAGTGGGTAGTGATCTTTGAGGGAGGCTCTGTTTAAATCCTGAAGTCAACACACACGACTGATTTCTCCATTTTTTTTCCGATTGGGACCAAATTTACAACCCAACTTAAGTGTTTAATTAGAAATATGATGTTTGCCTCTATCGCCTTGTTTCGGTTCCTTCTTCATGAGGCTCAATATATGGGTTGACCGGTCTCTGCTTCTACCACGATGAGTGAGTAGCTAGATCTAGCTCTATTGTGTGTTGTGCTAACTTTGGATTGAACCCCCTCAAGTCTTCATAACTCCAAGCAAACACATCGGGAATTCTGGCAAAGTGTATGAATTCATACCTTTCTTGTTTGGTGACCACTTTGCCAATTTGAAGTGTTTTGTCTTCTTCGACTGGGATTGACTCCGAATCTTCTCCTTTGATCTACATGTTAGCCTTCTCTTTTCTGAACTGATCATTAGGATTGAAAATAGATTCTAGTGTCACTAAGCCTTTGGGAAGCTTGTTTGTATGCAGTTGTACTATTTGATTCCCGTATTGTTGCTCTAGTCTACTCTGGTTTATAGCTGAGAATTCAGCTTCTTCTTGTAGAAAGTTAATGATCTGTTGATCATTCTCAAACACCTGCTAACATGTATTATTATCTAGCACTGCTGGCCTCACAACCACATGGATATGCGGTTGTTCTCTATCCCTCTTGATGTTGTCAACCACATCAAATGTTGCTCCAACTGCTGCAAGTCTATCAATAACTTCATTCTCCTTCCTGGGTATGGACAAAATATTGAAGGCCTTGAAATCCTCCATGAGATCCAATACCCTACTCTTGTAGTTCTTGAGTAGGTCATTTTTGACAACATTTTTTCCTCTGACTTGATTGGCAAACCAGTTTAGTGTCTTTGAATACTTGCGAGTTCTTGATTCCCGACTTCCTTGCCCAATTAAGAACTTGGACTAAAGCCTCATATTTGACATTATTATTTGAACAAAGCGAATCGGAATCTAAAGGCTGAATAATATCTCATACCTGCTGGGGACACAATCATGGCTCCTCCTCCGGCTCCTTGTCTACTCCTTGAGCCATCAAAGAACAATTGTCATACCTCATTTTCATCCTTGTATTTACGGCTTGATTAGGTCGAAGAGGTTGATTCTCTTCATGTAGGCGGTAAACACCAGTTTAGATTCCTCCATCTCCTTATAGGGGTCAAAAGCATGTTTTTGTTGGCCCACTCATCTAGGAGTCAAGACTAGGATACATCCCACCTTGGTATCTCTTTCATTAGTGTTTATGAGGTCTTCTTGATCAAAAGTTGAGCAATTGGCATTGATTGGGCTAGGCACATAGGATTCAATATGATAATCAACAATAGGTTTAGATCTGATTGTGGCCTTTGCCCCATACCTTGTCCTAAAGAGCATATGTGACTAATCAGCAAATAGGTAGCCTCCAATTTTGGCAGTGAAGTCTCTGGACAAACACAAAGCAAAATGTGGTGGCAGGTCTATGATTGACACGTTTTGTAAAATAATCACACTAGGGAAAGCACGTAGAGTGAGACTCGGATCCTTGATAATTCCCACGGTGGTTTTGTTGTCCCATCTAATTGGACTACTCCTCAGAGATGACCTCATATTGGAGACCCAGTGATAAGCTATTTGTCCTGGGCATTACAGTAACACTGCCCTAGAATCAATCATACAATTATGTACTAATTTGTCCCCAATAATCAATGAGACATAGAAGGAGGAGGTCTCAAGTTTTGACCTTGTTGTTCTCCATGGTTCCTCCCCATTTGAACTACATTAGTAAGCACTCTTTCTTGTTGGTTAGGGGGTTGATTTGAACTTTACCAATTTTGCATGCGATCTGCAATGAGATCCCTCCTTACTGGAATGACCAAAGTGACTCCCATAGTGAAATGTTCACACTTGTCCTTTTCATCTTCTCAATAATATTGAATGTGTTGTCCTTTTGCTCCCCCTTCACGAGACACATTTCTTTCTTGGACATGGGTTGTTACAACCGGTGCTTGGCCCAGGTTTGGGAGGTGGCTTGGATTAGTTATGTATGTTTGGAGTTGCACTTGGAACACCAAGACCTTGTGGAGTGATGGAAGATTGAGGGTCACCTGAATTCAATGGCCGACCCTCTCCAATACTTCTCTTTTTGGACTGTGTATTGGCAATTACACTTTGAGAAGGGAATTGATTCATCCCACATAAGTCTTCGGCCTGAGTTGACAAGCATAGTCTCATTTGGGGGGCCACCTTGTTGAGCTCCTTGTTGTTGATCTTCCTCTTGGCCAGGTTCTTGTGGCACCATACTGGTTTGCACCATCAAGGCCTGATTTAGAGCACCATTAAAGCACGTTGATTAGTTGTGTGGCTGACTGCATGGAAAACACCAATCATATTCTTGTGCCATATTGTTTTGTGTTGGGACCAATGCTCTTGACGTTGAAGCTGTGTTAGGATCATATGGCTTTAAAGGTCTAACAACTTGGGGTTGTCCTTGGTTTTGGATTTGGTTTATGGTGTGAGGTGGTGGCCTATTACATTGATCTTGGGGTCTAGCTTGATATTGGGCTGAAAGGGCTGGTATGGCTGGAACTCTAATCTTGTTGTCTTTTGATGGTCACTAGCTCATTCCCAAAGTTCTGAAGTTGCTTCATCACCACTTCCTAAAACTCTTTAGAGGTATTAGATGATGAAGTGGAAGCTTCAGCTGAACTTTGACTCCTGGGGGTGGGTATAAGAGCTAATGTAGGCACTTGGCTAGTATCAGGCCTCCTAACTCGGGTACGAGAGGCATGGATGGCCTAAGAGTGATTTTTCTAGCTTGAATCAAATGGTTCTCGGCCCTTATGGAGAGGTTATAGGCTACGAGTAATGTAGTGCCCCCATTATTGATTGAATCATTAGAGAAATATTAGAATTTAAAGCCTAAGAAAGTATAAGAAGGCACCTTCATTAGTGGGCTTTACTCTGTTGGAATCATATCCCAAGTCGCGATTTGGAATCTAAGGTTGAAGTGCATCGAGTTGCTCATTCAAGGCTCTCTTCATTGTTGTTAGTTGCTCTAACAAAGACAAGTTATCACCTTTTTCCCCAAACTTATTGTGGAGGGTCGTGGTGCCAGTGGTTCGATTCTGGATAGAGCACGCCAAGACTCGAACCATTGTGAAGCTTTCCCTTTGAATGAAGAGGTGAGCTTGGCTTGTTGTAATGTCCATCTCATGGATCTCGTGGATTATACGAGATATTTACAATTTCTTGGACATGGTCACCGGGGAGAAGTTTGATTTTCCCGGTGAAATTTGGGATGCTCTTTAATGCTACAATCGGAATTGGATTTTGTACATTCAAGGTGAGTGGATTACTACCAGTGAAGTTGACATATGGATTTGGTTGTGTCATTCGATTGGCTAAGAATCCTTGCAGATTGAAAGAAAGGCCTTTTAAGTGGAGGTGTTGACAAGGTTCTGCTTGGTGGAGATGGAGACCTCTAAATTATTCTTCCTCTCCTTTCTCTGCCTGGGGATAGATGCAAGTATTCAAATATACCTTCTTTCCTTGGTCTAGATTGGGTTTTTCTCATGAATCTCCCAAGCTTGGGCTCTGCTAAAACTAGTAGATTTGTTTCTTTTAGAGTCACCAGGATGTACGAGTTTTAAGGCTTCTTAAAAGCCGAGAATCACAACAAGTGTACATCAATCCCTATTGTAATAAGATGGAGACTTCTTAGTTCTACTAGGCATGCCAAAACTATTAACACGAAATCACAACACCCCCAAATGAGTTCTACAGGTATGATTTTCTAAGGCAGAGTCATTTGGTGTGATTACGTAACATTGAACTTTCCCCAAGGTGTGGGACCTCGAAATGGGAAAGCTCTCTAGATTGAAGGTTGGTTCCTTATTCCTCTATTTAGGTGCATACATAGAAACTTGCAGAGGATCCATTCTTAATCCTAATCTAAACTTTACCAAGGAGACAAGGATAAAAGGAATAAAAAAATTAAAACAAAGCTAAACTACTGAGGTGATGCACCAAAGGAATGATGAACACTTATTCCATATGGACTCAATCTAAAGATCTTCTCACCTCAAAACTTCAACATAATTTAGACTTATATCTTCATTTTAGTGATGAGTTCATCTAATCTCTAGGGTACACAAACTTACGGTTGTCTTTCATCCCGAGAGTTCCCTTGCTTGCTCAAAGTTTCTCCCATCATCTTCACATTAATACAAACTACCATATACCTTGAGAGCATCGAATTTGTTATATTTACTTTTCAGATCCTTAGACCAAAGGCCATATGGTATTTAGATGCTCTCCTTATTATTAGATGGGGGGTGATTGCCTCTTCAAAGACCCACTTGGCTCTTTAGACATTTGTGGCTTATGAAAGATTATAGAATTTTAGCCTTCCTCCTCCACAAGATGATTGACCTTTGCGCTAAGGATTTCTTAAACAAGTCTCTAAGGGGAACTGTACTAGGTTAAGTACATCCTACTTCGATTATCTAACATCGTCGAGTATGAAGAGGCCTGTGGCCATCCTCCAAATTCATGTGTTAGACCGGTGAGGCATTAGAGACTAAAAGACTTGCATGGCCTCATGCCTATTACACATTTATTCACCACTTTAAGTATTAGAAGTGTCTCTCAAATGCAACAAATTTCAACTTAGTATTCACGACCCCTTCTTTACGAGTCTCTTTATGATTTTTTTATTGAATTGTTGCTCTTCTGTTCATCTTGTTTAGTCTCTCTTTTATATTATTGTGGATGTTCCACAACACTCCATTTTCTTATTTACTTGGCATTTTTGCGAGTCTAATAATCATTTTTGACCTTTTATAGACATTAATCTATAAATATTAATTACATTAAACTCCTTTAACACCTTAAGATCACTTGTTCATTGATCAATTTTTCCCTTTAAAATTGATTGTTTCATTAGTTTGTTAAATGTTTGTTTTTGTTGAAAATGTGGCTATTTAGATTTTTTTCCCTTGGGTTTTGAAGGCAAAATGCTTGAGTGTCAAAGTGAGGAAAGATTGCTTAAAATGAAAAAAATGATGAAATTTGTAAAAACATACAAATGAGAACCCAAAAAAACTTATAATAAAAGATAAAAAAGCTGATTGTATGTTTGATGGGAAACATGTTCTGAAACTTTATATTTTTGTGAATCTTTTGAATTAGACTAGGCATGTGTGTAATATATCATATAACCTTAGTTTTGATGTTCTTTTGATCACGATGTTGAGAAGTTTAGTTTTGCTCACTCTTTTGCTTTTTCTTGTGTAAAAACACACCATTGTTGACACTTGCATAAGTGAGAAGTCTTGACTAGTTTTGGTTTGGTTTTTGTTTCAACATGTATTTTTTAGTCCTTATCAAGAGGTGCCTATGTAATTGATATTCCTTATCCAATGATTAGTTTGTCCACTTTGTTGTCAATCAAAATTTATATTTTATTGAACTTTTCAATTTTCAATGTTGATAACTCTAAACATGTAATTTTTTAACAAATTACATGCAAAAATGATTTTACATAACATTGATTGGTTAAAAACATTTGACATCTTATTATTGGCTTCACTTGATCAACGCAATTGAAAATGACATAAAGGTGTCATAAAATCATTATGGAAACACATAGTGTTTTAAAGTTGAATATGACATAAAAGTTCTCTCAACCTATGACTATAATATTTTATATTTAAAACTATGATTGTACTTTTTATACATAATGTTTTTCCCTCCTGTCATTTTGAAGATAATTGAGAGCTTGTCGATTTTTTTTTCTTATAACTACAAATGAGGTAGACCTTAACAATTTATATTTTTGCAAACTTGTTTAATTTAATATAAATAACACTATTTAAAATAAACTTCACGACATTTTTGTAATTTACATTGTATTTTGAATATTAAGAATAGTTCACTTGTATTTTATAGCGATAATTTGAAAGTAGGTTTATTCAACCATAAAATGTATTCCATGCACCACTAAATACTTTTTGTCCACGCAACGTAGGCTAAATAGTTTACACAATATTACATTTTTATTTTTGGTTAACAAATGAAAATCAAGACTCTCATGACAATTTGACTTAGATACATGCCACATTTATTTTAAATACATTCTCAAATCATTGGTGGGGACTAACCACTACACGACCATTGTTAGTCATAGTCCCCATCAAGTCAAGAATATTATTCTTTCCAACCAAGTCAAATAATTTATTAGTTTTAACCAAGTAAAAAGGTTTGAAATGATATATTAAATCAACCTTTATATAGTTTGGGACACAAAATATGAGAAATATTTATTTAGACTTTATTATCGAATATTTCCTTCGATTATTTTTATGTAAATATAATAATTATACACTAGTTTCAATGTTGATTTTAAATATTTTTATTCACCTCTTCATACTACAAAAACACCAATAGTTGCTGTGATGTGATTAGTCCAAGCTATAGCATGAAGAAACATTAATTGAACAACAATAAAAGGACAAATGGGCATAGAAAAATAAAATAATTGCATAGAGAATACATTTTAAAGCTTTTAGGATGAAACAATAAATTATAATATACTCTCAAAGACTATGCTACATGAAAACAAGTGACATATAATTCATGTTATTAAAGGAGTTCTCATGAAAAATAAATTAAGTGTTTATTTTAAATTGTAAAAACATTGAGATCTAGTAATATAGGTTGATGTGTCATTTGTTTTTTTGTTTTTTAAATATAAATTGGCATGTCATGTTGTATTAAAGTGTTTAGTAATTCAATGTCACATATCATATCATAACTATTAATATAGGTTGAGGTGTCTTCGTCTCAATAACTTCATTATTAAATGTTTTACATGACATCACAACTATTTATATAGGTTGATGTGTCATTTGGTGGTTTTGAATTATAAGATGATATGTCAAGTTGTACTAAATTGTTTAGTAGTTCAATGTTGTATGTCACATCATAATTATTAATATAGGTTGAGGTGTTATTTGGTGGTATTTTAATTTTCAATATAAGTTGATATGTCATTTTTATTAATAAATCAATATTGCATGTAAGATCATAATTATAAAGAAAGGTTGATGTGTCATTTGATATTATTTTTGTTTTTTTAAAATATGGATTGATATGTTATATTGTAATAAATTGTTTATAAATTATATGTTGTATATTGTAGACACCTAAAAATATGTACATATCGTAATCATCCCCATCATTTGCATGATGTGCCAAATCAGTTCCAAAATACATCCTAGACCATTATACTCCCATATCTCACCAATATTCACCCACATCACACCAAGATTTAATTTAATTAATTATATCATGCATAAACCATACACTTACACTCCTTGACTATTTAAATAAAATAAAAGTTAATTATCCACTCACCCTCCACTCATCTCCACTTCATTGTCAACTCACTCAAGTTGAACTAGCTCACTCCACTCAAGTTCTAGAACCCTACAAAGGAGGAAGCTAAATTACACGTACAATTGAAGAATTCAAGAGCCAACTATTCAAATTCATTGCCCCTTAAATTCTTATTCAAAATAGCCAACTACACAGACCAAATCAACTTGTTAAATCAAGAAAATGCATTCATTTACCTATAACTTATTCAAAGCTTGATCCACAATCCATGACCTCTCCTTTAGCTATAAATAAGAGGCTCATCCCTTCACAAATAATCTCTTGGAAGCTTGAAGAATTTGCAGCATTACTCTGTGAATTTTCCATTAGAATTTATATGTTGTCAAGTTGCCCATTTGATCAACCAATCCATCCATTGCTCATAACACATCTTTCTTCCATTTGGAATCAATTTGAGAGCATCAACAAACAACTCATCAAAGGAGATTCAACAAGTTTGGTACTCCATTCCACACTTCATCCATCTCATCGAGGTTGCAAGAGAACGTGAAGAAGGATCAAGTTTGTTTGTATTGCTTGTTTCTTTCATTGTTTTAGTTTTCCTTGTACACATTCTCGCACGCCAAAGTGGGACCCCATAACTCTCTTCATTATTTTTGTCATTTTAACTTCATACTAATATTGTTTGAAGTGTTCATAACATATTGAATTTTTTAGGTCCATTGGTGAGCTCTCTTATGAGCTAGTTCTCAACAAACTAGTCTTTTTGGCTTGATTTTATAGTTTTTGTGCATTCTACAAGTTTCATGTGCTACCATTTTCAAACTCGTGTCTTCCTAGCCCATAAAGTGTGCTACTTGTATCGAGAACTTGTACTAGTGTTCACTTACCTGCACTACCATTCATTTACCTACGCTACCGTTAACTTACATGTGCTACCATCAGAAACTTACATGCGCTACAGTCGACTTACATGCACTAGCGTTCACTTACGTGTGCTAAGCGTCAACTTACTGCGCTAGCATTCACTGCATGTACTATCATTCACTTACCTATCTACTATCATCTTACTTGTTCTAGCGTTCACTTACATGTGCTACCATCAACTTACCTACACTAACGTTCACTTACCCGCGCTACCCTCACCACCCGTATTTCCATTCACTTACTTGTGTTATCGTTCCTTTTTTGACTTTGTCATTCTTGTGGATGTGATAGTGTTATAGAAAGTGTTAGCTTCATCATAAAGTGTGTTAGCATCATGATAGGTGCATTATCATTTTGTGGTAAAGTTCACCTTATTTTCTCAAATTTTTAGAATCATCTTTTTCATCTTCATCTTGTTTTATATGCATTTTTATCTTTGATTTACAAGATAACTGTACTAATATTTGAATTTTTTGTTCATCTCCATTCATTTTTGTTCGATCAAAGCCACATATGCTCTTCTCTCGCACTCTTGAGTGATCTTGAGAATTAGAAAAAACTGAAATTGTTTGTTGTTGTATTCTTCTCATATTGTGTTTATAGGAAAATTACTAAGCATTTGTGTGTAAGATCGTTTCAAAATTAGAAACTTTCATCATCGATGTCAAGCAACAAACTATTGACAAATTTACATGCAGGTTTCCTTGGTTAAAGAAATATCAAACTTTGTTAATTAGAAATAAATAACACATTGTCATTGCAGGTTCAAACAAGGGTAAAATTTGTTTTCTTAATTGTGGGAAGTACTTGGGCATAATCCCTAAAACTCATTATGAGGAGTACCATAAGAACCCAAAGTAGTTGGCACATTGAGAGGACTAGCCAATGAAATGGGTAGCGCCCCATCCTACTTGACTAGTATCACCCATGAGGAAAACCAAACATTGTCATCTTAACGGCACCATTCTTATTGATTGAGGGGTAAAGTCTCAGAACTAGAAGTTTTCTAGTGCGTGTACTCATTCGGACAACATTGGTGAGAGAATCTCCCTAACTCCTAGGAAGCCTAACAAACTGGGGCCAATTAATTCCATTTTGTTCCATAAAAATTATCAAAATAAAATCAAACCATTTTCTTAGCCTTAGTCTTTGATTTCACCAAAAATCCTAGACTTAAGAAAAATCTAATCAAACCATGATTTAAGCCTTTTTCATTGGATATTCACTTTATCCATTGTTTAAGCACATTCAATTGAATCAAACCCCTTATACGTTGAATATTCACTTTATTCACGTATTAAACCACATCAAATTGAACTCAATCAAGAGCCTTATATATTGAATATTCACTTTATTCAATTTTAGGAAATTCATAAGCAATCAAATCAAGAATCAAATCCAAAACCTTATACATTGAATATTCACTTTATTCATGTATTAAGCAAATCAAACCAAATTCCAAACCTTATACATTGGATATTCACTTTATTCATGTATTAAGTAATCCAAACCAAATCAAGAGTCTTATCATTTGGGTATTCACTTTATCCAAAGTTAAGAAAATATTTCATCAAATTAGTCCTAACAGACTTTAAAATCAATCCCAAATCAAATCAAAAATCATAATATTTATCGATTCAATCAAACACAATTTTAACCTTTGATCAAATCAAACATTATTTCACTAAACAATGGCGACCACACGCAACGCATCAAATGAAGCTTTTCTAGACAAACTTCATGAGATGTCAACAAAACTCACCATGATAGACCTTTGCAACACAAAGCAAAGGAACAATGAAACATTCACATCCTTCCTTCAACAATGGCGAGGGATCGCAAACCAATTTCATTGCTTCATACTTGAAAATGGTTGATAGGCATTTTCATAACAAATCTTCATTTAAAACTCTCATTCCAAATGAAAATGCATTGTCTAAACAACTTCAAAGAAGTAATTAAAAATGAAACTCAAATTGAGAGAGATCTTATTGCAAAATGCCTCATCACAAATCCTTCAAATCATCAATTAAATGAATCAAGTAAACAACAATCATACTCCCTAGTCAAGAAATTACTCCATGTGAAATCAAAAGATGACAATTTACGCCTCTTGGAGAAAGCCTTTCTAGTTTACTCCATTAATTAGCAAAAGCTAACATGGTCACCTATCCACTCACAAAACCCTTCGCAAAAGGGGAACCAAAACCTACATGGTATAATGAATCAAAATATTGTGAATACCATCACATTAACGACCATCCTACGAATCATTGTTCAAAACTTTTTATTACATCCAAGATTTACTTGAAAATGGAGACATTGAATTCGAAGACACTTCTAATACAACCACACCAAATGAATAATTGGAAGTGATTCAAGACTCCTTTTCAACTCATGGTACAAATGAAAAATCTAACGATAAGGGCCAATCATCAAACAAGGTTGAGCTTGATCCTATAATTTCATCACTAGATCCTACACCTCACACTATGGCTACCATCAAAACTGACACCCATATCCATGTTATAGCCACGCTACAAAAACAAGTTTGGACACCATCCACGACACCTCAAATGTCCAATCCTAACTCTATTGTTGTTCCACAATAGTCATCAAATGTAAAATCTTCATCTAATGCCAATGACATTATCAAACAATTAGAGAAGACATCTCCACAAATCCCTCTCATGGATTTGACCACAACATCACCTACATTTTAAGACATCCTTACACATGCACTCCATGATGTGTGTGTTCTTAAGGGTATCTATACACAACCATTTCAAGATTTAGTCACAAATCTATTGTCAAATATGTTGGTGTGAGGGATTTCATTTGCCTCTTATTAGGTTGTCCCCTCACACATTGTAAGTCATCTCACCTTTAGGTGAGGTCATAGGTGTCATTAGGAGTTTATGCCACATGATATATTCCATCATAGAATCTATCATTCTCACTAGTGTCAAGTCATACATCATCAAGAGTTACATTCCATTTCGGATCGTAACTCCTTTCTCCCTTGTGGAGGTATGATAGATCATGCATTGGGAGTTACACAACACTCGTATTTGTACTTCTTGTTTGATCTATGAGAATGAGTAGATATATTTATTACATGCACAATTTTCATGGTGGTTACCACTTGCTTACTACTTAGAGCTACGACACGACTCTGTTTAAGTGCAACTTAGTTATTGTGTGCATATTCCAATTTGATTCTCATGCTCACATTCTCTCATATGGTATTAGAGCTACGTTGTTGGGAATCATGTCACTCGCATGTGTTTGTTGCCTACTACTCTCGGTTTCATGATTTTACTAGTTTCTTGTGAAAGTTTGTAATCCATATTTGATTTTTTCTCTACTTGCATCAATCTTGTTTAATATTGGTTTTCATGGAGTTTGTTGGTTTTGGGTTGTTTTTGGTGCATGTGTAGGTTACATTTGGAGTTTCAGGGGTTTCTTCATCAAATATGCCTATCTACTGACTCAACTTGGCAAAAATTGCTTTTTAGAGGTGTTTTTTTATGGTTTTGGTGGTTGATTTTTAAAGTTATGTTAAGAATTTTTCTCCTCTAAACATGTCTTCCTCCTCCCTGCCCTACTATCTCCTACCTTACCCACGATCATCAAGCTGCCCCAACTCTTCTCCCGAACTTGGAAAGTTGTTTGCAAATCTCTTCAAGATCCTTGAGCTCCTATTTTCCATCTCACCCAAGCCACCTCGAGCTCATCCCCTCCTCTCCCCTCATGAGTCATGTTTAATCTCCTTAGCCCTACCTCTCCCTGCTCATCCCGAACTTTCATCTCAATCTAGTTTCTTTGATCTTGTGAAGTGCTTCCTCACCCGCCTAAGCTCATTTTTTTCCCTGCTCACTCTATGTTTGGCTCATTACTCTTTATGGGTTCCACCCCATTGTGGTTTCTTCCTATGTGTCTCACTAAGGTTGTGATTAGAGTCAACCCATTTAGTGTATGTGGGTTTGCTATGTTTGAACTTGTGTACTGTGTTCCATGCTCACACTAGCTCGATCGTAACTCAACATGCATGTGTTTCACCCATGTTTAGATCGTAGACTGCATTTCCTATTCCCTGCTGTTTGAGTTCATTGTGAGTCTCCTTATGCATGTTGTGCATGAAATAGCCCTATTGTGCTGCTATCTTAGCCATATCAAATCCACCTACCACCAGCTTTTTTATTAATCGCTTCCATCGTTTGAAAACAACCCTTCCTCCATCATGTCATATGACACTATCTCTACCACCACCATTTTACTTAAAACCTCTTCCTCTATTCAATCAGTGGTCGTGTTTTTTTTTAAATAAAGCTTTGCTTTAATTTTTAGTTTATAATTATTCAAAAAAAAAAACTCGTTGTTTTTAATAAAAAGTTTACAAACTAAACTTAGCTTTATATCTTTTAATCTATTAGGGTCTAATTTATTAGAACATAATTGTTTTTTATAATTAGGTCAATAAATTAGAGGTAGCTAATTTTTCTAATTAAACCCTTTTTTATTTTTGTCATTTTGATGATTAAAACTAATTGGGCCAAAAATATTGAAAAAACTAGTGTTATTAGGCATTTTTGCTAACATGCTTTGGAGGTGTCTTCTTTGTGTTTGTGTGTTTTCTAGAGGCCCCTTTGCATTTTTTTTTGCTAACATGCCTTTAAAGAACACTTTGGATATTTTTATACCTCTGTGGATGTTTATAGGCTTTTTGGGAGGTCTTTTGACTCCTTTAGAGTTGTTTTGGATTGTAGTGCTCTTGTTATTGCTTGCAGGCTAGTGAGTGTGTATGCCACATCTTTACAACAAGGGAGCCCATATGCAACGTGAGATGTTTTTCCTCACATTGAACTATTTTATTCCCTTTTTCTTGCTTCCGACCTTGTTTTTTTACTTGTTTACAGTGTCGTTTCACCGCTTTCAACTGAAACTTATTGTGGCCTCCACACTTGCATGATTTTTCATGTATTGTAAAGTGAGTGGTCAATTATTTCAAGTCACACAAACACACCTTACCGTAGCCAACACATTATTTATAAAGTGTCACGAACAAGGGTTTTATTGTTTTAGGGTGTTGTAATCGCATTCAAATGCAGTCTCGGTTGAGTCGACGTCTTACAACCTATGTGTGTTCTTTCACCCTTATTTTATTACATTCTAAATGCATTTTGGGCTAAGTCCAATGTCCATATGAGCATGTAATTGTCATCCATGAAATTTTTGCATTGATTGCTCTTTTTGTGGATGCACCATAGAAGATGTTCTTCCTAGACTTACACCTGCATAGGACCACTACTACATCATACCCTTCACCTCTTCTTCTTGGTAGGGATAACTATGCACTATGGTATTCGAGCATGGAATGTTTCTCATTCACGATGACCTCTATCCATTCTTATATGGATAAGTACCTACCCCCAGTGATCCTGATCAACTTGAAGACTAGATTGACACTTATAACATGGTCATTGGTCATTTATTGACATACATTTCCAGGCCTCTCCACCATCATGTGGCACACACGGAGTGTCCTTGCAATTTTGGAGCATTATTCAATCCTTATTTAGATACTCTTCAAATATTAATGTTATTGTTACTTCTCATGATATAGTTGTTTCCTCTCCCACTTCATGTGATGATAGTTCTACCGACACATATTTTCCTGTTCATATTCTTGATGATGAGGTTTTTTCTTCTAGTTATGATGACGAGAGTATTGATGAGGATACCTCTCCTCCCTCTCCCAACCACCCTTCATAGAATGTTGAACCTCCTCTTTACCCATCAGACATCAGTGCAAACATGTTCCTAACTTCATACCTTCATTATGTTTATGTATGTTCCACAATCAACATACGAGGCTTCTTCCACTCCTCCTACTTCTTGTGTTGATGATACATACTTGTCAAACAAAGTGCTCTTTTGTTTTTCGAGAAACCCTTTTTGGGACAAGTATCTACTGGACCTTAGATTCTCTTCACATAGTCTAGTTATGTTGCAATACAGGAGTTTATCTTCCTTCTATAGAGACTTCACACATTTATACTTTGGAGGAGTCCTTCATCTCCTTTATCGGGAGTGACCCGTTTGGGATTTTCGTCACTTCTACTATTTAAGAGACCATCACCGATCCACCTTTAATTATGGATCCCCTTTCTACTATTGTGGGGGTTGTTTTTCCTTCAATTATCTTAGCATATGGATTTGCACGATGTAAATGACATGTAATAGTAAGGGAAAGAAGTCCCTCCTTAATGAAGGTGAGGTTGCCTTTATTGAAAATGAAAACTGTATTTACATATGTATATTTAAAATTGTATGTGGGGGGTGTTTTGGAACATCAAATAGAAAGAAATGTGAATGAGGGAGATGGAATGGAATGAAGGAAAGAAATGGAAGGAATGAATGGAAGGAACATGCAATAGTTAGGTAAAAGCAGAGCCTAATATTGCATGGAGAAGAACAATAAATAACTAACTCAAATAAAGTAGAGTTTGAATCAGCTAAGCAAGAATAAGTAAAAGGGAACACACATGAGCAAGTAAATATTAGAGCTTGATCATTGTGAACAAGAACAACATTTAATAGCGTTGACAATAAGATCAAAGACAATATTTACATGCAATATTTAAACACTAACATCTAATGAACATAAGAACATCAAATGCTACAAGAGATAATGAATGGGACACAAAGTTCATATTTCATTAACTCCAAAATGTCTTCACAAAAGAACACAAAGTTTCTTTCCTAAAACAAAGCTTGCACACAAAAGTATTTTCTTCTCCTCTCTCAAAGTCACCCTTACAAATGAGCCCCTAACTTCCTTTTATAACCCAAAAGTTGGTTACAAAGTAGTTAGGATTTACATGCACATTAAATAAGGCACCTTAAGTGACTTTGAATTTTTCAACCAACTTTATAAAAAGTAACTAAAAATAGAAACCACTTAAGTTATCCAAAATTTTCCAAAAGTGAGTTAAAAATAACATCACTTTATAAATAAAAGCAATGGGTACATGTGGACCCCACTTAAATGACTTGGACACACATAGACATCTTAGTCAGCAATGCACCACATAGATCAAGACACCTAGGATCAGTGCCTTATCCATTGGGCCAAGAGTCTTCCTATCCCAGTCGTACGGGAATGAACTCATTGACCATGCTCCGCAATCCTCCAGATGACAAGAGAGTCGAGCTTGAAACTTGATTAATTCATCCACCCCTCCATTTGAGAAACATCCTGGTGTGAGCAAGTTTGTCTTCATTCGTATTCACATTCATAATTACACATAATTATCCACATGCTTAGAATACCTTTCCATGGTGAATTGTTTATTTGTCACAAGATTGTTGTCATTACGCCACCTTGGCTTATTAGAATCCAGCTCCTAATATTTCTCCATTGATAAGCTCTTCTAAGAGTCGAGATTGCAATTCACTTCCTGGAGTTATGTCTTTCATCATTGTCACCATCCCGAAGTGTTGCCATTTTGATCCGCTCACGATCATCCAATTCGAGAATGCTCCAACTTTAAGACTGACCGATGAAGTATCATGCCTGTTGCTAACTAAGAGCTGACAAGGACACACTTGAATGATGTGGCCTTACTTGATGATCCACACAATTGCACTTGTCATTGGTCTTGGTTTGTCGATGAATAGATCGCCACAACGATCAAGTGAAGACAATTGATGTAGACAAACTTCTCCCATTATCGATCTCTGCCGATAACCATGGCTTTTGACTCCAAAGAGACCTTTTCAATAGCTTAGGTGACCCATTGGTAATATTGAGAAGTGTCAAGCACCATGGAAATGAGACTGAGAGCTCACAAGTCAAGGTCACTTCCACTTCGGAGTTGTTGAGTTGAATCACCACACTGTGCAGGTGTCATAGTGCTCCATGTAAGTGATGACCAATTCGGGACTCTGTAGGGACACTGGGAAGGCTACCATGCATGAGAGACCACTTTAAAACATGCACTTTGGGAAAATTCTGACTCGCCTTCGGTTGATATGCGATCACGGAACCGGCTTATGCCAACGTGTCCCAAGTTGGTATCGATGATGTTCTCATACTTTGAATGGAGCATCGAGGTGGGTAGAATGCCCTAGAACTCATACCGCAACACCACTTTGTTTGGAGATGACATGATTGTGAAGACGTGATAAAAGCTTGATTTCTAGCTATTACTTCCAGACTTTAAAACTGAACAAATCACCATTGAAATTACCCTGGGAAAAATAGCAAATATTGTTCTAAGAAGCTCTCACTGGATGAGGGAGTCTATTAAGGTCCCACAAGTCCGCATGTCGAGGGTTTTTTCCAAAATCAAATTATTCAGTCAAATATTAAAGGTGAAAGTTGACTCTTTCAAATCGTTAGGAAAATGCAGTGTAAAATTACGAAAATCCCATTTGGCTTTAGCCTGAGAGAAAATATCAAACCTTACCCTAGGTATCTACAACTTAGAAAGGGAGCATATCAGGGTGGGTAAAGGGAATTAAAAGAAACAATCATTTTCTTTTGACGGTCATCGAGTTCAAAATATCGACTCTCAAAGTAAGTCTCCTTCATAAATAAATCGTGTGTCCACAACGCAATCAAACAAACTGCATTTTATTTGGCTCCATGAAAAATATCAAATGAGGTGTTGTGCATTTGAAATTTGGAAAAGAAGTACATGAAGGTGGGGAGAATTCAAAGAACCAAACCATTCTTCTCGGAAATCACTCGGTGCCCAAAATATGAATTCTTAAAGCGAGGTCTTTCGACAAGCTAAAATTGTGCGCACTGACGAAATTCAAACAAAGCGCATTTTATTTGGGTTCATGAAAATATCAAACGAGGTGTCGTGCATTTGTAAATGAGTATAGTGTTAGGGTAAATATAATTCACATTTTAACTATGCATTATATTAGGACATTATTATTTTATTAAATATTGTTATATGGTTTGTTAACCATATTTGTCATATTATATCGTAGGTTATATTGTTACATAGTACTAACAATCATCTATTTGATTTATTTAGCTTCTCGGATGTTTTTTGGAAGCTTATATAATCGGTTTATTGTTGCACCTGTGCAACATCATTTATTTGTTTGTATATTACTTTCCAATATGTATAAATATTGTAGCACCTCTTTTGTAAATTGATTTGGATGATTAATAAAATATATGGGCTTTTGTCCTTGTTTTACATTTGGTACCAGAGTAGGAATTTGGACATGTGAAGCATTAAAGGATTGGAGAGAGGTTACAGTAGGAAGAGAAGTGTCCTGGAGAATAATTTTCTTTCCAGAGAGCCACGTGTTTCCTCCACCAACTTCCTAAACATCCTGCATCCCCATAATCTCCTCTTCCGTTCAGGGTGTTTGGAACACATTTTTTACACTTTGGTGCACCCTACCAAGAAATATTTGTTGGAGGAATTTAAAAATATATATATATATATATATATATATATATATATATATATACACACACACACACACACATACATATTCCCCATTAGGGGTTTAGTCACTAAAATTAGTGATAGTGTTAGTTGTAATTAACACTATTTGTAACACCAAATCTAGAGGACTAGGACCCCTAACCACCGAGTTGAAAAATTCCCTGACCGAGTTGTGCATTGAGTTGTTTAAAGGACTCCACGAGAGCTAAACACCAAGTTACAAATTAGAGTATTGCTTTGTATTCATGTGTTGTGGATTAAATCGGGCTCTTCCATATTGACCAAGCCATTCATTGGCAAGTCTAAGCTGGTCGAGCTATATTTCATTGGATGTGTGTGCGAGCCCTATTTGGAGTTGCATTAGGAAACAACCACTGGGGTTATCGGGTTTGTGTCGAGCAGCCGAGACCACAAAAGGGCCTCTCTCCATTTAAACAATTGTTGGCCGAGCTATACATTGGCATATTACATTAGCATGTGAGCCACTTTTGAACAAAACTATTACCGGTCGGGTCGAGCTCACACAACAAAGTGACTGGACCAGCTATCAAAGCATACCACTAAACATCAATCGAGTACCTTGCATTGACAAGTGACCCTAAAGATCGAGCCATCTTTTCCAAGCGGCACACTTCACGGGAGACCAATCCACACCGAGTACATAACCCCCTCTCTTTGCAAACATTGGAATGTGTTTCCTTCTGCGAACACTTGAGTCCCTCCAAGAAGTCATCTCTAGTTGTGTTAAAAACTTCACACAAAACAAACGCCAAAGGCATCAATATCAAAACTTGTGACCTAGAAAAATAAAGAAGCGCGAGTGGATAGGTAGCCAAATAACCTACGACCCACAAACAAACAAGCATCGGAGTATCCTCCATCCACACAACTTGTAAAAGCAAAACAAGTCAAAGGAATAACAATTAAAAGCAACAATCATGCGAATAGATAAAAGTGAGATCTGTATTTACAAGGAACCATAAACCATGTGGATGTTAACTATAAGCCACGTCAACCTACTCAAAAGGTTAGTTTGAATTTATTTAATTTAATTTGTAGTTGCTCCACTTTACATGCAAAGCGCATTGGTGGTTTAGAGGTTAGTGCAAAAGTGCTAGGTGTAGAAGGTTTACGGTTTGACCCCCCCCCAACTCATTTTTTAAAACAATTTTGAAATATAGAGGCTCCCCCAAATCTGGTGGCATAAATAGCCCAAAACGACCACTAAAAGCCTTAGTTATAGCTAAACAAGCCTCTATTTTAGCAGAGAAAACCCTAAAAAGGGTAAAAAAATCTTCCACTCTGCATATTTTTGCATTCCAAGCATTTTTTACCAAAGGAGGGCTACCTATAAACGAAATTTTGAGCTAGTTTTTTACAATATTTTTGCTCAGAGAGCCGTATTGGGCTCCAAAGGCCACCATGGCCCCAGAAAAACAAATTTTTTTTCTTGCCATTCAATTTTTCAAATATTTTGAATGTAATTGTATACTTCAGTGTATTGTACTAATTTATAGGTTGCCATAGTCAACCACAAACATTGTAACTGCTAAGAAACTGGCAGAGAATTATAATCACAAATAGTGAAATTTGGTTCTAAAAACACTCATGAGATCCTAGATCTCATTTGCAGTGTTTGGTATAAACAGTGCCTCTAGGAAGCACTTATGGGTAAAGTCGTCATGACTACTACTGCACTTAACACCTAATATAGTTGCAACAACGTCGTCTAGGCATCAACCCTTTAAATCGATGGGGAGTAATAAGGACACAATGCACACACTATGAGCCATCCCATCCGTCTGTGAACGATTACACGACATAAATCCAGAATGAGAAATTATCGAGTATATAGCGAAGTTATGCACACATATGAGGATATTTCTTTGAGCGGTGTCAATAATCACACAAACCCCTTTCACTATTATTTTGGTACCACGTATCAAAATCTTTCACATACGTTAATGCCTCTTTCATGTACCACCGAGATATATTGAAAGGGAAAGCTTCTTCCATATACCGAAAAGTATATCGGAAGGGCGCGTATATCGAAAGGTTGGTATATCGAGTTGACGGTATATCAATTGAAAAACCTTATACCCGGAGTGATAAGAGCCTAACCCTATCGTGAATTTACAGTAAAATGGGCACCAATGCCCCCAAATTATTTCTTCCAGATTCACAACTACTCAGAGGAAACAACTATGTTGCATGGAAGACAAAAATCAAGACACAACTTGAGTTTGAAGAGATCTGACTTGTTGTGAATGGTACTTTGACCAGATCAACTACTGATACAACACAACAATGACAATTTGATAGATCAGATCAGAAGGCCAATCTCATCATCTTGTTTGGAGTGTCGATGATGTGCAACCCCACATTCGAGATGCCAAAACAACCAAAGAAGCATGGGATAAGTTGAGCATGGTATACGATGCCAAAAACAAGAATGTCATATTGAATTTGTAGAGTCAGTTACACACATTGAATTTTAAGCAAAATGAAAAAATAGAAGCTTTCTTGAGAAGAGTTGCAAAGTTGAGGGATTCACTTCTAGCCCTAGGAGAGGAGGTCACTAATGATGCTCTCATTCCAATTATTCTTAGATCCCTCCCTTCTTCATACCACATTTTTGTGACAACCCTAAACTTGTCAGATATGACAATTAGTTTTGAAAAATTGGTAAATCTACTGCAACAAGAGGAAGCCCTGTATAATAAGGATGATGAAGAGGAGCAGACACTTTCTTCTCATCAAAAATGGAAAGGAAAAGGAAAAGGCAAACCTTATTGCTATCAAATTTCCAATATCAGAATTAGAATCAACAAGGGGATAAAAACAGAATAACAAATGTCTAATCTACAAAAGAGGACATGAATTGAAAGATTGTTGGTATAATACTTACAAGAAAGGTTCATCAAGCAACTCTAGACCTCAACACCAAAAATCTCATAAGGGACATACAAACTACAATCAAGGGCAGAAAAATGGGAACTGGAAAAGAAGACCCCATCAACAAGGCAATATTGTTGAGCAAGAAGAACATTCAGACACTGAAGACTACTTATACACTGCTCGATTAAGTGAACCATCCACGTCATCTAGTGATGTCTAGTATGTTGATTCGGGAGCCACTCGACACATGACCAGCCATAGAGACTGGTTTACTTCAATGAGGGACACACCTTTGAAAAACCATGTTTCGTTAGGTGATGATTCTTCATATACAGTTCAAGGGATTGGGAACATTTATTTACCTCTTGGTTCACGTAATTGTAGATTGTTGGATGTTTTATATGTCCCTAGGTTAACTAAAAATATGTTCACAGTATGTCAACCCCTAGATCACAACTTAAAAATTGACTTTGATAGTCATTCCGGCAAGAAAATGTGTTTAATTCAAGACAAATCACAAGGCTCGAAAATAGTTGCAAAAGCCTACAATGTGGGACGCATGTCCTGCTTGATTTTGTCCACAAATATGATTAGGCACTTGTGGCTAAGAACTCTACCTCTACACAGTTGTGGCATCAAATAATTGGTCATATAAGTTTCAAGTATCTCGAGACACTTCACCGACGTAATATGGTAAATGGTTTACCATCTCTCTAGAAGGATACAGATAAGTGTCCTCACTTTGCAGCAAGGATAGGAAAACAACACAAAGCTTCATTCTAGAAGAGTACTTTTCAAGCTCATGGTAAGCTTGATCTGGTTCATACCAATCTTTGTGGTCTAATGCAACCAGAGTCATTCTGGATTTCAAGTACTTCATGCTTTGTGTTGATGACTATTCAAGAAAAATGTGGATTTTTTGTCTTCACAAGAAAAGTGAAGCTTTTGAAACCTTCAAGAAGTTCAAAGTGGTTGTTGAGAACGAAATTGGTCGTCACATCAGAACTCTCTACTCAGATTGAGGGGGGGAATTCACCAGTAATGAGTTCAAAGACTACCTACAAGCTCACGGGATTCGTCGACAAATGCCTCCTCCACACACACCACGTGAAAAATGGTGTTATTGAGAGAAGAAATCATACTATCATGGAAATGGTGTGATGTATGATCGATGACTCTAGACTAGAAAAGACATTCTAGGCAGAAGTAGTAAAGACAATAGTGTATTTGTTGAACAGAGTGCCCCATAGTTTCTCTTGATGAAGTAACACCACATGAAGCATGGTCAAAGTGGAACCATCATTGCACACCTCAGAGTATTTGGGTGCAAAGCAAGTATGCACATACCCAAGAAGAAAAGAAATAAATTGGATATGAAATCACAACTCATCTTCATTGGGTACAATGAAGAGACTCTTGGGTACATATTGATGGATCCAAAGACCAGGAGAGTCTACACCAGTAGAGATGTTGAGTTATTTGAGAAGAAGGAAGAAAAGTCTCCTCCTCCAAGACTCACCTGATGTAGATTCTTCACCAGTTATAAAAATGAAGCTGATGTTCCTGCAGATGATGAAAGTGATGATGGGGATGATGGTGATGATCTGATAGAACCACGACTCATAAGAACTACTTAACATATGCCCAAGTGGTATATTAGCATGTTAAAAGATGTAAAAATGGATGCCCCACCTGATACATCCACCTGGACCATAGACTCACAATAAAGCAAGAGAAGAAGTGAACTTTTCTTTGATGAGTAGAGTTATTGAATTTGATGAGCCCTCTATAGTCCAGGAAGCTATACAATCAAAAGATTGGAAAGATGTCATGGATGTTGAATACAAATCAGTGATGAAAAACAACACTTGGTAACTTGTCGATATTCCACCAGGGAAGAAACCCATTGGATGTATATGGATATTCAAAACAAAGTACAAAGTAGATGGGACAATAGAAAAGTATAAAGTGAGACTAGTATAAAAGGGTATGCACAAAAAGAAGGCATTGACTATGAGGAGACATTTGCTCCCACAACTAAGATCAAAATGATCAAGATGATCTTTTCTCTAGCTACACAGTTTGGTTGGAAAGTCCATCAAATGGATGTAAAAAGTGCCTTTCTGAACAAATATTTACAAGAAGAAGTCTACATGACTCAACCTAAGGGATATGTTGTACCTAGTCAAGAAGCAAAGGTATGCAGACTCAGGAAATATTTGTATGGCCTCAAACAGGCACCCCGAGCATGGTACATCAAAATTGATGAGCATCTCATATAACATGGATTTGTTAGAAATCCATACGATCCCAATCTCTACCTCAAAAAGGAAGGGGAGATTGCGATTGTCGTTGTCTATGTTGACGATCTAGTCATCACTGGAAGTTCAGTGAGGATGATCGATGCAACAAAGAAAGATCTTAACGATCATTCGACATGACAGATCTCGAGGTTGATGCACTATTTTCTTGGATTAGAAGTATGGTAGAAAGAGAATCACATATTTGTTTCTCAGTTGAAATATACCAAGATGACGCTCGATAAATTCAAGATGATGGATTGCACACCGATTGCTACACCTATGGAGAACATATTGCAGTTATCTCGTTTAGATCCATCTCTTGCGGTAAATTCCACTCTCTATCGATAGTTGATTGGGAGTCTCATTTACCTGACCTACACTAGACTAGATATCAGCTTTGTAGTGAGCTATCTATCCAAGTTCATGTAGGAACCCAAAGTTTGTCATTGGAAGGCAACAAGGTGCATCTTGAGATATCTCAAGGGAACAATAGATCTTGGTCTAGAATACAAGAAGAATGACAATTTCTTCTTGTCAGGATATTCGGATTCAGATCATGCAGGAAACATTGATGACAAAAATCCACTTCAGGATTTTTGTTCTTTATGGGATTTGGACCAATATCATGGGGAAGCAAGAAACAACACTTTGTTTCTCGCTCTTCCACAGAAGTCAAGTATCATTCTACAGGAGAAGTTGTTTGTGAAGTGATATGGCTACGTCGCATACTCGAAGGACTTGGAATACCACAAGACAAACTGACCACCTTGTATGTTGATAATGAAGGTGTTCTCAAACTTGTTCACAATCCAGTTTTTCATGAAAGAACAAAACACATTGAGGTACATGTACATTTCATACGCGAGCATGTCTTGAAGCACAATATACAACTTCAATTTTGTCCAATAGTTGAACAACAAGTAGATATCTTCACAAAGTCACTTGCACGTGACAAGTTTGAGTTGTTTAGAGAGTTCCTCTCCTCATCCCTTGAGACAATGCAAAATTAAGGGGGAATGTTAGGGTAAATATAATTCACATTTTAATTATGCATTGTATTAGGATATTATTATTTGATTAATTATTGTTATATGGTTTGTTAACCATATTTGTCATATTATCTCGTAGGTTATATTGTTACATAGTTGTAACAATTATCTGTTTGATTTATTCAACTTCCCGGATGTTCTTTTGGAAGCTTATGTAATCTGGTTTATTGTTGCACCTGATGCAACATCATTTATTTGTTTGTATATTGTTGTCCAATATGTATAAATATTGCAGCACCTCTTTTGTAAATTGATTTGGATGATTAATAAAATATCCAGGATTCATCCCTATTTTACATATAGAAGCACCTTAACATGAGAAAAATTGTAGGCAATGATTGGTTTTTCATGAAAATCATCTAGCTTCGAGATATCAAGCTCCAAAGTTGATTACTTCGACAAACACAACCGCGGCAGCCTTCATTCCACATCTATCATTTTCTTCATTAATTTCATTTTCTTGTGTTGATATATATCTTGTTTGACATTTTTCAAATGGTTCACGTGATTTCTCTTCACGCACAGTCTTCCTCTTCTCGCAATTGTGTGGCTTTCAAAACCGAGTGCATGAGTCTTCTTTGGCTGCGTATTGCTTTCCCTGGTGAATGTGTCTTTCTCTTTCCATGTGTAGGTTTTGAACGTATCTTCTATTTCTTGATTTCTTCCCTTGTGCGCATGTTTCCTCTCTTTTCCTTAGCTGTCAGGTTCTCAAGCCAAAATAAATGTGTGGAAATATTGTCTTTGCTTTGCTAATGTGATCAATTGCCTGGAGTTTTGTTTTTACCTATTTCTTTGACAATGTGGGCAATTACTCTTCTTATAAAATGCGTAAAGGTTTTATCTTTGCTTTAATGATCTGCTTAATTTGTTGCATATGTCGAGATACTTGTATCTTTTGGCAAACGTGGTTGTCTTGTTTCTTCCTGGAAAAGATCTTTTACTTCTGCAAATGCGTGGGAATTTACCTATGTAAATGAGTTGGCATTTCCCCCCTTTTAGTATTTTATTTGTTCTTGTTTATGGCTTTGTGCATGTGTGGAGGTTTTTCTTTGCCTACGTGGAAGCTTGTTTATTTAACCTTTGTGTGGATTGTCTCTTTAGTTGCGTGAAATATGTGCTTGGCGTGGAAACTTGTATCTTTAAAACCAATGCGTTGAATTCTTCTTTTTTATTTTTGGCTTTTTCCTCCTATGCTATAAATGTATGTGGAAACTTCTCCTTAAACTTGCACGTGGACAACAAAAATGCATGTGAGTCTTGCTTTTCTTGCTTTAAGCGCATAAAAAAGTATAATTTCTTTGGCATGGGCTTTCTCCTTGTCACACGTGGATATATTCCTTTCTTTTCACACATGAGTAGTTTTTTTGGTGAAGGCGTGGTAAATTTAGAAAATAATATTTTTATTAACTGTGTGAAATATTATTTGATTCTGCTTGACACTGCTACATGCATGGGAGTATTGCTTCACGTGGACTGTTATCTTTCTTGCTGCAAATTTATTTCTCTTCTCCAGGTATGCGTGGATATCTATCTTGGTTGTGCATGCATTTAAATTGCTTCCTCCTTCCTTACAGCTGGCGTGGATCTTCTATGCATGCATGATGAATGAGTGGCCTTGGTTGTCCTTAGGAAATGCATTTGGATTATGCTTGGATCTGTTGCTTCAATCACCTGAATGAGAATGAACTTCCTTAGCGTTTGTGAGGAACGTGATAAAAATATTTCTCGGAAAACACTTCTTCAGAGGAAATAAGAAGAAGTTGAAAATAAAAACCTTGAAAGCTTCTTCGCACGACTTTTTCCAACAGAGTTTCATAGAGAAAAATTACGAGGATTAAAGAAGCTTTCCCATAACCATTTATTTCCTTCCGTTGAAATAACCAACTTCCTCCTTCTTTGGGTAGTGGGCATTAATTTCGGGAGTATGGGAAAAAACTTAATCATTTTCTGTGGCAATGGCAAAGCGGGTTGACAATTCCCATCTATTTCCCCATGTGGGAAATTGGGAGATCTTTTGCCATTTTGCCATCCGGTCGGGTTGGCAATCAGCAGGAGAAATTCCACAAGTGGGGAAAAAAAAGATTTTTTGAGGAAAGGGAAATCCGGAGCGGAAAGCCAATTTGACATCCCCGACAATTGGAGGTGGAATTCTTATTTCCCAAATAATAACAAAAACTTGTCGATTGATTTTCAATAAATATTAAATTAATATTCATTTAATTAAAAACCCCCAAAATTTAATAAAATTAATTTTATTAAATAAATGGGTAAGAAATTAATTAAATATTAATTAATTAATTAATTAATTAATTATTAACATAGTTTGTGACCTAGCGGGAGGAGTTCTCACCCGAAATGGACAAAATAAAGACCAAAATGATCACAAGAATAAGACAATCGCGGCGAGGGTGATAAATCACACAAAAGAACACTTTTGATTTTTTTTTAAATTTCATATTTATTAATTTTGTGAAGTCAAAATTAGTGATAACAATCGGCTATAATTGGTGACAAGGACTTCACGGAAGTAAAGAACAAACCCAAACCCAAAATTTAATGAACATGATCTCAAAAATGATGGTTCACAAAAACAGGATGACTAAAGAGAGGGAAACGAAAAAATAGGGAAAGGAAACAAACCAAAATCCTAATTACCTATGTACATACGAGGGACAACCTATTTTCAATTTTAATAACACTTGAGATATTGCCCATTGCATAGGCAAAGGCAAATGAGTTCCATTAGGATATGCCAAGTAATATGTGTTATCTCCACATAAATGCTCGATTTTAAAAGGGCCTGCACAATGAATCAAACTTCTGTGCTTTCCTTTTGGTTCACGTCTCTTGTCCCAGAGAAGAACTAAGTCATTGATTTGAAATTGTCTCTCCTTAGTTTTTCGTCGAACAATTTCTTCACTTTTTATTGGTGTTCTTCGATCCTATTTGCCACTTGACTTCTCTGTTCTTCAAGCTTTCTTAAGAACATGGTCCTTTTATCTAATGCATTGGTGAAGCATTCATTGTCAACTACTTGAGCCAATCGTAATGTTGGTAACTCCAAAGTGATGGGAATTTGAGCATCGGTTCCATATAAGAGTTGGAATGGAGACATCTTGATTGCCCTTTTGGGAGTTATGCGGTTAGCCCATAATGCATCATATAACTTCTTATGCCAAGTTCTTTGATTTTATTCGACTAACCTACGTATGATAGTAATGATGTTTTCCTTCTTTGGATTTCGCTAATCGTTTCCATGCGGGTAGTAATCTGATGAATGAGATAAAGATATCCCATATCTATAACAAAAACCTATCATCTCTGCAGAAGAAAAATTGGTGGCATTGTCTATCACGATCTTTTGTGGAATTCTGTAATGAATCAATATATTCTCTTTGATGAAGTCATAGATTGCGCAATAGATGTTTGTTTCAAGTATAACTTCTACCCACTTTTAAAAGTAGTCAATTACGGTGAACACATGAGTGTGACCAACAATGGAATTTGGATTCAGAACCCCGATGAAATCCAACCCCCATTGTTGAAAGGGTTCTTCAATGACAATTGGTTTTAAAGGCAAAGCTGCCAATTTAGGTCTTCCAATAAATTGTTGACAAGCTTTGCATTTGGCTACCCATTTTTGAGCATCATAAAACATAGTGTGCTCACAAAATTTACCGTTGTCACTAGTCCAGAGAAATGACCACTGCAAACATGATTGTGAAAAGATTCAAGTAACCTGGGTTGCTGTTCTTTATCAACACATCTGAGGAACATGCCATCAATTCCTTTCTTAAACAATGTGTTGTCCCAAATAATGTACCTAAAAACTCTTAATTTGATAGCTCTTTTTCCCTTAGCTGTCAGATTCTCAGGACATTCGCCATATGTGAGAAAATAAGTTATATCAGAATACCATTCATTTATGGTACTTGTGAAAACTACTAGTGGTAAAATTTCTTCAACTGGTTCTTCTTCAGAGTCATCTCGTGGCTCATTCTCTGCGATGAGTTGGAAAAGTCCTCTTCCTTGAACCAACTTGGTAGGCTTGATGTCTAAGTCATATTCTTGAATCTTGGAGACCGGTTTACTTCTTTTAGATCATGGTTCTTGTTGTGTCAACATTGATTTAATTGTGGTGTCCAGAATTAAGACTTTGGTGTGAGAATTCAATACACGTAGTATCTGAAATTTTTCAAGGCTTTAACCATCGCTGCACACATGCCTCTACGATCCAGCAGCAATTATAGTGGTGCAACTTCCAGAGACCATAACTTTTGTACCGTAGCTCCGATTGACTCCGTTCAAAAGGCGAAAGCTTGGAATGCGTAGAATGTGATGAAAAGGTGCCAAACTTTGTTCAGCAACATTTGACCCCAAAATCCATGTTTAAGGGGCCCAAATTGTGATTTTTGTAGTGCTGTCTAAAAATAGTAAATTCTAAAAATAGTATGTTTCACAAAATTAGTGCACATGTAAGTCTTGGAAGATGAAACACCTCATCTCCCTCGAGACCGGTGACCTTCCACATTCCTCTAGGTGCCCTTTTGTATTTCTAAAATTATTATAAATGCATATGTAACCCGAAAAGGGATAGACATCTCTTGGCAGAGATAACTGATGTATTTGAAGTCTTTGAGTAATTTACATCTCTTTTTAGAGATAGTTGTTTTTCAATTCATCTGGAACAATTGTTAATATGTTCCTTAAGTCTGAAACCCCTTGGTTTTGGATCAATCTCAAGGGAGTGCAATTAAGTTCATGTTTCTTGAATATGGAACTCATGAATGCAATTGGAGATTCAATTCCCTCTTGATTATCTGAGTTAGGATGGCAGAGAGATTGTGTGTGGGGAAGCATAACAATAGACTATAAAATACTTTTTAAAATCAGGACACACCATTGTAGGGGCTTTCACAATAGCATCCTTGATTTATTCAAATTCTTCTCTACCTTCCTTTTACCATTTGAAGGATTCTTTTCCTTTCATCATGTCAACAATTTATTTGGTTAGCTCAGAAAAATATGGCACAAACCTTCTCAAAAATTTCACCTTCTCAAAGAATGAGTGGACTCCAAGCTTACTTGTAGGTAAGGAAAGATTCTTGATAGCTTGAACACATTCAGATTGATCTTGGTTCCTTCTTTATAAACAATATGACCTAGGAGTTTCCCTTTCATAACTCCGAACAAGGACTTCTTTGGATTAAGGGAGTTATGAATTTTACACCTTTGCAATATTTTCTCCAAATCTCTTAGGTGGTCTTCTCGCTTCTTTGAGAAAACTATCAAGTCATCTAGGTATATTACGACGATCTTGTCTTTATAATCTGCAAATGCCATATCCATAGCCCTTTGAAAAATCACGCCGACATTGATCAAACCAAAAGTCATTCTTCTATACGTGAATGTACCCAGGGGGTGGTGAACATGGTTTTATGTTGGTCTTATCTATCCACTTCAATTTGATTATAACTAGAGAATCCGTCTAGCATGGATAGCATCTTCGATCCAGTTACTACCTGTAGAATATGGTCCATGAACAGAAGTGGGTAGTTATCCTATAAGGAAGCTTGATTAAGATTGTGGAAATCCATGCAAATTCTAATTTCTCCATTTTTCTTACGAATCGGTACAATATTAGCTATCCAAGTTGAATGTCGAATAGGAAAAATTATTCATGCATCTAACATCTTTTGAACCTCATGGAATATTGTCCATGTTATCTTGGATTAAACTATCTCTATTTCTTCTGAATGAAGTTACACTAGGTTTCAAGGGTATGGCATACTCCATTTCCCTAGGTTGGATAGACTTCAAATCTTCATATGAGTAAGACGAGGACATCATAATATTTGGTAAAGAGGCTTACAAATTTCTTACGCTCCTCAGGTGAGCAACACTTACCGATGTTGACCAGGTGAGTTTTGTCCTTGGTACCAATGTTAACTTACTCATAGTCAACATAATTTGCAGGTCTTGTTTGATCTTTCTCTTTGATAAACCTGTCATGTTTATCAAAAATTTCTTCAAGTGAAACCAATCCTTTTGGAATTTTATTTCCTTTAAGTTGAATGATGCCATCACTAGGATCCTCGTTCTCAACTCCTTGAATGGGAGAGGTCATCGATTCACGAAATGCATAATCACTTCCTTCAAAGTACAACTATTCAAAATTATCTCTCTTTTCCAAGAAGGCAATAATTTGTTGATCATCATTGAAGACTTGCCAATTTTCTGCATTGTCAGGAACACTTGGCCTAAAAACCATTTCAATGGTGTATTTGTCTTGATCAAACTTCTAATGAGGGATCATCAATGAAGATGAGACTGCAAGGGAATATTTTTATCATTATTTTCACAAGGGATGGATTCTATGGAAAAAGCATCGAATATTTCTATCGCGTCCCACACTTTATTTCGTAGTGTCTCAAATGATCATTCTTTACTTGAAATTGATTTTTAACTTGTTTCACGATCAATTCTGCATCTTCAAAGACTTTCAAATTTTTGATCCCTTTCTCTTCTACAACTTGGAGGCCAAGGATTAATGCCTCATATTCTGCAGTGTTGTTAGTATTTGAAAATTGGAGTTTGTAAGAAAAAGGAAACATTTTACCATTGGGAGATATAAGCACCACTCCTACGCGAACTTATTGAGCAACAACTTCCATCGAAGTAAAGAGTCCAAATCTCATTGGGATCTTGGAAAGTGACCTCAGGTGCATGAACCTCTGTAGTCATCATATAATTACCCATACTTGAGTTTTGAAACAAGACCTATGTGCGGGGATCATCGGTTTCGTTATGTTGAACTTTTCCTAAGTTTCCAACATTAGCTTATTCATTTCTCCACTGATAGGGATCATGACACGAGACCAATCCATTTTAATCTCACCACCTAGATGTCTACGAAATTTCTTGCTCAACAACGTACCATACGAAGCGGGAATGTCGACAACTAGAGTAGTTGCCTTGAGTCACTTTTGAGGAAATTGAGATAAAACCATTTGAGCATCTTTAATCTACCCAATCAGAGGGACTTTTCTTGTCTCCATGGAGTAACAAGATCCAAATGTTCCCATATAAGTTAACCCAAGAGCATGTGATACTTTTGCGGGCATCACGTTACCCGAGGTTCTAGAATCTATAATGCGATTACTTAATTTACATCCATTGATCGAAAGGATGCAAAGAAAGGTTCAATATTTTCATTTGAAGGTGTAGTGGCTGCCACAATAATTTGAGTCTTCCCGTCTTTGGGAGTTTTTAGAATTCCTTTAGAGGAATGAACAGTAGAGTCACCTTTGATAAACTGGACCAATTTATCGAGTTGATCCTTATTGGACTTCAAGCTCGCTATGACATGGAAATTTTTGTTTTATTGATATGATAAATGATATCAAATTTGGGAAAAATGACTGTACTTTATGTCTTAGATACTATTTCTTTCAAACTTGATGATGGCTCACTTTTGACCTTTGATTTAGGCTTAGTTGATACTGAGGTGGAAGAAGAAACTTTCTTTGTAGCTGATTTATCAACTGATTGACTTGAAAAATGTCCTCATTTCTTTAAGATAGTTTTAACCTTGGAAACCTTAGTCACCTTGGACTCTTTAGGAATCTCGGTTGTCTCGGATTCTTTGGAAGTTTCTTTAGTCTTAAATTCTTTAAGAACTTCCTTGGAGCTCTTTTTATCTTCCACCTTAGTGGTACTTTTCTCATTTTTTACGAGAGCGTGCGAAGACAATGAAGGATTGAATTATTCATATCTTCTATAATTTATTTGTATTCGTCTTCTTCTTATGAACGGTAATCAAAGAAATGTTTATTACTTTCTCCTTGAGCTCTTCGACTTGAGTTCGATGACCCGAGTTTGGGTCTTCTTCGTAAAATTTGACAACCTCAACTTCATCATCGCTTTCTTCAACGACAAGACACTTTGAGCTAGTTGTGGGAGCCGCCAATAGCAAGCCTCATCGTGAGCACCTACAATTCTAGATCTATTGGGAATGTATCATTTCTTGAGATGTCTTTGTAAGTAGCAAGTTTACTACTTTGAGAAACTTGCTTTTTCAAAGCTAGCACATCATTAGCCACCTTATTGAGTATGGTCTCAGAAGCATTGGGGGTTTCTTAACTCTTTCCCTTGAGGGACTTTTTCTTGAATTTTCCTACCATGATTAATTCATCCTCAATTTCTATGGCCATGGATTGAGCAAGTTCTAAAGTAGCCACTCTAGCTCTCTTAGCTGATATCACACTTGGTTGTTGTGCATTAATGCGAAACATTTTTGTTCACCATTTTGTTGAACTTCGCCACGAAATTCCTCATGGGTTTTGTTGGTTCTTTCTTTTCTTGAGATAGTTAGGCAAGAAGGGCATGTTCATCTTCTTCCATTTTGAACATGTCTTCAAACTTAGTTTTCATATCATTCTAGTTTGTAATGCATCCATTTGGGAGATGATGAAACCAATCCACGACAATGTCTTACAATGTTTCAATGAAGAGGTGAATAACAACATCTTCATATTCTATTGACAAAACTACACATGTAACAAAGAAGGCAAAAATGTGGTCATCAGGTGATGTCTTCCCATCTCCATTGAACTTGGGAAGAATCTTCCTCGACCCTCATGGGAGGTCACGTTGAGCTGGTAAGGCCAATGGGCCTATGCCATTTCCCCATGGTACATTCTAAGCCATTTTGGGAAAAGTTGTATGTGAAGGTAAAACAACGTGAGAAAGGAAAAGTGTTTGACTTGTAGTGATTCCTCCCTTACTTGCTCTTTTAGGACTTGATGCAAGGCTTACAAATTTATGGGGAGTGTTCCTCCTTAGAGGAGATAACTTGAAACCAAACTTTCCTTGAAAAATAAAAATAAAAAATTGGATCAGATCGACCTTTAGATTTTTCTCCTCGTGTAAACCTCTTTCCTTCTAGTTTAAAATCTTTACTATGAAGGGATCATTGACACATTCTAATCAACTCTAGCCTTTTCTCTTTGCTCTCTTTCTTGATCTCTTTGCACCTAAATGACTCTAAAGAACTCTCGCAACTTGATTTCTTCATTATCCAATACTGATGTGGTGAGATGAAAATGATAGTCGTTCATGCGCTTTTCCCAAATAGCTTGCCTCAAATATGATGATATGTCTTCTTGAGTATCTACAAAAGAAGATTTGGTTACAAGATAGGTGAGTTACCTATAATAGTCATACAAATTATTACCTTGGTGGAAGAGGGCCACGTTAGTGAACAACGATCAACACATGTCCAGGAGGTCTTTTGGCCACAAGTGCGGGTGCTCTTCTTCTAAGGTCTTCAATGTAGATTTATCTGTTAATGGATCTACCAATAACCATAAATTGCTACAAGATTTCACGGTTTTCCTAAGCTAATATATGAAGGTGACAAAAATGTATCCTTGAAAATCTTCTTTGGGCATAAGGTTGATTTAAGAATTGGAGCTTGTGTAGAGAGGATAGTCATAAAGATTTAACCAAGCATTGGTTAACTATTCATGAATCCTCGGTAGAGTTGCCAAAAATTGTTAGCATATGGATTTGCACACATGCAAATGAAATGCAACAGTAAGGGAATGAAGTCCCTCCTCAATGAAGGTGAGGTGACTTTATTGAAAACCAAAGCGTATTTACATATGTACATTCAAAATTATATGTGGGAGGTGTTTTGGAACATCAAATAGAAAGAAATGTGAATGAGGAGATGGAATGGAATGAAGGAAAGAAATGGAAATGAACTAATGGAAGGAACGTGCAAAAGTTAGGTAAAAACAAAGCCTAATATTGCATGAAGAAGAACAATAAATAACTAACTCAAATAAAAAGAGTTTGAATTAGCTATGAAACAATAAGCAAAAGGGAACACACATGAGCAAGTAAATATCAGAGCTTGATCACTGTGAACAAGAACAATAGATTAATAGCGTTGACAATAAGATCAAAGATAATATTTGTATGCAAGATTTAAACACTAACATCTAATGAACATAAGAACATCAAATGCTACAAGAGATAATGAATGGGACACAAAGTTCATATTTCATTAACTCCAAAATGTCTTCACAAAAGAACACAAAGTTTCTTTCCTAAAACAAAGCTTGCACACAAAAGTCTTCTCCTCTCTCAAATTCACCCTTACAAATGAGCCCCTAACTTTCTTTTATAACCCAAAAGTTGGTTACAAAGTAGTTAGGATTTACATGCACATTAAATAGGGCACCTTAAGTGACTTTGAATTTTTCAACCAACTTTATAAAAAGTAACTAAAAATAGAAACCACTTAAGTTATCCAAAATTTTCCAAAAGTGAGTTAAACAATAACATCACTTTATAAATAAAAGCAATGGGTACATGTGGACCCCACTTAAATGACTTGGACACACATAGACATCTTAGTAAATAATGCATCACCTAGATCAAGACACCTAGGATTAGTGCCTTATCCATTGGGCCAAGAGTTTGCCTATCCCGGTCGTACGGGAATGAACTCATTAACCCTGCTCTGTAATCCTCCAGATGACAAGAGATCCGAGCTTGAAACTTGAGTAATTCATCCACCCCTCCGTTTGAGCAACATCCTGGTGTGAGAAAGTTTTCTTCATTCATATTCACATTCACATTTACACATAATTATCCACATGATCTGAATACCTTTCCATGGTGAATTCTTCATTTGTTGCGAGATCATTGTCGTGACGCCACCTTGGTTTTTCAGAATCCAACTCTTGATATTTCGCCATTGAGAAGCTCTCTAAGAGTCGATCCTGTAATTCACTTCTTGGATTTATGTCTTTCATCTTTGTCACCATCCCGAAGTGTTGCCATTCTAATCTACTCATGATCATCCAATTCAAGAATACTCTAACTTTAAGACTAACCAATGCGTGAATAACACATTCACCATGTTCATCATCCGAATCTTTGAAGGAAATCCACGAAAGAAGAATATCTTCTCAGCGATTGAGTTGATTGAGAAGTATGGGTGTCACTTCACACAATTTCACACCTTCACCTACATCAGGGTGAGTGGTTTTGACCTTTCTCCACTTAGGCTACCTAAGTACCCTAGTGATAAGATCATCATGGTAGAGCTCTACAGGAAAATTTCTCAGGTGCATCTCAAGTGCAAGGGTTTGAGGAATAAATTAATCTCATTCCCTATCTCACTCAATGTTTTCTCATGTAAGAGTGTAGCATATACTACAAACATTGAGACCTCCCTCACTGCATTTCATTTATTTTCATATGTTCCTAGGCCCAAATTTGACATATGAAAATATTATGAGTCTTTCAATGTTCCTAGATTACATCACATTCCACAATTGGAATACTATTGGGCCAATTGTGTGGATGATCTTGAAGTTAGGGAAAGAGACTACATGAGGATGAATGCGGATGAGATGGAAAAATTTGGGTTTCATTGGTTCACTGGAGGAGTTTAAGAAGATGGTTTTGAGTTGTTTGATCCAGAGTACGAGGTAATGAAATCATCTCCCCTTCCTCTTCCCTCATGGAGTGTTTATGAAGATGGAGATATTAAGGAACATACCAAAGTGGTGATTCAAAGATTGAAAAATTGGTTTAAAAGAAAGTAATCTTCTAGTAGGGAGAATGCACCACTTTGACCCTACCTAGATAATTATCACACTTATCATCTCTTAAGGAGTCTGAGAGAGCTTCTGATTCATCCCATTTTGAGAAAACATAAAGAGGAAGGTGGTGGAAATTAGGAACATCTGAAGCCCCATCTTCCATAAATTCTTGTAAGATAATTAAGGTCGGGGAGGGATATGTTAAAGAGGAGGGATAAGTTGAAAAGGAAAAATAAATCGAGGAGTTAGAACAAGGAAAATATTAACCCCACCTAATTTCTCATGCATCAAGAAGAGCCAAGTGTCTCATATGAGGTAGTTGAATCAACTCACAATGAGAAATCATTGGTCCCATAACAGCACCTGAGATTCATAACATCTTGTCCACACCATTAGATCCATTCCCATGGGTCATGACTTGCTCAATGGAGAATCAAGAATGGTGCAACAAGTTGCAACACCAAAATTTGAGGCCATCTTGAAGTACATGAAAGCCAAGAAGTCAAGGAAAGCACAAACTACTTCAAGATTCTACACTGAGGCTTCCAGAGCTCAGTTTGTAGAAGTTCTGAAGACCCAAGGTGAACAAGCCTTTGGAAGAAATGACTCCTAGTGATTATGAGATGACCAGAGTCTCACTTGGCCAAGCTACACATGAGGGTGACGCTCATCTTTTCAAGGAGTCTTTGACTCAGATACTAGAGCAGAATGAAGAATACAAAAGAACCATAGATCAATTGGAGGAACATGTGAGGAACTTGTCTTGGTTGGTGTTTTCATTGATGTCACATGGAATTTATGGAAAAGGAGAAGTGAAATGTCATGCGAGATAGGTTCCTTTCGGTGGTGTTTAGTGCTCTCAAGCTTGTTCATTGATCTTTTAGGATGGTTTCTGTGGATGCTACTGGCTTGACAAGTAAGGTTGATCCTCAATGAAGGTATGAAGATGGTTGGTATGCTTGGTTTAGGTGTTCTATAAGTCATAAATTTTGGTTCTAGCATGAGCGGGAGCTTCGAATGTGGGCTTTGGTCAAGTTTTGGGAGTTGCTGGTTGAATCTGGCTCATTTAGGCCTAGTTCCAAAGCCTAATGAAGTGCAAGAGCTCAATGAAGACCATGAAAAGTATAGGTAAAAATGGTAGTAGCCTAACAATACTCTCTTGGGTATGCATGAGTATCTATAGGGCGTACTTTAGCTCTGGAGGAAAAATTCAAATGTTCACTAAAATTACCTTTGAGAACTAATTTGTGGAGTCATGGGAAAATGAGATTGGTGAGAATAGTATAGAAAAATTTATGAGGAAATAAATTATAAATAATATAGAGGGATGCGTTTTGGTGTTCGTGTCAAATTTCATCAAGCTTTTAAATGGATTTTGAAGTTATTCATGTTTTACTAAAAATGGTTTCTTAAGGAATGCAATTTGAGCACCCTGTCTTCTTAGCTTCCAAGAAAAATTATGGAGCATCCTTTAGATAAATCATAGAAGGAATTTTTGAAGATCATTCCAAGCTGAATTTTTTCCAAAATTTTGAGTGTCAAAGGTGGAAGAACAAGAAAGTTCTCATCATTTTTCCAACCCTGTTTTTTCTCTCTCAAGCATCTTCTTGAATCGATGGAAGTAAAATGGGTTTGTTTGTCTTAAAATATCTTGTTTGAGATATTTTAAATTGTTTAAGGATGTTTTATGTTGGTTCCAAGTTATTAACATATTCAATGCTTCTCAAGTATGACAACTTCCTTACATGTCCTTTCGGTGAGTTACAAGTTGTACATTTCAGTCATGTTGTGAGACATGACAATCTTGAAGCGTTTCTTGAAAAAAATGTTGATGTTGAAAAGGGAGTATACCCATTATAAAAATTCATAGTGACTACTCTAAGCTCAAAATTTCCTTAATACAATAGAATGGTTCTATAGACCTTTATGGTTCTCAAACTACCTCCTAGGACCAATCATAAAGCTTGATTTCTGAGTTGCAAAGTATGGTCTCTACCTTGTATATCAATGTTTTTAGAATGTTAGAAGTATTAAGTTGGATTTTGTCTCATAAGACATGTCCTCAAAGTTGTTGGAGCAGGTTAGAGGTCTTGTTGAAGTTTGTAAGGCTAAATAATGTTCCTAGAGAAAATTGTGCTCGATTTGTGTAAGGACAAGTATTCATTCAAAGGTGGAATTTTGATCTTAAGGGAGATGTTTGATGTTTTCTAACTCTAAATGATCCTTATAAGCTATGTAAAATGTCTTATCAAACCCAAATATAACTTATGTTTGGTATACGAGCACTATTATTGATCTTTCCAAGTTGTGCATTGTTACTCTTCTACCACTTGGAGTGAATTACAACATTTCAAAGTGAGTTTGAGAAATGAACATGGTTCCTAGTATTGTGAAAGCCTTATTAGAGTTAATTTTGTTGAAATCCATCATCACATGACCGAGAAATGATTTTTGAGCCCTCTCAAGCCTCGCACAGTGAAGAAACCCTCTAGCCTAAGGTTTGGGCTAGGAAAACATCGAATCTTGAAATGTAATGGCGAATATTCATAATTTGGAGAATATTCCATTTTGGAAAATTTTAAAAGGTGAATTTTTGGAGTAGGTCGGGTGTCTTTGTTACTAAAATTTCAACTATAATTTTTTTAGGGTCGACTTCGCCTACCGTTGAAAACTACTCCTATATAAACCTAGGTAATTCACCTAGTAGTATACTAGTAACTTACTAAGGTACCATCCGAATTACTTGTAAATTACAAGTAGACAAAGTGTGGATTAGAGTCTCAGACTGGTTATTGTAGACTTGCAATAGGAAAGTGTCATTGATGTGTGACAAGGAATATTTTCATTTCTAGACGGTGATAATACAATGTTGCTTTGATGTGCGACAAGAGAAGGTGTTGACGCGACAAGATGGTTGTTGATGTGTGACAAGAGGGTTGTTGACGCATGACAAGGGAGGGTTACAGGTGGGTGAAAAATGAGTGTTGTTGATGAGTGACAAGGGGGTTGTAGACATCAAAAAAATGAAGCATTTTTTTTTGGTGTCGTGTGACAACAAGGTCAAACAAAAAACCCTGTTGTCACACGACAACAAACCTTGTTGTCATAGGATACAAAGGATTGTTGTCATGCGACAAAAACCTTGTTGTTGCCCAACAAAAAAAAAAATTGGAGTGCTCCCCTTAAGAAAATGACAGTGAAAATTTGACTCTAAAATCCTAGAAAATTCACCTTCCGACAAAAGTGGTTCAAGGTATATTCGCCGGGGATTTTCCACCTCCAATTTACAGAGGCTTCTTAAAATGAACCCCTGGTGAAAATGCTCAAAATTTTGAACATATCTCTATCTAGAAGATGTCCAAAGGTTTTTCAAGTCTTAGATCAAACCATCATGCTTGTCTCGAGTTCTTCATGACAATTTTTCGAGACGGGGTTTCAATTTACGCTACAAGTGCTAGTAAGTGATTTTAGTGCATTCTCTCTATCTTTGAGTGTCCGAAACTTCTTATAAAGCTTAATCATGATATTGGGTGGCTTGAAATGATATTTGACAAGTTTTAATGTGTTTAATAAATCATTTACACTTGACAGAGTGAGGTTTAAAGCTAGGAGCAAAAAAACTCGCTTTGAGCTAGTAAACAAGTTGTTTCACACCTATGAGACCATAAAAATCAGTTCATCATCCATTAGACCATATGAAACATTTTTCAACATCCCTATGAAGGTTGAAGGAAGAAAAATTACTTGTTACATGCCCGATCCAATTGATATCTTCAAAAACACTTGGTAATTGTAAGGTTGAAGGTCACAATATTAGTAAGATGATGAAGAAGGATTCATAACTTGTTGTATTGATCACTTAGTATTTTTGTGGAGAACAAATAATGTTTCTCTCTTGTGAATGTTTGGAAAATATTGAATATAATTTATTGTATCATGCTCTTGCCAAAGCGGTGAATCATCATACAAATTCTTCCAAGCTCACATTGTTATTCAAGTGAAGGTGGAATGTCTTATGCAAGGAGTGGAAGTATAAAGAGGTCATGAAGCCTTTTGAAGCACCTTGTAACGTTAGCACTCAGGTATGATTCCTTGTAATTTTCATTATGCTCACCAAAAAATTTGAGAACAATGTAGTCTCTAAAAAGGAAGAAGTCTTGTTAGTGTTGTCGAGTTTTCAAGAAGTTGGAAAGCCTCTTTTCCTCATCATTTTAGGAGTTAACTGAATCTATTGTAGATACCTATCGGTTGAAAAGTCAAGACACTCAATTCAGTTACAAAAAAATGGTTTGTTACCTTCCTTTGTACAAGATAAGAAAAGAGATGTGTGAAAATTCCAAAAGTGCACATATGACAAAAGTATAAGAGTTACAAAGTTTGTTTTATTTTATTTCTTACTCGAGCCATAAAAGGAAAAAAGGTGAAGAGTCTTGATTTTGAAAAAGTGAAAGTTCAGGGAGTGTGAGAAGGTTTTGTATACAAAAATTATTTTTGTGTGAAGTTGCGATTGTTGACAAGAGTGAAGAGTGTAGAGCATTGAGTGAGAAAGTAAAAAGAAATAGTAAATGTATTGAAAATTTAGAGTGTTGTGTGAGAGTTGGTAATGAATTGAAGAGATGGTGAAATTGCAGATGGAATGAGAGAGTTGGTGAGCTGATATAGGATCAAAATATATTGTCTCGCAAAAAATTGAAGTGTTTGATCAAAATTGATTTAAACATTGAGTTGTAGCTCAACAAAACTAGAAAGTAGTGGCTTTCTTGCAAGTTGTAGCTTGAAAATTATCAAGTAGTAGCTTGATTTGAAGTAGTTGCTTCATTTTTTTAGTTTTAGCTTAACAAAATTGCAATTATTGTGAGCATAGTCCTTTGGTTATATTGATTTTTCCCAATTTTTCCTCTATCTAATTCTACTGCTACTACTACTCCTAGTGTTAAAAGGGAAAACTAAGCTAATAATGCCAAGGGACCAAGGATAAGAAGGATAACATGAAAGGAAACTACACTAAAAGGTGATAACACTAGAAAAAGAGGGATGAACACTATATCTTTCTTGAGTGAAAATGAAGGGAAATGCGTGAAAGAAGGCTAGGCACATGTAAACAACTAAAACATATTTACTAGATCAGTTTCATGGAACACAACTAAATAAGGAGCTATAAGGGATGTAGAATGACACAACGAGCACACAATGCAAAAAAAAAAGGCAAGAAGAAGGAATGAAAACATGTTAGGATAGAGAATAGTCACAAAATGATGCTTTCATTACTTCCTAGAAATGCATAGAGCTGTTATAATGGTGAAAGAGGATGATATCCACATGCACGAGCTAGATCTAGAGGTCTGTGACTCAAAATACAAAAATATGAAGTCCTTAGCAAAATGCGTAAGGATCCAAAATGTCCAACATTAATAATGAGCCCAACTCTTACATTTATAGATGAATCCATGAGAAGAAGAAGAAGGAGGGAAAACCTGAATTTGAAATACAACCACCAACAAGAAGCATTCAATGCCTATAAATCCACCTAAAATCTATCAAATATGTTTCCCAAGTCTGTTTGGCATGTTGGAGAAGGAAGGAGGGTGGATCATATCAAATCGGGTGGTTGGAGCAATCAAGATCTTACTCATTAATGCTCAAAAAGATGTTTTCCCATTTCTCACCTACCAGATCCACCAAGAATTTGAATTTGAATGTCTAGCATTATAGCCTATGTCATCAGTAGCTATCGATTGAGACTAGGCACATGCCAATCAGAGCTCTATGTAAAAAATATATATGTAGAAGATTTTAGAGTCATCGGGCACACAAGACACATGGCACATGCATGGATTAAAGAAATGGCCAACATTGAAAATTTTTCATTTTTCTACCATGTGTCACTCATTTTTGTTTTCAAGGATTTAACCCTATTGGTGCACTTTGATAGTTCATGTGTGGCACACTCAAGCATGTCAGAGAATGACATGGCACAGAAAGGCACAGAGGAGGGCAAAATATGCACGTGGAAGAATGAGGCATGAGAAGAAGGAAGGAAGGAAGGCAGATGTAACACATATGGGGAAATGAGGAAAACTGGTGAGTAGAGAACACATAGTCAAGGGCACAATTATTACAAGTATGTGTGATGGGTGAGGAAGGGGCAGAGGGATACAAGGACTTGACCAATTTGGAGCAAGTGCAAGGTGTATGTATGTATGATGGATGCAATTTGAAGAAGGAAAGTGGAATGTAGGAATGCATGCAAGGGGAAGATGGAACAAAGAGGAAAAGGAAAAGGAAAGGGAAGAAGGGAAGCATGCCATAAGGGCATGTGAGGAAAAGAAGGGAGACATGTGAGAAAATGCAACCAAGGGAATGTGCCAAGTGAACTTGAGCATGCACAACCTTGCAATGAAGAGCTCAGAGCTAGAATAGTGTATACAAGTTACCCAAATAACTGGGAGAGTTATTTGGATAACAATTTTGGTGACTTTTGGGGCCATCTTCCTGCTAGATGAAGGAGATCAGTAGCCTGAAGCATCCATTGGGCATGGAGTCTATTATGTAATCATGAAATTTTGATTTGTAACTTTGAAGAACTACCCCTGAAGTCACTTGAAGGATCATTTTGACTCTATTTGAATCCTGCAAACTACTGAAAATTTTGAAACATCTGAAAGAAGAAAAAGAAGAGTGCATGTGCAAGAAGCACACGAGAAGAAAGAACTATGTACAAAAAAAAATGTGCATGCAACGCACTTGGAGGAATTGAAACTACTCTAATATATACAAAATGATGCAACAAACTTAATGGAAGGGTTTGAGATAGATCCCATTTATTGGGATTTGTAGTGTGCCTCCATCAAGATGAGTTAACTCGAAAGAGTTAGCCTCTTTGCATGAACTGATGATGTATGGGCCACTCCAAAGTGCATCAAACTTTGAATGCCCTGGTTTAGCTCTTTCAAGCATCCCATTTCAAAACCAAGTCCCCAACTTTGAAATTTTGAGGCCTAGCCTTTTTATCAAACCATTTCTTTGTTGTTTGTTGATGTTGTTCTAGCTTGATCATGGTAGAGTTCCTTGATTCTTCAAGATTAACTAGCTCTGTTGCCATTCTGATTTCTCTCTAGTTTGCCTTCAAATTCTAGCTATTGGGAAAGCACCAATGAGTTCAACTCTAGCGTCAAAGGAAGGGTAGCCTCTTTTCCATAGACAAGCTTGTAAGGAAAAGTTCTATTGCCTTTTTTAATTGTGATTCTATCTTCCCAGAGCAGTGTGCGTGAGACCTTTGTATGCCACTATCTTTGGCTTGATGTTCATTGTGTGCTTCATGATCCTGATCAGGTTTTTGTTTGTTGATTCTACTGCAGACCATTGCCTTGGGGGTAATAGTTGGAAGAAGTCTTTAGATAGATGCCCAAATTTAGAGCCCAATCAGTGATTTTAGTCAGGAAGGATTTTTTTGCATTATCAGAGATAATGGTTTGAGGAATGCCAAACCTTGTGACTATACCTTCGAGAAAGTCAAGGATGACTGACTTGGTTGATTCCTTGAGTGTGAAACTTTTCTATCCATCTGGTGAAGTAGTCTATAGCTATCAACACCCACTTGTGTCTAGTGCTTGAAGGTGGATTGATCATGCCTATGAAGTCGAGACCCCATTGCACAAAAAGGCTGATCCACTTGGATTGGTTGGAGGGGAAGCACTTTGCCAATATTTTTTCTTTCCTGCAAAGAAAGTGCATTCCTTGCATTTTGTGACCCACTTGTGTGCATCTAAAAAAGTAGGCCAAAATATCCTACCATTATGATCTTCATTGTTGTAGTTTTGGTAGAAAAGTGTCCACTAGAGAATCCATCATGAAATTTTGCTAACACTTTTTCATTCTATGCATCATTGATACATCTTAACAACATGCCATCAAGATTTTTCTTGAAGAGAAGTCCATCAATCAAAACATAAGGGATAGATTGTAACCTTAGATGTCTTCTCTTTTCCTTGTTTAAGCTAGGAGGGTATGCCCTAGAAAGGAATGTGATCATGTCCTTCATCCAGTCATGTGTGCCAGGATCTATATTCTACTCAAGTTTATGCATGGGAGACCTCATCAAGAAATAATGAAGTCTCAGATTCATTTTGTGCATCCTCAACAAATCTTGCAGAGCGTGCTACCTCTTACCAGTTTTGTGGCTTTGATAGTCACATCATATTCCATGATTTTGGTCACCCATCATGCTCTCTTTTTCACGATCTCTACTCCCATGATGAAGTCTTTGACAAAAGAGTGGGAGACTAACACCTTGATATGATTTGTGGTGAGCATAATTTTGAATTTCTTGAGAGCACATGCATGATGGTGAAGACCTGCTTCTCCATGTGACTATATTTTAATTCATAATCCTTCAGCGTCTGGTGAAGAAAGCCATTGGTTGTTCCATCCCTTGTTCATTTTCTTGTGTTAGGACAACAACAACACTCACATCAGTGCCATAAGCATAAAGGATAAAATCCTTTGAATAATTTGGGTTGATGAGTGTTGGTGCATGCACAAGTAATTTCTTGCTTGATTTTGTTGAAGCTTTTTTTCTTTCTTTTTTCTATCCATCTGAAAGCTATGTCCTTCTTGAGCATCAGGGTGATGGGCCTTACCAATCCTGCAAAGTTAGGAATAAAGTGCCTAACAAAATTGATCTTACCAAGGAAGGATTGCAAGGCCTTTTTGTGTGCTGGAGAAGGAAAGAGCTAGGATGGCTGAAACATGCTCAAGATCAATTGTGATGCCATCCTTTGAAACCACATGGCCAAAAATCTTTCCCTGTGCCACAAAAATTACACTTCTTGGGGTTAAGAGATACCCCAAATTTTTTGCATCTCTCAAAGACTTTCTCTAGGTGTGCCATATGATCCGCTGTTTTACTTTGAGAAGACTGTAATGTCATCAAGGTAAACCAAGATGAACTCATTGATATAACCTTTGAAGGAAATATCCATGGCACATGCGTTGAAATGTGCACCTACATTTGACAAGACCAAAGGGCATCTTTTGATATGCATATGTTCCCCACTTGGTTGTAAATGCCATTTTGAATTGATCCTCTTCCTTGACCAGATTTGATTGAAACCTAAATACCCATCTAACATTGAGAATCTTTACGCACACCACATAGTTTATAGAATCTACTCCATTGAAGGAAAAGGATAATGATCCTTTAGAGATGCCTTGTTCAAATCTCTGAAATCAACACAGAGTCTGATTTCACCATTCTTCTTGCATGCACCGGAACTAGATTCATGACCCAAGTAGAGTACTTGATGGGAAAAATAATCTTCACCTCAATGAGTTTGGATAATTCCTTTCTCATGAGGGGCTCTATCTTTGGATTGATTGGTCGTCTTGCTTTTTTCGATGGGCTTGATACCAAGATCAAGGTCAATGGAGTGTTGAGAAACACTTGGATCAAAACCTTTGAGGTCTTCATACTCCCATGAGAAGATATCATTGTATTTTTGATGAGAGAGAGATGAAGGCCTACTTTTTTCATCATGTGTGCAAGTCTTATTGAGAAACAACTTTTTCCATGCACAATAGTGACTGGGGAGAAGTCTTCTTTGTGTGCACACATATATTTTTCTTCACCCTTGAACTCATCATCAGGGATAAAAATTTTCTCTAAGGTGACCAACCCTTTAGGAAACTTATTTGTCTTCAGTTGAATCATTTGGTCACCATAGTTGTCATCATGCAAGTTAACTTGCATGCTTGATGAGAATTCAACTTCATTTTGAATGAACTAGATGATCTACACATCACTATCAAACACTTTCCAACTGGTATTGTTGTCTGGAATGGATGGTCTGATCACCATCTTAATGTGTTGAGTGTTTCCTTTGAAAAAGTCCTCAAAGAGAGAAACTGCATGAACCAAACATGGCCATTTGATCAACTTCCTTGTTCATTTGTGTGGCACTACCTATATTTAGAGCATCAAATCTCTCAAGGAGGTCCCAAAATCTATGTTTATAAGATTTGAGAAGCTTATTATTTTCCTAGAACTTGTTGGTAACTTGGTGGATAACCAATTTTATATCCCCAAATATCTCATGCATGCCTTAATCTTCTTCTTTTCAGCAATAAGAAGGCCATGCACCAATGCCTCATACTTCTGCCACATTGTTAGAACATGTAAAATAACCTATGTGTGAAGAATAATTTCTCATCCTTAGGGGAAATGAGAACAACTCTCTCCTACATCCATTTTTGCTTCTGGATCCATCAAAGTATAATTTCCATAGACCAGGTTCAACTTGGTCTTTCTTGAGTGTGTGGAAACACAACTTCTTCTTCAAGAATGTAGTAAGTACCAAGCCTAGTTTCATAAGCTTCTAGTTCTTCAACATATGGGTCAAATTTATGGTGCCTCTCTCACCCACTCATCAAGTACTAGATCAGGAATAGAAGGTGGAAGAGGATGCTCTTCAGAACTGAAGCTTGTTCTTCTTGGATTAAACAATTGGCTTGGAGAGGGGATGGGACATATGACTCTACATGATAGGAAAATATTGGCTCAACTTGTATGGTAAACCGGGTACCATACCTTGTCTTGAGTAACATATGAGACCAATCAGAAGACAAGTAACCACCCACTTTTGTAGTAAATTCTCTTGATAGACATAGGAAAACAAAGGAGGTAGGTCAATGATAGACACATCTTGAGTTATGGTGAGGCTTGGACATGCATGAAGGGTCAACTCAAGATCCTTGATGATTCCTAAGGTAGTAATAATTGAGCCATCAAGTTGTAGGACTCCTTTAGACAAGGGGCTATACTTAAGACCTAAGACATCAACTATCTTCTTGGGCATAACAAAGTACTAGCACCTGAGTCTATCATCATAATTATGCACTAGGTGTTTTCCTATGATCAAGGACATATAAAGGGGGGGTTTTAATAACTTTACTTACTTTTTCTTCTCTCTTCTTGGTAGATGTTGATAGAAGCATGTGGTTTGTGAATATAGGATTGGATCAAGTGCATGGGAGTTGTGACAGAGCTTCATGCAACAAGTCCATTGAGATGGAATGGTCAGGGCATCCCACATTGTGACATTTATATTTGTCTTCTTCATCTGGTCCACAATGCTAAATGGAAGACCCACTGATTTGTGCATTTGGGAACAACAACATCCTTTCTTGTTTCTCGGGGCAGTGGAAGAAAAGGGGCTTTAGCTTGAAGAAGCCGAGGCTTGACCTACCAAAGGAGGGGCACACCACTTTTGAGAGGAGCTTTGCATGACCTCTTGTATAGGCATTTGAGCACTTTTACTACTGGATATCTTAGTTGCTTCCTTTTTTCTACTTTTGAGGGGTCTCTTGTGTTTTGGGATTGTGACTGTATGCCAAAATCAAGCATTATTTTCTTGTATCTTGTGTTGTTCCGCAACTTGGGTGCGTGGTCTATTTTTTTTCTCTCTCTACAACTTGGTTGATTACACAAAAGTCTCTCAGTGCCAAAGAACATCAAATTGGAATCAGGAGGAACCTTGGCCCCTTTCTTGGTTCTCTATTTCAGGTGCACTTGTTGAAGGCTCACAAGTGGAAGCATTTTGGATCATGTAGGCTTTGCACATGCAACATTGGCATAATGATATTGACTATGAGGCATGTTGCAAGGAAGCACCATTCTGAACTCTGTGCCAAATTGTTTTGAACTAGAACAAGTGCCTGACTTGCATTGGGTGTTGGAAGAGAGGGTGCGTGAGGAGGAACAACTTGCAAGGGAAGATGTGCGTTAGCATGCCATCTATCATTCTACTGGTTGGGTGCGTATCTTTGGTTTCCATATTGATTCCACCAAGGCTGATTGCTTTGGCTATGCACTTGATTAGAACTACCTCTATAGGCTTGTGCCTGTTGTTTCTCTAATGATATGACCTTGTTTGACAAATTTCTAATCAGGGTCTTCAATTCTTCATCTTCTTTTTACCACGCTTTGAAGAGTAGGATGTTGATGCAATAATTGTTGCATTTTTCTCAAGAATAAGAATAGGGGCCATAAAAGGCTGGGGAACTTGTGAAATTTATGGGAACAAGGGCATAGGTGGTCTAGGAGCTATCTTTCCCACCTGAATAAGACTATTTTTGCCTTACTATAATATTATAAGTGGTTGGTAAAGTCCTACCTCCCATGGATTGAATCATGACTGAGATATCATTGTTCAATGCCTTTAGATAATATAAAAAAGCATGTTGGGCTGTAGGTCTTACCACAAGAGGGATTCTTGTCCCAAGTCTTCTGAAATCTGATGTTGAAATTAGTCATCTGCTCATTGGGTGCCCTCCTTGTTGTTGTTAGTTGCTCCACCAAAGATAGGTGATCTGACTTATCTTCAAAATAATTACAAAGAGTTGTTCCAAGCTCATCCAGGTGGAAATAGATCCAAGTCTCAAGCCTCGGTACCATTGAAGCACTTTTCCTTTGAAAGAGGCCACAAGTAGCCTGACTACTACATCATCATGTGTGATCAAATAGAGTGAACATACATTTGCTACATCCTGGATATGCTCTGAGGGGTGACTTGATTCTCACCAGTAAAGTATGGAATATTTTGAGAGTGTGCCATTTGGCATATCATGTTGCATGGCCAAAACCAAGGGACTCCTCTGGTGAAGTTAGAAAATTTCCTTAGTGGAGGAGGTGGTTGATGTGCCATATAGGGTGCATGGTTGGTTGTCTATTTTGAGGAGGAGTTGAATGGGTGCACGACGAGAGATGGAGATGGAGATGTGCATGGATTTCTAGAATGAAACTCTTCTTAGGGATAGTTGGAGGTACTCAAAATAATCTTCAGTTACTGCACTTCTCCTTGTATGCACTCTTCTCATGAAAGGCACTCAAGGATGCTAAAACAGAGATCTGAAAATGTTGGGAGTCACCAGATGTGTTGAAATGAGCCTCCAAAGGCTGAAATACTAAGTCCACACACCAAAACTTAGCAATATGAAATTTAAGCTTTCATTGTTGGTCCCACCGGGTGCATGCAAAAACTATTGGTCATCAAACTTGCACCATGTCTCGGATCTAGAAAGAACCGAGTCATTTGTGACAACAATGGAACCATCCCCAGTTGTGGGACCTTGTGCGCTTGGGATGGATCTCAGAGAAGGCTGGTTCCTCTATCTATTTCTACTGCTACTACTACTCCTAGTGCTGAAAGGGAAAACTAAGCTAATAATGCCAAGGGACCAAGGATAGAAGGATAACATGAAAGGAAACTACACTAAAAGGTGATAACACTAGAAAAAGAGGGATGAACACTATTTGTTCTAAGTGAAAATGAAAGGAAATGCGTGAAAGAAGGCTAGGCACATGTAGCACAACTAAAACATATTTACCAGATCAGTTTCATGGAACACAACTAAATAAGGACTACAAGGGATGTAGAATGGCACAACGAGCACACAATGTAAAAGAAAAGGCAAGAAGAGGAATATAAACATGTTAGGATAGAGAATAGTCACAAAATGATGCTTTCTATTACTTCCAGAAATGCACAGAGTTATTACAATGGTGAAAGAGGTTGATATCCACATGCAGAGCTAGATCTAGAGGTCTGTGACTCAAAATACAAAAATATGAAGTCCTTAGCAAAATGCGTAAGGATCCAAAATGTCCAACATTAATAATGAGCCCAAAGCTCTTACATTTATAGATGAATCCATGGAAGAAGAAGAGAGAAGAAGGAGGGAAAACCTGAATTTGAAATACAACCACCAACAAGAAGCATTCAATGCCTGTAAATCCACCTGTAAATCTATCAAATACATTTCCCAAGTCTATTTGGTGTGTTGGAGAAGGAAGGAGGGTGAATCATATCAAATCGGGTGGTTGGAGCAATTAGATCTACTCATTAATGCCTAGAAAGATGTTTTCCCATTTCTCACCTACCAGATCCACCAAGAATTTGAATTTGAATGTCTAGCACTATAGCATGTCAAACAAGATGCTATCTTGAGACTAGGCATGCCACCATCAAGAGCTCTGTAGAAAAATATATGGCTGTCAAGAAGATTTAGAGTCATGGGGCATGCAAGACATGTGGCATGCATGGATTGGATTAAAGAAATCAACCAACTGTTCAAATTTTTTTTTTCGCCATGTGTCACTCATTGATTTGTTGTAAGGATTCGACGCCATGTTGGCACGCTTTGATTGGTTGTGTGTGGCACACTCAAGCATGTCATAGAATGATGTGGCATGAAAGGCATAAAGGAGGGTGCAAACATATGCACATGGAAGAATGAAGTGCGGGAAGAAGGCAAAAGGAAGGAAGTGCAATCAACATGGGGAAATGAGGAAAATTGTGAGCAGAGATGCATAGTCAAGGCATAATTATTACAAGGTAATGTGTGATGGTGTGAGGAAGGGGCACGTGGGGATACCAAGGACAACCAATTTTGAGCAAGTGTTAGGTGCACATGTGCATGATGAATGCAATGTTTGAGAGGAAAGTGGAATGTGGGGAATGCGCACAAGGGGAAGATGGAACAAAGAGGAAAAGGAAAAGGAAGGGAAGAAGGGAAGCATGCAAGGGTGCGTGAGGAAAAGAAGGGAGGCGCGTGAGGAAATGTAACCAAGGGAATGTGCCAAGTGAACTTGAGCATAGGAATCCTTCAAAATAAAGGAAGAAGAACATCTAAAATTCAAATATGAACTGGATTTTATCTGAGACTCAATTGGATCAGACCTCCACCAAATTGAAGACATATCACAAGTTTGAGAAGAGAACAAATGATCTAAATGACATTCTAGGCAAGAAAAGAGATGTCAATGAAAAATTTGGTCTAGGATTTGAGGAAAATAATGAGAATGATAAATCAACAAGAAAGAAGATAATCAAGACAACTCAAGAACCTCCCAAAGCTAAGAGAGCTGATTTCAAGAAGAAATATCATTCAAGAAGGCAACACCATGCTATGAGGTATGCTCATTCATTTATGAATTTTTTTTCATGCAATGAATTTGGTCACAAAGCCTCAAAATGTAGAAAGCATTCTAAAGGTCATGGAAGACATCTTGATTTTTATTACTTGAGAAGCAAGGATGAGCTGATTTACTACAACTACCAAAAGTATGGACATATAGATAAATTTTGTTATCAAATACCTCCAAAGAAAAGAAATAAGATTTACATTATAAAATCAGATCCTACAAGTGCAAAGGAACAAGGGTTAATAGCCCAAAATACCTTCCATTCTCAAAGTGAAGACATGGAGTGGTATATTGATAGTGGGTGCTCAAGCCACATGACAAGAAACAAGAGTAAGTTCATCTCTCTGGAAGAAAATGCTTTAGGTACAATGAGGTTTGGTGACATTACCTTAGCTAATATTCTGGGAAAATGTAAACTAAGTCTTGAAAATGGAAAGACCATCACTGAAAATGTGTTGTATGTTGAGGGATTGAAGCAAAATATTTTGAGTGTTAGTCAAATGTGCAAGCAAGGATATACAATGTTATTTCATGACAAGGGGTATGACATAAAGAAGAATAAATAAGGTAAAGTGGTTGGTAAGGAAAAAATAACCCCAAAAAAATGTATGTTCTTAAGGAAATCAACAAAGAGAAATGCTTCACTAACAAAGTTGATGAAAGTTGGCTTTGGCACAAAAGACTAGGACACCTCAACTTTGATAATCTTGTTAGAATCAACTCCATGGGATGTGTAAGGAATATTCCTAAGATAAAAAAAAACAAATGACAAGCTTTGTAAATCATGCCTTAAGGGAAAACAAAATAGAATAAGTCTCAAATCAAAAGAATACTCCACTACAGAGCCTCTAGAATTGATACACACCGATCTTATAGGATTAAAAAAACTGAAAGCATTCAAGGAGATAACTATTTCATGTTGTTGATTGATGATTTCATAAGGATGACATGGGTTTCCTTCCTCAAAGAAAATTCAGAAGCACTAGAAAGGTTTAAAGCATTCAAAGCACTAGTGGAAAATGAAAAGAATGCAAAAATAAAGAGTTTGAGGTCTGACAGAGGAGGAGAGTTTTGGTCAAATGAATTTGATGATTTTGTGAGACTCATGGAATAAGAAGACAATTCTTAGCTACAAGGACACCTCAACAAAATGGGGTAGTAGAGAGAAAGAATAAAACAATACAAGAAATGGCTAGAACTATGCTTAATGAGTCAAGATTGCCAGATGGATATTGGAGAGAGGAAGTTGGCACAACAATATACATTCTAAATAGAGCTCAAATCATAATCAACCACAAGAAGACACCCTATGAGCTTTGGAAAGGAAGACCTATAAGTGTGAAACACCTAAGGGTCTTTGGAAGCAAGTGCTACATCAAGAGAGATGATGACAATCTTGGTAAGTTTGATTCAAGGTGTGATGAAGGTATTTTCTTAGGCTACTCAACTGTTAGTTCAACATATATATGCTACAATAAGAGCCAAAAAAAGATAGTTGAGATCACTAATGTCACAATTGATGAATCTTATCCAAAGAAGGCCACAACTCAACCCAAGGAGACTCCACAAACTGCTGAAAATTAGGATGATGATGAAATTTCAGAAGTTGAACAAGAAGAAGAAGATGAAGAAGAAGAGAGACCTAATACTAAAGCACCTTCAAGGAAGGTTAAAAGAGATCATCCACCAAGTCAGATCATAGGAAACAAATAATCAAGCATCTAAATAAGAAGAAGGATGAAAATTTCTCAAAATCAAGAAAATATTTCTCTCTTGTCCAAAATAGAACCAAAGAATGTCATGGAGGCTAGCAAGGATCAAAATTGGGTCAATGCAATGAATGAAGAGCTGGACAAAATTGAAAAGAATGAAACATGGGAGCTTGTACCTAGGCTAAAGGAAAAAATATTATTGGAACCAAGTGGGTGTTTAGAAACAAATTGAATGAAAAAGGTGAAGTTACTAGAAATAAGGCAAGGCTGGTTTGTAAAGGATATGCTTAGGTTGAAGGAGTAGATTTTGATGAGACATTTACTCATGTGGCTAGGATGGAAGCCATTAGGATTTTCTTAGCATATGAAACACAAAAAGGCTTCAAAGTATATCAAATGGATGTGAAATCAACATTCCTAAATGGGCACTTGAATGAGGAGGTTTACATTGAACAACTAAATGGTTTTTCTCTTATTGAGGACATGGATTATGTGTGTAGGCTGAAGAAGGCACTTTATGGTCTCAAACAAGCACCTAGGGCCTGATATAGTAGGTTAGAAAAGTACTTGATTGAGAAAGGATTCATAAAAGGTGTAGTTGATAACAATTTGTACATAAAAGAAGAAGAAGAACACCTGTTGATTGTTGTTTTCTATGTAGATGACATAATTTTTGGGAGCAATAATGAGAGTATGTCACATGGTTTTTCAGAGGTAATGAAAAAGGAGTTTGAAATGTCAATGCTTGGTGAACTCTCATTCTTCTTAGGGCTGAAAATTATTCAAGGCAAAGAAGGAATCTTTATCTCACAAACAAAGTACATCAAGGAAATGCTCAAAAGATTTCAAATGCAATATTGTAAGCTAGTAAGCACTCCCATGAGTGTAGGATGCAAACTCAATAAGGAAGATATCTCACCAAAGGTAAATCAGACCCTATATAGATCTATGATAGGAAGCATTTTGTATTCAACAACATCTAGACCTGATATCATGCAGGTAGTTGGTTTGGTTGGGAGATTTCAAGAAGACCCAAGGGAAATTCATCTCCAAGTTGTCAAAAGAATCTTCAGGTATCTCATGGGGACATTGGACTATGGTATTTGGTATCCAAAATGCAATGAATTTAAGATCAAATCCTTCACAGATGCAGATTGGGTAGGCAACATTGATGATAGGAAAAGAAAACTGGTGGAGCCTTCTTTGTAGGTAAGTGCCTTGTATCATGGTTGAGTAAAAATCAATCTCTTGTATCTCTTTCTACTTGTGAGGCTGAGTATGTTACAACAACCATTTGTTGTACTCAAGTGATGTGGATGAAGCAAACACTTGAAGACTACAAAATTGAAAATGAAGGTCATATTCCTCTATATTGTGATAGCACAAGTGCTATAAGTGTCTCAAATAATCCAGTGTTGCATTCTAAGATAAAAAAACATACCAATAAAGTATCAATTTTGAGGGAACATGTGAATGGACAAATAGTTAGGCTTGAACACGCGTCTATAAAAGAAGAATTAATGATATAATGAATAAACCTCTACCAAGAGAAGATTTTGAACAATTAAGGCATAAATTGGGGGTAAGATCAGCCCCTAGTAGTCACTAAAGATCTCAGAATGATAGGGGAACAAATCAAGTGCCAAGGTTTCTCCAAGAAGGCTCAAGTTGAGTCTAGATAGGGGAGTTAGTTCTCTAACCCAAGGCACAAGTCAAGAAGTCCACAAAAGGTAGAATCTCAAAGGGACTAATTTCAAGGAGTATTGCATGTGTTTGATGAAGAAAATCATGCAACTAATTGATTTTATAGACAAAAGAGCAACATCTTTCAAAGGGGGCTTGAGGTAAGAACATGATTTATCATGTTTTTCTTTCATACTACTCATGTTGTTGTGTGTGTGCACCTTTTTCATAGATGTCAAAGGGGGAGAGAGTGGTGTTAGAAACAAGAATTGAATATCTGAAGATGTTGGTGCATTGTCTTGCCATCAAAGTTTCTAAGCTTATTGCCATCAATGAAAAAGGGGGATATTGTTGAACCTTGTTGCATTGGTTGGTGTTGTCATTGATGTCACATGGAATTGATGGAAAATGAGAAGTGAAATGTCATGTACATAGGGTGTCTGTCGGTGGTGTTTAGTGGCATTAAGATTGTTCATTGAGCTTCAAGGATGGTTTCAGAGTGCTACAAACTTGGAAAGTAAGGTGATTCCCACCGAAGGTATGAAGATGGTTAGTATGCTTAGCTCAGGTGTTCTAAAGGTTGTAAATGTTGGTTCTAGCATGAGTAAGAGATTTTGGAGTGGGGTTCGAGGTCAAGTTTTGGGAATCACGGTTGAATTTGGCTCATTTAGAGCCTAATGAGGTGCAAGAGCTCAACAAAATCCATGAAAAGACTAGGTAAGCATGGTAGAATCCTAGTAATACTCTCTATGGCATGTATGAGTATCTACAAGGCTTACTTTAGCTCCTAGAGGAAAAATTCAAATGTTCACTAAAATTACCTTTGAGAAATAGCAGTAAAGTCATGGGAAAATGAGATTGGTATGAATAGTATATGAAAATTTATGAGGAACCAAGATATGGATCATGTAGAGGGATGTGTTGTGGTGCTCTGTGTCAAATTTCATCAAGTTTTGAAATGGAATTTTGAATTTATTCATGTTTTACTAAAACTGGTTTCTTAAGGAATGCAATATGAGCAACTGTCTTCTTAGCTTCTAAGAAAAATTATAGAGCCTCCTTAAGATAAATCATAATTTTTTTTTAAAGAGAATTCCAATCCTGAATTTTACAAATGTTTGAGGGTCAAAGATGGAAGAAAAAAAAAGTTCTCATCATTTTTCCAACACTGTTTTCTCTCTCCCAAGCATATTCTTGAATCAATGGAAGTAAAATGGGTTTGTTTGTCTTAAAATATCTTGTTTGAGATATTTTAAAGTGTTTCACCGATATTTTAGGTTTGCTCCAGGTTATTAATGTATTCAATGCTTCTCAAGTATGGCAGCTTCCTTATAATTCCTTTAAGTGAGTTCTGAGTTGTACATTTCGGTCATGTTGTTAGACATGACAATCTGAAAGTGTATCTTGAACCAAATTTTGATGTTTAAAAGGAGTATACCCCTTCTCAAAGTTCATAGTGAATAATATAAGATCAAAATTTCCTTAGTATAGTAGAATGGTGTCATAGACCTTCATGGTTCTCAAATTGCCTCCTAGGACCAATCATAAAACATGATTTCTGAGTTGCAAAATATGGTCTCTTCAATGTATAGAAATGTTTTTCAAATGTTTGAAGTGTTAAGTTGGATTTCATCTCATAAGAAATGTCCTCAAATCTATTGGAGTAGGTTAGAATTCTTATTGAATTTTGTAAAGCTAAATGTTATTCTTAGAGAAAGCGTGTCTCATTATACGCAAGGACAAGTATTCATTCAAAGTTGGAATTTTGATCTTAAGGGAGATGTTTGATGTTCAAAAAGGTTTTGGAAATCTAAGTTATCCTTTTGAGCTATGTAAAGAATCTTATCATACCTAAAGCTAACTTGAGTTTGGCATAATAATATTGTTATTGATCTTTCCAAGTTGTGCTTTTGTTACTCTCTCCTGCATTTGGGAGTGAAGTGCAACATTTAAAAGGAATTTTGAGAAATGAACATGGTTCCTAGTATTTTGATAGCCTTATTGGAGTTAAATTTTTGAAATCCATCATCACATGATCGAGAAATTCTTTATTGAGCCCTCTCGAGCCTACACAGTGAAGAAACCCTCTAGCTAGGGTTTGAGCTAGAAAAAACATCAAATCTCAAAATGTAATAAGTGTAAATGCTAAATTTTTGAACATATCTCTTTTGGTAGATGTATAAAGTATTTTTCAAGTATTAGATCAAACCATCATCCTTGCCTTGATTTCTTCATGAAATTTTTTTCGAGATAGGATTTGAATTTCTTCTACAATGATGGTAAGTGATTTTAGTGCATTCTCTCTATCTTTGAGTGTCGGGAACTTCTTTCAAATCTTAATAATGATATTGGGTGGCTTGAAATGATCTTGGATAAGTTTGAATGTGTTTGAAACATCATTTACAACTTGTGGGCTTTAAGGCTAGTAGTAAATATATAAATTGCTCGAGCTAGCGAGAAACAACTTGTTTTACACCTCGAGACCATGTAAATTGGTTCATCATCCCCGAGACCATATGAAAACTGTTCAAAATCCATATGCATGTTGAAGGAAGCAAACTTAACATGGTAAGTGCTTGAGCAGTTGATATATTCAAAGCACATGGTAATTGTAAGGTTAAGGTCACATGATCTTGGTAAGATCATGAAGACGGATTCATAGCTTGATGTATTGATCATGAGTATTCTTATGGAGAAAAAATAACGTTTCTCTCTTGTGAATGTTTTGGAAAATATTGAATATAGTTTTCTTGTCTCATGCTTCTTCCCAATATAGTGAATTATCTTGCAAAGCATTCCAAGCTCACATTGTTATTCAAGTGAAGGTGGAATGTCTTATGCAAGGAGTGGAAGTATAAAGAGGTTATGAATATTTTCAAGCACTTTGTAATGCTAGCACTCAATATGATTCCTTATAACTGTCAATGTTCTCACCAAGGAATATGAGAAGTTAGGTTTGTAATAGTTACAATGTAATCTCTAGAAAGGAACAAGTCTTGTCGGTGTTGTTGAGTTTTTAGGCGGTTAGAAAGCCTCTTTTCCTCATCATTTGAGGAGTTAACTAAATCTATTTTAGATACATGTTGGTTAAAAATTTAGGACACTCAAGTCAGTTACACAAAAAGGGTCTCTTATCTTACTTTGTACGAGCTAAGAAAAGAGATTTGTGAAAAGTCCAAAAGTGCACATATGGAAAAAGTATAGGAGTTACAAAGTTTGTTTTACTTTCTTTCTTTCTCGAGCCATAAGAAGCAAAAAGGTGAAGAGTATTGCTTTTTAAAAAGTGAAAGGTTAGGGCATGTGAGAAGGTTTTGTATACAAAAATTCTTTTTGCGTGAAGTTGTAGTTGTTGTTGACAAAGTGAAGAGTGCAGAGCATTGAGTTGAGAAAATAAAAAGAAATAGTGAATGTATTGAAAGCTTAGCTTGTTTTGAGAGAGTTAGTAATGAATTGAAGAGATGGTGAAATTACAATTGGAATGAGAAAGTTGGTGAGCTGATATAGGATCACAATATTTTGTATAACAATAAATTGAAGTGTGTGATAAAAAATGATTTAAACACTAAGTTATAGCTCATCAAAACTAGAAAGTAGTGGCTTTCTTACAATTTGTAGCTTGTAAATTATCAAGTAGTAGCTTGATTTGAAGTATTTGATTCATTGTTTGAGTTGTAGCTCAACAAAATTGTAACCATTGTGAGCATAGTCCTTTAGTTTATTGTTTTTTCCTAATTTGGTTTTCCCACTTAACAATATTTGTCTCTCTTGTTTGTGCCTTTTGTTACATGTGATTTGTGTAATTACAATTTGATACAAGGCTTAATAATCTGATTAAAGTTGAATTGTCATTTAAAATTTGATTTGACACTGATTCACCCCCCTCTTAGTGTCCTAGTTTCTAACAAGTACCCTAGTGACAAGATCATCATGGTAGAACTCTACATGAAACTTTCTCGGAGTGCATCTCAAGTGCAAGGGTTTGAGAAATAAATTAATCTCATTCCCTATCTCACTCGATGTTTTCTCATTCAAGAGTGCAACATATGCTAAAAATTGATACCTCCTCGCTACATTTCACCTATTTTCCTATGTTCCTAGGCCCAAATTTTACATACGAAAAGATTCCGAGTCTTTCAATATTCCTAGATTGCATCACATTACCAAATTGGAAGACTATTAGGCCAATTGTGTAGATGATCTTGAAGTCACGGAAGATACCGCACAAGGATGACTCTAAATGAGATGGAAACATTAAGGTTTGATCGGTTCTTTGGAGAAGTTCAAGATGATATTTCCGAGTTGTTTGATCCAGTACGTGGCGGTGAAATCCCTTCCTCTTCACTCATGGACTATTCATGAAGATGGAGATATCAAGGAACGAAGCAAAGAGGTGATTCAAAGATCAAAATATTGGCTTAAAAGAAAGAAAACTTATAGTAGGGGAGAAGGCACCACTTTGACCCTACCTAGATAACCATCACACTCATCATCTCTCAAGGATTTTGAGAGAGCTTCCATTCATCCCATTATGAGAAAACATAAAAAAGGAAGGTTGTGGAAATTAGGAACTACGAAACCCCATCTTCTACATAGTATTACAAGAAATATAATGTTAGGGAGGAACATGTTGAAGAGGAGGAACAAGTTAAAAAGGAAAAATAAATCAAGGAGTTGGAACAAGGTGAGATTGACCCCTCCCAATATCTCGTGAATCAAAAACAGCCAAGTGTCTCATCTAAGACAGTAGAATCAACTCATAATGAGCAATTATTCATCCCAAAATAGACACCTAAGATTTATAACACCATGTCCACAACATTGGATCCATTCCTATGGGTCCGTGATTTGCTCGACGGAGAATCAAGAACAGTGCAACAAGTTTTAGCACTAAAATTTGAGGCCATCTTAAAGTACATGAAAGACAAGAATTCAAGGAAAGGACATACCACTTCGAAATTCTACATTAAGGCTTCTATAGATCAATTTGTAGAAGTTTCAAGACCCAAGGTGAATAAGCCTTTGGAAGAAATGAATCCCAATGATTATGAGATGATCAAAGTCTCACTTGGCCAGGCTACACATGAGTGTGACACTCATCTTTTCAAGTAGTCTTGGAATCGAGATAATTAAGCAAAATGAAGAATACAATATGACCATAGATCAATTAGAGGAATATGTGAGGACCTTGTCTTTATATGTACAACCATTCTTAGAACCAAGCTTATCATTCTTACCTCTAGTTGAGGTGGTCTCACCCATCAACAACTTCGACCCACAAGCCCTAAAGCAATCCCATGGATTCATAATGTAGGGAGAGAAAATGACAAGTGGGTGGGGAATATAATTTAAAAGGGAATATGATTTTTCTTGAGGTCCTCTCTCTCTGTTCTAATTTGTCTCGATCATTGAAAATATGATATGGGATAGTGTTCTCCCACTAACCTCTCGAAATGGGTATTCTTGACACCTCATTCTTGATAAGCAAAAATGTGTTCATGGACCTAATTGAGAACTTGTCCCCTATTTGGTTCCGCACCATGACTGCAAAGTGTGATGCATTGAAAGATGCTTTGACAAAGCTCAAGGAATGAAAGAAAAATGCTCACGAAATTCTTGACTATCTAAATTTTTTTGTAGAAGATCTCGAAGCCCCTCATATTAATGAAAAAACATCCTTGGGAGAGCTCGCGACTCCTTTTCAAGAAATTGTTCGGAAAGAGGCGGAGACCCTTTCTCTTTCAATGAAGACACCTTGGAGTCACTCATAGTAATCCATGGTTCTATTTAAAACATTTCTTGAGATCACAAAAGTTGGTTCACTGAGTGTAAGAAGCTAAGCCACATTCTAGAGGATTGGATCAATACATTAGAGTATGTGAGCATTCCTCAGTCAGAGAAGATCACACCAACAATTGTTTTTTTGTAAGAGAGGTGAATCGATTGAGTTCAAACCAATTGAATTTCCACAAGATGCATCAGAGGTGGAATATTCATCATAGGAGTGGTCTTCATCAAGAGGCAGAGCTACTTCATCCTTCTTCATTCTCTTTCTCCTTCTATTCTCACTCTCCTTCTACTCCCTTCCTTCTAATTCTTCATTGTGTGTAATAATGAATTTTTGTCTTATTAATTAAAGTGACTATGTAATATTTGGGAAATTTAACAATCCCTTTTGTAATTATAAAAAGGGGACTTATTTCGTCTTTCCTAATGTCATTTGGAAAGTCACTTGTAATGGGAATATGAAAAGTCATGTGGGGGGTAGATGGAGAGATGGATCATCAAGATATAAAAAGATTTGACCTCCTCATTGTAAGAGGATGGTTAGTCCTTGTTTACTAGCTCTCATTGTCTTTCTAGAAACAAGTACCTTCATTTCCTCTATTTCTTGTCTATTATTATTATATCTTCATCTCAACTTGTACTCCATGAGAATTGTAAATTGTGCAACATGATGTAATAAAACTTTATGTTTCTTTTTGATTGTTCCTCTTTCTATGTGAGTGGTTTCTTGATTGATGCAAGTGAAATATTATTATTTTAATGCAATAAACTCAGCTATGCTATTTGTTGATTAAAATCCCCTCCTATTTCCCTCTCCTATCTCCCTCACTAAGAAATTTTCCTCCCTTGTATTCCATACAAGCAATTACCACAAGTTTAGGGAAGTATTCATGTGTGATCCCCGATCTTCGGTACACCCTAGAAATTAGTTTAGATTGTATTTATTTCCTTTCTTTCAATAAATGGAGCTACCCCATTCAATCGAGGGACCTAGTCTAAGAGCATTGGTGAAATATCACAATTTGTCCTAACAAAAATTATTTCACCAACAAGTTCAAAGAAGATAACAAGGATGAATAAACATCTAGTAATAAGGATGAATAGACTACATAAGAACCACCTGAAGTAAGGGATACTACTAATAATAATGTTAAGAGAAGGACCAACTCAATCAGACAATCTCATGTAATAAGGTACACTCACTCTTTCTATGGCTATTGTTTTTCATGTAACATGTTTGGACATAAAGCTATAAAGTGTAGAATATATGCAAGGGTCATGGAAGACACTTTCATTCACAAAAAATGAGAGACAATAATGAAATGGTCTACTATAATTTTCAAAATCCTAGTTACATGGAATTTTTTACAATCAGAGACTCTTAAAGTAAAACAAGAAGGTGTATGTAGTAAGGATAGATTCTACAAGCAAGAAAGAGCAAGGTCTAATAGCTCAAACAAAATTTCATACTCAAAATGAAGACATGGAATGGTACATAGATAGTGGATGTTCAAGTCATATGACAGGGAACAAGGGAAAATTCATCTCATTGAAAGAGGATGCATCGAATGGTAAGATTTGGAGATAACACATCTACAAGCATTGTAGGTAAGGGCACATTGAGTCTTGATAATGGAAAGATAGTAATTGAGAATGTCTTGTATGTAGAGGGCTTAAAAAACAACCTACTAAGTGTGAGTCAAATGTGTAAGCAAGGGTACACCTTGGTATTTCATGACAAAGGTTGTGATATAAGGAAGAAAAAATCAGGAAAGCTAGTTGGTAAGGCCAAAAGGACCAAGAACAACATGTATGTCTTGAAAGAGATTAAGGTTGATGATAGTTGGATTTGACATAGGAGGTTAGGGAACCTAAATTTTGACAATCTTGTTAAAATTAGCTCCAAGGGATGTGTGAGAAACATGCCCAAAATCACCAAACATGTTGATACACTTTGCAAAGCATGCTTACATGGCAAACAAACCAAGAGAAGATTCAACTCCAAGGAGTACTCCACAAAAAGACCACTAGAACTGATCCATACTGATCTTATTGGACCTACAAGGACTGAAAGTATTCAAGGTGAAAGTTACTTCATGTTGCTAATTGATGATTACACAAGAATGAATTAGGTTGTATTCCTAAAGGAAAAATTAGAAGCACTAGACAAATTCAAGACATTCAAAGCTCTAGTTGAAAATGAGAAAAATGCAAAGATCAAAATCTTGAGATCTGATAGAGGAGGTGAATTTTTGTCAAATGAGTTTGATGAGTTTTGTGAAATTCATGGAATAAGAAGGAAATTCTCGAAGCTAGAACACCTCAAAAAATGGAGTTGTGGAGAGAAAAAATAGAACTGTTCAAGAGATGGCAAGAACTATGTTGAATGAGTCCAAGTTGTCAGATGGCTATTAGAGGGAGATAATTTATACATCATTTTACATCTTAAATAGATCCCAAATAAGGATAAACAACAATAAGACCCCTATGAGATTTGGAAAGGAAGGCCTACTAGTGTGAAACATCTAAGAGTGTTTGGAAGTAGGTGTTTTATCAAGAGGGATGAAGACAATCTTGGCAAGTTTGATTTAAGGGGTGATGAAGGAACCTTCTTGGGATGCTCCTCAGTGAGCTCAACATATAAGTACTACAACAAAATGTTACAAAAAATAATATAAAGCACATATGTTATAATTGATGAGACATATCTAATGAAGATTAAATCTCAACCAAAGGACACTCCTCAATGCATAGACATTGAAGATGATGATGATGATGCATAAATAAATCAAGAAGAAGAAGAAGAGGATGAAGTAAGACAAGACACAAAATCTCCCTAAAAACAGGTCAAAAGAGACCATCCTGCAAATAAGATAATAGACAAACATACAAACAAGGAGAAGAGTAAAGAATGATCAAAACCAAGAGAAAATTTCTCTATTATCCAAGATTGAAGCAAAGAATGTTATTGAAGCCAACAAAGATCAAAATTAGGTTGATGCTATGAATGAAGAAATGAAATAGATAGATAAAAATGACACTTGGGAACTAGTACCTAGGCCCAAGAATAAAAATTTCATTAGAACTAAGTGGGTATTCAGAAATAAACTCAATGAAAAAGGTGAAGTTACAAGAAATAAGGAAAGACTTGTTTTCAAAGGGTATGCTCAGGTTGAAGGAGTTGATTTTGAGGAAAAAATTTCACCAGTAGATATAATGGATGCCATTAGACTTTTCTTGGCATATGCAACATACAAAGGATTCAAGGTATACCAAATGGATGTCAAGTCAACATTCTTGAATGAGAACCTAAATGAAGAAGTCTACATTAAAAAACCTGATGGCTTCTCACTTATAGAGGAAAAGGACTATGTGTGCATGTTGAAGAAGGCCCTATATGGCCTTAAGCAAGCTCCTAGAGCTTAGTACAACATATTAGATAGGTACCTAATTGATCAAGGCTTTAAGAAAGGAGTGGCAGATAAAAACCTATACATAAAGGAAGAAGAAGGTCATTAATTGATTGTGGTTGTATATGTTGATGACATAATATTTGGAGGAGATAATGAGAACATGACACATGAATTTACTGAGAGATCATGAAGGAGTTTGAAATGTCACACTTGGAGATCTATCATTCTTCCTAGGATTGTAAATCAGTCAATCTAAGAAAGGTATCTTCATATCAAAAACCAAGTACATAAAGGAGATTCTCAAGAGGTTTCAAATGGAGGATTGTAATCCAATAAGAACACAAATGGTCACATGATGTAAGATAAACAAGGAAGACACCTAACCAAGAGTAAATTACACCACATACAGATCTATGATAAACATCCTATTGTATTCAACTTCCTCTAGGCATGACATCATGCAAGAAGTTGGTCTAGTAGGAAGATTTCAAGAAGATCCTAGAGAAAATCACCTACAAGTAATCAAGAGAATACTCATATATCTCATGGGAACCATGGAATATGGGATTTGGTATCCAAGAAGTAATGATTTTTGGATAAAAGGCTTCACAGATGCAGATTGGGTAGGTAACATTGATGACAGGAAGAACACAAGTGGAGGAGATTTTTTTCTAAGTTTCTTGTCTCTTAGATAGGAAAAAAAAATCTCTTGTAGCTCTATCCAAATGTGAAGCTAAGTATATAACAATTGCATTGTGTTGTGCACAAGTACTATGGATGAGGCAAGACCTTAGAAGACTACAAAGTTGAATGTGATGGACCTATTCCCTTGTATTGTGATAGCACAAGTGCCATAAGTGTGTCCAAGAACCATGTGTTGCACTCTAAGACCAAACATATCCCAATAAAATATCATTTCTTAAGGGAACAAGTGAGTGAGAAGAGGATCAAATTGGAACATGTGTCCACCAAGGAGGAGATAACAAATATCTTCACAAAACCTATTCCAAAAGTAACTTTTGAACATCTAAGGAAAAAATTGGGAGTAATCCCTATCCCTAACAGTCACTAAATGATTCAAATCATCAAAAGGGAGCAATATAAATGACACATCTACTTCAAGAAGTTGTAAAAAGCATCAAAGTAAGGGGAGCTAGCTCACTATCTTCATGTATAGGTCGGGAGAATCAAAAGTGGATATTTGTAGAGAGTGAAATATCGAGTATGAAGTGAATAGTTTTAGGGGGAGAATTGAGATTAATTGGTGAACAAGACCATGCAATATTTGAAGCCATTAGTGACCCATAAAAACACCACTTCATCAAAATAACCAAGATTAGAAGGAAAAATAAGTAGAATCAAGAGAAAAAGGTTAAGTTACAGAACCATTGCTTTCACGTAGAGTGGTGGGTGTGTAAACATAGTGGAGGTTGCATAACCAATCCTTTAGGTCCACCGAGAGGTCCTGTCACGATAGAAAACAAAACAAAATATCTATGAATAGTCATGGATTTGGAACGTTTGGGTTGTGTCTCTTCCTTGGATGACTCTTCCTATTCTCTAGTGCATGGGAGGACATGGGAAGCAAGTTATAAATACAAGTGGAGCATGTGGAATTGGGAAAGAATGAAGGGAGTAGTGAGAAAGAAACCATTTGTTCTAGCATTTTATATAGAAGCAAGGTGCATGAAGAGCGAACAAACAAGTAGAGAGGGTGGAAGTAACATTGTTGTCTTCCTTCAGCTTCTTGTAATATGTAATTTCTTTATTTGGCCAATATAATACTGGGAAGAAAGAGAAATTTCCCTTCCGACTAGTTTTCCCTCAATTTGGGGTTTTTAGATTAAAAATAGTGTGTTGTCGGTTGAATTATTCATCTTTTCATTTATTGCAAGTAGTTCTAAGCACTAGATTTCATTCACTAATATTCGAATTGTCATTTTCAAGTAAATTGGAAGTAGGAACAAAAGTTGTGTGGTTTTGTAAGTTTCAAAGTAGAAGTTTACAGATCATTTTGGTATCAAAGCTAACAATAATATCCAAGGGACTTTGGTATTCATTCTTGTGTGATTTGTATGACAGTGACAAGGTCTAAAGGTGAAGAATTAATACCTTGTGATCCGGATATAGCTATGAAAAGGTGGAATCAAAGGATTAGAGAAAAAATGGAAGAAGAGAACTTGGTCCGTAGAATTGAGATGTTGGAAAGCACTATGGATAGGGTGTTTCAACACCAAAGGGAACTCTCATATAAAAATGGATATCAACGGCTAAGAAATATTCCATAGAATCAGTGGTTCAAGCTTTGGCTAAGAAGTTTGGCATAGGAAAGAGCCATGATGAGGAAGATGTGGAAGAGTAGGAAGAGGAAACTCTAGTTGAAAAGGGAAAGGTAAAATTTGATCATGATCCTTTTAAAGTTGAAACTAAAGTTGAGATTAAAAGCTTTGAAGGACAAGTAGATGCAGAATTACTAGATAAATGGTTAAAACAATTGGAGGTTTATTTTAGTGTGCATAATATCACTGAGGCACAAAGGGATTACCTTTACACGTCTCAAGATGGAAGGAAACACTCTAGTTTTGTGGGAAACCCATCTAGCCACTTTTGAAAAGAAGAAGCATCCTATTGTAAGTTCTTGGGAGGGTTTTAAATAATTTCTAAGGGAAAATTTTTATCCTATTGGCCATAAGACTGACCAGATGATTAAATGGCAGTATTTTAGACAAACTAGTGGTCAAAGTGTGTAGGATTACACTATGGATTTTGGAGGCAAACCATGTTTCTCAATATGGACTTGGAGGATGAGGATATTCTTACCAAGTATTTGGGAGGACTTCACACTCACCTACGAAGAAAGGTCATCTCCACAAAACCCAATGAAATTAATGAAGCATGTGTGTAAACATACTACGTAGATGACGATAAAAAGTAAATAGAAGTGGAGTCAAGGACAAAACAATCAAAAAATCAGCCAAAGAAAGATCAGGGAAAAATAAGTAACAAGGGTAAATGGAAAGGTAAAAAGACCACTACCACTTTGAATACTTGTAAAGATCCTAAGAATTTTTGTAAGAATTGTGATATCAATGGTCATACTAATGCTACATGTTGGAATTTACATCCATAATTGCATCCAAAGAACCAAACCAAGGACTCCAAGAAGTCCATGAAAAGCTGTAAAGATAGATGGGGAGGTGGAAATAGAGGATGATTCTGATGTAGATGAGTGGTTGGGATGCACGACCACCAACATGGACAAATAGGAACAAGAGGAAGAAATGAGTAAGCTATTTCAAATCAAAATCTAGATTAAGAGGACTAAGGTAAATGCTTTGGTTGATATTGGTTCTCAATCTAATTTGATTTTTGATGTGGTTGTAAAGAAGCTTGGTCTTGAAACTTATGAGCATCCACATCCTTATCCTTTGGGATGGGTGAAGAAGGGTGTAGAAATTTAGGTAACAAAAATATGTAAGTTCAAGTTTGGGATCAATTCTCAATATATAGATGTATTAGAAGTGATGTAATTCCACTTGATGTATTTGATGTTGTTTTTGGGAGTCCTTACTTATATATCAGGGATGTTATATTCATGAGAAGGGATAACTGATACATATGGGTCAAGGATGGAGTTAGTTACAACATCCTGGGCACACCAACATAAGCTAAAACTTTCTATGGTAAGTGCTAACCAAGCGAAGAGACTAATTCAGGAAAATCATAATAATTTTTCTTTTCTTTTATTAAAATACAAGCAAGAAGGGGTATAAATGTTAGATGCTTCTAACATAATTCAGTTGTTTCAAGAAGTGTTCCAAACTCCCAGTGGGTTACCACCAAAATGAGAAGTAGAACATGAGATTCAGTTGTTGCTAAAGTCCCCTCTACCAAATATCGGGTTGTATAGACAATCCTTATTAGAGAGTAAAAAGGTCAAGAAACAACTCCAAGAGCTATTAGACCAAGGGGTGATACACCCAAGAACCTCACCATGCGGTTTTCCTATAGTGATGGTGCCAAAGAAGGATGGTTCTTGGAGAATTTACATCAACTACTGTGCTTTGAATAAGATTACCATAAAGAGCAAGTATTCACTGCCACACATAGATGATGTATTGGACCAAATTCGGCATGCAAAGTTCTTCACAAAGTTGGATCTCAAGTCTAGGTATCACCAAGTCAGAATGAAGGAGGAGGATATATGGAAGTCTGTCTTCAAAACAAAAAAAGAGTTGTATGAGTGGTTAGTACTTCCATTTGGTTTATGTAACACACCCACTAAATTTATGAGATTGATGAATGATGTATTACAAGATTTCATAGATTCGTGTGTTATTATAATATTTGGATGATATTCTAATTTTTAGTGCCACATGGGAGAAACATCTAACACATTTGCAACAAGTCTTGCAAGTTCTCAAGGAGAAACAACTACTATGTAACATGAAGAAGTGTGAATTTTCCAAATAGTCACTTATCTATCTTGGGCATGTGGTTGAAGGAGGAGAGATACGAGTGGGTCCAAAGAAGGTGGAAGCCATCACCAATTGGCTAACACCAACAGGAGCCAAAAATACTAATTTTTTGTGGGAGAAGTACAATACATGAGGAATTTCATTCTAGGCTTCTTTGTTATTACAACACCTCTACACACAAGTGGCCATAAAGAGTAAGGGTTTTGACTAGGGTAAGGAACAGAACAAGCTTTTGAGTTATTAAAATAAAAAATTATTCATGCTCCTGTAATTTCTCTTCCTAATTTGCATCATCCCTTTGAAGTAGGGATGTATGCCAATGATTACGCTATGGGAGCAGTGTTGCTACAAGGAGGTAAGCTAGTATGCTATCATTATAAAACTTTCACTTTAGCGATTAAGGTATAATCGTATATGATAAAGAGATGTATGCACTAATTTAGAGAAGAAATAAATGGAAACAATGTTTGTTGGGAAAAGAAACTATTATGCACATTGAAGACAAACCTCTCCAATATTTGTAAGAACAATCTAAATTAAAACAGGTAAGGAACTACAAGTGGATGTGGTTCCTTCAACAATTTCATTTAATGATCAAATACAAGAAAATTAGTACAAATTTGGTGGCAAACATGCTATTTAGGCTGCCCACACAAAAGAAAATATCTAGCTTTACCACTATCTCTCATGTTGAGCCCTTCACAAAGGAAGCTTATGGAGAGACATATGCTCAAGACAAATATTTTGGGGTGATATATCAATAGTTACAGTCCAAAGGGGATAAAAAGATGGGTATTGATGATTGTTATCTCAAATATGGGTTTCTCTACCGATGGGGGAAGCTTTGTGTGCCAAAAGAAGAAAGGATTTTATTGATGAGGGAAGCACATACCTCGAAAGTATTAGGACATTTTGTGTTGGCAAAGACCATGGTCCACTTGCAAAGGTATGTATATTGGCCCAATATATAAGATGAAGTATCTAAATTTATAAGAGGATGTAAACTTTTTTGTACAAGAAAGCCTAAAATTAGGAAGGAAGGTTTATATATGCCTTTACTAGTCCCTACTCGACCTTGGGAGGATATCTCTATGGATTTTGTAGGAATACTTAAGTATAAACATAACCATGATTATTTATATGTTTTTGTAGATAGAATTAGAAATATGTGTGTTCTTATGGCATGTAAAAAGACAATAAAAGGACATGAGGTGGCTGAAATTTCCTTTGCTAATGTATGGGTTCACTTTGGTTTTTCAAAGTCTATTGTTTCTATAGACACCTATAATTATGCCCAAGCAATTTAAATACTTAAATTGCACTAATTATCCCCTTTCTCACAAATCAACGACATATCGTCAAAAGCGCTCATATTCCCTCTTATTGTCATTAATTAATTACAATACGCTAATTGATTAAGTCGCCTATCCAACTAACAACCTAATTAATGACCTTCTATTAATTATTCACCCCTTCTATCTAGACTAATTAATTATTATTAATTAATTAGCCTTTCACTTCATTTAACTAATAAATCAATATTTAATTGATTTAATCCCCTCCTAATAGCCTAAATCGTACTAATATTCCTCTAATTAGCTTCTATAAGCTTACATCTACCTATTAGTTAATCACCTTTGATTAATTAAAACACCCCCAACTCCCATGACTTGCTAAGCATAAATTAAACCCTTCTAAAGTAAGGTTACCTTTAATAAAGTAACCTTATCCATTCCTAATCATGTTTTACCTTTATCCCACATGCAAAGGGATGAAGTGTTTCCTTTATCCATTGGGCTATATAAGGAGCCCTCCTTCTACCTTTATACCTACACCTAAACTTCTTGAGAAAGCAAATGCAAAGCATATAGCAAAATAGACTAAGAGCTTGCCTTTTGTTTTCTTGAGAGTTCATCATCTTGAAGAGTTAAGCCTCTTTCTTAAGTGCTTAGGTCATATGGGAGGTGTCAAAAGGGTCTTGTAGCCCAACTTTGACAAGCCCTCATTCCTAGGTTCTTGGAACACTAAGAATAACCATTTTTGATAGCCATTGAGCCTACCTAGGTTCATTTCATTTTTTTTTTGTTAGAGAATAGAGGATTTTAGATGTTTTAACATTGTTAGTTTCAAATTTTTATTGATGAATGTTTAGCATCTAACCCTTGTTTTATTCTTATCATGATGGTGTTAAGTAGTTTGTTTAACTCTTGCTAATTAAGGTTATTTAGGTGTTAGTCTTTTATTCACATTTAACATTAGTTTAAAAACAACACATGCACACAGTTTCGATAGATATTCTAGGTTCTTGGGGAAATTTTGGACTACTTTGTGGGAAAAGATGGACTCCAAGATATAGATAAGCACAACCTTCTATCCCTAAATGGATGGGAAAATGGAGGTGGCAAACAAGACTTTGGTACAAATGATTAGAGGGTATAATAGAAAATATCCATGGACTTGGGATGAGTCCTTAGCCTACATTCAACATTCCTACAACAGGGTGGTACATACATCCACTATGCTAGTCACCTTTTGAAACATGCTTGGGGTATCTACCTACCAATCCACTGGACATTATAGTTGGACAACATGAAGAAGGAGAGATACATGATTCAAAAGTGACTAGAGTAGTGAAGTTCGTTGAGAGGATCCGACAAATCCATCTCAAGGTAAAAGAACAATTAGAGAAGTCTCAAGCCAAGTACAAGGCTAGGCACAATCAACATCATAGAGAACACAAAATTCATGTTGGAGACAAGGTTTGGTTATACTTGAGCAAGGAAAGACTACAAGGTCAAGCAAGGAAACTCAAGCCACTACGGTATGGACCCTTCACTATATTAGAGCAGGTTAGAGAAAATGCTTTTAGAATTGATTTTCCACACTTCATGCGGATGTACTCAGTAGTAAATTATGAGAACTTACACTGTATGAGCCATCTATGCTTTAAAAAGAAGAAGAATGTTAGTTGCTTACCTTTATAGAGGATTGTGTCTTGGATTCATGAAGGGAATTAGAGGAGGATGTAGTGTTACAACAGAAGGTCAGGGAAACAAAGAGAGGTCCATAGGAATCTTGGTAGGTTGGACTCAAGGGGAAGACACCAAGGCAATCCTAGTGGTACTCGAAGGAGAAAGTGAGGGAATTATTTCCTCATCTACTTGCCCATTAATATTTTGTGGGACCAAAAGCCTCTTGAGTAAGGGAGGTGTGATCCAAAGGGATAAAAAAAAACCACTTAATTAGAAAAACTAGTATCAAAAGGAAAAAGAAGTAAAAGGAGGATAAAAAGGTTAAGTTATAGAAATGCCACTTTCTACAAAGTGATGTTTGTGTAACCTCCCATATATAGACACTAACGGTTACATAACCACCCCTCTCCGCATCCTTTGGCGTTCTTGTCACGATAGAAAACAAAAAAATATATCCTCAAGCTTGATCCATGATTTGGAATGTCGATCTATGTCTCTTCCTTGGATGACTCTTCCTATTCTCTAGTGCATGGGAGGACATGTGAAGTAAGCTATAAATACAAGTGGAGCATGTGGAATTGGGAAAGAATTGATGGGATAAGTGAACAAGAAACCATTAGTGTTGGAATTGTTTTGTAGAAGCAAGGTGTATGAGCAGAAAAAACAAGTAGAGAGGGTGGAAGTAACATTGTTGTCCTCCAACTTCTTGTAATATGTAATATCTTTATTTGGCCAATATAATATTGGGAAGAAAGAGAAATTTCCCTTCCTAACTAGTTTTCCCTCAATCTGGGGTTTCCAGGATAAAAATATTGTGTTGTGTGTTGAATTATTCATATTTTATTTGCTGCAAGTAGTTATAAGCACTAAAATTCATTCACTAACTTTCAAAACTGTCATTTTCAAGTAAATTGGAAGTAGGAACAATAATTGTGTGGTTTTGTAAGTTTCCAAAGTAGAAGTTCTGAGATCAATTAGTGACAAGGAAGTGAGCCTAATCTAAGGAGGAGCTGCGGGGACAAGCCTATGTTTTGGTAGTGAAGTGTGGATGCCAAATTATAGAAGGATCATTTTTATAGATGTAACAGGGGGATAATGCACTCGAAACAAGAAAAGAAAGCGTGGAAGGTTTTGGTATTACCATTTTCCATCAACGTTTCTAGTATTTTTGCCATCGTGACAAAGGGGAGATTGTTAAACCTTGTCTCATTGATGTTGTCATTGATGTCATGTGGCATTGATGGAAAATAGGGTTGGTGGGGTGTAAATAATTCAGGGGCATGAATTTTGATTGGTACAACCCTCCTCTGAACTCCAATGGTGTGTTTTAAGTGACTTGATGTGATGTCTTGAGGTGTCATGGTGTATACACAAGGTCTTGGTGCATTGGAAAACAACTAGGTGTTTGGTGTGAACTCTAAAGGTGTCCCATAGGTCTTAAGAGGTGTCTCAAAGGTGTGAAAGTAATATCATGATGAATAATTGGACATATTACATACAATATGGGTTGAATTGAGCTCAATTAGGCCTAGTTCTAAGACCTAATGCAAACATGGCTTTGGGTATGAAGCAAAGAAAGCTAAGGAAGGTGAGTAAAAACATGAGGAGATTGTTGTGACATTGTAGAGAGCATGTGAAAGGTGCTACATGTCAAAATTCAGTTGGTAGAGGCATGTTAAGGCCTTTTGAAGGCATGTTCTTGAGGACAAGCCATGTAAGTAGACACAAGTCATGGTGGATGATGATTTTTAGATATGTGCAAAGTAAAATGATCCTTGGGACATGTGAAGAAGGTCAATGCAGTGTTGTGGACAAATTTTCAAGTCAAAAATCAAAGGGAGAAAAAATAAAATTGGTTTTGGCTCTACCGAGCTTTCAAAATGGTCATTTCAATTCGAGGGTCAAGTTTGAAGTGCTCATTCATATGTTAAATATCTTCATGGTGACCTAATCTTTTCATCAATGTTGGTGCATGGAGTCAAGATAATTTTTCAATTGGAATGAGGTAGAATGATGCCATATGATTTTGAACGATCCTTAAGAATCTAAGTGGGTCAAACCCTCCCAAAACCCTCATTCTAAAGTGATAGGAAAAATATGAAGTTTTGGTATTCAAATTGTCGGGGTTAGCACAATGTTGTACATATAATATATCAGATCTAAGCATACATGTAATAAAAATGAATATTCTACCAGAATAAATATACAAAACAAGAGATATAAATCAACACCAAATTTAACGTGGTTCACCCAGTGTGGGCTACATCCACCAAGAAACAAGCCAATCTATTATCCAAAGCTTTAAGAAGATATACAATGAAGATTTACAATCTTCCACACCTCTCATGATGTACAATACTTTATTTCTCTCAAGCTTCTCCTTCTTCTCCAAGAATTCTCTCTCACACAATTATTTTCACAATAATCATTAACTCTCTCTTCTAACCCTATCTTTCTAGCTTATAAATACCTTATACAAACTTAGGGAACTTAGCCATATAATTTCAATCAATATATATGATTTAATACTAAAATTAGATCTAATTCCCATGAGTTAAATAAAAAACTTACACACAAGTAACCGATGTTGGTTAGCCCTAACCGATGCTGGTTCTTTACTTTCTGCCGATGCGGTCATAGATGACCGATGTCTATCCCTTTCTAAGCGATGTTAGTTTCTTGTGTTTTCCAACAAGTTTAATAAAACATGCTAAAATGAAGTAATTGAGCTCCACATCTCAACACAAACTACATGGGGATGCTAAAGTGATGATTTGGACTTGTAAAAGACTCCTCCAAGTTCGTTTTTGCATTAGCGACATGTTCGAGGTCAGCTTTTCATGTACATTTTTATCCTTGTTTTGAATAAATTTGATGGTACAATCATGCATAATAGAGTTCATGATGAAAATCCTGATGTGGAAGAAAGTATATGAAGTGTTCTTGATGAGCATGAAGTGTTTTAGAATTGTTCTATGTACTAAATGTTGTATACGCCTTAAGGCCTATACAGAAAAACTAGTCATGATGTTTTAAAAGTCTTGGTGTGAAGGTATAGTGTAAGAGTAAAATGTGAACATGAACAACTGATACAAGTCAATAGGACATGCTTAAGCTCAAGAAGTGATTAGGTAAAGTTTGTTTGGGTCTAAGCTCTAATGGTCTAAATTGCCTCATTAGGATCATCAGTAGGCATGAGAAACAAGGTTGCAAATGTAAGATTCTATGCACAACCTAAGAAAATAAGTGTTTGAAGTTTGAGTTGAGGTCTCCTGTGATTTTTTTCATGCAATGGTTTGGCATGAAAGTGGTGTTTTAAATGGTAGAATCCTTCTAGGCCAAGATATGTTTTTTTGTTCTAAAACAAAGTGGGAGATCTCATAAATGCATACATAGTGAACCCATATGCCTTGAAATGTTACATACCATGGATGTGATGAGATGAATAAGGATGTGTGATTTCTAAAAAGGTTCCATATGAATCATAAACATGTGATTGGATAAGTAAACTTTCTCATTTTGTGAAGGTTATATTTTTATGCATATAAATCCATTAGGACCTTGTCCTAATCAGTGCTTTATGGTATGAATGGAGATGATAGAGCTACTCTATGTATTTGAAGGTGAAACAGAGGTTATATCTAACATTATCTAAGACTCAAGAGGCCTTATAAGTTCAGGTATCAATGTTGGTTAAACAAGTTTGAAACAGTGATTTTGAGTTGTCATGAACGTGCACACCTAGGCGAGGAAAAGAGAAGCAATGGCTTCTTGTTGCCGACCTGTAGCACTCTAAACACATGGTGATGTTAGGGAAATCTTGAAGATTCATCCATCCTATTTTCATTACATGACATGATAATAAAGTTTTGTACCTAAAGCGACACTCGAAATTGTAATGATGACATTGTATCAATATTGGATGATGTTATTTGGGATTTTACATACGAGTTGAGAAAGCTAGAATGTGAAGGGTTCACTAGATGAAGTTAAAGAGGTGTAAGAGGAAATCATTCTAGTCTATATGTATGCAAAAATATGCATGAAAAAGGGCTTTTTGAAGACGAGTTTTAGAAGTATGAGGAGATGAGCAAATAGGTGAATCTAGGTGTGTGAAGAAGAAGGATGAAATATAGGAGCTGAGTATGAGATCTAATATTTTTGTTTATAGAAACTAGTTAGATGAATGTGATAAAAAAATTATGAAGACTAAGTGGGTGCTTAGAAAAATTGGGAGTTGTTGCTTCCATGCAAGTAGGAGCTTGTAAAAGTTGTCAAGTAGGTGCTTGACTTAGAAATTGGAGTTGGTGCTTCAAGTTGAGTGGGTGCTCAACAATTTGAAATCCTTGTAATCTCTTATGGGAAAATTTTCCATCATAGTTCATTGATTTCAAGTGGGTTTTTTATCCCTTCAAGGGTTTCCCACATTAACTATTTTCTTCATATGTGCTTGCTTGTAATGTGCCTAAATTTGAATGTCATTATTTCTTCATGATAAGGGTTGATTGATTTGTTGAGATTTATAATTATTTTCAAAAATTGAAGAAGCTCTAATTCACCCCTCTCCTCCCAGTTCTTATGTTTTCCAATAGTGAATTGTGATTGCTAAATTTAGAACAATGTTCCACACACAAGGAAGTAAGAGGGACGACACCCTTTGAAGTTTGGTTTGGAAGAAAATTTGATGTATAACATTTTTACATTTTTGAATCCAATGTTATGTCCTAGTTTCCCAAAAAGAGTAGTAAGGCTATAGAACCACGGTCCAAACCTTGTATTTTTGTAGGGTATCCTGATGGCATGAAGGGTTATAGATTTTTGAACCCTACTTCTCAACTTTATATTGAGAGAAGTGTGAAGTTCGAAAATTCATCTTCGACTTCTACTTCTCCACTGCTTTGAGGTCCTTGTGCTCTCGATTTAGATTTTGAATCTTAGAATGATGATGTTGTTGAGCATATTCCTCCTCCTCTTCCTAATCTTCTGCTCCTCCCAAACCTCATGTTTGAGTCTTATGATTCGACAAGTAGTAATGATGACAATTATGTCCCATCTCACTCGAGTGAAGAATCTGAGACTACGATTATGATCCTCCTCCTGGTCCTCCTTGGGCTATGAAGACCTTATAGAGCACTATAGAATGGATGGGATATCCTCGAATGAGAGATATACTTGATCGGAGTTTTCTAGACCTCACTCCTTCACCTTTGCTTCCAACCCTTAGTCTTTTTGGAAGGCTTATGAGATTCTGAGTGGTATTCTACCATAGATGAGGAGTATTCCTCACTCATGAAGAATGATACTTGGGATCTTACCCCTCTTCCAAAAGGAGGGAAAATCATTTGGTGTAAGTGGGTTTCTTGAAAAGGTATGATGTTGATGGAGACACCAAAAATTTTAAGGTACAACTTGTATGTAAGTGTTATTCCCAAGTAGCTTGCATTGATTATTCGAGACCTTTGCTCCCACTACGAAGATGAGTTCCATTTGACTAAACTTTGTCATCGCTACCATGAACAAATGGGAAGTCCACCAGATGGATGTTAAGAGTGTATTCCTTCATGGGGACCTAGAGGAAGATATCGATAAGGAACAACCCCAAGATATGTCTATGATCCCTCCCTTATTTGCAAGTTAAAAAATTGTCTCTACGAACTTAAATTGATTAACTAAAATTGAAGCGTATGCGGGAAATAAGTAACTCTAGTTAATCTCATTAGGAGGACTAAAATGCTGTATAAATGCAGTTAATAATATGGAACTATTCTAAATAATTATATTAAATGAAATAAAACCCTAACTATGACAATGGAGGTAAAAGAATGACTTAGTTGATTGTTGTAGATGGTTGCACAATGTCTCAAGTTTGACAATGGAGTTCTATAACCCATAATAATAACTTAGAAGTCATTCAAAGGATAGATCGAAGGTTTTGAACTAACTGAGGTGCCCTAGAAGGTAATGGGGCACCCCGGGGTGTCTTGGTCTGGATTTTAGGTGCCGTGGTCTCTACAAATGCTCAAAACTAGTTTTAGCATGATCACAAGTTAATCTGAAACTCTACCTATCTTTCGCATTGGATATCTTTGGATGAGCTAAATGATGACCTATAATACAAAAAGAAGTATCAAACCCTAGAAAAATAAAATATGCAAATGAATGGGTCAGACTGACCTCAACCACCAAACTAGTGGACTTATTGTTGAGCGATGCACTACATTTCAGACCCGGATGTAGTTCTAGTGTGTGTGTGCATGTCGTGCCCTAGGTTCTCTCGTGTCGAGTCACACTTTTTGAAGTAACAAGCAATAGTAACTACGAGAAAATGTAAATAGCATGTGTGCATGGAATATAATAGAACTCATCCCCTATGTAGTGTGTGTGATGTAAATCTCCTAGCCTTGATGCATGACACTATGTGGATGTAAGTGATACAATGGATGCAACTCTAGATGGAGTGATAGTAGTATGTGATGTTATGACCTATGACCCTTATTATGATCTCATAACTTTATATTTATAGGGATCTCAATCTTAATTTCATAATTAATCCCGAAAAGGCCGACTGAGAAAAGGATAAGGATGAAAAATGGCTAGAAAGGCCTAAAAGAGAAGTGAAAAAGGATGTGCATAGATTGGGGCACCGAGGCGCCCCAGTATAGGATGGGGCACCCTGATTTTGGGCTAGAATGACGGGAAGTTGTGAAATGGGTGGATAAGTGCAATAAAATATGCGGGAATGATGAAATAAAATATAAAATAAAGATGGCCAAAAGGTGGGATTAATTAGTAATTTATCCACTTGAGAACCTTCTAAATAATAGTATAAGACTCGAGCTAAATAATGTCTAATGTGCATAATTTTGTGTCTATATTTGCCCGCACTTCATGTTGGTGCGTGAAAATCTTGGTATCATAAAATAGATAGAGTTGCGTACCTGATATCCATGTAGAGTGTAGAAGAAGACGTGCCAATGGAATAGAATCAAGTGTGGAATGACAAAAGAAAAATGTGAAGGAGCATGGATTATAAAGATGAAAAATGTGCATAAAAATGATGAGAGTGAACCTAGGGTGGAATGCATGTGTAGCTATTCTTTGTGTGTAGTTTACTCGCATGATTAGTAAAGGCAAGTGCTCTGTAGCGGTGTGTTGTCATTTTGCAGTTATTGTTGTTGTTGTTGCCCCCAATTTGACTGCTTGTTTCTCATGACAGGACCTACAAGGAGAAAACAATCAAGTAGTTAAATATGTATGTATGTAAAAACACTATGTAAAATATGTGTAAAGTACACAAATGTAAAATACACTAGAAAAAGTGTAAATGGAACATGTGTACCTGATCCATGTCGAGAAAAAGGATGTAGAAGGATATCCTATAATGTTGTGATTGTTTTAGGTGATCTCACGCCACCCAGGTGAAGAAGTATAGGTAAGAAATGTGTTGTGTCCTCCAAATTTAACTACTTCTACTGAAATGTGTGAAGAGATATATGTATTGTCCTAGTTTTTGGGTGATCCAACGCCATTGGATGGAGAAGTGTAGAGAGGCACACCCACTGTAACCCCCAAGCTTGTAATTGCTCCATGAATTGCCGAAGGACACCATGTCCTATTAAGGCCATTGTGTATGGAGTTCAGTAGACCGGTCTCGAACTCACTCACTATATCCGAACCGGTGTGATTATGTTGTGTTAGTAGAAAATCTGCAATAATTCCCCCTCTTTGGGGGTGCATGCGACGACCCTGGAAGGAGAATGTGGCCCCAAAAGAGGACCAACCGCACTTTGACTTGTAGAACTCTACCTTGCATGGGGAAATGGAAATGCTTGGTAGATACCAAGACACACACAAAAGGGGATGGCTAACCAATACAAATGTTAGTCTGAAAACACATGCATGTAAGAAGACAAGTGTAAAATATGCAAACAATGTAGAAACTACTAAGCACAATAGTGTAAACACACAAGAAAATAAGTAGACCACACAAAGTAGGTTGTAAACATGGGACATCACTCATGATGTTGCAAGACACTCAAGGCCATCATGGCCACAAATAATAGACAAGTGTGCACACAAGCAAAGGGAAAAGGCCACATATAATGGAAAACAAAGCAAACAAGTAGAAATAAACAAGTAGTCATGGAAACATGTGATCCTGCAAAACAAGTCTTCTGCACATGGAACACCCATTAGCTTATTAAAGAAATAACCAAGATGTCAAAGCATGTATAAGCAAGTAGTATAAGATGCTAAGTAAAAAATGAAACAATAGCACTTGGATAAGATGAATGTGGATGCCCCCAACGACCAATATAGGAAGGGTAGAAGGTGAGCATCCATGCTTTGCGTGTAGAATCTGTATCGTGATCACACTAAACAAAGGCGTGAACATGCATGTGTGTATGAAAATGACATATAATAAATAAAGATAACATGTGTAGTAAAGTGATCATGCAAAACACCAAGTAAACAAGAGTAAATTCCCCAAGACAGTGCAAAGATGCTATGGATGGATGGAATTGAATGCAAGATGGAATGATAAGAGCAACATCCCCTCAAGTGGATGGAAGTGTATGCAGTGAGGTTTATTTTTCCCCCTCAGTAGTCAAGAATGACCAATAAATGAGAGTGCATCATCGGGAAATGGTCGAGTAGTGTTGGTTGTAGCTAGCATGTTGCAATGAGTGTCTATATGTAGGGGTGATGAAATGCGATGTGGGGAGAAGATGTACACGAACCTTATAGCCAAAGAGCATATCACGACTTGTTGAATGGAAGAGTGATGATTTAGCCCTAAGTGTATATCACTATAGAATGAGTGTATGGGGATGAGATATATGGAAAGATGTGCGTGGACCCTATAGCCTAAGCGTATACCATGACTTGTTGAATGTATAAGTGATGATTTATCCCTAAGCATATATCACTATGAAATGAAAAGGTGAGAATGGGTGACAATTTAGCCTAAAACATATGTCACTATGGGATGGATAAGAAGGGAGTGGTGATGTACCCTAAGGTGTATGCCACTACCAAATGATAGAATGGGGGTGGTGATTTAGCCTAAAGCGTATACCACTACAAGATGATAAGAAGGGGTGATAATTTAACCTAAGGTGTATGTCACTAATGTTAGAAATGTCACATGAGGAAATGTCACATGGTGAATGTAAGGTCCATTTGATTAGTAAACCCTCGATAGTCAAGTATGGACCGAGGAACTAAAGTGTGTCATAGGGTGGTGAGTGCAGTGCATAGAAGACAACATAGTATAAATGACCAAGGGATGAATGTGTGATGTAAATGCGCAGTGTAGGTAATCCAATGTGAGATATGTGGTGTGGATAGAATATCTAATGTGTGAAATACAATAGAAGGTGTTTATAGAAATGGATTATGTAAGAATGATAAGATAAAACTAGACCCATATATAATAGAATCTAGTGTAGTATAGAATGAAGCGAATGAATGGATGCACTATGTAATGTAGGATGTAGATATAGGTGTAGATAGAATATGTAGTGATGATAGGTAAAGCTAGACCCATGTATAATGTAACCTAGCGTAAATATAAAATGTGGGGAAGATATGAAAAACTAGACTTAGATGAGATGACAACTAGTGTAGCGTGTATGAGATAAATGGTGTATAAATGAATAATAGATGAGGTATGTGTAGGATAATGTAGGATGTAGGCTATGTGTAGAAATGATGATGTAGGATGTATAGTGTATGTGATAGAATGTAAGTGTGTAGAACATATAGTGTAGTGTGTGGGGTTCAGTGTAATGGTAATCCCTCAGCAATCCAATGTGAACCAAAGCACAAGAGTGTGTTATCGAGGTAATGATGGTGCTAGAATGTGTAAGAAGTATATGTATATGTGAAGATGAATGTAATGAGGATAGGTGCAACTATGATAATATGAAGAAGGGGGATTGGGTAATGGTGATGCCCCTAAGCAATCATGAAAGATGAGTCAACCTATAAGGTCAAGGGATGAATGTTCGTCGACTAGTACCGAGGACGATGAAGATGTAGGGCCACGATCCATGAGGGGGGATATAGTAGTTAAAATTGGTGCCTATGAATGAAAATTATGTGTAGAAAAAGGATGAGTGAAGGAAAAATACTGAGATGGTGAATGACGGAGGAGAGAGGGTTGTCGAGATGGGTCTTGGGTAGTGCTACGAGTCAAATGATCCAAACGAGTAGAATGGAGAATAAAAGGTGATGGTGGAGCAAATGAGATGAGGCCTAGCTGCTAGAGATCATGAATAATATGGCTCAAAGCGTGACATGAGTTAGTATGATGTCCTCAAATCCAATGGTAGTGGAAAAATGGTTGATCCCGATATTGTATTAGTTGAGAAGGAGGGTAGCGATGGTTAGATGGTAGAGAAAGGAGTTGTTGATGAAGAAGGTGGCCACAAATCTCTAGTGGCGTAGCATTAGATGAAAAGATAAGAGGTGGAGGTAATGGTATAGTCGGTGGATTAATGAGGGGATTGGTAGGGGACGTGGACGACATAGGAGTTGTAGGGGTAGTAGGAGTCAAGGTAGAGGCATAGTTAACTTTCATTATCTCAGCATGTAGAGACACAATTGTGGCTTCCATGGACTGACACTGAACTTGTAGTGCTTGTATAGCCTCTTGTAGGTGTGTATTAGATGGAGAATCACAAGGAGGAGAATAAACATCAACGGTGGTAGACATAGATCCTATAGGAGACAATGGTAGATCGGTGTTAACATAAAAAGGAGATGGAGGATCAAGATCTTCTAAAGGATCATCAATATAAGTATCGAAATCATATTGAACGATGTGAGAGACTTGATAAGCAAGTATATGTGGTTGATCATCAAAATAACCATGAATGCGTAAGATGTACATGACCATGACGTAGTGTTCATTGGTGAAGGGAGGAAACGGGCACCCTAAAGCATATTGTTATCCATGATAACTCTCCTAGTCATTTGAATAACTCATCTCCCCATTCTGGCTCTATGGTTCTACATGCAGTTGCATGCACTTGATTGATTCACTTGGCACATCTCCATGGAAAAAGATTCCCTACATGCCTTGTGCACTTCTTCCTTCATTCCTTCTTTTCCATTTTCTTTTTCCTCTCCTTCTCCCCTTATGTGAAATCTTTGCACACTTGCCTTCTTCTTAGCATTGAATTCACCCTTCACACGCCTTCCTTATATCATCCTCCCTCACCTCATTCTTCTACGTGCATACCTTTGCGCCCTTCTCTGCAGCAGTTTGTGCCACATCATTCTCTTACATGCTTGAGTGTGCCACATGCAACCAATAAAAGCATGCCAACAGGGCACCGAATCCTTGTAGTAAATCAATGAGTGACATGTGGTTGAAATGAAAAGAAGATTTACATAGTTGGTCATCCTTTTAGCCAATCCACGTACACCACGCGTCTTGTGTGCATAGACGGATCTGAAAAACTTCGAGAACCATATATTTTTTTGTAGAGCTTTGATTAGCATGCGCTGGTCTCAATCGATAGAATCGACATGGGCTATAATGCTAAACATTCAAATTCAAAATATGAGTAGATTTGGTTGGTGAGAAGCTGGAAAACATCTTTCACGCCATTAATATGTAGATCTGATTGATCTAACCACCTAGATTTGATTTGATCTACCTTCCTTCCTTCTCCAACACACCAAAAAGACTTGAGGAAGCACATTTGACAGATTTACAGGTGGATTTGTAGGCATTAAATGCTTCTTTTTGGTGGTTGTATTTCAAATTCAATTTTTCCCTCCTTCTTCTCTTCTTCTTCCATCAATTCATCTATAAATAGAAGAGTTGGGCTCATTGTTAATGTTGGACACTTTCAATCCTTACACATTTGCTAAGGACTTCATATCTTTGTATTTTGAGTTGCAGACCTCTAGATCTGACTCGTGTATGTGAATATCAACCTTCAGTCACCATTGTAACAGTCTGTGCATTTCTGGAAGTAATTAAAGCATCATTTTGTGGCTATTTGCTCTCCTAGCATGTTCACATTCCTTCTTCTTTCCTTTCTTTTACTCTATTTTCTTGTTGTGTCATTTTACGTTCCTTGCATCGCCATTTTCTAGTTGTGTTTCATGAAAATTGATCGTGTAAATGTGTGTTAGTTTGTGTTATGCATGCCTAGCCTCCCTTTCTCTTCATTTTTGCTCAAAAAAGATAGTGTTCATCCCTCTTCTTCCAGTACTATCGCCTTCCTTAGATTAGTTTTTAATTCTATTTTCCTTCTATCCTTGGTCCCTTGACATTATTAGCTTAGTTTTCCCTTTTAGCATTAGGAGTAGTAGTAGTAGTAGAAATAGATAGAGGAACTAACCTTCTCCAGAGATCTGTCTCAAGTGTGCAAGGTCCCACAACTTGGAGATGGTTCCATTGTTGTCTCAAATGACTCGGTTCTTCTAGATTCGAGACACGGGTGCAAGTTTGAATGACCAACAGTTTCTGGCATGCCTAGTGGGACAAGTATTGAAAGCTTATATTTCACTTTGCTAAGTTCTAGTATTTGGGCTTAGTATTTCTAGCCTTTGGAGGCTTATTTCAACACATCTAGTGACTCCCAACATTTCTAGATCTCTATTTTAGCAATCCTGAGCACCTTTCATGAGAAGAGTGCACACAAGGCAAAGCGTAGTGAGTTGAAGAATCCTTTGAATATCTCCAGCTATCTCGAGAAGGGTTTGTTCTAGAAGACCCACGTGTGCATCTCCATCTCCAGCGCGTCATGCCCATTCAACTCCTCCTCACAACATAAAACCTACATGTGTTACCATGACACATTAGCCACCTCCTCGATCAAGGAACTTTTTCAACTTCACCACAGAAATCCTCTTTTTATAGCCGTGCAACATGATATGCCAAATGGCGCGCTCAAAATTATTCCATACTTTACTTGAGAGAATAAATTCACCCCTCAGGAGCATATCTAGGATATAGCAAACATGTGTTCACTCTCTCTTTGGATCACACATGATGATGTAGTAGTTAGGCTTCTTGCAACCTCTTTCAAAGGAAAGCGCTTCAATGGGACCAAGGCTTGAGACTTGGATTTAGTGCCACTGGGATGAGATGGGAATAACTCTTTTACAATTAATTTGAGGACAAGTAAGATCCCCTATCTTTGGTGGAGCAACTAACAACAAAAAGGAGGGTGCCCAATGAGAAGATGACTAATTTCAATATCAGATTCCATAAGACTTGGGACAGAATACCTCTTGTGGTAAGGCATATAATTCAATTTTATTTCTTGTATTATCTAAAAGTGTTAAAAATTGACATCTTAGTCATGATTCAATCTATGGGAGGTAGGAATTTACCAGGTATTTATAATATTACAGAGAGAGTAGAAAATAGTTTTATTCATGCCGAATGTTAGCTCCTAGACCGCCTATGCCCTTATTCCCAGAAATGACACAAGCACCCCAACCTTCTATTACTCCTATTCCTGTTTATGAGAAAATCACACAACTTGCTACATCTACCTCCTACTCTTCAATGTAGAAGAAAGAAGATGAAGAAATGAAGGCCCTAATTAGGAACTTGTCAAATAAATTCATATCTCTTGAGAAGTAGAAGACGTAAGCCTTCAGAAATAATTCCAATCAGGCACATAATTTAAAAAAATCAGCCCTAGAGGAATCAATATACAAACCAGAGGTACATGCAGAACCAATAGAATGATAGATAGCATGCTAATGCACATATGACCTTGTAAGTTGTTCCTCTCACATCTTCTCTTCCAGCGCCAAAGATAATTCTGTGCACTTGTTCTAGTTGAGAATAATTTTGTGCGGGAGTTCGAATGGTGCTTCCCTTACAACATGCCTCACAACCAATATCATTGCGCTTAATGCTATGTGCGTGGAAGCTTGTATGATCCATAATGCTTCCAACTATGAGCCTTCAACAAGTGCACTTGAAGCGAAGCTCCTCCAGAGGAAAATATGGTGTTCTTTGGCATTGAGGACTTATGTGCAATCCACCAAGTTCTAGATGATGCAAATAGGCTGCACGCCCAAGTTACTGAGACAACACAAGATATAAAAGGAGAATGCTAGAGTCTAGCACGTAGGTCGCAATTCCAGCAACACAGGCTGACCCTTAGAAGTAGAAAGATGTAGCTAAGGCATCCAACAATAAAAATTCACAAGTGTCAGCATGTGAGGTTCCGCACAAAGCTCTTCCGTAAGTAACACGTGCCCCTCCTTTGGTAGGTCAATCCTTTATTTCAGCTAAGGCTGTGCCTTCGCACTTGAAAAATCAAGAAAGGATGTTGTTGTTCCTCAAATGCACAAGTTAGTGGGTTTTCCATTCAACACTATGGACCAGATGAAGAAAAAAACATAAACGTCACAATGTGGGATGCGCTGACTATTCCACCTCACCATGACCTATTACACGAGGCTCTATCCCAACTTCCACACACTGATCCAACTATTCACAAACCACATGCTTCTATTAATATCTACTAGGTAGAGGAGAAGCAAGTAAGTAATTTTGCTAAAACCCCACCTTTTATATGTCCTTGATCATAGGCAAACACCTAGTGCATAATTACATGATAGAATTGGGTGCTACTACTTCTATTATGCCCAAGAAAATAACTGATGTCATAGGTCTTAAGAACAAACTCTTGTCTAAAGGAGTCTTGCAACTTGATGGCTCAACTGTCACTACCCTAGGAGTCATCAAGGACATTGAGTTAACCCTCCATGCATGTCCAAGCCTCACCATAACTCAAGATGTGTCTATCATTGACCTACCTCCTTTGTTTCCCCTATGTCTATCAATAGAGTTTACTGCAAAAGTGGGTGGTTATTAATCCTTTGATTGGTCCCATATGTTACTCAATATAAGGTACGATACCTGGTTTACCATACAAGATGAGCCTATATTTTCTTATCATGTAGAGTCATATGATTCATCCCCCTCTAAGCCAAATGTCCTCCTCCTCTCACTGGACCTTGTGCTAGAAGAGTGGGTGGAAAGGCACCACCGATTTTCCATATATGCTAAAGAGCTAGAAGATTTTGAAACTGGGCTTGGCACTTACTGTATCCTTGAAGAAGAAGTTGTGTTGCCATGCGCGCTTAAGAAAGACCAAACAGAACATGGTCTATAGAAGTTATACTTTGATGGTTCCAAAAGCAGAAATGGCATAGGTGTAGGAGTTGTTCTCATTTCTCCTAAGGATGAGAGGTTATTTTTCATGCATAGGTTACAGATTCACATGCTCCAACAATGTAGCAAAATATCAAGCATTGGTGCATGGCCTTCTCATTTATAAGAAGAAAGGGATTAAGGAGGTGAAGATATTTGGGGATACAAAATTGGTTATCCACTAGGTCACCAACAAGTACCAGGAAAAGAATAAGCTTCTCAAAGCTTATAAACATAGAGTTTGGGACCTCTTTGAGAGTTTTGATGCTCTAAATCTATATGTGGTGCTACACAAATTGAATAAAGAAGTTGATCAGATGGCCGTGCTTGGGTCACAGTTCTCTCCTACTAAGGAATTTGTCAAAAGAAACACTCAACGCATCAAGATGGTGATTAGACCATCTATTCTAGACAACAATACCAACTGAAAAGTGTTCGAAAGCGTTGATGTGTAGATCGTCTAGTTCATTCAAAATGAGGTAGAGTTCTCCTCAAGCATGCATCTTTGACTTGTATGATAACTATGGTGACCAAGTGATACGGTGAAGATAAACAAGTTAAATAAAGGGCTGGTCACCTTAGAGAAAATTTTTAGCCATGATGATGAGTTCAAGGGTGAAGAAAATATATGTGCGTGGCGCAAGAAGATTGTATTCCAGTCAGGATTACGTGTGAAATGGAGTTGTTGCTTAGTAAAGATTTCATGCATGATGAAATATAGGCCTTCATATCTCTCTGGCAAAGATACAGTGACACATTTTCATGGGAATATGAAGACCTCAAAGGTTTTGATTCAAGTGTTTCTTAACACTCCATCGACCTTGATCCCGACATCAAGCTTGTCGAGAAAAAATCATCGACCACCAATCCAAAGATAGATCCCCTCATGAGAAAGGAGTTGTCCAAACACATTGAGGAAAATTTTATTTTTCCCATCAATTACTCCACACGGGTCACAAATCTAGTTCCGGTGCACAAAAATAATGTTAAAATTAGAATCTACATTGATTTTAGAGATTTGAACAAGGTATCCCTCATGGATCATTATCCTTTGCCTTCTATGGAGTAGATCTTGATGATTGTGGATGACATGCAAAGATTCACATTGTTGGATGGATACTCGGACTTCAATCACATTCGGTCAAGGAATAGGATCAATTCAAGCAACGTTTATAACCAAGTGGGGGACATGCATATCAGAAGATGCCCTTGGTCCGTCAAACATTTCAGCGCGCCATGGATATTTCCTTTAAGGGTTACATCAATGAGTTCATATTGGTTTACTTTGATGACATTAAAATCTTCTCAAAGTAGAGCATGGATCACATGGCACACCTAGAGAAAGTATTTGAGAGATGCAAAGAGTTTGGGGTGTCTCTTAACCCCAAGAAGTACAATTTTTAGTGGCACATGGCAAGCTTTCGGGCCATGTAGTTTCAAACGATGGCATAAGAATTGATCCCGAGCATGTATCAACCATCCCGGCCCTATCTCTGTCGGTGCACAAGAAATATTTGTAGTCCTTGAAAAAATTGACTTTGTTAGGTGCTTTATTCCTAACTTTGTAGGACTGGTAAGGCCCATCACCCTCATGCTCAAAAAGGACACAACCTTTCGATGGACAAAAAAGGAAGAGGGAGCTTTAACAAGATCAAGCAAGAAATTTCTTACATGCCAACACTCATCAACTTGAATTATTCCAAGTATTTCATCCTTTATGCTCATGGTGCTGATGCAAGTGTTTTTGTTGTCCTAACACAATAAAATGAACAAGGAATGGAATAACTAGTGGCTTTCTTCAACCATATGTTGAAGGAATATGAACTAAAATATAGTCACATGGAGAAACATGTCTTCTCCATCATATGCGCGCTAAAGAAGATCAAAATTATGTTCACTACAAATCATATCAAGGTGTTAGTCTCCCACTCCTCTGTTAGAGACTTCATCATGGGAACAAAAATAAGCGAGAAGAGAGCGTGATGGGTGACCAATATCATGGAGTATGATGTGACAATAAAATCCAGCAAGATGGTAAGAGGAAGTGCTCTCTACAAGCAGATTGTGGAGGATGCATGAAATGAACCTAAGACTTCATTCTTTCTAGATGAAGATCTCCCTCATGCGAGAACTTGAACAAAGTGCGAGACCACAGTGCATGTGGACTGGATGAAGGAAATGATAACATTACTTTTCGAGGGTGTATACCCTCCTGGTTTAAACAAAATAAAGAAAATGGATCTTAGGTTGCAATCTATTCCTTATGTTTTGGTTGATGGTATTCTCTTCAAGAAGAATCTCGATGGTGTCTTTGTTAAGATGTATCGACAACACGCAGACTGAAAAGGTGTTAGCAGAATTTCACAATGGATTCTCTAGTGGAAACTTTTCTACCAAGACTACAATGATAAAAATCATAATGGCAGGTATCTTTTAGCTTAGCTTGTTTGTAGATGCACAAAAGTGGGTCACAAAATGCAAAGAATGTGATTCTTTGCATAGAAAGAATAAATTTGCAACAATTCCTCCAACCAATCCAAGCAGATCAACCTTTTGCACAATGGGGTCTTAACTTCATAGGAATGATCAATCCACCTTCAAGCATTAGACACAAGTGGGTGCTGACAACTATAGATTACTTCACTAGATGGAAAGAAGCTGTCATGCTCAAGGAATCAACTGAGTCAATCATCCTTGACTTTTTCAAAGGTATAATGACAAGATTTGACATTCCTCAAACCATTATCTATGATAATGCAAAAGCCTTCCTTGGCACTAAAATCATTGATTGGGATCTAAATCTGGGAATCTATCTGAAGACTTCTTCCAACTATTACCCTCAAGGAAATGGTTTGACATAATCAACAAACAAGAACCTGATCAGGATCATGAAGCGCACAATGAATATCAGCCAAAAATAGTGGCATACAAAGGTCTCGCGCATGCTATGGGTAGACATAATTACAATGAAGAAAGCAATAGGAACTTTACCTTACAAGCTTGTCTATGGAAAGGAGGCTACACTTCCTTTGACACTTGAGTTGAACTCTTTGTCACTTTCCCAAAGTAGTTGGAATTTAAAGGCACAAACCAAAGAGAAATCATAATGGCAGAGCTAGTCAGTCTTGAAGAATTAAGGAACTCTACCATGATCAAGCTAGAACAACATCAACAAGAAATAAAGAAGTGGTTTGACAGAAAGGCTAGGCCTCAAGCTTTCAAAGTTGGGGACTTGGTGTTTCACCTGATTCTTAGACGTTTCTTTGAAGTATTGATGAAATAGATAGGGTAACGAGTGCGAGGAGGAATACTTGTTCAAATGTTGGTTGATGGGTTGTTGCGCATGTATGACTTCCAAATCCACAGCTGGTTGTGAGAGCTTCCTTTTGGCTAGGAGGAACTACCTGTAATAAAAGCAAGACCACCAGAAGGAATTAAACAATATGTGTAGTGAACTGCCTAGCGTATGCTAGATCCGGGAAGTGTGATACTTCCTAGATGGTTATCAGTCCATTGTTTTAAACAATTTAATGTGGTAAATAAAGTAAATCCTATTATAGTTCGAAATGATTTAGGTATCTCACTTAAAACACAATAAGAAAGATCTAATCTAACAGGCTAGGTTAGAGTAGGATCCAAAGGTCAAGTGACTGGTTCTGGGTCTCTGCAGGTCTGATAGAGGTCTCAGGTAGATCACAGGTGAATGAGGGTGAGGTGGAATTAGGTGGGTAGGTCATGTGCTCAGGTTGTATGGGCAAAATATAGAGACCGATCGTTGGTTAAGGGTGATGGCGGTTGGATTAGGTAAAGCGTGGTGTTGGTTACTTTGGAAATCTAGGAATGCCACATACCAAGCTTTGGGTCTCCTTTTGATTGCACAAAGGACTTTGGTTGGTTGGGATGAGGTATTGGGTGATTTGGGTAGGATTTGGTGAGGTTTTAATGGGTATATGGAGGGAGAATTTTTAAGGAGGTCAATGGGTGGCTAGGTAAACAATAGGTGATAATATAATGATGAAATGAAATGAACCAGAGAAGTATAACATTTTACTTACTTGGATTCTAGTCTTGGATGACACTCGTGAGTGAGGGAGGGAGGTGCTGGTAAGAGGTTGAAGGCTGCAGGTGATCACCAATTGTAGGAGAGCTTCTGCATGGTATGCATGTGCATTCCTCTTTGCTTGGTTAGATCAGATCATTGCTAGGGTGGTTGTGTAGGAGAAAATACTTGATCTCCTTCCTTGCATGCATGTTCTCACTAGAATTCGATCTCAGAAGATGCGATATCTCTCAGGAAGATCTCAATGTTTGCCAAATTTTTCCAATCTTTGCCAACCTTCAAAATAAGGTTGTTTTGGGGTTAAAAGGGTAACCGACGATGGTTGGCGGTTCCATGGCCTAATCGGCATCGGTCAAGGTGGGATTTCCTAGGTTTACTAAACTAAGGAGATCCTCTTGATTTTCTCAGATCTCATGTCGTTAACCCATAGATTAAACTAGAAGCTTCTTGTAAGCATGCGGGAATGTGGTTAGAGAGAATGTAGGCATTGATTTTTAGGGTTTGGGTAAGTCTTAGTTAGTTATGGCAACTTACTAAGAATAGGTCTTAGGGTGAGTTGGCTTAATGAGGTGTCTAGGTGAAGTGTATGTGTGGATATTATTTAAATTAAGATATTTAAATAATAAATATGGTGAGGATAATGAATTAATTTAATTAATTAAATTAATATTAGTGAGGTGAAAGGGGCCATGGCTAGGTGAATATGATGAAGGGTGCTTATTTGTCGAGGGACCAAAGGGGAGTGTGACCTAATTTTAGTGTCTAAATTTTGCCCCTTTTTGTTACATAGCTTGTATTGGTAAGTGACGCTAATAAAAATAAGATGTGGTTGCCCCATGTGTGGGTGAAGGTGATCCCCCTCAAACCAGGAACTGATGAGGTAGAAGGTAGAAGTGGTGAGTGGTTTGATAAAAGGTAAATGTGAGGGAAAAGGTAGGTGGGCACGGGGAAAAAGGGTTAAAGGTCTACCCGGGAAATCTAGGTAATGGATCAGGGTCAAAGGTAGTAATAGTCAAATGCACGCACACGTATAAACTACAGCACACTACCAGGTTGAAGAGCAAGTCAAACTCTACATTGTCTAAGGTCGATAGGTTTATCCAAACAAGGTTGAAGTGATTCGGTATCCAAGGTATAAGATATGGTCAGAAACACAATGTAGGTTAGGTGCAGGAATGTTTAGGTATGTTCTGGTACACCAAAGGTAGGGTCAGGATAAATGGTCATGGTAATAGGCTAGGTAAGGTCATTAGGTCAACAAACACAGTAATAATGCCGCAAGGTATAACAAACACATGAGGTCAAAGGTCACTAGCGATGGGCCAGGTCCAAATATCTAGGTCGTACATGGGTAAGGCCAAGGTAGGGGTAAAATAATGAGTCCCCAAAGGAGGACAAAGGGAGGTAGTAAATGATGAGGTCGGGAATGTGAGGGAAATGGTTTGGGTAAAGGTGGGGTGGGGTAAATGATCAGGGTGAAGGTTGGGTGAGGTAAAAAAAGGAGGTAGGGGTAGGGTAAAAGGGTAAAATTTAGGGCAATGTGTAGGTGAGGGTGACCGATGCTAGTCAAGGATAACCGACGTCGGTAGAGGTCAACCGACCATGGTTGGGTAGGGCACACGACCGATGCTGGTCAAGGGTAACCAACGTCGGTTAGGTCGGGTTTATTATAAAAAAAAAAAATCCATGTTTTTTTGTTATTCATTTGTCTTTAGCTAATCAAAGTGAGAAAATGACAAAAAGAGAGAAAAGAGAGAAAAGTATGTGGATGAAATGGAAATTGAGTGGTGGTGTGATCAACGAGTGATTAGTTGGTGAGCAGTGAGTCCACAGGATCATTGCGAGGGATTCGATTAGGCGGAGGTTGCGGGTAGCTATTCGGTGATGACAGAGGCCGGAGAGAGGATCGGGCGTGCCACCCGCAAAGGGCCAATGATGTGCCACCAAGATGGGTAGTGTGATGAGGTAAGCACTCTACTCTACGTGTAGTTGATTTGATAGATTAGAGGATTAGTTTATTGTTGTTTGTAGGTTTTGTTGGTTTTTCATTTTGTGGGTGGTTAAAAATTGAATTTGGGAATGGGGGAATAGTGGGTAAAAAGAGGAATGGGGAGGGTAATAAATAGTATAGGTGGGGTGGGTGGAGGTCCAAGGGTAGTTTAGGTCATTGTAGGTGGGTAAAAGGGGCAAGGGGAGGTTTAGAAAAGGGGGTTTTGGGAAATCGCATGGGTTTTACCGCTATATGACAGCGTCGGTCAAGTTTGGTTTGGCATTGGTAAAGGTAAATCGTATCGGTCACCAAACAGGTGACCAATGCCGGTTAAATGGTAACCAAGGTTGGTAAGGGTGAATGGTATCGGTCACCAAACAGGTGACCGATGCCGGTTAAAGGGTGACCGGGGTCAGGTTAGGATGAATCGACATCGGCGGGATTATGGGCACAAGGGTCCAAAAGTGATGTGGGCTAGGTAGTTGAAATAGGTAGGGTGAAAATAGGGTGTAGGAAAATGATAATTGTTGAATATGGATTGATACATGTAAATTAATGTCATGCTTGTATTGGATGCGTAGGGAGAGAAAAGCTACATATGCGGCACATGGTTCTGCCTCTACTGGTGACAGTGCATGGTGTAGCAACTCTAGAAGAGCTGCAACATGTGGAGGTAGTTGGGTTGAGTGGAGTTTGGCATTATAGACATGTTGTCGGAAGCCCTAGTTTGATGGTCACGCTCATCGATAGATGGGATTCCGTGACCAACACGTTCCACCTACCGACGGGTGAGATTACTATCACCCTGGAGGACATGTTCCGGATTCTTTGTTACCCATATTGGGTGCACATGTTTATTCTATCTCCTCGAGGCCTTAGAGGAGATGATTGTGTCTATTTTTGGAGAGGGATGGCGATCTGAGATTCCATAGCGCCATCTTGAGCTATGGAGAGATGTACCTAGCCCATCCGGAGGAGATGAGGCTAGTGGTTCTATTGATGGAGGTAGTGTGTTTCACTGCCAGATGTAGAGGGTGGACGCTTTCCCGATCACTGATGGGGTACTCCACATGACATGATGGTGGATGAGACCTACTTTTCCTGGGCACCAACATTCTTGGTGTAGTTGTATAGGGAGTTGTGGGCATATGGGTGGTACATGTGCATGCAGTTCAACTTTGTGCTTTGTACATTTTACTTTACTACCTGGGAATACGAGCACATAGTTTGTGTGTGGCCTATAGGGATGCCCCGAGTAGATGCATTCCCACCTAGATTTGTGTGGGTGGGGTACAGGAGATGGGTGCCAGTGATTGGAGAGTGGAGATTTGAGAGGCCCACACATGATGTGGCCCATTTCTGGCAGTTACTGGAGGGGTTATTCGGAGTGGACATTATATGGAGGCCATATGTGGGATTCCCCTCATATAGGCATATGCATGAGGAGCTAGCTGAGCTCTAGCTAGAGAGATGGATACAGGGTCCATGTCGGGAGTATGAGATGATCCCGGTAGACAGAGTCCGACGGCAGTTCAGGCTAGTACAAGACATTCCTCCGCCCTTCCCACAGATCGAGAGATGACGTGGAGAGGCCCTTACCTCTACCATAGCCTACAAAGTGCCCACAAGGCAGGAGGAGTAGGCAGTGGACTGGCGGATAGATGATGCCGGGTGCACAAACAGGTACAGACAGTGGTGGGCGGCTCACTTACGAGCCATACCTCCCAGACTGGGGTAGCGATTTAGCCACCATTATAGTGCAGAGAGATGCCCTACAGGGGTAGGTGGCTACTCTCATTACCCAGTTGGGTATATTATAAACACAACTGGAGGGTGCAGAGGCAGAGGAAGCAGAGCTACAGGTATAGGTGGCTAGTCTGCAGGCCCAAATGGGTGATGGAGGAGATGGAGATGGAGAGGAGGGGGATGGTCAGGTGGCAACCTTATAGCTCATGTGGTAGGTTTACATGGCCAGTTGGCCATAGCCTAGGCATAGATTGGGGCCTTACAGCCTAGATATAGGCATAGGGGTAGGGGGCACCACCACAGGCACCGGGAGCAGTCCTAGTTCACAAGTAAGCAGAGGGTAGTGGTCCCGCATGGTAGATATAGGATCGAGACCTATGGGACCACCACAGACCGTGCCTGTATCTAGGTTACAGGATGCCCTAGGTGAGGCTAGATACTACCAGACTAGATGATGGTGGCTGGGATAGACTTTATATCCTATGCCGAGTACAAGGCACAACAGGCGTCTAGTGAGAGGACGAGATCCCACACTCATAGTGTGGAGAGCACAGGGGGTCAGCGAGCTCTCGAGGCCCAATCAGTAGAGGCTACAAGCATACGGAGAGCAGCTCTAGTTGAGGTGCTAGCAGGGACCCAGGAGGCCGAGGGTACAGGTGATACAAAGATGGAGGACATCCACCGAGATGCCTGATATGCGGTCACCTAGTTTTTGATGTATGATAGTTATTTTTGTGATATATACTGGCCTGTGTGCTGAGAGACAATGAGGATGTATGAGTGGTTTTGTATATTTTGAGCATATACTAGCCTACGTGCCAAAGAGATTTTGTATTGATTCATTATTATTATTTTTTGTATATATGAGACCGGCCTGCGTGCCGATGACATTTTGTATTATATATCGGCCTACGTGTTGATGATTTTGAGATGATGGACATGATGAGATAACCATGTATATTTGAGATACACATTTATTTATATGATGAGATACATGCTATTATTTGATTTGTTGATGTGTTTATGAGATTTTGATTTTTTGTTTTGATATGGATGGAAATTAGGTGAGTTAGGCATGATGGAGTCGATTAGGCATGGATTAGGTATGGATGGTGAGTCAGTTTTTAGGCATGGTCGGTTTAGGCATGGATCGAGTCAAGTAGGCATTTTAGGCATGGGTGGATTAGTCAAGGTTTGTTAGGCAGAGGTTGAGTTAGGTTTATTAGGATTAGGCATGATGGAGTTGAAAGTAGGTGAAGTTGTGATTCATTATTTTATGCAATGAATGATAATATGGGTCATATGTGAGATGTGGTATAATCTATGCATAGTGATGATAGAGAAATGGTAGGCGTAATAAATGTATGTTGTGATAATGTTTAAAATATGAAACAACTTGTTATGTATGTGGTTGAATTTCCAATTTTGGGTATAAAAGGGAAACTAAGTTAGGTGTGATGTAATGTGAGGCACATGGAAGATGAATTGTTTAGGGTAGAGGATGGTCGAGCTAACCTCCAAGGGCCCCATGCCCTGAGTTTTGCCTACATAGTCCCGGTGAAAAGGGACCTTAGGCCGATGTAGTTCTCCCATGAGCTAGGGAAGAATATGAGGAGGTATGAAAATGAGTTGGTAGGTTTTTAGGAATGGTGTGGGTTTTGGATCTATTAGGTGTGGGTGGATTATAGGTAAAGTGATGTAGGTGGGGTCGATTGTGGTGAAAGAAGAAGATTACCCCAAAAGTAAGCATCGAGGACCAAGTCCTGTATAAGGTAATCAAAATGTAAGAAAAGATGGCTAAAAGATAAGAGGGGGAAATAAAGCCACCTGATTGGGTAGGATCATACCGAGTAGATCATATCTTGGAGGAGGTGATGAACGTAAGACCCTAAAGACATTGCATGATTGATTGTTCTACGGTGAAAAGTAGTCACATGATCACCAAATGTCTAAGTTCCAAGAAGTCCCTTGAGGCAATTAGGAAATGAGAGTGGGAATGGTAAGAAGGGTGAAAGGTAGTTAATTTTTATATGGTATAGGTAGCATGCACTTTGGGCAAGAGAACCTAGGTCACAATGGGCAAGTCCATGACTAAAAGGTTTTCAGTTTTAACTTGTAGTTGAGATAGACTGATCGATGCGGGAAGTCTATATGGGATGAATAAAATTTAACTCCTTGAGGTCTTCGTGAAGCTGATTGATGCGGGAAGCTTCGGTTGCTCTCTCTCATTTTTTTTTTAGAAGAGCTTTACATAGTTTTCCTTCGAGGGAGAAATCTATTTATAGGAGCAATTGTTGAGAGGAAGATGTCCTTTTGAGGGAGTCATCTTTTGAGTGGAAGTTTGACTCAAGGAGTTATATCCCATGTGAGGGCTTTGAAGTCATGGACAAGACCAAGGTGAGGATAGGACTCTCATGTAAAAGGAAAGGTGAAACAACCATGGGATCTCATCTAAAGGTAGATGAAAAGTATCCATGAGAATCATGCTATGTGTAGCACCGTGGTACACATATTCAAGAGAAGATAACAAGTGATGGTACTCACATGATTCTTGTTTAATCATTGGTGAGGTGTATGGAGTGGATAGCGCTCAAGGGACGAGCATGGAAAGAGATAAAGGTGAGGTAGGACTACAAGTCAACAATAGAATGGTCAAAGATGCAAGGTGTTAAGGGGCTCGGGTTCGAGGTTTACCATCAAGTGAAGATAAATGATAAGCACCTGATCCATAGGTATGAGTCACGATGTATGGTCCAAGCCAATTAGGAGCAAATTTTCCCCGTTTACTTTTTTTTGCTTTAGTTACATGTTGATTTTCTTTCAGGACAAGGTCACCGACTTGGAAGGTTTGTGCATGGACATGTTTGTCATAGGAATGTTTGATATATTTTTGGTAAACTTGAAGGTGATCCAGAGCATTAAGACGATGTTCATCTAATAACTCTAGTTGTGCTAAACGGTCCTGACGAAATTCATCATCATTAATCATGTCATGGAGAGAAATGTAGAGTGAGGGGATCTACACTTTGAGAGGCAAGACTACCTCTATACCGTAGACCAGAGAAAATGGTGTGGCCGCAATGGAAGTGTGAATACTAGTGCGGTATGCCCATAGGGCAAAAAGAATGTGTGTATGCTAATCCTTCCCAGTATCATCAACCACTTTCATAAGAATTTTGTTTAAGGTTTTGTTAGTGGATTCAGCTTGGCCATTGGTTTGTGGGTAATAAGGTGATGAGAAACTAAGCTGAATGCCGAAGGCGTCAAAGTTTTTGTAATGTTTTGTTTTTGAATTTTTTCCATTATCAGTGATGAGGTGATGAGGAACACCAAAGTGACAAATGATGTGGTGGTTAATGAACTCACATATTTTCTCAACTTTTATGGAGATGAGTGGTATGGCTTCCACCCATTTTGTATAGTATTTGGTAGCAGTGATGATCCATTGATGGCATTGGGAAGAATGGGGATTGATTTCTCCGATAAGATCCAAACCCCATTGAGAGAAGGGCCAAAGGTCACGGGCGACCTATAAGGCATGACTGGGTGTATGATGAAGATTGGAATGTTGTTGGAATTTTACACAATGTTTGATGTAGTCGCAACAATCATAATTAAGGGTCGGCCAGTAATAGCCTAGGTGAAGAATACACTTAACAACAACAAGGCCACTGAAGTGACCTCCACATATGACGTCATAAACTTCCTTAATGGTATAAGGAATTTCAGAACTTGTGAGGCATCGTAAGAGAATACCATCAAAGCCATGCTTATAGAGGAGCCCCCTGAATGACGTAATAAGAGACCTTTTAAGGAAGGCACATTGTCCATTACGGGTGAGATTAGGAGGTAAGATGGAGAGAGAAAGGTAGTCGAGTATTGTTTATACCAAAGGTCACTCAGTCAGGGGTAGTGGTTCCAATCGAGTAAACATCGTGAGGTAAATAAGAAGGTGATTGGAGTCATTGTACGGTGACAAATATTTTAGAATCGACAGGTGAAGTGGGTATTTGGGAAGCTAAGCAGGCCATGGTATCTACAAATTTGTTGGTTGAATGTGGGATGGTTTGAAGGGTGTAATGATCAAAGGTGGTCAAAAGTATGTCTACATGATGTTTATAATTTTGAAGTATCTCGTTATGACATTGGTATATACCATTGACTTGGTTTATGACCAATTGAGAATCACCAAAGATGTTGATTGATTTGACATCTAGGCATAGGGAAACTTGGAGACCTAGTACGAGCGCTTTGTATTCGGAAATATTGTTGGTGCATTCAAAATCTAGTTTGAAAGACAAAGGCATGGGTTCACCATCAAGGGAATGAGGATAATACTAGCCCCACCCCCACGCTGACACTTGGAACCATCGAAGAAGAGTGCCATTTGGTAAGGGGGTTCATCCAGGGAAAGGGTAGCAATCGACTCATATGGAAAGTCAAAATTAGAGGGTTGATCCCGGAAATAGGTGTGTCGGCCAATTGGTTAGCGATAGCTTGGCCCTTGATGGACTTTTGATGAATGAATTTGAGGTCAAGATTAGATAAAAGCATAAGCCATCGTGCGGCATGCTGATTTTTATAAGGTTTGGCATACATGAAGTGTAAGGGGTTGGTGTTGGTCACAATTTAGGTTTTGTGGTTGAGTAGGTAATTATAGAGTTTGGTGGCAATGAACACTAAGGCTAAGAAAAGATTTTTGGGGTGGGTGTATAAGGTTTCATAGTCCAAAAGAGTACAACTTAGTAATAAACCACCTGCTCTGTGTTGTTCATCGTGATGAGCGAGCATGGCTCCTAAGGAATGATGATCAGTAGATGAGATGTATAGGTAAAAAGGTTGATCATCTTTGGGTGGAATGAGTACAGGTGGTATGAGAAGGTATTGTTTTAGGGCCTCAAAATCTTTGTGGCAGTCATCATCCCATTTAAAGGAGACATCCTTCTTGAGCATATGATGAAATGGTTGACATCGATCAGATAATTGCGAAATGAAATGGTGAATAGACTGTAATTTATCTTGCAGGCTACGAAGTTGTTTAAGGTTAGTGGGTGGAGGCATTTCCAAAATGGCCTTGACTTTAGCAGGGTCAAATTCTATACCACGTAGGGAAATGATAAATCCCAGGAGATTTCCTGAGAGAACCGTGAAGACACACTTCTTAGGATGAAGGTGGATGTAATATTTAATGAGACGGTCAAAAATGGTTTTAAGGATGGTAAGGTGCTTGGAGCGGTGCTTAGATTTGGCCAAGAGATCATCCATGTAATCTTCCAATATGCGATGCATGATGTCATGGAAGATGTAATTCATAGCCCATTGATATGTGGCACCAACATTTTTAAGGCTGAAAGGCATGACTCGATAGTAGAAGGTCCCCCAAGGGGTGATGAATGAGGTCTTGTGTTGATCCTTTGGGGCAAGTAGGATTTGGTTATAACCCGAGAAGCCATCCATGAGTGATAGCATCTCATGGCCAGCGGTAAGGTCAACTAGCTAGTCAATACCAAGTAAGGGAAAGTCGTCTTTCGGACAAGCTAGGTTGAGGTCACGAAGTCCGTAAAACATGAGAGTCCCCTGTCGCTTTAGTGACAGGGAAAATTTAGAAATCTCAATGAGGATAATCAATGGGTAAGATGAAGGAAATGAAAAGAAGGGCTAAAGTTGAAGTTCTTCTTTGTGAGAAGGGCAATGCGAGGGTGCATTTTCCTCAGCTTTTGTTTGATGGGTTTGGCATCGGGAATGGTTATGATATTGTGGACCACTATGGTGGGGTCAATACTAGGCATGTTTGCGTAAGACCAAGTGAAAGTGTGGTTATGGTCTTTGAGGAAAGAAGTAATGGCTTCTTGTTCAATAACATCTAAAGATTGACCGATCTTTAGGATGTGTGGGTCATCCTAAGTATGAATGTTGATCTCGATAGTCGATTCATTCAACATGGTTTGCATCTCTAGAAGGTAATGACCGATGAATATATGAGTCTTGCACAAGGTAGGTGAGTATAGATTCATCATCTTGACATTGAATGATGTTAATTGAAGGTGTATCGTCATCGATCATTTTAGGATACAGGAAGGGAAGAGTGGAAGGGGCCTCACCCTCACGTTGATAAGTCAGAGGCCCCAAGGAAATGGTGTTTATGAATTTTTTTAGGAGGGATAGATTCAGGATCCATCGACTCCATCGGTGAGGGTGGTGATGAAGGTGGAGTGGGTGAAGAAGGTGGAGAAGGGCTAGTGTCCTTAATGAGTTCAATGCGGGCCTATTTGGTAGGTGGTTCAGGAAAGTCGATACCACTACGGTCGTTATGTTTGTGAGTGGTACATGGAATGATAGTATGGCAGCCTTGCTCATTAAATCCAAAACCAAAACCCTTCCATGCACACATCGGTGTAGGAAGGTGTGGGTGAAACGGTGATTGGAAAGTGATTGGAAGTTGGTGGAAAATGGGCAAGTTTGTGATGGTGGTTCGGGTGTGTAAGTGGTATTATCAAGTCCCCATAGGTGAGACTAGTATGAAGGTGAGGGGGACCATACAAGAGACGTTCTCCTATATGGTGATCATAACGAGGTTGTTGCTGAAAAGCTTCTATACTCTTATGGAGTAAGGAATGTGTTGACACTATATAGGCGGTACTCCCCCAGAGTGAGGTGTTGAAAAACACCTTCCAAGGGATCGATGGTTGGTATGTAGGTAGCTGGAATGGATGAAGTACCAGAGGTTGATGTGAAGGTAGAGTTAACGGATTGGGAAGTTGATGGGTCAGCCATGGAGGTTGTGGCAGTGGTAGGAATGGAGGAGGTATGTGTGGTTGAGGTAGTGACTATACTGGTAAGCGGAGATGTAGGTGAAGTAGTGGTGGTCGAGGAGGTAGACGCTTTAACGAGTATGAGCACATCATTGGGTTGGTAAAGCATGTTGCATGTTTTAAAAGGTGATGGATCAGCTGGAATGGTATAGGTGTGTCCTTCGTGTTCAAAATTTACACAATGATGCAAAGTGGAAGGAACGCAACCCATGACACGAATCTAGGGTCTGCCAAGTAACAAGTTATATTAGAATTCCCCCTCCAAGATGTAGAATAGTTTTGGAACAGTGGGGGCCCACATGAATGTGGAGGATGACAGTGCCTAGTGTAGAGGTGATAACATCATTGAATGAACACAACATGACAGGATGTTTATGCATGCAATTTTCAGGTATGTGCATTTGAGTGAATGCATGGGATGAAATGATGTTAATGCTAGCGCCCCCATCAATCATCACACGGCATACCCGTATGTCATCGATGTGGACAGAGATGAAGAGGTTGGGTCCTGGGTCATCATTTTGGTGTGGCGTGATCTCTTCCTTTGAGAAGCTAAGGAGGCTACTTGGTGAATAGGGTGGGGTGAAGATGAAGGTGGTAATTTGGTGAGAGAGGCTACATGATGGGGTGTGATAATGGAGGCTACGAGTGTAGGGTCATTGGGTAAAACCTCAATAGATTGAAGAACCTCCATGAGAGCTTGACGATGGGATTTTGAGGTTTGAATGAGGTCATATAAGGACATCTTGAGGGGAGATTGGTGTGATGTGTGAGCATGGTAGATGTGTGACACCATTAGAAATGGGGCCACGGATAGTGATTTTAGGTATGGGTGCAGATGGTATGTTGGGTATAGGATTGGTTGGTGGGTCAGTTGCCTTTTCTTTACCTTTATCCTTCTGAGCACATGTAGTGATGTGTATCATGTTGATCTGAGGGGAGTTGGAAAATGGAGAAGGTGTAGGGTGAGTGGTATAATGACATGACGGAAAAAACCTACCAGAGGAGAAAAACCCTATGAGGTGAGCTAGGTGCAACGACATTTGGGTGGTGGTGTGGCAAGTTCTCTGATGCGAACCATGTTAATTTCAAATCTTGGGGGTGGCTCTAGGAGCTGTGAGGGTGGAGTTTGTGGTTGTTGAGTGGATAGTGTGGGAGTGGGTGTCGGTGAAGCAGGGTCCTCGTTGAGAAGGTTGTCGTCATCAAAGTTGGCTTCCGGAGGACATAACTGGATAAGGACAGTTTTCAATGCCTTGTAGTTCTCCACATCATGCCCTGGCACATGATGGTAGGCACAAATTTTAGTATCATCAAACCCTTTTGGCTTAGGTTTGAGGGGGTCGTAAGGTTTGAGTGGCGGTAATGTGATGACAGAAGTCTCAAGGAGGTTGGTTAAAATTTTGGCATAGGACCCTGCTAGTGGATCACAATGGGAAGTGAACGTGGGTTTGGGTGTAGGTGTGGTTGATTGTTGAGGAACGATATTTGGAAGAGGAGGAGTGGATCAAGCTATGGTTTTGGGTGTCGAGCATGGTTTTGGGTGTCGGTCATGTTTGTTTAGGTAGGGGTATGGTGGATGAACTGGTAGGAGGGTGTGTAGTTGTTTTGACTATCTTATTGTGGGGTAGTGGAGTTTTGTTTTTGGGTTGCACCTTCTTGGGTAAAGGTGATATGGGTGTATGAGGTCTAGAAGGAAATACCAATGGGGAAGAGGATGAGTTACCCGGGGATAATGGAGGTGCTTTGAAGGTAGAGGATGTGGGTCATGCGGGAGGTGTAAGGGATAGGGATTGAAGTGTAGTGGGTAGTGAAGAAATCATTGAGGGTATTGGAGGTAAGGGTGGTAGCGATGTTGCGGTGTGGGTGTAAGTCACGTTGGGTGTTTGGGGAGATTAGAGGTTTGTGAGGAAGGAATGGGTTTTTTTGCTTTTAGTTTAATGATGGGTGGAGGTTGCTTGACCATGTTGGGAAGTTGAGGTCTTAAGATATACGGGATAGGTGAAGGTGTGATTGGCGCGCATAACTGGGGTATGAGTTCTATGGGTTTGGTGCATTTTCTTGGGTGTCAGAGTAGGTGTGGTGCTGACTTTGGAGGATGTAGCTAAATCCAATTTGATAGGTGGATGATTAAGGTTGGTGGTTGGGGTGACCCCTAAGGTGGTAATAGGTTTAGTCGAGGAAAATGTCAGTAGGTGTGGGTTTGGGTTTAGATGTACTTTGGGTTATGGGTAAGGGTGTATGTGAAGTTATGAAGGGTGTCGTGGAAGGAATTGCGATAGAGGTGGTTTTGTTTGGTTCGATTGGTCGAGAATACTTTTGGGTAGATAGTGGAAGTATCAGTAAGTGACATCTGCATCTTGTGTTGAGACCGGAAGCAAAAGATGCCCCCATAATAAGGCTCTATCCACATAATCTAAGTGATCGTCCAAACGTGAGAATGACACGTCTGTGGGTGGATTTGATGAGGAATTAATGGAAATTCCCGTAAAATGTGTCTTAGAGATGGGGAATTGGTTAGCTTCAGCTTCAGTGGGTAAGAGAGCCGAAAGTAGGTCTGCAGGATTCTGGGTAGCTGATGGAGAATGCTCACCAAGAGGCAAAGGTATCTAAACTGGGTCTGTGATGGGTGGAGGAGATGATGGGTGCTCCTCTGTGGGTGGAGGAGGTAATGGGTGCTCCTTGTGAGTGGAGGAGGTATTGTGGGTATCCGGTTCTAAGTGGAGAAGCCAAAGGTGAAATGGTCTCGATGTTAGCGAAAGACTCCTCCGTAGGTAATGAAGGAGATGAAAGGTGTTCCTCTATTGGTGAAAGAACATGGGATATTGGTTTCGATGTAGAAGGAGGACTTTGGGCTAGAATCTCCTCTATGGAAGGAATATGGGGTATTTGGGAGGCAACAGGTGCATCATTAAAAATAGTGTGAACCTCATAGGTATGGGTATCATGAGTTGAGGTCTCACCGGTTTGATCAAATGAAGGAGCATGGTTGGGAAATGGTTTCTTAAAGATGTGTAGGTTTTGGTTAGCAGGTGCATTAGGATTATCCACGGTTAACTTGCCTTTCTCGAGCATTTCTTGGACAATATTTTTGAAAGTGATGCGATTCTGTCAATATGACCCTTTACTCGATGATAGTTATAGAAGTCATGTTCCTTATACCATGTGGGCATGGGGCGAGTAGGGTCAAAACCAGTGTGTGGTTTTATGGGTGGAAGAGTGATGGCTTCAGCTTTGATAAGCTTTTCTAAGACATAAGAGTAAGGTTCCTCAATTGGGGTGTATTTCTGCTGCTCTCATCTGAATTGAAAAGTCTGGACGGGTGAGAGATTAGATGAGGGGGTAGCTTTGATTTAACGGATGAGATGGGCCGGCCTTGAGTACCATAAGCGTTAGTGGTGCCCTTAGCCTTAAATAATTGTTTTGTGGTTTGGAAGTAGAAGAGGTGTCATTCGACTTGAATGCCGAATTCTTATTGCATAATTGGATTTTCTTCTCTTCGATGGCCCGAATCTCTAACTTTCATGCCATAGTGAATGATTCATCGAATGTTCAGAAGAATTGGAGCTGCAAGGTCGGTGAGATATGTCTAGTACAAGCCCATGTGAAGAGCTCGATGAGTTCTATTTGTGGTAGTTGGAAGGTGAGTTGGTTGATCAAGCTACACCAATGAGTGACAAAATCTATGATAGATTCATCTTCATACTGATGCGTGGAGTATAGGTCGGACATGGTAACATTCTTAACGATATTGATAGAGAAATGGTCCAAGAAGGCTTGGGCTACTTGATTGAATGAGAATATAGAGTGTCTAGGTAACCCACTATACCAATCTAATGTAGGTCTAGTGAGGGACATGGGAAAGGTTCTCAAGAGCAAGGCATCATCATGAGCGATCAGATAACACCCATGTTTGAACGACCGCAAATCTTTCATTATGGTATTCTTTGCTATTGAAATGGTTGAATTTAGGCATTTCCCAATACATGGGGTATGGGCGAATAGGAATAGATGGGTGGATGGGCTCATTACAAATCTTGTCGTAGGTGAGAGTGTTATGGGAGCGAAAACCAATGCCTCCAATGTCTGCATCTTGTCCAACATCAATTTGATTAGGTCGTTGGTAGGTTGCGATGATTGGGTGCCTCTTGTAGCATGAGAGGGTTGGTTTTGGGCATATAATGGGGGTGGCACTCTAGTGTATGGTGCTGCCATGTAGGTTGATTGGGAAGAAGGCAGTGAAACATAAGGTACGTGCACCGAGTGAATAATGGATGAAATGAGAGGCTGCTGATAGTATGTATATGGAGGTGGAAGGGTCGTGGTAACCCTAGTGGTAATGGGGCTAATGATTATGGAATGGAAAGGACCACGTTTTGAAATGGGGTAGGGCTCACCGACACTAGAGGTGGTAATGTAGCTATGGGTATGTGTGAGACATTAGGGGCAGATGAGGTTGTGTTTTGGGTAGTTGTCGAGGGTATTGTGGATGTGGCGGGTGCCACGGAGGTGGAAGACGTGATGTCATAGTGGGTATAGGACCTAGCTATGAGACGACTAGGGGTAAAGTAGATGCGGGCAACACAGAGCCAGATGGGGCTGATGTAGGAGTGGGAGCGAGAGTTGGGGGGATAGATACGGGCATGTTATATATCAACTGACCCGAGGCATCTCGAGTGGATGAATGGGAAAGGTAAAACTGCAAAGCGTTAGGGTTTTGGTCAAGGAGTCAGGAGTGATAGGTTGGATGGGATCCATGGCTGGTGATAAAATGGAAGGTGGTGAAGGACTAGATGGGAGTGGTTTATGGCGGCATGAAATACGAGTGCGCTTGCTTGTTTTTCGGGTCAGCACCATGTGAACTAGATCGATCAGTAGGGCCACTTCTCTATAAATGACACGAGAAAAATATAGAGAGAACAGTGAATTTGGCGGTAAAAAGTGTATTAGGTACCAAATGTGGGTTGGGAAATGAAACAAGCTAACCGATGCGGTTAAGGTAAACTAACGCCTGTCGGGGGGTAACCATTGCAGCATCACATTGTAGAAAATGGACAATGAGTGAAAAACAAGGTAGAAGGTCAAATCTAATAGGTATGCCAAATCTAATGATGTTTACAACGTCAATGGGAATGATAGTAGTGACAGGGACTGTGAAAAGTGGAAGAAGATGAATAAAATGTCCTTTTGGGTAGGTTAACAAAAGGACTTGGAACCGACAATGGTCAAAGGGTAGCGACTACGGTCATTGGGATCGTGATCGAGTCACTGTGAAATTGAAACAGTGATGAAAGAATAGTGGTTGTGAATTAAAATCTGATGTAGAATCAGACCCAAAATTCTGAGAATGATGATGATATGGCCTAGACACACTTAGGTGAAGCTGGAATACACTAGCTATGATGAGGAGCATGCAAGGATGAACAAGAAAAATGAAGAATGTGATCTCTCACCTCAAAACGCAAGCCAAGTAGAAACACTAAGAAAAATGTGATCCTAGGAGTGCCTTTTCTATTATGTTTGTTTATCTTATGCTATTTAAGGACTGACACATGAATTATGAAATAGAGTTTTGGTGAGGATGCCTTCCTACAAAGAAGGAGATCTACAAGGTGAGGTTTTAGGTATGTTATGGTGGGGGCAAGCTTTTTGCTCAAGTATGACTCGACAGAGCAACGAGCTGGGGAGTACCTGTCAATCCTCATATCAGTGCGATCATTGATAGGCGTTCCTAGGAAAGATGTTGTTTAAGAATATGTGTTTGTTTTGAATTTGTGTAATTTGGCAAGACTCAGAGAGAGAAAGAGATGTGCTTTCTATGGTTTGTTTGTCAACCATCAGTTGGTCATGACTTCCAGCGTATAGGTTGCCCTCAATTAATGTGAGCTAATGCGATAAATCAGAATGGAATGCACTTATTTTTAAGCCCAAATCAAAGTGTGAAGTTGGATGACACAATAAGATGAAGAGGAAGAGGGATGCTCTTTCACTACAATGATAGAAAACATGAAGAAATGGTTCTTTTTAATTACACCAAAAGAAAGGTTTCCTTTAGAGCAAATAGAAAGAAAAGGTGGGTTACCAAGGAAGAAAATTAGTGTGTATGCTTTTTAGAAGGGAAACAAACACACAACTTTTCCTAGGAATGAATGAAATGCAAGGAACCCCAGATGGGTCCCACCAGGTGTGCCAAAATGTTTCACCTAATTCTTAGACATTTCTTTGAAGTATTGACGAAACAGATAGGGTAACGGGCATAGGAGGAATACCTGTTCAAATCTTTGGTTGATGGGTTGTTTGCGCTGTATGACTTCCGAATCCACAGCTGGTTGTGAGAGCTTCCTTTTGGCTAGGAGGAACTACCTGTAATAAAAGCAAGACCACCAGAAGGAATTAAACAATATGTGTAGTGAACTGCCTAGCGTATGCTAGATCTGGGAAGTGTGATACTTCCTAGATGGCTGTCAGTCCACTGTTTTAAACAATTTAATGCGGTAAATAAAGTAAATCCTATTATAGTTCAAAATGATTTAGGTATCTCACTTAAAACACAATAAGAAAGATCTAATCTAATAGGCTAGGTTAGAGTAGGATCCAAAGGTCAAGTGACTGGTTCTGGGTCTCTACAGGTCTGACAGAGGTCTCAGGCAGATCACAAGTGAATGAGGGTGAGGTAGAATTAGGTGGGTAGGTCACTGTTCTGGGTTGTATGGGAAAATACAGAGACCAATGCTAGTTAAGGGTGACCGATGGCGGTTAGGTGTAATCGGTGCTGGTTACTGTGGAAATCTAGGAATGCCACAAAACGAGCTTTGGGTATCCTTTGTGATTACACAAAGGAATTTGGTTGGTCGGGATGAGGTATTGGGTGATTTGGGTAGGATTTGGTGAGGTTTTTAATGGGTATATGGAGGGAGAATGTTGAAGGAGGTCAATGGGTGGCTAGGTAAACAATAGGTGATAATATAATGATGAAACAAAATGAACTAGAGAAGTATAACATTTTACTTACTTGGATTCTAGTCTTGGATGCCTGTGAGTGAGGGATGGAGGTGCTGGTAAGAGGTTGAAGGCTGTAGGTGATCACCAATCGTAGGAGAGCTTCTGCATGGGCTGCATGTGCATTCCTCTTTGCTTGGTTAGATCAGATCATTGTTGGGGTGGCTGTGTAGGAGAAAATGCTTGATCTCCTTCCTTGCATGCGTGTTCTCGCTAGAATTCAATCTCAGAAGATGCGATATCTCTCAGGAAGATCTCAATGTTTGCCAACTTTTTCCAATCTTTTCCAACCTTCAAAATAAGGTTGTTTTGGGGGTTAAAAGGGTACCAACGGTGGTTCTATCCTAACCAGCGACGGTTAGGGCTAACCAGCATCGGTCAAGGCGGGATTTCCTAGGTTTACTAAACTAAGGAGATCCTCTTGATTTTCTCAGATCTCATGTCATTAACCCACAGATTAAATTGGAAGCTTCTTTTAAGCATGCAGGAATGTGGTTAGAGAGAATGTAGGCATTGGTTTTTAGGGTTTGGGTAAGTCTTAGTTAGTTATGGCAACTTACTAAGAATAGGTCTTAGGGTGAGTTGGCTTGATGAGGTGTCTAGGTGAAGTGTATGTGTGGATATTGTTTAAATTAAGATATTTAAATAATAAACATGGTGAGGATAATGAATTAATTCAATTAATTAAATTAATATTAGTGAGGTGAAGGGGACCATGGCTAGGTGAATGTGATGAAGGGTGCTTATTTGTTGAGGGACCAAAGGGGAGTGTGACCTAATTTTAGTGTCTACACTTGGTCTTAAAATGGGATGCTAACAGAGCTAAACCAGAGTGTCATGCAAAGTTTGATGCAATTTGGAGTGGCTGCATACTATCGGTTCATGCAAGGAGGTTAAATATTTTGATTTGTCTCATCTTGATGGAGGTGCTTTACCAATCCCAAGTAAATGGGATCTATCTTAAAGCCTTCCATTAAGTCGATCAATCATTTTGTAAATATTAGAGTAGTTTTAGTTCCTCCATGTGTGTTGTACACACATTGTTTGTTTGTACATAGTTCTTTCTTCTCACATGCTTCCTGCGTGCACTCTTTTGTTGCTTCAGGATGTCCGTTATGTTAAGTAGTTTACGGTGGTTTGGAACAAAGTTCGAAATGATTCTTCAAATGACTTCAAGGTATTTATTCAAATTACTGATCAAAATTTCATGATTATATAACAGACTCGATGCCCAATGGATACTCCAAGATACTAATCTCTTTCATCTAGCAGGTAGATGGCCCCGAAAGTCACCAAAAATGTTATCCACAATAACTCTCCTAGTCATTTGGATAACGCATCTCCCATTTTAGCTCTATGGTTATACATGTAGGTTACACGCACTGCAGATTGATTCACTTAACACGTCTCCATGGTGGCATATTCCCGCACTCCCTACACACTTCTCCCTTCATTCCTTCTTTTCCATTTCCATTTTCCTCTTTGTTTCATCCTTCTCCCATTGTACACACTCTCTACACACTCACCTTCTTCTAATAATTGCATTCACCCTCCGCATTCCTTCCTTCCGTTGTCCTCCTACACCTCATTCTTCCATGCGTATACCTTTGAACCCTCCTCTGCAAGATTCATGCCACATCATTCTATGAGACACTTGAATATACTACACACAACCAATCAAATCATGCTAACAGTGCTTTGAATCCTTATAACAAATCAATGAGTGACACGTGGCAGAAATGACAAGAAGATTTGCACTGATTGACTCTCCTTTCAGCCAATATGCATGTACCACATGTCTTGTGTGTGTAGATGACTCGCAGACCATATGTTTTGCTACGAGATATGGGATCGGCGCGCACCTAGTCTCAATCAATAGCGGTGCGACGTGGGCTATAATGTTAGATATTCAAATTCAAAATCTGAGTGGATTTGGTTGGTGAGAAGTAAAAAAACATCTTTTACACCATTAATATATAGATCGATTTCTACAAACACCTAGATTTGATCGATTTTCCTTCCTTCCTTCTCCAACACACCAAAGAGACTTGGGGAAGTGCATTTGACAGATTTATAGGTGGATTTACAACATTAAATGCTTCTTATTGGTGGTTGTATTTCAAATTCAAATTTTCCCTCCTTCTCTTCTTCTTCCATCGATTCATCTATGAATAGAAGAGCTAGGATCATTGTTAATGTTTGACTCTTTTGGATCGTTATGCATTTTCTAAGGACTTCATATCTTTGTATTTTGAGTTACAGACCTCTAGATTTGACTCGTGCATGTGAATATCAACCTTCAATCACCATTGTAACAGTTTGTGCATTTATGGAAGTAATGGAAGCATCGTTTTGTGGCTATTATTTGTCCTAGTGTGTTCACATTCCTTCTTATTGCCTTTGTTTTAATCTGTTTGTTTTTGTGTCATTTTATGTTCTTTGCATTGCCATTTTCTAGTTGTGTTTCATGAATACTCATCATGTAAATGCGTGATGGTCTATGCTACGCATGCCTAGCCTCTATTGATGAATTTCTCTGCATTTTCACTCAAAACAGATAGTGTTCATCCCTCTTCTTTCTGGTGCTATCGCCTTCCTTAGATTAGTTTTCCATTTTGTTATCCTTCTATCCTTGGTCCCTTGGCATTGTTAGCTTATTTTTCCCTTTCAGCATTAGGAGTAGTAGTAGTAGTATAAATAGATAGAGGAACTAACCTTCTCCGGAGATCCATCTCAAGTGCACAAGGTCACACAACTTGGAGATGGTTCCATTGTTTTCTCAAATGAATCCGTTCTTCCATATCTGAGACACATGTGCAAGTTTGAACAACCAATACATACCAAATAGTGAAATTGGGTGAATAGAAAAGGAAGGAGCTAATACAAATGTGAGTTGTGTCGAAGGGCATGGGGAATATGATATCATCATAATCGGGATCAAGTGTGCCTCTAATATAATCTAACCAATACTTTGGCTAGGTGTAAGTGGATAAATAGTAGAATAACATGCAAGGTGGACAATAAGGCGGAAAACATGCGAGGCCATATGCGGAAGTGACAATGATGTAGCCATGATATAAATGTAGATCATATAGAGGAGTATGAATGCCATCAAATTCAAACCCAAGTCAAAGGAGACTGTCATGAGAACATACGGTAGCCATACATGATGTGTCTAATGGTATGTGTTCCCAATACAAATTGTTTAGGAAGAGAGTGTAAGTGAATGGTGGGCATACTAAGGAGGAGGATGATGGTGCGAGGAAGGGATGAGATCCATAAATGGTAAAGGTACAGTATGGCACAATGGTGCTAAAAGTAAAGATGGTGGGGAAGAGATTGTACTAAGCATGTGAATAACGGCAATAAATGGCATTTCATAGAGAAAAGGGGACATGGGAGGAATATGAAAAGCAATTGAGTATTGTAGAATAGGTGTGGTAGACGGTATGAGAGTGTTGATAACAACATGAGGATGTGGCAAAGTAGGAGGGACCATATCAACCATGAAAATGGTAGGAAGTAGGTCATGGGGAGTTGTTTGAGGTTGGGAACCAATCATGAGTGGAGAAGAAGGAGGTGTGGGGAGAGGTATCATAGCACTAGAGTCATTTATGTCCTCGGGAGGGAGAGCCTAGAATTTTAAGACAAGTTAAACTAGGGTTACAGGGTTAATTATGCATAAATAAGCGATGAAAACATCTTGAATGGAAAGAGGATCCATTCCAGAAGATGGAAGTTGAATGAAAGAGGGATAAGGGCTATAACTAGAAGTAACAATAGGATTTTTGATGAAAGCATGGTCACGACTATCAAATTGTAGAGTGATTAGAGAATTAGAGTAAGAAGAATTTATATGACATTTACCCGAGGTGTAAATGTAAAACCCTAGAAGGTGCTTATAAAGGGACGTTGGGTTCACCAAAATGATTATCCGAAATTGAACTATATGCGGGGAATAATAACTCTAGTTAATCTCACTAGGAGGACTAAAACACTGTATAAATACAATAAATAATATGGAATGATTCTAAATAATTATATTAAATGAAATAAAACCCTAACTATGCCAAAGGAAGTAGAAGAATGACTTAGCTGATGCTTTGTAGATGATCACACAGGTTTGACAACAGTTAGAAGCCAAAACAATCACTCAAAGGTCCCTGTAAAGGATAGATCTAGAGGTTTTTAACCGACTGAGGCACCTAGAAGATATTGGGATGCCTTGGGGTGCCCCTGGTCTAGAGTTTAGGTTCCCTGTCTCTGCAAATGCTCATAAACTGGTTTTAGCATGGTCGTAAGTTAATATGAAAATTTTCTTGTCTGTCACGTTGGATCTTCCATATGAGTTGGATGATGACCTACAATACAAAAGGAAGTATCAAACCCTAGAAAAATAAAATATGTAAATGAATGGGTTAGACTAACCTCAACCGCCAAACTAGTGGATTTATTGTTGAGCACTGCACTACATTTTGGACACGAATGTAGTTCTGGTGTGTGTGTGCATGTCATGCCCTAGGTGCTCTCATGTACGTCGCACTTTTGAAGTAACGAGAAATAGTAAATATAGAAAACGTAAATAACATGTGTGCATGAAATAGAATATAACCCCTCCTCATGCATGTAGTGTGTGTGATGCGAGATCTCCTAGCCTTGATGCATGGCACTAAGTGGATGTAATTGATGCAATGGATGTAACTCTGGATGGAGTGATAGTAGTATGTGATCTTTATGACATTGGACCCTTATTATGATCTTATAACTTTATATTTATAGGGCTCTCAAGATTAATTTTGTAATTAATTCTAATAATTTTGATTGAGAAAAGTATAAGGATGGAAAATGGCTAGAAAGGCCCCAAAGAGAAGTGAAAAAGGATGTGCATAGATCGGGTCACCTAGAGTGGGACCGGGGTGCCTCGAGGCACCCAAGTATAGGTTGGAGTACCCTACTTTTTGGATAGAATGACGAGGTAGTTGCGAAATGGACAAATAAGTGCAATAAAATATGTGGGAATAACAAAATAAAATATAAAATAAAGATGACCAAAAGGTGGGATTAATTATTACTTTATCCACTTGAAAACCTTCTAAATAGTAGTATAAGACCTAGGCTAAATAATGTCTAATGTGCATAATTTTGTGTCTACATAAACAAGCCTCTTAGGCTTGGTATTCCAAGATGGAATATTTTCTACTTACATCAGGGTTCACTCGGTGTCACTTTAACCCTAATGTTTATATTCTGTGGTAGGATGACTCCATGCTCATCCTCATTTTATATGTTGATGACTTTTTGATCATGGGGAGATCTTCCTCGCTCATTGATAATGTAAAGATTTCCTTAGCTAACAAGTTCTCCATGTCTAACTTAGGATTGGTTCACTACTTTCTTGGGATTCAGATTTCACAATCTAACTTAGGAATTGTGATTTTGCATCCTAAATACTCCCTTGATTTGCTAGCTCTGGTTTCACATGTCTAATTATAAGCCTTCTCCTACTCCTTTCCTTTCTGGGGTTAAGTTTGTTTTATTATTTCTCTAATCCTATGGTTAATGGTACCCTTTATCGATAATTGGTGGGGAGATTGATTTACCTGACTCAAACTTGTCCAAATATTTCATATACTATTGAGATCATGTACAGACTTATGCGGGAGCTGCATGAGTTGTATTGGAAAGAATCAAAGAGGATCATCCACTATGTTCGTGAAACTCATATAGATGAAATTCATTATCTAGGAGGGAAAAAGATTCAATTGGTTGGATATATAGACTTTGATTGGGACGGTGATCTAGATCATCAGAAATATACCTCAGGATACAATTTCTCTCTTGGTTCGAGTCCTGTTAGTTGGTCTAGCAAGAAGCAGAATGTAATTTCCATATCATCTATAGAGGTAGAGTACAGAGGAGTAGTTAAAATTGCTATGAAAGTTGTTTGGTTGTAGGGAATCTTGTGATTTAAGATTCAATTTCGATGCCTACTATAATCTATTGTGACAACATGAACATCATCTCGATTTGCCAAAATCTTGTTCAACATCAGAGGATGAAACACATTAAGATCCACATGTATTTCATTCGGGAGATGATACATGAAGACATCATCAACTTACAATATTTTCAAACTTCTGATCAGGTTGTAGATATTTTTACCAATCCCTTCACTGAAGCCAAGTTCTTTCACTTGCGCTCTCTTCTTAAGGTGAGGTCTTCTCGCAACCACCATTCCTCTTTAGGATTTCTTGTCCTCTTCTTATTTTTTAGAAATATTTTGTTTGTACATGGGTACCTTATCAGTCCTTTAGTTTCTGGGACCAATTGACACATGTTTCTTTGTTCTCTAGGGGATTTTTCTTTCTTTTCGACTTACCATGATCTCTACCTCAGCTTCGATAGAGGGGGTGTTGGTGTGTGTGACTTGCCTCATCATCACTTAGGGTCTTGTCCACCTCACATGGTGAGTCATCTCACTTAGGTGAGATCATAGGTCATAGGAGTTATATGACACATGGAAGATTCCATCATAGAATATTTCATTGTCATATGCATCAGTGGTGTCATAAGAGTTACATTCCATTTTGGAATCATAACTCCTCTTTCCCTCATGGAGGGAATGATTGTCTAGGCATGGGAGTTACACATCACTCCCATATGTACCCTTCTTTTGATATATGAGAATGAGTAGACCTATTATTTCATGCATGATTTTCCTTGTTTGATTTCACTTTCTAATTACTTGGAGCATTCACATCACCATTGGAGTGCAACTTCTTTGATGTGCATAGAGTTATGTCTTGACCCTTGTAGAACAATCTCACAATCACATTGTAGAGAGATGATTTATCTTTGTGGGTGAAGTTGTCATTTTCTTTCACTGCTAACTATTTGTGCAATCCATCAATTAGACCAAGAATACCAATAAATTGCATTTGGATGTAAACCACGTGGATTCTAACATGCATCTACTCGGGACTAAATATGTATATCCAATAAATATGTGTATGTGGAGATATAAGAAAGCTGATATTTGCAACATTAATACTTAACAAAAATATGGTAAACAACCAAACATGTCATTTATTTAATTTTCTTAATCTAAAGAAAAAGGCACATATTCAAGTGTATAAAGAATAGGAAGTGAACAAACAGATGTATGCACCATGGAATAATGTTATGCATAAGAAGTCTAAGAGGACAAAACCTTTGTATTTTCCTATAAAATTACCCAAGCATGCCGAGATGATGAAAAAAAGAAGAAGAAGAGAATGATCTCAATATTTTCCGTCTCATGAAGAGGAGGATACTTTTTATAATGAGAGAGTAGATTGGAACTTCCATGTGCCCTAAGACCACAATAAATCCTAAAAAAGTAGCTAAAAATTATAGGTAGAACAACTAGAGGGATTGAGATATCTAACCAAGTTATAGGGAATGATGATAGATACTAACACATGTGTCGTAAGGAAGATACACACACCCCGTAGAGGTTAAAAAAGGAGAGGGTGAAGTGAAAAATGTTGTGAAACCTCCAAGGGGACCTTGAAACCTCCAAGGGGACCTTCTCGGAAAAAATACCCACACACAAAGAGGTCAAACAAAGTACTAGTCAAGACCCCAAAGACTCTAGTGTAGGAACCAACTTGCCTCCAAAGGCACCTCCCATAATATTAAATTTTTAGGGGGAGGATGAGTAAAAGAAAAAATAAGAGGAGGATGAAGAAGATCAATACGAAGACCAATACCGTGCATGCCCCATAAGTGAATAACAAAATCATGATTGTGGAATTGATAAGGTAAAAGGCATACATGAAGAATCGAGGAAGATGATGAATAAATGGAGCTAAGTGACAAAAATCCATTGAATACTCTAACACTTCACTTTTAAAAAGAAAAAATAAATGAAGATATTTTTTTGTAGCTCTTGGAGGATACAATTGTGACTTCCAAAACAAGGAAGTCAGTATCCTTTACTCTATATGCATGCATTGATGAACCATAGTTTGAGTTTCCATTAACAAGTTTGCAAAAACTCTATAGGAGTTACCAAAAGGGTTGAAAGTGGCCTTCGTAGAAAATTTTCATATGTTTGAGACACAAGATGGTGAGGTTCTTATGAAAATCGCTAGAGAATTTATATAATAAAACCTCTCAAATAGTGTCAACTAACGTGCATAGGGAACTTGTACAGGGAGTTAACCATAGAACTCTAATAAATTAAAAACAATTATAAGCATAAGCTAAGGAATATAAGGAGCTTCAAGAAAAACATGTGTGCAATGATTGTAAGGCCTTGAATTTTTGTAAATGAATCATCACCAACAAACCCAAGATAGCTCAAGGATTACCATTAGATAAAGAGGGATGTATTGATAAAATGGAAGAATTGGACATATTTCTTGTATAGAAGAAAGAAGTAGATGGAGGAACTTGTGTGTAACATAGTAAAGAGGAAAGAGATAAATCAAAAGCTCTAAATGTGGAGAAATTGAAAATTTTCCCGCACGTAGTTTCAAGCTATCTAAAAAGATGACATTTTTGACAAGGCATTCAAAGGGTTTTCTAAGAAGACCAAAATGATTGAGGCACACGTCTTCCCTAATATACAAAATAAAAATTCCTTGGGTTTGCAAGTTTATACCAATTTCATGGGAAAAACAAGAAGGGATAAGCTACTCCATGACATTGAAGATATGGAGGACAAAATAAACAAAAAGAAAGATAAGATCAAACAATTCATCAGGAGTTTAAGAAACAAACTTCTAATAAATAAATTACACATGATATTTCAAATATAAAAGCAATGAATACTTTTAAAATCTTACAAAGTGATGTTAAAGAACCGCATAAAAGTGCAAAGGCCTACTGCAAACAACCATGGATAAATAGAAGGTAGATGAAGATCTGATAAGGCATGATGTATCCAATTTTTTTGAAGAGGGTTGATAAAGGGTTAGAAAAGTGTGGGAAAATGGTTTAGTGTGGGGTAAGGTTGATGCCCATTTTAAAAAAAGTTAATATATAATTTTTGGCTAAGTCGAAAGTAGAAACCAATTTTGGAGTGTGTGCACCTTTTAGGGAGTTGTGGTAGATATGCATGCCCCTACGTTGAAATAATGAAATAAATCCATTCATTCAATGATAAGATGGTGGTACTAGGTTATCATGCATGGAAATTCATTGAAAGTGGAAACACATGAAACTCTTGGAACACACAAGAAAGATACATGTAGTTAAAATTAAGCATGCGGAAGGGATTGTTAAATAACTGCATATAATATTGTTTGAAGTTCACGCATAACAAGGTAAATAGTGGCATGCACAATGATAATGTAAGAATATTTAACTAAATATTAAATCCCCAAAGTGATAAGGATTTCATGAAAAGTGGTAATACTTCCATGTAAGACACAAGAACGTGATGTGGTGCCATGTGGCATGTGCACCACACATTTTATATAAGTTAAATATTGTAAACTTAACTCAAGGGATAATATAACTCTTGTTGAAACTAATAAAGGGAAAGATCCCATTAGTTAAGGGATGAATGTAAGAAGGATAGAGATAGTAAGTGAAAATATAGAGAGATTGTATGAGAGAATTTATGCATAAGTGATGTATGAGAGAAATGTTTGATGAATGTGGAACAAAGATTTATGATCCATTCTATATTCTTTCACATAAGTGATTGATTACTAATGTTTTATTACCTTTTATCTATAATATAATATTATTTTCTATAATTTATTTGTATTGTGAGTAAGCAAAGATAGATGTAGAACACTTCATGTCCAACCCAAATGTGATGGGAATCTTTATTCTCTTACACCTTAAGTGAGCACACTAAGGATATTCCTTAGTGCGATAAGCTAGTATAGGGTGGTGCATCTACTCAATGTGCACCATGATGGAGTAGACTCATGTGCATAGTGATTTATAGTGTGGTAAAATAGACACACGACATCTCTCTTGGTTATTTTTACCTTCTCTCTAATGTTTCTCCCACTATTTTAGGGATTTTATGTATTCTATATCCAGTGACTTTAACAAGACTGCTAGTTCGGTTGATATATTTTCTCCATCTAATACCTTACATCCTTTATATTAAATGGATGATTGGTATGACATTCTCAACTACTCCTTTACAGCCCATACAACCTACATACAACATACTTACAACTTATTTCTAACCTACTTCGAATATTTACGACCAAATTTTGACCTACTCTCCTCTTTACATAATACTATAATGTCATTCTTCCATGAGCTCCCCCTAACTTAGGGTTTGTTTCTTATTTATCTAATTTATCTTCTAGTGTTCCTTATTATTTTTGTTTTAACTACTACTTGGGTACTTATAGTAGCTCTCTACACTCTAGCGATTCACTATGCAATCACACTCGCAAGAAAGTGAGTATATAGGTAGGTATGCTCTATTTGAGATCATACTTTTATCACTTACATACTACTCATTCATCTCAATCACTTTGATTTTGTGCTACATTTTCTTTTCTCAAAGACCATCTCTTGTACACTTTTCATGACATGTGCTAATCTTGGTTGGGGCATATATATACACCGATTTTTCACTTTACTAACTTTTTTCTTCATGGGCCCTAATGGCACATTGTCTTCCCTATAGTGATGTCATTAGGGACATTTTTCAAGGTAGGAAATAACCAAAAATGGTAGTACAAACTTTCTCTGGTTGCATTGGGATGGCTAGAAATGTTACTTATGAGAGAGATTTGATGTGCGATCCAATTAAATATTACATTTTACATGTTTTCATATCTTTATAATCATATTTTATAGGATCCTTAACATCACCTTATCCTTTCACAAGAATATCCATACCTATATTCAACAAACACAACTTTTTATGGCATATTTCAGCTAATTTAAGTAGCCCTCCATCAATTAGGACCTCCTTTTTAACCCCCATGCTTTTTCATTTCCCGTAATCGACGGTATCGACCATCATTGATGTCCTCTACATTGCATTTTTAACATCCAATGACATCAACCATCGTCAATATCATCATCTAGAGGAAACTACAATGCCCCATCATGATTTATATTATACATAACATTTGAGCACTCATTCTAACACATCACCACCACTCATTTGGTATATTGGTGCTAGGAAATCCTCCCTTAAATCCATATAGGTCTTGAAGTTGGTATTACTTTTGTTTTTGAGTCTACACTTAAAGCATTAGGTACTTAGGATTCCCAAGCATAGGAGTTGCACTTACTATGGTGCCTTTAACCTTTTGAGCATTTGGAGTCTTTAACAAGTGTATTATGTAGGTATTTTCTTATTTTTGTGTGATCCCCCACATAAATTACCTCATAAGGTGCTACTAACCTTGAGGGGAATTTAAGATTCTAATGGTGTATGTAATTGGGTAAGTATCTCTAACCTATCTTTTCCTTTATGTAATTTTAAATTTGGATGTTTTTTAATTTGGTCATGCATAGGTTAGAGTAAAGCAATATATTCTTGATCTATTTCATTATTTATATATTTCCCCTTTCCTTATAATTTTCCCTTTGGGATTACAACCATTTACAACCTATTGATCCTTACACCCATGTTTACAACCCTAGCATAAGAATTCATATATCTTATTACAATCTAATTACAACCTTATTTTCATTAACTCACTATCAAAACCTAGTAAGATGCCACTACCCTATCCTAAATCTAGGCTTTAGTACCTTACATCTCCTATCTTTGTGTGGATTATTTCCATGCCCACATAAATGCCTATTATTCATATAATCGTGCATGTGTTTATTGATTATTGGTCTAAAGTAGGCTCTTTTTGGATTTGTTTGACTTTTGATGTGTTCCCTTATGTTATATTTTACTTTCAACACTTTCTGCTCTATTTTTTAATCTTTTGACCCTCTATTATCATTAGTTTTCCCTAGATCCTTCCCCTTCTTCGTGTTTTCTCTTTTTGTATGGTTTCCTATCTCCTCCACATGTTTCTGCTTTCTAGACATGTAAAAATGTAGCAACTTATATTTATAATCTTTTAGAATTGTACTATAGTTCTAATGCCCTGTTTGCAGGATATTTTGACCATTTATTTGGGTGCCTCAAGGTTGTGGCCCTTATTTAAATTAGAATTTTTGTCTATTATGTTTCGATATATACACACCAATAAGTTCTTAATTTAAATTCATGAGTCTAAAAATATAAAGGTGCATTTAGGACATGAATGATTAGAAGAAGAAATCTAAATTGAAGTTGTAAAATCAACTTAATTTATTAATTTCAAGAGCAACCCTTTTCCAAAGTTAGTTTCAAGTAGTAGGAGAAGAGCATCTATAATTTTACTTGGTGCATTCGGTGAATGAATAAGTTTTGGGACATGCATTATATTGGTCTATTTATCGAATTACATTATACTTGGTGTGTTGTTTGTTAAATTGTTTAGAATCCCAAGGATTGATAATAATGGAGAGATAACACATGCCTCCATCAACTTCCTCCATATTTTATGGTTTCAAAAGATCTTGAGTCTTATTGAGGTTCCAAAGAAGAATTGTTTCCCATTAAATCACAATGAATTGTGGAAAAGTGGGGAGGTTTTCAAATCACATTAGTACAAGAACAAAGATGTTAAATTAATTTTGCATTATATGATAGTTTTTAGAATCATATTTTCCTATGATTCCGGTTGTGCCACTAAAAGTATGGTATGATTTTCAGTTTTCAATTTCTCCTTTTTCTTTGATTGTTTTACTTCATTATTTCAACCTATTTTCCACTAATAATTTTAAAAATTTGTGACTAAACATATATATCACTCTAAAATCCTAATTCTATTTTAGGTCATTACTCTAAATTTCCAAAGTTCCAATTAATTACATTATACGAGTTGGGTAATGTGTTGTGGTTACTTTAGTGCATTATTAGTCCAAAAGCACTTTACACGCCTACAATAAGCATTACGGGGTGAAAAGTTGGAACCAAATGCCTTAGAATTCTAAATTTTGTATTTCAATGAAAGGTGTCCACCTTTGAAGATCCTTGTCAAATTTCAATAGTTTTTTCTCGCCTACCTTTTGGTGCCCTTCTTGTTTGTTGTTTTATCCACCCGAGCATGAAAACAAGTCAACCTTCATTTTTAGTACAAAATATTTTGCACAAATCCAGTTAGATCCCATTCTCTTTAAATATTAAATCATATGAATTAGATAACCATTTTTTCACTTGAAAATTTGTATGCATAGGTGAAAATCCTATTATTCTACAAAAAACTTCTAGCGAGATCTTACTTTATATATTGATCCCTGGGCTTGGATCTCCTACGGTATTTTCTACGTATGGTCCTCAAGATCAACCCACAACCAAAATCACCTCTCCTCCTCCCTTTCGTTATTTATTTTCTACGGGAAATGTTAGAGGCGATGTCCACAAGCTTTGTAAAAGTAAATCATGATTCGATGGGTTTTAGTAGAAATCCTCAAATATGGTGTGGGATTCACTTGCCTTCCCTATGGAATAGCTATTTAATGAGGTCATGGCATATCATTCAACCTATTCGAAACTAGAAGATAGCTCAAACCTAAATAACTACGAACTATTACAACACAAAATATATTTTCCAAACTTAATGCCACCATGTTGGACTTGAAACCGTAATCATAGAGCAAGGGGCATGAAGAATTTCAGGGAACTTCTAAACTGTAAACCACATTTTTACACTTTGTGCTATTATTGAGGAGGCTCGTCAATGATCTTGCAAAGTATTTTGTTGCATTGTTGAGTTCAAGAAGGCGTTTTCCTATTTCCCAAAACATCATTTATTGGAGGTTGCATTGTATTGGTGTCTCTAATTCTTTCATTATTGTCATCATGAGGCTATACGAGATGGTTATTTGCCATGCCAAAACTTGCATGGTTTCTCTAACTTTGTTAAGAGTACCATCGAGTGTCATTGACTCTTTTGGTATTTACATAAATGATCTTGAAAACACTCTTTAAGAACATACTCTTGTTGTTGATGGTTACATCTTACATCATTTTTATTTCTCTACTACATTTGATGTCCTTGATTTCTTTGTCGGTGGTTTATAGATACGATACCTTTGCTGCTTTTTTCCACTTGTGGTGAAGCTTAGTAAAACTAAGGTCATGGTCTTCACTACTTACAAAGATGCTCTTTCTAGATTTCAGTTTTTCTACAAAGAAAAACCAACGAGAGATGCAACAACTTACGCCTACTTGGGAGTCCAAATGACATGGCGAATGTACACGAGAGACAAAAATTGGCTCCAATCACAACAACTCCACTTAAGATACTTTTTCCAGCTCACATTTCTTACATTAATCAATATTCTACGAGCAACGAATCAATGTTCTCTCAAATATTTAATATATAAAATTTGGGAAGAAAATTTAATCTCTACAAGAAGCATTTCTTTAAGGGATAGTTCAAAAAAATCAAGCAAGGAATATAACCAAATTCATAATACGAACAACATCCAAAGAAAATGGACTTAGATTTTGTCACTTCATTTACCTATACCATATGGTGATAAGATTATGTCAAAGTTATGTTCTAATTAGGGCCCAAAAAAACCACAAAATATATGTTTTAAAAATCCCAAGTGTGAGATTCTGGATTTGTTAAAAGCTTAATTGTAATTACAAGAGGTGAAGTGTTTGAATTAATTTCAAGAAATTTTATTCCTTGATTTATGAATGCATCCTACATAAACATGACTAATAAAAATTATCAAGTCTAAATTTTATTAGAGGAAAAAATCACATCGAGAGAAGGGCTACTCAAATGATGTCAAGCTTGATCTTTGGATGCCTTAACACTAAGTTGTAATTACAATGGGGTAAATTTTTTTGAGTTAATTGCATGATAAGTTCATATCTTAATTAAACAATGCATCCTACGAAACACGACTCTAATAAGATTAATCCAAGTAATCTTCGAATTAGGGGGAAAAAATCCCACGAAATGCATGTTTCAAAAATGTTAAATGCAAGCTCCCGGATAAGTTAAAAACGTAGCTATAATTACAAGCAACAAAGTGTTTGAATTAATTGAATTTACCAATACTACAGAAACATCTCTCTTGATAAAATTTTGTCACGGACATGTTCTGATTAGGAGAAAAAACATATTACGAATGACACATGTAAACAATGTCAATTCAGATCGCGTAAGTTTATTTCTTGAATTACCTAGCTAAAATTGCACGGTAATTGCATTTCTTAATTAAACAATGTGCCCTACAAAAACATGCCTAGCTAAAATTTTGTTCAATCTATGTTCTAATTTTGGGAAATAATGTCAAGAAATGTATGTTTAAGCAATTATTCATATTATTCTTCCTCTTTATCCTCCCTTTGCGAGACAGGTAGCTCACACATTTTCACCAGTCTCAACATGTGCCCAAGCGTCGAGCGTCTCGTCATACTACAGTTTTCACACATCACCTCCTACTGTGTATAGACCCCCGTAAATCTGGACTCCTCCAACGACGTTAACTTAGCCAAGCTAGGTTGTAAGACTCCACACATTTATTATAAAGTGACAGTTGTTGTTCGCCATCAATACATGAATGAATGAGTTGGCCATTCAAAACAAATTCTCCGATTGGTAGAAATTGTAGCAAATCCAACCACCCTCTCACCTATTACTCCACGGTCCCATCTGCGACTGTAATAGATAGGCACCACCCACTACTTCCATAAAGACTACTGTACGTGGCTATACTATACATTATCTAGATTTGTTCCTGCCATAACTGTTAGTGGTTGAAACAGTAGCAGATTTATTGTAGCTGATTAGCCTTAAAATATCTCTCTGCCTATAAATACATCTCTTCATTTTCAGGTATCCATCCTGCAACACCTCCACGTCCTTTGTTTTTTCAACAACTACAACACCCTGCTCACCTCATAGACACCACAACTCAGAAGTAGAACATGTTTGCATGGTTATCATTAAAAGTTTTCTTAAATATATGGGCTGTAATTTAACAGTTTTGATTTCTTCTTTTATCAATGTTTTAGTTCATATTTTATGTTTCAGTATTCTTGCTTGAGGCATGCATTTATCAGTTCAATATCGTTAGAATATTGAATATAGCATATTGTCGAGGGTGGGTGCACAACCAGAATACAACATATCAGTATTGAGAAGAAGTTGTGAATACGACGGTCTACATCCTTAAATCAATGTCCTTGTAAAGCATTTTAAGATGTCGCTCCTAAGGAAGCACAATCATGCAAGAAACCATCTATGAGTGAATTTTGTATTTTTTGGTTGTTTTGTTTTTGCATTAGTTCTTGTGGAGAAGTGAAGTATATTATATGTAAAGAGAAAAATGTATATGTTGGTTGATTATCTTGAGCAAGTGAAAAACATACAGAGTTACTAGATGTTTCTATGAGCGGATTTGTTGTTGAACAAAATTGTGGTTAGTAGAGATATGGTTGTAGATGAGAATATATATCATTTTGGTAAGTCTACAAATAGTATTGTATGGGTAACTCCCACTAAAATTTCTAGAATAAGGTCTGGTGTTGGAATAGGACTCAGAGCCAGTAACATTAGAGAAGTCAAGTTTTAAAGGGAAAATCAATGGAACATTAATAAATTTGTTTCTCTTGTATAGTTTAATTATTAGTGAATCACAAACATGATTACCTTGTTATGTTTTCTATAAATTGGTATTGATAAGACATATTCAAATTACTTTTTGAAAAATCATGCCTTGCCAATATCAAGGCATAATGTGGCAAATTGTCATCCTGTGTGGTTGTGTAGAGCCAAGAAGTAGAAATCAAGGTTTTATCCCATGTTCTTCTTGCCAAGGTGATTTTATTAGTATGAATGATTATTATCATTTCTTTCCTTCTGTTATAGCAGATAAATCAATATTGTATCAGGTTGAACCAAGTAATAGAATCACCTAAGAAAACCAGTAAATAGATTGTGCAAAACATCAAAATGTTAGCAAATGACTAAATAGATCATGAAAGAAAATATAGAAACAAATAATAGTCAATCTGAACATTTTACCCAAGTAGTGTCACAATTTTTAGAGACAAAGAAATACAAGTGCAAGGAAACTAGGGCACTGCTTTCAAGTATTCAAGATTTTAATTTAGGATTTGGAGTATGCAAACTCAAGTTGTCTTTCTATCACATCCAAATAAAATTATTCTTCAATAACTCTTTTTTTCACCTTCAATACTACACAAATTATTGAAATTCGTAACATATATATGTATATGTATTTATGTAATTGTCAGTAGAAACATGCTTTATATTTAACAAATTTGGTTGCTATTTTCAGGTACTATGGCCACTCCAAATGGAAGTCCGACCATTATCACGATATCCGATGATACCTTTGGTGTCATTGTCGGGAGCCCTCCTAGCGATCTGGTAGCTTCAAATGGGTCCCCTCATTCATATGCAACTTAGGCAGCCACCGACCAGAGCTCAATACATAGTGTCCAACCACCACTTGCAACTTTTGTGCATTCTTTGGCTACTTCTATTGCAACTACATGCTCAACCATTTCGGTAGGATATCAGAGTCTCTAATCCCATCAACGATGGTTATCGATAGTGATTTAACCACTGTGTTAGACATGATGCACAAGGTAGATGCCACGTACCTTCTCCTTGAAGCCTTGTACACTTTCCTTCGTGCATTAGGCTATGACCAATACTACTCTGGTGGCGAGGAGCAATACATTAGAGATGCATTCAATGCTTACCTTGTGTCCCTATAATTTTAGCACCTACCTCACCCCTACTACAAGTTTGCAATGCTCATACATATGCCAACCTCTTTTTGCTAACCCATAGATACCTCTTTTTGAAGGACTGACTCGAAAAGCCTATGCTTACATAAATATGTTGTACTTGTTGCTCCATTTTATAACCCCATATAGATGTTTTGTAAAGTTCCTTTCATGAGATATACATTGTATTCTCTGTACATATGTTTCCTACTTTACTTTGAATGAGCATGAAATTTTTGTGTTATACGAACACCTTCCACATTGTACATATGTTTACGTGCTTATGTCCTAAAAAAACAACACTATATGTGGACATTCAATTGGTTAACACCGCCCCCTTTTGTGAGGGTATGGAATGTTTTTAACTTCCTATGGCATTTCTCCCACCATGATTATGTTCCCAAGCACCACCCCTACTCTTAAACAGACAACACACGCCATACATCCTATCGTTATAGTTAAATAAAATGCATTTTCCTACCCTACGTTGTTTACTATTCTTTGTTGAATGTCGTATTGTAAATTATCCTTATCCATGTCATGCATCACACTTTTTGGTTTAGCACGTAACCCCTTGTATCCTTAGAATACAAAGCCCACAACATCTAAGCGCACATTAAATTGCCATATGCTTAATGTATTATAGTATGCCAGAAAACTACTTTACGTTAACTCGTTTGCTAATTCATTTACGTTGTATTTTATTGTTTAGGAACCAACACCATCACAGGATCCACTACCTCGATGTTGTGCCTCCCCAAATGGCCATAAACATGCCAACATCCCGCACTGATACTTTGGCACCAACTACTCATGAAGGACACCCTGCAGAATGCATGCAACTCACGCCAATAAAATCACTAAATCCTTACCAAAGCCTTTGGTCTATTGAAGGCAGGGTCATCAAAAAGGCTACCTAAACAAATATAGCATGAAAAAACACATAGGGAAAGTATTTAGCTTCAACATCATCGAAAAAAATAGTTCAAATATAGTGGTGACTTCTTTTGACCAAGTTGCAACTTTTTACTACAACCAAATACAACTAGGAAAAACATACACAATCAAAGGAGGCACCTTGCAGACTACAAAAAAGATTACAATGATTCCACAACTCCTTGGGACATCATCCTAGACTTGGAATCCTTTGTAAAGCTCAAGTAAAAATCAATGTGGACATTCCTCAATATCTTTTCCATTTCAAAACAATAGCAAAAATCAACTCCTTTCCCACCAAATCCACCATTGACCTCCTTGCTATTGCACTATCCATTACTACCCCCTCCACTATAAGGAAAAGTGATAGTACTTTCAACCACAAATGCACGGTCCTACTTAGTGATAACTCGACACTATGTATTGAGGAAATGCTATGGGGTGCTTTCAGTGATAATGAGGGAAAACTTCTAAGTGAACTGTGTGCTTCACAGACACCAGTAAGACTAGTTCTTACAATTAAGAGAGAAAAAATTACATCTTTCAAAGGAACAACATTAGCCATGGGCCCTAATACAAAAATCTTCATTGATCCTGATATAACTGAGGCTCACACAATGCATGCATGGTTTACTTCGCTCGGCTCAACAAATGCATACCCATCAGTGAGTATTGACAAAATTGAAGAAACAGATATCATGGGCATAAAATCCTCCTCGCAACTAGGTAAAACAATCACCTTCTCCACTATGACAACAATTATACACATGAATATGTCCTCATTTAGCTATCCAGCTTGCACATCAATTGTTAACAACAACCAATGTAAGAAAAAACTTGAGCTAACTGCAAACTCCTCTTGGTATTGCCAAAAATGCAAGCATGGTGTCTCTAATTGCGACTACAGATATGCATTACACTTCATCATTGAGGACGCCACAACAACAACATGGGTAACTACTTTTGATGAAGTTTCTACATCGATAATGGGTATATCAACACAGGAGCTACAACTTCTTACACCAACACCCGACATGTTTTGGCCTGTTGTTAAGCCAATTCTATTCCACCGCTACATGTTCAAAATATCCACGAAGCTAGAGGTCTACAAGTCACAAGAGAAATCCCAGTGCACTATTGTCACTGCAGTTAAGGACGTGACCTTTAACATGCATGAATCCCCATTAGATGCATTCCTCGCATCCCCGTAACTATGTATTGATGAAAAAAATCCTACACTACCTCACAATAAATTCACCCCACTATAGTCTCTCTATTTACCCAAAGAAGACATACTATACTTTACACACAATGTTAGGTATTTTCCAATATATATTTACCATATCACCTGCTCCACATATAGGTGTTTGCATTCGCAAGTTTGGTTCCATTTGTTACACACATAATTTCTGGTCTCACATGTCTTGAACATAAAAAAGCACTCTTTTATAGGAATGCAAACTCTATCAAAATTATTAAACATAAATATGTGGTTTTGATATATAGTGTTGCACGTCACGTCAAACAAACAAAAGTACTTATACTTTTTGCATACATTAACTATCTTCTATACCTAATTATTGTTTCCACTTTTTCTCATTCTACGCAGGCCTGACACGAACTGAAAAAAATGCAAAGGCTCGGTTGAAGTACGCAAGCAACAAAAACAACCTAAATGAACATCGCCATCATATAGCTTGCATCAAACGACAAAAGATGAACACACAGGCACCAACCTATGTAACCACCCATGTCAACCTTCTCAAAGAACACACTCCAGATCGGCATTCACTTCAAGATACACAACGCCAATTCTGCCAAAGATTAGATCACCTCCCACCTCCAACCACGTGTTCATGTTGTAATGAATTATATGTTGGGCTACATACAAGGGTTTACAAAGGTGGCAATACCTATCGTAGATGCATTGCTGAAAAAGATGATCGCCGCTTCTCAAGTTGGAATAACATGGACCCAGGCCCGTAACCTAAAGTTCTATCCTCACTTACACAAGTTGAGGAAATGTTGATAGCAAGGGTCAACCCAATATTGCAGGTGACTCATGCTATAGGTGGTCAATACAAATACAGGGGCCACACCATATGCTTCCCCCAAGATGTTTCATCCATAACTAGACACTTTCCTCGGTGCGTCGTAGACTTGGACATCTTAATTATCAGAAGAATTGGAGCAACAAATAAAGCTTATGAATGCTTTGTAAGTAGATCTCATGTTTTAGCTGCATTACAATTCAAAATAGCTCATGACCCTTACTACAAGGATGTTGTCCTAGACCACAATGCATTGCATTCCCTACCACCTCACAGTACTGATATATCTACTTCCCTACCACACTTCAATTCAACTATCCCAGATAATGTTGAAGCGGAATCAGAAGTAGACCTTCTCCCATGTTCCCCACCACATACCCATGAGCGACAAACATCATATTTTGTGTCCTCCCTCCCTCCAAACACTTTAGAAGTTGACCAAATAACAAATTTCATTGAAGGAAAGAACCAAACTCCACTACAATCAATTGAGTGGCCACACATTGGTTCATCCGCAGTCAATGAATACAACACTAAGGGTTTGCTCTCTATGGATTTTCCAACATTGTTCCCTACAAGGATTGCATTATTCCACCAAACACATATCAAAAAGGGTTCACATGCATGAATACACATTGCACCTAATGCGTTACCATGATAACATATTTGGAAGCCATCCATTTATTTCGCTACTTCATTCTCAACATTATGTTGACACCACAGAAGCCAAACAACATCTGTTGTTTTCAAAAAAATATAGGGGACAACTTTCCTACCACGGTCTCAATGTTATGTCAACAACTTGCACACTTTCCAGATGCCCACATTGCAAATCAACTAATGCACTTTGGGTCTAATTTGTGAGGAACAAAATCATTTTGGTGCAAGCGCAGGCATGAGCTCACGGATATGATAACCCAACTAGAAAGCCCTACACTTTTCTTCACTTTAAGTGCAACAGATACTAAGTGGCCAGATTTACATAGAACAATGCCATGATCCCCTATGTCACCCACAACAAGTGGCAAAAATGGAGAAACATGAACTTGAACATGCACCCCCATATCGTGTCCGCATTTGCAATCTCAACCCTTACACAAGTACAATGATTGAAGCGCAGGAGTCTCACATCCATCGACATATGTTGGGACATCCACATGTGAACCTATCAGACAAAGGAAAGAGACCTATCTATATATGCAAGTAAATAACAATCTAATAGACTATCCTCACGGGTAAACCTACTAGACAAAGGAAAGAGTGATTTGTATATGCAAGTAAAGAATTGTATAAAACTATCATGTTTCTCTTTGAGTAATCTAAACTAGGATAATAAGGTGGCCGTTCTAAATGCACACATTAGGGTTGTAGGTTGCTAAAGACATGGATTTAGAAAAGTGATAGTCCACACTCTATGAGAGATATAGGGTTCAAAATCCTAGATCTAGGATATGGGAGTGATGTCTAACCTGGTCCCGATTATAGATTGATAATAACAATTGTAAATATGGTTTATGAGGATTGATAGATTGTAATACCTAAAGGGCATATTATAAGGTAAGGACTGATAGTTAATAATGCAATAGATCAAAAATATGTTATTCTACTCTAACTTATGCATAATGTTGTAGCAACATCCGGGTTCATGATAAATTTTATGTCACCCAAAAATATGTAGTGTTAGTAAATAAAGACTTGCACAATGTTGCACCAGTCCTAAGCAAGCTGCATAAAGAACAAATGCCTTAGCTATTCTTATGGAAGCTACTCCAATTCATGCAAAATTCACTACCTAGGCATAACATTAAAAGCCACACAACATTTCCCATGGTGTGCAAGCTTGACCAGCTGCATAGTGTAATCCTTAATTGCACAATACTGGAATTAATCATGTGTAACTATTAAGCCACACAAAATAAACACAAGCCGAGACAACACTAAGCTTGCATGTTACTGACCACTTATGCCTTATGCAAATTGTCGATGCTTCATGATGCCACAAATCACTCCCGAAAAATCCATCACTCGTTGTCTAAGTAAGGAGAATTTTGTGTTCATGCAAATTCATGTTCGTTTGTTCTAATGATGACATATATATTAGACATGATCACTTGTCAACATCGATACAATTAACATGGGATCACACGTGGTTGTTGATATGTACATCATGGTTAGGGCCCACCTAACTAATATGATTGATCTTTATTTGATGTTGAAAAACATTCATAACTAATAAATGGTAGATCTAGGTAACTCAAGGAATATTATGCAAGGTATATTTACTTGTAAGAGTATTCGAGTTTGGGCTTAGATGAAACAGGTAAAAAAATACACCCCTGCATACAACGATGCATGGGTCAACATACATAACTCAAACATGTTGGCATTGTGGCGAGCCAATGTTGACTGTCAGCTTGTTGTGTCATGACATGCAGTCTTACAATACATTGCAAAATATGCAGCCAAGGTAGAAAAGAAATTAGAAAGCTACCATCACATGTTGACACAAATATCTAATGAAGTTAAAGTTCAACAACCCTGCAAAGGCCGCCTACAACAAATTCCTTTCAGAAACTATTGTTGATCGGGACATTGGTGCACAGGAGACATGTCACATGTTACTAAAACTCCCCCTCTAGTTGTAGTCGTACATTCATTACCCTATCCGTTGGTAAACAAGTATTCAAACATGTCCTCACAGATGTAGGTAACACAATACAATTCCCTTCATTCATAGATGCATACATAAAACGCCCTTTACAATTGGAGAACACCTCCCTCTTTGAGGCTGCCCGTTCTTGGTCCTACAACAACCAAAGGAAAGTTACTCAGTGGCTACAAAGAATAACCCATGTAGTTGTCTATGTATTCCCTCGGTACTGTGATGTCCCTGCCCCAGATGTGATACACTATGAGGATTTTTGCTAGTCAAAGCTTCTGCTTTATAAACCCTTTCGACATATCCAAACAAACATTGACATCACTACATCTGAAATAACTAACCAATGGGAAAATGAAAAACTCCTATGTCCCTTTACACGTACATAGAGCCACTACTCTAGAAGAAACTGCAGCTAGAACAAGCAGTGATGACAATAACTCATAGGGATCCAATCCACTGCATGAAGAACTATTTGAATGGGAGCATATAACACGGATGCACCCAACACTCAATACAAAAATTGATGATGTAGACATGATAGGCCTTCGTGACTTTGACATTAACCACAATTGGATGTTGCATTCCATCCCTACTGCCTTACAAAAAAGTGCACCTAAATTCATAGACCTTACATGCAATGAAAATGCACTACCACTTGTTTCTCCACCTACCCAATTAGATGCTCTCCCACTATCATCAAAACAACACCTTGCATACTCAATTGTACTTTCCCATGCAACTCAACAAGGGAAACACCCACCATTGAAGATGATCATTCAAGGAACCGTTGGTACAAGAAAATCATACCTCATACAATGCATCAGAAATGGGCTTCAAAATATCATAGGAAAAATTAAATCTTCCATTCTTGTACTAGCCCCAACAAGTATTGTTGCATTCAACATAAAATCATCTACTATACATTCTGCCCTTCGAATACCCATTTCCGACATGAAACCTCTTGAAGGCCAAGCCCTAACAATCTTCCAAGAGCGTATGAGTGTCATATAGTACATACTCATAGATGAAATGATCTTTATAGGTTCTACAATGTTAAACAACATCAACAATTGACTTCGTGAGGTGTTCCCCAACAAAATAACCATGCATTCGACAACTGTTCAATGATTTTGGTGGGTGACTTAGGCCAACTCCCTTCGGTCAACAATGTGCCATTATATGCAGGCAACAAAATAGAAGCTCCCTTTGGCATGCTTTTGATACAGTGATCACCTTGGACACAAAATTCAGGCAACAAGGATTGAACCCGACACAACTTGAATTCAGAGAAATGTTGACCAACATCAGAAATGCAGAAGCAACCATTAAGGATTGGTCTCTTCTCATGTCACGTACAAAGTCGTGCATGTCTACCTCAGAGCAATCCAACTTCACAACTGAGAAGCACCTATTTGCAATAAAGGACCTAGCAAGCAAGCACAATAAACAAATGCTAAAATCCTTACACGTGCCAATTGCAAGGAGCATCGCAGAACAAAGCAAACATAACTCTGACTCAGACATCAACGACACTCAACTGGAGCCAATAGTGTTCCTATGCACTGAACAAGAGGTCATGTTGACATCTAACTTGTGGGTTAGCTCAAGATTGGTTAATGGTGCACTCGGGCAAGTGATCGATGTGGTGTACAATCCAGAATCACACCCACCAGACTTGCCATCCTTTGTTGTTGTCAACTTCAGACACTACCAAGGGCCCCCATGGGACATACTCAACCCAACCCACTTGCCCCTACCTCTTGTCACACGTGGCAATCATCACCAAATTCCACTAAAAATGTCTTGGGGCCTCACCATCCACAAATCACAAGGCCTAACTCTTGACAAGGCCACAATAGACATCGGAAATGTTGACCATCAAGGACTAACATTCACGGCAATGTCAAGAGTTCGTGCCATCAAAGATCTGCAAATCTTACCAACTTTTACGTTTGAACGCTACGCAAGAATGAGATATACAAAGAATGTAAAAGCACGCAAGGAAGAGGAGCAAAGACTATGTAACACACAACTATCACTTGACATACAACGCATGTGCACCCTCCTACCTACATCATACCCACAATAGTGTGCCCAGATCTTGGTTCCAACCTACATATATAAGTAAAGTGTTCCACATATACATATATATACAAAACCCACTTGTAATGCAATACAAATACAAGTCACCTTCACTTTGCATCCAAACCATATTGTACACACAAAAGTCAAACCCTCTCTGGCGTAACTTGCAACTCATTTGCAATTGCTAGTTATAATACAGCACAACTATGACATTTCATTATAATACAAGAAGTTGTACTTTGACAAGGAAAGAGATCTTTGTATTTACAAACTCTCTCTTAAGATAGGAAACACGTTTGCCGTTAGATGACGCACAGTTGCACGTTGACGGAAGTGCAGGTAGGAGAGACCCTGTTATAATTGAATCAAATGCCTGGTTGGGGGTCGGTGTGCGGTTCGAAACCTGTGGTGGCCGCCGCCAGTGCCGATTGGCGAAGGACCAGACGGAGGCACAGGCCCCTTCTTCAACTCGTAATATCCGAACCCACCCTTAAATTCTCCGTCTTCAACGCCGTTACACCAATTTTCTGCAAAACACAAGAGCAATAACAACACCATGCAACACCTCATCTCGATCATCCCAGCAAAATCTTTAACAGAAGAAGAAAATTGAGAGCTCGGGAGGAATGGAAGTCTCGGCGGCGGGCATAAGCAGAAGAAGAAGAGAGGAAAAATCATGCGTTGCTTGCACGCCACCACAGGATTTAGTTTATGTTGGATTGTTTGACGTCGCTGTTTATTATTTGACTTTGCATGGGCCATCCACGTCGATTGCGTGGCGACGCGATGGTGGAGCGAATTTTCAGGTGCGGTGGCGACATGATCCACCGCGTTGTTTGGTAGGGACGAAAAGGAATAATTGACTATTAGCGTGCGGGTAACGGTAAACAACATGAACGGATGTTTTTGTCTAAGGGAGATGAATATCAATTTTGTGACTTGTCTCATTCCAACTAGGTAGCTATGTTTCTTTCCTAACCATACTTTCCTTACCAAACAAGGCACTTAATGTTGGCGTAATGGAGCACTATGCCTAATGCTCTACAAACCTACACGCTTCTTCATACCATAATAATATCTTCTTTTTTAAAACGGGGATTGTATTTTTTTATCTCTCTCCTCTTTTTTACTTTTAGTTGGATCCACAATTATGAATTTTTATATTATATTTAGATTAAATATTATGTCGTACCAAAAAGCTTCTCAAGTCATATAGTACTTCAATTTTCTACAAGTTTCTATAACTAGCAATTGCAAATGAGTTGCAAATTCTGTAGGAGAGGGCTTGAATTTTATGTGTATAATATGGTTTGGATGTAAAATATATTCTATGATCTATGATAGATGTTTGAGTGAAGAACATAAGTTACATTTTGTTAAACAGTTCACATGTCTTTATGTAAGGTTCCACATTCTGCATACATGTCTATCAAAACATTTGCAACTATATCTAACAAAATTCCTCTATATTTTGGCACAAGTTGGGAGCACTTTGGCAAATTTAAACTAATTGGGTTGGAGCCTGTTTGTTGCATATGGTGAAACAAGGCGAGGAGTATGCTGGCAAATGTAAACAAGAGTAGAATCGGATGGATTCTGACAAAATGGGATTGTTGTCTACGCTTTGGGAACATTTAAATGCCAAAATATGAACTTTTGTAAATAATCGCCAAGTGTTCAACCAAATGATACAACATGTTATCTTTTAAATGAATATCATAATTGTATCTTACAGAAGACATGGTCATCGTCAAGAGACATTGTGATTTTTTCATCAAATAAAACAACTGTATATTCACCCCGATCAACTCACCTATACCAACATACGTGTGGCGCATAACAAAATACGAGCTTTATAGCAACGTATGGACATCCATCAAGGTATAGCAGGTAATGTTTTTTTGTTGGAAGTTACTATATTGTCCTCTCCCCATCACACAAACTTAAAATAGCAAAATTACAACTCCAATAAACTAAACATTGTTATCCTCTCCGGCGTAAATTGCAACTCAAACTACCACATATCCTTAAAATCTGGTCTTTTTGGGACAAGGCTCTTCAAGATACACAATGCCTTCCCTTCCAAAGTTTCTCAAGTGGCTCGCAAAAACATAACTCATATTGTTATGCAAGACAGTCGCTATGGGGTCATATGCCACATCCCTAGCAAAACTGGCCCAGTCTGTGAAGTCCCTAGATGCTATCAGTAGAGACTTTCAAAGAGTTTGAGACTGTCTACAACAAACTGACCGACACAGAGTTGGCAGTTGTGTCTTCTGTAGTCAAGCTTGAGAATCAAATTTCTCTTGGTCCTTCACAAAATCAATGCAATGTTTTTTGTCGATTTAAGTCATATCTTCTGCTAGAGTGTTTCCTTAATAAAATAAAATATGAAATGCATTTTACAAGATCTGCAAGAAATAAAAAACCAGCAGGAAGAATTTATACGGCGATGGCACCCCATATAATAAATCAAACCAAAGTATTATATTTAGCATACGCGTAAATGAGTACAAGCCGCAATCTAGTAGCAGCGCCAAATGGGAAAGAAATGGTGAATGATCCACCGTCAGCATAATACAAAAACCACCAGCCACAATGATGAACAATGTTTAATACGTAATGGAGCTCGCTTGGAGGCGCATGCGGGCGACGAGGATGAAAGGGAAATAAATACAGGTTCGAATCACGCTAGGTAATTTTTAAATAAATTATTGCTCGCTATAACTGCCACTGCATGAGTGAATTAAGCGAGCCTGCATTTTTGACGAAGAACACGTTTGCCGTGAATTGGCGCAATAAAGTATCCGTCACTTGACAGAACTTGGTTTCCCAGTCAGGAGGGCGAACTGCCTCGAAACCAAGACCGGGAGCCCTGTCCTGTGACCCTAGTCCATTCTTCCCCTCTTTCCAGTCAACCACGTACGCAGGCGCTCGTCTCCTGAACTTTTTTTTGAACTCGCTCCACGCCTGGTATTTGTAGTGGTTAATCACCGCCTCACTCGGTTTGACGCCCACCGTTTTATAACCTGGCTTGAGCTCGAAGTGATGTACAACATTCATCAAAGACAGAGAGGATGCCTCCAGCAGCAGGATGGACTTGTGACGCCGCTCTTCTCTTTCTCTGCAAGTGTAACCCTGCGTCACCCCCGCCACCGGGTGCTCCTTCAGAGTTGACGCCCCAAAGTTTCTGCATTTCATGGATACTTGCCCTACCCTGTTGGAGGAGGAGGTTTTATTTAAAAGCATGATTTTCAGGGCATTTGAGGAAGCCGCTGGATCCTGCAACCATCCATGGGAGAATACGAACTCGTCGACGTCGGTGAACATCACCCATTTGCATTTATTTGCAGCTGCTAAAGAGCAGTGAGCGAATCCGGCTTCCTGCGTCTTAGCCCAAGGCCACAGACGCCGACTCACGTTGTATCCGCTCTGCACAGACTCTGTTATCACTTCCTCCAGATGGTCTTCGCTGTTGTTGTCGTAGATGAAGAATTCATCCACCCCCACATGAGAATGATAAATTATCCACTCTTTCATGAATTTGGCGGTGTTGAAGACCATCGTGCAAGCGCATAATAATTTCTTTGGAATTATATCTTTTTTTGCTTCCAGGATATTATAGTACGCAGCCGAAGGCATGATCTGAGATGGCAGCAATGTTTTCAGGGTGATTTTTCCGCCGGAAAGCTGAGATTGGAGGTGTTGTGGCGGGTGGGTGCACCTGAAAACCTCCTGAGCTGAGACCGTGACGGCGGTTTCGACTGTGTTACTGAAGACGCAACGAAGGGTTTACGGCGCGATGTTGATGCCCTGTCTTGTGTTGATTCCTTTGGCGAACAAGATCACGTCTGTCTCACTAACCGCGCTCTCGAAACTATGTGATTCCACTTGATGACGGGACGATCAGATGCCGTGCTCCTTAATTCACTAACGACCACATGCTTCTCATAACTCAAATTTGTACTTGGTTTTGAAGATTTTTGAACTAACCCAGTTGAACTGCTGCAGATCCAAAACAAGTGGAAAATTTAAGAGTTACAGCTCTGGGTCTGATAAACACAAGATCGGAGCCTGGGATTAAGGTTTTGCAAGCAATGTTTTTTTCTTCTTTTCCGTGGTTGACACAGCTCTGAGCTCTTTCTTATTTCTCTGTAAAACGAAACGGTGCAGAGTCTCAAGGAAATGATAGAATCCAAGACAGGAGACTCGTGGGGAAATCACTTTTCATTTTTGCAGTTGCCGGTGCCCATGAAAAAGCTGAATAATCCTTTGGAATATGTGACAAGGGCAAAGTATATGATGGATCATAAGAAAATGTCGTTGGCGTCCTTTTTAATCAATAGAGTGATGAACTTTATCACACGATTCAGAGGTCCACAGGTAGTCTTAAAACTGCAACACACCTTGCCGCCTTTGAAGAACACACCTGTAAAGTTACAAAAATATCTAGGACTTACAAAAATATCTAAATTCGCATGGCCCGGTAAAGTTAAACCACCGGAATTTGACACTTCCCAGAAATGCCTTCTTCAAAGTAAACGCCTCCGTGAAAAATATACAAAACATAGTTTTATTACAACACTTACTCCTACATCCATACATGTTTTCCACAACAAAATGTCTTCTAACATCTTTAATTATAAAGACATGGTGTACTTTGTAAAATGCTACTACTTACATGAAGAAAGAAGGAAATGTAGAGAACAACACATCCAATGAAGAAACTCACTATCCAAAAATTCACATAAAAGATAATACAACATTTGAAGCATATGACTTGAAAGTGAGGTAGGAGAAGGTCTTCATCTTGACCATATCATAAACACTTTCTATGATAACTACAAGTCAACTCAACTAGGTACATGTTTTCATAGCGAGAAATATAATTAAGGTGAAAACGAGTGTAATTGAATGAATATAACCCCTCTTTTAGGCTCACCAAGACAAATTCCATACCAACATCCAAGGGAAGAAGTCCCATTTTCAATCCCCTAATATACAATTTTTCGAAGATATATAGAAGACAATTTGGGCCATGGAAGACTAGCTAATTTATTGGGCCTTTTCTACTTCAAACCTTAAACATTTGTAATCTCATAAAAACAATTCAATCAAGTAATTTACAATGCCAAGAATCCTTTAGCCCGTTTCTTTCACAACCAATCTTGCATTGCCCAACATCCATTGAGTGCAAAAAAAATTCGGCACGAACTACCAACTTAGAACACGATAGCGGTTGGTTACTCACTATTTCCAAACAATCAAGTCCTCTTTTGTTGTAGCTAAAAAGGCCTTCCATAAACTTATCCTATTATTCACATGTTTTCTCCGAGTAAAGGGATAGATAGCCATAGAAGATTTCCACTATGAGCATCTTGAGACCCTCATTTGTCCCACTCACCGCCTCAAACTAACTCTTATGATTAAAGGATTTTTTTTTTGCAATTTGATATACAAAGACTACTTTACCTCCTTTTTGTAACTAGTCTTTTGCAACCTAGTTTCCACATGGGACCGTATGTGTTTTCTTAACATGCAATCTAGTTTGAAAGTTTTGGCATGGCATTTCTTAATCTCTTATGATTGTACAACACTAATTTGATAAACCTATAGTGTATTCATAAATTTTCTTCACATATTTCATAGTTGCACACTACTTTAATGTAAAACGTAATGAAGCATGTAACAAGATAAGAATATATTGGCCAATCAAAATAAACCACAAGATAAAAGGAACACCCTCTAAACAAAGGAAAACTAACAATTATTTAGGGGCATTGAATAGTAATTTGTAGAATGAAGAAGATAAGAGGGCATCCATTATATGTATAAATTACAATAAGAGTGACACGCTAATGTATGTAATTCAAGAATCTTATAAAAACAAGAAGAAAAGAGTTGATATACTTAGGGAAACTTGACCCAATGTTTTTAGGGAGTTACGTAAGTAAAAACGCTAATAGAAAACAATATTACTACAACTCAATAGTTAGAGTATTTAAGATAATCACATGAGCGTGAAAAGGAAAAGAACATGCCTCTTCCAATAAATTTCAAAGAATAAATTTTTACAACTAAAGACATCATGCTAGGGATTAAGAAACTAGAAATATATAAGGATATGGATAAAGTGTTTATTTTTGAGGGGCTCTTTGTAATGGTGGTACTCTCATTTCCTTGGCCTATATTAAATACTTTTAGGCCTTGATAATTGTACGTGCATTACATTATAAAGTGGCATATCTTGGGGTAATGTAATAAATAACTAAGAAAAAGTTCCTTTTTGGGCATTTAATCATGGGTTTTGGTATTAACCTCCATCATTTTATAATCCGAGATAAATTCATAGAACTATTTTTCCTAGAAACAAGGGATACAAGATCATTACATATTACGTGATCTAACTCCTATCTTCTTGGAATCGGCCTGAGCCTAATGACTACAAGTATATAATGAAATATTTAAACAAAAATGACATGGTCTATAGATTAATATGTCTCATTGTTCCTAGGGATATTCAACATCATCTTGCGTACACTAAATGCCTTTTCACTTCTTAGAAATTCATCTGATAGTTGTATGGAGACCATGATTATCCATATGAAAGTGATGCTTCCTCATAAAACCATTCATGTGTGGATGATATTGAGACCATACTAATCCTCCTCCTACTTCTGATACCCCATCTATAGTTGAGGACAATCATGTTGCTAGTTCAAAGTCTAGATTCTCTTCTTTGAGAATTTTCGGTGCTTCTTATAACAGGATCATGACATTCCTCTTGTACCTATTGTTAATTCAAAGTTTGGAGTCTCTTCTTCAATTACTTCAAATGATTCTTTGTGGTAGGATCATGACGTTCCCCTACACTTGTTTCTATTTCATATTTGAGATTCGTTTCTTCAAGAGCTTCCATTTATTCTTTGTAGTAAAATCATGACATTCATCTTGTTTCTATTTTAGAGTCGAGAGTAAATTCTTTGAGAGATTCCCATGATTATTTGTAGTAGAATATTGTTATTGACCCTACACTTGTTGTTATTCAAGAGTTTAAAGTTGCTTCGTGAGGGATTCCATTGATTCTTTGCAATGAGATCATATATGTCTTCTGGATTCATGTCATTGGGACACCTATCTACTAGAAATTACTTCCTTGTTTACAAAGTACCAAATTTTAGATCTAGATGACACCATTCGGTACATTGTTCTCCTATTTCAGGACATTCCTCCATCACTTGTTGTTTCATCATAGTTTAGAGTTACATCCTTGAGGGATTCGGTGATTCTCTATAGTAGGCTTTCTTGATCACTTGTTATTTCATCGAGTTCATGGTTGCTTCCTTGAGGGATTCCAATGATTCTTTACAATAGGTTTCTCCATGTCTACTTACCATCCATTTCATATTTGTTTGTGGAATCTCACCTTTCAAATCTTGATGACACTATTGAGGATATTTTTCCTCTCTTTGATGAAAACTTTGATAGAGTTGCTTCTTCTACTCTATATGTATTGTTTCTTCCACCATATACTTACATGGTGATACAACTTACACTTTTTGAATCCTATGATTCACCCCCATCATCATTCATGTTGATACCTTCTACATGAGTACCTAGTTCTAGGTTAAGTTTTCATATGGACATTAGGAGCCACTCTCGGTCCTACTTGGTACTTGATTTGATTCATCAACACTTGTCACAATTGAGCATTGGATTTGTTGATAAACATATGGAGATATTCTTCATTTCCTCCACCTTTGATCCAAAATATTTTAGTGCAACATCAAGAATTCCTTATTGGGATGCAGCCTTCACTGATTCCTTTACTAGATATTTCAATTTTTGTGAATCTTTTCATTCCTTTTTAAGTTTTAAAAATGTTTAACTAACATGCATAAAAAGGATGAAATAATGTAACATGTGGATATTCTGATTTAATTAACTTCCAAAATTAATTACACAAAATAGAATAAAAATTTTCAAAGTGACTATTGATCTAGAAACTATCAAAAACACAAGAGAGAATTACACTTAGTTGCTTTTGTGTGGATCTAGAAGAGCTTGGGTGATCGAATGCATGAACATGTTGTTCTAAGTTATAGAAATTGGCACTTGAAGCTGAACCTAGTCAAAATCATATAGCTAGGTCAAAATTTTTTTATGGTCTTGACCCTTCTATATGGTCTTGGACCTATTTGGAATATGGGCCTACAACTTCCTAAGTGCTTCATTTGCATAGAGATGTATGTTTTTGTGTGTTAGTATTCTCTACTCACCCTTATAATGGCTCTGTAAACTTTGCTCAAACCCTAGAACCATTGTAGTGCAAGGAGTTCTTGCAAAACAAAGTTAGGTGAGCTGTTAAAACCCCTATACATCATCAACGTCATCACCACTCCAAAGATGGATCAAACCGTACACTCCAAAGATGGATCAAACCATACGTCGTTCTCCTAACATGTGATATCTACCATATTACAATCAGAACTTGACAACCATGTTTTGACAATGCTTTGTTTGAGTTTCACACTTTCTCAAATACTTAGGAAGGGTCACTTTTCTTTCTTGTAAAATGAAGATGGAGAATCATAGACCTAAAAGGATAATTTAGACATGTAGAGGGTGTTTAGGGAGCTTAGAATGAATTTTTTTCTTTGTTTTGCATGAAGAGTTCTTAATGTTCCCGATTATTAAATGAGGTATGCTTTACATTCTTATATATTTTAATGAAGGTTATTATGTCACAAAAGGCCAACCAAGAAGATTTATTTTCTCATAAGAATGTGATATAATCAAAATAATTATCCCATAACATGTTGTTCTAAAACCATACAAAGTAGGGTCGACTTGTAGATTTGTACAAACCAACCGAAAATGGTGGTTTTGACCAAGAGAGGAAAAGGATTTTTATGACTTCATGGGTCAGAAGATGAATGTTTCTAGGTGTGTTTTATGTATTTAAAATTTAAAAACTAATGGTGAAGAGGTGTGCAAATATCATAACTTAATCAAAGAGCTATCAAGGTGTGTTAAGTAAGAGTGAGGAGAGTGTATTTGTACATGCAAGTGTGCAATGTCAAGATCAGTAATGTCAAAGGATAGATTTCCAAATCTTAGTGTCTACATTTTCCCCCTTTAAGTATGAAATGAAATTACATGCTTAAAGGAAAAAATACATGAGTGTGTAAGCATACTTTATATTTTCTCACAATAAATTTGTTTTGCTGATATCCCATTGTGTTGGTGTTGAGTACGCTCCAAAATGAAACATGCAACATAGAATGTATTCATTTCCCAAGATAGGAAACTAAAATTTAACTTAAATCTAACGAATTTACCAAAAAGAAATGTGTAACAAGAAATACCAAAAGAGATGCAAAATATGGAAGGAATACACTGTTTGTTTTTCGGAGGGAATGAGATCCCATTCTTATGCCTTGGATATTATGTATTTTATTAACTATGATAAATAATTGGGGGTGATTAGGCCCCAATTTATGACAAGGAGAGGCTGATGTGTTAGGTGTACCAACACAACACAAAAATTACAAAGAGAAGAACAAAAAGAGGATCTGAAGCACTCCGCCATGCGAGGAAGAATACCACATATCAAAATCATTCAAAAGCTTTGATATCTTCCCTTTGAGTGCAAATAACATGAGAGATATCCCAAAATAATCTTGTGAGGAGGTAAAAAAATTACCGAATATGATGTAGGGTCAAGCTTCAAATGTGTCATAGAATGTGACTCAAGTGCAAGCATAACCATAACGGTGATATGTGCTAAGAAAGGCCTATGAGGGGAACCAGAAATAATAGAGCACTGAGTAGAATGTGATGTTTTATACCTATGTGGTGGACTAGAAGAGTGATAGGTCCAAGAAAACCTATGATAAAATGTGGAGTGATCCTAGAAGATATAAGATGTTGTAAATCTATATGAGAGTATGATCCACTCGAGACACTTTGTGGATAAAATAAGGCCTAGGAGGAAACCTATAGGATCTAGAATGATGTGGTTCAACATGTGCAACTAAAGGATTATCATGAGACTAACAATTATGTGAATTTGTAGGTGCAAATAAAGACTCATTATGAGACCTAGGAGGACTAGTGTTATGTGAAGTGGCGTGTGAAACAATAGGCATGTGCATAGATGCACTAGAAATTGTAGAAGGACAAAGTATGCTAGGAAATAAATCCTAAAAAAGAATACCTCAAATAGTGAAATTTTTTTTTATGATTGATAAACTTGATACAATGATGAAAAATGGATGGAACATCCTTGAAATAATGTATCTAAGGGGAAACTAGATGCAATACTCAATATCAATAGATTTGGCAACAAAAATGATTTTTTTCGTATTGATAGATCCAACTGTTATTGGTAGGGTAATGCATTGAAAATGTGGATCAAAATCAAGTGCAAGACTCTCAAAAGGAATTCCAAGATACTGAAGTAATGGTCATGGAAAAAAATATCTTTGGTATGTGGGGTAACCAAGACACCTTGAATAGGAATATGATGAATAAATGTTACTAATAGATAATGTGTCAGAAATAGGCGAGTCATCTATATCATAATCATCAAAAGAAATTATTGGTGTAGAAGATGATGTGTGAGTAATAGTGTCAATCATAGCATCAAGTGGATGATCATAAGAGGGTAATGGTGGCACCACACAATTAGTGTTATGAAATTTCAAAGTAGATGCATCATTAGTATGCTTAGGAAGTGGATCATTGAATATTTTCAACTTAGAATTATTATTGGTAGGCTTAGAAGATTTAGTGGGCTCATCCCATTCAATTGCATTAGAGTTAATAAGATCTTGAATGATGTGTCATAACTTAAGACATCTATCCATAGAATGACCAATACATCTATGATAATCATAAGAAGCATTAACATCAAAGCTCTTACTTTGAGGCTTTCTCATATCAACCTCAAATGGTGGAGGGAGAGACATAAGATTACACTCAAGTAATTGATTTATGAACATCCATGGAGTACAAGGTAATCATGTAAATTGGTGTCATGTAGGCTGTAATTAGAGCTTAGTAGATTGAGCAACAACATTGATAGTGTCTTTAAAAGCAACCTTAGGGTCTTTAGAAGTAACCGTAGGGTCTTTAGAAGTAAACTTTGGAAAAAGGGTCCTGTAATTCATCGTCAACTAATATTTTGTTCATCTTGGTAATAATTGTGCAATAACACATGACACAATCATCGATATGCTCATTAGATCCTTGTTTGAGTTTAGACATTTGTGCATAAGATATCTTATCCCCAATGTTGATTGAAAATTGTGTCGAAATTGATTTTCCAATGTATTAAAAGAGTACATAGAATGTGTGGGAAGATCATAAATCCATTGCAAATCAAAGTCCTTAAGGATCCAGGGGAATAGATTAGTAAGCAATATATCATTAAATGCATAGTCAAAGCAAGCAACATGGAATGAACTAAGGTGCTCTTGGGGTCACACTTGTGATCATATATAGGAAGATTAGGTCCAATAAAACTAATTGGAAAAGGATATGAAACAAGTTCAAGTGCAATTGGATTATGCAATAATTTAGAAGAGTTTATAATATTAGAATTATGAGATATACCTTTTTTAATTGTGATATTTGTTCTCGCAAAGAGTGGAAACAGGACTCGTCAATCTATGTGCTAGTCAAAGATGTTTGGGAGCCATTATGATGATAAGTGAGAGATGTAGCAGCAATGACGACAATAAGAATATGCATAGAGACATTTTGCATAGGAATGTGAGGTACCCCAAGAAGGTATGCACAAAATTTGTGGCTATAGTAGATGTGGGATGAGATATATTTGTAAAAGATGTGTCATTATATTGTTGATCATGAGTAAGCTTAGCAACAAGTATAATCTCTATAATACGCTCAATATGATGTGGATTAGCACGAGTTGAGCATGAAAGTGAGATAGGAGCTCTACTTTGTTTTGATCAACATTGTTGTCCTCATTATGGTCATAATCATATGAGTGTTCACTATGGGTCTCAATGTCATGTAAGGGAAAATAATTTGCAAGAGTATCAAGAAGAGAACTAGAAGTAAGAATATAAGAAACTATGGTACTATAGTGCTAGTGAGTAGGAGGTGAAAGATCAAGATGCTCAATAAATTGATTAGAAATATGAACACTATGTCGATAGGGCATAAAAGGGAAGCATATAGAAACTAAAAAAGTGACGATAACAATGAAATTTATAAAATGTCGGTTCACCAAACGATTTAACTTTTTTGTGAATCTATTTCATTCTTTTTTAAGTTTTAAGAATGTCAAGCTAACATAAATTAAAAGGATGAAATGATGTAACATGTGGATTTTATTATTTAATTAACTTCCAACATTAATTACACAAATCGAATAACACTTTTCAAAGTGAATATTGATCTTAGAACTATAAAAAACACATAGGAGAATTACACTTAGCTTATTTTGTGTGGATCTAGAAGATTCTAGGTGAGCTAAATGCAGGAACATGATACTCTAAGACTGAAAACGCTTCATTAAAGAAAGCGACACCTGAAAATTGTTGTCGCCCTAAAATTTCCCTCTTGTGAAAGATGAATTTGTAGGTCCCAAGTGTTGGTACTGTTTTTAATCTTGCTAGTTCCATTTAAAATTCCTTAGTCTGTGCATTTTGGAACATTTTTCTATCTCCTTTCATGGATGTGTGGAATTTATCAATATTTTCTATGGCTGTGGACCACATCGAGCCTTGTATTCCTTGCATTTATCTTTCTGTAGGAAAAATATTTGATTCAGGCGCGAATGGTGGCATTTTCCCCTTCTCTGCATTTTTCTACGGTCGTCTTCCCATCAAATTCTTTTCCAGCGTCTGTGGATACGTGGTCACCTCTAATTGGATGCGGTGTGGTGGGTATTTTGTGAACTTTTGACTTTTGTTACATTTGCAAAAAGGTTGAATTACCCCGTGTCTCCGTTGGATCCTGATTGGCTTTTCAAAATTATGAAGTGGCGGAGAAAAATTCTTACTTTGGCCCTATAAAGGGACACATGGCTATTTTCAAAAGTCAAAGCAGGAGGCGAGGTCATCGGAGCACTTTTGGAAATTTGGTTTTATTTCCAAAAGGGATTAAAGTTGTAAAATGAGTCGTGACTCCGTTGGGATGGGAAAAAGTCAAATATCGAGCCCGCATCAAAAGTCAAAGTGGGGAGGCAGGTCATCGGAGCACTTTTGGAAATTTGGTTTTGTTGCGAGAAAGGCATAAAAGTTATAAAGTGACCTGCAGCCACGCCGATGCCTAGGAGAAGCCACATGGAGAGCCCGTATCAAAAGTGGATGGGTGGGCTAAAATGTTCGAAGTGCCATTTCTCTAAAAGGCACAAAATATAAAAGTGTTCCACATACCTATTTTAGCTAAATCTCTCCCACGTGGATGGATAAAATTCAAAGTTTATGAAATTAGGATGAATGACTGTGATATGATGCATCTGGTTCTTACGCGGACATGGAAATGAATGAGGCGTTTGTTATTCCAATTTTCCCCCTCGAGGAAAAATTGGTCGAACATGATCTTGCACAGGAAGAACGAAAGGGTTGGCCTAGTTGCGTGGACTCACATTCGACCCCAAAACTGAGTCGAAGTGAGTAGAGCTTAGCAGGAGAAAAATGGAGAAAGGAAATGTTCAATCGAGGCCTGAATTGGCTAAGTATAGAAGGACCGTGGAAGGTGCCACGTGTCTCTTCGGTGCACTTTTGGTATGGTGCACAAAGCGGAGACCCCAAACATGCGCAAGCCCTCCACGTGGTCAGAGTACGAAAAGACAAAGCCAGCTGTTGAATCGGCTAAGTATGAAGACCTAGCGGAAGCCTACACTCATCCTAACAATGCACCTCAAAGGCCAAGTTTAAAATAGGATCCTAAGTGAGCGTAGAATCTCCACGTGCCTCATCTACGCAACTTCAAAGGTGCAGCCCAAAAGAGACTACGAACTAGTGCCAACCCTCCATGTGTCCCATATCCGAAAAGGGGACACGAGCATTGAAAATTCCAAGATCAGGACAGGCCGAAAGAAGCTTCCACGTGTTAGCTCGGTGTATCTTCAAGGTTAAAATCTAGAGGCGAGTCCCAAAAAGCGTGGGCTCATCATGTGGTTAGAGTCAAGAGGGGAGAAAGCCGGTTGTTGAAAAGTCCAAAGTTTGTGGAAGCCTCCATGCATCTAATCGACACTCTTTTAAAAGTAAAGTTTGAGGCCGAGTTCAAATGTGCACCAACCTCCACATGTCTCGGGTTAGGCAGAACGTCTCTTCTAACGGAAGGGACTTAGGTAGAATACAAAGGAAATGAAGTAGGCCCACGGACGATGCCACATGTTAGTTTGGCATAACTTTAGGAGTAAAAAGAGGGGGTGAAATCTTAAGATGCATGAGGTCACCATGTGGCCCCTGTATGGACAGACCCTTTCGTATATTGCGAGCCCATGTTAAACACCCAACCCCACACCTTCAAACAGCCATGTCTTTCATTTGGAAGCTTGGATTTGGGCACGAGAGGACATTTTGGAAATCTATCGATGTCTGCTACACGCCAAATGAGATGGAGAACCGACTAGATGTCTTGATTTTGGTAAAAATCTAGAAAACGTCTTTCACGCCATTAATATGTGACCCAACTACTTTAACTAGATCAGATTTGATCGATCTTCCATCCTTCCTTCTTGACACGCCAAAGACATGCGAGAACTAGACTTAATAGATTGAGGATTTGCATAGGCATTGATGGTTGGTGGTTGAGCTTCCAAATAAGATTTCTTTCCTTCTCTTCTTCTCCTCTCTTCGCTTCATCTATAAATGTAAGAGCTTGGCTCATTGCAAAGGGTTTGAATCTGATACTTTTGAAGTGTAAATAGAATCGAAATCAATCAATACAAAAGAATTTCCCCTTTCTCTCTATCTTCATCTATTGTCTCTTCTTGCTTGCCTGAAATCTGTGGATCATTTATCTTCTGTAATAAGAAACTTTGTGTTCTTATTGATATGATTTCTAGAACTTTGTGTCTATGGAATGATATCTTATGTTGTGAATGAGAATGATTATGTTCTATATCACCTTTTCTCAGTACGTATAAGGTTATACTATGCTATCTATATTTCGAAAAATCTTGTTATATTCTGCTCTTTCCTTTCTTCAGTTCTTCCATTTGTTTGTATTGATAAGCTATTTTGGTAAAAACACATTTCAATATGTCATAATTCCAACCTTAAGATGAAAGTTTTACATTTGTATATAATATTTTATGTTTGCTTTCAATAAGGGAACCCTGTAATATCCCCTTGTAGGATATTAATTGATTATTATTAAATACTTGCAAAAATAAACACTTAGAAGATAAACCCTCCTAGGTTTACCTCAACGAACCCTAGTGTCAGCTTCAATACAACCCAAATAGGGTTGGAGTGAGCCAAGGTGAGGGTTTGATGGGCAATCCAGTTGGTATTTACACTCCTTTATCCAATACAATTTGCAGAAGTAAAAATAATAAATAATAACTGCTGAAAATTAGCTGAAACTTTGGAAATTAATAACTCCCAAAATACTAACTCTTTTAACTTGAAACCAAATGCAGTAGAAAGGGAAAATTATGAGCTTCTCATCAAAATAAATATCAGATCTTTGCATGCACTAGAAACCACTCAAATCAGCCCCCAAAATCCCAAACCCAGTCGCTAGGGTTAGGGTAAAATCTGTAAATTAATTCCAACACTTTTTCCCTTCACTTTAGAGTCAATAAATGTAGTTTCAGATCTGCAATTAATAAATCTAAAACAACAGCTTGATAATCACTTCAAAATCCCTCAAAACACTCTTAAAACATGCCTAAACAAGTTGATTTCATCAAGTAAAAATTGGTAGCATATAATAAAAGATATTCACCATAAATCACATTCCAAAACCCTCAAAGCAAGCTTAGGTCTTCTCCAAAAATGGCGCCTTATACATATATAGAGAAATGATTGCAAAAACTTATTACTTCAAGCTCAAATGGGCACACACACTTCACAAATGGTGGTGTTAATGAACACCTTTTGTTTTTTGATCACAAGTGGGCATACATCCCTTCTTCAAGCATGAAGATAAGTTTCATAAACCGTCAACATGCCCAAAAAGGAGTATCCACATCTTCTTTTATAACTTTTCCTTGCACATCCTCCAAAGCTCTTCTCCATTTTTGGCACCATACTCTAGGAGGGGATCTTATTAAAAATATGCCTGAAAATCATATCCAACATCCAACATTAAATGCATAGGGATTTTAAAACAAATGAGACCCATATAAATCGACCCATGCATAGAAGGGATCACTTTATTTTTAAATATTAAATATTAAAAAGTCTCCCAGAAAATGTGACTTGCTTAGTCACTTGATTCACCCTTTTAAAATGCATTTATTAACCCAAGGTGAAGTCGACTTGCTCTTTTATTTTAATAATTGATTTGCACATAAAAATATTTATTAAATTCCTCCTTTCTCACATGTGCAAATCGATGTATTTTATATTTTTAATTTTTATTTAAAAAGGGGACATTACAGTCCTCCCTTCCCAAAATTGCTTGCCCTCAAGCAATTGTAGACTTGGATGCTCTAAGATTGAAACATTTTCCCATGTAGCATCCTCTAATGGAAGGTCTTTCCATTTGACCAAGTATTCTTTGATGACACGTTTTCTTAAATTCCTTTCCCTTGTTTCCACAATTGCTTCCGGAATTAAGATCAATTTTCCTTCTTCATCTAAAGGAGGTAACTCCAAAGAAGGAACAACATTTTTCCCAAGTGCCTTTTTAATGCAAGAAACATGAAAAACATTATGAATCTTACCATCCCCGGGTAGCTCCAACTCGTAAGCCACCTCACCGATTCTTTTAGTAACTTTGTAGGGCCCATAGAAACATGGCTTCAACTTTTCCTTGCCACTTTGTTTGAGAGTAGATTGCCTATAGGGCTGCAATCTAAGAAATACCCAATCACCTATTTCAAAGAGCCTCTCACTCTTGTGCTTATCTGCATATAATTTTTGCCTATTTTGAGCGTGGTGCAGATTTTCTTTGAGAGCTTTCATTATATCCATACTTTGTTGTACCAACTCTTGTGCACTAGGCACTCTACTATCTATCATTAGAACATCCATGAAAGAGTTAGCATCATAACCATACAAAGCCTTAAAAGGGGACATTCCAATGGACATATGGTGTGTGGTGTTGTAGCAAAACTCAGCTAGATGCAACCATTTTACCCAAGCAAACTATTGTCCTGAAACATAATATCTCAAATATCCCTCTGCCCATTTATTTACTATTTCAGTTTGTCCATCTATTTGTGGGTGATAACTAGTACTTGGAGTGAGTTCAGTCCCAACTAACCGGAATAATTCTTGCCAAAAAGACTCATAAATCTATTGTCCCTATCACTCACAATGTTCTTAGGCACACCATGCAATTTAAAAACTTCTTTGAAATACAAATCAGCAATCATAGGACCATCAAATTTAGTAGGAAGTGGATGAAAATGAGCATACTTAGTGAGTCTATCCACTACTACATACATGCAAGTCTTACCATTAACATTTGGCAATCCGGTAACAAAATCCATGGACACACTCTCCCACTTTTGAGAGGGAATAGGTAGGGGCTGCAAAAGACCAGCTGGAAAAGTATGTTCATTCTTATTTCTTTGGCATACAACACATTCTCTAACATACTTAAGAACATCTCCTTTCATACCTTTCCAAGTAAATATTTCCCTTACCAACTTGTAGGTCTTGAAGTAACCTTGATGTCCACTTGTAGGAGCATCATGTGCTGATTTCAAAATCAGATTTTTAACTTCTGATTTTGGGGTTAAATACACCCTTCCCTTGTAAAGAATAAGACCATCTATCACCTTGTACCTTTCATCAACAATCAACCCTTTAACCATATCATTAGAAAATTTATTTTTACATACTCAAGGGTGATTAAGTCTTTCCAATCAGCTGATATAAAAGATACATAACAGATTTCTACTTCCCTTGGTGGATATTTGCAAAGAGTAGAGTGTTTTGCCATACCTTGGAAAATGATGTTCTTTTCCCCAATCATGAATTTGAGCAATAAGTCTTTATAATTGAGGGTGAAATCCCCCAAAGAATGCAACCATTGTACTCCTAACACAAGATCCATGTCATCCATATTAATCATGTAAAAATCATCAATAAGTTCATAATCTTTTATGGTGATGGAAAGTTTGGAGATCCATCTAGAGCATGTTAAAATATATCCATCAGCTATGGTAACATTGAAACCTTGAAAAACTTCATTACCTAAGCCAAGCCTTGTTACCAATCTTTCACTAATAAAATTATGAGTGGCCCCACTATCAATGAGGATGATTACCTTTTGTTTGCATAGCATACCTTCCACTCGAAAAGGGAGATACTTAGGAGTGCCGGAAAGGGCTGCCAATGTTCCTTCAATTTCTTCCTCATCTTCTTCTTGTACATGCTCATCATCCACCTCATTTACCACTTCATTAGTATCATTAGAATCTGAAATTAAATCAAAATCTGAATCTATTACTTCAATGAAATAGATTTGTCCTTTACCTTTGCAATTATGACCTCTTACCCATGGAGCCTTACAATCAAAACACAATCCTTTCCTTCTTAGCTCATCTCTCTCATCTTTTTGCATACCATTTTGGGATTGGTTTTATGTGGCGGAACATAGGGCTGGTTCGGCCTTCTTGGGGCCTCTTTTGATGACCCAAAGGGTTGCCTCCTTGCACTTTAAGGGGCTATTGTAAATCAGACCTTGGCTGCCCTCTAAATACACTTTTGGGCAGCGTTTGTGAGGCATTAGGATGTTGTCCTTTTGGCCCATAAGTCCCTCTATAAGCTGCACATTCTAAATCTAGAGATTTAGTAATACTTTCTTGCAAAGTAAATGGGTTAAAAGCTCTTACCAAACCTTTTAGTGGCTCAATCAAACCTTCTGTGAAGAGAACTACCAACCTCTTTTCACTAACATCCGGCACCATTACTGCTATCCTCTGAAAAATTGTCACATATTCTTCAACACTACTTACTTGTTTCAATTGGGCCAATTCCCTAAAATGAAGCTTGGGATCAAACCTTTCCATGATTCTTTGACTAAATTCTTCCATCGTATGGATCAAGTCATGCCCTTGGGTGTGCATACCATGAAACCACCACTCATGTGCCATGCCTTCAAGGTGAAGAGTAACAAACTTGAGGGCCTCTTCTTCTTGCATGGGGTTGAGGGAGAAATAGGTCTCCATCTTTTGTAACCAAGCTCTTACCGTGATCTTGTTGGTTCCATCAAAGCTTGGGAGAGAGACTTTGCCCAATCTTTGTTGGACATCCGCATGGGGTTGCTTATGGGATCTTTTGGTCTTGTTTCCCATCTTCAAGGCACAAAACTCATCAAAAGTAAGTATGGCCCTTGTGGTCGAGATGCAAAGTACCATATTCCTTGTTGCATGCCTCAATGATTTCTACCATTGATGGTTCCTCAAATGCTCTATGACTCTCCTTAGGAAGGAAAGTGCCCTTAAAGAACTTAGGAGGGGTTGTGTTGAATTTTTCTCCCCACTATGGGAACTCCCTTCTCCATTGGAATTTGGTGTCTTACCATTTCCCACAGCTTCCGTAATGATTTTAGCCATTTGATCACTCATGGTTTTTTGGAGTTCCAAACCACACCCTTGCATTAGCTCTTGTAGAAATTTTACTTGTCCGGTGTGAATGCCCCTTCATCCATGTTTCCCTTATTTCTCCTTTTATAAAACAACCACTTCTTATCACCCTGCATGCACAAATCACCCACACGAAAAGAGGAAAGAAGCTCTGATACCACTGTAATATCCCCTTGTAGGATATTAACTGATTATTATTAAATACTTGCAAAAATAAACACTTAGAAGATAAACCCTCCTAGGTTTACCTCAACGAACCCTAGTGTCAACTTCAATACAACCCAAATAGGGTTGGAGTGAGCCAAGGTGAGGGTTTGATGGGAAATCCAGTTGGTATTTACACTCCTTTATCCAATACAATTTGTAGAAGTAAAAATAATAATAAATAATAACTGCTGAAAATTAGTTGAAATTTTGGAAATTAATAACTCCCAAAATACTAACTCTTTTAACTTGAAACCAAAATAGTAGAAAGGGAAAATTATGAGCTTCTCATCAAAATAAATATCAAATCTTTGCATGCACTAGAAACCACTCAAATCAGCCCCCGAAATCCCAAACCCAGTCGCTAGGGTTAGGGTAAAATCTACAAATTAATTCCAGCACTTTTTCCCTTCACTTTAGAGTCAATAAATGCAGTTTCAGATCTGCAATTAATAAATCTAAAAAAAGCTTGATAATCACTTCAAAATCCCTCAAAACACTCTTAAAACATGCCCAAACAAGTCGATTTCATCAAGTAAAAACCAGCAACATATAATAAAATATATTCACCATAAATCACATTCCAAAACCCTCAAAGCAAGCTTAGGTCTTCTCCAAAAATGGCGCCTTATACATATATAGAGAAATGATTGCAAAAACTTATTACTTCAAGCTCAAATGGCACACACACTTCACAAATGGTGGTGTTAATGAACACCTTTTGTTTTTTTATCACAAGTGGGCATACATCCCTTCTTCAAGCATGAAGATAAGTTTCATAAACCATCAACATGCCCAAAAAGGAGTATCCACATCTTCTTTTATAGCTTTGCCTTGCACATCCTCCAAAGCTCTTCTCCATTTTTGGCGCCATGCTCTAGGAGGGGATCTTATTAAAAATATGCCTAAAAATCATATCCAACATCCAACATTAAATGCATAGGGATTTTAAAACAAATGAGACCCATATAAATCGACCCATGCATAGAAGGGATCACTTTATTTTTAAATATTAAATATTAAAAAGTCTCCCAGAAAAATGTGACTTGCTTAGTCACTTGATTCACCCTTTTAAAATGCATTTATTAACCCAAGGTGAAGTTGACTTGCTCTTTTATTTTAATAATTGATTTGCACATAAAAATATTTATTAAATTCCTCCTTTCTCACATGTGCAAATCGATGTATTTTATATTTTTAATTTTTATTTAAAAAGGGGGACATTACAAAACCTCTCCCATAAAGAGGAGGGACTTGTTGTCCCTTAACTATGGTTTTGTTAAACTAGCATTTTAAAACCCAACAAAACTAAACTTGGTCAAAACTATACAACTTGGAGACTCCTAGATCTAGAAGGATACTTTAGACCTATAGAGGGTGCTGCCCTAATCAATTTTCATGAATTATTTTACAATTTAGGGATCTTTGAGTGCCTTTTTTCTTACTTTTACATGAGGATTTCTTACTGATGCCCAGTTCTTAAATGATGTATGATTTACTTGCTTATATATGCTTCTAAAGGTTATTATATCATGAAATGCTGACCAAGGGGATATATTTTCTCATAAGAATGTGATATAATTGTCCCAAAACATGTTGGTCCAAAGCATGCACAGTAGAGTCGGTTTGTAGATTTGTACAAACTAACCAAAAATGGTAGTTTTGACCATGAGGGAAAAAACATGTTTTGACTTCATGGGTTGAAGAATGAATGTTTATAGGTGTTTTTATGCATTTAAACTTCATAAATTGATGACAGAGAGGTGTGGAAAGATAAGTAAGTAATCAAAGAGTTGTTAGGGTGTCTAAGCAAAGAATGAGGTGAGTAAATTTGTACATGTAAGTGTGTAATGTAAAGATCAACAATGTCAAAGGATAGATTGCGAAATTTGAGTTTCTACAAGTGGCAACATACTTCTTTATCTACAAGATCTATTAGGAGTTCATGACGCTTCATCTTCTGGGGGGTTGGCTAGTCCTCTCTTCTTCTTGTCTTTCTCTCTTTATTTTTGGGGTATTTTCCATGTTCTTTTGGGATGCTTATCTACTAAGAGATATTTATATGCACTTCTCTTGTCTCTCTTTTGGGGAAAATTTTTTCATACGAATTTTTATCTTTTTCTCCACTTTATGAGCGATTTTCTTTGTTCTTGGGTACCTCATCAGGCCTTATTTTCAGGACCCATTTATTTTACCCACCTAAGCAACACTTAAGGGGTGTGTGTTAGTGTAGGTTTTTAATTCCATTTCATGGTTTTTCTTACATATTCATTTAGCTCTCATAGGTATTGGAGGGATAGATGGGAGATACATTTCTCCACCTTTTTAGGTGGTTGTTACACTTCCCCACTTCAATTTATACATCTATTGTAAATATATTTCTTATGCATTTTGAATACAAGTTATCTTTTGGCTGATGTTTGGTTCTCTCTCTCTCACAACATTACTCTATTTGCGTATTCATATTTTATCAGTTCTTGATCTTGCCCCATATTCTCACAAAAAAATAGAGGCATGGTTTTTTGAATTCTTTGAGAGTGACATATGTATAAAATAAGGCTAACCTATATGTCCCATTCTATTTGGGTTATATATTGTCAATATAGAAGATTGGGTTTACCAATATGGAAGTGAAATGTTTCAATTAATCAAATATGTGGTGAAACTCTAATTATATATTGATGATATGATTTTAATGGTAGAAAATAACCCAAGAATTGAAAAAAATTACAAGCCACAACTATTTTTAAAGAGGTGATGACTCAAGTTAACATCAATAAAATCAAAATAATTATCTTCTCCTTAAAAATAAATAAATGAGACTTTATTGTCAATTTCAAAGGTGGGTCTCTTAAAATGGGATTAGAATACATGTATCTTAGTATGAAATTTCACAAAAAAAAAAGAAGCTAGGATGCATGTTTAATGAAAAATATATAATTTAGATGGAGACCTCCTTATACATTAAAAATAGATGCAAGAATATATAGTTATGGGATTTGAATACCACCAAGATCATATTTGAGTTCATTATAACCACAATAGTGTTATATATAAGTGAATTTATAGGTTAGTAGAATTGTCAACGAAATGGAGGAAAATACAAAGGATCTAGAAACACGTGATATAATCAAATTCAAAACCAATCCTTATATTCCATATGAAATCATCCTTATAGAAAAAAGTTATTGCACATTAGAGGGAGTTGTTATCACTAGGTAACTATGTTACTTGAAAAAATATAAAACATTGAGACTAACAAGTGGCATTATAGGGTCGTAAGGGAAGAAGAGCTACTTGTGAAAAATATAGCATGGATGATTTATAATTATAACATGGATGATATATAATTATAGCATGGAGAAAATATAATTGGTAGTAAAATTATATGAGTATAATGTAAATGTGGGTGAGTAACATCCCATGTAAATAAGTTTGTTAGTGGTTACAACATATGAGCTATTATAACTACCATATAATTTAGGAGATGTGACTCTATAAGTATGTAAGTGGTCTTAGATGAATTAAAAGGAAGAATCTTGTGTAAATTTTCTATATTCACTTCATTTGGTATTAGATATGGTTGGGGATTATGTAAAATGTCTTCTTAATTTTTAGGGGCAATATCAATTGTTTTATGGTCGTTGCACATGGAATTCATGTGGTTAGCATGTATTTTTACACATCATTTGCAACGGGTAGTATGTTTCTAGAAATGAAAGGAGATAGGTTTTTAAAGAATCATCAAGAAATATACCATTTAGTTTTGAATCATGATTTGTCGCAGATGCTTGTTACCTAGATATTTATGTGTTCATAATTGATGTATCAACATTCATTACATAGTACCATCCTTTCTTTCCTCTAACATATTATACCACTACTCATGGAAGGATCACCTTATCTAGAAATGAAATGAAATGAAATGAAATATTTTAATGACATCCATGAGATTGAAGAGTCTATGGGACCACAAAAATGAGATTTTTAATCTAATTTCAGACTCCTTTCAATATCAGCTCTCTGGCTATGAATCTTGAGAATGAAACCCATGGTCGCTTGAAGCTTTGTTCCTTTAAAGAGTTCCTCTAGTCCGTCCACCTTCAAGTTGTTTTCATATTGTGTCGAATATCATCATATGCCAAACACTCCATGAGAATACCATTCTATCTCAATGAACCCTTTCTTATAGAAAATACAAATTCTCCTTTCCCAATCTTCCTTTGGGATAGTCCATTTACCGATTTTGCATCGAAGATGATGTGATCCACACCTTAAGCGTGCCCTTTGAAATCCTTGCTTTACCCTTGATAGCTGCCCCTAGCTAATATTTTTCATCATGTTCCCAGTGGGATTGAATTCTCGATATAATGTTACATGACAGATCCCGAACTTTTCTGTCACATAATTTTTTATTTCCCTGTTGTTGTTAGGACACTCTTGCAAGTTGATGCCCCATTTGTTCATTCATTTATTATTCTGTTTCATCCAGGTTTTCTTTCTACACTCCAGAGTATTGTCCATAACTATTTTGGGCCAGCGAAAATTGTCCATGCTTTCAACTTTTTTCAAATAGCTTATCATCCGAGATATTGCCGAAGCTTCCAATGAGGAAGTACCCACTTCAGCCAACAGGATCTCATAAGGAATAGTTGATTTGACTTTGAGAGTGCTTGTGATTAGATGTTTCTAGATTCTTTCTATCTGTCTCCACCCGTGATTTGACATGCTACTTCCCCAAACCTTGCAGCCATAGAGAACAACCGGAGTGACCAACAATCCAAAAAGGGTTTTCTTAGTTTTCCAGTCCCAAAGTTTAGCTTTCCTACACCTGTTTTGAAGTAGGTAAGATGCTTTCCAACCTCCTTGTATCCTTTTTGCTTTACAAGTCTCCCAACTAAGCTTGTGGTGAAATTCAATCCCAAGATATTTGTATTCAGTGACTATTTCCAAAGGGCTCCCCTCAAAAAGAAAGTTAATTTGTCTCTCTTTCCTTTTCAAGGAGAAAATCATGATTTTTGTTTTGCTAGTGTTCACTTGCATCTCGACTTCTTGGCGAGAGTAAGAGCTCTAGGGATTTTGGTTGTTCCCTCAATCCTTGGGCTTTTAGATGGTATGTTCAAGATTAGTCCCATAAAAGTGGTCAACACATTTCCGTTAAACTCGTTTTCTTCCTTTAACTTTATCTTTGAATGCAAGATGTCATCGTCTCTGAAAGGTGGACCGTAATTTACAATTTTCAAATTAAAAATATTTCTTGCGCAAGTGCCAGTCATGACATGGAATTATTAAGTTAATTGTAGGGACGGTCACACATATGTTTGATTGTATGTAAATGTGTTGCTTGGACCACATTCTCTACTCCCTCTTAAATCACACCAACGATTACTAATAAACTATACGATTAGAGGTACAAATTTCAACATGGTTTATTTAATCAAATGGAATTTTACAAAGACTAAGGAATATTGGTGTTACGTGAAATATATTAATGTTAAAATTAATATAATTTTGAAATAGTAAAAAATAATATATTTTTAAAATAGATAAAATTATTTAATATATAAATTAATAGTCTTGAAATTAATATAATTTTCAAATATTAAACATTGATTGGTTGGTTTATCTTTTAGATTGTGTGTTGTAAAATTTTTAGGGTTTTATATATTGTACAACTATCAATTCTGGGAGCTCGACCTTTTCATCCCACTTCCTTGATTTTGTCTCACATGTACTTGCATTTATTTCAATTTTTAAGGCATTCTTATCTTTGGGATACCATTTTATAAGTGACCTTTCATTCACATAGTCTAGTTATTTTGATCGTGAAAGAGGCTGTTGAAGAGCATCAAGGAAGCACCCAAAAAGTTTGTGCCCAAATTATTGCAGAGAGGTAATTATTAGTGCAAAATCACAGCACCCCCAAATGAGTTCTACAAGTCTGATTTTCTAAGGTAGAGTCATTTGGTGTGATTGCATAACATTGAACCTTCCCCAAGGTGTGGGACCTTGCAAAAATGGGAAAGCTCTCTAGATTAAAGGTTGGTTCCTATTCCTCTATTTAGGTGCATACGTGAGAACTTGCAGAGGATCTCTCTTTATACCTAATCTAAACTTGCCAAGGAGACAAGGGTAAAAGGAATACAGGAAATCAAACTAAGCTATAAGGTGATGCACCAAAGGAATGATGAACATTTGTTTTCCAATAGACACAAACCAACCAAATGCATATAATAACCAAGCAAAGATAACCAGATCTATAATGAAATATCAGATGAAAGCAAAAGAGACAAGAAAATATCTAAAGTCGATCACGGTTGTGTTTTATTACTCCATAGATTGATACAATACATTACAAGTTGGCCAAAAGGAAAAACAGTATTACACTCTAGTAGAAGGTGTGAAACTCCATGAGTTTCTTTCTTTCAAAAAGAAAAGGGAGTGCAGTAAAACAAAGAATGTCCAACCCTTTACAATGAATTACCTTTGTATTTATAGATTCAATTAGAGAAAGAAAGAGAGAGAGAAGCGAGAAAAGCGGGTTGAAGCTCAAACATTGTTGTTAATGTCTCCGACAAAATCTTCCCCAAATCCATCTCAACTACATCAATCTTTGGTTTGGCACCTTGAAGGAAAAGGAAACAGTGGAATAGATTGAATCCGATCTAGTTGTTGAGGCAAGGAGATCCTGCATTAAATTCCTAAAGGCGTTTCTCCGTTTTTCACCTACGGGGCTCGAGAAAAATGAATTTTTTTTCCATGGTGTAGAAGACGTCGAGACGCTTCCAACGGTGTCATATTTGTAATATTTAGAGCCCTGAGTCAAAAGATATGCCCCTTCAAAGTTTGTATCGATTTCATACAAATGGGTGGGAAACAATTTTGAAAAATGGGTCCCCTTTTTGATATGGGATATGTAGCAACCAAATTAGAGCAAAAATTGGGTTTGCGGGTCCATAATTTATCTATTTCCCTTTTCTGCAAAACTTAGAAAACCTCCGCGGCCCCGAAACTCTGCTTGGACATGTGGCATCCTTTGGTTGACTGGGGGGATGTGCTTCCATCTTTATCTTTGTGCCTTTTTGACAAAAGGTAATTTTTTACTTTTTCCTCCGACTCCCCGCTTTGTCCTTGACTCGGGCTCAAATGATGACTTTTTCCTTTTAGCGGGGTTACTGACCCATTTTGTAACTTTTATCGCTTTGGGACGACAAAGGGCAAAAAACCAACTTTCCCCGGCAGTCCACTTTCCTTGACTCGGGCTTGAAGCTGACTTTTCCCTTTGGCAAAGTTGTGGTTTGTTTTGTGTTTCTTGGCTAAGTCTTTTGCTTGGTGGGGCATATCTCTTGACCTGGGACACGCGGCATCCTGGCACTCATTTGGAAACCTTATCTCTCTTCAATCCTTGAATCAACACCACTTAAACACTGGCGCACCTCTGCCGGCCTACCCCATGCATTGACTATTCAACCCGACTCTTCCCCTTTCGAGACTGGACATGTGGAGGCACCGCGCTTGAAAACCTAGCTCAAAGTTTTCCTTTAGAGGAGCATTGAGTTGACACTTGTTGGTCTTCATTTGGTCTATGGAATTTTCAACGGTCCCTCTTATCCCTTTTGGATTTTGGGCTACGTGGCAAGCTCGCGCTCATTTGGGTCTACCTTACAGGACTAACTCTTGGAGGTGCACCACTGCTGACACTTAGAATTCTCCACTTACGCTTTTATACTTAGCCGAGTTTTGAGGCTGCTTTGTCCACCTCTTGACTCTGTTTGACCATTTACTACACGGAGGGCTGACATAAGTTTGAGTCTCTGTCCCGGGCTCCCATGTCGATTTGTGATGAGCTGACACCTAGCACCTTCTTTCTTAGTTGAAGACTTTTCAATGGTCCCACAATTTTTTGGGGCTCTAGACGCGTGGAAGCCTGGTGAAAGTTTGGGCTTCCCTTTTTAGATTCACCTTTAGAGAAGTGTCGTTAGGACATGTGGTTCTTCTCTGCGCATCCTCCATACTTAGTTGATTTTGGACTCTTTTCTGGACTGTTTTGAACTTTAGATCTTCATCATTTCTCCCCTTCTTGCTCCTAGTTCCTTTACAATACTAATCCTTCTCTTGACCCTATTATTACATTGTTGGGTCCTTCTGCAACTTGGAAAATGGATTTAAGACATGGAAATGGCTCGACAAAGTCGTTTCTTTTGCATAGGGTCTTTTAGTCTGTCTCGGCACCCGCCACTCCATTTTTGAGTCCTACGTGACTAATTTTTAAGATTTGAACGTGTTTTCTTAGGTTCTCTCTATGTGGGGTCATGGCCTATCCAATATTTTTCTTGGGGGAAAAACATGGATAGTAATTTGGTGACTCACGGGGTATCTTCCTATAGGATGAAAAGACCAATTGCCTTGTCATATCCATTGGGCATGGAGTCGAGAATGACAGATCTGACATGCGATTTACGCCTCGATTCACGAGTCCAACTATTTGCACTCTCAATTTTCATAAGAAATATTGAAATGAAGGTTTCGAGAGTAGATTTTTTTTTTTTTATTGGGGGCTTCATTTGTCTCTCTAAATGGGACGCACAAGAGCAACAAAACAACACCACAACTATATACAAAATTTGAAATCAAACATGCCCCAAATAGGGTGTGTAGAGCATGCAAAGCACTTAGGAGGAAAGTAACCTACACTACAACAAGACAATGTGCATAAGAACTTATAGAAAAGAGAAACTAAACTAATATGTATAGGGTGAGAACTCCCCTTTTAGTAGCAATGTTTAAGATAGATTCCATTTATTGGAATCTGTAATTCCTCTCCATCTAGCTTAGACAATTGGAAAACATTTCTACTTTTACATCTCATGACCATGTAGGGGCCACTTCAAATGGCATCAAACTTGGAATGCCTTCCTTGTTTTTCCCGATTCGTATCCCATTTTAAAACCAGTCTCCTTCTGGAAGGTCCTTGCTTTTTCCTTCTTGTCGAAGCACCTCTTGATTGAGGCTGATCCTTTTCAATTTCTTGGAGAGCATGCTCTTTATTTTCTTCTAGTTCTATCAACTCAAAGCATACCTGGCCTCCATTGGTTCAAATTCAGACATCTCTAGTTGCTTCATGAGCTCCAATCTTTGGTAACTCAAGTGATATAGGCAACACATGACCTCTTTCCCATAGACAAGTTTGAATGGAGAGCTGCTGTAGATCTCTTGGGCGTTATCCTATCAGCTCATAAGGTCGATTTGAGATTTGTGTGCTAGGTTCTTTGATTCTAATCAAGAGTTCTTATGATGATCTTTAGCGGGTTCTTGTTTGTGGACTCATCCGGCCATTACCTTGAGGGTGATAGTTTGATGAAGTGCTCAAGTAAGTCTCATTCTTAATATCCCATCTGTGATATTAGAAATTATGAATTCTAATGCATTGTATGATATAATGGTGGTTGGCACTTCAACTCTGGTCACTATCCCTTTATAAAAATCTAGTATACTAGACTCATTAACTTCCTTGAGTGCCACTACCTCGATCCACTTGGTGAAATAATATGTTGCTGTCAGAATCCATTTGTGGCCTTGCCTTGAATTTGGATTGATGACTCCAATGAAGTCCAATCCCCATTGCATGAAAGGTTGGTTGACCGAGATTGGGTGCGATGGAAGTGTTACTAGCCTTTCTTTGCCATTAAAGATTACACAATTCTGCATCTTTTGATCCATGCATAGCGAGTCACTAAACACTCGGGCCGTAATAACCCGCCTTCATGATCTTGAGTGTTGTCACTCTTGGAGCAAAATGGCCTCCAATTGCTTCAACATGGAATTCTTGTAACACTCTCTCAACTTGATCGTCTCAATGCATCTCGGCAGAATGCCATTGATGTCTCTTTTGAATAGGACAACACCAATAAGAACATATGGGATGGCCTATAGCCTAAAATGTCTCCTTTTTGCTTTACTCATCCCATGAAGACACATGCCATTTTAAAGGAAGTATCTAAATTCATAGTCTTCCAGGTCCTTGAATGAAGAAAGAAATTGGTTGTTACTGTACCCTCTTTGTTTTCTTTGAACTAAGATCACAAAAATTGTGTCACTGTCACCGCTACTAAAGGCATATAGTATGAAGTCTTTAGAGAAATTTGGATTTACGAGAGTTAGGGCTTGTGATATAGCTTCTTTGATGGCCTCAAAGCTTGCCTTTCCTCAACTATCCACCTGAATGCTAAACTCTTCTTCAACATCAACATTATTGGATTAACAAGGGTAGTAAAGTTTGGTACAAACCTACAGACAAAATTGATTTTCCCCAGGAAGCTTTGAAGAGATTTTTTGTGACTTGGCAATGGCAGTGCTCATATTGCTTCCACTCTCTCGGGTCAATCACCAATCCTTCCTTTGATACAATATGGCCCGAGAATCCTGCCCTCATGGACCAAAAATATGCATTTTTAGGGTTCAATGACACCCTAAACCTTCTACACCTTTGAAACACTTGCCTTAGGTGAAAATGTGGTCTGCTGCATTTATGGAGAACACAGTAATATCATCAAGGTAGATCAAGTACTATTTTGTTGATCATCCCTTTGAATGCCATATCTATTTCCCTTTGAAAAGTGGCTTCGACATTGGACAAACCAAATGGCATTTTTTTGTAGGCATAGGTGCCCGATTTGGTGGTGAAAGCTGTTTTGAACTAATCATCTTCTTTCACCATGATCTGGGTGTACCCTGAGTAGCCATCTAGGAGGGAGAATCTCTCTGACCCATACACTACTTGCAAGATTTGATCCATTGAAGGGAGTGGGTAGTGATCTTTGAGGGAGGCTCTGTTCAAGTCTCAAAAATCTACACACAACCTAATCTCTCCATTTTTCTTCTGACTGGGACTAGGTTTGTAACCCAACTTGAGTGTTTGATTGGAAATATGATACTTGCCTCTATTAGTTTGTTCAACTCTTTCTTCATCAGAGGCTCAATGTGTGGGTTGATCGGTCTCGATTTTTCCCAATGGGTGAGCAAGCAACCTGGATCTAATTCGATTGTGTGTTGTGCTAGCTTTAGATTGGACCCTCTTAGGTCTTCATAGCTCCAAGCAAACACATCTGGAAATTCTTGGAAAAGTTGTACGAATTCATACCTTTCTTACTTGGTGGCCACTTTTCCAATTTGAAGTGTTTTTCCTTCTCCAAGTGGTATTGGCTGAATCTTCTCCTTTGATCTGTATGTTAGCCTTCTCTTTTCTAAACTGATCATTAGGATTGAAGATAGACTCCAATGTCACTAAGCCTTTGGGAAGCTTGTTTGTATGTAGCTGTACTATTTGATTCTCGTATTGCTTATCTAATCGTCTTTGATTTCTAGTTGAGAATTCAACTTCTTCTTGAAAAATTAATGATACGGTGATCATTCTCGAAGACCTCGCTGCCGGTATATGTTGTTATCGCGCACCGCCGACATCACAACTAAATGAATATGTGGTTGTTCTTTGTCTCTTCGATGTTGTCAACCACATCAAACATCTCTCCAACTATTGCAAGCCTATCATCGCCTTCGTTCTCCTTCATGTGTATGGACACAATGTTGAAGGCCTTGAAATCCTTTATGAGATCACATACCCTACTCTTGTATTTCTTGAGTAGGTCATTCTTGATAGCATTGAGGCCTTTGACTTGATTGGTAACCAATTCACTATCACCAAACACTTACAAGTTCTTGATTCCTAGCTTACAAGTTCTCATCACAATATTCTCATTTTGTGATCGTTCGGTCTTCGTTTCATCCATTTCGGCAAGAACTCCTCCCCCTTGGTCTTAAACTACATTATTAATTAATATTTAATTAATTTATCATCCTTTGTTTGATAAAATCATTTTTATTAAATTTGGGGTTTTTAATTAAATAACTATTAATATAATAATTATTAAAAGTCATTCGATAAATTTTTTTATTTTATTTTTTCCGGGAAGTAAGATTGTGCTTCCAACTGCCGGGAATGCCAAATTGGCTTCCCGAGCCCAGATTTCCCCTTTCCTGGCAATTTTATTTTAATTTCCCGCTTGTGGGATTTTCTCCACCAATTGCCAAATCAATGGATTGGCAACAGCAAGAAATCTCCCAATTTCCCACATGGGGAAATTGAACGGAGATTGCTAGCCCACCTTGTCATTCCCGTTGGCAATTGGCCGTTGCTTTCCCCATTTCCCCTGGCAATTAATTCCACTACCGGGAAGAGGGGAAGTCGGTTTAGGCTTCATAAATTCCTCCGTCGGACTCGTTGGAAAGAGTCGTGTGAAGCTTTCCGATTGCTTCTTATTTCTTCTGAAGAACATAATATTTTATCACATCCCACAATACTGCGAACGCCATTGTGAAGAAGAAATACAAGAGGACAGCCATAGAAAGTTTTATGCAAAAGGGAGATATAGCCAGAACAAAGACCGGATCATCAGCAAAAGCCAAGACAAAGAAATCATTCCACGCAGGAGCAAGAGGAGCTGAATAAGAAAAGAACATAAAACCTGCGCAAGTTTTAAAGGAGAAAGACAACAAAAAGAATCCACACGCATTCAGCTGAGAGGACAGTCCAAAATGCATAAAGTCACAACATAAACTAAATTTTCCACGTGGGACAGCCCAAGGAGTTTCCACGCACCCACCAGATCTGTCCACGTTGAGGAGAGAAAAGTACCACGTTTGCATAAGCAAAAAGACAACAGGTAAAGAAGTCAACAGGCCATGTGGGGAGATAAAAACCTGCGCATGTTTTAAAGAGAGAGAGCTGTATAAAATATAAAAGAACACAGGAAGGTTCCATGCATTGGTTAAGGAGATTCCCACATAGGAGACAAGGGAAAAACAATAGTAACAAGAAGAGAATTCCACGCATTTCTCCAAAAAGAACAATCCTAATAAATTCTCACGCCCACACAACAAGAAATAGAACAGTCTAAAATAGAAAAGACAAGATTTTTCATTTTTCAAGAAAATAAGCTTTCCACTTCCCACATAAAAGCCAAAGGAAACAAATTTCAACACATGGGAGAAGGACAACAGTCCAAAACAACAAGGTGAAAGAAAAACACCACGTGGGAAACCAACAAAAAAAGGGAACAATCCAAAGAACCTCTCCCACGCAGCCCAAGGGAGGGAGAAGAAAGTAAGAGCCCATGCATGCAAAGAAGAACCAATCAAAGAACAAGATTGTCCACGCATTGGTAAAGGAATACCACACAACTATTAGCATAAGTCAAAGACAATTAATACAGTCCAGAACACTGCATACGCCAAAGGAGGTATTAGAAAGATGTTTGGATGTGGGAATATGTGAAAGAAAGACAACAAAAAGAAGACAAGAAAGATCCCACGCATTTGTTATAAGGAGGACAATCCAAACAAAAAGCCACGCAAGTTTTAAAAAAAAGAAAATACAAAGTAGCCCATGCATTGGCAAAGAGAACAGTGCCAAAAGTAAGAGTTTCAACACAAAGACAAAGGAAATGGCCACACGTGAGGAAAGGGAGAAGGAGCAGCTAAAGGATCTTTCACACCATAAAATACAGTCCAAGCTAATTTCAAACGCATTTTTCAGGCAAAAACAAGTTTCCATGCAGGTTTAGAAAGCTAATTTCAAACGCAGAAGTAAGAAGGTTTTGTTTTGTCTTCATTTGAAAGTTGTCCACGCAGAAGAAAGGAGAAAAGAACAGTTTTTAAGAGATGTTTCCAAACCATGTCTTGTAAAGAGCTGCAAAAGAAGACAAAGGAAATCAGTCCAAAAACAGTGCATGCAAAAAGAAGTCAGTGTTCACACAAAGGAAAACTTGCTCATACATTGCTAGAAAAATAAAAGATTAAAATCCACATAGAGCGTAAAGAAGAGCAACTCTAATCAGGAAAGGCGAAGAAATAGCGAATTAAAAAAAAATCCAAATCGATCCTACGCGAAGTCATTAAAATTCGGGAGAGTTTAATTAAAAAAATTAAATCATTTTCAACGCATTGGTGAGAAGTATTCAAACAAAAAATCACGTATTCAAATGCATTACCGATGTATATCGGCACACAAAAAAATAATGAAGAAAACAATAGATGCGGAAAGAACGTGCCGCGGGTAGTAGCTGTCGAAATAATCAACTTTGGAGCTCGATATCTCGGATTCTGATGATCGTCGGGAAGAAAAGTTTGGTTCGTTGAATTCTCCCCATCTTCCTATACTCATTTTCCAAATTTTAAATGTACAACACCTCATTTAATATTTTTCACGAATCAAGAAAAACTCAGTTTGCTTGATTTGGCCGTGCACGCAATTTTAGCTTAGCGGAAGGCCTACTTTGAGAATCCATATCTTGAGCCCAGATGATCATCAAGAGAAATAGTTTAGTTTATTGAATTCTTCCCACATTCATGTACTTCTTTGAAAAAATTCAAATATACAGCACTTCATTTGATATTTTCCACGGAGTCGAATAAAATGCAGTTTGCATGATTTTGATGTGTGCACAATTTTCAGCCTGTCAAGGTGACTCACTTCGAGAGTTGATATTTTGAACCCAGATGATTTTCATGAGAAAATAATTATTTCTTTCAAGTTCTTCCCACCTTCATATGCTCCCTTGCCAAGTTTTAGATGCCTAGGGTGATGTTTGGTATTTTTCCCAGGCTAAAACTAAACGAGATTTTCGCAGTTTTACACCTGCATTTTCCTAGCAATTTCATAAGAGTCAACTTTGACCTTTAAATATTTGACTGAAGAATTTGATTGGGAAAAAACCCTTTGACACACAAACTTGTGGTACCTTAATATACTTCCTCATCCAGTGACAGTTTCTCATAACAAGATTTGCTATTTTTCCTAGGGCAGTTTTACAGGCGTTTTGTGCAGTTTTGTAAGATGGAAGTAATCACCTAAAATCACGTTTCTGTCACAATCATGTCATCTCCAAACAAAATGATGTTGTGGTATAAGTTCCAGGGCATTCTAATCACCCCGACGCTCCATTCAGAGTATGAGAACATCGTCGATGCCAACTTGGGACACGTCGATGTAAGTCGGTTCTGCGATCGCATATCGACCAGAAGGCGAGTCACAATTTTCCTGACGCTTGTTCTGAATTGGTCATCACTTGCATGGATGCACCATGAAATCTGCATAGTGTGGTGATTCAACTCTAATGGCTCCAAAGCGGAAGCAACCTCTAACTTCCTCATTATGCGGTATAAGTCGTAGCTATTGACATTGGTCTCTTTGGAGTCAAAAGCTATGGTTATCGACAAAGATTGATAATGGGAGAATCTTGTCTACATCAATTTTTCACTTGATCATTATGGAGGATCTATTCATCAACAAACCAAGACCAACAATAAGTACAATTGTGTGGATCATCAAGGAAGGCCACATCATTCAAGTGTGTCCATGTCAGCTCTCAGTTAGCAGCGTGCACAATACTTCATTAGTCGGTCTTAAAGTTGGAGTGTTCTCGAATTGGACGATCGTGAGCAGATCAAAATGCCAACACTTCGGGATGGTGACAAAGACAAAATACATAACTCCAGGAAGTGAATTGTAATTTTGGCTCTTGGAAGATCTTCTCAATGGCGAAAGATTAAAAGTTGGATTCTGACAAGCCAAGGTGGCGTAACGACTACAATCTCGCGACAAATGAATAATTCATCATGGAAGGCTATTTAGAGCATGTGGAGAATTGTATGTAATTTTGAATGCGAATACGAATGAAGACAAAATTGCTCACACCAGGATGTTGCTCAAATGGAGAGGTGGATGAATTGCTCAAGTTTCAAGCTCAGCTCTCTTATCATCTAGAGGATTGCATGAGCACGGTCAATGAGTTCATTCCCGTATGACCGGGATAGGCGGACTCTTGGCCCAATGGATAAGGCATTAATCATAGGTGTCTTGATCTAGGTGGTGCATTGCTGACTAGGATGTCTATGTGTGCGTCCAAGTCATTTAAGTGGGGTCCACGTGTGCCCATTTCTTTTATGACTTTTTAGCTTAAGTGGTTTCTATTTTTAGTTGTTTTTAATAAAGTTGGTTGAAAAAGTCAAAGTCACTTAAGTGCCCTATTTAATGTGCATTTAAAATCCTAACTACTTTGTAACCAACTTTTGGGTTATAAAAAGAAAGTCAAGGGCTCATTTGTAAGGGTGACTTTGAGAGAGGAGAAGAAATACTTCTGTGTGCAAGATTTGTTTCAGGAAGAAACTTTGTGTTCTTTTGTGAAAAAAATTGGAGTTAATGAAATAAGAACTTTGTTTCTCATTCATTGTCTCTCGTAACATTTGATGTTCTTATGTTGATTAGATGTTTGGTGTTTGAATCTTGCATGCAAATATTATCTTTGATCTTATTGTCAACATTATTAATCTGTTGTTCTAGTTCACAGTGATCAAGCTCTGATTATCTACTTTCTCATGTGTGTTCCCTTTTACACGTTCTTGTTTGGCTAACTCAAACTCCATTTTATTTGTGTTGGTTATTCACCTTTCTTCTTCATGTAATATTAGGCTTTGTTTTTACCTAACTCTTGCATGTTCTTTCAGTTCATTCCATTCCACTCCTTTCCTTCATTCCATTCCATCTTCCTCATTCACTTTTCTTTCCATTGATGTTCTAAAACACCCCCACATACAATTTTGAATGTACAGATGTAAATACAGTTTTGGTTTTCAATAAAGGCAACCTCACCTTCATTGAGGAGGGACTTCGTTCCCACACTTTTAGATGTAATTTTCATGCGTGTAAATCCATATGCTAATGAAGGTGTCTTGGGTTGGCCTTACATGTTGGGAGTTATATTTGGAGCACCAACACCTTGTGGAGTGATGGAAGGTTGAGGGTCACCTGAGTTTAGTGGTTGGCCTTCTCCAATATTTCTCTTTTTGGACCGTTTATTGGTAGCCACACTTTGAGAAGGGACTTGATTCATCCCACAAAAATCCCTGACTTGCAATTGACAAGCATAGTCTCATTGGAGGTCCCTCTTGTTGATCTCTTTGTTGCTGATCTCCTTCTTGGCTAGGTTCTTGTGACACCATGCTTTGGTATGCACCATTAAGGCTGATTTAGTGCACCATTAAAGCACATTGATTGGTTATGTGGCTGATTTCATGGAAAACACCAATCATATTCATGTACCATATTATTCTGTGCTAGAACCAATGCCTTTGATGTTGAAGCTATGTTTGGATCATATGACTTGAAAGTTTTAGTAGCTTGAGGTTGTCCTTGGTTTTGGCTTTGATTTACAACCTAAGATGGTGGTCTATTTTGTTGATACTAGGGTCTAGCTTGATACTGAGCCTAGGGTTAATACAGCCTAGAACTCGGAGCTTGCTGTCTTTTGATGGTTACTAGCTCATTTCCTAGGTTTTGAAGTTGTTTCATGACTTCCTGGAGTTCTTTTGAAGTGTTAGATGATGAAGTGGAGGATTCAGCTGAACTTTGATTCCTGGGGGTGGGTATAGGGGCTAATGTGGGCATTTGGCTGGTATCTAGGCTTCCTAACTTAGGGTATAGAGGCATGGATGGCCTAAGGGTGATTTTTCTAGCCTGAATCAAATGGTTCTCAACCCCTATGGAAAGGCTATAGGATGCAAGTAAGGTTATGCCCCCCATTGACTAAATCATCAAATAAATATCAAAATTTAAAGCCCTAAGAAAGTATAAGAAGGCACGTTGATTAATGGGCTTTACTATCGTTGGGATCATATCCCAAGTCCGCCGGAATATGAGGTTAAATTCTGTCAACTACTCGTTTAGGGCTCTCTTGATTGTTGTTAGCTGCTCCAACAAAGATAAGTTATCACCCTTTTCTCCAAACTGGTTGTGAAGAGCTATGCACAGCTAGTTCCAATTTTGGATAGAGCATGTTTTAAGGCTCTTGAACCATTGTGAAGATTTACATTTGAGTGAAGAGGTGAGTAACTTGATTGTAATGTCCATCTCATGAATTTCATGGATTATACAGACATTTGCAATATCTTGGACATGATCACCAGTAGAAGTCTGGTTTTCCCAGTGAAATATGGGATGCTCTTTAATGCTACTATCGGGACCGATTCGTGCATTCAGAGTGAGTGGGTTGCTGCCGGTGAAATTGACATAAGGATTTGGCTAAGCCATCCTGATCGGTTTGAGCACCCCTCTTGATTGAGAGAATGAATTTCCAGGAGGAGGTGTCAATAAGGATCTATTTGGTGGGGATAGAGACCTCTGGGCTCTTCTTCCTCCCCTCCCTTCATCTGGGGATAAGTCTAGTTAGACAAATAATCCCTCTTCTCTAGTTCTTGACCGTGTTTGTGTTCTTCTCATGAACTTTCTTAGACGCTAAAACCAGTGGATTTGTCTCTTTTGGAGTCGCAAGATGTACAATTTTAAGGCTTCTTAAAGTTAGAATCACAACAAGTGTACATCAATCTTCTTTGTAAAAAAATGGAGACCTCTCTGGTCCCACTGGTGTGCCAAAAATATTCTTTGTGAAATCATAGAAGCCCCAAATGAGTTCTACAGGTCTTATTTTCTAAGGAAGAGTCATTTGGTGTGATTGCATAACATTAAACCTTCCCCAAGGTGTGGGACCTTGCAAAAATGGGAAATCTCTCCAAATTAAAGGTTGGTTCCTATCCCTCTGTTTAGGTGCATACGTGAGAACTTGCAAAGGATCTCTCTCTATACCTAATCTAAACTTGCAAAGGAGACATGGGTAAAAGGAATACAAGAAATCAAACTAAGCTATAAGGTGATGCACCAAAGGAATGATGAACATTTGTTTTTCCAATAGACACAAACCAACCAAATGCATACAATAACTAAGCACAGATAACCAAATCTATAATGAAAGATCAGATGAAAGCAAAAGAGACAAGAGAGGATCTAAAGTCAATCACAGACGTGTTTTATTACTCTGCAAATTGATACAATGCATTACAAAGAGGCCAAAAGGTAGAAACATATTACAGTCTAGTAGAAGGTCTGAAACTCCACGAGTTTCTTTTCCAGAAAGAAAAGGGGGTCTACAAAACAAAGAATGTCCAACCCTTTACAATGAATCTCACCCCTGTATTTATAGATTCAATCAAAGAGAAGAAAGAGAGAGAGAGAAGTGGGAAACACAGGTTGAATATCAACCACTACTGTTAATGTCTCTGACAAAATCTACCCCAAATCCATCTCCACTACATCAATCTTTGGTTTGGCGCCTTGAAAGAAGAGGAAACAACGGAACATATCGAATCCGATCTGGTTGTTGAGGCAAGGAGATCCTGCATTAAAGGCCTAAAGACATTTCTCCATTTTTCACCTACCAGGGCCTAAGAAAAATGAATTTTTTTCCATGGTGTAGAAGACATCGAGACGCTTCCAACGGTGTCAGATTTGCAATATTTCAAGCCTTGAGTCGAAAGATATGCCCCTTCAAATTTTGTATCGAGTTCGTACAAATGGGTGGGAAATATTTTGAAAAAATGGGTCCCCTTTTTGATATGGGATACGTGATGACCAAATTAGAGCAAAAATCAGGTTTTGGGTCGAGTAATTTATCTTTTTCCCTTTTCCACAAAACTCAGAAAACCCCCATGGCCCCGAAGCTCCACCTAGACACGTGGCACCCTTTGGTTGGCTAGGGGATGCACTTCCATCTTTATCTTTGTGCCTTTTTGACAAAAGGAAAATTTTCACCTTTTCCTCGACTCCCTACTTTGGCCTTGACTTGGGCTTAAATGCTGAATTTTTCCTTTGGGTGGGGTTGCGGCCCATTTTGTAACTTTTATCCTTTTGGGATGATAAAGGGAAAAAAACCAACTTTCCCCGACGGTCCGCTTTCCTTATCTCGTGCCCGAATGCCGAATTTTCCTCTGTGGTGGAGTTACGGTCCGTTTTGTGTTTCTTGGCTAAGTCTTTTGCTTGGCAGGACGTAACTCTTGACTTGGGACATGCGGTAACCTGACACTCATTTAGAAACCTTCTCTCTCTTCAATCCTTGAATCAGTGCCACTTAGACACTTGCGACCTCTCCGCCCCTGCCCCATACACCGACTATTCAACTGACTCTACCCCTTTCTGAGACTGGACATGTGGAGGCACCGCGCTTGCTTGAAAACTTGGCTCAAATTTTTCCTTTAGAGGAGCGTCAAGTTAACACTTGTCGGTCTTCGCTGGTTTGTGGAATTTTCAACGGTCCCTCTTACACCTTTTTGACTTTGGGCTACGTGGCGAGCTTGTGCTTAATTGGGTTTCTACCTCGGGACTAATTCTTGGAGGTGCAACACACCGACACTTTGCATTCTCCACTTACACTTTTATACTTAGCCAATTTTGAGGCCCACCTTGTCTTCCTCTTGACTCTGTTTGACCATTTACTATGTGGAGGTCCGATGCAAGTTTGAGTCTCCTTCACGGGCTTCCATGTCATATTTACGTTGAGTCAACACTTGTCACCTTCTTTCTTAGTTGAAGACTTTTCAAAGGTCCCACAAATGTTTTGGGGCTCGGACGCATGGAGGGCTGGTGTAAGTTTGGGCTTCCTTCTAAGATTCACCTTTGGAGAAGCGTTGTTAGGACACGTGGTTCTCTATGCTTCCTCCTCCATACTTAGTTGATTTTGGACTCTTTCCCGGACTGTTTTGATTCCGAGGACTTCATATCTTCACCGTTTCTCCCCCTTCTTGCTCTTGGTTCTTCTATGGCACTTCTCCTTCTCTTCGACCTATTTATTCCATTGTTGGGTCCTTCGTAATTTGGAAAATGGATTTAACACATGGAAACGGATCGATAGAGTCATTTCTTTTACATAGGGTATTTTAGTCTCTCTCTTCCCCACCACTCCATTGTTGAGTCCTTTTCGACCAATTTGTAATATCGAACGCATTTTCTCGAGGTTCTCTCTATGCGGGTCGTGGTGATCCAATATTTTACCCGAGGGGCAAAATATGGATAATAGTAATGTGTGTGCGACTAATATCTTATGACCTATTAAAGAGTTTAATTATGTTAGGAAATTGAATATTAATGTTTACATTATAGTTTGTTGGTTAATATTTAATATTGTTATATATTAAATATTAGGTTTGAATGTATATTGTTATAATATATTGTTTCAACAATATATTATTCTTAGAGTTTGTTATACCCGTGAATAACATTCCGAGTTAATTGTTCCTATTTTATAGGAGGTTGTTTAGCTGTTATGATGGCTATATAATAGCCTTATGTATTGCACTAAAATATATAGAGAAACAATATAATTATTTTGTGTGTTTATTAAAGTGTAAATCAGAATTTTGCTCTTATATTTGTTCCGAAAAAATAAAGTGTTTCACATTGCGGGAGGGAAGAAAAGAATAAGCTCAATGTGAAAATAAATGTGCTTCATGTTCACATCCTACTAAGTTAGCAGCACGTATACTAGAGGATGGAGGCATCGGAGGCTGGAGGTCATTCAGTGACCTCTCATCAGTCACCAACGACGGGGCCGCACGAAGCTATGGTGGCACATTTTGTGGTGTGAGTGTGTTTTCAGTATTTGATGTCTAGTGTGATTCTTTTAGAGTTCTTGTTTTGTGTTGAATAAGTGAAATGTTCACATTGAGGGGGGAACATGATCAACATGATCCAATGTTCCATTTTCAGTTTTTCAGTTGAGTATATGGCTATTCCTATTTCCCCAAATGCAAAAACATAGTGCAGAACAAGTAACACAGTGAAACGCAAAGACATCATGAGGCTTGATGAGGTAGTAAGCAGTCGGATGTGTTCTGTTTATACCTAGGTTTGTGGTTAGCCTCTGAAAACCATTGAAGGTCATTCGAGATGTGTTCTGATTAAGTTCCCACCTTTCTTAGGTCGATGTGTTCCCTAGAGTGATTGGTTGATAAGAAGATGATTCCTGAGCGTGTTCCCATCCTCGTCGGTTAGATGTGTTCCCAGTGCTTGGTCGATAAGAAGTTGATGTGTTCCTTCTTCTACCTTCAGTTCGAGTGTGTGCCAAGATCATGAGCGCGCAGAGGTGGCAGGCTGCAAAGGAAGTGTGAAAGTTCTAATGTTACCATGTAAACATTAAGGGGGGGAATGTTAGGAAATTAAATATTAATGTTTACATTATAGTTTGTTAGTTAATATTTAATATTGTTATATATTAAATATTAGGTTTGAATGTATATTGTTATAATATATTGTTTCAACAATATATTATTCTTAGAGTTTGTTATACCCGTGAATAACATTCTGGGTTAATTGTTGTGACTCCTTCCTATTTTATAGGAGGTTGTTTAGCTGTTATGATGGCTATATAATAGCCTAATGTATTGCACTAAAATATATAGAGAAACAATATAATTATTTTGTGTGTTTATTCAATGTAAATCTGTAGCTACTCTTATAAATTATGCATGTCATTTAATATGCATGATAAACTATTTTGTTGGAAGGACTCCCTCTACAAGTATGCTTTTCTTTTCGGTGTGGACAACTAAGTCCCAATTTGGTATAAAGTTGGACTTCATATAGAATATGACCAAGGGTTTTTCTTGTGTTGTTTTGTTAACCTCGCCAATGCAGCTATTGTGTTGAATAAGTCCTCCACCTAGTATGTTCACAACTCCCTCCTCATTATATCCCCTTTCACTCGCGAGTTTGTGGTTTTCAAGAATACAACTCTTAAGGTCCTGATTTGGGTGGAATTTCCAAGACTTCCCATGCCCTGTTATAATTTTTTAGACCTCATTTCTTCCTCTATAGGCTGGTTCATTACTAAATAATCTCTTCAATTATATATTTTCAAACCTTGATGACAAGTTTGTGTTAAGGTCAACCTTTATCGAGACCTCAAAGAAACCAATGAAAACCATTTTTGCTCATACAATTATAGATTACAATATTTTGTCTTTCAACAAAGCATGATTATTGTCTCTAATGTTTTTTTGAGATTCAAGTCCAATCTTAGAAGGTGGTACTAGAAGTGGCCCACCTACATACTCTTTTATACCATTGGGACAATTCCCCTTACATAGTTTCTTATGTTCTTTCACCCTCTTCTTGTCAAGCTCTCTCTCCTAAGGGTTGTAGTCATTAGTGGATTCATTCTCATCGTTGATTCGTAGCCTTTTTTGGGTGGGACTGCCTGCCTCCTCACCACTACTCTCCTCCTCCAACTTAGTCAGGAGTTTGGGGCTCTCTTCCTCCTTTCCAACACATATCATTTCGCCATCGATACCAACAAGCTCCCTTGATTGGATTTGGCCATTTCACCACCCCATGGGAAGGATAATCAAACTAAAAATCCATAGGAGGTATCCATCATTGCTAGCACTAGATGGGAGACCATTCCTAATGGCCAAGAACTTCTTAGTAGTGAACGGGCAAGCTTGATCACTAAGATCCTTCACCTTTGTAACTCTTTGCATATGTGGCCTAATATATACAAGGCATGTGAAATGTAAATTTTTTTAATCCCACATTAATAGGTGGACTTGGCCCATAGTAACATATAAACCTCACTATATCACAATTCTTATACCAATAGGGGTGAGGCCTCAATGGAAGTGGCCCTCTCACTAACATAACTATTCCTTGGTTGTGGCATATATATGCTAGTCATATTAATGCCCAATTTAGATATGCCTCTTCAATGCATATGTAAATTACTTCTAAAAATTTAAATCATCATTTAATTGACAAATCAATCCCACATTGGTTGCTTGGCCTGACCCGTAATAGCATACAAATCCCAATATATCATGGCATGTATGCCAATAGGGTTGACACCCCAATAGAAGTGGACCCTTTAAAGACAAAATGGTTGATTGGTCTCATTATCAAAATTTTGTGACTTAAATGAGTGATTGAAAGTTGGCACTATATTTTCATTGGTAGTTACTATATCAAATCTTAATATAGAAATTTTAAATATGTATGTTTAAATCAAATAGTAACATTGACAATGATGTTGATAAATATTTTTATTGTTCTTTATTCCTGACAAACACATAGTTGGCACACATATGCAAGAGTTGGATCAGATATATCCTCGCTCCACCGTCTTCATCTTGGTGATGTCGATGGATATGGTTAGTGCCACCACAACTATAAAAAATTGTAAACTCAATATCTCCTTGGTTTTTGGCTTGGTCCTTGATAATATATTATTTTCCTTATGCCACTAGGGACAAATCTATATTGGAGGTGTTCCACTCATTAACATAGCGGTTGATTAGCTACAATATACCTATTTTGTTTCCTATCTCCCCAATTTTAATATACCTCTTCAAGTATATCTTGGAATTACTTGGAAAACTCTCAAAATATCCACACATTTAATTTATCATTGACATAAATATTACACCTACTTGTGATACAAGTGTAATAATTTTAATTTATTTTTCTATTTTAAAATCATATTAATTTCAACATTACTATGACTTAGGAGACTCCAATACACCTTATTGCAAATTTATAATGCCATTTGGTCCCATCAATCAACAATTTAAAAATACAATATGCATTCCATGTAACCTATAATGCACATGAATATTCAATTGCCTAAAACATGCACATGCATATACATGTGGAAATGGACACACAAAACAATGGTTGGAGTGTTGGAGGTCCTCGCCCTTAATTCTCTCGTGATTCACCCTAACTAAGATAAAAAGACAACAAAAATTTTAATTATGATTGCGAAATGACAACACACGCTTTTAAGTATACATACATACATATCTAAAGTTGAGTTTTCTTGAAATTAATGAGTTGTAAACAATGTATAAGCTATATACATTGAAATCAAATTGGTTATAATTAAAGTGGTAGAACACAATATACATAAAGAAAAATTAAATCTCAAAGGTGGAAGATCCGAGTAGATATGGATTGAGCCTTACAAATTGAAAGATCTATAGTTGTCTATTTTGATATTCACTAATTATTATTTAATGTTAAAAATATATATACATCTAGATTTTAGTGATGATTTTTGGTCTCATTATTCAAAATAGAACATAAATCAACAAGGCGAGAGCAAGAATGGAAAACATAAAGCAAATTGAATTACTCGTAATTTTAATCTAAACACGTAAAATGGAAAGAACTCGAGATATCTTACTATTGGTATATACGATCAACATTCTACGTAATGTGATTACATAGCTTTATATATAAAAATCATGACATTATAGTTGCATTCCTTTCAAACTCTTATCATACATAAAGAGGCTTCTCATATTCTCTATCTATCCAATGTTATACATTTTATAATTTATTTTATATGAAAATATGTTTATACAATAGGTTTTCTTACTCATCCAAATTATATCCATCTCATATTTCTAATTCATTTTACACTCTAACACTTTCCTGGAATTAAATATTTTTCTCATTTTGAGGCACAAGTTGCTTCGATGATCTATAAATTTTCCTTTGTGATCTATTTTGAAATGTCAAATGTAGATTGCGATGAATTAGTTGAGGCACGAAAATTTTGAGACAAATGTGAATCTAAAACACCCTTTCAATGTCAATAGTTGATATGTCTAAAGTGATACCCTAAGCTCTACATATTGTGAGTTCCCAAGCCATCTTTAAAGGGAGTTATCTTTAACACCTACAAGATACTCGAGGGGAGAGAGATATGAAGATAATTTGTTGGATCCCATGTGGGCTTGATTTAGCATTTGTAGTCACAAAATATATACACTTGGGTATATTTCTAGGTCTTAAAAGTATGCTAGTAGTTACAATATTCCTAAGCAAGAAAACTATTAATTAACAAATAACTTTGGAATTTTTCTTTGTCTTTTACACTTTTATTGGCTTTATACATCTATTAATCCTGCTTGAATTTGAATTTTTTTATTTTTTATGGCTTTATAAACTCGCCGAGTTCATACAATAGTGTCAGGTGATTTAATTTAAATTTTTCTAATTAAATTTAATTTCAGAATAACTACTATAATTAATAATGTACAAATGTTAATTATAACATAAACACAAGAAAATAAACATGTAAAATGTAAAACCTTAAGCAAGAAGGAGAGATAGGAAGACTTATAGGATTTTGAGCAAACAAAAAGTGATCGAGTAGGTAAAATTGTTGAACATATTGTAGACAACATCATCAATGCTCACTTATGAATACTTTGGAATTTAGGAATGATGTGAGACAGCGCTCCCACATGAGGGAAGAGGCGCTAGGTGTCGACGACTAGATATAGGTGCTAGTGGCCATGCAAGTTGTCAAAAACTATTTTCCTTTGTGTCACAAGGGCTTCAATGTTTTATCCTATCTCTCTTGATATTCTCTCTTTGATCACTAAATGTACTTGTAACCTGCAAAACAAAATAACTACCTACACATGTCCACAAACCACATAAAATATAATAAAAATATGTACAATGTGGATTCATACTAACCTCGAAACTCACCCAAAGAGTAAACTTATTTATGAGTGTTTAACTACATCTCATACCCCATGTAGTTCTTGTGTGTGTGTAGAAATGGTGCCCTAGGATGCCCTTGTGCAAGTTGCACAGTGATAGTGAGCTAGATATAGAATGTAGCAATGTAATAGTATGTGTGGATGGAATATAATAGAATTCCCCTCTTATGTAGTGTATGCGAAGTGATGCAACCCTTGTCCCTTGTATGGATGCCTTTAGAGTGTTGTAGTGCCTTTAGAATGCAATATTAGGTGATAATATGCAATGCCTAGTGTTTGGTCCTTATTTTTGAGAAGTAACTAAGTATATATATGATTCCCTTGTTTGAATTTTGTAATTGACAACTGGAAGGCCAACCCATAAGTGAAAAATATGCCCAAAAGATAAAAGAGACTCAAAAAGAGTGAGTAAGGGTAAGAAAGGGTCAGGACCACCCAGTGCAGACAAAAGCACTTGAGCGTTGGTGTCCTAACTAGTGGCCAGTATATGAGGCCATAAAATATAAATAATTCAAGCTTCATCAGGCTGTAGAGTGTGTAAGACCAAAGAGAAAACAAGAAACAAAGAAAAGAGGCCAAAGATAGTTGTCACCACTAGTTTTCTTGCTTAGAAATCATATATACATTAGCATGCTTTTTGGACCTAGAAATGTACCCAAGTGCGTGATTTTGTGTCTACACCAAGCGATCTTGTCCTCTTGGGATATCTTGTGCCTATTTATATTTTTCCTATCCCTTTGGGCCCCTTTTAGTTCTCAATTTCTTTTTATTGCAATGGGTTCGCCTTTCAGTTGTCAATTACGAAATTCAAACAAGGGAATCATATAAATACATAGTTATGCTTTCAAAATGAGGGGACAAGCACTAAGCATTACTATTATCACATATTATTATATTCAAAAGGCACAAAATAACTTCAAATGCATTCATCTAGCACATCCATTCAAGGAAAATGGATGCATTCTTCTGCATATACAACACATGAAGGGGAAGTTTGATCTATTCCATCCACACATACAATACATTACCTTTCAGATCTAGCCCACTATCATAAGTGTAAATTTCACAAGGGTATCTTAGGGCATCCTTACACACACAAGCAAAAATAACTACATGGATTCTAATATGTAGCGTAGTGCTCGGTCATAAGTTCACTCTTTGGGTGACCGTTGGGGTCAATCGACTCCCCATTCTACATTTTACTTTTTAGGTTTGATGTGGTTTGTGGGTATGTACAAGTGAAATTATATTTTACATGTTACAAATACATTTGGTGATCAAGGGAGAAATCATTGTGACAATCAATGACCAACAAAAACCTCATTCCACATGAAAAATACCAAATCCAAGTTATTCACATAGAGGCTAATGCATAGTCATAAGTAAGCCCCAGTGCCCGAGCCCTCATACCCACTGTGGGTGTTTATGCCTTGCTCGATTTCATGCTTCAAGACCTTCAACAATTCCTAATGATGCTCTACTCAGCTTGTTCCAGTCATTCATCTTCCCAAAATACATTCGAGATAGCTTGGAAATCATCTATGTATCTCTATCTCCCAAACTTTACTTAGGGTTTTACATTATTGCATGCATGTTGCTTGTCCATTTACTATATTTCATTATTTTTAAATCATTTATCATAGTAATTACTCTGCAATTACATTTGATTCCAAAATATTATATCAACATTCAAATTAGATTACAATGTAAAGAGGTAGATTAGGTGGCCCTAAAGTGAGTGCATAAATGATGGAAACAAACATGTCAATTGATCGATTGACAAAGCCAATCTCAACCCAAATGTTTTATATAAATATCATCTTTTTCCCATTATAGAGAATAAAGTCACTATAATTATATTATTATATAAACATGAAGGATAACATATTTAGGACATAATAACACCTTCATAACTTATTGTGCCTCAAGGCCATCAAACCATTTATCGATAGAAAATGTTACCTCTATTGACAGATCTCGCAAAATGTGGGAGGAAAAAACCATAACATGTACATAATAGATTCTACATTACAACTACTATGAGAGAATTCTTGAAACCAAGTACATCGAATGATGGGTTTCTTCATTTATTCCACACCTTGCAGATTGCAGTGATGTGGTAAGGAGGAGACTTTGTTCAAAATGTGATAATGTCTATCATGCGGGAATTTGTTGGATCTATTTAATGGATATCTGGACAATGTTATTTTTCTTATGGAAAAAGGATCAAGTAAAAACAAATAACCAACTTACACAAGTTCAAATGAAAAGTAAAAAAATAGACCACTTAACTCAACACACTCCCCACACCTAACAACCACCATGGTCCCAACACCAAACATTAAATCCTCCATCACTCTTTTCCCACGCAAATCGAAGAACATAATTGTTTGTTTCAACCAATAAACCTCCAAACCAATTAACATATCAAACATAAATAGATGGTGATCTTTATTATGAGTGACCTTGGAAAGGGGTTACCAAGACACAAATATAGGAACACTTGTGTGTCAACGGTGAAAAGCTGCTAAAAACACATGGAAAAAAATTACTTTGGAGGCTTGTTCGAATCCACGAAAACCGGGTGGAGATGGAATATTCTTAGAAACTACATACCATATAAAACAAATTAAAACCACCACTACTCCTTATTCATAGCCCACAAATGGTTTGACCTAGAATCCATTCTTACATAATTTCCACTGCAAGACCAAGATCCTTTAAGAATGCATCCACCTGCCCTTTTATCAAGGGCCATACTATCCACCCGGGCACCAATGTGGATGATGGAATGTTTTATGTTGGAAGACACCACCACCATGGTCAAGATATGTCAAAAAAATTCACACTTACAATATGTGTCAACATTATGTCTATACTCTATTTGTTCAATGCTTATGTTATTAAAACACATAATAGTGTCATGAGGCCGAGAATGACCGATTAAAAAAATAAAAAATAATTGGATTGTTAAATGGGAAATAAGGACATGAGGTTTTGAAACTCTATTAAATTCCAAGCATAATTTTTTTATTTTTTCCTACAATATCGAATGTTTAAAATTGTTACAATTCATGCATATGATCAACTAGTTACTAAAATAAAATTTATATTTAAGTTTTTTCTAATATTCTTAAGATGATACAATGATGGTAATGATTGCTATTTTTGGGCCTGATTTACTATTTAATTGATTATTTATTATTGGTTTGTTAGATTAACAATTTCCTTCTTTTGATTTGATGTGTTTGTGTTTTCATTTTTGTGTTTTTAAAATTTGTAATTTTAGTAAAGTTTGAAATATTTGAAAATAAAATTAAAATTGTTTTTCTTGTGGACATTGGTGATTGGTTTTTATTTTTGAGTTTACATACGTGTTACAAATAGTCTTACAATCCCTCTTTATATGATTACATGTTTATGTATTTTCTCAAGGATTATGACGAAGGAGGGATTAACGTTATTGAGGGATTTCAAAAAGGATTACCATCTGTTGTCTTTGCTTGTTGGACCCCCTTCGAGTCATATTTATGTTTATTATAAGATAATTAAGACAATGTAATTATGGTGATAATCAAACATGATGGACCCCCTTTAAATATGCTCACATTGTTCTTGCCTCATGAAACGCTTGAGAGTGATTAATGTTAAACTGTAACATCCTATCCTATTTTGAATGCAAGATTGCAGTAAATGAATGATAAATTAAGTACAACAATTTTCCCAAGTAAACTAAGAAAGTGAAAGATGAAACCCTAATGTGAAAGAGATGGTTAAGAAGTCCTTAGCTGATTTGGTGAAGGTGTGGGCTTGTGTCACAATGTAAACCAGGTAAACATGAGGAGGAAACAACCACACAAAATATTGAGAAAGTATAGATCTGAGCTCTCGACTATTTGGGGTGCTTGCCTTTGAGGGATAGGGGCACCCGTGGGTGCCATGGTCTAAGATCTAGGCACCCTGGTCTACAGAAATTGCCTAAAAACATCATCTCGAGGTGCCTTTCATGGATGTAACTCCAGATGGTGATAACAAATGCTTAGTGCTTGGTCCCTCATTATGGTCACATATCTTTATATTTATATGGTTCTCTTGTTCTAATTTTGTAATTAACCTTGAAAAGGATGACCACAAAAATATAGAAATATCAAATGGCTAGAAAGTGCCCAAAAGGTGAGAGTAAAGTGCAAAGAGGATTAGGGCACCCTGAGGGACCAGAGGCACCTAGGGCACCCTAGTCGAAATAGGAAGAACACAAAATGACAATACGGACTAGGAAAGTATAGGTGAAACACTAAAATTAATAATAGAAAGCAAAATAAAAAGCGAAGACATGGGGAACCATATGAATAGTAGTATGAGACCGAGACTAAATAATGACTGAAAGTGTGTGATTTTGTGTTTACATAGAGGGTTTGTTGGAAATATAGTTACTGAGATGCACATTATATAGCCTTTCCCCTCATCAAGATAAACTTATAGTTATAATAGATTACATCCATAAAAATCCCAACAATCAACACTTTCATGAAAAAATCATGGCCTCCTTGACCCTAGGTCCACATATTTTTCATTTTTAATAGATAAGCATTTTCAAAGCTTCCCTTTCCCGAAACCATGTTATAATCCTTTGTCGATTCTTCTAATTCCCTCAACAAAAAGGGCCTAATAAAACAATTTATGATAATCTTTTGAGCCTCTTCCCATGTGTTTTCCCTTGACTTGTTTGGACCCTAGATTCACCAACGATACGATGTTTACTAATGTATAAAAATATTCCTAGAAAGAATGGAATGCCCACCACAAAAATATGCTCAAGGCTGTCATGAACATGGCCAAAAATTTTGTTCTCTTTTTATTCATGTCCTATACCAAGATTAAAGGCTATCTTGATCAAAATCAATCAAACCATGAAAATTCCATAACGCTTATTTCCCTATATTGCACAAGACCGACCACCTGTAACCTCTATTATATAAGAACATAAGGTGGAAGTTTTTTTGTAAAATGTAGTAGTGGTTTGAGTAGGATTTGTTGCATTCATCCATTGAGATATTGTGAGAAGGTATATATGTCATCAAAAATTTAGGTTATAGCCATATGATTTTTTTCACATAGATCGAGTTTGCTTCCTATATGTGGTGTTTCCTACAATCTATTATAATAACACACAACAATAATTAGTGGTGATTTTTCATGTGGAATAAGGGCAAAGACATAGATTACCAAGATATAAATTTGTTTACAAGTGTGGATTTAAAATGGACAAGATTGTGGAGTATGTATTCTCTATTCAATTAACTTGTAGATATAAGTCAATATATTTTCTTTGAACTTGGATGCACCTTTGATACACACCTACACGCCAATATAGCAACAAACATCTAAAGAATTAACTCATTTGCAAGGAAATTTGGGTAAATTAAAGTGTATGCAAAAAGTGTTGTATTACATTTAATGGTTACAAGTTCCCAACATAATTCATAGGCCCACATGGATTATCGTTGATCATCATATTTCAACACATACATGGCATAAACATCCTCATCACTCATTTTTCGACACATGTCAATGTTAAGCAACCCTTCATCGGATAGAAAAGAACACTATACGAAATAAAATCAACATGTGGCCTTCTTCGCACCCAACTTCCCGAGGTCATGTCGAGACAACCGTTGTAGAATAGAAATGAATGTGAGTGTGGTAACTTTAGACACCAAATTTGGGTCTTACGACGCCCCGTGCTCCGCGCATCTCATCTTGCAACCTAACCCTACCTCACCACCTAAACCTTACACACTTAATTATTTATTAATTACCTTATAATTAATAAATCCACATCTCCAACCCCGCCACCTCACCTTGCCACCTCACCATGACCTAGCCCTAACCCTAAACTAACCTAATTAAGACCTATAACTTGGTCGGACTCCACACCCATGACTCATCACCCTCACCCGAACCAAAATGAACCTAATAATGACTTGACCAAGCCCACAACTGACCCCTTGGGAGAAAAGGAGGGAAAGTTGGCTATTTTACTAAGAATAGCCAACTTTGACCTAACCAACATCGGTCCCTACACGACCAGCATCGGTTAGGTAACTACCATCGGTTCCCTGTAAATGACCTCCCCCAACCAAAACAAAAGGATCCGAATTCATTTTTCAAGAGAGGAAAAAGTGAGAGAGAGAGAAGAGGTTGTAGAGAGGAGTATTGAGCCCAAGACTATAACTAAGAAACTAGATCACAGTCACACTCATCCAAACATTGGGAGAGTCGAAGGATAGCTTCATCAGCTCACTTTCGATCAGATCATCCCAACTAAGCCTTGCCTTCGCCACTGCATTTCTTGGACCTATATCCGCATCAAAAACTAGTAAGTAGTATCTTTTATTACCTTGTATGCTTCTAGACACTACTTTGTGAACTTTTGATTCATAGTGATTATAAGCTCACTCCTAGATCTACCACCCGGCAACACCCTGCACCTAACCTTCATTCATCCATCTCTATATTGCCCCAAAGACAACTTTTCATTCATTCTCGAGTCTTCTCCATCACCCTACTACTCCCCTCAACCATCTACCAACCTTCTAAACCCCATAACCACCTTACAACCAACCTCCATTTAAAAGCCCCTAAATCACTGCCCCTACCGATATCGGGTATCCTCTACTGGTACCGCTTTATAATGCATGTCGGTTATCCAAAGGATGCACGGCCATCGTGACTTATACGAAAAACCAACCTTTCACCTTCTTTACCTCCAAACAATCTCATATCCAGCCTTGTTTATCCCTGTAACTTGATCTGAACGTATCAATAACCAGTGACCAAACAAACAACATGATATTTTATTATTTGTAGTTTAGTCTCTATTGCTTTTATTAACGAGGTACCTAAATCGTGATTTCACAATAGCTTCTTTATTATCATTTGCATTAATTTGTATTGAAAGGGAACTGACCACCTTCGAAAGGAAGTCTAATATTTCCTAGGCCCAAGGCAGTTCCCTCACTTATTGTTTAACGAAAATCTGGTGGTCATGCATTCTTATTTATAGGTAGTCCTTCCCTGCACAAAAAGGAGCTCTTCACAATCGGTCGATCTCGACACAAGACGTGCACACCTTCCCAACACTCAACAGGTATTCCTCCTAGCCCTAACCCTTATCTGTTTCTCAAGAGAATGAAAAGATAGAAATAACTCTATTCGGAACAAAATTGCATGTGAAACATTTTGCATTTACTGGTGGGACCCTTCTCGGGTTTCTTTCTTTCTTGCTTGTTTTCATATAGGGAGCACACTTGTTGTTTCTTTCTTCTAAATATTCAAAAAATATTTTGTCATTTTGGTAAAAGAACTTGTCTTTCTTTCACATCTTTGCATTAGTGAAATTCATCTTCTTAACCTCTTCTCTTTCTTTGCTTCATCGAATATTTTGGGTTTAAAACACGTGCATCACATTCTTGCTTGTTGTTTTTAATTCTAGTGAATGTAGATTAAGTAATAGGTCATACACGTGGGGGTGATATCCATGGTATTGACGAGACATTAATCTTACTCTCATTGCACAACACATACCAAATCACATCATAATCTAAACAACATCTCAAACATCCCCCCTTTCTGCTGGTATTCCTCCACCCGATTGAGGTAGCCTTACAAGCCAAAACAAACTTGACATCTCCCTTAGGTCTTTTGTTTAGGATTGACATCATCTTGCATCTAAGGCATAAGCCCAAAGTGATTAAAACTAATCCTAGGGTTAGTCTCTTGATTTTCTTGTGCATCTTGCTTTTTTTTTTTCTTTCAGTTATGTTTCTCTGTTATACCCTGTCTCAGTGATCACTTCAGACAGTTTGGTGGGTATACTAAGCCTTGTTATCCCCAAACCAGCAGCCTCTTACATTCTCTCTTTGCCTTCATAGTGACCGACACCGGTCCTCTTCTACCGACATCGGTTACACTGACCGACGCCGGCTACCATCTGACCGACATCGGTTACCAGACCGATATCGGTTACTGTGTTTCACAGTTCCTGACAAACCAGCAACCTACCAATTCCAACATTTTGTTGCTATTTCTAATTGACTAATTCCCTACTATATCCTCTTGTCCATGGTTGTTATCACCCGACAACAAGCCACAACCATGGTTTCACATGCTTGTTCCGTGTCTTTTCCTAAGTCACCCCCTTTGCATCCTATGGGGAATCCTACGGACACCAGTGCTTTTCCCAAGATCCCTGTAGGAGATCCGAACTTTGCCAAATTTTTGGATGCTAATCCTAGCACCTTACAAAGTATTATTTGTCTCACACGCCCGACCGTACACACGATAGTCGGCTCCTCGTTGGTATGTCTATTAGTATAGCCGCTCACTTAGCCCCTTCCCCACCTAATAACTTCGCCTCACCGTCTTCATCCTTAGCCCCATCTCCCAGCTCGGTAGCTTCGGTGGTTCATACTACACCAATTGGCCTTCCTTTGGTTAATCTGGGGCCCCACATATCACTACCATCCACTGCCCCTACCTCATCTCTCCCGCAGATTGCCTCTTTCATAACTTGCTCTCTACCATCTATCCACATGAGCTTTCCCTCTCAGGCTCCGCCCACCTTTTCATTTCCGCAGACTCATCCAGGTGGCCTCAACATCTTATATAGGACACCCTTATTCAGCCACCCCAACACATTCATCATCGTTACCTTATCAACATTCAACCCCACCATTGTCTAGTAGTGGCTCTTGGCCCAATCCTCCTCTGTTTACGACAACAACACCATCATCTAACCCAACCAATGATTTAATCAAACAGATGATGGACAAGATGCAAAATCTTGAGGCTTCTGTTTCAGGAAGCCGTAACACCCTGACATATGAGCAAGTTTTTGGGAGCCTATTCATCCTTCTGTCCCCCTTCATACATATCCTCCTCAATGGGAATTACCAAATTTTTTTTGCTTTAGTAGTAAGGAGGACCCTTAACAACACTTGCGATCGTTTCGACATGCGCTTTATTTGATTGCTCATGATGATGCCTTACCACTCCATACCTTCCCCATGTCCTTATCAGAACCTGCCTTGGGTGAGTGCGATTGCTTTATCCTAGCACTCAATCTTCTCCTTTAACTAGTTAGCCCAATCTTTATTGGATCGGTTCTCCATCAATATTGCTAAGAAAGTATCCATTACCGACCTCTATGCAATCGACAATTTGAAGATGAGTCTATCACAGATTTCGTTGGACGATGGCGGGGCCTCATCAACCAACTTACTTATGCCTTACCTCAGGCCGAGCTCATCAAACTCTTTACGCGGGCCTGCACTAAACACATTTCTCCCACCCTCCAAATTCAAACTTTCTCGCACCTTTGATGAGGCCTTTACTATGGCTCGGAAACTAGAGATTCGAGCCTTAGAGGAGGAGAAATTGAAGTTGTGCAACAAAAACTCAAATTTCTGAACCCAAGACTCCACCAACAAACCCAACACCACCAACTCTCATGCATCGGCTACTTCGAAATCAAAAGGATCCGTACATGCGGTGACGGTCAAATCTCAAGCACCGTCTAATACCCAGCCGAAATCCACCTATAAGTATAAAGCCGAGCCCATCAAGTACACTCCCTTGGGAGAAACTTATGATGTGATCTTGGAAAAATTGCTTAAAGCAGGAGCTATCACCTTGCCTCCTGTTAAACCTCACTCCGGGTTTGATTCTACCTGCGCTATACCTTCTTGGTATAAAGAAAATGACTTTTGTAACTTCCATCGCGTGAAGGGACAACCACGAAAACTGCAAGATGTTGAAAAACATAGTGTAGGAAATGGTTGATGTAGGGGATATAACCCTCGATAATCCTAATGCCCCTGCTAATCAAAATTTAAAAATCTTCAACAAACCATTTCCAAACCATTCATCTAACAGTAACACAAACCAAGAAACCTCAGCCGAGGAGAAGAGTGTGCATGAGATCCATGCGGTTTTCAACTCCCAACCAAGGGCTTCCATCGAGGAAATTCTGAATTGAGCCTCTTCACCAATGCAGGGGTCCTCACCCCCTTCTCCTTCATTAGGACAAGAGGACAACCCGCTATTCCTTTACCCATAAAGGAATCAACCGCCCAGAGTTCTCTTCTCACAGAAGAGCCTTCTTACACCACATCCCTGCAAGACTGTGAGCGAATGTTATCCAACCTATCTATTTCCCAAACATCTCCTTCCACCACTCTTACAACAAAAGAAGAAGGATCGCCACTTTTTCTGTCATCCTTAGAGGAGAAACCCTCAATCCTACATCACCAAACTCCTTAACCATGATGGATCCTCTAGAACATGCCCTCCTCCCTATCAGTTCTTCATCGCCTAAATATTTCCAGTGACCGGTTGACCTCTTAACACCCATTGATACAGCGCCTCATTCGCCCCTGTATCACACCCATAGTGGACCGGAATCACAGCCCACTTCTCTTCCATACCAAAATTCCCGTCCACACATGATGATTGTCATCCCCAGAAGATAGACAAGTCTTATGGGAACGTTTGAGTACACCATGCTCTACTCAAATGCAGATGACTAATCCAGACACCTCTACCATATACCCGAAGTTTTTACAAAAGCTCAAAATGCCTATGTCCTCACCTTCACCCCCCTCATCTCTACCGAATACCTCATCCACCTCTATCAACCTAACCAAACCTTCCCCTACACTTGGGACTTCACCAATACCCAACCTGACACACCCACCTAAATGGTTAGATTTATCCAAAAATAAAGCCATCAATCCACCTAGAGAGACCCAATCTCCTCGAGTCCAATCTATGCCTCTGCCATAACTAAAACCATCGCCCCGATCACACCGTAAAGTGTGCACGGTTTCAACCCTCACCGTCACACCTACCTTCTATATTGGGTCCTTACCCCTGCACCTTGCCTCAATACACCATGCCTCCCACGTCTTCTTTAACATGACCTGCACCTTCTACACCCATACAAAAATCCACAGGCGTCTCAACACCGTCACCCCAAGTATCCTTCCTACCTACCAACCCTAAGCAAACTCAATCATCAAAGGACTTGTTTGATGTCGCTCCTATTTCCCCATGGTTGTTTCCTGTCACCACGTCATTTATGGCCTCATCATCTAACCAGCTAAACATGACTTCTACGCAGAAGAAGCCATGCCTAATTAAACCCAACCATCAAAATCCCTTGCCTAAACCACCACCCGTACGAACCACTCGTACCCGACCATTACCAAAACAATCAATAATCTCACCCACTCAATCAATAGCCTCATCTTCATCTAAATTTGACCTGCTCAAAGGATCTTACACCAAGATCCTTGATATGTTGGTAGGGGATGCGACCATTTCCCTACCCCCACTCAAACCCTATGATCCATCTAAACCCCAACCTATAGGTTATGATGAATCTAAAATCTGTGCCTACCACCGCACACCAGGACACAATGTAGAAGAATGCAAAAATTTGAAAGCCATCTTTCACCAGTTGCATATCTCGGATAGAAAATCTAAGAAATACAACTTACGGAGGGAAAATCCCTTAGCTTCGATCCCTTCTCCTATACCACCTGTCCCCACCTCACCAAAATCTATCATCATTGCAACCCCGCCTCTCGAGAACAATGACTTATCCTGCCATCTTCCTCATCTCGTATTCACGAGATCAACATGATTAGCATTGCTACTCGAGGTCAGAAAAACAATGGAAAAGCTAAAGAGAGCACACCTGTGGCCTCTCTTTCTCCTTCCGCCATCTCGATCGCACCACCACCTAAAGTGGTTATTCGTGGACCTGCCTATCCAGTCTCTGATGGAGTTACCCATCGCACCATGATCAAACAACTTCATCAATCTCCTATAAAAATGACACTCTATGATCTCATTCAAACATCTGAATCTCATTGGCAAGCTCTAATTGAGATACTCCAAGGGATAGAGGTCCTACCTAACGAAACCCTACCCGTCACCTCCATCTTAACACACAACCACGTCGCTTCTCTCACCAAGCAACCTACCTCCACAACCACCTCGTCGTCCCCTGTATAGCAAGTCGTTCTTTGTGCCGCTTTTCCAAAGAAGAAATTTTCGTCTTTGGTGCAGAAGATCCTGACCCCGCTCTTTTCATCTCAGCTTATGTCCAAGACATCCGGGTATGTCGTGTTATGATCGATGGGGGCGCTAGCCTAAACATCGTCTCTTCCAAAGCCTTCCAACAGATGAATATCCCTCCTAGTTGCATGTGTGCCAACCCCACCATGTTGCGTTCATTCAACGATGTTATTACTTCTACCCTAGGCACCGTGATCCTTAACATTCGTGTAGGGCCACGTACCTTGCCCGAACTCTTCTATGTCCTTGAGGGAGAGTTCTAATACAACATGTTGTTAGGCCACCCTTGGATCCAGCTATGGGATGCGTTCCCTCCACCTTACATAGATGCATAAAATTTGAGTATGAGGGGAAGTCATACACCGTCACAGCTGATGCTTCCCCCTTCAAAACCTACAATATGTTATACCGCCCTAATGATGTGCTTGTACCAGTCAAGGCACCCATTGATCCAACCCAACCATCTACTTCAACCATGCCTCAACCATCCACCTTAGCTGCACCCACACCTTCGACCAATGAAACCATCGACGCGAATACCTCTTCCTTCCCTGTGGACAACATCCCAACCTCGGATCCCATGGTAGGTGTTTTTCAATGCCTTACACTAGGGAGTACCGCCTATACAATGTTATCACTTTCCATACGCCACAAGAGTATGGACAGGTTACATGCGCATCCTACCTATGACCGTCATGTGGGGAGGTGATCTCCTGCACCACCTAATTTCCACACCAACCTAATGTATGGGGGTGTTGACGCATCCTCTGTCACCCCTGAACCTCCCCTTGGTTTGGTTCCCCCGTCGTCTTATAGCTCTTGACCACCTTCAAATTTATCAAAAGTGCATCAAGCGTGCTTATGATAAGTGAATTCATGAGTGTACCTTTAAGATTGGTGATCTTGTCCTCAAAGAGAATCAACATGTAACCAAACTAGAAAAGAGAAAACGTGGAAAATTTTCTCCTAATTGGATTGGGCCTTACATTATCACTCACACTTACGGATCAGGTACTTATCATTTAGCTTCACTTAATGGTAAACCTGAGCCTGAACCCCTTAATGTCTTGCATCTCCGACCATTCTATTGTTGAATTTAGTGTTACATCACTTCTTATCTACCTTGCGCTCGTCCCTTGAGCTCATTTACCACCTCATACACCTTGTTTCGTGCATCTCAAAGTAGAATCAAACTCACGTGGTTTGATCATCACCTCCTCTTAAAGATGCCTTCCCCTTTTTAGTCTGGTCCATGACTTAAAAGTATCAAAATAACAAGTTCTCAATTATACAATTCTGGGATATTCTTGAGTCAAACTTCCTACAAAACTAGATGCTTCATGCCAAATGGTTATCTAGACCTCTAAGCTATAAAATAGATTGCTCCTCGAAGGAAAACTATGTGCAACGCCACATCTGCTACTATAAGTAGACTACTCCTCAAGGACAACTATACAAAGTCAACCTCTATCGAAGCTTCTCGCGTTGATCACTTTGTGAAGATCTCAAGAACAACAAAATGCATATCCCATATAGACTTCCCGCATTGATCAATCTATATCCAGAAAAATAAAAGCAGATTCAAAAGCACTTTTGAGTCATGGACTTGTCTATTTAGGTTTGGTTCTCTTTTGTCAGAATAATCACCTTATAACAAGTTCTCTGTGCCCCAGCTATACCATCCACCTCACCTCACCATTCTTCAAAACAACAAAACTCAAGGGACGTGACGTATATCTGATATATTGTGATTATACAACTCTTTTCACCTATCGACTTCTCGCCTATGCAAGGTACCTAGGGATTCAAGCTCATCCTACGATAATACATGGTTTGTTTAGCTCTTTCCAACTATGGGACACTTTTGCCTCTTTTACCCGAATCTAGGATTACGTGTTAACCTTAATCGAGGACATAGTTTCTATGCTTGGGTAAGCTAACCCTCGCTTCACATATACCCACACCAACACCGCCAATACCTTACCAACACCAACAACATTACCCTACTAACATCAAACTTGTTTCACATGAATTTTGTTCAAGAATAGAGTTATTTCTATCTTTTCATTCTCTTGAGAAACAAATAAGGGTTAGGACTAAGAGGAATACCTATAAAGTGTTGGGAAGGTGTGCGCGTGCATCGTAGAGAAATCGAGGACCGATTGTGAAGAGCTCCTTTTTGTCTGGGAAGGACTACTAGTTTCTGATGTGGATGCAGGTCCAAGGAATGCAGTGGCGAAGGAAAGGCTCAGTTGGGATGATCCGGAAATCGGAAGTGAGCTGATGAAGCTATCCTCTGACTCTCCCAATGTTTGGATGAGTGTGACCATGATCTAGTTGCTCAGTTACAGTCTTGGGCTCAATACTTCTCTCTCGCAACCTCTTCTCTCTCTCACTTGTCTCCCTCTCTTACAAAATGAATTTGGATCCTTTTGTTTTTGGTTGGGAGGTCATTTACTGTGGAATCGCGATGGCGGTTACCTAACCGACGCCGGCCACATAGGGATCGATGTCGGTTAGGTCAAAGTTGGCTATTTTTAGTAAAATAGCCAACTTTCCTCCTTTTCCCGAGGGGTCGGTTGTGGGGTCGAGATAGAAAAGAACACTATACGAAATAAAATCAACACGTGGCCTTCTTCACACCCAACTTCCCGAGGTCATGTCGGGACAATCTGTTGTAGAATAGAAATGAATGCGAGTGTGGTAACAATGAAAAAGCTAACGAGGCAACCTTATATCTTCAACACGTAATATTGGGATCTGCGAGTCTAAGGCAAAGAAAGTCATCCTAAGTTGAAGTGGTGTGATGGATCGATTGGATAAAATAGCTACTCGGAGGCTCCATTAATATTGAGCTCTGCTGAGATTCTATCTACTAGTTGTGGAACATGTAGAAAGTGACCTGTGGATGCCTCGTATAGATTTCCAAACAAGGTCATGGAAGTGAGAATGAGAGGCGTAATGAAACCACAGGGACTATGGGAGGTTTTTTAGTCTAGTCCAAAGCCCTAACCTGATTGGATGCTATGTTCAATACTGAAATTTGTGCAATGATGTCAGGTGGAAGTGGTGATGATCTAAATACCGATGCATGCAAACCAAAGTGTCAATGTTTAATTGGTCAGTAGGCCCGTTGGGTTGTGGGACCTGGGGATCACAACTATGAACTCGTGGAGGTTGTGGTCCTTATATGGTCATGTGCGTAATCAAGCCTTATTGCAGGAGTAGTCCAATAATTGTAGGCTTGATTAATTATAATGTTTAATTGTTTTATCTTCTCATAATACCTAGCGGTGTGCGTAAAAATAACAAGTGTAAACCCGTATCAATATCGGTCAATAACTCGCTCGTTGGGTTGTGGGACCAATGGATCATAAATGAACATTTTCTCTTATTGTGGACCTTTGATGGTCATGCAGAATGAATTGAATTGATTTTGATAAAGCAAACTAACTATCAAAGGAAATTTAATCTATGTTTTTGGTATTTTCACAGTATATCTAAAAAAAAATGGAAGTAAACTAATATAATAAAAGTAAATGTTTTTTTATCTTTTCTGGGTTTTTAAACAATGTTTCTAATCTATTAATTTAAATTACATACAAATAATCATCTGGTCAGTAGTTAATTACTTGTGTAAATATATGAATCTAGATCTAAAACAACTAAACTAATTTAATCAAAACCCTTCAAACCCTACCTCAGAGGTAGAGAACAAATCATAACCCTATAAGAGCTATTGTTCCCCACTACTTCCCCAATAATGTCAAAGAGCAAGCTTTCTAATGATTTTTCTATTTGTAATTTCTTAATCAACTGAAATGAACAATTTTGCTACTCTATTTGATATGTATTTGAAATGAATAACTCAGAATTGATAATTTGACAAATGAAGCAAACAAACAAATAATTCCAACCTGGATAAGCAAGAGCTTTGGAAAATCTGGTTGTATCTATATCTGTCCCCTCAATTTGTCCCTTTCTTTCTCTGTGTGTCCATATGAGTCCAAGGAATTGGGAATGCAAAGGTAGTAGTAGGAGAAGGTGCTTGAGAAATGGTAGCTTGAAGGCAATCTGGTTGTAATGTAGGTGGAAGAGAGATAACACAAGTGAACAAAGCTTGGCTATGCAATTTCTAGCAGATTGTGGCAGCAATACTATGCAAGATACACAAAATTCTCAAGCCATTTGTTTGAATACAAGCATGGAATATATAGGAATTGGTGGGATGTGCCTTCATGCACAAGGTAGCCTTGGAGTGTCAAATCATTGGGTGAAGAGGCAATTCAAACTAATTAAATCTATTTAAAAATATAAGAGGGAAGGAAAACCATGTAACAAGGTAGTTGGGATTTGGAATCATCTAAAACGGGTAAGAAACACATTTTAAAACAGAAGTTAAGTGAAGAGTCACATGGAAGGTTCGGAAAAAGCATGCAAGACCACCACCTTGCCTAGGCGGTGGTCCTGGCACTAAAGGCCAAAACATGCATAGACTAAAACGGGAAGTCAAGGAAAGCGTGGAAAAGCTAAGTAAGGATTTCTAGGCTACAAATATACACTACGAATGGGTTTAAGAACTCGAACACCTTCTAAAAGGACATAAATCATCATTGGGGAATTTTGTAACTATTTTCCAACAATGTAACACATGTAATTTTGGGTACGTACATATTACCCCCTCAGAGAAATGTCTTAGCCATGAAAAAGATGTAAAACGTAGAGTCCGAGTATGGCGTTCCAGAAATGGGGAATTAGAAGCTATACTTGACATGTCCGTGTGTCAAAATGTCACCGTCCAAGATCCCACTACCTACAAAATGAAGAGAAGACTCAAGTGCAGATAGATAAATAACGAAAAATAAATACTAAATTAAAATGACAAGAGGACTTACCATTTGTGCGGGGACATAGAAATATACCTGTGTTAGAGCTCCATCCCTACAAACATATGCACTCAAAATGAAGTTATAACAACATATATATCTAAAAACTCATTTTCAAATTCATTTGTACATATCGACTTGGTGATTTTTGAGCTCTAGGCCCATGATGACCGTTTTTCATCAAAAGAATAGTCAAAACGTTTGTTGTGAGATCATGTCCGTGAGTGAGAGATCGACCAATGCGGTCTCAAGTTAGTTTTCCTCATTTGTGTGTTTTTAAACCTAAAATGTGAAAATATCAGAATATTTTCCTAGGGGGATTATTTTTTAAATTTCTTGTCTTAAATGAGTCTCTAAAGGGGCGCCTTAGGGTAGTATTTTATTTCGTTGAAAATGGTCTTTTTTTGCATTTTTGAGCGTTTTAGGCAAACAAAGTTGTACGATGAATCAATTTAGGACCACCTCCCTACGAAATATTGAGCGTTAGCTTTTTCATCATTACCACACTCACATCCATTTTTATTCTACACTTTGGTTGTCTTGCACGACCAAGGGAAGTCAGGTGCGAAGAAGGTCATGTGTTGATTTTCTTTCAAACAAATTAGTGAACCCGATGTGAAGAGCTAGTCTCATTATCATATTAACACATCATTAAAATTTTCCTCAAGGTTTAATACCTCTAATTAATCAAGAAATCATGTTTTCCCTTTATCCGGTTCGCTTTTTTTTTTCTCTCCTTTGCTCGAAATTTTTGGTAAAGATATATTCTCATGTAATTAACCATCCGAGTTAAAATTTCATGGGATTCTCCAACATGGTGGGGAAAAGAAATGGTTCAAATCTAGAATAATTCCATTGATTAAAAAAATATATATAAGTTGCCAAATTCGTGAGTATGCGTCTATACATATACTTCTTGTTTACATGAAATTTATGTCATTAAATTCTCAAATATTACGCATTTACAACACAAATCATTTAGAACACACTTCATAAATTTCCTCAATACTTCACATACCAAATTTTAAATCAATTAGATGTGTTTTGCAGAAGTTATGACTTCGATATGCTCAAGCACACCTCAAAATAGTTGATTTACAATTTTCTTAATTCCTTATACCTAGAACACTAAGTTTCTTGTATACAATGTTTTCTACCCAAATCAATACATGATTCTTCAAATTATTTAGATTCTAAAACATGCATAATTCTATGTTTAGATCCTTTGGTCAAACAATGTGGCAATAAAAAGAGAACAACCTTGTTTCACGCTTTGCATGAACTGTCACCTAACCAATTCCCAATTGTCATCCAGACTTGATAAACCTTCAATACACCTGTATAATGCAGTTCTAGTGTCATAAAACAAACTTTGGCTCTTTAAATATTCAACATTGAAATTTTCTCTCTCATGCAAAGATGCTCATGCATTAGATTACCCTTCTTGAAATTTTTCCATGAGATCCTTCTTATGAGTCTTCATCATTTCTTGCTCCTTGAACTTGTTGTTGCTCACAATTTCTTCACCTATGTTACTTATAAACTGAAAAAATCTTGATCTTAATTTTGATGCAAATTTCATAATTTCATTGAATGGTAGAAGTCTTCTTGGTTTTCCATGCTCTTCAATTCAGAAATATTCTTTTCCTTGTCTAATTTTCACATTTCCTTGAGTTTTCCGCACATGAAGGAAACATATTAGTAAAAAACAATTTTGTTTCATGCTTCTCATTCCACCCTCCTACATAGCTTCTCTCCTTGCATGCTCATAAGCTCCATTTATTTGATTCACTCCTTCTTTATTCTTACTTGCATTCCAAACATCATTTCTTCTTCCTTCATCTATGCCAAAACCAATTCTTAATCTTTTATCAAAAATCTTAATTTTGAGAATATTTTCATTATGTTTTCCACTTTTCATACTAGTACTCTTTCTAATTTTCTCAACTTTGCCCTTGTTTTATTGTTAGCCTTCTTAGCCCATTCTTGTCTTCTTTGCAAATACCTTAGTTATTCTCGAATTTCAGCTCTTAAAGTTGTTTTTGAAAAAAATCTTTGAATGTTTTGCTTTTGATTTCTTTTATCATATTGATTCAAATCTGACTTGTTTTTGTATTTTTCAACCCAATTTTGAATCTTATTCATCTTAAGGATTGAATATTTTCTTTCAAGGACTGAAATTTTCCTTACTCTTTCTATTTTGACTTCCATTCTCTCATTATTCTTGAATGTTCTTGTCTTCTTCAAGTCTATTTTACACCTTTTCAAGTTAATTTTTTCATCTATTTATCCTCTTTTGACTTGAAAACTGAAATCATAATCAAACTAAAAACTCTTCCTCATTTACGTTTGACCCATATTATAAATAACCCATTTCTTGCTTGTTCTAAGTGCTATTTCCATTCCTTTGTTGCATTTATCTTGGCTTGTTTACATTTTGAGGGTGTTAATAACCTATTATTTTCAATATAATAGTCTTCGTGATTTCTGAAAACCTTCTTATATCATCTACCTTTCCAATCATTCAAAACAACCTCAAGAAATCATTGTTTACTTGTATTGAACAAACAATGCTTAAAAAGTCCTTTCTCATGAGAATTGAAAGAGAAAATATATAGGTAATATGATTTACCTCAATTTGATAACTTGACCCAAAAAACTTTTAGAATACAATCTATCATGGCTATGGTGGAATGAAGATCAACTAAAATCATCTCCCTTACCATCATTGTTTCATCACAAAGGTCAAGTTTCTTATTATTTTGGAGGTCTCCATTAATTCATCCTCCTTTTAGTGTTGAATGAAATGTTCTTGTCATTATTTTCTCATTTTCCTTATGTTCATTTTCCCTTTCAACCTCTATACCTGCATATTCATCATTAAGAGAGCATGTTAAAGTTAAAAATTGAGATATTATAGTACGCACTAGTACATTGACTTCTTGTTCCATGTCTCTTTCATCCTTCTCTTCATTGTTAAACTGATTTTATTCTTTCTTGTGGCTCTTCAAACCTACTCCAATCTGACATTTGACCTTTATAAAGACTATCATACCTTCATTTTCCCCAAAACTTATAGTATGTTGTCCTAATTATGAGAATTTTACCTTGTCCTTGGTTTTCTTTCTCACCTTTCTTCCTTGCATGGCTGGTAAACATATAAGTCTACCTATATCTTTGTCAATTTCATCATTTATCTTGTCTTTGGAGAATTTTTTTGTCATCTCCATCAACATTTCATGCTTATTTTCTATCACATTTCCACAAATTTCCACTCTTATAGATGTAGAAAAAATGAAATTTCTTCTTCATGATTTCATCTTTAGGTGTATTATACGATTGCTCAAATTATACCATTTTCCCTTGAGTTCTTACTCCTTTAACATTTATAAATCCATCTAATTGTAGTGTTACTACAAGTAATCCATACCTGTCATATAAAACCTTCATTTTTTCATCTTCTTGTGGACTGATTTTTGTCTCTTTTAGTCTTGTTATAAGTCTACTTTCTTGTTTTCCTTCTCTTTATCTTGGAGAATTGTTATGTCAGAAAAGTAGCACCCTAGGATTTGCACATTACAAAACCCTACTCTTGACTAATATGGGATTTTCTTAAGTTTTGGGAGCCTTGTACAAAATACAAACCTCTAGAGAAGGTTGGTTCCTCTACCTATTCTAATGCTAAAACTACTCCTAGAAAGGGAAATGTAATTATTCTAACACTAACCTAGAATTTCCAAGGGACCAGGGAAGAAAGAGATGCATAAGATAAAATTCCTAAACTAAGGGAGGTGATAACACTAAAATATGACTAGAGAGATTCCTAGTGAGTGAAAGTGGAGGAAAATGTGGAAGAAGAGGGTAGACCAAGTGCCATAGTCCCAAAACACATTCAAACCTCCAATTTCATGGAGCACAATGAATTTAAACCCTATAAAGGAACATAATATGCACAATATACCTTCAAAAATATAATAGAAGGAAATAAATGTAATATAAATCAAGCTAGGGCAAACAAAACACTAATTTTATTGCTTAAAATGATGCACAATCCATTACAATATAGGCACAAGGCAAGAATCCTTCACAAAATGCATAAATTTGAGGCCGTGACTCACAAAAGTGTTGGAACAATTTTGGCAGAGTTCCTTTACATTCAGAATGTCTCTCCTCCCAAATGAAGGAGAAATTACATATATATATATATAGAAAAGGAGCTACCAACCAACATATTTCATTAATTACCCATACGAAGGTATGGGAAACTATACTGGTTCACTTTCCAATAGTAATTTTTAGGCACGGAAAATATGAGTGCCATACCTCATTAATCTGGTTGTTGAGATACCATGTACGATGTCATTAATGTCGGGTTATATAGTGAACTTCTTTTTGACAATCAACAATAACCACCGGTGATGTCCGACAAGAATGGGGATTGTCACCACCGATGAGGGAATGATTGTTTCACGATAAGAAGAAATATTGTCACACATCAAGATGAAATGTTGTCGCACGATAGGATGGAATGGTTCTCGCATGTTAAGATGGAAGGTTGTTGCATAATAGGATGGAATGCATGACATGCGACAAGATGGAATTTTTTGTGTGATAGGATGGAAGGGGTGATGTGCATCAAGATGGAATGTTGTCGTGCAACAACATGGAAGGGGTGATGCGCATCAAGATGGAATGTTGTTGTGTAATAGGATGGAAGGGGTGACATGCATCAAGATGGAATGTTATCACGCAACAAGATGGAAGGGGTAACACGCATCAAGATGGAATGTTGTCATGTGACAGGATGGAAGGAGTGACACACATCAAGATGGAATGTTGTTACGTGACGAGGATGGAAGGGGTGACACATGTCAAGATGGAATGTTGTTGCATGACAGGATGGAAGGGGTGACTGTGTCAAGATGGAATGTTTTCCCGCATCAAGAATAAGGGTTGTCACACATCAGCATGGATTCATTGACGTGCGACATGAAGAAATGGTTATCACATGACAACAAGGTGAAAATTCATACATTTTTCCAGCTCAACCATTAAAACAAACAAACCTTTGTCATGGCAAGCTCCCCATGAGATACCCTGTAAAATTCTCCCCATTAACTATCGATTCCTAGACCTTGAGTTAATCCATTTTATAGGGGTGCAAATATGGATAAAAATTTGGTGACTTATGGGGTGATCTACCTGCTAGATCTGAAAGACCAATGATTTTACATCTATTGGGCATGGAGTCATTTTGATTGTTGAAACTAGTCTGATGTTTGAAACCTCTTAAACCTCATAAAACTGTTGGGACATTATTTCATCACCAGACCTTTCCTAAAATTGGAAAGTGCAATAACAACAAAACACAACTATGTACAAATAAAAAATCATACATATCCCAAATGGAACATGTAGAGAGTGCACAAGCACTTATCTAAAAGCAAACCTAACTACAACAAAATAATGTGCTACAAGAACTTAGAGGAATTAAGAACCTAAACTAGTATGTACAAAAATGAGATTCATCTTGACAAAAATTCTTTAAGTAGATCCCATTGACTGGAATATGTAATTATTCTCCATCCAACTTTGACAATTAGAAAGCATTGTTTTCTTTGCACCCTAAGATCAAGTAAGGGCCACTCCATATTGCATAAAACTTGGAGTTCCTTCCTGGTTTGGATCTATCTACATCCCATTTCAAAACTAAGTCTCCTTCCGAAAAGTTCCATTTTTAGATTTTTGTCAAATCTCATCTTGATTTGAGCTTGGTCCTTCTCCATTGTTTTCATGGCTTGGTTCCTTAGCTCTTCTAGCTCCATGAGTTCTACATACCTGACTTCCATAGCTGGAAATTTAAACAACTCCAACTACTTGATAAGCTCCAAGGCTAGTAACTCAAGGGATATTGGCAAGTCTTGCTTCCCTTCCATAAACCAACTTGAAAGGGGAATAACCAGTTGACTTTTTGGGAGTGATTCTATCATCCCACAAGGTTGATTTCAATTTGGTATGCCAAGTCCTTTGATTTTCATTGAGGGTTCTTCTTATGATTCTCAACAAGTTCTTGTTCATGGACTTTGCTTGCCCATTACCCGGGGTAGTAATTAGAAGAAGTGCTCAAATAGATGTCATTTCTAACAGCCCAATTAGATATATTTTCTCTAATGAAAGCTAAGGAATTATCTGATATTATAGTGGAAGGAACACCAAACCTTGTTGCAATACTTTTGTAGAAATCTAGAATGCTAACTTCATTTACTTCCTTAAGTGTAACTGCTTCTATCAACTTAGTGAAGTAGTCTGTGTCTGTAAGAATCCATTTGTGACCTAGGATGGAACTTAGATTGATCATCCCAATAAAATCTAGCCCCCATTGCATGAAAGGTTGTTTAACTGAGATAGGATGGAGTGGGAGGGCTGCTAGCTTCTCTTTACCTGTGAAGAAGGCACACTTCTTACATTTCTTGATCCATGAGTAGAAATCATTGAAAAGATTAGGCCAAGTAATAACCAGCCCTCATGATTCTAATAGTTGTTGCTTTTGGGGAAAAATTACCACCTGCCTCTCCATCATGAAACTCATGCAATACCCTCTCTATCTGATCTGTCTTGATGCACCTTAGGAGGACACCATTCACATCCCTTTTGAACAAAATATTATCTACAAACACATATGGGATGCAATGAAGTCTAAAATACCTCCTTTTGGACTTACTCAATCCTTGAGGACTTTGACTGTTTGAATAAAATATACAATATCTTGAGTCCAACAAGGAATGGGTATGCCATCTATAACTTGTTCTTGATTATCTTGCAACACCATAACAACTTCTACCTCCTCTCTTGATTCAACATGCTGGTTGGAAGCTAGCTACTCACACAACCCTTTCCCCTAACTAATTTGGTCACATTTATATCAATATCATACTCCATGACCTTGGTTATCTAACCAAATCTCTTTTCATTAAGGTCCTTGTTCAAAAGAAAATATTTTACACCAAGTATGTGAAACTAATAGATGAATTCTGTTGTTTGACACTAGATGCCTAAATTTATTTAAACTTCTAATCACAACAAGGACATGCTTCTCAATGAATGAATATCTCACCTCATAATCTGAAGACCTTGGCTGAAGAATGTAATAGGTTGCTCTAGTCCTTCTTGATTTGGTTGTACCAGTATGGAAGATATTGCATTTATGCCTCCAAAAGCGTATAAAATGAAGTCCTTCGAGAAATCTGGATTAATGAGGGTTGGAGCCTACACAATGTCCTACTTTATGGCTTCAAATCTTTCTTTCCTTCAATAGTCCATTTGAAAACCATGTTCTTTTTCAGCATCAGTGTGAGTGGTTTGACAAGATGGGAAAAGTTAGGAACAAACCTCCTAACAAAATTAATTTTCCCAAAAAATTTTGGAGAGCCTTCTTATGACTTGGCAATGGAAATGCTCGAATAGCTTCAACTTGTTCTGGATCAATTACCAACCCCTCCTTAGACATGATGTGGCCTAAGATATTACCTTCATGAGCTAATAATATACACTTTTTCGGATTCAAAGACACTCTGAATCTCCTACATCTTTGGAATACTTGTCTGAGGTGAAAGAGGTGACTTGTTGCATTCTTGGAGAATACAATAATGTCATCTAGATACACAAGAACTATCTTATTGATTAGCCCTTTGAATGCCATATCCATTTCCCTTTAGAAAGTGGCTCTAGCATTTGATAGTCCAAATGGCATCTTCCTATAAGCATATGTACCCCACTTTGTAGTGAAGGTTGTCTTGAATTGGTCTTCCTCTTTCACCATGATTTGATTGTAGCCCGAGTAGCCGTCTAAAAGTGAAAACCTTTCGATCTAACTACTACTTGCAAGATTTTCTCCATGGAAGGAAGTGGATAGTGGTCTTTGAGAGAGGCCCTATTTAAGTCTTAGAAATCCACACATAACCTGATTTCCCCATTTTTCTTCCTAACTGGCACCAAATTCACTATCCATAAAGAGTGCTTGATTGGGAAGATGATGTTTGCCTCTATGAGCTTGTTCAGTTCCTTCTTCATGAGAGGCTCAATGTGAGGGTTTACCGGTCTTTGCTTTTGTCTAATGGGATTGGATTCTGGATCTAGCTCAATGGTGTGTTGTGCCAATTTTGGATTAAACCCTCTCAGATCCTCATAGCTCCAAGAAAAGACGTCCAGGAACTCTTGAAAAAGTTGTATGAATTCAGATTTTTCTTGATTCATGCTCACCTTGCCAACTTGGAGCATTTTACCCTCTTCAACTAAAATGGATTTTGAATCTTCCCTTTTACCTGAATGTTGGTCTTCTCTCTCTGAAATTGATCATTGGGATTGAATATTGACTCTAGAGTCACTAAACCCTTTAGAAATTTGTTTGTTCATACTGTACCACTTGATCCCCGTATTGTTGCTCCAATTTATCTTGATTTTTAACCGAGAACTCAGCCTCCTCCTGTAAGAAATTAATGATCTGTTGATCATTCTCAAATACTTGCTAACTCGTGTTATTGTCCGATATAGCTGGCCTCACAATTACATGAATATGTGGTTGTGCTTTATCTCTTTTAATACTATCCACCACATCAAATGTTGCTCCAATTACCGTAATCCTATCTGTAGCCTCATTCTTCTTCCTCAGTATGGCTTGAATATTGAACGCTCCAAAATCATCAATTTGATCCCATACTCGATGCTTGTAGGCTTTGAGTAGATCATTCTTAGCAACATGTTTTCCCCTAACCTAGTTGACAATTAACTCACTATCCCCAAACACTTGCAAGTTTTTATACCCCTCTTTCTTGCCCAATTCAATCCATGTATCAAAGCTTCATACTCAGTTGTATTGTTTGAACAAGTAAACTGAAAATGGAAAGCTAAGTAGTACTTCATACCTTGTGGTGAAAAAAGCATTTCTCCTCCTCCAGCACCTTGCCTACTCCTTGATCCATCAAAGAATAGTTGTCATACTTCATTATCACCCTTATCATCCGGTTTGGTGAGGCTAGGAAGAGGTGTGTTTTCCTCGTGTAAATAATAAAATCCCAACTCAGCCTCCTCTATTTCCTTGTATGGATCATATTTGTGTCTTTTGTTTTCCCATTCATCAAGAGTCAAATCTGGATGCCCCCAACTTTGGTATCTACTTCTTGAGTGTTTGGGAAATCCTCTTGATCAAAGGCTAAGAAATTTACATTGATTGGGCTTGGTACATGAGGATCAATATGGAAATTTTCAATAGGTTTAGACCGAATTGTAGCCTTAGCTCCATACCTTGTTCTAAAGAGTACAACCAATCAGTTGATAAGTAACCTCCAATTTTGTGGTGAAGTCTCTTAACAAGCACAATGCAAATAGTGGTGGCAAGTCAATCACTGATATATCCTATTGAACTGTGACATTAGGACATGCATGTAATGTGAGGTTTAAACCTTTTATGATCCCAATAGTCCCCACTATTGTCCCATCTAACTGTACCACTCCTTTGGAAACCAAGTCATATTTCAGGCCCAATTGATCTGCAATCTATTTCGGCATTATTGAACTACTAGCCCCTGAGTCAATCATGAAATTGTGTATAAGGTTATTCCCAATAATAAAAGATATATAGAATGGAGGATTTATGATTTTACCTTGCTGACCTCCATGAACTCCTTATTTTGGAGCTACATTAGAGAGCACCTCCTCTTGATTCTTAGACAACTCGTTTGATGTTGACCAATCTGTCATTACTGCTTGTAATAAATCTCGTTGGCCCATAATTTTCAATGATTCCCACAAAGAAATGCTTGGCATTGGTCTTCTTCATTTGCTTAATAATGTTAAAAGGAGATGGTTTCTCCTTCTCCCGCCCCTTACCTGACATGACTTTCTCCTTCATATGTGCTACTACAACCAACACCGAGTTGGCTTAGAAGGTAGTTTGGGCTGATTTTGAACATTTGGGGCTGCACTTGGATTGTTAATACCCGAAGTGTGATAGAAGGATGAGAAGTAATTGGATTATATGACTACCCTTCCTCTATATTCCTCTTCTTAGACCTTGTGTTGGCTGCCACACTTTGAGAAGGGGACTGATTTATTCCACATAAATCCTCAACTTGCCAATTCACAAGTGTTGTCTCGTTTGGAGGTGCTTCTTGATTAGCTACCTGCTTTGCTGAATTTCTTCTTGGTTTGGTTCTTGAGGAACACCCATTGTAGTCACCATAAATTCTTGATTTAAAGCACCATTGAAGCATGTTTTCTGATTGTGCATTGGCTACATGGGAAACACCATTCATATTCTTGTGCTATGTTGTTTTGAGTTGGAACTAAGGCCCTAGATGTTGAAATTGCATTAGGGTTATATGTTTGGAATGGCTTAGCAGCTTGGGTTTGTCTTTGGTTCTAGTTAGTAGCTTGAACATGTGGATTGTTTTGCTGATATGGAGGTTTATTGGGTTGGAACTGAGGCTAATAATTTCTAGAATTTTGAGATTGTTGCCTCTTAAGAGTTACCAACTCATTTCATAAGTTTTGCAATTGTTTCATAACCTCCTGGAGTTCATTTAAAGGGATAGAAGAAGAAGTGGAAGATTCATTTGAACTCTGATTTCTTAGAGTAGGGATGGGGGATATTGTAGGTGTTTGATTAGGATTAGGATTCCCCATATCTAGATAGAGAGGCATAGGTGGCCTAGGTGCAAGTTTATCGGCTTGAATTAGGCAATTCTTAGCTCTAATGGCTATGACATAGGCATCGATAGGGTTATTCCTCCCATAGATTGTATCATAATAGATATATTAGAATTTAGAGCTTTAAGAAAATAGAGAAATGCACCTTCAGTTGTTGGTCTAACCACAATTGGGATCCTCTCCCATGTTCTTTGGAATATAGAATTGAAGTTTGTCATTTGCTCAGTTGGTGCCCTTTTGATTGTAGTCATCTGCTCCAAAAGGGATAAGTTGTCAGCCCTCTCCCCAAATTGGCCACAAAGAGTTATGCACAATTGATCCCAATTCTGAATTGATCCTGCTCCCAAGCCTCTGAACCACTATAACACTTTTCCTTTGAAAGAATAAGCCAACAACTTGACCGCAACATCCATCTCAACAATCTCATGTATGACACAAACATTTACAATGTCTTGAATGTGGTCGATGGGAGTTGTGTGATTTTCTCTAGTGAAGTATGGAATATTCTTTAATGCTGCTATTGGGACCAGATTTTGTGCATTAAGGGCAAGTGGACTATTTCCTGTGAAATTTTCATAGGGGTTTGGAGGTGGCTGATTTGGTGGTTGTTAATGAGCCATCTGAGTGGCCTGAGAACCCTAGTTGATTGAATAAAGGGTCTACCAGGTGGATGTGTGGATAATGTTTTGATTGGTGGAGATGGAGATGATTGTAAGTATTCAAAAATACCTTCTTCTCTTGCTCTAGACAGGTTTACACTCTTCTCATGAACTTGATAAACTTGGGCTCATTGAAACCACTAGATTTGAATGATGGATTCACTATATGTGTTGTTGAAAAGCCTCTAAAGGATATAAATTCACTAAGACACACACCCAATCTTGATAAAAAAATGAAAATATTGAATTTTTTTCCCACCAGGTGTGCCAAAACTGTTATGTCGTAAAAGTAGCACCCTAGGATTTGCACATTACAAAACCCTAATTTTGACTAACATGGGATTTTTTCAAGGTGTGGGACCCTTGAAAATGATACAAACCTCCGAGAGATGGTTAGTTCGTCTACCTATTCTAATGCTAAAACAACTCCTAGAAAGGGAAGTGCGCCATTCTAACACCGACCTAGAATTTCCAAGGGACCAGGGAAGAAATAGATGCATAAGATAAAAGTCCTAAACTAAGGGAGGCGATAACACCAAAACAAGAATAGAGATTCCTAGTGAGTGAAAGTGGAGGAAAATGTGGAAGAAGAGGGCGAAAAAGTGCCACAGTTCCAAAACACATTCAAACCTTGAATTTTGTGGAGCACAATGAATTTAAACCCTATAAAGGAACAAGGTATGCACAATATAACTGCTAAAATATAATAGAAGGAAAGAAATGCAATATAAATCAATCCATGGAAAGAAAATCCACAAAACACTAATTTTATTGCTTAAAATGATGCACAGTCCAAAATATAGGCACAAAGCAAGAGTCCTTCACAAAATGCATAAATTTGAGGCATGCAGCTCACAAAAGTGCTGGAACAAGTTTGGCAGAGTTCCTTTACATTCCAGAATGTCTCTCCTCCCAAATGAAGGGTAAATTACATATATATAGATAAAAGGAGCTACCAACTGACATCTTTCATTAATTGATAAATGCGTACAGAGGTATGGGAAACCATACCAGTTCGCTTTCCAATAGCACTTTTCTTACATGGAAAACATGGGTGTCACACCTCATTAATCTAATTATTGAGCTACCATGTACAATGTAATTAATGTCAGGTTGTATCGAAACTCCTTCTTGATGATTGACAATAACCACCACCGACGCCCAAGAAGAATGGGGAGTGTCACTGGCGACGAGGAATGATTGTCGTGTAAAAAGAATAATTTTTTTACACGTCAAGATGGAATGTCGTCGTGCGACAGGATGGAATTTTTTACGTGAAAATATGGAAGGGGTGATGTACATTAAGATGGAATGATGCCGCACAAAAGGATGGAAGGGGTGATGTGCGTCAAGATGGAATGATGCCGCATGACGAGGATGGAAGGGGTGACGCACATCAAGATGGAATGTTGTTGCGTGGTAGGATGGAAGGGGTGACATGCATCAAGATGGAATGTTGTCACATGACATGATGGAAGGGGTGATGTGCATCAAGATGGAATGTTGTCACATGAAAAAGATAGAAGAGGTGATGCATGTCAAGATGGAATGTTATTGTGTGACAAGATGGAAGGGGTGACATGCATCAAGATGGAATGTTATTGTGCGATAGGATGAAAGGGGTGACATGCATCAAGATGGAATGTTGTCATGTGTCAAAAAGAAAGGTTGTCACATGTTAGCATGGATTTGTTGATGCACGATAGGAGGCAACGATGACGTATGGTTGATGCACGTCAGCAAAGTGTGATTGACGTGTGATAGGAACAAGGGTGTAGACACGCAACAAGAAGAAATAGTTGACACATAACAACAAGGTGAAAATTCATACATTTTTCCAGCTCAACCATTAAAATGAACCCAACTCCAAACCTTTACCACAACTTGTAAGCTCGTAGCGAGATACCTGTAAAATGCTCCCATTAACTATCAATTCCCTGGACCTTCAAGTTAATCCACTTTTTAGGGGGCGAAAATATGGATAACAATAATATTGAATGTTTACTTGTGTTTTCCCTTCACCTCTTCATCTTGAGATCCTTGGATCTCATTTTCTTTTCCTTTGTTCATAAGAGACAAATTTGTCTCTTCCTCTTTCTCATCATGTTCACTATCTTGTTCACCAAAACCTGCAAACACACACTTAGAATCATAATTAGATTGAAAAAGTAGAGGCTCGTTTATCCCTCTCAAGCCTTGAAGGATTTTTAATTCTTCTCCATGCATGTCATCACTATTTGAGTCTTCCATGAGACCCTCATCTTGCTCTTCACCAAGCATAATTCCTTTTGGTTCACATAAGTAGACTTCTTCTACTACCCCTAAGGATTTATTTTCAAGCCTCTTTCTTCTCTCACTCGCTCTCTCTCTCTCTCTCTCTTTGAAATTTTATTTTCCTCTCTTCTTCCCTTATGAAGATCATCATATTGTGCCTCATCCTTTTTACCATCAATTGGTCTAAAGGCCATTTTACCTTCTTCTTCATTTTCCAACCATTACCTTGGTTTTGTAGCAGCTTCATTAGGTGATCTAGCCTTTCTCTTATCTCTTTTGTCTCTCTCTCCATATCTATCTTACTTTTCTGAACATCTTTCATCCTCTTTTTGTGACAATCCTCTTCTATCAAACCCTTCATCTCTCTATTCATGTCTACCTCTAGACTTTTACTTTTCTCTGAGCTCAATATGCTCTTACCTCTCTTTCTTGTAGGCCTCTCTGTATGCTTCTCCTTCTTCTCAGCAGGTACTCTATCACTTTTCAACTGGATACCTCACCTAAGCCTTCTTCTTAGTCTTTTGGTACCTCAATGATTATCTCACCCAAGCTCTCTCCTTGTTTGGTCTATTGACAATCTCATATCCTCACCTAGGTCTATTGCACCCTAGTCTTTTAATCTCCTTGTTCATTGCTTCAACGAGCTTCACCTATAATCACTTTTCTCAAAAATTATTTCAAGCCTTCGTAGTCTTTTATTTTACCAAACATCCCAAGGCATGTTAGCACATCACTTGAGAAGACTTGAGCACTCACTCGAAGCGCACAAGGGTACCAAGTCCCTCTTTTATGGCAGCTTTGTCAAGGAGTTAACATGATAAACACACATATAAACCAAATCCATAACATCCATTCAAAAGTAAAGCATAAACAGATCTAGAACTTAACCATAGTGTATAAAGTATCAAATAAGAACTAGTATCAGATTCACCATACATGATCTAGAAACAAATATTTCAATAACCATTATCCAACCACATAGATCCATTATATTAATTACTAAAAAACACAAAAGTTGGATGCATACATGAACGTATCATCATGGGTCATACACGCTCATAAACCAACAATATAACCTTACTACAAGTTGTCTCTCTCAAACCATGCAAATCAACACATATTTATAGGTACCTTCACTACTATTATACTCTCAAAAATAGGTTGTATGCTAACAATAGCCAGTTGCCGCTACACGATAAATACAAAAGTATGCAAGATTGATAATAATAGATTATCTAACAATAGCTATAGATTTAATCCTATTATTAGCCCAAAATTGTGCATGTCACTTAATCTCCCACTTGTCCAAAATAGAATTTTCTTAGTCATCAAGTTTTCATACCTTTTTGTGTCCCACACTCAACATCTATATTTAGCCCATTGTAAGAAAATTGGCTATGTCTCGAAGTCATAATTTCTCGGGTGCACCCTTTTCTTCTACATATTTTTGCATACCTATGAACCCTATGTCCACACACCCCAACCTTACACACCTTCGGTTCTTAGGTGTAATTCATCATCCCAAAATTACTTCGCACACTTGTTTCATTACCACCCCAGAAATGGGTAATCATGCCTTGTCTTCTCCATGAATAAAGAATAAGGAACAAAATAACAATTGTACATAAGTAATGAATGAATATCAAAAAGAATCATGACACCCTACTACTCGCGAAAGTGGTAGCAATTCAAAATAGTTACTCTTTATCTCTGCCTCTAGCTCATTCCAATCACCGAGTGCCTTATTTGTTTTTGGGGATGTCTGCAAGTACCCCTTCCATCTCATCCAAATTCATGTTCTCACCCTCATTCTGTAATACTCTAAGAATTTTGGCCAAACTTGATTCCATCACATCCATACGCCACACTATGAGTTTCCCAATTTCTTTGATCTTCTCCTTGTGAGGGTCCTAGGCTATTGTAAGTGCATCACACTTTTCTACTACTAAAGTGAGCCTCTCCTCATGCCCAAGTGTCTCGTTGTTCTTTGCTACAAGGACTACATTATCTTCCACCATAGTCCTTGTTTTGATTATTATCTCAAGATATGCAAAAATGTTCAATGCCAAATATTCCTTTTTCATTTCATCTTTCAAGGTCTAGAGTAAAGACTCATAACTTGTAATCTGGTGTGCTATCATTGCCTTGGATTATCTTTGATGTCCACAACTTGCCTTCGATTACCTACTTTGGGTATTACATCTCAACCAATGACTCCTTTGTTACTTCTTTAGTATCCTTCTTAACAAATGGGACTCTCTTAGGTGTCATTGTTCTTTTCAATTCACGGGTGCGCTCTGAAAAAATTATTTTTCCTCTGCCTTATCCTACACTCCTTGAATTCAAATCAAACCCTTCAATCTCCATGCCCTAGTTTTCCCTATCCATGAGCCTATCTTTCTAAAACCATAACCGCACAAACATGCCTTCAAAAATATGTGTAATTAGCTTAATAACACTTCACCGTAGAGCTAATAATGACATGCTTCAAACTCATCTAGTTCATTGCTCCACATATTGCTCATCGCATTATGCTCTTCATCGCACTTCACAAATTGATAGCTCAAAGGATGCAAGGTAACAATAGCATTACACTCAACAAATTTATCGCTCATTTTAAAATTCCCGTATTAATTACTCCTCAACTACCACCATACGCGGCATTAATTCCACCTCCACGTTTTCTTGCATGTTACATCGTATCCTTCCTAACTTTTTGTGCCTCAGTCATAACCTTCATGCATGCACACTACTTCTTGGCCATAGATTTCCTCATACCAAGTACCTCTCTACACCGAGGTACCTATCCAATGTGCCTCATACCAAGTAGTTTCTAATGGTGCAGCCTACCTCGTGCTATACTAAACATCCCTCTACATTTGGTCTTCAATCCGAGCAATTTCCTTGAAATTTATTCTCAAACCTATCTCTAGTTTGAGCACCTATAATTTTACAATGCACTTCAATTTGAAAAAAAGGCACCAGTCAATTATTCTTGATCCATCCCACACTATAAGTATGCATGGTCCTTTTTCATGAATTCAATAGATAGTAATTAGTAAGCTGGTGCACAAACACACTTATTACAACAAAATACATAACTAAATTGACAAAGCATAGCAACGTTGAAAGGAAACACATATAAAAATAATGCATTAAAGGAAATCTAATCTAATGGCAATATTGCCTTATTACACACACCAAGAAGACTTATTTAAAGTAGGGATTTAGCCTACTCCCATTAAAATAAATAGGTAACCATGTCCCATCAAGCACCTGTAACTGACAAGTGTCTAAATCAATTATATAAGTCACAACATATGGTCCCAACTAATGCACTTGGAACTTTCTAGGATATTGCAAGAACTTTAAATCATACGGAAGAACCATCATGTCAACTTCAATATGTTTATTCTTAATATGTCTATCATGTCATTCCTTCTACCTAGCCTTTTCTATCTTTTGACTTCATCTGGAAATGGCACACCTCTCATCTAACTACATCATCTTGTCCATATGTTCTTGGTGCTTTCTCATCATCTAGTCCATAAACTATCCAATAAACCTGCAAAAATTTATGAATGATGTCTTGAAATTCTTGCACAATAATGCATGAAAAGACTGTAGACATGTTCTTCAATACAAAAGGCATAATCGTGTATGTAAAACTTCCCCACTCAGTGGTAAAATTTATCTTTTCTTGATCTTCTTTAGAAATTTGCACCTGATGATATCCAGAAAATCCATCAGTGAAGGAGTAGATCTTACACCCTGCAACGCCTTCCAGAATATCCTTTGTAAATGGTGTAGGAAAGGGATCTATTACACAAGCAAAATTCAACTCCCTATAATCCACATAAATCCTTATCCTCCCATATTTATTTATGCTTATCACCATAGGGATAACCCACTTTGACTCCTTAATGGGCTCAATGATTCCAGACTTCAACATCTTATCAATCTCTTCCTTTACCTTGATGCGCAAATTAGGATTCATCTTATAAGGCCTTTTCCTAACCGGTGTGCACCTTCCTTTAACTTGATCCTCATCTCACCCAAAGAGTGATGTACCCCTTTCAACTCATGATAGCCTCTAGGAAATAAGTCTTGGAAGTCACATAACAACTCAATTATCTTTATAACCTCTCGAGCAAGACTAATAATCTCTAATGATGACCTCCTTAGGTTATGTATTTGTCCCAATGTTGACCTTTTTGTCTTCATAGGCTCGTGATATGCACGTGTCTTCTCATCTCGCTTTGTTTAAGACCTCACGCATACCCATAATATGATCAACATCTAGATTCTCCACTTCCTTATCATCAATCATGTAGACCATTTTACCTTTTTCTTTTTCCACACGGGTGTGCCCAAGTTGTTCTTCATCAGTCTCTACTTCATCAAAGCACACCTCTAGATCGACTCACCTAGTAATTCCTTAATAAGCTCCTTAGCCTTTGCACTATCTCTCATTGTCAATCACTTCATAATCTATAAGGCCTCATTCACTAGAGGTTTACTAGAAAAATGGTCAAAGGTATGAATCATACCTACGATCGATTATTGTCAATTCCATGTTTCTCTATTCAACTCTGCATTAACATATCATGCGTGCGCAGCCATGCAAAGTGAAGTAGAACTTGTGCACCCATAGTGAAGGTGGTAAGGCCTCCGCCCTTCTATCTAAAGTCTCTCACACTTCAACGTGGTGTGAAACAAAATCCTTCCTATGAAATTCACATGTCTTGCTAGGAACGTTGCTCTGAAGAAATCTAGTACTGAAGGTGATTCTCACCTTTCACCACCCTAAAATAATATCTCGTGTGTAGTCCACAAGCACATTTTTGTCCCACACAAGGTATATAAAAGCATATTTCTTCTTTCTACTTGCTATCTACTAGGATTCCATAGCGCTAAAAAAAATACATCGGGATTTCCTTTATTAGTTTTCCTTGGTACCTAGTTATTGCCCAAGATCCTAACACAACACAACCAACTTACACGAGTAAATACACTCTTCATTTCATGCCCAACCATTTCATAAGTCCCACGCACCCATTTGTCAAAATTAATGCTTGTTGTATCACTCATAGACTATGCATCATGCCATTGAATAACTCATTCCTTTGATGGCTCAAGAACTTCAAGATCTCTAATGGTGCGCACATAAATTTTTTTCAAATCTTCTTCACTCAAGGGTTCTACATAAGGCGCACATCTTTTTGTATATCAAAGGGATGATCACGATCTCTTATTTTTTCTCAAAACTAATATACCCTTTATTAAAGCATAGATCATCATTGTTCGCATAACACCATGAACACCCAAACAATGTTGGAAAGTTATTTGCTTCAACAAACACCAAGGCCTCAAAATCCCCAAGTAAACTTAGCCCCTTGTATAGTAATAGTGGCATTCTTCAATACCCCAATGGGCATGGATTTAGTTTTGTTCGCCATATACAACACATTTGAAGATGGTTGTAATGGTGGCCTCCCCATCTGATTCCACATGTCTAAGGTGAGTACATTCACTTTTGCACCTGTATCAATTAGAATGTTACTCAACAGCCATCCATCAACAACTACATTCAAGGTGATCTCTTTGTCATAATCAAGACTGTGAGGTGGTAAGTTCACATGTAATATCTATCTCTTGCACTCAACACCTACGTGTGGCATATTCTCCATTAACCATTCCTCCAACAAAGGAATGATGTTTTCTTAGCGTAAAACTGTACAAACCTCCTTTAAGTCATCAACATATATCTGAGGAAACTCAACTACCTTAGCCTCGCTCCAACTTCGCCACTAATCCTTCAAGCATTGTATCTCACCCTGCAAGTTTCTAATAACCTCCATAGTCTCTTGATAGACTTCCTTTTGATGGAAAGATCTAGATACTTTATATAGAATACTTCCTCCTTTGTAATAATAGGTTTGTGCTTTAGGATCTCACGTGCATGCGTTGCCTCTGCGCATGTAGTCATTGGCACAAAAATTATCTCAGGGTTAGGTGATAATTTTGGAAAACCTCTAATCTTCCACAACGCATTGTACTCTAACCATTCATGTGCCCTTATATTGCTTATGTTGCTTGCTTATGTGTTCATAAAAATTCAGGCATTCCTCAAACTTGTGACTCTTTCCACACCAAGAGCAAATAATGTTCTAAGGGAATTCATGCCTATAATGATAAGGGATCTGCATGTATAACAAGTTCCTTGTGGGAATTTACCTCTTCCACCATCGTGTCCTCAACCTCTCGAATCCTCCACAATAACCCCTACCTCTACCACCTCCATCAGAGTGCCCTTCATTATGATTATGACTATGATGTTCACCTTTTCCTTAGAATTATTTACAACACTCATTTTTCGTACACCATTTTCAATGGCATCATAACTCGATCAATCAATCTGTAATTATCTATATCATGAGTGGTTGAGTTTCAAATCTTATGATAACAAGAAATGTTCTTCCTAATCACGCCGCAATAGGGGCCACCTACTTGAATCATGATCTAGATGACGGATCTAGAAATCTAGTAACATTGCGCACACCAATTTACGAGGAAACTATCATTAGTATGCCCTTCCACCTCATAATCCATACACAAAATACCACCTTGGCGTCTCATGAGTTGAATTAGCTAAAAAAATCCTACTATTTTTCCATAGATGTAATTTGAGCTTCCAAAAGCGGGCTAACTTCAAAGTGTCATACACACTCCAAACTACCTCAACACACAAATATGCCTCAAGTGCCTCACGTGGATCTATAAAATTCTTATTTGAGAGTGCCCTTATGAAAGGTGTGATCAAACCTTCAACAAACCATTGAGCATACTTATTGGGGTGAATTTCATAAGACAACTTTGATAATAAAGTTGTAAAGTGTGCATCATACTCCCTTATGCTTTTAGCCATGCCTTGATTAATGTCCGTCAACGTGTTGATGCTATTCATTCAACCTCAGTACGCACAACTACACTAAGAAAGCATCATGTAGTGCGGTATAGTCTACACAAGTTTGGTTTAGATCATACTTCTTGCACCAACTATGCGTGCACCCTTGCAATGTAGTAGCAAACTAACATGCATTATGATTTTAATCTTAGGCGATGAATTGGAAGTACATCTGAATTCATGCGTGATATGATTTATTTTTTCTTGTTTAAGGACCTCCTCAAATGTGTTGGGAGAGAAGGACATGGCCTTATATTGGAAAGTAGGCGTAATCTCCTTAAGAAAGATTTGACATAAATTATGATTATCAAGGTTGTTATTAGCTTGTATGGAAAGTGCTTTCATTTCTTAATAAAGATTTGGGCAGATTTGTGAGCCCCTTGCTTAAGGTTTAAAATATTTGTGAAGTGTTTTTAGGAAGATATTGTTGTTGACTAAGCCTTATAAATCAATATTGAATTGGGAGGAAGTTGGTTATGCCATTCTAATGCCTCGCCTATGAAAGTCCTTGCTAGAATCTTAGCGATTGCGTAAGAGCTTGTTTGAATCCATTTTGTGTAGAGATTGCCAAAGGTATTGTGATATAGGGATAGATCCATGGATCCATCATAAGATATGGTAGGGACCATATCTCCCAAGTCTATGATAGTAATGTATGGAGAAAAAGGTTTGTTTTAGATAGTTTACAACATCTTACTCCTAATTGGCAGAGAAGGAATATGGTTCCTACTTGTATCCACCAATAGAGGGGGTATAAGAATTAATTATAGGCACAAAAAAATTAGATGTTATTTATAATATTCGATTTTGCATTTAGATCATACTAGCTGTGGTGGTAGCTTGGGATAAGGCTATCGATTTAGGAGCTTAACTATTACCGTGTTAGGATCAATAAAATAAGAAGGCCATTTGTTATGGGTGTTTTTATGATTGTCATGATCATGAGTGGGAGTTTTGGGAGATTCATTCTAATAAATCTTGCAGTGAGGAGGAGTCTCGATCATGATATGGTAATCCCTAATTAAGACGGGGTGATGTAGGAGCATCTTTGCATGAGAGAGAAAAATTCAATGTTTAAGAGGTAATTTTTGAATATTTAAAGAGACATAGTTTGTTTTATGATACTAAGAACTATTATAAAGGTGTATTGAAGGCTTATCAAGTTTAGATGACAATTGGGAATTGGTTAGGTGACAGTTCATGCAAAGCCCGAAATGAGACTATTATCTTTGTTATTGCCACATTGTTTGACCAAATGATATAAACATAGACTTATTCATGTTTTAGACTCTAAATCATTTGAAGAATCATGTATTAATATTTGTAGAAAATGTTATCTATAATAAATGTATTGTTCAGGTATAAGGAATTGAGAAAATTGTAAATCAACTATTTTGGGGTGTCTTTAGAGCGTATCATAATTCATAAATTCTACAAAAAAACATCTAAGTGATCTAAAATTTGGTATGTAAAGTATTGAGGAAATTTATGAAGTGGGTTTTGAGCGATTTGTGTTGGAAATGAGTAAGTGACATAAATTTTGTGTAAAGAAGAAGTATATGCATAAACTCAAGTTATGAATTTGGTAACTTATATATTTTGTTTTAATCAATGAAACTTTTCCAGATTTGAACCATTTCTCTACCCCACCATGATGGATAAGATCATGAAATTTTAACTTGAATGGTTAAGTATATCAGAAGATCTCTTTACTAGAAATTTTGAGCAAAGGAGAGAAAAACAACGAACCAGATAAAAGGGAAAACATGATTTCTTGATGAATTAGAGGTATTAAAGTTTGAGGTCAGTTTTAATGATGTGTTAAGATGATAATGAGGGGTTTATAAGCTTAAATATTTTGTGGAGTTCATTTTATGTGATTGTTCCAGGTTTGTCTAAGTTTAAACAAGACAATAATTACATTTCTTGAGCTAGATTGACATCAAATTTGGTATCAAAACCTGATGCTTTTGAAATAATATTTTTGTTGATGTTGCTATTAATAATGTTTATGATTTCAAGGAGAATATTGTGATTTTTTGAATGTAGGGTAGTAACGGGGAGAAGAAGGAAGGAAAGAGAGTTAAGTCAAGGAGATAAGAGAAGGTTCTTAGGTGTATTTGTGACAAGAAGAATCCTTGAAAGCCATTGAAGGTGTTGGGATGATGAATTACAACCTTAGCAATAAAGGCACATAAGGTTAGGGCACGTGGAAATAGGGTACACAGTACACGTGAAGATGTAGCAAAAAAAGGGCACACAGGAAAGTATGACTTCGAGACTTAGCCATTTTGGTTACAATGGGCTAAATATAGACGTTGAGTGTGGGACATGCAAAGGTATGAAGACTTGGAGACTAAGAAAAGGCTATTTTGGACAAGTGGGAGATCAAGCGACATGCACAATTTTGGGCTAATAATAGGATTAGATATGTAGTTATTATTAGATAATCTATTATTAGCAAGCTTGCATGCTTTTGTATTTATCTTGTAGTAGTGCATGGTTATTGTTAGCATGCAACCTATTTTTGAGAGTGCAATAGTAGTGAAGGGCAAGTCCCCACTACCTATAAATATGTATTGATTTACACGGTTTGAGAGAGACAACTTGTAGTAAGGTTATGTTGCTATTTTATGAGTGCGCATGACCTATGATGATACATTCATGTATGTATTCAACTTCTGTGTTTTGTAGTGATTAATGTAATGGATCTATATGGTTAGATAATGGTTATTGACACATCTATTTCTAGATCATGTATGGTGAATCTGATACTAGTTCATATTTGATACTTTAAGCACTATGGTTAAGTTCTAGATCTATTTATGCTTTAAGTTTGAATGGATGTTATGGATCTGGTTTATATGTGTGTTTATCATGCTAACTCATTGAAAAAGCTATCATAAAAGAGGTACTGGTACCCTTGCGCACTTGGTGAGAGCTCGAGTCTTCTTGAGTGATGTTGTTTTGCACAAAATTTTGTTCCAAAATAGAGTTAATTCTATCCTTTCATTCTCTTGAGAAGCAGATAGGGGTTAGGGCTAGGAGGAATACTTGTAGAGTGTTGGAAAGGTGTGCATGTACCGTAGAGAGATCAGACCAGATTGTGAAGAGCTCCTTTTTGTCTGGGAAGGACTACTGTAAATAAGAATGCAAGACCACCAGATTTTAGTTAGACAATAATAAGGGAGGCGCCTTTGGCCCGGAAATATTAGACTTCCTTTCGAAGGTGGTCAGTTCCCTTTTAATACAAATTGATGCAAATGATAATAAAGAAGATATTACGAACTCACGATTTAGGTATCTCATTACTAAAAGCAATAGAGACTAAACTACCAATAATAGAATGTCATTCTTTTTGTTTGATCACCTTTGGTCATTGATATGTTCAGATCGAGTTACAGGGATAGACCAGGCTGGACATGAGATTGTTTTGAGGTGAATAGGTGAAAGGTTGGTTTTGGTATAAGTCACAGTGACCGATGTCGGTCACTGGATAACCGATCGTGGTTATAAAACCGGTACCGGTAGGGAATAACCGATATCGGTAGGGGCAGTGATTTAGGGATTTTTAAATGGAGGTTGGTGTAAGGTGGTTATGAGGTTTGGAAGGTTGGTAGATGGTTGAGGGGAGTAGTAGGGTGATAGAGAAGACTCAGAGAGTGGGAGAGAGCTGTCTTTGGGGCAATATAGAGATGGATGACCGAAGGTTAGGTGCAGGTTGTTGCCGGGTAGTAGATCCAAGAGTGAGCTTATAATCCCTATGAATTAAAAGTTCACAAAGTAGTGTCCAGAAGCATACAAGGTGATAAAAGAGACTAGTTACTAGTTTCTGATGTGGATACGGGTCTAAAGAATGTAGTGGTGAAGGCAAGGCTCGGTTGGGATGATCCAGCAATCGGAAGTGATCTGATGAAGCTATCCTCCGACTCTCCCAATGTTTGGATGAGTGTGACAATGCTCTAGTTGCTTAGTTATAGTCTTGGGCTCGATACTCCTCTTTGCAAACTCTTCTCTCTCCTTCACTTGTCTCTCTCTTGCAAATGAATTCGGGATCCCTGATTTTTGGTTGGGGAGGTCATTCTGAGGAACCGATGGTAGTTACGTAATCGATGCCGGTCGAGTAGGGACAATGTCGGTTAGGTCAAAGTTGGCCATTTTTAGTAAAATAGCCAACTTTCCCTCCTTTCTCTCGAGGATGGGTTGTGGGCTTGGTCAAGTCATTATTAGGTTCGTTTTGATGCGGGTGAGGGTGATGAGTCATGGGTGTGGGTGTGGATGAAGTCATAGGTCTTACTTAGGTTATTTTAGGGTTAGGGCTAGGTCATAGTGAGGTGGCGAGGCGAGGTGGCGGGGTTGGAGATGTGGATTTATTAATTATAAGGTAATTAATAAATAATTAAGTGTGTAAGGTATAGGTGGTGAGGTAGGGTTAGGTTGCGGGATGAGATACGGGTGCGAGGTGTCGTAAGACCCAAATTTGGTGTCTCAGACATGTGTCAGTGTGCCTTGGGCTGTTTGGTAAAATAAAAGACTACATTTTGGTTCTATTTCGGGACATCTTTTTCAAGATATTTGTAAGGATATTGCATGATTAAGACATACCGGTTGAATTTGACCAGTAATGAGGATTGGGTAGAGAATTTAAAGGAAGAGTTTGCTCACAAATTTAACATTGGACTTGAATTTGATACACATGCATGTGTTGAACAAAATATGTATCACGAGATCTATGAGACATTATTTTATTATTTCCCTATAGATTTGTACGCGTGGCTGGTAGCATACACATCAAATAGGAATTGGAGGTATAGATCACTTGTTTAGATGCAGGAAGACTACCATAATTTGCATGATGTTGATCTGACTTGGACATGCGCTATAGATCATTAGTGGAGTGGTGTTTTTCACATTTATACCTTGAAGTACATTTTTTACTTATTGTTGCACGGAGGTTGTTGAGTTCCAGTTCTTGTGCAAACCCAAAGGATCTAATAAGCACGCTATCCCTTTCTTTATTGAGATCTTAACCGTGACTCGGATTTAGAGATGTGACCTATGACTAGCTAAATTTAAGCTGTGCACAAGGGCGGAGCAAGTGGAGTGAAAGATGGGGACAGCGTGCACGAAATAAAAAGAGAAGAAAGGAAGATTAAGTTTAATGAAGTGCATGAGAGGGACTTGGAAAAATAGTGTGATCTATGGAATGAATGGTGTTGCAGAGAGATATGGCTTGTGAAGGATTTGGAGCTCACATGGAAGACGTGGAGCTAGAGCATATGGTACTCCCTATTTCGGAAAGTATGGTAGAGAAACCTATTCAACTTCATATGAGAGCACGTCGAAGGAATAATGACTAAGAACCATAGGCGTACATCCGATCCCATCCGGCAACGTAGCCCTTGCACTTGGTGTTATAGTTTTTAAGATAGTTATTGAGAATCAGGCTAGTATAGGTGCTTCAGTAGTGATAGGTAGATTTCATTTCCCATTAAATTCAGGAGTTAATCAGATAACACATTCATCTATGGTGGCGTAAATGTTGTGTTTTATTTGGGGGTCCAGTTGGAGGTATATTTTTAAAGTGCGTTGTCGGAAAGAGTTTGGGCACACGAACGTGTGTGATGCGTTTGGGAGTACCACAACTTCGCCAGATCGTGGGAGTTCAGTTTAGCACAATCTTTGTTGGGACACAAGGCACCATATACTCTAGTCTAGTGCTTACTATAAGAGGGGATCAGGTGGTTTAGGATCTATTAGATCTAGTAGTCCCGGAGGTAGAGGGAATACATGAGGTAATACAGGTTTTAGATCATGTAATTAGCACTTCAAATCCTCCAAGGGGAAAAGGAGTGGGAGAGTCCTATGAATCTCCTTTTCCCTCCCCTCATACTCCTTTATCTCATGTCAAACTTCTCCAAATGCTTCCCACTCCATGAATAGTTCCCCCTTCAAAAGAGTCCTTACCTAACTTTAGGGGTGATCTATTTTGTTGGTAGCATGCCACTATATGACACTCTCATAGTGATTGTAAGGACCTTAGGAAGGCATCCATTGACTTATTCCTTGGTTTTTATTTTGATTACTCTATCATTAATCGTTATCATAAATATCAATCTTTATAAAATATCATTCTATCCATCAAAATAAGCATCATAAAGGCCCCATGAATGATATCGTGGGCACCATAGAGCCTTCATACGATCAAGCTCTCGTACATTTTCAATATATTAATATGGATAAGGTAAACTATAGACATAAACCTTCCCATAAGGATCCCATTATTGAACCAAACAAATCCTTTGATAACCTACCATTTTTGATACTTCCTGTTGTCACTTAGATCATACACCCGCTAGATCGTTAAATGATCCAGTCTGACATGGGAACATCCTTAATGTGTGGGACCTTGGCTCCTTAGGATGAACCTCAGAATAGGTTGGCTTCCTACTAAACTATGTGCATATGATAAAAGATCAAGTTGAAAAACCTATAATTACTAGAAATAAGTTATAGCTACTTAATTCACTTCGAGAAAAGGGAAAGAAGGATAACTGAAAGTAAAATGTGGTGATGCACCAATAGTTAAGGAACAAAATTATTGGCTTATATAAGCACAAAATATTTAACATAAGGATAACAACATGCACAAATTCCTATCTTTACCTCTTAACATAAGTATTTTTCATGAAGGTTAGAAACTTAAATAATAATAGAAGGGATTCACATACGATTCCAAAACTATCACAAATAAGATTTGTTTGTCACAACATACAACTTTCTAAGAGAATAACTAACTTCATATGAAGGTAAAATGGATTATGTAAGTACTAGGAAAGAAAGATTCACAAGTACAACATTCACCATCAATATACACAACACATGCAAGTGGAAGAAGGTTAAATATTAGTTCTGCATATAATATTAAGGCTTGAGCCTGTATACAAGTGCTCAAAAGGGCAGAGTCTCCTTATACAATAGATCAAAAAAAGTCCCTTAATTCCTTGTGCATCCTATTATATATAGCTAAAGAGGTTAAGCAATATAAGTTTCTCCTCTTAACTGATTACATTCTAAAAATAGGATGCATTCAAAACTATGAAAAATTCCTCCTTGAAAATATCCAGACGGTTTTACAAATTTGACTGGGCCAAACGTGTAACTCAAAATGGTATACTGTGGCTAGAGGAATGTGTAAAAATAGTAGTGATGTGAAGGGAGAAATCAGCTCATGTTGGTGCCACTCTTTGCATGTTTTCCCTGATCTATATCAGTTTCCTTGGTATCCTCTCCAATGAGTTTCTATTAATACTGAAGAAATCATTTGATGATTTTCTACACTTACTTTTCATTGGGCTCGCATGCATAATGATTCAAGATTTCGGTGAAGTCTACCATATAAATAAGATCTCCAGGAAATTTCTTAACTCTACTCATGATCTTTTGAAGTTGACCCAAAAACCCTTGTGTTGGACTGATAAAATAGTACCTATGTATCAAAGGTGCATATAATAGTGGCGCGAAGAAGAAGGGGCACGTGGATAAGTGCAAAAGGTTGAAAAAATTTTCCCTAATGTTTCGAACCCAAGAGACACGGAGATTGGGACTTAGCCATTTTGACATACACGGGTTAACAATAAGATGGAGTATAAAGAATGTAAAAGAGAAAAACATGAATACTTCAAGGCTAAGGAAAAGCTATTTTTGGAGCAAGTGGAAGATCAAGAGTCATGTAGTGGTAGAGCTAATAATAGGATTAGATCTAGAGTTAATTATAGATAATATATTATTAGGCGAAACTTGCATGCTTCTTTAGTTATCTTTGTATGCACACATGGCTATTTTGAGCATGCATCCTATTTTGAGAGTACATGAGCGGTGAAGGGAAAGTCCCCACCCCTATATATGTATTGATTTACATGGATTATATATGATTTGAATTGTAAAGATTTATGTTGCTGGTAGGTTTATGCACATGACTTTGTGATGGTGTTTATGGTGTATTCAACTTCTATGTTTTGTGGTGAATTATTATGATGGATCATTGTGAGTAGATCTCGGTAGTTTAAGTATTTACTCATGGTCATTGTATGGTAAATATAATATTAATCCATATGTGATATGTATGTTCTTATTATGTGTATTTTGAAATTGAGCTCATGGATCTAGTTATTATGTTGAAATATATATTTTGATTGTGGTTATTATGAACATGCATGCTAACATCTTGGTAAAACAAGAATAAAAAGGGACTGGTACCTTTGCTCACTTGGGTGAGAATTCAAATTCAACTAGATGAAATGTCGGCGTGCCTAGGATTTGAGTGGGAAAATAAGGCTACACCTTGGTATAGCACTAACTTGTCAACAAACTGTAGATCAAATATCCAATATACTCTCATACCTTTCTCAACCAATATTTTGAAATCAATAACAATTTCATCTTTTGTTAGTGTATTGAGATCATTTTCTTGGAACATGTAATGTATTTTTATCAAACTCATCGATTGTATCATCGATGAAATCAATTATTTCATTTCTTAGAGGCCAATTTATAGGTTGATTCCTTGAGAATTTTAATACGGAATTCAATGACCTCAAAATATTCAAAGATCTTAGAAGAGTCATCAATGACCCCTTCGTTGATAAGAAGATTAGGATTTACTTTTCGTAACTCTCTCCATATTTCTAGAGTAAGTTCCCAATTATCACATTCATTACCCAAGATATTGCACATCTTGGTTACAGTATCCTTTTCTATCTCAAGATCATCGTGCATAAACACAACATATTTGATCACCTATTCTCCTTCTTGGATTAGACGATCCATCCAAGCCCCAACTGTTCACCCTTGTTGACCAATATTTTACACTGTGAAAAATGAAGTGGTGTCAAATATCATTGAGATTGTGAGGGTGGTAGAATGAGAGGGTGTGTGATCTTGTGAAGGATATTCATTAGTTGTTCCAATTTATTCTTTATCTCATCCTTGGTAACCTTATCTTTATCAAATTTCTCTAGAAGGTTTCCAATGGAAATTTGGACATCTTGTTTGGCCCCTTCATGAGTAGATTTTCCCAAGGAGATCTCATAAATTTGATACTATGTTGTTATGAAATATTCTTTGGATTTATCCACGATAGAGGCGTTGCGATCTCAAAAATCTCTCCCTAATTGATCAACCAACATGTGAGAAATGGTATTCAGATTCTTGGTGGCATTTGGGAGTTGGATCTAGAGTGTTGAGATCAAAGTCATCAACAATGGATACCTTCTTTTTCTTCTTTGGTTTTTTCTTGCTCAACCGGAAGGAGTGGAAGAAGGGATCATTTCTTGAGAGGACTGAAATGATAAGGAACCATGGGGGTAGAAATGATAGGTGATGAAGGGATAGTTGTCTTAATAGCCATGAGTGGAAAAGAAGGGGTAACTAGTGGAGGAGGAATGGAAAAGATGAATGCAGACACATACGAAATGGGAAGGGTGATAAGAGAAGAATTGGGAAGAGAAGGATGTGGAAGATGAGTCCTTAAGGGATAACTCAAGGACATAATGTCTCCATATGAAATGGAAGGAAGGGAAGAAAATACTTGAGCCATGGAAGGAGATGTGGAAGATGGGAGGAGGAAGTGGGAGGAGAGGAAGATGTGAGTGGAGGAAGCAAGTGGAGGAGGGTAAGGACAGAAAATGGAGAAGAAGGAAGAGGAGGTGAAATAGTATATGTAGCTTTGGGTGGTAGAAGATAGAGAAACACTCAAATCAATTACTTATGTAGCACAAGTAGAAGGACTCCTGGATCCTTTTCTAACAAATATGATCTTGTGAGGATTGGGAGTGGGCCTTTCTCCTTTTATAGTAATAGTCGGCCCACCACTGTTTGTACTTGAATTATGGCAATAATAGTGTGTTATGAATCTTTGGGTGGAATTCCCAATGAAATTAACCTTTGGTAGGTTTGGTTAAGGATGTTTTCCACATGTTCATTGGAGACCACACATTCTGAAGTGACCAATTGATTGAGGGAAGTGGTTGATCCTTTATATTCATTTGATTGTAAGCGGGATCCAGGACTTTCTAGTTGTAGTCTTTATTTTCCACACAAGCGTTATGCGCGTTGGCACTTCATTCAATAGAACTAAATGATTACCTAAACGATACGCAGATACGTGTCCCTCCTTTGTTTTTTCTTGTCAAGATGTTAGCATGCATATTCATGATGATACTTAACCAAGAACGTATTCAAACACATTAAACCATTGCATACATTCACTTGGAAACACATGTAATAAGGAAACATAATAGATCAAAAATTTTCCAAGATCAGTTGTATTATGAAACCTCCATATTCAGATATGTCAACAACCATAATCCATCCTCAGTATTCCATTATAAAAAAAGATTACATCACATAAGTCAACTACATAACCAATCATTACAAAATCATGCATGCATCATCACAACCCTAGATCATGACTCTAATACATAACATGAAATTTCATAAATCAAACGTGGTCATGATCCCAAAACAATGGCATATAGTAGATATATATAGGGGTGGGGACTTTCCCTTCACCGCCCATGTACTCTCGTAATAATAGGCGTTCCAAAAATAGACTACATACATGCTTTACAAAATAGATAATAATAGATTATCCTATAAATAATACTTGTTTTTATCCTATTAATAGCCTCCATGTGTGTGCTCGATCTACATGTCCATTCTCTAAAAATAGCCCTTGTTTGGTGTCAAGTTATCATGCTTTTTTCCTTTGCTTGGTTAACACTCCATTCTACTTTTCTATTTTAGCCCGTAAACTAGAAAATCGGCTAAGTCCTAAGTTTGTTCTATCTAGGCATAAACCTCATGCGCGTTGTTCTAACCATTTTCTCACGTGCCCCTTCGCACCTTCCTCACACATGCCTAAAACTCCCACTTGTGGCTTATACTTGAGAATTTTTACCTGGTCAACACTACCCCACACTAATGTCATTTCCCATCCTCGGCAATGGGGATTCTCGACTTATCCCTCCAAAGAATGAAAAGAATAAAGAATGAAAATACAAAGAATAAGGTAGAAGAATAGAAGAGTCTTCAGTGTGCATTGATTTTCTACTCCTCGATTGGCTTAAAATTTTGGGAAAATCCTTAGTAAGGGTGTTCTCCATCTCACCCCACTCTACCAAACATTTGGTATCAATCTATGGGATCAAACATATTTCCTCCACCATCTCCTCAATGGTCATACTCTCACCCTTATACTTCAACTCCCTTATTACTCTTGTTAGATCTGAAATCAGCCCCTCAAGGTTATCCATCTTTCAAGTGATGAGGGATCCTATCTCCTTAATCCTATATTCGTAAGTGTCACTTTTTATCTTTAGAGCATCTCTCTTCTATGAAATATTGGCTAGGAGCTCCTCTTACCCGAGCTTTCCTTCTTTCATTGCATCTTGAACTCTTGATAAATATGCCTCCTCTTGAGTAGTGTATGCTTTGAGGATGGGGTCAAGGTTTTGAGTATGGTTAAAATCCGATCTCACCTTCTTCAAAGTATTCTTTATCGTTTGCAACAAGGCTTCAAGATCCACAATCTTCCACACCACGATATTCTTATTATTCTCCTTCTCTACCGTTATGTCCCCTTGTGTCACCCCTTGCATAGTCAGCTTCTCTTGTAGTAACATATGAACTAAATATTGCAAGAAATGCAAGGCTGATGGGTACTTATCCTTAGTTCATTCATCAAATTTAGGGCACACCTCCAAAATATCATCTCCAATATTGGCATCCATATCCAAGATAGCCTTTGCGAACTTATCTACTTTGTCTTACACCTCAATTAATTGTTTTACCTCTTGTTATTTATTCTTCCTGTCTTGAATCATTGTCCTAAGAGTGGCCCCCTTATCTATATTTTTACTAGCCACTTTTGCCGCCATCTTTGTTAAGGAATTACTAGCTTGTTCATCGAGTTATCTCTATGGGATTTATTATTACATGGGTCGCGTCAGTTCCTTCTTCATTCTATGCCTTATACCCGCTTCCTCGCTCACATTAAACTGAGGTTCATCCATATGCGTCTGCATACTCCAGGACAACATCAATCTAGTGTACATATTTACACCCTCCAGTCAATCATCTCCCACTCGTATAACTACTCAACAAGGAGCATGCTTTGGAACCTTGTGCATATTATATTTGTAGGGTCATTGAATTACCCAAGATATAGGGTGTGCAATATTTCTTCTCTCCTACACCACTATTTCACCTTCTTGTGGGTATATGAGTTTTGGTACCCGAGAACATACTCTCTCCTTTCTCACCAGAAGCTCCTCCATGCTCCCATGATGGCTCACCCTCATTCCTTTATTTTTCTTCACCTTCTCTAGTGGGACCTTTTTGGGCTCACTTTGGGAACTTCTATGTCATGATGGGTCTCTTTACTCTTGTGTTTTTCTTTATCTTCCATATTATGAATGGGGGAATTTTTGTTGCCAACATCCTCACTTGATATCCCTTCTTCATCATCTGTCACTTTTATGCACTAGCTTGCACCTTTTTCTTTTTCCTTTAAGCTCGTCTTGACTGGTGTTATCCTTGGTGACCTTCTAACCGCCTGAGAGGTCCCTACGCCACCACTCTGTTCATTCCACCTCCTCATCCTTCTCTTATGCCCTTGGTCAATTGTTTCATTGTCTTCCTTTGTCTTCTCCTCAACCTCAAAATCAATCTTGATTTATTCCTCTTCCTACCTCAGAGGAGTATCCTCGTGCATCCTCCTTGTGCCTACTGGTCTACTTTCCTTTGAGAGGTTTTGTAAGTTTCACATATTCTCTAGAAACATACTTCCCATCCTAGAACCAGGGCATGAGGTAGACATATACGTGTGTAGCTTCTATCTTCCCAACCGCCATAGACTCAAGAGTAATGTCAATACTATGTGACTCCAATGTCTCCTTGTAAGCCATCTCGTTGGGATAGACATAAGTCTTCCATAGTATATGGTAATCTGCATCCACCTTATCTACATCAAATTTCAATTTCTTCACGTTATATAGCCTATTCATAGAATCCTTGAAGTATCGCGTTGTAAATGCAAATGAAAATTTACACCATGGGATTTTCTCCCCATCCTTCATATAAAACCTGCCCAAACAAAAGTGTTGGTAGGCCGTAAATTCTTCTTGTCCATCCAAAACCAAGGGTAATTCTCTCATTATGTGTCACTTTCCTTCAAATGCCTTGTGCATCCTTCTATACCATTTATCTACATGTTGCTTATAGGCACCTGAAATATTACCTTCACAAGTGAATTGAGCGAACCTTTAGGCTAGTGACTTGTGCTCCATAAGATACACCCACATCTTATCTCTAGGCCCATATGGTACCCCAATCTCACAAAATACCAATAGAAGTAATATTGTGCCCCATGTAATTTTCTCACCTTTATTAGCATGTACATGCGCTTCCTCAATTATGCCTTTAGCGATGTCTTTGTGTAATGTTATAGTAATTCTTATTCACCATATTGTGCACAATATGCAACCAACGCTTATTCACCTCTTTCCATCTTTTAGATGTGCCTAGTTTGTAACTCACTAGGCACGTGACCACTCTTGTTGCGGGGTCATTGATTCTAGACACATCGATCATTTTGCATCCTTTATGGTAGTTAAGCATGAATATAGTGGCTTTTACCCCAACATTATCATCCATATCTGGCTCTATCTCCTGTCTCGAGCTACGTGACCTTATCACTCTTCCTATTAACTGAATTTTTAGGCACATTCTCCTAACTTAAAATTAAAAATAGTCCTTTTGGACTCTGCAATAATAACCATTGATACATATGTTCTAGATTTCCGAAGAAGGGAATATCATATAGCGAAGCACTCTAACACTTTCCAGAGTCTTTTACTTGAGTCATCATAAATTTGTTTCGCTAATTTTGTCCTCTCATTTTTCTTAATGATTGTGTCCTTCTTAATGTCCCTCTTAGTATTTCTCGAGAGATGATTAAAATTACTAATCTTACACTTTTTCAATTGGTATTTCCATGTTTTTCCCTCTATGACCTTGCCTAGATATTGCATCTCGTAAACCACTCATATGGAACTTCCTCGGTCACGGGTTTCTTATTCTTGTTCACAACTTTCTTTGGTGTCATGTTAGAAGCACACTAGACTAAGGGGGTATAAATCAGTCCTTACTAAAATTTTAATTCAGATTTCATATTTTCTTATTCAAAACTCACAAACATTTAACCATCCATTAATGTGTGCATATAACAAATTATCACATGTGCAAGAAACCATAAGCAAGATGATCAACACAAGACACAAGATATAAGTGGGAAACCCTCAAGGGGAAGAAAACCCATTGAAACACATCCTTATATTGATATGTTTAAAATTTATTGAGGCACTAAACCCACAAGGAGAACCAACCCCTAGTTTAGTAGAGCTACAACCCTACAAGGAGCACCAACTCCATAAGGAGGTTATAACCCCATAAGATATTAATAACCCACTCAACCACCTTATGATGATATTATCTCTATAATATTTTTACTCAAATTATAGAGACCAAAATTTCAGCTCTCACTTCTTCAAACCCTCATACAAACCCTAGGTGTCCAATCCTTCACAAACTAGCTTTTCCTTCACTTCTCAAATCTTCAAAAATTACACACATGATTGATGATATTATTCAAAATTTAAAACACTTAATATTACCTCAATTAATGCTTCAAAACCTTAAAATCACTCTCACCTAGGTCGTACTTATTTCACACACACAAATCACACTCAACTAGCTCCAAAAAAACCCAAAACCATGCTTTTATAAGATTTTTTCCATTTCAAACACAAATTTTTTCCATCCTTTGGATTTATCCATGCATCATAAAAACATCCAAAATTAAAAACATAACAGTCACAAGTGACCCAATTATGCAGCCTATCCAAAATCATCATTACATGCTCCAAAAATGACTCAAATCCCCATGGGCACAAAGAGAAAAATACCCTAACATCAAAACCATACTTATTAATGACCCATAAATAACAAAAAAATTTAAATTAACATTTAAACATCATAAATTATCACAATTTATATCAACCAATCATATTATTTCATTTAATGGGACCACTACTCTTTGTTCTTCTCAAAACAATTGTTTCCTACACCCTTCAGGACCCTAGAAAACATATTTATGGCACTAGATCACTCAAAAACATCCAAAATATGTCATGTGAAAACTCAATGTAAATTTAATAACCTTTAGAACACTTCTAAGCAAGTTATAAGTCATGAAACAATCACCTGCTCAAACCTCAGCCACTTTTGTCTTCACCAAATCAACTCTGCCCAAAACGTTGTTTTCAAAGATCAACTAATTAACACCTTTCCTGGAACAATAAATACCTATAAATGGATTAATTTGATTAAAAATTCATCCCTCTTAAAATTCCAAGTGATATAAATCATCACCTAATCCATATCATGCTCTAATCAACTCAAAACATCTAGCAGATCATGTCCTACCATGCACATGTACAAAATATTTCTATCCAAAACATGACTTATAAACCATAATAAAAATGATCATAATGAATAAAACATTAAATAAATATAAATTTATATTAACTATCTTTCCAACAAAACTTGAATCACCTCCTAACTCCTCATTTATCTCATGTTATGCTCATTTCGTTTAAGATTACTTTTTATTGCCTTAAAATTGTCCTTTGACCAGTCAAACTAAATAGAGCTCATTTGACCATGAAATTTCATCAAAATTTCATAAAACCTCTTTTTTCATCAATAATTCCTCACATACATCACACAATTCCAATTTTAGCTTGTGACTCCTTTAGACAAGTTTGTCCCAAAACACTCTTCTTCAGAAATTGACCTATTTGAGTGGGGTCCACTCATCACCATGACCTCTACCATACGTTTCTGGAAGGCTGAAGGATTCTTATACATGTTACAATTTTCATCCATGCACTAGGAAGAAATTATGACCACTTAGGAAGTAATTATTTCATACCACTTTCAAGCTAGGGTTTCAAACTCATAAAAAGTTGTTTACCTTCTTAACATTCGTTCATAAAAATGTGATGATGAAATGAATTCATTATTTTTTTGAAACCTTCTAGAATCAATTTATAAACATCCTTAAAATCCATAAGGTCCCATGCAAATCACATAATTCAGGGTGAGCATCAAAAGTTCCAATTCGAGTTGGAAATGGCCTTGTTCTTAACCACTGTCTCACCAAAACTAACATAACTTACAAAATTAACATCTTAACATCCTAATTTTTTTCTCAAAGAACCATGACACATCATACTAACATCTCAAATCATCAGAAAGTGAACACGATTACTCAATCTCTCTAAATATTAAGACTTTCATAGCTACCCCTTAGTGTTTTTCACTATAAATGCTAGGTCAACTGAAATAACACTGCAAATCATCATGAAAGCACTTAAAATGGTACAAAAATACCTAGTACATCATAATTCACCTACATACATGCATCAATGAGCTCATATATCTCCAAAACTCATCCTCATACCTCCTAGCATCCATACCTGCTCCGGGTGAGCACCGAGACATAGTCCATCACATGTATTTGCAACTCTGTAACTAATGTGAGTGCACAAGCCATCTCCAAATCTATTATCCAACATGTCGACATGCTTCTAAAGTAACCAAGAATCTCATGTCACCATGAAACATCACATAGACACCGAACCATTATCAAGTACACATCTAAACCATCATGTAAATATCATCCACAACATCATCTGACCCTACTCCATCATCCAATTTTTCATTAATGTGGTTTTGCATCAATGAAAAAACCTATAAGACCACATGCCAACATGTCATTTCTAACAAAAATAAACTCTTCTCAACTTATAAGGTTCCCTAGGTCTCAAATTACTCTCCATGGCTTCCTCTTGCAAATTTTCTCCTTCTCATCGCCTATGGTTCTTGAACCCACATTCCCTAGTTGCGAATTTTGTTTTTCGAACCCTAGCTCTAAATTTTAACCATCGAACATCGCATTCTCCTCTCTCTCTCACTTTTTCCTTACTCTCACACTTCCCACGAAAGAGATCTCATTTAGGTAGTGCCAAATTTTTTTGCAGTTTGATGAATTCTCTCTTTTGTACTCACACTTCACACTTGTTCACACTCCAATCACTCTTCAAGGTTCAAACAGTTTATCATGCAAGGTAAGAATGATTTTTTTCGCACCACTTTTATATATTTTCATGATCTTCCTACATTAATTACTCTTCACCTACCACTATACTCAGCTTTAATTATGCTTTTTCAAAATTTCCACACTTTTTGTTGCTTTCTTTTACACGCTATATTTGTAACCTTTTGCACACCTAATACTTCATAGGCCTTAGACCTCCTTGCATACGCATCTCTGTGCCACATTACATAAACCTCTATGCCATATACCAAGTATTTCATTCTTCTGTTGCCTACCTCACATTACATTGTGCAAACCTTTTTTCACACGTGATCTTCATCCTAAGAGAAATTTCCTTATGAGTGCCATCATTCCTAGCTCCTTTAGTAGCCTTCTCTTTTGCACGTATTTCAGAGAGCATCCTTTACACCTTCACATATACACATGTGTCAAATTTCCCAACCATGCCAACCTGTATATAAATCTCAACACCAATGGATTTATTTTTCATGGACTTGCACTTGGTTCACCCCACACTAAAATTATGTGCAGTCCTCTCTACACATCAACTTAATAGATATTAATCACCTTCTTACGTGCAAGTGCACTTATTACAAAAAAATAAGAACAAAACAACAAAGAAAAAGCAACAACTGGAAATAAAAACATGAAGGGAAACCTAAAGTAAATGGCACTAATGCCTTATTACAAACACCAATAATATTTATTCATAGTAGGGCTTTAACCTAATCCCATTGAAGTAATCGGGAAACATAGTGTCATCTAGCACCTACAATTGACATGCACTGATTCAAGTATCTTGGTTACTATAAAAGGTCCTAACCAATGCACCTTCAACTTTCTTAGGTGGCGCATAAATTTGGAGTCATAGAAAAGGATCATATTTCCAACTACAAATGTCTTATTCTTAATGTGCATATCATCTCGGACATTTTTTCATGCCTTCTTAGTATTATGGCTCCAACGTGTAATAGCACACCACTATTCTAATTGCATTAGTTTATCAATGTTCTCTTCAACAACCTGTTCATCATCTAATCCACTGCACACACAATACATAGAGATGGTAATATGAATTCAACATTTGGTATCACTACCTCTGCACCAAACACCAATTGGAATGGTGTGGCCTTATTCAATATATTATAAATAGTCATGTAATCCCAAAGTGGTGCTTTGCGACACTTTATCATCCCAATCCTTTCTTCCAACATCACAAATTTTTTCAAGTGTTTGTCCCAAGATCTTGTTGAAATCTTCTACAGTACCATTAGCTTGAGGGTGATAAGGGGTAGTTTTATGGTGTGCCACCATAAACTCTGCCAATAGAATTTTGATTGTCTCATTCAATAAATGAGTTCCTCTATCACTTTTCAAGCTTAATGGGAAATCATACATGCTGATTATATTCTCCCATAGGAACCTTGTTGTAGTTGCGGTATAATCCTATGTAGGTGCATCCTCTTCCCACCTTATCATATATTGTGTACAAGTTATAATATAATGCACTCCGAGTCATGCACGTTGGTGGTACAATCGTTCCTACAAATTCAATATCCCACTTCTCAAAAGGTTCTATGCTCGCAATAGGTCTAAGTGGCATATCATCTCTATGTCTAGGCTTTCCAAGGCACTGAAAATGATCACATGCTTTTACATATTCCTTGGTATCTTTGTACAAACTTTCACACCAAAGGCCATCCATAAGGATTTTACACACGGTTGCATCACCTATATAATATCCTCTTGTTATACCATTATGAACCTCTTTGATAATAGCTTCACGCTCATGTTCAAGTACACAATGGCGTAAGACCTCATCTCTTCCCATTTTGTACAAGTCTCCACCAATCAATTGATAGGGTGCAGCTCGTATAGCAAGCTATTTTTTCTCCAATGTCTTCATCCCTTTGGGTGTTAATCCGGTGCATAAAAATACAACTATATCTTCCAAATATGAGGATGTGTGGTTTAACTTGGAAAACGCACATCATGTATAGTATTTTTAATGCTCGTGTGTCATCACCTAAATTTATCCTTGAGAGATGATCAAGCCCTGAATTACTCTTTCATGGCTTGAAAATAATTGTAAAGTAAAATTCCTATTAAATAAGTATACACCTACAGATGCACCCTTGCAAAAAAGGATTTTGACCAAGTATTTCAATGCCATATGATCTTTATATAAAATAAAAAAGTAGCCAACAAGTATTTTCTAAACTTGTGAAGTGCGTAGATCATAGACAAGGATTTGTGCTCCATAGTAGTGGAATTATTCTCTGTGGGTGTCAATTTTTCTTCTTGTAAATCAAATAGGATGATCCAAAATTCCTTCTCCTTGTTGCACCAACATTGTGCCAAAGATAGATAACCTGGAGGGGCTGATCTCTTGTCTGGTAGGAGTAATAAGGGAGTTGAAGCATAAGGATAAGAACATGACCCCCGAGGAGATGGTGCAGAAATAGGTTTAATCCCAGAGATCTGCTACCAAATGTTTGGAAGAGTGGGGTGAGCTGGAGAGCACCCTTACTAATGATTTCCTCGAATGGTTACAATCAATTGAGGAGTAAGAAATCAGCATGCATCAAGACTCTTACATTCTTACGCCTTATCCTTTGTATTTTCATTGTTTATTATTTTCATTCTTTGGATGGATAAGTCAAGAATCCCCATTTTTAGGACGGAAAATGACATTATTATAGTTGATTAGGTTACTCGGATCTCACCCGAGAGACTCGTGTTTAAGTCCCGACAACGAAACCACAATTTAGTCTTTATTTTACACACAAGCACTATGTACATTGGCACTTCATTCAATAGAATTGAATGCTCATCTAAAGTGCACACAACTATCGAGTCCCTCCTTTATGTTTTCTTATCAAGATGCTAGCATGCATATTCATGATGATACTTAACCAAGAATGTATTCAACCATATTAAACCCTTACATGTATTCACTTGAAAACACATGTAATAAGGAAACGTAATAGATAAAACAATTACCAAGATCATTTGTACCATGAAACCTCCAAATTCAAATATTTCAACAACCATAAACCATCCATAGTATTCCATTATAATAAAAGTATTACATCATAGAATTTGAATACAAAACCAATCATTACATAATCATGCAAGAAAGCATCAAGACCCTAGATCATGACTCTAATGCATAACATATATATATATATATATATATATATATATATATGGGATGGGTACTTTCCCTTCACTTCTTATGCACTCTCTTAATAATATGCGTGCTAAAAATATACTACATGCATGTTTTACAAAACAACTAATAATAGATTATCCTATAAATAAGACTTGATTTTATCCTATTAATAGCCTCCATTTATGTGCTCGATCTGCATGTCCATTATCCAAAAAAATCCCTTTCTTAGCCACCAATTTATCATGCTTTATTCCTTTGTTTGGTTGGCACTCCATCCTACTTTTCTATTTTTAGCCTGTAAACTAGAAAATCGACTAAGTTCCGAGTTTGGTATATATGGGTATGAACCTCCTACACATTTTTCTAACCATTTTCTCATGTGCCTCTTCACACCTTCCTCACACAAGCCAAAAACTCTCGCGCATGGCTTATACTTGTGCATTTTTCCTAGTCAACACTCGTCATCACAGAGGCCTTCATGAACATCCACAATACCATATTTTGTTTGTCACTTCCTTAAGATTCAACCTACAATAATCCTTTTCTTGTATGTCCACTTCATCCCTATAATCAATTCAAATGTCCTCTAATTACGGTATATGAACACTAGCTAGTCTAATTCCACCAATGACACCCGAGTAATCAAAACTAATTTGTGGGTTGATTGTTTTTATTGTCATCGGTTTCATCTCCGCCTCAACATTTTTGGCCCTGTAGGATGACACACATGCATATCGATTTGGACATCATAGGGAATTGAACTCCTGATTTATGTTTCCTCTATTGATACTTGTGTAGGTGGAGAAATTGCCTAAATAACTCCATCAAAACCCATTTTTTAGTAGGAAACCTTGGAATTTTGTAATGAGTGCCCAAAAAATCCTCCTACTCTGAGATATGTGAAATTTGGGAATTGTAAGAAGATACATCCCCATATTCTGACCACATTCCATACACTATACATGATCGATGATTGTATAGTTCGTTATCAAATATACAAATAAGAGCAAAGAAGAAGGCACCATTCACTCTTCTAAAGTGTTTTGTCTCTTCTTTCATCGTCAGTTGGGGGTAGAAATCATAAATGTGTACTTGGTTTCTTAAACCATCGGATTTAAACCCTAGATAATTTCTCATCCTTGCTATGGTATACAAAAGATAAGAATTCATGTAAAAATTCCTATAGTCTGAAATTCTTGGAATTGAGCATGCATGACATCATTTATATGCTCAAAGATATCGAATGAGAGTTTTATTTTTATGGATAGTGGAGATGTACTATTACAACCACTCCTGAATATCCTTTGAAGAAGGAAGGCCCACCACTCAGCTTAGTAAAGTAATCAGGTCATTGAATTCCTAGAGAATTATGAACAAGGATCAATCTTCATAAATCTCGTTACCATTGGCTTCACTTTGTAAGGTAGCTTTTGTTGAGGATCTTAACGAAAGTATCTAGATTCCCTTTCGAATGATCAAGAGTCATTTTCGGTGAGATTGATGCATAACCCTCAACATCAGGGAGTTTGAACAAGTCCTCAAATTATTTAGTATCCAACCCGATTACTAATATTATGTCTTGATCTTTCACTTCTTGAGATTTTGAATGATATTTATTTTTTTGTCATGTGTACAAATTCTAGACATTGTATAGAAGGTGGAAAGTGATGCGCGAAATTAGTAGGAAGTTGACAAGGTCATAACTTGAGCTCCGGTGTCCCTTTGAGTCCGTTTTTTTTTGAAACCACGTGTTTCAATGAGATGAATACAACGGAAACCTGGTCTACCAATTGGGGCAAGTTTTCGACATGTTTTCGGGCCCTAAATCCGCCATCTTGAGGCCAAAAATTAGGATTTAAGTTATAGTTCGGTTTTTTCCTATTTTTGAGCATTAGTTAATTTTAGTCTATTAATTGCATTATGAGTTAGAAAGTTGGAAATTCCTCTAATTTAGGGATGTAGAAGATGCATGGCAATTTCTGTGCCCGTAGGAATAAGCATGCAAACTTACTAAGAATAACAGGTTCTAGTAAACTGCTAAAAATAGTAATTTCCGCCACCTAGAGTAGATTTAGTCAGAGTTAGCTAGAGTTTACTTGGCAACTCGAGTTGGGAGTTGTTTTCCTATTTAGGAAACATTGTAATTCATTATTTGATAACAAAGAAGGAGATCTATTTTCTTTTGGAGTTCATATTATTTGTAGTATATCTGGTTTGTTCTTAATTTGGCTACATTAGAAAGATAGCTACGGGAAATACCACTATCATAAATACACTTGATCCTATTGGATTCCAATATTATACCTCCTTTGGGGCCATGAAGTATTAGAAAATTTAAAATGGGGTACTTCAAGAATAGCAGACTTAGTAAATTTACGTTTTTATAGCCAAGGAAATGTCTGACAAACTTATTGAGACCGGGCTTCATAGGAGTTGGGTGACACGTACAAAAGGAATGACCAACCTCACTACTTTTGGTCTTTCCTTTAACCAAGGCAATATAACCCAAGGGGTAACCTGACAATATAGTAGGGGGAGGTAAATATTTTTCTTCTTAACTCTTTTAGAATAATGGATCAATCTGGGATAAGCATGACCATAGACACAACACTTTACTTTCAAAAGTTGTCACACAAAGTGATGTATATGCTTATTTCTCCATACAAGGGTCACTCTTAGTAGTTGAGCTGCATTGTTGTTGAATTTTTGATAAAGGAAAATGAAATCAAAGGTTCCTTTAATTGATATTTGTAAGTAAGACAACAAAATGGTGATGAAGGGCTTGTATTGCACGATAAGACTAGAGGTATGTTTATATTTGTAAAGATGGGGGATTGTAAGATAATGGATCTTTAAATGAAAATTGCTTACAATATTCACTCAAACACATAATATTCTAGATAATAAAGAAAAATTCACCAATTAATCACAATTTCTACTTAAAGGAAGATTTGCATTCATTGATACTCAATTAGCAAAAATATTCCACACAATCCTTAAAATACTTAGCACAAAGGCTTGAGAAAATATTTTAATGAAGTTTTTCTTTCTTTTGATCTCATACGCTTAATATTCACTCAAAAGCTTATGAAAATCCATCAACAAAATGATTTCAGTGAGGATTTTATAATTTCATTCAATATTGCAAAGTAAATGCTCACACCACAATATTGAACAAATAACCAAAACTTAATCACTAAGGACATATCCAGTGTAATTCAGAGAAGCAAGAAATACATAATTACAATAGAAAATGTGATTGATCAACCAAATTATCGATATACAAATTTCAAAAATGTAAAATAAGCTCATAATCGAGACAAATTTCATTTAAATCTATCAAATTCTTGACAAGGGAATATAAAAACATTATATCAATGTTTGTTAATGACTATACGTTGCAATGAGAACAATGGTGAATGGATCCTTTCTAATATCTATGCCCCTAATACGGTTAGTGGGAGACGTAAACTTTGGTCTGATCTTAAGATCTTTAGAAACCAACATAGTACAGTTAACTGGCTTATCATGGGTGACTTTAACTCTCCTCTAAACCCAGATGAAAAATATGGAGGAAACTCCAGCTTTTCCATAGGTATGGAGGAATTTTCTGATTTTATTGTTGAGCTTAATCTCTTAGATGTGGATCTCCATGGGAATAAATACACTTGGAATAACAAAAGGTTGGGAAAAGATCTTATCCAGGTTAGACTGGATAGATCCCTAATTTCTACGAGTTGGATTCTCAGTCAAGACTTCCACCTCTCTTCCCTGCCTGAGGTGGATCGGACCACAATCTGATTGCTTTAAATCTTCTCAATTGGACTAAGCCCATCAGAAGCTCATTCAAATTTGAAAATATGTGGATGGAGCATGACAACATCTATGACAAAATTAAAGAGTGGTGGGTTTGGAATGGTGAAGGCACTGCTCAATTTAGATTGATTCAAAAGCTCAAAAATGTTAAAAAACAAGTTAAAATCTGGAATAAAAGAGTTTTTGGCAATGTGTTTGATAAAAAAAGAAGTTAAAACAAAAGCTCCAGGATCTGGAAATCAAAATGAATACAATGGGGAGATCTGTTGAAGACCAAACTGATGAAAAGAATATTCTCTCAGAGCTGCATATGATTTGCAGCAGAGAAGAATCCTTATGGAGACTAAAATCTAGGGCTATCTGGCTTAAAGAAGGAGATAGGAATACGAAGTTTTTTCATATGACCACTTTGAAGCACAGAGCTTGTAATAGGATCATGGAAGTGGCTAAAAGTAACGGAAATATTATAAAAGATCCCAATAGCATCAAAGAAGAAGCTCTAAATTTCTATAAAAAACTTCTTAATGAGAGGAATATCATTAATGTTGAGGCAAATTCTTTCATGCTGGAGGCTATTCCCCAAGACAAAATTGAGGAGCAGAGATATAAAGATATCACTAAAGTTGTCACGCTTGAAGAGCTGCAAAAAGTTGTGTTTACTTTAGAAGGTGACAAGGCTCCAGGCCCGGATGGTTTCTCCATTAAATTTTTCTAGAAATTTTGGGAAATATGTTCGGATGATCTTCTCAGAGCGGTGAATGAATTCTATAGAACTGGAGATATTTTGAAAGAGATGAATAACACCCACATTGTGCTGGCCCCAAAAAAATGGATGCTAAAGACTTCAAAGACTTCAGACCCATCAGCCTTGTGAATGTTATCTATAGAATTTTTACCAAAATCATTGCTACCAGGCTTCAATTCATTATGAATGATTTAATCTCAAGGCAACAGAGTGGATTCATTAAAGGCAGGATTATCCAAGATGGAGTGATTATGGTTCATGAGACCATACATTCTATGGAGAATAATAAAAAAGTGAATATGGTGCTTAAGCTCGATATGAATAAAGCCTTTGACAAGGTCTCTTGGGTTTTTCTTGACAAAGTCTCAATTAAATTTAGTTTTCCGGCCAAATTCAAAAAAATTATTAAGGCTTGTATCTCTACGGTCAGATTCTCAGCGGTGGTTAATGGTGAGCCAGTGGGATTTTTCACAAGTAGCAAAGGACTTAGGCAAGGAGACCCCATCTCCCCCTTGCTCTTTATTCTTATGGCAGACAGTCTTAGTAGAACAATTGGTAAAGCAGTCATTGACGGTCTTTTGAAAGGCTCAAAGCCCACTTCCATCAGCCAAGCTGCTTCTCATCAACAATTCACTGAGATGATACAATCCTCCTTTTATTGGCTTCCGTCATTGAAGCTAAGGCTACCAAGGCTATTCTATAACTTTACGAATCTGCTTCTGGGCAAGAGATCAATTATGATAAAAGCTCCATTTTCTTCTTCAACACTCCTGAGGAAAGACAACTTAAAATTGCTAAAATTCTGGGCTGTAAAATAAGTGTGCTTCCAGCCACTTACTTAGGGCTCCCTCTCAGCACTAAAAAAGTCTCTAACAAGGTGTGGGATGATCTATTGGTGAGATTTCAAAAAAATGGCTGGATGGAAAGGAGCCATTTTATCTAGTGTTGGTAAGTGCCTGCTCATAAAAAGCACTCTTCAAAATCTACCTATCTATATCATGTCTCTTTATAAGATCCCTTCTACCTTCAGAGAAAGAATTGAGAGGATTCAGAAAAACTTCTTATGGTAGGGCATGGAGGAGAAGTTTAAATTTCACTTAGTTGCTTGGGATAAGGTTTGTACTCCAAAATCTATAGGAGGACTGGGCATAAAAGACATCAAGAAAATGAATGAGGCTCTCATTGTGAAAATGGGCTGGAGAATGCTTTCTGAGAAGCAACCATGGATAGATTTAATTAAGGCTAAATACCTTAATCAACAAGTTGTCTTTTCTTTTCTTCAAGATGAGCACCTTCCCTATGGTTCCATTTTTTGGAATAATTTAGTGAAGAGCAGAAATTTCATTAAACAAGGCAGTAAATGGAAAGTGGGAGATGGCTGTGATATAAAATTCTGGGATGATAACTGGTTTAATGGCAGCCTTATGGATAGATTTGGGATGGTCAAAGATAGTCTTGAAAACAAGTATGGCACTAGAATCAAGGATTATATTGAGAGAAATGGCAACAAAAAGAAATGGAAAAAACTTTCTGTGGAGAGAGATGATCTGATCCAAAATATTTCCTCCCTTCAAGATCAGTTAGATCTTATCCCCTTAAGTCAGCTGGATGTTAAGGATGAATTGGTCTGGAGTAATTCTATTGATGGGGACTACTCTGTCAAAACTAGGTATAATACTTTCTTTGACAATAGTCAAACTGAGTTTAAATGGAGTAGAATTTGGATGACTGAGTTAACACCTAAAATAATTTTTTTCTTTTGGCTGGCTCTCAGAGGTAGAATTCTTACCACTGACAACCTGATAAGAAAAGGTTTCATAATGCCTAATAGATGTCATATATGTAAAAAAGACTCTAAGGATATCAGTGATTTGTTTATCCATTGTGATTATGCTACCAGAATATGGAGTTTTGCCCTCTCTAAATTTAAAGATTTATAGGTGGTTCCGAAGGATTTTAGTCAGCTCTAGACCCAATGGAGCCCACCCTATAAAAAAATTTTGTTAGAAGGATCTGGAATTTGGTTATTCCTCGTATTATTTGGAGGATATGGAAAGATAGAAATGATATTATCTTTAGAAATAAAAAATAGAATTTTAAGCTCAGTATTGGTAAAATTTCTAATGATATTAAAGAAAATATTGCTAGATTTAAACCCCTAAGAACAAGAGTATCCATAAAATGAATAACATATCTTGTCCCACCGCGCATTAGAGTGACAATATCCAAAATAATTCCAGTAATAGTATTGATAGATCTTTGATTCATTGGCATCCTCCTGATCTTAACTGGTATAAGTTGAATTTTGATGGGGCCTCGATCTTAAACCTCATTCTTGAAGGGGACTCAATTAATATTATTAATCATCTTAATCAGTGTTCACCTCCAAGTTGGAACATCAAGGATTTCATCTTGGAATCCATAAGTATTTTCCAAACCTTCAATAACATTCGGATCAAGCATACTTACCGGGAGGGTAACAAGGTGGCAGATGCATTGGCTAATTATGGCATAAATGTTAATCACATTATTTGGGATAATAAAGATAACATTCTGAACAACTTCAAAGCAGCATACAAGCGAGATACTTATGAGCATGCAAATTCGGGGTATAAGATATGAGCATTGGGAGTGGAACTGCAATAATAAAACTCCCACACGTGCTGATTTTAAAACAAGCACTCAAGCAAATCTTGATGGGAAATCAAGGTTATAGGAAGTATAATGAGAACTTAAAGTGGATATATATGAAGATTAAAGACACGCATGTGGGAAATATTGAGCTTTCAATAGCTTTTAAACAGGGCTTTCTGATTCCCAAGTCAGTAATAAGGATGATGATGATCTAGAGTGGGCTACTAAAAGTGAAGTTCACACATGTAGATTTTCCCAGGTACATAGCAGCAGTCACTCAGGTATTCATGGGAACAGCAATGGCTATCCTAGTCATCATTCTCATCGCGTGGAAAATAATAGAGAAAGGTGGGTGGTAATTGCGGTGCGTAAGGATTTTGAAAATTTTATTTGCAAGCACTTAAGCACGGTGATAATGGGAGGAGCCCCTTGCCAGATAGAGCCCAACACGGATCCGGAATGGAAAAATAATGAAGAACTTTGGAATCTTCTCAGCCAGGGAGGCATCACTAATTTTATTGAGAAGATTCAGGGACATGACCAAAGTATTTCCATTCATTTTGTGAAGGATTGGAAGGATCGCATTGTGGATTATGGTGGGCAGAATATTTCAATCAATGAGGAGTTAATAGCCGAAGCTACTAGCCTTGGCATGGATGGGTACCGACTTTTTTAATAAAAGGATTGACAGAGGTGCTGAGGAGAGGAAATTTGTTGAGGGTAATGAGAAGCTAGTCTTTGTCACGGTGGGCTTGTAGGTTAGTTCTATCCCTCCACATTTTGACGAGGTCACCTGTATGATGGTGCATTACATTTATTTGGAGGGGATATTCGTCACTATGCCCTCTAAGCATCTTGTGTTCCTCAATCACTTCTGCAGGAGTTTCACGGTATGCTTCCCTCACTATCTGCTTAACTCTCTTGAGCGCTCCATTTTGGAGTTTCAAAAGCATACACATGCGGTTCCACTACATCAGGGTCTCATCTTCTTGTTGCATAAGCTTTGTCTTCTTAGGTCTCCCGGCATCCCATCCTCCCCTGTCTCTGTTCCTCCTCGGCCCAAAGACAACTACCACTAGCCCCATCTCTTCACCTTTTACCCCCACCACCGTTGATGTCACCCCCTCTCCGCCTACCTTCTCAACTCCCTCTATCATCCCGCCCACCTCTTCTCCCACCCCCTTCACTTCCACTTTGACTGCACTGACTACTAGGTCTTAGAAAGCCCGAACCTTGATACCCCATTCATGGGGAATGTTCCTCAGGAGTTAGAAATTTCCCATAACCTCCTGCATATTAGTAGTGCTAGTTCACAGGAGGCACACATTGAGAGCTCCACAAAAAGGCTGGAAGCCTTAGAAGCTGACATGATGTTGTTGAAAGAAGAGGTTAAAAACTTGGCAAAGCAAAAAGGTAAGAGGAAGAAGGAGGAGGAGGCTATTATTGATAATAAACAGGTTGAAGACATATACAAAAAGTTTAACTCCTTAGATAACTGTTTAGGGAAGACCAAGACTCGCCATGATCATAATATGGCTATTTTTAGTGTAATTGAAGAGTTTATTGAGCAGCATGTCCGTAGCATCTCTAATCTCGGTGAATTCCAACAACTCTTTGGGGCACGGAAAAGGAAAGCAAAAAGACCATTGAACAGCTAGATGTTACTGACTCTACCCACATGACGACATTGGCTATGTTCACCTCTTGGCAGAATATCAAATCCAGAATTGACAAAGCCGCCAAGAAGTAATTGTGGATACTCTTGTTGCACTTCTTCTCTGTATTTATTGTTGTTTTTGGCTGCTTCTTCCAGCAGGTGTTCATACTGGTTTGTTTTGTTGGGGTAACTACTCTTGGGTTCTTGGGCTTTCTATTTCTCAATTGGATCTTAATCCTTTTTTTTGTTTTGGTTCTCATTCCTCTTTTGTACACAAGGGTATTTTCAAAAACTATTTACCAATAATAATAAAAATGACTTTAAATTGGCCCTCTTTTGTACACAAGGGTATAGTCATTTTCAAAAACTATTTACCAATAATAATAAAATGACTATACGTAAAATGTATTTAAAAACTTCTTGAAAATTAACTAATATCACAAAAAAATATCTCAATTCTTCTTTTTTTTGCAAAAATATTAATTAAAACCCCTTTAGCATGAGGACAGAACCCCCATACTTATACAACTACTTGATTCAATTTCCACCCAAAAAGATCCCAAAGGATTCTTTGAACTCATCTTCGTGCAATTCAAAATATTCTTAAAGGAAGTATCTTTTAACTAAAAATATTCCTTTGTTTCTGATTGGGTTGGGTGAAGGAGAAATCACATGGTGACACATGGGAGAAATGAAAAGGATATTCTTCTATTTCTAACAAACTTTTTGTCTTTTAGAAAACTACATTCTATTTGAAGAAATCTTTGATCCAGAATGTATTGTGAAGGTAAGTTTATTTTCATCTTTGTCTTCTTCTTTCTTAATTTTTTTTAGCATCTTTTTAGTGGGATGATTCACCAAGCTATCCCCTACCCTATTCTTGTAAGCATCAAACCTTTCAATAATTTTTGTGACAATTTCCTCATCGGGCCTCGAGTGATAGTGGAAAATTATTTCATGCTTCATACCTATGTCATTAAGTTCCACAAAGACAAATATTTCTTTATTTATCCTCCTTGATAATTTATCAATTATTGATTCAATTTTTGCCCATTTATACATGGTAGATATATTGAAAACCCTTGGCTCCCCAAGTTTACCTAAAGCATGATTCCTGAAAAGTGTGATTAAATTCTCTATAATCTCCATTATGATCTTTTCTCCACTATTTGTCCCAATTAGTTTTTCTATCAGGGAATGAAGGTCATCGATATACTCCATTGTTTTTCTCTTAACTCATCAAGGATTTCAACAGATTTTTTCAAAATATCCACTCTTAATTTTGCAGCTTCATAGTATTCCTGTTGATTTCCTATAGAATCGAGAGATACAATCCCTTCCTTAACAACCAAGTCATCACTTAAGTCTTTGATAGCTTCCATTTTTGGCAGCATATCAATCCACATTAATTTCTCAGCTTCACATTTATCTGTTAATGCCTTAGTTGTTTCAACCTTTTCAAAAATATGGGAATAACATCTCATAGATTCCCTAATTATTTCTTCACCTCTAGTGTGACCAAATTATTTTCCCATTGGATGGTGGCCTCTCTTTCTCCCAAGTCACTCACTCACTTGATATCATTGTTGGTGATCTCAAGGATTTCAACATTCCTTCTTTATGAGTTCTGGTCAATTTTCTAACCAAGTTGGATAATGCTTCATTCTTGGCCTTTAAATATTTCTTGGTTTCTTTGAACTCATCAATCCTTTGGAACACTCTTCTACTACCATAGAAAAATCATGTTTCATTTCCTTAGTAGAAGGCTTACCTAATGAGATCCTGGAGACTTGAAAATCAGATAGGGATGCTTCTCCTCTTGGGGCACATCAGCTTTGGGAGTTACAACATCTATGAATCATTCTCCTTTCTTATTCAAGGTCATCTTAGAAATATTTTTCATTTTTATGGGTGGTCTTTCTAGATTGAGGAGAGCCATGATTTGTAAATCATCATCATTCAACTATATCTCCACCTTTTTCTTCTTTGGGAGATCACTATCTATCCATTCCCTTATGGGAGACTCATGTTCATCAAGTGATTGTAAAACTAGAGTTACAGGATGACTGTAAGGGCTTTGGAAGATGAAGAAGGCATAGACATACCTTTTGGAGCTGCATACATTGGTTCTCTTGAGTGTTGGTTCTGTAAGCCCACCCCGATCCTCAATTCCATCCATAGACTCAGATTGGTCTCCTACTTCTTCAACTATCAGGGGTTTTTGGTCACCAACTTCCTTTTTCTTCGTATCGAGTCCTCACCCATTTTCTTACTAGGAGTAGGGACCATCTCACAGAGTTTCCGGGAATGAATTTAGTTGTGGGAATATGGGCTTCAAGAAATTTCTACAATCACTTCAGTGTCCCGAGGTGTTGTTGTAACTATGACACCTAAATTTTCTCCTTGTGTTGTTTGTACTAGAATCTCCTTGTGTGAGGTTGTACTTCATGTTTAATAATATTCTCCTTTTCTTTCGCCCCACTAAATGGAATTTTCACAAGTGTAATCTTAGTATGTTGTTGTGGAAGATTTAAGACATCAGGCACATGAGCATTCATAATGGGTTGTTCCTTAATGGGAAAAGCAACTAGATCTGTTGGAATGACAAGGGTTGTCATCACATGTACATGTTGCTCAATGAGCATAGTTGCAGGAGATTGGGTGATAGCAGATGAAAAGATAGGGACATCAATATCTATTGTTTTTCTAGTGGTCTCTTCCTCCTCTAAATCAACCCATTTGGAAATCTTAGTTCACTTCCTCTTCCAAAGATGGACTTTTTCCTCCTCCTCTTGATTCTTGCATACTAGTCTTTGGTGTTTGAAATTCATGAGGTTTTTAAGACAAATTTTCTTCCTTAGGCTTCTTAGGAGTGGATTCCATCATTTTCTCCTTTCCTTTGGATCCTAGAACTAGTGCTAGAACAAATTGTAAGGGGGTGGCATGAAAATAAGGCCCTCGACCATACCTTCCTAAAGCATTTATCTAGTTATTCTCTGTTGTTTGAGGAAGGGGAGTTCCAGTTTTGCTAACATGGGCACTTTCATCACTCATTATTGGCATAGATTCCAACCTTTTAGAAGGAATCTTAAGCTTCTATCTCCATGAAACATCCCTAGTGGAATAAACCTTTATATGGAGGAAGAACATCATCAATAAGCTTGTTAGTCCCTATACTCCCTTAATATTGGGGTATGTTGGTAACTTACATCCACTCCTTTTGAAAATAACCACCTTAAGGAAATTCAAACAATATTTGGTGCGTTTTTAACCTGATTATATTTTTTCTCATCAGCATCCCAATTAATTGGTGGCAAAGGCTTGAGAAGCAATATCATCTGGATGTAATCTTCACTAATCACATTACCATCATCTTCTAACCCTTTAGGAGCTTGGATAACCCCAAAATAAATCATCTGGGACAATGTCATTCTTGAATTTTCTCTTTGTCTAACTTCCCTTTCATCTACACAATTCATCTAGAAATCCTCATAATGAGGTTTATGCTCTATCTGAGTGGGTGCAACACTATGTAAAATATGCTTTATATCATAATGTTTTCTTTCCTCAAATCTATCCAACATACATCTATTCATTTCTCCTTCCAATGTTTTTGCCTTTGGATGTTTGGGAAAGTGTAATTCCCAATGATCATGGGGAACTTGATAGGGGATGTTAGATGCTTTTTGGAAATGAATTGGTGTACTAATAACAATTTCCTGACCAATTCCATCAATTCCCATTTGTCACTTACACACTTGGGGAGAAAGTAGGGTTTCCCATCAAAACCATTAACCCTGATATATGAAAAGGTCCTAAATTGGATAAAATAACACCCATATTGAGTAATAACTCTCTTAGCATCGAGGAAAATATTTGTCTCCCAATCAAGGTGGTATAAACAAATTGTGGGTGCAAAGAAGTGATTAACAATATTTATGTAATGCATTTCATAGTTTTCCAGCTTTAGTTGAAAGAATACATCATACACCTTGGAGATACTAAGCTCACCATCCATCAGTAATTTGAAAATATCTATGAAAATCAATATTATAAACCAAGTAAGAAGACATGAAAAATTCTTCCATGCTAGGCTTTTCTCCTCTCGTAATTTGGGAAACTCCCATCATTTGTTCATGAATATGGTTACTTATTATCTCATCCCATGGGAGAGGTTTTTTTTTGTAAGTATTACTGAATGAACTAAAACATCCATTCTGGAAAAGGAAGTAGATTCAATACCCATTACTCGGTTCAACAATACAATCACATCTCCAACTTCCTCAATAAATTCAATTCTATTCAACTTTTTTCATTCTGGGGGCTAATTTTATGGATTGGTCACCAATGGACATTCATAAACTTTTCCACTTCTTTAATGTGAGTTCCATTATTCCTATGTTGAATCCTTGGTAATAGCCCCCTCTTCCCTTGTGGGAGGAAAACCCAACATTTTATCAAACGCATGTCTCCTAGAAAGATAAAACCAAATCTCCTTTCCATCCGAACTTCTCTAGTTGTAGGATTATAGTGTTGAGCACACACCCATACAAGCTCTAGGCATGGCATAGCGAGAGGGAAAGAAAGCGGCGAGGTCAATAAAATTGTTGGATATTTGGGTCATGTTGTTACTTATTTAAGGGAATATAACCTCTGCCTAAAATCTTCTAGGTCGATAGATGCAATATCAGAATCTACAATTCTGTCTAGGGGAACTAAGATTGGAACTTGTTTTCATGGGTAATAGTTGGAGCTTCATGATTCGACACAATTTTATCAAACCTATTTTCACAAAAACCCAGACCTTTTAAAACCAATTCTCAAAAGATCACAGAAGATATAGGAACTGATGAACTCACCTTTTAACAAAAATTCATCGTTGCTCTCGAAACTTGACTGAAAAGTACTGCAACCAAAATATGATCATTGGGGATGATTCTTGCTTCAACTCTCCTTCGATACCACTTGAAAATCCTTTAGAACATCAAACCTTTGAGTACCATTAGAATACTTTATAACAAGTTACAACATTAACTACTCATGGATTCATGCATTAATGTCAAAGATTGTGTTCGTGGGAATTTTTATAATTTTCATATTTTTTCTTCTTTTTAACCATTGTAATATTTTCGCATCCTATCATTCATGTATCTCCATTACGAGTCATTCACATTAATGGGCCTTACTCCCATATGGCTAGTGCATTAATGAGCCCCCTTTAGCCTTTTAATGGGCTTTGGAAGAATTTTGTAAAATGATCCACACACCATCTTTGTAACATGTGAAATGCATTTCTTTCTCCGTTCCCATGTGTATGCCATATGCTTAGTCCATGTACCTAATTTCTTGGGCCTAGGTTTTTTTACCAATTACATGTCTCAAAGAAGCATAATATTTTGTTCCCTTTTTCCCAGCTTCCCGACCTTCTATTTTCACACAATCACCTCATAAATACCTTGGGGCCCTGGGATCATCTTGTACTCTTATCATGTTATGTACTCATTTATCATGAAATCCGGTCATTTTAGGAACTCTTTATTATGGAATTTAGGATCAAAATGCATCCTTTGGCCATGAAAATTATATCATATCCATTAGCAACACCAACCTTCAAATTTATTTTGGGGTAAACAATTATTGTGCCTTATATTCTTGTCAGGGACAAGAATACTCCCAACCTTGCCTAAGATAGATTAGACAATAATAAATGCTCCTCAAATACTTCTTATTCAAAATCCAAATAAATCTTGATGAGAAAAAGGCTCAAATTAGGTACGGATTCAGGATCAATGACACAGACTATAAAAAAGTTCCTGAGATTTAATAGGACCAAATACGGGTACCAAAATTCCTCTAACTCGGGGATGGGCACCCATGTGGTGCCATAAGAACAAACAAGAAACTCAAAAAAAACCAAGTTCCTTAATCCATTGGGTAAAATGGAGTCATAATAAAAACACACACTTGGATTCCTAAGAGAATACACACAAAACATAATATCCAATATACCAAGAAACTTGGGTCATGAGACCAAAATAAAAAAGGAAAAAAAACAATAAAAAAAAAACTATACACTGTACAAATTCATACCTAAGCATTTAGTTCAATCCAAAAAGTGTTTGAGATTCCTACCATTGATGGGAAATTCTAATAAATTTCCTCTAGATATTTTAAGAAGAAAGTGTGTATTCACCAATCCTGATGATATCAATGGAATATGGTCCCATCCATAAAGCATCAAACTTCCCATGTTTACCCTTTTCCTCATGTCTTTTGTCCCAACAAAACCAAATCTCAACATTGAATGCCCTTGGAGTTACTTTCTTATCAAATATCTTTTGAGCCTCTCCCTAAACTTCAAGTGTTTTTGGTGGGATTATCTTCTTTCCTCATCTAACTCCAAGATCTGATTTATTCTTGCCTCGTAAGGACTTACTTCTCCTTCTTCCCCAAGTTGTTGCATGAACTGGTAAGATGATAATTGCATATGTAGAGGAAAAATAGCTTGGACTCCATAAACTAACTCAAATGGGATTTTTCCAGTGGCTCTCTTAGTTGTAACTCTATCTGCCCACAAGGAAAATTTAAGTTGTTCACCCCATTTCCTTTTGTTAGTTTCTAATGTCCTCTCTGAGTATCTTGAGTAAGTTTTTGTTACTTGACTCAGACTTGGTCATTTCCCTAAGGGTTGTAATTTGATGCATAGGCCAAATTGATACCATATTCTTTACACATAATTACTAATGGTTTATCCCTGAAGCTCATATCATTATCAACAACTATTTTTGTAGGTACCCCAAATATGCAAATTATATTATTCAAAATAAATTCCATGACTACTTGGTGAGTTACTTTCTTAGTGGGAATGGCCTCAACCCATTTAGTGAAGTAGTATGTAGCAACTAGTATCCATCTATGTCCAACACTTGAGGAATCTAATATCTCCCCAATAAAATCCATTCCCTTTGTTTGAAAGGGGCTTCAATTGACATAGGTTGTAAGGGAAAATAACCCAAGGATTTCAACCTCCTAAAAATATGTTGACAACTTTCACACTTTCTAACCAACAATCGCAACATCTCTAAATAATGAAGGCCACCAATATCCTACCCTCAAAATTTTGTGAGTAGTAACTCTTCTAGAAAAATGGCCTCCACATACTCCCCATGAAATTATGTGATTATTTTGGGGCTTCTTCCTCGTGATGCATCTAAGTAGCACTCCCTCTAGGTTTTTCTAGGCTAACCCATGGTCAGTCATGACATACTTTGAGAGGCTAGTTTAAGTTTCCTTCTCTAGTTCTTGTCTAAATGCCCAGGATAATCCAAGTTCTTTAAATAATATACTATGTCCTTGTACTAGATTGAATTGTTCATCTTATCATGGGGATCCAAACTACCTTCTTCAATGACATTTATCTCCATCACCTACAAATTACTTTCAGCCATTAGATTTTCCAATCCCAAACCTCTAACCAATTTAGTGGTTTGTATTTCCATATCATACTCTTACAACTTATTCACCCAATGAAATATTTTACTAGATACTTCCATTTCTGATAAGATGTCTTTAACCATTGTATGAGGGACATAAGCTACAATCTTGGAACTCAAGATGTAGGATCTAAAGATTTTGGTAGCTCTTACTAATGCAAAGGCTTACTTTTCCATGATAGTGTACTTAAACTCAACACCTTGCAAATATTTACTAAATAAAGTAAAATAGGCCTCTCATTTCCTTCTTCATCCTTTTGTAACAATATTGATGCAATTGTATTCTCTAAGGTAAAGGAAAACATTTGAAATTCTTTCTTGTAATCAGGACTTGCTAGGACAGGGGCATTTTTCAATGCTTCCTTTATTCCATTAAAGGCTTGGATAGCTCCTTCTTCCCACTTGATAACCTGGTCTTTCTTCAGCATATTTGTTATAGGAATAGTAATCTCAGCAAATTTTGAGATGAACCTCCTAATAAATTTTATTTGTCTAAAAAATATGAATACCCTTTTTGGATTTGGGTATAGGAACTTTACCAATTACCTCCACTCTCTTAGGATCTATCATGACCCCTTCCTTTGATATAATGTTCCCCAATAGTTTTGATTTTGGACTCCAAAATGGCATTTCTTGGGATTCAATGAAATCCCATATTCCTTGCATCTGAGAAACATTTTTTTATAGATGTCCCAAATGGTCACCTCTTTTCTTTGAATTTTTTTATATCATCCTAATATACAACTATGAAGTCATTGATAAGGCTTGAGAAAGCCACATCCATGGCTCTTTGAAAATTTTCTCCTGCATTCATAAGTCCAAAGGGCATCCTGACATAAACATATGTTCCCCGAGGGAGTGGTGAAAGAAATTTTAAATTGTTCAGACTACTTTACAACCACTTGATTATACCCTGAGAAACCATCTAATGTTGAAAATAATTCTAATCCTGTGACCAATTGTAAGCATGTTGTCCATATTCAAAAATGGGTAATTATCCTTGATTGATGCCTTGTTAAGATTCCTAAAATCTACACAAAGCCTTATATCCCCATTCTTCTTTCTAACCGGTACAAGGTTGGCCACCCATGATGAATATCTGATAGGTTATATGATTCCACCATCCCTTAACTTTACTAATTCTTCTTGCATTTTTACTAAGAGAAGGGGATTGATGGGCCTATGCTTCTACCTAAAGGTTTGGAATGAGGTTCCAGAGGTATTTCATGTTGAAATAAATCCTCTCTATAAGCTTTCAATTCAAAATAAGACCAAGCTAAGAAATCTTGATATTCACTTAGCAGCTTGGTATAAGCCTTCTTTTCCTCTTTACTTACTTAGCCATACCTTTTTGTGTTTTATTGGATCCCCAAATTTCATTCTTCCACCTCCCTAGATGCAAAGATGGGTCTATTGATTACTCTATCAACATTATCAAAGTTTGATTCAAGAGCAACCAATCCTCTAGGGATAGTGTTTGTTTTTAATTGAATTACTTCTTTCCCAAAGAGGGTCTCTTTTCCATCATAGACTGCAATCATTGGCTCAAGATCAATATGTTGGTATGTAAACTCATCTTTTCTTTTCATAAATCTTTGTATTTGAGTATCATTTTCAAATACTTGTTAATGCTTAACATTGTCAGGTACAAATGGTCTAACCAACACTTCTATATCATCATAGTTACAATATGGAGACATTTTACAATTTATAAAATGTGATGCAATGATATCTAGTTTATCAGCTACTAGATTTTGGGTCCTTTCATGATACATGATATTAAATGAATCAAACATTTCAATAAGGTCTTAGACTGCATGCTTGTATTGTTTCATTCATTGATTTTTGGTTGCATATAATTTTTCTCACTTGTTTCACAATCAATTCAAAATCTCCCTTAACAATAATATCCTTGATTCCATATTTCCATGAAACTCTTAAACCCAAGAGAAATGCCTCATACTTTGTAATATTATTAGTGCATTCAAAATTTAATTTGAATGAAAAATTAAAAGATTCTTGTTTTGGGGATGTGAGGACTATTCTAGCTCCACTCCCCATAGTAGAGCATGCTCCATCAAATATCATGGTCCAAGGAATACCAACATCTTGTAAATGAGTAATAGTATTTATACATTGATCTTCAAAATCAGCATATCCTATGAAATTATCCAAATTAGTGTCAACAAATAATACCTCATAAGAGGCATTCATAGGATCCTCAATAATGTGGAGCATCTTTTTCTCTCCATGTAGTTTCACCAAATTTCCTTCCACAGGTATAGTGGCATAAGACATGTCCATTTGGACACTACCTCCCACACTTACAACCCATTTTCTAGATAACAACATACCCCATTTAGCAAGGCAATCAATAATGACCACATTCATGGTGAGATACTTGTTATGATAAACGATCGATTCTAGTTGAACAACTAATCCTTTCACATACTCAATAACTAGTACCTCCCTTGAATCCATGGCATGAAATTTTCCAAAAGTTGTTATCTTTATATTTAACTCATTCATGACCTCTAAGGGCATTATATTGCATGAGGCTCCCGAGTCAAACATAAAATTATGAACTAGTTTATCACTAATAATTAGGGAGGTAAAAAGTGGATCTACATTTGATTGAGATTTGACTAAGGAAGTGCCTAAATATATCTATTGGGATTCCCCCATGATTTCTTGTTCTGGGGCACTTCTATTTTGAGCTATAGTAGGCAAGGCATCCATATTATTTACACCTTTAATTATGAAAAAAATATTAGATAAGGTAAAAATAGGGATCGGCTCAGGGGCCTTACAAAAGGAGGAACAAGAACCAACGAGCAAGAAAGAAACAAAAAGTCCTCAAAAGGATTTAAACATGCTTAACTCATACAATGAAGATCAAGACTTTAACCAAAAAAGGACAAAGAGTAAAACAAAGAAAAGAAACCATCCCTAAAACATCAAACTAGTAGAAGTTCGCCAAAAGTCTGCCAACAGTCCAGAAAACCCAGCTAATTTTTAGGAAAAATTCACTACTTCCAACATGACTTTCTTTTATCATAGCACCCTCAACACCCTTTTCATTCATGTCTTCCTCCAACTCGTCCTCAGAACTAATAATGCACAAATTGAAATTCCTCCTTTTAGTGCCTTCTTCCATCCCTTCCAACCTATCACTCAGCTCTATGGCCTTTTGTTTGGACTTCACCTGGGCTAAGAAAATTTTTGTTGACACATTAATGACATCCAACATGGTTTCCCTTTGACCAACATTGGTTTCCTCCATCGCCTGAAGAACCCCTCTAAATACTACACCTTTCTACTCCACTCCTCGAAGCCCTTAAAATTTCCATCACAACCCCTCTTTCTCAAGGTGCTCACTTCACCACAACCTTCCTCACTCTTCTCCTTTTCAGAATCCTCCCCCACATTTTTACATTTCCCAGCCTTCATCTTAGTAAGGCATTCCACAAGAGTAAGATCATCCTCCTCCACCTTATCTTTTGAGAAGAGTTCAGAATAGGTTTCCCATTTTCAAACAACATGAGGATGAGCCCTTCATGTAAAGGAATCTCTGCCTTCTCCTGCTTGGAACGCCATCAAATAATTTGTCAAAGACATAAACAAGAAAAAAAGGAATGCTCACCATGACCTTATGACAAAACATATTCAGAAGGGTCATATGATGAGTATAGATTTTTAGTATTTACCTTCCAGTGATATACTTCATGATTTGAAGGCACACTTCTCTCCATATTCTCGGATACATGACCTGGTAATACCATCAGTAAAGAAAGATCACCTTTCCTTACCCATGAAGAATAGCTCAATTTCATGCTCTCTGTGGGTTCTATCCTTAAATATTTTGAGCCCATCCATTTTCATCTCCATCGTAAGGGAAATGGTGGACTCTGAAACCTCAATTTCCATTCCTCTGACCTTGAAATTTCCCTCTTTCCAAGATCTACCAAATTCCTTTGATAGGGAAGGGTCGTGACCATGTAATTTAGCAATGAAATTACTGAAACCCCCAATCTTAAGCTTGTTCCACAAATGTTGATTAAAAGCTTCAATGTTCTAGCTAGCCGGTTCAACCCTGATTCTATCACCACCCATCTTCACAAAACCAAACTTCCCCTATTTGCTAACACTTCTCAAATTCATACCCCCTTTCACGCCAACAAAAACTAAGGAATAAATCTTTTATGTAAGTTGTCACAGTACCTGAGCTCACTTGTGCCAGCATCATCAAACTTAGTGCCCTCTATCTCTAATAATGACTTCATTAATGTCCATGGGAAAATCATCTCCTTTACACCAGATCTTATAATCATGACTATGAACTCCATAATTAGCCATCTTATCTGCACACTTATTTCCTTGATGATGTAAAGTATGATTATAAGAAACCTTTACAAAACAATTTAAAGTTTCCTTAACATCATTGAGGATATTTCTAAAGGCCAATTAATGGATCCCTTATTGTTAAGAGCATTAATAATGATGAGTGAATCACCCTCAATTTGGATGTCCTTGAAACCTTTTTCTTTGGCCAACAAAACCCCCCAAAGGAGAGCTCTAGCTTCGCCATATTGTTTGTTTGCCATCCTAATGGACCAGCATAAACAAACAACCATTCACCTTCATTGTTTCTTAAAATTCCACCTCCCCCAACTTGACCTAGATTCCCTTTAGACACCCCATAAAAATTTATCTTAACAACATTTTCCTTAGGCCTGATCCAAATGGAGCTCTTTCTAGGTTTGTGTAATTCCACCGGTCCAAGGGAAAACTTATCAAGAAATTTCTGCTCCCCTTTCGGGTAGGGTTTCTTTGCCTTACCTTTAAAGAGTTTGATATTTTCCTTGATGGCTGCCAAAAATTTCTTTTAACTTTCAAGAGAAGATATTTCTGGTCCGAAGATACAATCATTCCTAGCCTTCCATAAACCCCAAAAAAATGAGGGAGGGAAATATTCTAGGCCCAGAACCAAGATGGGAAAGTAAAAGGGACTCTCCCATTGAAAACATAGTCCTCAATAGTCAAAGGAAAAATCCATTGGATATTGAACAGATCCAGAATGGAAGCAAAAACATCATGGGAGAAGGAGTAGTGAAGGAGAAGATGGTTGACATTTTCCTCCTCTTTCCTACAAAGAGAGCATCTATTGGGTAGCTTCATTCCCCTTTTCCTGAGATTATCCACAATCAGAATTCTATTTTGGACAGCCAACTAGTAAAAGATATTAACCTTAGGGATAAGATCCTTCACCCAAAGCTTACCCCAATAGTCTTTTTGTAGATCATCCTTGAAATTTAACATATAGGCATATTTGACTGAGAAAATTCCTGAATCTTCCTCTTTCCATTTAATGGAATCCTCCTTGGTTTGAAAAATGGGGATATGGAAATCCCTTAATTTCTTGTTGAGAACCCAAAAGGGTTGGATATCTCCATCAAATTCTGGAGGAGGATCAATGGTTTCCCACTGACAAGTATCCTCCTAGATCCAGAAGTCTCTTATCCAAAATTTTCCTTTTTCCTCATAGAACTGAGCAACCCTTTTCTAGATTGCCAAGTTAGCTAAGGGGAAATCCTCAATCCAACTATCATACCAAAAACTGATTCTATTACCTTTGGTTAATATTTCTTTAGAGGCCACAAAAGAGTTCCAAAAAGAAGACCCTCTAGGAAGATTGTCTTGATTAAAAAAGGACTCCATTCTGCCTATATTCCATAGATATTTCATCTTTATGATTTCCACCCAAAGACCTTCCTCTCTAGAAATCCTCCAACCAGACTTTGGCAATCAAGGCCTCATTCATAAGTGAGATATTTTTTAACCCCAAACCCCCACAAAGCTTTGGTTTAGTGACTTTTTCCCAAGCCACAAGAGGGAATTTAAACTTCTCCATAGCACCCATCCAAAGGAATCTCTTCTAGATTTTCTCCAAGGACCCAATAATTTTAGTAGGGAGCTTGAAAAGTGACATCACATAAATGGGAATACCTTGAAGGGAGATTTGAAGCAATTGAATCTTACCAACTTGAGAAAGTAAGAGACCTTTCCAAGATGAAATTTTACTATTTACTCTTTCTAGCAGAGCATTCCAAACCAAAATGTCAAGATTCTTTTGGATCAGGGGCATACCCAAATAAGAATCTAGAAAATGCTTAATCCTACACCCCAGGATGCGTGCTAATCTGGCTTGAACCTGATTCTCCACATTGATGAAAAAAACAACACTTTTATGGAAGTTAACCATCTGTCCAAAACCAATTCATAATCATTAAGAGCCACCTTAAAATTGGAGGCTTCATGGATAGAGGCCTTACCCATCATAAAATTATCATCCACAAACTGATTGAGACTAGATAGAGGGGAGACCATTAGATATTTTTATACCCTAGATACAATTAGAAAGCATAGCATGTTGATAGATTCTACTCAAAGATTCAACCATTATAACATAAAGGAAAGGTGAAAGAGGATCACCTTGTCTCAAACCTCTACCCGACTTGGAAAAAACCCTCGGTTTACCATTCACCAAAACCAAATAACTAGTAGTGGATATGTAGGTCATTATCATATTTACCAGAATGTTATCAAAACCAACCTTTAACAGGATAGCCTGGAGGAAAGACCATGTAATCCTATCATAGGCTTTATGCATATCCAACTTAAGAAACATAGCCGATCTACCAGAGCTTTCAATGGAATGTATGGCTTCTTGAATCACAATAATGTTGTCAGTGATTTTCCTTCCTGGAACAAAATCCCCTTGATTTCCCAAGATGAAGTTTGAAAGAACCATTCTAATCCTACCAGCTATGATTTTAGTCAATAATTTATAACTGGTGTTACAAAGACTTATTGGTCTGAAATCCTTAACTTCTTTAGCTCCAACAATTTTTGGCACTAGGACTAGGAAGGTGTTATTCATTTTCCATTGAGAGATGACCATTGTTGAAGAATTCTTGGACCATTTCAATGACCTCTTGCTTTATCACCTCCCAAAATTTTTGAAAGAAGAAAGCAGGGAAACCATCCAGGCCCAGAGATTTATCTGGTTCCATATCAAAGACCACAAAATGGATTTCCTCCTCCGAAGGACTCCTTAAGAGATCTCTATTTTCAAGGGGGTGATAACATTCTAGAATAGATCCAGGAATTTATTCTAAACCACTCCTCCACCCTCTGCCCCTGCTTAAAAATATCCTTGAAGTAATTTATTATAGTCATATTGATATCCTTACTTTCCGAGTAAATCTCACCATTCTCACTTCTTATCTCATTAATCTTAAGGAGATTAGCTCTGGAGGTGGCAGAGAAATGGAAAAATTTAGTATTCCTATCACCCTCCTTAAGCCATTTCACCCTTGATTTTTGTCTCCAATAAACCTCTTCTTTAGCTAGGATCTCATGGTACTCAGACATGAGTTTTTGTTCTTGATCCTTGAGAATTGTATTAAGACCATCGTTCTCCATAAGTTCCTCAATATTTCTTAAATCCTCAGTAATTCTACTTTTTTCCTAGAAAATATTTCCAAAAGTCTCCTTATTCCATCTTTTAAGGTTACTTTTAATATGCTTTAGTTTTAAACACAATCTGAAACTAGCAACCCCAAAAACCTGAATGTCCCACCATTCTTGAATTCTATTGAAAATATCAGGGTGATCTAACCACATCTTTTCAAATCTGAAGGGTCTATATTTTTTGATTGATTCATCCCCAAATCAAGAAGAATGGGGTTATGATCCGATCCGATTCTGGGGAGAGTTTTTAGAGAATATAGTTGATTGATCATACAAATATGACTCACCACAAACTTGTCCAATCTGATCTAGATGAGCTCAGGTCCCATCCTCCTATTTTCCCAAGTAAACTTGGATCCCTCCAATTCTAAATCAAATAGACCATTACTAGCTAGGAAATCAGCTAAATCCTCCATACTCTCAGAATAAGAGATCGATCCCCCTTATTTTCACTAGGGAAAGGGGGTATTGAAATCTCCTCCAATAATCCAATCTTTATCTTTAAATAGTTGTCTAAAACTTGAAAGATCCTTCCAAAACTTCCTTCTTTCACTGAGTTTATTGGGAACATAAATATTAGAAACATACCAAGATTTTTTAGAGACAATTTCCATGAAACTCATGACCACATGACCAGGGGAAGAAAGGATCAGAACACCTTGCACAATTCTAGGATCCCACAAAGTGACAACACCTCCCGAGGCTCCCAAGGAGCTACACCCCTCCCAACAAATTTCTTTCCAAATAAACCTACCCACCTCTTTAAATCTGTCCATATTCATTTTGGTTTCTTGAAGCATGAAAATATCCGGTTTGTTTTTAAATCTAAGATCCTTAGCAATTCTATGTTTACTGGGATTATTCAATCCCCTAATGTTCCAAGAGAGAAGGATCATTTAACATTTCTTATTTCGAGGAAACAACTTCCCCAGAGTACTCTAAATACCAGCATCCACTTCCCTCCTAGAATTAGTCTCCCTTAATTCCTTATTACTCTTTCCTACCCTTAAGAGTTGAATCTTTACCAATATCAGCTCTAGAGTTACTACGAGTAACAAGTTTAGATTTACTTACTAGAGTCTTAGGAGAGGCTGCCATATCATATGTATCAACAACATAGTCTAATAAAATCCCAAAGACATTAGACATGGGGAGGGCTTCTTCTTGTCTCTGGCCAAAGGAACTCTAGCCAATAGACGAAACCTCATCCAACAAAGGTCCACAAGCCACTTGCAGAGCAAAATCATTACCTTCCAAATCATGGCTATCCACTTCCTCTGTTTCTAGAACCACCTCTTCCAAAACTAGATCTTCATTTTCATCTTCATAATCATTTACATTTTCTTGAAAACCAAAAACAACCAATTCCTTACAAGGGGTATTAAGATGATCCAAGGGTTCCACTTCTTTTACAACCTCCTAGATGATCAGATGATCCTTAGCTTCTACAACTCTTCCATTTTTCCCAATCAACCTCCATTCCTTAGCCTCCTTATTAGTTGTCCTTTGAGGATCGACAATGGGATCAATCTTTTTTTTCTGAAGAGGACAATTTCTATGATCATGACCCACCAGCTTACATTTTTATGCAAGCAAAGGGAGATGGATCATAGTCAAATCTCTACACCCAGACTCCCTCAAAAGTCAAAAGTTTGATATTACTTTCCAGAATAGCATCTTGACCCATATTGACACAAAATCTGGCATGAGTAAGTCTAGATTTAGCCTTAGTGATTGGATCTAGAGAAATCACTTACCCAAGCTTTTGCAATGCCAATAAGGACTTCCGGCTCCCAAAATTCTAGGGTAAGCTAGAAGGTTGACCCAAATAAGGAACTCAAAAATAGATGTCACATAAGGGTTAAAAGTTGGTTCCCATTTCTGAACAACCACATGATATTTTCCAATAAACCATGGGCCTCCAGCCAAAATCTTCACCACATGGTCTTTACTAGGTAAAGAGACTAAGAAGAAACCATTTGCATATGCTGAAACTTCAATGGCACCATTAGTCACCCATCTCCTCTTGACCCATCCTCTAAAATAATCAATATTTGGTCTAGAGCCCAGGCACTTTGCAAATAAAGCACCTTCCATGGAGGCTTTGGTTCTAGCCATAAGAATCTCAAGAATTTTAAGGGATAAATTACCTTTCTCTTTAGATGGTTCTAGGCCCTCCAAAATCCCCTTGTCCAAAATTTTACTGACCAAACATTCCACCCACGTGCTTGCCACCCCATCCTTATCCTTGTTTTCCTTGGGCTCAACAATCACGTGATCCTTTACCAAGTTCTAAACCCGCTCATCTTGTTACTCTGTCTGCCCTACTGGAGATTCCCACTCATTTCCTTCTTTCAAAATTTCCTTTTCCAGCAATTCCCACTCCCGCTCCATTTTTCCTTTACTTATGACAATTGTTTCCTCTTTAAATCCCAAATATTCAAATGCTCTTTTTCTATGCTTAGGTATTATGAGAAACTCAACAATGGGCATAGTAACTTTAATTTGACTCAAAATATGAGCCATATCACACGTGACATACTTGGGTAGAGCTGTGTTGGGAGACAAAGTATTGATTTTTCTGATGGGACAAGATATTTTACTTCTTAAGTAACATCATAGGTACTTGGCTTAGCAACAACAATAGGGCATTTGTTTGGCATATCCTTCTTAGGAATATTGGTCAAGAGAGGTGTCTTTTTCTTAGAAGAGAGAGCAGATCCTTTAACCACTCGCTATGTAGGTTATAATATTTTTCTTGAGAAACCACAACATTCATCAATAGTTGTCTATCTTCCTCAGAAGGAATGCCCTTGTCATATTTTTTAATCATCAAATCCCTTAGATATTCAAAATCATGGTTAGGTAACTTGAAATAAGACTGAACGATATCTATATCAACATTAGTGGTAAGAGGAAAAGAAGATACCCATTCCAGACAATTCCAAAAGGACTCAACAGATTCTAAAGCACCCAACAATTCAATAGAAGTAGCCCCTTGTGGTGCAGTATCAAAACATTCCAACATACAAACATCACCAAAAGTAGCTTCATCAGTGGCATCATCATCAACATTGGGGTCACAAGGAGAATGTGGAAAAAACATTTATCACACCATTCAATGATATGATATTCTTCAACCAAAGATACCCTAGTAGTGAGTGGATCAGGAACTACCTTGTTTTCCCTAGGGTTTGGTTGTTTGTTTCTTGACCCCATAGGTTATTTTCCTCTATCATCTACTCTATGATCACCTATGGGATGATTTCCAAATATATTTTGTCCTTGAGGTTGATGTTGAGCTTGAGTATTTTCCCCTATGCCTTTCTCATCTCTAGCAAGTTTGTATGAAATCTCCTTAATTGCCCCTACTAGAGTTTTGACTACTTCCTCTAGATATACGAACTTTCTGTATGAGGTTTCTTTGGGTTAATTAACTTAACACCCTCTCTCTTTAGAGGTTTCCCATATTCTTTGATATTGTTCTCAATTTGAATCGCCATTGTAAAATCTTGCCTCAGATTTCCAGGATTTGTATCCCTTAGGTAGTAAGTTGCCTTCTTATCAAAATCATATGAGTATTTGATTAGACAAGAATCATCACTAGGTCTTATATTTACAGGAAATATTGTTAAAGTATTATTAAACCTAGTATTTAAATCTTGAATAGGTTCATTAGGATTTTTCTTTATATTCTCAAACTCAATCAGAAGGAACCTAGGATCAGTATTATCACCATATTGTAACTTGAAAGCATTCTTCATTTCTACCCAAGAATCAATTGAATTCTCAGGCAAAGTGACTTGTACCATTCCCTAACATCTTCATCTAAAGTGTGTATAAATAATTTTACATACACATCTTCATGCTCTATTTCATAATCTTCCATGACATTTTGGAAAAACTTAAGATGTTGTTCTCCACTTATTGCATTGTTTCCTTGAAATCTAGATAATCTATTCCTGACTTCATTTGGAATCTCATTTGGGTAACCAACCATCCCATGAAACTTTACAGGTCTATAAGTATTTACCACAAAAGGATCTTTGGGTGGGGGTCATGCCATATTATTTAGTGGAGGTGTTTCAATGGTAAATTAGGGTGATCAGTCTAATGATGGACAAGAAACATTAAATGGTGCAGTTTTAGATGAAGACAAAGAACCTTTGGTGGAAGAGGAGGTGATAGAGGCATTCCTAGCCTCACTTGAAGAGAATGCAATAGTTAATTAAATTGGATAAGTTGATAGCCTAAAGATTGATGAAAATAAGAAAAATCTAGATAACAGTGTGTTGAAAGAAGAGATGCAATAGTTGCAGCTGATAAAGGATGAAGAAAACAAAATGAAGAGTGAAGAAGAAGCAGCCATGACACAAGAAAGAGCTAAGTAAGCTCAAATTTTTCAATCTAATTATGATTTTGGATGTATGATTATAGGTCTTAATGAGTGTTGTATGAAGGAGAAAGAGACATCTCAGTCTCTTGTGAATAGTGAAAAGAAAGAGTAAAGGATATGGGAGATAAATGGGAATTTGAAGCATTATGGCAGTAGATTGAAGAAGCACCAAAAGTTGAGTTTGTGTATACAAGCATGGAGAAATTGTTAGAGGACATACAAACCTTGGAGAATGTCATATATGAATACAAGATAAGCAAAGGAGGTAGTATAAACGAAGATGTTTCATATACCTGTGGAGGTGAGAAAAACCAATCTTGTGAATTTTCTAACAATGCAAGAGAGATCAGATCTTATGGATTCATTCTTAACAATGTTCAAGAAGCAAGTATGAAGACTACATTTATAGAGTAGCAGGAATATATAATGATACGGATTCCATTCAAGGTCAAGATGGGTGAAATGATTGACAAGAACATAAGCAGATTTTTATGGTTACTAGTCATGCAAGGGATGAAAGTTAGAAAGAAATACAAGGATAATATGAAATCTTCAATGTTGGAACATCATATGCACATTTTTGAGAAAAATAGAGGTGCAGTGATCCTTTTAATGGTTGTATGTCAATTTTAAAGAGAAGAGGAGCAATATCAAAATGATCATGGAGAAAGATATGCCGAGGAAAGAAGATTCTTAATGCCTTCTCATTGGGAGCAAACTAGTCTAACAATACTAAGTGCATGTAAGTCTACATACGGTGAGCTATATAAATATGGAAAAAAAATTTAACGTAAGATTTTAGATTTGCATTTGTGATATCAAATTGCAGTTTGCTAAGACTACAAAGAATCCAAAACAAGCCTTAGTTAAGGTGGGAGAATTTTTATCCTCCAAAATCTTGGTACCAAAACGAGACAAGAAAATGAAAACAAAATGCAATTTATTTCTTGGTGTGATAACAAGGTTATAATCAAAAAGGAAATGTCTCAAATTGATGACATTAGTCTCAATTTTTAATTTAATAGAGGAACAAAGAATATGAAGTTGGTTTCAGTCCAAGGACAAGTTTCTAGACCCTTAATGAAATGAGGTTTAAGTAACAACTTATGGAGCTTTCTTTTTTGCATTGGAAAAAGGGGTAAAGACCAAGAATATTGAAAAATCTTAGTTAAGGGTGAGGTACCACAAGGGAAAAACTCTAGAATATTGTTGAAACAAGGATATGAGAGAAACCTAAAGGTTATTACTTGGTGTATTGATAAAATCAATAGCTTTGGGGAGGTTATTCCACAAACAAGACATATGCTTCCTTCCTTTGAGGTTGAAGGTCAAGAACAAAGTAGGAAGACCCTCAGAAATTTTATAAAAACATCAAGAGATCATTAATAAAGATAGAGACAAAACAAGTTGATTGCAAGAGAGCTGAGTGCTATATTGTTTAAGAGTGTTATGGGAATTAAAGTACTTATGAATGGTGAGAAGTCTAAATAATAGCTTGATCCGAATTAGAAGAAGACGATGATGTTCAAAAGGTGAGTAATAATGAAGAGGGGGAGGAAATCAAGAGGATGATGGATATCTTGAAGTCGATTATGATAATAGTGCTTGTGAGAAGACAAAATAAGGAATGCATGCCAAAGAATGGGATAAAGAAGCTAGTGGAAGAGTGATTTTATTTAATATGTTTTTGCATGTGTTGGTACAATCTGGAAGAGGAACAAAAAATAGAGTTGTCAAGAAAGAACATTGATTAGTTTAAGACCATGGAGAACAATCAACTCTTATTATTCAAGAAAATATAATAAATTCCAAGACAACATTGAGATCAGGAATTTTTGGACAAGAAAAATAAAAGAAAGGTGGACACATAAGTAATAAAGAATAATAAAATAAGGAAGCAACAAGAAAAGATAAGAGCTCATGAGCATGAGCCCATGAAATGTTTCAAGAATGGTAACTTGATGTAGGATCATAGGTTCATAACAAATAAAGTGACTTCAAGAGATGACAAGGAGTAAATTTTCATGTTTTCAAGTGATTTTGTAGGTCAAGACATCCATTTAGGACATTTGGATAAGGGTTTTCCATTTTCCCGCCAAAATGGATTATTTGAAAATTTGAATTGTATAAAGACTATTGAAGGCCTAAAACATCATTATGAAAGGAACCAAGAGACTTTAATGACCTTGAAGGTCTCATGGAACCTATTATTATTCTTTTGAAGTCACCTTGACATGTTGTTAGAGGTGAATGTGTGCTTGTAGAAGAGTTTTAAGAGTAATTTTGTCTTAGTAAAGAAATTTTATAGGCTAAATAAGGGTCTTAAAGCCATGCCATTATGAAGAAGTGTTTATGTATGAGCTAATAGGTAGAGTAAAGTTATATTTATCACTATTCCATGTTTAGATGGTGGTTGAGTAGCAGTAGGTATGGGAGATAAGGTACCAAAACTAGAATTTTGGTCTTAATATGTAACTCCCTCATGTGAGAAGGAGGTGTAGGCCTGATTGAGCATGAATAGATTGATGTTGAAGTTTAGAGTGCTTCATAATGTATTTTTTGCAAGTTTGACTTATTTAACTCCATGTATGCACTAAGAAGCGTACACAAGTGAGAATTTAAAGTTGACAGTCATGGATTTTTAGCCTAGGAGCTCACTGTGATGATTGGAGCACTTAAAGGATATCCTCACTTTGTTAGGAATTATTATTAGTGCTCACATTATTATAAAAGTTAGATTATAATTATGTTGAGTTGATATTACAATTGTTATAATATATTGTTTTAACAATATATTATTATAAGAGTTTTGTTGTACAGTAAAGTTATAAACGGGTAAGTTGTTTGTTGACTTCCTATTTTCTAGGAAGTAGTTCTTCTATTATATTGGCTATATATTAGCCAAATATGTTGAGCAGAAATATATAGAGAATTAATAATATATTGTGTTCGTACTATGCAAATATGTAGCTGTTCCATCATTTGGCATCAGAGCGACCTATATCCTGGGCCTACAATGGAGAAATGAAATAATAAGGGATGGCTCTTTGTTGGGATCGTGACCTCAATCATGGCATTCATTATTTGATATGATTTTAGTGTTCTGTAGTTTTAAATAATTTAATATATCTTGTTTGGATCCATTTTAACGACGGAACTGCAAGTTGTTTTTGGGTTCCTGTTACAAATATATGTACATGCAGTGATTTGGAGCTTATATCAGACCTGTTCGTGGGAATTCATTCAACATCATGGTCATAAAGACTAAATCCAATATGTTCTGTCTGTAAAGATCTTCCTGCTACCTGCTCAGCCTTGTGGCACGTCATACCTCTATGTCGAAGTCGGCCATGTTAATGTGCTATCGAAGAATCCGCAGATCCCCCTTGACTCGTGCTCGCCTGCATACATATGGTTAAGTAATAGAAGGGAAGCTTGAATAATTTGTGGACTGCAGTTTTTTCATCTCCCGACTTGCAATTCCGTGCCCAAGAGCTCTTGAATGCAAAGCTTTGTCAGTAGAAGATTCAGACGCCTGTGAAGTGTGCACGTGAATGATTAATTCTACCCTAATAGGACACATCCAACACAGTCGACTGCAGATTTCTCCAACAAATGTGTATTTATTCAATCATGTAAACTTGCTCAGACAATGATTTTCCATTCAATGTCCAAGCATACATTTCCACAACGCTTCCTTCATGCACCAGATCGGTTGTGCTTGTGAATTTATACCGCCATATTTATTGTGAATTGAAGCTCTTTGACTTTGCTTCATTTATATTCTTAGCTCTGCTGTGGATTTCTACCTTAAAATCAGTTCAAGGTCCACGTTCACTCATCATAACCTGCGAGCTTCACAACTGCACAGGCATCGACATCTATGCAAGAGATAAAAAGGAAAAAAAAATCCATATTGTAAGTCCATTAGCTTTGGGTCGAGTCATTATAGTAATTTCATTTTATTTGTTTAGTTTTCATGTCTCTCATATTTGGTGAAAATAGTCTTTAGAAAGACTTTCGAACCATTTATTAAGTCAATTTGTTATGTTCAATAAGTGTATTGTCTAGGTCCCAAATTATTATACCAAGTATAAAGTAGAGTTGTTATAATATTGTAAGTTGTAATCATTTGGTGTCCAGTCTATAAATTAAAATCATTATATCATTATGGTATCAATGTCTTAAATAGTCCTTTGTCTTTGTAAATGTCATTTTTATTGTTGAAGTTAAGAATCATAAACTTTAAATAGGTGATTTTAGGTTTGTTATGGTCGTATCGTGGTATCCAGAGTCTCAAAAAGTGTCTTCAAATTTGTGAGTTGTTGTCAAAAGTCGTGTCATTGTAAAAATTTTGTAAGATAAAAACATTTTCCTCATGAGACGGATTTTTCGGTAGTATCGACATCCTGTTCAAGGTATGTATTTGAGCTTCAAAAGAACATTTTGCTGAGTTAGCAGCATGAAACTAGAGGATGGAGGCAAACAGAGGTTGGAGGTCATACGGTGACCTCTTGTCGATCACCAACGACGGGGCCGCATATCAGCTTTGGTGACAGTGTGTGTGCAGTTTGATTTTAGTGCTTCCAGTGTGGTGTGCCTCAGTTTGCAGTGATCCTGTTTTCAATAAGTGGAAATTTCACATTGAGGGGGGGAACATGATCCAATGTTCCATTTCCAGTATGTCAGCTTTTTCTATGTATGTACGAGCAACAGATTTCAGTAGAATTTCCTATGTTATTCCCTGCAGTGAGATAGTGATGAGAGTTGTTGATACTACTGCATCATCATGATATCGTGGTTGTTAGTTATCCAGAAAAACTATCCAGAGGTTGTTGGTACTGTCCTCAAAAACCATCTGTTGTGTGGTTGTTGGTTAACCACTTGGAAAACCATCCAGAGGTTGTTGGTATTGTCCTTGAAACCATCCAGATCATGAGCAGGTGCAAGTACAAAGGCAAGTTTTCCCCATGTTCGCACTAAGGGGGGGAATGTTAGGAATTATTATTAGTGCTCACATTATTATAAAAGTTAGATTATAATTATGTTGAGTTGATATTACAATTGTTATAATATATTGTTTTAACAATATATTATTATAAGAGTTTTGTTGTACCCGTAAAGTTATAAACGGGTAAGTTGTTTGTTGACTTCCTATTTTCTAGGAAGTAGTTCTTCTATTATATTGGCTATATATTAGCCAAATATGTTGTGCAGAAATATATAGAGAATTAATAATATATTGTGTTAAACTTTGTGCAAATATGTAGTTGTTCCATCACTCACAAATCTAACACAATTTAATTTAGCTCTTGAAACTCAATCTAAGGGATTTTATAACCAAATTTGCACACTCATCCTAGAACTAGGGCTTGATCTATCTTTCGATTCAACAAATGAAATGACCTCAAATTTTGATCATATGTCTACCCCGCCATCATGAAGCAACCCACAAATTTTTAGGGTAATTGGTCACAATGTAGAGGAAGATCTTCATGCAGAAAATCCAGTACGTGGAGCAATGATAGTGTATAGGAAGAGAAGGTAATTGTTGCCAATTTTTTATGATCTCTTATGTTTTAAGGCTTGGGATCAATGAAGATGGTATTTAGAGACTGAATTTCTGAAGAATATTTTAGCTAGACTCACATAGAGGATTGTATACTCCATAATTACTTGCTAAATTCCATCAAGAACCCTAGGAATAACTCATTCATGACCTAAGGATACATAAAGGATACTATTAAATCCTCTTACAACCCTGAGAAACTCAAGTAACTAAAAAATTTTACTTAAAGAGGATTTGAATAAGCCTTTTAGGCAAAGTGGGGGCAGAGTATATGCTTGTTGGGGAAGTTCTTGATGTCATGAACTGTGAGTAGGGTTAGAACATGATGAAATCACCCTCCATAAGTGTGAAACATGTTGAAATTTCCTCATTCTCGCCTTCAATGGAAGTCTTAAAACATGAGTCGAGTTAATGGGAATGGTAAGACATATATTAGAAGTACAGAGGTTGTGAATCCCATAAGAGTATATCGAGGGATTCTTTGTTACTTAGCTTTGTGTTGATATTACCTTATACTATGTACCCTTTTCATAAGGATAGAGGGTGATGAGTTGAATTCAAATTTTATATTACCTATTCCCTTGAACCAAGATATAAGGTATACATCATGGATTACGGAGATAACAAGAGTTAAGGTCCTCCTCATAATATAAGGATCCAATATAGTTAAGAGATGATTTGGGCACTAAGAGAAAGGTTATAAAACGGTGTTAATAAAGTCTTGAAATTTTGAAAATGGAAAGAACAAGAGTTCAATATAATAATTTTCACTTAACCAAGAAACATGCATGAGTATAGGAATATGGGGTTGGTATTGAGCATGAACATGATGTATTCAAGATGAGATAAGGTGGTGCATCAAATTTATGTCATTTTTAGCTAGGGAAATGTCTGAAAAACTTATTAAGACCAAGCTTTGGAGGAGTTGGGTGACATGTACGAAAGGAATGGCCAACCTCGCTAATTTTGGTCTTTCCTTTGACCAGGGTAAGAGAACCCAAGGGGTAACCTGAAAATACAGCAAGAGAGGTAAATATTTTTCTTCTTGACTCTTTTAGAACAATGGATTAGTCTGGGATAAGCATGGCCATAGACACAACACTTTACTTTCAACAGTTGTCACACAAAGTGATGTATACGCTTATTTCACCAGACACAGGTTACTATTGGCAGATGAGTTGCATTGTTGTTGCATTTTTGATAAAGGAAAATGAAATCAAAGGTTCCTCTAATTGATATTTGTAAGTAAGAAAACATAATGATGACTGACAAAGGCTTGTATTGCACGATAAGACTAGAGGTATGTTTATATTTGTAAGGATGGGGGATGGTAAGATAATGGATCTTTAAATGACTACTTATCATATTCACTCAGCACACATATAACATTCTGGATAATAAAGAACAATTCACCAATTAATCACAGTTTCTACTTAAAGGAATATTTGCATTCATTAATACTCAATTAGCACAAATATTCCACACAATCCTTAAAATAATTAGCACAAAGACTTGAGAAAATATTTCAATGAAGTGTTTCTTGCTTCTGATCTCATATGCTTAAGATTCACTCAAAATCTTATGAAAATCCATCAACAAAATGATTTCAGTGAGGATTTTATAATTTCATTCAATATTGCAAAGTAAATGCTCACACCACAATATTGAACAAATAACCAAAACTTAATCACTAAGGACAGATCCTAGTGTAATTCAGAGAAGTAAGAAATACATAATTGCAATAGAAAATGTGATTAATCAACCAAATGCTCGATATACAAAATCCAAAACATGTAAACTAAGCTCATAATAAGACAAATTTCATTTAAATCTATCAAATTCTTGACAAGGGAACATGAAAACAAATGATCTCAATGTCTGCTAATGACTATACATTGTAATCATCTTAACATTAGAATTTGAAAGAGTAAAAACTTAAAATGTATTTCTTCAGACAATTAAGCAGTATCACAAAAAAATATCTCAATTCTTCATTTTTGCAAAAAGCTTAATAAAAATCCCCCTTAGTATGAGGACAGAACCCTCATACTTATACAACTACTTGATTTAATTTCCCCCAAAATGTCCCAAAGGATCCTTTGAACTCAACTCCATGTGCAATTAAAAATATTCTCAAAGGAAGTATCTTTTAACTGAAAAGATTCATTTGTTTTTGATTGGGTTGGGTGAAGGAGGAACCACATGGTGACACATGGGAGAAATGAAAAGGATATTCTTTTATTTCTAACAAAAAAAAATTGTTTTAGAAAACTACATTATGTTTGAAGAAATCTTCGATCCAGAATGTATTGTGAAGGTAAGTTTGTTTTGATCTTGTCTTCTTTCTTCTTCATTTTTCAGGTCCTTTCCAGTGGGTTGATTCACCAAGCTATCCCCTACCTGTTCTTGTAAGCATCAAACCTTTCAATCATTTGTGTGACAATTTCCTCATCGGGCCCCAAGTGATAGTGGAAAATTATTTCATGCTTCATACATGTGTCATTAAGTTTCAAAGAAAAAATTATTTCTTTCTTTATCCTCCTTGACAATTTATCAATTGTTGATTCAATTTGTGCCCATTTTATGCATGGTAGATATATTGAAAACCCTTAGCTCCCTAGGTTTACCTAAAGCATGATTCCTAAAAAGTGTGATTAAATTCTCTGTAATCTCCATTCGATCTTTTCTCCATTGTTTTCCCAATTAGTTTTTCTATCAGGGAATGAAGGCCACTGATATACTCCATTATTTTGTCTCTTAACTCATCAAGAACTTCAACATGTTTTTTCAAAATCTCCACTCTTACTTTTACATATTTGTAGTATTCTTTTGATTTCCTATAGACTCAAGAGATACAATCCCTTCCTTAACAACCAATTCATCACTTAAGTATTTAATAACTTCCATTTTTGGTAACATATCAATCCACATTAATTTCTCAACTTCACATTTATCTATTAATTCCTTGGTTGCTTTAACTTTTTCAAAATATGGGAATAATGTCTCACAGATTCCCTGATTATTTCTTCACCTCTAGTGACCAAATTATTTTCCCATTAGATGGTGGCCTCTCCTCTTTCTCCCAAGTCACTCACTCACCTAATATCATCATTGGTGATCTCAGGGATTTCAACCTGCCCTTCTTTGTGAGTTCTGGTTAATTTTCTAACCAAGTTGGATAATGCTTCATTCTTGGCCTTTAAAATTTTTTTTGTTTTTTTAACTCATCAATCTTTTGGAACACTCCTTCTATTACCACAAAAAATCATGTTTCATTTCCTTAGTAGAAGGCTTACCTAATGAGATCCCTAGAGACTTAAAACCATACATGGATGCTTCTCCTCATGGCACATTGGCTTTGGGAGTTACAACATCTATGAATCATTCTCCTTTCTTATTTAGGGTCATCTTGGAAATAAATTTTTCCTTTTGGGTGGTCTTGTTAGATTGAGGAGATCCGAGGATTTGTAAATCATCATCATTCAATTGTATCTCCACCTTTTTCTTCTTTGGGATAACACTATCTATCCATTCCTTATGGGAGACTCATTTTCATCAAGTGATTGTAAAACTAGAGTTACAGGGATGACTGCAAGGGCTTTGGAAGATGAAGAATGTGTAGACATACCTTCTAGAGTTGCATATATTGGTTCCGCTTGAGTGTTTATATGCCCACCCCGATCCTCAATTCCATCCATAGACTCAGATTGGTCTCTTATTTCTTCAACTGTTAGGGTTGTTGGTCACCAACTTCCTTTTCTGCATGTATCGATTCCTCACCCATTTTCTTACTAGAAGTAGGGACCGTCTCACATAGTTCTTAGGAAATGACTTGATTGTGGGAATATGGGCTTTAATAACTTCTGCAATCACTTTATGTTCTGAGGTGTTGTTCCAACTGTGACACCTAAAATTTCTCCTTATGTTGTTTGTATGGGAATCTCCTCGGTGTGAGGTTGTACTTCATGTTCAATAATCTTCTCTTCTTCTACCACCCCACTACTTGGAATTTTCTCTAGGGTAATCTCAGATATGTTGTTGTGGAAGATTTAAGACATCAAGCATATGAGCATTCATAATGGGTTGTTCCTTGATGGGTGAAGAAACTATTGGAATGGAAAGGGTTTCAATCACGGGTATAGGTTTCTCAATGAGCATAGTTAGTAGAGACTGGGTGATAAGCAGATGAAAAGATAGGGTCATCAAGATCTATTGTTTATCTAGTGGTCTTTTCCTCCTCTAAATCAACCCATTTGGACACCTTAGTTTACTTCCTCTTCCGAAGATGGAGTTGTTCCTCCTCCTTTGATTCTTGCACAGTCTTTGGTATTTTAAATTCATGAGGTGTTTTTCAGACAAATTTTCTTCCTTAGGATTCTTAGGAGTGGATTCCATCATTTTTTCCTTTCCTTTGGATCTTGAAACAAGTGTTGGAATGATTTATAAGGGGGTAGCATGAACAATAGGGCCCTTGACCATACCTTTGAAGCATTTCTCCATTTCTTCTCGTTGTTTGAGGAAGGGGAGTTCCAATTCTACTAACCTAGGCACTTTCATCACTCATTATTGGCATAGATTCCAACCTTTTAGAAGGAATCTTAAGCCTTTGTCTCCATGAAACATCCTAGTGGCATAAACCTTCTGATATGGAGGAAGAACATCATCAATAAGCTTGTTAGTCCTATACTCCCTTAATATTGGGGTATGTTGGTAACTTACATCCACTCCTTTTGAAAATAACCACCTTAAGGAAAGTCAAATGATATTTGCGGTATTTTCTTGATTATATTTTTCTCATCAGCATCCCAATTAACTGGTGGAAAAGGATGAGAAGCAATATCATCCCGATGTAATCTTCACTAATCACATTACCATCATCTTCTAACCCTTCAAGATCTTGGATAACCCCAAAATCAATCATCTGGGACAATGTCATTCTTGAATGTTCTCTTCATCTAACTTCCCTTTCATCTGCACAATTCATCCAAAAATCCTCATAATGAGGTTTATGCTCTATCTGAGTGGGTGAAACACTATGTAAAATATTCTTTATATCATAATGTTTTCTTTCCTCAAATATATCATGCATACATCTATTTCATTTCTCCTTCCAATTTTTTTCCTTCTGGATGTTTGGGCAAGTGTAATTCCCAATGATCATGGGGAACTTGATAGGGGATGTTAGATGCTTTTGGGAAATGACTTGGTGTACTGATAAAAATTTCTTGACCAATTCCATTAGTGCCCATTTTTCACTTACACACCTGGGGAGAAAGTAGGGTTTCCCATCATAACCGCTAACCCTGATATATGAAAAGGTCTTGAATTAGATAAAATAACACCCATATTGAGTAATAACTTTCTTAGAATTAGGGAAAATATCTCAGTCTCCTATCAAGGTGGTATAAACAAATTGTGGGTGCAAAGAAGTGATTAACAATATTTATGTAATACATTTCATAGTTTTCTAACTTTAGTCTGAAAGAATACATCATACACCTTAGAGTTATTAAGCTCACCATCCATTAGTAACTCTAGAAAATATCTCTAAAAATAAATATTATAAACTAAGTAAGAAGACATAAAAAAATTTCCATGTCGAGGCTTTTATCCTCTCGCAATTGGGAAACTCCCATCATTTGTTCATGAATATGGTTACTTATTATCTCAGCCCATGGGAGAGGTTTTTTGTTTATAAGTATTACCTGAATGAACTGAAAAATCCATTCCTATAAAAAAGGAAGTAGATTCAATACCCATTACTCGGTTCAACAATACAATCACATCTCCAACTTCCTCAATAAAATTAGTTCTATTCAACTTCTTTGTGATTCAAGGGCAAAATTTCATGATTTATCACCAATGGGCATTAATAAACTTTATCCACTTATTCAAATGGAGTTCCAAAGTATTCCTTATTTGAATCCTTGGTAATATCCCCCTCTTCCCTTGTGGGAGGAAAACCCAACATTTTGTCAAACACCTATTCCTAGAAAGATAAAACCAAATCTCCTTTCCCATCCGAACTCTCTAATTATAGGATTATAGTGTTGAGCACACACCCATACAAGCTTGGGCATGGTGTAGCGGGAGGGAAAAATAATAGCGAGGTCAATACAACTATTGGATATTTTGGTCATGTTGTTACTTTTTTAGGGAATATAACCTCTACCTAAAATATTCTAGGTCGATAGATGCAATATAGAATCTGCAATTTTGTCTAGGGGAACTAAGATTAGAACTTGTTTTCATGGGTAATATTTGGAGCTTCATGATTCCAACATAGTTTTATCAAACCTCTTTTCACAAAAACCCAGAACTTTTAAAACTAATTCTCAAAAGATCACAGAAAGATATGGGAACTGATGAACTCACCTTTTAAAAAAAATCTAGTCACTTGCTCAAAACTTGATTGAAAAAGTACCGCTGCAACAAAATTTTATCTTTAGGGCTAATTATTACTTCAACTCTCCTTCGATGATGCTTGAAAATCCTTTATAACATCAAACCATTTAGTACCAGTAGAATACTTTATAACAAGTTACAACATTAACTACTCATGGATTCATGCATTAATGCCGAAGATTGTGTTCGTGGGGAATTTTTGTAATTCTCATCTTTTTTTTTTATTTTCAACCATTGCAATCTTTTCACGTCCTATCATCCATGTATCTCCATTACACATGATTCATTCACATTAATGGGCCTTACTCTTGTATGGCTAGTGCATTAATGAGCCCCCTTTTAGCCTTTTAATGGGATTTAGAAGAATTTTGTAAAATGATCCACACACCATCTTTGTAACATGCGAAATGCATTTCTTTCTTTGCTCCCATGTATGCCATATGCTTAGTCCATGTACCTAATTCATCGGGCCTCGGGTTTTTTTTACCAATTGCATGTCTCAAAGAATCATAAGATTTTGTTCCCTTTTTTCTCGATTCTAGAGCTTTGTTTTAACATATTACCTCATAAAGACCTCGAGGCCCAGTATCATCTTGTACTCTTATTCATTTTGTGTAATCATTTATCCGTGGCAATCCGGTCCTTATGGAACTCTTTACTATGGACTTCGGGATCAAAATGGATCCTTTGGCTGTGAAAATTCTATTATATCCATTAGCGACACCAACCTTCAAAGTTATTCAGGGTAAACAATTCTTGTGCCTTATATTCTTGTTGGGGACAAGAATACTCCCGACCTTTCCTAAGATGGATTAGACAATAATAAATGCTCCTCAAAGACTTCTTATTCAAAATTTAAATAAATTCGGATGGGAAAAAGGCTCAAGTTAGGTAAGAATCAAGATTAATGACACAGACTATACAAAAGTTCCTAGATTTAATAGGACTAAATACGGGTACTAAGAAATCCAAGTAGATTTTGATGGAGTGTGAATTTTTCCAAAACTCTGGTAGATCAATTTGACCAAGATCGGTGTCCCCAATATTCTCGAAGTTTGACATGATATTTAAAGGGGGAGTAACACCTTGGAAACTCTACTTCATTTTTTCATGACATTTTGATGAATATTCCATCATTTGCTCAAAAAATCCTTTGAAAATCCCATAGAAACATCTAAAACCCATAGTCGAAGCTAGGCCTTGAAAATCAATTGTCAATACTAAAAATGTAAAGGTTGGAACTTAAGACTTGAAAAACAATCTCGACTTCGAAATGGTCTTCGATGGAACTCGGCCCCCGCAATGCAATTGTTGACCTCTAAAGTGGTCCCGGTGGAAATCAAGACTTGTTTTACAATTGTGAACTTCTACAAATGACTTGAGTAACTCACACTTTTCCTATCACTTGTGAACTTCCACTTTGTAATTCATGATATAAAAATCCTCCGTCCTTGGTGATTTTTGGGAAAAGTTAAGAAAATATGAAGTTTTTTTACCCATCAATGATGATTAAAATAAGGAAAGGAGGAAGAACACTTGAGGAGGCAAGTAAAAATAAGGAAACCCGACTTAATACGTGCCAAAACAAAACTAAACAAGAAAAACCCTAAATGCCTCAAAAATTTGGGAGAAATGCCTCAACTAATGACACAAAAATTTTACCAATAAATGTGATGGTTGAAGGAAAAATCACAAAAATGCCCGAGTAATCAAGAAAAATTATGGTCGGAAGTCAAAAGGTTGTCAAGAAATCAAAGCGTATAATAAATAGGTAAAAATGATGTGGAAACCTGAATATAAATAGAAAAGGTTACATTAATTACATGTAAGCAACATGTGTGAGTAGGTAACATTAATGCCTTGATTGGACATCATAAGTTGACCACCTTTTTGCAACTTGTTTGGGTTTCAAGATTTGGGGATCAAATTTTATTTTCGAGAATCGGATTTCGATTTTCAATTTACATGTAAATTACAAATCGGAACCTAGAACCTGAAATGCGCTTGGAAGGTCAAGTTTTGGGGATCATGTTGCATTTTGTAATTTACGTGTAAATTGTAATTTGAAACCCGAAACCTGAAATACACTAGATCCTTTATATTTTAGGTTTCAGAGTTTGAGGAACAATTTACATGCAAATTACAAATTGTTTCCCAAATCTGAAATATAAAATACAAAGCAAATGTTTTTGATACTTAGGAAATTTTTCAAGATTCTTTGAAAAATAATTTTTAGTAAAACAGGAATTTCAAATAAAACAAAAAAAAAGGCAAATTGGGCAAGGTGACTTGAAAAGTCAACACTTCCCAAGACCCACTAACGATGGAGCCTGCTCCTACAATCAATCCTCCACTCATGGTTTCACAAGAAATACCAAGTAAAGATCCTATCCCACCTTCTTCCAATATGATAGCTTCAACTAAATCATCCTTACATCTGGATACATCTTCCATTTCCAAGCCTCATTGGAAATTTTTAGCTGAGCTAAATTTCCTCAAATGCAAGATCCCCTTTATGGAACTCATGCATACCTCAGCTTCACATCGAAGGTTTTTCCACCAAAAGTTACAAATCTTTGAGGATATTCTTATGTGTGTTAGGATAGATATTAAGCTCTAATTAGTATTTAATAATTAATTAGGGTGCACATTCTATTTTATCTTTTGTGTCATAACTCATGATGAGTTGCACTTTCTTCCACTTTCTAGAATTCTCTCTAGAAATTTCTTCTCTAGGTTTCTCTAGAAACCTCCTCTTCTAGAATATTCCCTAGAAGGTTCTTCTCTCCTCTCACTTTCCTATTTATTGGCATGAACCAAACATTGAGGATTGTATGTGAGAGAAATTTTGATTAATAATAATCTTCTTTTTTTTTTGTAGATCTATATTCTTCGCTTCTTTGTTGGAGATGTCTTCTAACTAGATCTTCATTGTGTTCATTTTCATTTCATGGTATCATAGCACTCCTAGTTTTTTAGAATGCTCCTTCACTCTTTTAATGAAAATTTATGCAACGAATTTCACATGGAGTGGTAGGATGTGAAGATCTTTTCTTTCTCGTGAAGATTTGTTCTTTTACGTAGGATCCTCTTCTTTTGCATGAGGAGAATAAAAATATCATTCTCTCGCATTAGATCTCTTGGAAATTTTCTAGTCTTGGTGTGACTATCCTCCCTTTGTTTTACTTTTCTTCTATTTTTGTTATTGAAAATTTGCATCCTGGTAGTCAAGCACGAAGGTTTATTTATAAAAACCCAAACACTCTCTTTTCTGCAAATTTGAGTGGGCAGATCTGCGCATGAGTATTTTATTTTTAATGGTGGTTGTGGATGCTAATTTCCATGGCATCATGCTTATAAAAGAGACATGAAAAATTATATGCAAAGGATAATAGCGGGTATTCAAAATAAAATTCTAGGTTTGTGCATAAAAACAGTAAATAATTTTCATTTTCCAGTTTCGTGGCCAAATGTGTGAAGAAACACTTTTAATCTTCCATATTGATCTAGAGATCAATACGGAGGATATATGTTCCCAGAATCTTCTAGGATCACCACAAAGTGTGGAAGTTGACTTCGAGATCTTTCCGTCAACTATTTAAACATCGACAATAGAGTCTGTACGTGCAAACGGTGGTTGGTCAAAGTTATGGTCAATCCTAGGCGGGGATCGGGTCAATTCAAGCAAGTCATGAAGCAAATGGAAAGAATGATCATGTGAAGTTGATGTTTTTAGGTTTATACCTCCAATCTGTACCATTAGACATCGTCTTCATCTTCATACATGATAGATAAAAAAATTACCACGTGGTGGGTCCTCAAGACACCACGTGGCCTGCCGCCACTTATCAACTAATCAACCAAGTCGACCGAGCTATGTCGCTATGTTGGTGATTTTAAGTGAGGGCGAGTTGGAGCATTAGCTCATCAAGCTAACTGGTCGAGATATTATGTTTTCAACAGCCAAAAAAATTTCTTAAGCATGTGGCCCAAGCCATGGTTCACATGGTTGGCCAAAGGCTATAAAAAGCCTTCCTTATCTCCTACTCCCATGAATGTGGGATTATCCACATTATAGTGGATAAAATGGCGGGCTTGGATGGTGACTTGGGACAACATGGACAGGTGCATAGTGAACAACATGGATGGGTCATGATGAGTGGCAAAGGCAAAGCATGTGGCGAGGAGGACCTAGCACGAGTAGACGTGGTAGAGGCATCGATGGTCACCCAAACCGACCAAACAAAATGCAAGGTGGGGGTTTCAAACCCACTACCTCTCCCCTCTAAAGAAAATGCACCAACTAACTTGGCCGGTGAGTTGGTTGGAATATAGTTAGTATGATAAGCCTTTTAGCGTAAAGATCAGCCGCATTTGGCTATAAAATCCACTCCCTCCCACTCCATTACACACAAGCTCATTTGAGATTTCTTCGAGCTCCTCCCGAGCCATGGCCGAGGCATAGAAAAATAATGCGAGGAGGTGGAATCTATAAAAGAGTTCAAAGGTTATATGTTATGGGCCTTAATAAAATATGAAGGCTCACATTGTGTGGAGGAAAATATATAAGTCCTATATTATTTATTATAGGCATTATTATGTTATTTAAGACCTATATTATATATAGGCATTATTATTTTGAAATACCTATATTTTAATATAGGTATATGTTTCAGAGTTAAGGCCTATTATTATAGGCGAGTAATATGTAAGACCTATATTTTTATAGGCATTATTGTTATTATTTTTAAGTCCTATTATTTTAATAGGTAAAATAATATTTTGAAGTTCCAAATTCTCTTCGAGAAGACATACTCTGAGCCCGAGCCAAGAAGGATGACATGAAGTTCGAAGGTGATCGTGGAGGCAATATGGAGACTGAAGACCTATTTTAAAATAGGTATTATGGAGAGATAAGACCTATATCATATAGGCATCGTCCTCATTAAGGACCGATATTATTTTTTATCGGCAAGATGAAGATAAGACCTATTATTTTTAATAGGCATTTTTGTTATTGGGAGTTATTAATACTATCCAATAGACCATTTGAGCCACACTGCATATTGCAGATCCCATACTTTGGTGTCATGGGATATTCTATAAGGGAAGATCGAGTTGAATGTTTCGATAGATTGATGTTCCACCTTTCTATTGTGGCACACCCAAGGAAGCATGGAAAAGTTTTCCAAACTCTTTGGTAAGGTGAGTGACTTCATATTATTGTAAATAGATGCAGAAATATCTTCCCTTTTACCATCCGATTTTACCACTATAGAAGAATTTTTGTTCAAGTTAAGTTTATTCGCTCGTAATTAAAAGTAGGAGGAAAAACTAAAACTGATAATGAAATTATATTTCTTATCCTATCTAAGTTGAAGGGTCTTTTTAGTGTTTTTTCCTCTACCTTTTATTTGGCTATGGATGCCCTTAGTGATCAATTCCAATGGAATGTTTTTTATCTCTTTTGTGATCACCGTACTAGGGAGAAAACCAAATTAATGTCCCTAGATGCCCTTCTTAGTAGCTCTCATGCTCTTGTTGCTAGCTCTTCCAAAGGCAAACCCAAGTCTAAAATAAATACCTCTCCCTCCAACAAATCAATATATAGCCCTTCTCCTCAATCTTCCGAGCCTACCCCATCTTTTGAGTACACTAAATCTTTCAACAATCATAATCCTAAAGTAAAATCCAAAGAGAAGAAGACCCATGGACCTTGCACCTTTTTGGGTGGCACAAATTAATTAGGGAATAGATGTTTCAAGAATATAAAAGCCTTAGAGGAAGTGATTAAGCAACATAATATTTCATTACTCCCACTTATTCTTCATCGTAAAAGGGAAACTTATTTACGTCGGGCTATATTTTCATCTCATGGTAATTGGATCATTGATTCGGGAGCTTCTCATCACCTCATATATTCTTGAGATATTCTATCTTCATTTTCTGATTGCAACACTTCTCATATTGAATTTGGTAACTCTTCCCAAGTTGATGTTTTGGGGAAGGAGATGTTCAAATATAGGATGGTTGTATTACTAGTGTACTTATTGTTCCCAAAATTACTTCTAATTTGTTGTTCGTCTATCAAATTTGTAATTGTGCACTAGAAAACTATGGAATTTACTTTGCATAAATTTGTAATCAAATAAATAAAATATCCTCAAGATGTAGTGGCTACAGTTATTCGATCACGAGCTCGTCTCTATCATTTTGAGAGATTTAAGCCCTTTAAAGGTTTTTCATTAATTTCTCATGTTGATTCATGAGAAAATTGTGGCATGAGATATTTTCCCACTTGAATTACAAATACTTACAGAAGATGAGTAAAAGAAGCTAGTTCTCGGTCTTCCAAAGATTTCTTGCACTAATGGAGTATGTCCTAGATGTATGTTTGGAAAATAACATCGGAAATTTTTCCAAATAGTAAGGCCACTAGAGCATGAGCTCCTCTCGAGTTGGTACATAGTGATCTTCTCACCTTTCCCACTTGTTCTTATTCTAGAGCCAAATATGTACTCACTTTTATTGATGACTTCTCTTGCCGGACTTGGGTATATTTCATTAAGTCCAAAAGTGATGTGTTTGAGAATTTCAAAGCCTTTAATGCTCTTATATAGAAGTAATCATCTCTTCCACTCAAGATGATATACACCGATAATGGGGGAATATGTTAGAAATGCATTCAAGTATTTTTTACTTGAGCATGGGATTATGCATTAGTTTATCATGCCCTATACTCCTCAATGAGAATAGTTTGGTGAGAGGAAGAATCATACTTTAAAGGAGATGGATAATTACATGATTCACCCTAGTGAGTTACCCCTATGATTTGTTGTTCATCTCACTTCCTTCACACTCCCCACACTCGACTTGATGTTCTCACTCTCCACCTACCATACCCTAACTTGCTCCCACACAACATAGTCACCGCAATGACCAAGCTAACCCTAACTCCTCCTACCCTACCATGTGCCTCATACGTCTCGGTTGAACTCGCCTCATCCCCCTCCTCCTCACCCCACCGAGCTAATCCACATCTCGGTCATGCTCGTGATCGAGATCACCTCACCTCACCTCTTTAGCATCCCCCACTCTCGAGCCCTTAACCACACCCATCCCTCCCCGTTCCTCCAAACTTGATTTTCCACATGTCGTGTCCACCCCAACCTCACTTCTCCCGCATCACTCACCTTGCATCTAAATAGTTATCACCTTAACTTCCCTCTATGCTCCTCATGCCACAACTCACTTGTTATTTCCCGAACTACCCTTACCCGAACAACCTTTTCCCACCCCTTCGTTTTCCTACATGGACCCTTCCCCTTCACCCCGTGATCCTGCCAAGTTCCACTTCTCCTCTACAACTCAACTAACTCTCCCTTAGCTGTGATTGCAACCCACCTCCCCCAACTCAATGATCCAGCTCACCAACCCAACTCACCCCCTAGCCATCTCACTACCCAGCCAGCTTGCCCTTTACCCATTTTTCCCAACTCACCTAACTTCCCAGTTAGCTCATCCAACTCGACCACCCACTCGTCGGCTCACCTCTAACTTACTTATCTCACTACCTTCTCGTCACGTATCTCATCACCTCACCCATGCTGCATAGCTTTCCACCTCGTCCATTTAACCCATTCATTAGCAACTAGCTCATCATGACTTCTCAACACTTCCATACACTTTTGTACATACCCCTTACAAATTTTTCAATTGCACATGAGTGGGGCAACCATGTCATCATTTCTACTTTTCATGCATTTTTCTAAGGATAAATTTCTCTCATATTCAATTACCAAATTTCATCTTGTGTTACTTAGGCCAACATGTAGCTCCTAAAGCGCCGCTTGGGGAATCACACAACAATCCTTCTCATTTGATTATATGAAAACCAATCAACATTTTTCAATCAGCGAACTCTATAGTATTTTCCTCATGAAATTAACCTATCAAACCCTTCAAAGACTCTAGATGAAGTGGCCCTTTGATTGCATTTCTAGGTTCTTGTCTATCTAGTCAATCATCTAAGCCCGTAATCGCAGTAACCACTATCCTAGGGTTAGGCGAACCCCATCTCGTCTTTATTTTTTTCGTTGCATCTTGCCTACTACAACACACAGCCCAAAAATTGGAAAAATATAGACACTAGAAAATTCACCTTGTATATAAGGTCCCTTATTTGAAAATACAAAACATTATAAAATACAAAAAGACCAAAAAATCATAAAACCTCATAAAATGGAGCTAAAAGACACCTCACCGCCCATTTACTATCACCCACTAACATTTAATTATTTCCCATCACACCTACCCATGTGCATGCCTAATGCACATTGCACTGTGCGTGTTTCATTCCTCTATGTGCTCCGGATCTATAAAATCACACTCACCCCCTCATTCCAACCCCCGGCTCTAAGTGCATAAAGACTATACTTGAGTTTTATTGCTCTCTTTCTCATATATCTCAATTTTACATATCTTAAATAAGGAAATGTGAAGCACAAAGGATAAATCTAACTTGCTGCAACATTGTTATAGCAACATCTCAACACAAGTGGGAATTAAAACTATGATTGGCTTGCAATCTCTATGCATTTCTCGGTGAAATGTAATTGTGATTGTTCTGTGATCTAATTCAGATATACTCTTCATTTCATTTACTATTTTTCATTTTACATCAATAAAATGTCTTTTATATCCTTAAAAGGGTTAGGTATCTGACTAAGGCAGGTCCCCTAACCACCAAAAACATCTAGCATTTTTCAATTGTGTTTGTGTGAAAGTTTAGATTTAAATCTGGAAGAGTTTTGCCAACTTTATTCAATGAAAGAAACTACAATTGTCCCTCTCCTTACAATGATATCATAATCCCATTTTGTTTTAGCAACATTGATTTGGTTGTTATTATTTGACTAATCTATCTTACAAGTGATCTAAATCTAGGAATACACCGACATGTCCACACTTCTCAATGAATTCACTATCAACATCAACATAGGGACACCACAAGAGCTACGTATAGTCAAAGTGGGTCAATATTTAGACTCTCAAGAGCTCCATGAGGTCACTCGCCACCTTCTTATCCAATAAAAATAAAGCCTTCACATGGTCTTATAGTGACATACCTTGTATTGACCCTAATATCATTATTCATAATATTTTCACCATACCCGACGCTAACCATTGAAGCAAAGGCTTCGTAAAATAAATCCTCACATAGCATAACTAATCAAAGAATAACTTCAACGTCCTCTCTTATCCAATTTCATCCTACCTATTTATTATCCATAATGGATTTCTAACATCGTACATGTGACCAAAACCTCTAGAAAATTGTGTGTTTACACATAATTTCAAAACGTGAACCTCACTTGTCTAAAAGATGATTTCCCTTACCTAACATTGATCAACTTATTGACCTAATAGTAGGCCATTAAATGTTATCTCTTATGGATGGTTTCTCTAGCTATAATCAAAATCTCATCAGACCATAAGATCAACACAAGAAATATTTTATCACTTTATGGGGAACCTTTTGTTATAGGGTAGTGCCCTTTGGCTTAAAAAATGTAAGAGTAACTTACAGGAGTGTCATGAACTATATCTTTCACCACCTCATCCTTTTTAAAATACTATTGAGATTGTCTCTTGGTGAGTTTAAACACCAAAAGGACCATCTTATCATCCTTGACATAATTGTTTCCTGTATTTAACAATTTTTCCTTCGGCTCGTATGTGTGTTTGGGGTCCTAATAGGGAAAATTTATGATTCATTATCTCTATCATGGGTATTAAGGTTAATCCCACCAAATTCAAAGTCATAGTCAAAATGCTTGTTCCATCTAATTTTAAACAACTCCATAATCTACAGGAAAACTCTAATCTATTCATCATTTCATCTCTCAATTATCAGATCGATGTCATCCCTTCCATCACCTTTTTGAAAATACACCCATTTTATATGGGAAAATGATTATCAAAAGGCCCTCGACACTCTTTAACAATATCTCCTATCACCACCAGTGTTCATACCTCCACGCGAGGGGGAGGATTTCTATTTATATTTTTTTCATTGACCATGCGTTGGGGTTATGTTATCACATCGGAAAAGCTAGGTAGGGAACATGTTGTGTATTATATAATTCCCACCCTTCACGATTATGAAACATGATATTCATAAGTAGAAAATTTAGGTTTAGCCTTAAACTTTGAAACTTCCAAACTTCATCGTTACCTCCTCAATCATAAAACTTATGTATTCACAAGTGTTAATCCACTAAAATCAATGCATTCTAAGCCATATCATAATGACCTCATGAATAGGTGGCTTAAGCTCAAGATAGAGTTTGATCTTGAATTCATTTCTCAGAGATCCATTAAAGGACAAGTTATTTCGATCAGCTCATATAAGCTCCTCTTGCCAATAATTAACTCCTTGTGAACAATTTTTGTGACGAATCCATCAACACCCTTGGCCATGGTAATACTCCTCTTAAAACGGAATTATTCTTTGATGGGTCTAAAGCTCAATGGGGTTATAAAATATTCATAATACCTCCTTGGGGACTCCTATTCTGCTATCTTTCAGATTAAATTTTGATTGCACAAATAACATCGTTGGAAAAAAATTGTTGAAGAATCAATCACGATTCGGGAATGAAAATCCCTCCTCTTTAATGGAAAGGTCCCCTTATTGAGCCAAGAACTTGGAACTCTAAATATCTACAACTTTATAGATTAATTAACTTGAAATGATGATATTGGTGAACATGAATGACTTCATGATTCTCAATACAAAATATAGATAAAGAACTAGGAGCAGAAGAATTACAACAGTAAGATTATGGCAAGACAGATTAATTAGAGAAACACAGTTACAAATAACTAATCAATCAAGGATATGCAGATCCTCCTTGGTTTTACAAGATTACCGCCTGACTGTATGAATGAAGGAAATAAGAAACAACACTTTCAGATAAGAAGACTATAGATCTTATCATACTCCTGCATGTCAATGAAATTAAAGAACACACATGCTTGCTTAAATGAAAATTCCAAAACACATAATATGCAGATTGAATAAAAGTTCATAAGAAATTAATCCATGAAAAATAATTCAAAGATTCAAATCCTAGATAAAGAAAACAATGTATCAACTGAATCAAGAAGAGAATATTGGAAGAACAAGAATAGAGAGAAATAGGGTTCTTCTTCTATATTTCCAAAATTTGTATCCTTACATTCAAAGTGCACCAATATCCAACCCCTTTTACAAAGAAAGTGAAGCCTTATATAGGCTAAGGGGAGGGAATAACTACCTCAACTAACTAATTGTTCTTAATTAAGTGTTAAAACACTTAATTAATTGATTTACATAAATTGCTTTATATTACAATTTTACTTTTATATAATAAAGCAAATTAAAAAATAGAAAAATTAGTGAGACTAACAACCATAAGAATAAGGAACAGAGGGGACAACTGATGTAGGCACTTTGAGTTTTAGAACATGCATCCATAATTTGGTTCTTGAAATGGAAATATCTCGTATCCTTAGGGATGATGATGTTTGAAATATTTTTCAACCAGACTTCCTGAGGAAGACTCCATTTCTTTTCTATCCCATCATATTGTGTAATTCCCTTAGCTACTTCAATGATAACATTTTTGAGTTATGACAACTCTTTCATTCTCTCTATATTGACTAATTATTCCTTGAACAATTTTTATTTTATTAGTGCATTAAAATTTCCCTTGATTTTATCAACTAGATTTATTTTCAATGATTTGTCTTTGAGTAATTAGGAGTTAAGGGCTTGTAAATCTACAGAGATCTCAAATTTTAATTATTCCCCTTTTTTGAAATGCATTCCTTAATTTAGTGGCACCCTCCTCAAGGAATCTAATTCTCCAATCCATGGTGAAAGTCCAAGTTCTAGACAAATTACTCTTAGAATCATCAAAAGTATTCTCAGAAAGAAGGATTTCATAATCTAGAGGTCTTGGAAAACATCTACCCAAATTTTAAGCTCTTTATGATTAAACTAAAATGTAATATATTAGCTTAATCTAATGTTATAGGAGTAGTAAAATAACTGAATAATGAAACAATGAAATATTGAAATAATACCCAAAGAAACTAAGAAATGAAATGTAAAAACCCCGATTTGCAAAGAGCTTTAGAGAGGCCTTAGCTAATTCACGGATGGCAAAATTGTGTCACAAAGTGGAGACTAGATGAACAGGAGGAGAAAATTATCACATAGAATACTAAGATAATTTAGATCCGACTAGGTTTGTTGGACTAAGGCACTTGGAAAAGGAATAAGGGCGTCTACGGTAGCACTGGTCTCGTAATCTAGGTGCCCCGATTTACGAAATGACCATATAACCTCCTTTGTGTTGTTTTTATGTGCTTGCATGTGTTCTCCTTTAGTTACTTGTATGTCAATGTACTATCCTCAATGTCATTATAGACCTGTAATAAAGGAATCACTTGTAAAACCCTAGATAAAGCATCAAAACCCTAAAAATGAAAGATGCAAATGAAGGGGTCGGATTGTCCTTAGCATCCACAATGGTGGACTTATTAACCGAGTCATACACTTCATCTCAAACCCAATGTAGTTCTAGGTGTGTGTGTGTGCGGACTTATGCCCCAGGATGCTCTTTTGCATGTCACACTTTGTGAGAAATGAGGAATAAATAGATGTAGAATGTAAATAATGTATGCATGGAATATAATAAACTCCCTCCTATGAAGTGTGGTGTAAATAACCAGCCTTTTATGCCTTGTGATGGAGCTAGATTGATGTAAATGGATCTATAGATGCCTTGGATGGATGCACTCTTATGTGGTGATACTAGTGCTTAGTGCTTAGTCCTTTATTGTGGTCATATAACTTTATATTTATATGATTCCTTGCCTTAAATTTTGTAATCAACCCCAAAAAGGCCGACTACCAAAATATAAAATGTTCAAACATCTAGAAAGGATGTAAAAAGATAAGAGTAAAGTGTAAAGAGACGGTAGGGCCACCCAGAGGGGAAGAGTATGCCCTGCATCAAGGCGTCCGGCCGGGTGCTCCAATCCAAAAAAGGTAAAACTGAAGTATGAAGATACAGATGGGCCAATAAAGGTGTAAGATCGAAAGTAGCAATAGAAATGAAAGCAAAGTGGCCAAATACATGGTTTAATCAAGTACTTTTTTAACATATGAATCATATAAATAGTAGTATGAAACTAGGACTAGATAGTTACCCAAAGTGTGTGATTTTGTGTCTATATTTGCCCCCACTTTATGTTGGTGAGTAGAATTCTTGGTAACATAAATTAGATAGAGATGCGTACCTGATATCCATGTAGATTTTTATGGAAAGCTTCTTTGAGGGACTAGACAAAGCTTAGAGTGACAAAAAGATGGAGCATGGAGACTAAAGATGCAAAAGTGTAAAAAGTGATGAGAGTGAACCTAGGGAGAAAGCATGTGTGTATATGTTTATGTATGTGATGTACTTTCATGGTTAGTTTTGTATGTGTGATGTACCCACTATGTGTGTGATATTGACTATTTTCTTCCCATACGGATGGACCTACAAAAGAGAAGACGATTAAGTAGTCAAATAGTATATGTTTAATGTGTAAAAATGCAAGTATATATGTAAAAATCATATAAAGAAAGTATGAAAATAAAAAATGAACATGTGCACCTAATCCATGATGAAAATAGGGTGTAGAAAGGATCCTATAAATGTCGATGAAGTATGAGTTTTTGGGCTATCTCACACCACTAACCTAAGAAGTGTAGGGAGGAAAGTCTAATTTCTCCCCCAACCTATAATTGTTTCCCAATACTAAGGAGATATTTATATTGTCGGTTTTTTGGGTGATCGACACCACTAGCCAAATTAGTGTAGAGAAGAAGGTCTGGTTTATTCTCTAATAAGTAATTGCTCCCTAGAATGCTAAGGAAAATTTTCCCTATAAAATTTGTTGTGTATGGAGTTCTGTAGACTGGTATGAACCCACTCGTTGTGTGACCCATTGTGTCATGGACAAAAAAATGAAAACTAAATTGTATCGGTATTGTGTTGTGTAGTGTGTGTAAACCCAAATGACGCCCCCTCTTTAGGGGCGTATGCGACATCGTGGATAGGAGAATGTTGCCCAAAAGAGGACTGACCATGGAATTAAAACTCGCCCTATAGGAGGAAGGGGATGTGCTTGGTAGAAACCAAGGCACATGTAAACAAAGTGGCTATGAAACAAGTGTTAGTACAAACAAGCATGCATGTAGAAGACAAGTGTAAACTACGTAGACAATGTGTAAGCAGATAATGAAAACACCCAAGAAGATAATATAGAGTACAAAGAGTGTGTTACAAACATGGGACACCACTCACGGTGTCACAAGAAAATCAAGGCCAATAAAGCCAAAAGCATACAAGTGTGCACACAAGAGAAAGGGAAAAGCTCGCAAACAAGAACACCGAATAATAGATAATATAGAAAATAAGTATGGAAGTAAATATCCATATATAGAAAATGTTGCACATGAAACACCCATTAGCATGTTAGAAATATAAAATGTATGTCAAAGTGTGTGTAAACTAATAAATTAGTGTACTACGAACAAAAATTAAATAATAGCACTTGTAGTATACGAAAATGGATGACCCCAGGGAATCATTGTGGGACCTCAGTGCCAAGCATATGTGTTATGTGTAATGGACATGTAGAGTTTGTGATCATAACTAGAAAGAAATTGAATGTGCATGTGTGTATGATAAAGATAATTACATACAAGATATCTATCTAGCATGTGTAATAAAGTGAACATGTATAAGTAAATGCAAGCAAGAGTAAGTGCAACCAAGATATGCAGTATGTTGTGGATGGATGGAATGGAATGAAAATTGAATGATAGCGATTACATACCCCCGAGTGACTGGAGTTGTATGTGGTGAGGTTCATTTATGTATTCCCCCTCATCAGTCAAGAATGAACCATAAACGAGAGTGTTTCATTAGGAAATGGTCTATGTGTTGTGTGTAGCGCGTTGTGGTGAATATGTAGTGATGACATGTAACATAGAGATGAATTTTGTGTGACATTATATCCTAAGTGTATATCATGACAAGATGATCAAAGGATTGATGATTTAGCCTAAAGCGTATATCAGTAAATGATGATCAAAATAGGTGATAATGATGCTATAGTAAGTGATGATGTATCCTAAAACATTTATCACTGCAAGATGAGTAGAAAACATCGTCATGTATCCTAAATCATATATCACTAAATTTAACATGAGGAAAGTATTGCATGATGAATGTGTGGATGTGATGTGGTCCATTAGAGATGTATACCCTCAACAGTCCAGTATGGACCGTGTGACTAGAGTGTGTCATCGAGTAGTGAGTGCAACGCACATAAGTAGATGAGTAGGATGTGTAAAATATGTAGTAGATGTGGTGATGAGAAATATTCATATGTAATGTGTGTAATTTATTAGGTATAGTATGTAATGCAAGATTCTCGGATGAAACAGGTTGTGTAGGTGTATAATAAGTGTAAGTCATAAGATGTAAGATGTAGGATGTATGATGTATGTATGTAAGATGTGTGAAGATGTGCGATGTGTAGTGTTTATTGTGTAGTGGGTGAGGTTCATGTGTATAATATGCCTACTCAAGTGTGAACCAAAGCACAAGAGTGCATCATAAAGTAATAACGATGCGAGTGTATGTCAAAGTATGAGTGTAATGAGTGGATGTTGGATTGTTATGTGATGAATATGTAATATGCATGTTTGTTGTTTAGAAGAGGGAGGGGGATGATAAGCATCATGCCCCCCAAGTATGTAAGTGATGGAGATTTAGTCAAAATATGCTAAGTGGATCAATGTAAGGAGTAGTTTCTTTGAAAAAATTGATCGCAGATCAAGCGAGGACCGGATAGGGTCCTTAAATTGCAAGAGTCATAAAATGTCATCTAGAGTGTGTTTGCCTTGTGTAAGGAGTGGTTTATTTTTACCGCAAATGACTTGAGAGGTGGAGGAATTACAGTGATCTTTAAATGGGGTTGCTTAGTTTGGCTTTGTAATACTGTAGGTGACTTAGTAGGAGGAAGTGTTGGACTAATTTGGAGAGGTGGTTTCTTGACTTGAGTAGATTACGTAGGTGGCACTTGAGTGATGGAAGAAGGAACACTAGAAGTGATGGTGTGATGCTCATTAGACATAAATGAATCAGATTTAGGAACCCACTGAGATGTAGCATTTGTAGATGGGCATCCAAATGAATTTTGTGTAGTGAGCGAGACAAATCCCTAAGACTCAAGATGTTTGATTTTTTGTTGTAAAGTGTAACAGTCATTATCATTATGGCCATTGATTCAATGATAATTACAATATGGATGCCCTTGATATTTTTCTAGCTGATAAGGAGGATAGTAATGAGTAGGTGGTAAAGTGATCAATTGACAACTAAGGAGCTCAGTAAGAAGGTCATGTTGCTTACTATTTTTCTCAAAGATGAGAGGATCTGGTAATGGTATGACTTGAGGCTCACCGACATGAGCACATGTAGTGGACATAGAATGAGGATGAGATGAAGAGGGAGAACAAACATGAGCCTAAGAAGCATCCTTAAGATGTTGGATTTCATATTTAAGAGATGTAATCATGGATTCCATAGCCTTAAATTTTTCTTGAAATAAAGAATGCAAAGCTTGAATTAACTCCAACATGGGTTGATTATATGGAGGATCACGAAGACTAGGGTCGTCAAATAAATGATCAAAAATAGGGCTTATTTTGTGTGGTGGGATATCTTTAGGAAGATACATGGTGTCTAGGGATTTTTGTAGAACAACTTGGCAATTAGGATGCATCTTAAGCAAATCAGACAAAGAAATTTGAGGAATTTTGGGCATAGTGATAGAGGAAAATGAGGATCCTAAGCGTGACGATAGAGTTTGGGTTCACCAAAATGATAACTAAAATGTAATATATTATCCTAATCTAATGTTATGGGAGTAGTAAAATAACCAAATAGTGATACAATGAAATACTAAAATACCCAAACAACTAAGCAATGAAATGTAGAAACCCTAATGTGTAAAGAGGGTTAAAGAGGCCTTAGCTGATTCATAGATGTGGTGTGACTATGTTGCGGTGGAGATTGACTTAACAGGAGGAGGCATAAGAAAATGTAGATTTGCGCTAGCTGGATGGACTCGGGGTGCCTGGAAAAGGGATAAGGGTGTCTGGGAGCCCTAGTCTACAATCTTGGCACCCCGGTCTGCGGAATGACCGAGAGACCCTCCTTTGAGGTGTTGTTGAGTGCTCACATGTGTTCACCTTTAGTTGCATGTATGTCACTTTATGATCACCAATGTCATTGTAGACCTGCAATAAAGGAATTACCTACAAACCACTAGACAAACCATCAAAACCCTAAAAAAGAAAGATGCAAATGAATGGTTTAGACTATCCTCAAAGTGGCCACAATAGTGGACTTACTAACCTGAGTTTTGCACTACATATCACACCCAATGCAGTTCTCGGTGTGTGTGTATAAAATTGTGCCCTAGGTGCTCTTGTGTGTGTGTGTCGTAATTATAAGTAGCAAGTAATAACTAGATATAGAATGTAAATAATGTATGCATAAAATAGAATAAATTCCCCATATGAAGTGTGATGCATATAACTGACATTTTCTACCTTTTGATAGAGCTATATGGATGAAAATGGAGCTATAGATGCCTTGGATGGATGCACTCTTAGGTGGTGATACTAGTGCTTAGTGCTTGGTCCTTTATTATGGTCACATAACTTTATATTTATATGATTCCTTGCCTCAAATTTCACAATTAGCCCCAAAAAGTCTTACTATAAAAATATAAAATGTTCAAATAGCTAGAAAGGACCCAAAAGATAAGAGTAAAGTGTAAAGAGGATAAGGGCACCCGGAGGGGATGAGGGCACCGTGCACCGGCATCCTAGCTGGGTGCTCCAGTCTTTAAAAGGTAAAACTAAAGTATGAAAATATAGACTAGGCTAATAAAGGTGCAAGACCAAAATTAGCTGTAGAAATGAAAGAAAAGTGGCCAAAGACATGGGTTATTCAATAATTTTCTAACATAGGAATCATGTGAATAGTAGTACACAACTAGGACTAGACAGTTACACAAAGTGTGTTATTTTGTGTTTACACTTTATCAATACCATCAATCCCTGAATTGATTTGATTTTGGGTTGAGATGATGTTATCATATATTTTACATGCCTCATTAATGAATTACAATCCTGAAACAAGAATACCTTCAACCCAAGATTTTGAAGCCTTACCAAAAGTGGCATGCTTGTGAATCTCTACTATTGCTTTTAAATCAATTCCAGCAGTGGCAGCAATGGGTGGAAGAGTGGATAGAGGATTTGGATCAAGAGGAGTCTTATCTAATGAGAGGAAAGACTTGATAAAGCTTGTAAGAACTTATACATGTTCCTCTTGTTGTTCCTAAGTTTGTTTCCCTTTTCAACTCTCTCAATGACCTTAGAAATAGTTTCTCTAAGGTTGTGAACTTTACCCTCCATATTTTATTCACCCAATGAAAATATTAATAGCTCAAGATCTGAAAATGATATATCTTTTTCATTCTTGTCCTCCTTCAATCTAGTAATTTATAAGAATTGATGTCCTGTAGATTCTGAAACAAGACGTGAAGTAGTCTTTGTTTTCTTTAGAGGAGGACAAGAAGCACTAAGGAGGGAAGCTATTGTATAAAATTTAGGAACTTCAATCCAAGATTGAGCTTTCCTTTTTCTACGGTCAACCATTGGTTGAACCCAAGTGAAATAATCTCTCAAAGATGTTGTCAAAGGATGTAATGTAAGAGCGATTTGAGAACTTAGAGGTTGAGTGGAAGGAACCTCAATAGGGGAAGTTAAAATGGAAGAGGAAGAAGGCCTCCTTACATCTAACTTAGGCCTTGAAACACTAGTTTTCCCTAAATCAGTGCAATCAGTATCAACCAAATTCTCATCTTTATCATTTTGTTTAGTTTCTTCTTGTTTTTGTTGTTCATCATGTTTCTTCTTAGCTACCTCTTCTTCAACATGACGTGGTTTTTCTCAGATCTGGCCCACTTACCAATGCTTTTGTTTTCTCCTATTCATCTCCTTGCTCATATGTTTCTATTTTATTTTCAACCTCCTTGGTCTTGTCTTTCATAGTGTAGACTTTAGTTTCATAGTCCAAAGGAGAGGAGGAAGGAGTTTTTTGGGTTGGGGTATCCTTTTGTGAATAATATGCTTCTTGAGAATAATATTTCTTCCGAGAATCATTTTATTCTTTAATCTTCATGTTCAGCCAATGCCTTAACCTCACAATCACATGAGTGTTTAGATCATTAGGAATATATTTCTCCTTTTGTGACCAATAAATGGTGGGAAAGAGAATGTACTAAATGGAGTTTATATACTCTGCAGTGAAAAGATCAAATCCATCATCAACCGTTCCTTCAAGAACTGTATACAATTTTAAGTCTTTGATTTACTATAATGATAGCCTACCAAATACTCTTTTCTTGAATTCATACTCATCAATATATTTCTCTCAATAATCCTAAAATTTTGGCAAGTGCCAGTATGTCATTCTGATATTTTTTGCAATGAAATTCTTACTATCAAAAGAAGCCCTTTTCTGGTACAGATGAAAGTTGAATGTAGAGATGGTTATTACAATGTTCTAGGCATCTAGGGCTGATCTATAGGTGTAATTCCCCAAATTTATGGGAAATTGTATACCATAAATCTTCTTATCTCTACAAGTTTTATGAATAATATCCAGATTACCTATAAAGCTCAACAGAACTATCTTATCACTACATTAAATTGGAATTTTATGCTCCTTCAAACCCAGTTGTTCAAATATAAGATAACTTCCTAAATTGAATAAATAAATTGCTATAGGTGGAAATAAATTTCATGTCCTACTAAGATACCCTATTAGACACATTTCCTTCGAGAAATCTTACCAAGAATATGAAAGCATAATTAACCCTCTTATGATGGCTCTTGATGTTCTCATAAGTGAGTTTATTATAGAAATAATATATGGTTGAGATTTTCATGTTGTCTTGTCTTGTTAAATCAATCCATATTCTATACCCCGCTATAGTATATATCAAATACGAGGTCATATAGAATGTCTTACTTTGATGAACTTGGATGAGTTAGATTTTATCAAATGATCTCTACTCAATTCAGGTGTTGTGTACCTTCACAAATTATGTTAATATAAACACTCATCCAGTTCTAAAACTTATGAGTTGATGGTATACTTATTACCCTTACAAGTAATGTTATCATATCATAGAGATCCTCTAAGAATTCAATTATATAGAGGATCTTGGGTAATTTGTAAGGCCCCTCTCCTTTTTTAACCCTTATCCAGGTTTTGGAAATCATTGTTTGGTATTTAATGGATTGAGATCATATAATCTTTAAGCTTATTTTTCCTGGTTAATATTTTAGAATCTTCAAAGGTGGGAATACCCAAGGTCACATTAATATGAAGGGTGTAAAGTTGAGAAATAATTTTCACCTAGGGATATTTTAGCTCTTTGGTTTTTGGATCAAAATTGGAAGCATAGGATAGGATTATGTCGGTGCACTAAAATGAGGTAGGGAAACCATTTGCATGGATTAACCTCGTTATCTCTAATGTATTGGGCCAGGTTGGGTTATCATCTTTTATCCTTGCCCAAATCCTCCAAATTCATATGTTTTACGTCACTGTCACCAATCTTAGGAACAAAGGTTTCTAGGGAGGAAATATGCTTGTATCCAACATATTGGAACTTCATGGTGACAAATTGGGTAGGAATCGGGAAAAATAATGAGTTTATAGTGAGTTTTGAAGATATTATGAGGGGAAGGGCTCAAAAACTCAAATAAATGTCAAAATGGATAAAACTAGTATAAAACCACTCACCTCTTGGATGTAAATGATGGCACCTTCACAACAATCCTAATGCACTTTGAATTTTTGAATTTGGATAAGAAATGAGAAAGATATGGCCAAATATTCACTTTCACATGTGGGAGGAGGGATGGGTACAACACAATAGTGAAAAATATTTTACAAATATAAAAATGAATTGAGTGGAGATGGTGTATAAAATTATTAGAGTCAAACTGTCCATTCTTCCTCATTTTAACACCAAATCGTCGTGAATCGGATGCAAAAAGGCCCGTGTGAATACTTTTTAATGCAAACTCATAATCTATTTCATTCAAATTGGGTATGTTGGTCTTAGATGGAACAGTGGAAACACAACTCACACACTCAATTTCCATATAATGCAGTATATCGGGTTTGTCAGGGAAATGGAGGGTGTGAAGTAACTCTGTTCTAAGAGTTATCACGGTGCCACTGCAAGGTCTAATTTAATCAATGGGAAGGAGGGATTCATGACAAGGTAGGCATGCAAAGAAACTAAAATCCTGAAGGAATAGGGCCCAAGGTTCTTATAGTTCCTAGTTTCACCGATTTAGCCAATTAAAACAATAAAGTGTGGTGAATCGGGTGTTGTGGGGAATCGATGAATGGGAGGCACTTATGAATCGTTCCAATAATTTTGACAAGACCCAACATATCGATTCAAGCATAGTAAGTGGCCCATGTGGAAATGTGGGGAATGTAGGAACAGAGGAATTGTTCCTCCTATTCCACAAAATACCGATTCATCTAATTTAAGCTCAAATCAACTCGAAAAATGGCTAGTCTGTTGGAATTTTCCTTCATTCTTGACATACAAAAGGAAAGGAAACTACGATGAGCAATAAAATTAGCTAAAAATGTCAAAAAATAAAAATAAAAATTCACATTTTTAGGCCCATGACAACAGATTTTTCTCTTTATAGGGCTTGACTTGGCTTGACACAAAGTAAAAACAAGGCTAAGAAAATAAATCCAAATTCTCATGTTTTATAGACCAAAGTGCCTTATCCATTGGGTAGAATACATGCATACACTCAGAGAAGAGAACCAAAATGATGGGAAAGGAAAACAAACACACACAAACAAAACCAAAAACAAAAACAAAGACTATGTACAAAACTATATACAAGGGACTGACACCCACTCAAGACTTGAACAACTTGAGATATTGTCCACTATATGGAAATGGAAGATAAGTCGCATCCATATAGGTGAGAAAATAAGATTTTTCACTAGCAAAGTGTCGAATCTTGAATGGAACAAGACCAAGTGAGTCGAACTTACCATGCCTCTCATGAGGCTCTCTTATTTTGTCCAGATTAGGACAATATCTCCAACTTGGAAATCACAGGACTTGGCCTTCTTATCAAAAAAATTTCTTGAGTTTTTATTAATGAGTTGATATGTGATCAACCACATGAGTTATGTATTCTTCCAATTTCTACAAGTACATAATTCCCTTTTCCATAACATCCTTTAACTGTTCATCTTCAATAGCTTTAGCCAAGTGTAAGGCTGGTAACTCGAGAGTGATTGGTAACCAAGCATCCATCCGAAAACTTGTTAAAATGGTGGAATTTCAAAAGCTCTCTTGGGTGTTATTTGATTAGACCAAATAGCATCATATTGTTTCTTATGTTAGTTTTGTTGTGATTAATCAACAAGTTTTTTTACTATAGTTAAAAAATTCTTGTTTGTTAATTTAGCTTGCTCATTTCCTATGTGTAGTATTTCAAAGAATGAGAAATGGAAATTCCACAACCATAGTATAAATGTATGAGTTCATAGTAAGAAAAATTAATAGCATTATTTGTCACGGTCTTGTTTGGAACTCCAAATTGGACAAAACTATTTTCCTTAATAAAGTTACAGACAACTTTAGAAGTAGTTTTCTTGACCGGGATGAACTCTACCCACTTTATGAAATAGTCTGTTGCAGTAAGGAAATGAGTGTTCCATGCACTAGATTTTAGATTAAGGGTTCCAATGAATTCCAATCCCCATTGCTAAAAAGGCTCTTCAATCACAACATGCTTCAATGGAAGAGTTGCCAACTTAGGTCTTCCAACAAAATTTTGACAAGCTTCACACTTTAAGACCCATTTAGTTGCATCCTTAAACAAGGTTGGCCAATAATAACCTCCATGTAGAATCTTTTGAGTTGTCATAGAAGAAGAGAAATGTACAACATAAGCATGATCATGATAAGCCTTTAAAACCTCTTTTGTTGTTCATTATCCACACATCTTAAGAAATGACCATCAATGCCTTTTTGAAAATGGCTTTGTCATAAAGAACATACTTAGTAGCTTAGAGTTTAATTTCTCATTTGCCTTTGGAATTAAGATGTACAAGGCATTATCCATATGTGAGAAAGTGGGAAATGTTGGAATACCATTCATCTCGTGGAACTTAGGAACAAAATAGTGGGCACTCTAGCAAGATTCATTGTTACTTGAGTTTTCTTATAAACTTTCTATAATTAGCTGACACAAACCCCATCCTTGGACTAATTTTTTTGGCTTGATATCAAGGTCACACTCCTAAACCTTTGAAATCTAGTTACCCTCTTATATCCAAACTCTTGTTGAGTTAGAATATACTTGACAACAGTTTCTAGAATGAAAATGATGGAGTGGGAGTTAAGGATATAAAATCTAAATTATTTCATAGCCTTAACTACAAAAAAACATGCTTCTCAAGTTGAAAATACTTCAATTCATGGGACTTCAGAAATAACTCATAAAATCAATTGGAACTTCACACCCTTGAAAATTATTTTGGACTAAGATGGAAGATAAGGTGTGTTCTAAGGCATAATAGTAAATGATAAATTCCTTATCAAAATCAGGGCAAGCTAAAACATGTTTTTCTTGCAATATCCTTCTTTATCTCTTCAAAATCCTTCTTTCCCTATAAACTCTAGTGAAAAGACTACTTCTCTTTCACCATGTTAGCTATAATTCAAGTTAATTCAGCAAAATATAGAATGAACCTTATAAGGAAATTGATTTTTCAAAGAAAGAGTGAACACCTTTCTTAATTATAGGAAGAGAAATATTTTAATAGCCTACACTCGCTCTGGATCTATCTTGATTCCATCCCTTGAGACAATATTTCCAAGCAAATTTCCCTCCATCACATCGAAAACAAACTTCTTTGGATTGATAGAAATGCCACATGATATCTACACCATTGAAAAACAAGCTTAAGATGTTGAAAGTGATCTTCCTTGTTCTTAGAAAATAATAGATCATCTAGGTAAACTACAATGCATTTATTTTTTAAATCCCAAAGGCTAAATCCATGGCTCTTTGAAAATTTGCACCTATGTTTATCAAACCAAAAGGTGGACTCGATAAGAAAATTTTCCCCATGGAGTTGTGAAGGAAGTTTTGTGTTGATCTTGAACATCTACTTCAATCTAGTTATAGCCTAAAAATCCATCAAGATAACATCTCTGAACTAGTCACAACTTGTAGAATTTGATCCATCATGGGAAGAGGATAATTATCCTTTAAGGAATCCTGATTTAGATTATGGAAGTCTACACAGATCCTTATCTCCCCATTCTTCTTTTGTACTAGCAAAATATTAGCAATCCAAGTTGAATGATGAATGGGAAAAATAATCTTAGCACTTAACAATTTCTAAATCTCTTGATAAATTGTTCCTGTAATCTTAGGATTATATTTTTTTTTTCTACCTGAAAGGCTGAATACCTAGCTTCAAAGGAATATAGTGTTGCATTTCTCTTGGCTTAAAATTCTTCAAATCTTCATATGAATATGCAACCATGTTAATGTAATTTTTCAACAACTCCACTAGTTTCTTCCTTTCTTCAGTAGAACAACACTTCCCTATATTAACAAATTTAGGTTCTTCATCATTTCCCAAGTTTACCTTTTCGTACTCGAATGATTGATTTATGTTATGTGACATCCTACTCTTGATATAATGATCATCATTATCAAAAAAAAATTCTAGGCTAACAAGACCTTTAGGTATCTTATTACCTTTCAACTTGATACACCCATATTGGCATGATTCCAATGTGATTCCCTCTTCAATTGTGGATGTAGTTGACTCCCAATAACCAATTTTTCTTTATTTAAATTACAATTGATTAAAATTGTCCTTTAACTCAAGAAAATAAATTAGATTTTGGTCATCATTGAACACCTACCAATTTTATACATTGTTTGGGACACTGGGTCTAAAAATCATCTCAATCGTGAACTTATCTTGGGTGAAGTCTAGATGAGGGATAAGTAAAGAACCTAAAAATGTTAAGGCATCTACTCAAGAACTATTGTCTCTTGTTATTGCATCAATCGAGAAGGCCTCAAAAAGTTCAATCAAATCCCATACCTTATTTTGATAATGTTTCAACCTCTTCATTTTTACCTAGAATGAGCCCCAAAATTTCTTTGATTTCTACATCACCCCTATGCATAAAAATTATTGATTCCCATATTTTTTCCTATTGTTAGACCAAGAAGAAGGGCCTTGTACTTAGTAGTATTATTAGTATTGGAAAATTGTAACTTGTAGGATAATGGGTGAATTTATTTTGAAGGTGAGATGAGAACTACTCCTTCTCTAGAACCAATCGTATAATAGGTTCCATCAAATTCAAGAGTATAAATATCATTTGAAGAATATAAATGACCTCAGGTGTATTTAATTATGGTCCAAACATTACCATATAATTACCATGTCCAATGTCTTCATACAAAATATGTTCTTGAGGATCATCAGTCTTCTAGACTATGTACTTAGCTTGTCTTTCAAGAAATAAATTCTTCATCTCTCCCTTTATGAGAATCAGAGCATCAGACCATTCCATTTGGATTTCTCCTCTAACATCTCTGTACAAATTTTTGTTTAAGATCATACCGTTAAAAGGAGGTATGTCAGAACCAAAATAGTAGCCTTAATTTTTTTTTTAGGAAAAATTGCGAAGGATACTTGAGCATCTTTTTGTATTCCTATCAAAGGCACCTCTTTAGTCTCCATGGAGTAACATGAACCAAATTTTTGAGTTAGGATAAGGCCTAATGCATGGGCTACTTGTGCAGGCATTACATTATCTCGATGCTCCAAAATCAATGACATAATTTCTTAACTTATTACCGACTATCAACAAAGTCACATAAAATGGTTCAATATTTTTAGATGTGGGGAAGTATAGGCCATTAAATTTTGTAGAGAATATACCTTAGGAGTAGGCAAGAGTCATTTGAAATAATGGGTGGTCTAAGAAGTTTTGGAATTTACAAACTTGAAAATTTGAGCAAAATCTTTAAGGTGAGTTTGATAATATTCAACTTTAGAGATCTAAATTTTTGTTTTCTTTATATGATCTATTATATCAAAAGATCCTAAAGATGAGGAAGCTTCTTGACTATATACAAAGGAGTCTTAGGTTTATCAACCTTAGTATTTGAAGTTGTTTTAGACACAGGTGTTGAAGTTGAAGGGATGTTTGAAGGTGCATCAAGACTTATGTTCTTAGTCATGGAATGAACAAGCATTCCTCTCTTCATAAAACTGGAATGAAAGTAGAGCTTCTTTATCCTTCTCCTTCTTTTAGGTTAAAAATATCCTTCTTACTCAGTTGTTCTCTATTCATGGCTACATAGGATTCGTTGTTCATCTTGGCCACTATTTCTTCATAATCATCTTCTTCAGACTCATACACAACATAATTGATATGAGAATCTTCAACTTCCTCATTGATTTATTCATATTCATCCTTAGATTATCTAACTTCCTCCATAGTGACTTCCTCCTTTGAATATCCTTATAAGGGATATCTTAGGAAAGATTCTTCTTAATTGCAATCAAATCATTAGCTAAATTTTTGACCAACCGATTAGAATTGGTGGATCGAAGTAGAAGCATTAGACTTTGTAAGTTATTTGTTCAATTTAACTAACATAATCAAATCATCTTCAAAACTTATGGCAAGTTCTTGATCTCCATTAAAATTTTCTAATTTTGCTCTTCTCAATGTGAAACTTACCTTAGTAAGCTGAGCATTTATGAATAAACAATTCAAATTCTCAATAGTGGAATTCATTAGAATTTTGTGAACCTAAAGATATTAAACTTTGATATGAATGTAGACCTGGATTTTCATCACCCGCATATACCCTGCATACACACATTAATCTATTAAACCTATCACTCTAATCATTATTCAAGTCACCTCACTCACCCCGTAAAATTATTTTTCACTCCCTATAAGTCATATTTACTTATCAAAACTCACCCTAACCTCCCTAAAACCTCCTAATCACCTTTAACTTATACTAACCCTTTTACACTAACCTCCTAACTCCCTAACCATGCCTAACCTTCCCCTAACCATTTACCCTTGTCCCCATACCAAAATCCTTGTTTTGGAAGTGGTTGAAACCACTTCCAAATGGGTTTCTCTGAATTTCCTGAATCACTGATGATTCCAACAAATTTCCCACGATAATAAATAGGAGCTTAGACTCTGTTTCAAGGATCTTCATTCTTGAATCTTAGAACTTCATGAGCAAAAATTTTCATTCTAAAGCAATCTCAAGCCTTCTGTAGTGAGACTTTTCACTATAGGATTCCATCACACATCCTTTTATGCATCTACACATCTTTAAGATCCTCTACACATCGTTCGATAGTCAAAAACTTAACATCACAAACCTAGTCAATCTCGGTGAGCACTTTGTAACATTTTTGTATCAATGGTAAACTTTATCCCCTTAATCTTGTTTCCTTTCTATTTTATACATCAAAATAATCACAAAATAATCATTAAGTATCATTTTTAATCAGTTTAACATTTTATCAAACAATCAACTTCTTCACAAGAATCTCCCACGATTCCCTCAATCGCCAAAGTGATTTCGTGAATCATGTGATTTTGTCAATTTTAGTCTTTATCGAATCATTACATTTTATCATTTGTTATTTATATATATGGACTTAATATGTCCGATCACAAGCATGTTTGTGTTATAGATGTCTATTCCAAGTCAATCCCATCCAATCACAAGCATTTACGATCTTCCGATCATTCAAAACCGTTCATGTGGGAGTAGTTTGACATCCTCCATGAGCTCACTTTGTGTGTCATCAAATTTGCATATACCCTCGAAGATATCAAGGAATAGTTCAATATCCTTGATGAGATCCGACAAGCAATTGAAGATTATTGGTACGATTACTTCAAAGATCTCAAATCACCACCACTCTAGCTTGGGCCACCTATGAAGCAGAACATGATCTTCCTTTTTATCTTGTATCATCCATATTATCATTATCTATCTTACTATCTTTTCAAACTCACTTAATTATATCAAAATGAGTTGACATCCTTCGAGGAATTCCCTTTGGATTCCTAGAATTGTCCTTTTTCAAGCAGCTTGTTGTCATATTTATCTAATATCTTTGTCTAGTTGTCTTTTCTTGCAGGTCTCCTCACTCGGTGAAAGGAGGAACACTTATTCATTGTTCACTTTCCATCATCCCGACATTGTGACTATTAACGTAGGTATCATTAAACCCTGTTATTTTGAGTTTTAGGTACTTTCTACACTTAATAGCATTTACCAAAAACTACCTAATACATTCTGGCACACCCAGTGGGACCTTGTTCCCTTTCTTTTCATTAAATTAATTTATAGTCATTTTTAGTCGTTTCTTTGTAATCACCAATGATTACAGTAAATCCCAATGCAATTATAGTAAATTATCCACGATTTCCTCAATCACTAATGATCTCTATGGATTTTTCTTGATTACTCAATTAGATTACCTTCCATCAATTTTATGTCCATTTTTTTAATTTCATCTAACATTGTAGTTTCTGCTTTGGATCTTTTTCTTCTACATTCAAAATAAATAAAAATTAAAAAAAAACTTAAAAAGGGAAAAATGATCACAAGTACATCTTATTTTCTGTCATTTTCTTTTAGTATCACATTTCATTTTTGTTGTTCTCATCATCGAATTAACATTTCCTTTAGATCTAAAATGAGCTTTCATATTTACTTGATCATATAGTTTAATTAGGAGATAACGAATTGCATTCACTTAAATCCCCACACACAACCAAACCATGTAAAATACAACTTACATTTAAACATCCTACCAGGTGGATCTACTTGGATTTCATCACCAAGAGGATAAGCCAACTTGGTGTTCTAGTCGAGTATAAATAAGTTGGTGGGCGGTATATCGGCTAAACACCCAACACCCTTATCATTTGGATCGTGAAGTGAGGGGGTAGCCCTAATACCACACCTCATATTGACACCAACACAGATTCGGGCCTCACGTACCTTTGGGTATATCGAGGACTCCATCCTTTAACATCACCTAAAACCAGCCATAGATTTTTCATTTCTAGGACCTCTTAACCATTTTTCACATTTCACTTTTAAATTAATCAAGATATCAAAAATTCTCTTATGTGTCTTATGTATGTGTGTTTATAACAAACCATCTACTTTATTTTTATTTCAGTGATTGTTTGTTTATTTCATGGTCCTAACCTAACAATAGTCTCATCTACAAAACTTTGACAACATGGTTGAATGTTTACAATAATTCTTATAAAACCTCTAGTCTCACCTCAATGACATTCCACGTATCATGAACCAACATCGATCACCCTCAACAGATGATCAAGAACCCCCACACTCTCCTAGAAGCCAATTTTCCACATCAGAAATCCCCGATCCACCTAGTTTTCATTTCTTCAACAATGGAGATCTAATTTTCATTGAGATTTTGGATTCAAACCCCATCACCCTTAATGCTTACTTAGCCACCTAGGTGTCCTTCTTCAAAATCTACACCTGAACAATGACCTCTTGTCACCAATGTCACTTACAAATTTTCTTGGTTTGTTGATTTTAACCACAAGCCAGTCATTAAACAACTCCACCCCTATTCTACTTCTAGTGGGTCAGAAACATTAAATCCCACATCTTCATCCCCCATCATCACTTTTGATCTCAATGTTGTTTCTTCACAAGATGTGACCGATCAATAACCATTATCTTCACCATATCTCTTATCTAGGTCCTCCTCATCACAAAATAACACCAACATATCTTCATCCACTTCTAGTTCTTTAGTCTCCTCCATTATCCAAACACCTCTTATAAGCTCAATAACCATCATACTTAATATGTCCCAACCTACTCCTTCACAAAAACCCACATCATTCATTAAAAATGTGGTTATTTTCATCCAAACGTCGACACCTCTCATCAATACCAACTCTATCTCTAGTGTCCACCCTTCTCCATAAAGCAATCGTTAACCACCCCTGTCTCAAAATTCCCTCTCAATACATATCTCAACAACCCCACCATTTATTAACACCTTCATCCCTTTTCAATACACACCTCAACAATCTCAACCCCTTATCCATAATTCTATCCCCTTTCAACATATACCCCAACTATCACACAACAACCTCTTTTGAACACTTCCATGCCTATCCATTATTAGTACATCCAACCCTCACAACCCCTAGTCTCATAGCCACCATACAACATTTTCATGATTACTCCACTCCAACATTATATCCTCTACCATATCAACCATATTAGTAACTAAACCCACATCCACATAATCAATCAAGCCCTTCATCATTCAATCCCCAACAACCACCATCACAAAATGATCCCTTACAGGCATTAATGAATAGGATCTCTAGCCTTAAAGCTACCTCCATGGGTCCCAAGACATGTTATCTTACAAAAATATTTGTAATGAACCCATCCATCCTTTCATACCATACAAAGTGTACCCTCCACATTGGGAACTTCTTAAGTTCCTCAAATTCTATAGAAAAGAAGACCCTCAACAACATATTCGGGCCTTCCATCATACTTATTACCTTATCGCACATGACTAGGACCTCATGTTGAGAACATTCCCCATGTCCTTAGCTAGGCTTGCATTAGATTGGTACAACAATATTCCACAATACTCACTCTTCTCATTCACACATCTTGTACAACTTTTCTTAGAAAACTTTTCGATCAACATCACCTCGTAAAGTCACCATCACTAAACTTTATGCCATAAAACAATTTGAGGATGAATCTATCACAAATTTTGTTACTCGCTAGAGGGGTATTATTAATCAATTATCTTTCTCCCTCCCACAAACAGAATTAATCAAGTTATTTTCTCGCTCTTGTGCCAAACACATATCATCCACACTCCAAATCTAGTATTTTCAAATGTTTGATGAATCCTTCACTATATCTCAAAACTAGAACTCCATGCCCTTGAGGATGGTAGGGTTAAGCTCATATCAAAGAAGCCTAAATTAGAGTCCTCATTAAAACCATCCTACAGTCATGAAAATCTAAAACATCAAAAACATTTGGTCCTCATAAAGAATACTTCAAAGAACATTCAACTTCCGAACACACATGTCATCAACATAACTATACACCCATTGGTGAAACTTACAATGATAATTTTGATAAGCTCTTAGTATGTGTATGATCACCCTTCCGCCTATCTATGCTATTGACATCTATCTCAAATCCCTCTTGGTATTGAAAGAATGATTATTACAAATACCATAGGGTCAAGGGTCATGATATTGAAATGTTTCATTCATTTAGGAACATCCTTAGGACCTTATCAACAAAGGTAACTTCAGTAATTAGATAACCCAAATGCACCTCCAAATAAGAACCTATACATTTTCAAACAACCCTTTTAAACCACGCTCCATACATTAGTCAACCACAATCAAACATCATTCCACTCTCATCATACAATTAAACATCAATCAACATATCAATCTATCCTAAACATCTTTAACATCAAAAGTTTATATCAAAGAAATGGAAAATGAATCATCTACGCCCACCTAATTTTATACTCCATAAGCACCTATTAAATCACATAATTTTCCTATTATCACCTCTAGAAATACCACAAATCTATCCAAATCTATTCAATCTACTTTAAACTCATTTGTAATCTCTTCACAAGCCTTAGAAAAAAACCTATAATATAATATATGAAAATCTCTTACAATGATCATGTCACCCAACACCACATGCATAATCTTAAGAAACTCATTACATGACCACCCATATCTTCATCCAAGAAAGTAGCAATCATATCACATGACCATCCAACTTTTTTAATATGGAATCCAAAATCCATGCCCTCTATCTTGGGGCCACACCCCTCATCAAAAATTTTAGTCACTATTACAGAGTCCAAGATCCTTCCTCAACTGGCACCTAAACGTGTCACATAAAAAAATATCCCTCTAACATCAAAATCATCAAAATAAACACCAGTTCCTCAACCTCGTCCTCACAAGGAAATTATTTTGTTACCCTCAAAAGGATCATCCAAAATCTATCATAACCCTACCTCCTCTCAATCCATCTGGCTCTCGAGGGTGGAAACCCTTTGGTATAACTTTGATGCATTCTATAATTAGCACTGAATACCAAGACATTTTATCGAAAATTTTTAATCCCTCCATGTTGTAATTCAAAGCCTTACTAATAAATGTCTTCTTCCCACAAATCTAGAATCATCAAATCCTATTAAGACAACCCATCAATCTTTTAGGACCACAACATCTAAAATATCACCATCTACATCCAATAAAGGCAAGACCTCTTTCAAGAAATCCTCGCTTCATCAAATTGACATAGTGCGTATAATAACCAAAGCTCATACACATGACCCCAAAACTTCATATCAATACAATTCCAAGGTCTCCATCCCACTCACTCCTAAATCACCTAATCCAACAACTTGTGTCAAAGCTAAGGTATCCATCATTTCTCACGCTCTACATACCGATCTACCACTTCCGTACACAACACCATCATAACAAAACTTCATCAATATCCAGTAAAGATGTCCATTTATTAGCTTGTAAAATTCACCACAACATTTCCAAACCATGATTGAAGAAATTCAATCCATATCAATACCCTCAAATGATCCACACCATTTGTAAACTTAGTCAAGTACACTCAAAATGTTCATTTTCATCTCTTTGATAACAGCTTATGAAATCTCACCCTTAAATCGAAGACCATGACCTTTCATTATTCATCACTTCCCAAATCGATGATACTCTCGTTAAGAGATTCATGATAGATAAGGGCACCAACATTATCATTATATCATCACACGCTTTTAACTAACTCCACTACCCAACACTATTATTACCTAGTCACCTATGAGTATTGCATCCCTTCAACAACACCGTCGCTCCCGCATTGGGCACAATTATCTTACCCATAAAATTTGGTGTCAAGACCCTCCACGAACTCTTATATTTGGTAGAAGGAGATTTTCAATATAACATTCTATTAGGATGACCTGGATACATGTTATGCATTATATCCCATCCACCCTCCATCGATGTCTCAAATATGAACATGAAGGTAAAAATTTCACCGCTCTAGTCTGATCCAACCCCTTTAAAGCATGTCACATGACGTATTGAACCAATGATGTGCTTGTCCCTAAAATGAACTCAAGATCCTCTAATGAAGCCTCTACTAGTCCTTCCATCACCGTATCAAAATTATCGATGATAAATCCTTCGATGATTTCATGCAACGTCTTTCACTAAGGAGTATCACCTCCTTACACTTAATTCTCTTCCTACACCGAAGACATATGGAATACCCAATAAATAACCCATGTATGAGCCTAATTTCAAAGATGTTATCTCCTTCAGTCCACCACATCTTTAAACCAATCTTTTCTATGGATAGATTGATCATCCCTCCTCGCATCGCAACAATTAATGCCACACAAAACCATTCATATCATATTTCACATTCCTATATAATCAATCCTTTGCACAAATTTATCTCCATCATTGTGCCTAGAAAGGCTTCATCCTCAAATGCTATGAGCAGGTATTCACAACTTGATCCTTTATCATTCTTGTAATCCTCACAAAAATTACGGGTTAGGTTTCAAAAAACTAGCCTCATAACCCTCCAAATCTACAAAGGGATTTGTAATAGAACTTGAACCATCTTCTCCACCCTTGCACGATGACTCCATGGAAAAAAATGACATATTTTCCATCCCATGTAAAATTTTTAGTTAGCTCTATCACCTTAGGACCACTTGTTTATCAAAATAACAATGGTACTAAGACCTTCCCTTTCATATTTCCGAGATGATAGAGGAAGACTCCCTACCATTGACATCCTTCAATGCCACGATGACCAATAAATCCTCTCCTATATGGGGACAGAGGACCATTACCTTCAAAATACCCTACCACCGACACATCAATGCTTCTTAACGAATCCACCATTGATGTTAACATAGGAACTCCATAGGATCCTCACATAGTCAAAGTCAGTCAATCCTTAGATTTGCAAGAATTAGAAGACTTCATCACCTTCCTCTCTAAACATAGTCAAGCTTTCACATGGTCGTATAACGACATGCCGGTATTGACCCTAACATTGTCATTCATAATATCATCACCTATCCCAACACTAAGCCAAGTAAAAAAATTACGTAGGATGTACCTCGTGTGGCTCTTTTCATTAGAGAAGAGTTGTAACGTCTTCTTTCTATCAATTTCATCTTACCCGTTGATTATCCACAATGGGTTTCTAATAGTGTACCCTCCAACCAAGGCCTCTAGAAAGTTACGTATTTGCACGGACTTCCAAGACTCGATGAATCATTTTATTTCTTGTTTAAACAACTCATCTATTGTATTTTGTTTAATCTACGTATTCCCTTGAACTTATACTTCTTGGTTCTTTGTTGAACATTTCCACAATATCTTGAAATTATGGCACATATATTAGTTAATATGATTATTACTAAGTTTACTTTATTTTATGGATTATGGGTATGCATTTACTCGCCTAGATGCAATGAGATATTAAATAGTGATTTGTATAAATGTTAGCCTTTAATTCCAAGATTTGTTGTGTGTATTCACTAACATGCAACCAAATAAACTCATTCACATCATGGAGGTCGTCACAGAAACAAACATGTAGCCAAAGGGACCCATCTGCAGCCAAGTGCCTAAACCCACGGAGGTCACACACATACATAACATCGTGATTCTGAGGAGCTTGAATAATGTGGACACCTCACCTGAGCTTGCACATGTTTATAGAGAATAATTTATGCAAACAAGGAGAAAATTCAACACCGTCACCTGATTATGCGTTACAACTCAAAAAAGGAACTAGTTGATTGAATTTATAATTTAATAACTGGTTGCTCAATCGATCAGTTAGTTAAGTTATCTAATTGTATTAGAACATCTCCTAAATATTTTTGTTGCATGTAAATATCTAGATTTATTGGTTAGGATATTTTACTGAAGCCAATTGTAACTCCTAATATGAATCTATCTCTTCACGCCTCTGTTGTAATGAAGGATATAAAAAGGAAATATTAATGTTGTAAAATATATAGGATACATAGACATAAGTAGATCGAGATATAGATAGGAATTTTGTCATATTATTTTGTAATCTTCATGATGATGAAATAAGAATTTGAGTTCTGTTAATTTGTTATAGACATGGGCCTTAGGAGGGATTAGCACCCAAGGTAGGGCCCACTTTCGTTTGTTAATCCTCCCCTTTTGTTTGTTGTTTTAATTCCTTGCATGATTAGAATTATGGAAGTTTATTTATTTATATGTATTATGTTTTTACATGCTTTTCCATAGCCATAATATTTAATTTTAGTCATAATTTAGTTCATTTCACTGTTGTTATTTCCCAATTATAGTGACATAAATTTATCTTTACACTCCTCAAACATTTGTAACTATGCATACAACACTGAAAATATTAAAATTTTACGTCCATAGGTCTGATAATTAAAGGATTGTTGATTAATGAACAACATATTAATTGATACAAGTTAATTTGCACCACCATTTTTGGTGATGTTTTCAGGGATACTACCAAGTTATATGGTTTTTGAATAAGTTTTTCATTCCTTATAGCAGTCTAGGTTATTAGGAGATTCACATCCAAACCCCCCTACTAATTTTCGTTAAATGAGTTGAGTTAGTTGATGCATGCACCATCCAAGGGATGCCCATGGTATATTTTTACCTAATCCACAAGTAGCACATATCTCTTCATATACCTTTGAGGATTCTAAAGAAGAAACCTTTGTACTAGGTTTGTTATTCAAAGACAATCCTCCAAGTGGCGCTCAAGGTGCTCCTAAGTGACTAGAGATGGCAGAATAAGTAGACTAGAATGCTTAGAATGGGGCAACCACAAGTTCCCCATCACTGAAAATAATGTAGCCGCTTTCATGAAGAATATTTCCCTTAGTCTTGCCTAATTTTCATGGATCTATGTCAGAAGACCTAGACACCTTTCTATTTGAGTTTGATGTTTTGTGTAGGAGTTATGATTATACTATTAATGCACATAAATTAAAGTTATTTCCTGCTACACTCAAGGATGTAGCCTTGAGATGGTTCATGCGATTGGGAAGAAATTTTGTAGCCACCTAACAAATGAAGGAGAAATTCCTCAGTAAGTACCTGGATTATTATAGACCAAGCAACAGAGGAGGTGATGAAATCTACATAATGGCATAGAAGGAAGATGAACCATTGGAAGACTATTTATAAAGGTTATTTTTCTACGTACAGAAGTCAAGGCACACCGAGCTACCACCTGATTCTCTCAAATTACTCTTTTTGAAGGGACTCAATGAGGAGGACATGGATGCTTTGAATCTGATAGGAGCAAGGGACATTTCAAAGGCTACTTTTGAACAAATTTGTGAGGCCTGTAAAAATTACTCAAGAGCTAATATGAAGAGGGTAATAAATGTGAGATCAAAAGGTGGATTAGCTACCAAAATAATGGGGGACATATCCAAGTCAGAGATTGTCAACATGTTTAAAAATATGAAGCAAGATATTATCAATGACATGGCCAATCAATTAGATACTCTACATGCCAAAAAGAAAAAGAAAGATGCAAAATCAGCACTCACGGAGTACTTCCATGCATGTAGAAGGAAGAAATTTGATTGTAGATGTAGAGAATTGGCCAGCATTGTTTAAGAAAGGAAGGCTTCACTTGATTTCAAGATGTTGGAAATAGAGGATGGGAAAGTTTTTTTGTGTTGCTCAAATAAAACCATGGCCACCACGGCAAGAAGGTATGACACAAGACCTTATGCATTCATTTAAAAATTGGACTAATAATTCATATATGGAGCCCCCACCTTTGGCTAACCCTCAAGGGTGGGCCCTATATTCCAACCAATATCAAAAATAGTGGATTCTCAAGAGCTAGAGGAAGTACATCTCAGGTTCACCAATTAGTAGGTATGAGAGGCTTAATGTCAGATCGTCATAGAAAAATCAATTCTAAGGCCAACCAGAGAAACAATGGCAACAACCTCCTCAATCATGGTAATAGCCTTAGAGAGGAGGATAGCAGTGGAGTAACTCATGTCTAAATTACCAACATTTTTATCAGCAAGCTCTTATGCCAAACCCCCAAATAGGATCTCAACCAAAAGCTACCCAAATACCAACTCAACCAACACCTAACCCTAACAATAAAGTTTCTTAGCCAACCTATTCCACTGAACTAGCTCAATACCCAACCTATTTTGTTGACGTCAACAATAACCACCTCCACCAGGAAGAGCACTTCTTTTCACCAGTTAGACCCACCATTACAAAAACATCCTTAATCATGGCAATAGCCTTGGAAAGGATGACAAGAGTCGAATAACCCACCTCTAAATTACCAACAATATTATCAGCAACCTCCTTATCTGCAGCAGTAAGCTCTTATGCCAAACCCCCAAGCAGGCTCTCAACCAAAAGCTACCCAACTACCAAGTCATCCAATTCCTAACCCTAACAATAAATCTTCTCAACCAGCCTATTCCACTGAACCATCTTAATACCCGACCTATTATGTTGATGTCAACAATATCCACCTCCACCGGGAAGAGTACTTCTTTCACCAACTGGACCCATCATTACTGAGATTGTCGAGGAACCACAGATACTACAGGATGATTTGTAGCAAAGTAAAAAAACTATAGACATATCTCGCAACAACAAAGCAGAAGATGTTGCACCCTAACCCACAAAGAACTGATAAAAATTCCAACAAAGGTAAAATACAGGGTAATGAGCCACCATTTCCTGAAAGGTTACAAGAAAAGAATACTGACCTCAAATCAAAATCTGATTCTAATTTTTTCAATCAGCTAAAATACATTTATGTCAAAATTCTATTGATTTAAGCTATTAAGGATGTGCCCATCTATAACAAATTAGTTAAATATATATGCATAAAGAAACCAAGTAGAAAAAGGAAATATCCAACTACTATGCAGGTCATTGGACAATTAGTTGATATTATGCTTGGGAACTCAATTATACCCAAATACATAGATCTAGGAAGTCCTTTGGTAAATGTCACAATCAATGGCACAGTGATCAAGAACACATTGATTGACTTGGGGGCAACAATAAATGTAATGAAAAAACAAATTATGGATGACTTGAAGCTAGAGGGACTAAGACCAATAGCCACAATCTTGCAACTTGCAAACAGATCAATAATTAAGCCTGAAGGATTCTTAGAGGACGTAGTAGTAGTGGTAGACTCTTGGGAGTACCCTACTGATTTTATTGTTCTTCACCAAAAGTAAACTTGGGATAATATCATATCATACTAGGAATACCATGGTTGTGGCAAATCACGATGCATTCATAGGATGCGAGATCGGTAATATGATAATCTCTAATGGAAGTGGCACCTGCAAAAAAACTCATGCTTTACCCCCGCATAATCGGTCAATGAAGAAGACCAAACTATTTGGGTTGAAGAGCTAGAAGAATACCAAAGCTTAGTTCAACAACTCATGATGTTGGAGAATTCATGCACAATTGAAGGGCAAGAAGAAGATGTTGTTCTTTCTAACATCCTATAAAATAATTATGGGAAGAATGAAGAAGTAGATGGAAAATTATGATGTATAAGTTGTCTTGAGAATCAAATTCTACCACAACAAAGTACCATGAATGTTCTAGGTAAGAATCACATCCTCCATATGATTGTATATTGAATTCTATAAGTAGCAGATATATGCTCTATGACTAATCTCTCTAAGCATGTGGAAATTACACCGGCAAGCAACTTAACGTGAATAAAACATTGAGTATGCAGCAAGAGCATCCGTTAATTTCTCTTCATCTCGAAACATAAGATAACATTTGCATGGGACTATGAAAACATGCATGGGATACACCCTAAGCTATGTACACATAAGATATATATCAAAGACAAGTGCAAGCCAATAACATAAAGCAACAAAGAATAATGAACCTAGAAATGAGGGATATAGTGAAAGAAGAATTAAAGAAACTATTGGATGTTGGATTCATATGTCCAATTTTGGATAGTAAATGGGTATCACCCATTTTCATAGTACCTACAAAGAATGGAAAATGGAGAATCTGTGGACTATAGAGAGCTAAATGCAGCAACGAAGAAGGATCATTTTTCACTTCCTTTCATTGATTAGGTACTTGACACTCTTGCTTGGAAAAAAATATTTTCTTTTCTGGATGGCTATAGTGGCTACAACCAAATTTAGATTGCACTAGAGGACTAGGACAAGACCACATTCATGTGCCCATGGGGAACGTTTACATATTATGTTCTTCCTTTTGGTTTATGCAATGCACCTACTACATTTCAGAGAGCAATTTTGAGCATTTTTTCAGATCTAACCAATGACTGCATGGAGGTATATATGGATGATTTTATAGTATATGGTAGTAATTTTGATGAAGCAATAAATAATCTGGATAAATTTATCAAAATATGCAAGGAGCATATCATGCCCTTAAGTAATGAAAAATGCTACATGATGGTGTTTGGAGGAATAGTGTTGGGTCATTATCTATCAACTCTTTGGAATTGGGGAGATTCGGAAAAATATATGTGATTATAAATCTTCCAACACCAAAGAAGCAAAAATATGTAAGGAGATTCTTGGGACATGTTGGGTACTATAGAATATTTATACATGACTTTAGTAAGATTGCAACACCATTATTTTTCCTACTGGGAAAATATGTTGCCTTTGAGTGGACTAAGAAATGTGAGGTTGCATTCTAGACTTTGAAGCAAATGTTGACTTCAACACCTATGTTAAGAGGACCATATTGGATTTTTCCATTTCACATTCATACTAATGCCTCAAATCATGCCATTGGAGCTATTCTAGGATAGAAAGATGGAATTCTAAACTACGCAATCTACTATGTTAATAAGAACTTGCAACATGTTAAACTCAACTATACAGTCATAGAGAAATAATTCTTAGCAGTAGTGGTTTATGTTATCAATAATTTTAGGCACTACATCATGGGTTATCCAATATTCATTCATATTGATCATGCAGCAATTAAATATTTGATCAACAAACTAGTTGTAAGTAGCAGAATAATCAGATGGTTGCTACTCTTGCAAGAGTTTGATGTCACCATCGTGGATAAGCCTAGTAAGGATAATGTTGTAGCTAACTTTCTTTCAAGAATGGAGAAAAATAATGAAGAACAAGTAGTGGATGACTCTTTTGAAATTGAGCACATGTTTTTCATCTTCACTAAAACAATGTGGTATGTTGATATAGCCAATTATTTAGTCTCGGGTAAGACACCTCCACACTATTCATACTACAAAAGAAATACATAATTGAGAAAAGTGTGAATTTTTATTGGATAGTTGGTTTTTTTATTTCACATGGGGCGGGATAATGTTATGAGGAGATGCATAGATGATGTAGAAATATATGATGTCCTCAAATCATGTCATAGTGAACCATGTGTTTTCTATAAAAGAAGAACACAAAAGTGTTGACAACAGTGTATAACTAGCCTACGGTACATAAGGATGCGGCATTGTATACAAGAAGTGATGTCGTATAACCAGATCTACACAGAGATAACAATAATAATAAACACAATTATATAATATCTTCTCTATTATTTCTCACTACACATTCATACGGGACATACAAATATATATGAAATATCACTCCTACAAATGAGGAGTTTGTTCAACCTACTAACCCCCCAAATATCTATTTAGATGTGATTGTTACTCATGTAACAATGCACAACTCAAATTACATAAGTTGTTAAAACAACTCCAAACTAATATATATTATTGTTAATATAACAATAATATTATTAACTACTAACCATTTACAAGATAATAATTACTCACGTAATTATTATTTACTCATCACATGAGAACACTAACATAGATTTCCTAACAAGGTGTGATAAATGCCAAAAATGGTTAAGCCTACCTAGTCGAGATGAGATGCCATTGTGGCCCTGATTATTATTGCATTCATTTGAAAAATGGGTTTTGGACTTCATTCGTCTAATAGATCCTAAATCTTAGCAGAAAGAGTGCATTTTTGTGTGTACAGATTACCTCAATAAATGGACAGAAGAGTAAAAAGTTTCTAAATTCTTATATGACCACATTTTCACGAGCTATGGAGCACGAAGATAAATTGTTATAGATCAAGGTACACACTTCAATGTTGAAGTTATTTCTGATCTAGCTAAGGAATATGACATCAAACATAAGAATTATACACCTTATCACCCCCAATATAATGGTCAAGTTGAGGTAACAAACAGGAAAATAAATGCCATATTGACAAAAAATATTACACTCCACGGAGATATTGGGCAGATAGACATCCAGAGGAATTTTTGGCATTCAATACAACTTGGAAGACAACAACATGATTTACACCATTCAAGCTTTTGTATGGTAAGACTGTTTTTCTCCCTATTGAATTTGAGCATAAGACATTAAGGATTGCATTTGAACTAGGCATATATTTTTCGAAGCTCAAAGGTAGAGGATTCTCCAACTCAACGAGCTGGATGAAATGAGAAGGTAGGTTGTGCATAATACAGAAGTGGTACAAAAGTAAAGGATCAAATGGCATGACAGATTCATTAAGACAAGACAATTTTAAGAAGGTGATTGGGCTCTCTTATTTGACTCTAAGTAAAAGACCAGATGGGAAAACTCAAAAAAAGTGGCTAGGCCCATATGAGATTGAGAAAATCTTTCCAAATGGAGTTATGAAACTCACTACCATAGATCCTGTGAGATTCAAACTCCTAGTGAATGGTCATAGGATGAGGTTGTATAAAAATCCAACTAATAGGAGCACCTTTATCAGCAATTCGGAGAGGAGGTCAAAGCGGGATGGACATGAGGACATCAAAATTAAGGTCAAAATTTAAACCTATTGGTTCGTCTTCTAAAGTTGTTGAGGAATGAAATGTTCAAAGTGGCCTTGGTATATTCATCTTGTTGGATACTCCAAAGATGAATAAAAGTGATGTGATTAACCCTCTTGGTGATCAACACCACTCAACTAACATATTTTTTTCTTAGAATTTTTGTTTTGCAGGATTTGGTGTATCTGTTATAAGGAGTGCATAGTCTCTGACAAAAAGAGATGATGCAAAGACTAAATGTCCACTTGTAGTAGCATGCAAAGAAAGATATTTCTTTCTTTCTTGTTGGAAGAACTCATGATTATATGAATAAAAATAAGGAAAAATCTACATGCAAGTAGTGATTGAGATGATTGACACTAAAATGAGTTGATATTCCCTCTCTGGGAATTAATTGATTTCATTAAGGAGCTTGTAGCATGCCTCTGTATACACTTGCATCACTCAGTATAAAGACCTACAATATCTTAGCACCTCAATCTTCTATGTCATGATGACTTTGCATGCAACCAAGGGCACAAATTATGACAAGGCACATATCACCATCATCCAACGTACATCTCAAGATAAGTGCACTAATTCACTTTAATAGAGTAGTGATAGAATAATTATATGTGATTAATATTTGTGCCATGTCACGTGTGAATTGATAAGCCCTAATATGCCCACATTTCATTATATGAGTTATCACCCACGTCACCCCACTTTGTCACATGACCTCACCCTCATGACTTATAACCTCCTCAAATGAAATTAATGCATGAATTTTCGCGTTGCATGTGATTCGGTTGCAATTTTGAAATCATCAAGTACTCAAGATCTTTACACTTACTCGAATTTTTACATAATCACCACAAATTGCAAGATTTTTCCTCTTAGAGCTCGAGAAGTTTGCCAAATTCAAAATGGGAGGAGACCTAATTCGAAATGAGCCTACAGACCACTCATAACTTCACAAATACCAAAAATATTATGTTATTTCCATGACCTCATATAGATGGACTATATTAATAAGTTTCAGGGATTCAACGAGTCCATGGTGACAGAGTTCACTTCCACATTCAAGGATGGAAAGGCCATTGTTAAGGGTTTAACAATTAAGGTAGATGATGACATTCTAGTTACAGTAATGAGACTTCCAACAGAAGGTGAGCTATTTCCTATAAAGGAAAATCTAGACAAGGCTTCAACTATAGTGCCCACTTCCCTTTTACACTTTTAGATACTGATCTTGATACTATTGATCTTATTATGGACACTATTATGTTTTGTTTTAGTATGATGGTGAGATGTTAAATCAGGGATTATTATTGATCTCGATTCAGTTATTATGCATGATGGTTGCTAGAGACATTTTTATACGTGGATGATGATATATTGTTTGACATGGACATATTATAGATGTTGATTTGGATATGTGACATTGGATATTTTGAGTAGACCTAGTATGGAAGATTATTGATGATGATATAGTTGATTAATTAATTGAAAATGATAATGTTGAATTCTTGATGTTGTTGTGATTCATGTGTTTAGATGATCTTGAGATGTTGTTTATATCATTTTGGATGTTTTGATATGGCCACGAGGCCGAAGGAGGTATTTGTGTTTTGTAGGTTAAATATCACAACAATGTTGGGGGACTGGAGACTAACCATATTGAAATTCTTGGTGAATTCAACAAGGTCACCATGGCAACTATGTTGTGTGTGTGTTGTGTTAGGTTAGGGATTTCCATGGGGATTTCCATTATATGTGACCATGGGTTGTGCATTTATTAATGTGGTTTCTTTATTAATGTTGCATGTGTTTATTTTGTGATGTGTTACCTTTTTCTTTAGCATTATATGTTGTGTTAATGTTGTGGATAATCATGTGTAAAAATAAATAAATCAATATGTCATAAGAATGTAATTAATGAAGTTGTTGATCTTAAATGTAATATTGTAAGAGTGTGTAAGAAATGTGTAAGAAGGTGTAAGAGATATGTAAGAGAATGTAAGATAGATTTTGGAGTGAAAGACACTTCATCCTCTTAGGAATTCGAATTTGTCCTTAGAGGCTATATTTGGAGGCTTGTGGGACAAGTTAAACTTGTCCCACACCTCTTAAAATTATTCACCAACCATACCTATGGTTTGGAGGTTAAATTTAGGCCTTTTTAATGCATTTTGAAATGACTATTTGTAAGTTTTTATTTCACTTCTCTTACATGTTTTTAATTCATTCCTTTTGGAGTAGTAGAAATATAACAAAGTCCATTATGGAATAACTTGTGCCTTTTAAAAATATTGTATGAAATGGTATGATGTTATCTTAGGATATGGTGTATGATTTCAATTATGAAATAGCTTGCCACTTGATCATGAGTAGAAATATAACACCAACCTCTAAAACCATCAATATGCAAATAATACTCAAATACTCAAAACGATGATGATGAAATACTCCAATGATGATGAAATACTACATGCGATCCCCTATATATACTATTCATATGTTATGGCCATCACTGAGGCCGACCTACTAAGCATGAGAAAGTATAAATGATATAATAAATGATATGGTAAGCCACAAGTCGGCTACTCATATCCTAATACAAGCAATAGGTTAAGGGTGTAGCATGCCCTTCCCCTTCAAAGCAACATTGTCCCCAATGTTGAGAAGCTCTGGGTGTTGCTGCAGGAATGTCATATCTTCCCATGTTGCATCTTCATTGTCCATATTCTTCCACTTGATCAGGTACTCAGTAATAACCCGTGTCCTCAATCTTTTAGTGCGTGTTTGAAGGATGCATTCAGGTTCCAAGATGACCCTCCCCTCCTCATCGAGCTCAGGTAACACTGTTTGGGTTGATACTCTCTATCCAATTACTTTCTTTAGGCAAGAAACATGAAATATTGGATGTATTCTAGTTGATTGTGGAAGTTCTAATTTGTATGCTACAGTACCAATCTTCTACAATACTTGATAGGGGCCATAATACTTTGGTGAAAGTTTGTTATCCTTTTGTTGTTGTTTCAAAGACATTTTCTTATATGGTTGTAACCGCACAAAAACCCAATCACCGACTTCAAAATGCCTTTCCGTGTGATGTTGATCAGCCTGTTGCTTCATGCGGTTTTGTGCCATGACCAAGTTCTCCTTGAGACTAGAGAGGACCTCTTGTTGATATTGAATGTGTTCTTCTACTACTCTAACCCGTGGTTGTCCTCTCAATGATGATGTGATGGATGGTGGATGGTACCCATAGAGTGCCAAAAAAGGAGACATTTTAGATGAAGTATGGAAGGAAGTGTTATACCACCATTACTAAGTGGCAACCATTGGACCCATCTTGCTTGTTTATCTGACGTAAAGCAATGGAGATATCCCTCAAACACTTATTTACAACTTTTTTTTGCCCATCAGATTGGGGATGATAAGAAGAGCTATGAGCTAACTAAGTACCCAAACATGAGAATAAATCAGTCCAAAAATTACTAGTAAATATAGGGTCTCGATCACTTACTATAATCTTCGGTGTCCCATGAAGCTTTAAATTGTGTCCATGAAGGTTGTTGCTACCGTGCTTGCAGCAAATGGGTGTGCCAAGGCACAAAAATGAGCATATTTGGTGAGTCTATCCACCATGACCATGATGACATTTTTCCGTTAGATTTAGGCAATCTGTGATAAAGTCCATGGAAACCTCTTCCCACCACTGGCTAGGAATAGATAGAGGTTGTAGAAGACCTGGGGATCGAACTGTTTCACCCTTATTTTGTTGACAAACCATGCATTCTGCCACAAATTTTTGGACATCCCCTTTGAGCCCTTCCCAAAAGAAATCTTGTTTGACTCGATGATAAGTCTTCAAGAATCCAAAGTGCCCCCCTATTGGAGAAGAGTGAAGCTCAGATAGAATCCTATTTTTAAGAGTGGAGTTCTTACATAGGTATAATCTATCTTTATACCATAAAGCATCCCCTTTCAATACAAATTTTTCAGACATGCTTGGATCATTCTGGAGATGATGAATGAGGTTTTGTGTGGTTGGGTCATTTCTCCATTCGGACCTTGCCTCATCTATCCAATCTTCTTGTAATATGGATATGGCACATAACAAGGCTGCTAGTTGAGTCATCTTTCCTGTGACAGTGCATCATGACTACATTCTCCTTCCCTTTCTTATAGATAATCTCAAAATCATATCCCAACATCTTGGAGACCCATTTTTGTTGTTCTTCAGATGATAAACACTGCTCCAAGAAGTATTTTAGACTATCATGATCTGTCTTCACTTTAAAGTGTCTTCCTATGAGATATGGTCTCCATTGCTTTACTGCATGAAGTATGGCTAGCATTTCCTTCTCATAAGTCAGCTTGGAAAGATTCTTACCTTTGAATTGATGGCTCAAAAAGGAAATAGGATGGCCTTCTTGCATGAGAATTGCCCCCATACCCACCCTGATGCATCACATTCAATAATGAATGTTTTGGAAAAATCTGGAGTAGCCAAGACTGGAGTGGTGCACATGGCCTCCTTTAGTTGCTCAAATGCTTTGGTTGCATCCTCACTCCAATGGAAGGAGTCCTTCTTTAATAAAGTTGTGAGAGGTGTAGCTATGCTTCCATAATGCCTTACGAATCTTTGGTAATAACCTGTAAGCCCCAAAAATCCTCGTAGATTCTTTAGGGTTTTTGGAACCTTCCACTCCATCATGGCTTTGATCTTATTAGGATCCACTTTAACCCCTTCATGAGAGACAATGTGACCCAAATATTCAACCTCCTTGAGTCCAAAAGAACACTTAGAGGGCTTTGCATAAAGTTGATGTTGCTCAAGGGTTTCCAAAACCTTATTTACATGATGCAAATGTTCCTCCCATGTTTTCTTTATAAATTAATATATCATCAAAAAACACTAAGACAAACTTCCGTAGGAATGACTTAAAAATAGAATTCATCAAACTTTGAAATGTAGAAGGTGCATTTGTGAGTCCAAAAGGCATTACCAGGAATTCATAATGGCCTTCATGTGTTCGAAAGGTGGTTTTATGAACATCCTCATCCTTGATTTTGATTTGGTGGTATCCCGAATGAAGATCAAGCTTTGTAAAATAAACAACACCATACAACTCATCAAGCAAATCATCAATAACAGGAATAGGAAACTTATCTTTGATTGTGTACTTATTAAGTTCCCTATAATCAGGACACATACACCACATGTCATCTTTCTTCCGTACCATCACTACAAGAGAAGAATAAGCACTCTGACTATGGTGGATGATTCTTGCTTCTAACATCTCTTTCTACAATCTTCTCGATTTCACTCTTTTGCACATATGGGTACCTATAAGGTCGATGTTAGGTGGTTGACTTCCCGAGTAATAACTGAATAGCATGATCATGATCTCTCTTTGGAGGTAAGCCCTTTGGTATATTTTCAAATATAACAAAGTGTGCATCCAACACTGCTTGCATATCTGATGGTATAATGTCCTTAGAATGATGAGCCTCTAATGAAAAGAGTTGTGCCACAAATCCCTCTGCACCCTTTTTAGCATTTTGTGCATCTGATGAGAACTTACTATTTGTGGAGACTTTTCTCTTAAGCCTCTTAGCTCAAAAGTCCTTCCTTCAGAGTGAAATCACATGAACAAGTCTTGGAAGTTCATCTCAATGGTTCCCAAAGTGGTAAGCCATTGAACCCCTAACACAATGTCTACTCCTCCCATAGAAATGGCATACATGGGACTATTTAGTATGTAATCTCCCATGGAAAGCTTAATGCTATGGCATTTTCTAGAACAAGTAACAATACCTCCATCAGCAATCATTACTTGACATTCAGGAGTTGGATAAATGAAGCAGTTTAGGTGCACTGCTAACTTATGATTGATAAAGTTGTGAGTACTTCCTGAATCAATCAACACTGTGACCCTCTATTTTTTTAGGAATCCAACCACCTTTAGGGTTTGGGGGGTGCTAATACCTGAAATTGCATGGCATGAGATCATTGGCTGAGGATCTCTGACTCCTCCTCTGGCTCAACCAAGACCTCTGACTCTGCATCTTCATTATTCTCTTCATCTTCACTAGGCCCATCAATGTAGAACAACTTCTTTTCAGCACATTTATGTCGGGTCCAAATTTATTGTCACAATTAAAACATAACCCTTTTTCTCTTTTTTCTTCAATTTGTTGAGGTGTCAATCTAACTGGCCGAGGGAGTGTTGGAGGCAAGGTGTTGCGATCTGGTATAAGTGAAATGTTGTCTCCTACTTGAAACAATTTTCTCCTCTACCCTTCTTGCCATAATCATCGAATCAAAAACCTTATGAGGATTAAACATACGCACCTCATGCTCAATGTGATCCTTAAGACCCCAAGAAATAGGTCATTCAGATTCTCTTCAGTAATATTTTCCACCCAGAGAAAGGTTTTGGAAGTGATGAATGTAATCCTTAACAGATCATGTCTGTCTCAACTTTGCTAATTGGCTGAAGTAATTATCTGACACACTAGAACTATAGTGTAATTGCAACTCTTCAGTGAAGACTGTCCATGTAACATTGAGACCACTCTTCTTCCTTTGAGCACATAACCATCGATACCAGATGAATTGGTCAGGTTCGAGATACAAAGCTGCCATGGTCACCTTTTTTCCTGATGGAATCTGATGTAGTTCAAAGAAATTCTCCATTTGGTTGATCCAATTGAGTGGATCCTTTCCATCAAACTTGTGCATATCCACTTTTGGAAACATAGTACGGGCCTGCAGAGTGCTCGTATTTGGATTGTGCACACTCGAAGAACCACTCTGGCTCATGTGTCTATTATGTTGATTGAGGATCCACCTTGATTGACATAAGTATGATTACCCATCATATGCGTACTGAATTTTTGCATGAAATCCTCCGATCTTTGTCCAATCCTATCCACATCTTCTTTGTTGGCCACCCTAGATTCGAGGTCTCTCAGGTTAAACTCAAGTTGGCTTATTTTATGGTCTATCGAAGTAAACCCTAACCCTGAGGAATCTGTAGTTATATCTTCTATCTCCAACTCCTCAACTACTATCTCATCCTTTTCTGGTGTTTTACCCAGAGTGATGGGATTCTTTTTTCCTCTTGTGGAAGGCCCCGCCATGATGCCCCAAAATAGTAGGATGTAGGGATCACGGTCAAATTTTAGGGTTTCAGATTTCGATAATAATTCGGCCAAATATAAAAAAACTTGAAGAACAAACCCCAAATAAATTTTGTTTTTCTTTCTGAAAATGTAACGAATTTGAAAAAATTCCACAATTTGCACCCTAGGGAGTGATTTTATGAAAAACACTAAATTCTTAATAACTTTTGCAAAATAAATCAAAAAATTATGAAATTTTCAGGGAACCTTACTTGAAATGTTTTCACAACTCTAGTAAAAATATATCCCACCAATTCACTTTTTTCGCAATATATGGTGGAAACAAAAAATTAGGGTTTTCCCTAATTTTGGCCCAGATCATAACTTTGATACCACTTGTAATGAAATTACTTGTATAATTCAGATCATGAGTAGAAATATAACACCAAATAACACAATATTCTAGAATAATGATCTCAATATGCAATTATAATAGCTTCGCCACTTCGAGGGGCAACCTCAAACCATAAAATAATACTCAAATACTCTAATGATGATGAAATACTACTGGGGCTAACCTACTAAGCATGAGAAAGTATAAATGATATAATAAGATGATATGGTAAGCACAAGTCGGGTTACTCATATCCTAATACAAGTAATAGGTTAAGGACGTAGTAGGGGGCATAAGGGAATGCCAATGGCATCAGTTTTATTATGGAGGGAGTTTGGGATTGGGATCCACCTTGGAAAAGAAATAGCTTGCATTTCTTACTCTTGGGGGCATAAGGGAGAAAATTTGGGGGGAATAAGGAGGGGTTGGGAGGCATAAGGTTTATGGGATATGATATGTTATTTTGGCGGTATGATTATTGGTGGATGCCCAATTTCCAAATTGGGAGGCATAAGTAGTTTCCCATAGTTCCTTGCTCTTGTTGGCTTGCTTGATCAAGCCTAAGTTTTGTGTGAATGTTTTCAAATGCAGTTGTGAACTGCTATTTTGTTTGGACTATGTTTCTTATTGTATTATGCATGTGAAAGAATATTGCATGTTTTTGTGGAAGCCATTGTTGCCATGTGTTGATTATCATCTCCTATTTCAATATGGTTGGGGCTTGGGGGCCAATGAGGAAGGATGGCTTCTCCCTTCTCATTGGATGTCTTGGTTGGGTGGAGAGTGTTGCCTTTCCCCTTCCTTGTTGTGATCAAGATGAAAAGATGGAGAAACTAGCATGCTGTTGTTTTGGAGCAAGAGGAATACAGTTTGACAGTCCCTTCTTTTGTGCAAGTGCATTGTAACCCTTCCCACTTGAAGTGGATGAGTTGTATAAATAATTGCAATGTGAAGACATTTGTTTTGGTAATGTAATACTGAAGATTGGAATGTGAAATGTAAAGGAGATTTATTTTACTCTCTATTTTGGAAAAGAAATGTAAAAGATGTTATATGCATTGTATTTTGTATTTTAGAAATCAATGGAATAGAGAAGATTGTAAATTTGTATTGGAAATGAATAAAGGATTACCTTAACTTTCAAAATTGTATTGTGTATTGGATTTGGATTTGTTGTTAAGATTGAAATTGTTGTTTGAAGAAGGAAGAATGTGTAGGAAGGAAGTATATTATTTTTGCATACTTGGAACTTTATTAAAATTGAAATCAGGAATTGTAATTTTAACTTGGAATTGAATGGTTAATTAAATCCAAGTAGATGTATTAGACTAGTTTAGAAACTATTCACACATTTAAATTATAAAATTGACATGCAGACTTAAAAGAAAAGATCACGGTTATAAACTTTACTCTGGCAATTCTATTTTTTTTATAAAAATGAGCAGTTCAAACTTACACCAAGCAATAAGATATGAAACATTGAAATTCAGACTTAGTAAGTCCTAAGGAATTCAAATTGACCCTAACATTTAAGTAAGATCCTTCAAAACTTTCTAAAATCCAATTTGAAACTTTGCAGTCATTTTTTGTCTATTGTTGGAAAAATACAACCTTGAATAAATTGAACAAATTTACTCTCCAAAAACACACTAATTTCTCCCTAGACCAACCCTCCATGTATGTTTGACATGTTGAGTGAAGGAGGAGATCTAATTTAATAAAATTGAGAAGTTGAAAACTGTCAATTCACAAATTAAAATCCTACATATTGGTTTCTCAAAATTTACCCTTTAAATTTCATCAAAAAGTAAATTTTATGGTTCCTGTGTAAATAGGGCATCGAGAGCTTTCGAAAAGTCCTCGTTTTCCCAAAACCAAGCTTTCTAGCTCAAGTTATGGCCATTTGAAGTTTTTACTTCAAATTGGCATTAAAAATAAATAAAACAAATAAATCTAACTATTAGAAAAATTTAAATTTTAACTTTGGAAAAATTTCCCTAAAAGTCCGTAGCCCCCACCATCCCACAACCAATTGGGACCTACCACGTGGCACCTCGAGAGGGGTGGACTGAATTTAAACTTATCCTTTTTGAAAATTTTGCCTTGGGAAAAATTTCCCATTTTTCCCTGCAACCCCGCTGGCCTGAGCCAATCACATGCTGACACGTGGCACGGTGGAAGGGCGGACCCTTTTTTAACTTAAAATTTTTAAGTTTTGGACTTTGGAAAAATTTCCCAATTTTTTGGCATTCTCGCTAACCCGTGACCAATCACGTGCTAACACGTGGCTCGACGGATGCGTGGGAGAATTTTGGAAGTTAAGCTGTTAATTCTTCTTTAGGCATAATTCTCTTTTTTTTCTCCGTCACTGCAATCAATCAGAGGCTGCCACGTGTCCTCACGGGATAGTATTGGAGGAATGGCTTCTCCTTATCCTTTTTCCCTTTTGAAACTCTTGGGAAAATTTTCCATTTTGGCCCCACGGCCCGCAGCCAATGAGAAGGTGCCACGTGGCACCTTGGGGGTGGCAGCGGGTAGGGCGGAACCCCTTTGTTATTTTGGTTTTTGGCCTTTGGGAAAATTTCAAAATTCTCCCCATGGCCCATAACTCCACTTTCCTCTCGGATTTCCTTCTTCCATGGGCGCGTGGACCCACGCATCCCCTTTTCCCATTTTTCCTCCTTTTGGCGTAACTCGCCAATCTTCCCCGCCACTTCGCCAATGCCTCACCTCTTTTCCGTTTGAACCTAGGACTGACACGTGTCCTCCAAGGACCATGAGGTGTGGAAGAATGTTTGCTTTTGAGCCCACACAATGGGAAAATTCCCTAAGCCGCCCGTGACCCGCCGACCCGTTCAAGGCGCTTTCCCCATCTCTTGACACATGTCCCCTAGGGGAAATTTGACCCTAGAACTCTACCCGGCCATATCTTGAGTTCTATAAGGAGTTAGGAGGACTTCTTTATATCACCAGGAAAGGTGAGAAAATTCCTATCCATTGGGAATGGTTTAGGGAAATTTTGGAAGCGTTAAGTATGATAAAAAAATCTAGTTGAAACTCTGAGCCTGTTAGAGAGTGGGTATGGGGGTAAATTACTCCCTGAACCTAACTAAAACATATAACCCTAAAATTTGAACCTTGTGAACTTGAAATTGTTAATGAAGGAAAACATAGGTTGTAGTAGTTTGGTCTTGTTCTGGAACCCGTAGTGAAAAATAATGTCTTGTAACCTAGTTGTAGACATTTCTAAACAAAAAAAATTATCCCCTAATTTTTCTAGCTAACCCTAGGTTGTTTCTTGGGTCTCAAGTGGTTGTTTAAACGGGCATTACATCAACGGAATTTGGTGATGATGATGATAATTTTGTAAGTGACAGACAAGGTACATTATGCACTTCCCTAAAACCTTTTTGGGTTGATGTTGCAAACTACATTATAAAATACTTCACCTATGAGGGTAGGTACTCAAGATTGAATACTATGCATTTTAAATTGCTTAATCATTTAAAGAATGGCAGACATGTTAATGTCATTAATTTCTTACATGAGAGATTAAATTAAATGAATAAGGAGTCTCAAAGGGTAAGGTTTGCATTATCTCATCATTGTCTTGTTACCTTGATTGTCAAACATGCATTAAAGAGGGAGCACCCTGCGATAAAATGGGGGGAGTTTTCTAGGGAAAAACGCATTGATGATTGTTTTAAAAGGGGAAGAAAAAGAGGAGATGCTTAGCTAGTTCTTCAACACATCCACCTAAAACCATAGCTTCTACCTTTATCCCTACAAAATCCCCTATTCCTACAAAGACTTCCATACCTACAAAAACACATGTTCATGAAAGACCTCCATCTTGTAACAAGTCCCTAGACTCAGTAACGCTCAAAATTACAAGAGATGGAAAATGAGGATTTTTTTATTTTATTTTTTTAAACATACATAAAAACAAATTACACAGTTGCAATCGTATAAATTTATTTAATCAAATTCTTTAAATCAATTTTTTTCTTTTGATCTATCTGATAACATCTGTGTAAGCCATGTGTGGCTGAGAAGGGTGTATCCATATCTCCACGATCTCCCTTTGCCACTACTTTGAGTGAAAATGCTTACTAGCATTTTGGCTCAACCTTTTTCAAGTCATGGGAACCATGTGAAAGTCCTTGGGTCTACCACGAAGCTAGTTTTCCAACTTCGTATTTCGGTATCCGACCATTTCCTACCTCATGTTCAGTGTTCAACTTCCCATGATCAGGTTACTGGCAATTTTAATTTAATTGGAGGACTAGGTGATCAGACAATGCACATCCATCAATGCATTACTTTGCCCAAAGTTTTTGCCATGCAGGTTATGTCTAAACTCAAGACAACACACTAGTCTTATGAGTTTAAGTCTTCCGCCACCTCACAACTATCCCTTTCATAATTATCTAGATCTTATAGTTTGTATTTACTTTATTTCCAATTTAACCTATCTTTCAAGAGTTTATATTGAGATAAATGCCAAAGGCCAACTAGGATCATCATGAGATAAGTACATTCGTTATGCTGAAATTTCTCTTTTCCTGATGTTTGGTTTTTAACCTTAAATTACCTTTTTATAATGATACTCTTCATCCTCTACACAATAGGCTTTACAATCTTAACATATTAATACCAAGTTCACTAGGAAGGCGAATTAAATATATATTTAATTATTCCTCCGATTAACTACGCCACTAAATAGCTATTAAATTTAGAAGTTAAAGACAATTGAATGTTACAATAATTGTTCAATTATCGGCTTCATACATTGACAAATATCAAATAAATAAATTTAATAATTTATGATAAGTAAGATTTCTCACTTCTAGTATTTATCATTTACTCATATTGAGACATTCTTTCATACAAGGTAATCATCTCTTTATTAAAACCATAAATTACATATGCCGTTAAGGTGAATTATATAACTATTACGGTAACTCTCACATAGTGAGGTTTGAATATTAACAATGGGTCCAAGATCCCAATAAATTCAGTTAAAATTCTGGAATATCATCCTTCTACAAATTGAAATCCAAGTATCTCATTTAGATCCATGTTACGATAAAACTTCACAATACATGAGTTTCCGCATATCCGAACGTGATGGCTAATTGTCCTGCAAGACTGGAGTAGTGGTATGTTGTCAGTTCAAAATGAACTAGCATGAATATTGCCTCCATTTTCTGATGTAATTATTTAATAAAATATGAAATGATATACATGTTATTTTATCAACAAACACATGGTAATACAAAGAGAATGTATTATTACATGTTTTACATCAAGATACAACTATGAATGTACACAAATAGAACAACCAATTTCTATTTCAGCAATCATGTTTCACTCTAATCACAAGGATCAAGACATAATCAAACCATAATCATTCAACATCCGAATTCAGATTATAACCACAAGCAAATCATGCTTCACATGGTACAAATTTAACTATTATTTTTCTTACCTTCCCAATCAACGAGCAACTTAACAAAACTGTCTGAAATCATCATTTCCAAATACCAATTAGACATATTCCCTCTAGGTAAAGAGCAGCTCTATAAAACGTACAATAACTTCATTTCAAACAATCAAAACACATTTGTATATATATATATATATATATATATATATATATATATATATAGGAACAACCCAACTAAACAGTGTAAAAACACCTCTATTAAATCATTTTAACATGTTCTTTCAGGTAACCAAACAGATCCACAAACAAATTGACCCACATACCACAGGATGATAATTTTGAAGTCTATTTGCATATAATAACAGCAATAAGTTTCTAACACTTCAAGAACGAAATCCTTTAAGAAAAACTAAGTCATCTTACATAGATTGTTAACATTTTTTTCCAAATCCGGTAATAAAATTATACCTACGAGGCAAATTGACTTGTACATGTCCAAATCAGTCTGTTCCAATATTAATTTCTTTTCTGTTTAGCAATTATTAGAATCCGAAGCAAATATATCAAGCAAAATGATGAAATACCGCGAAAAAAATTTCACATTACCCAGAAATCACTTTGCTCATACAACTAAATTATTGTTTGACTGTAATAAAACCCAGAGGTAGAAATCGATTTGGGTTTTCAGAAATCAAATTTAAATAGAAAATAAAAAACATTGATTTGGAACACCCATCTGCGTTTTTTTCTAGGTTTAGCTAAAACCATACAAAGGAGACTTAAGAGAATACATAATCCATCAATTTCCTTTTCAAATTTCATCTCCAAGCAATTAAATCAGAAGTTGTCCACAAATTCATTTGTTTGCCATTAAAACAGAATGTATATTTCCTCATTATCTACAAATAATGCTGCAGAGAAGGGAGAAGATATTCATGCCTAAAGTAAACCCAGAATCAGCAACCTCTTACTCTTCCGGCTCCCACAATTTGAATCCTTCCTTCTTCCAAAACTCACGCAGGTATCCCAAAAGGGAAGAATGAAAATAAACAAAGGAGAAATAAAAGAAAAATATAATGAAGAAACTATAGTATAATGGAGAATTTTTGGGCTTCCCAATGTTGCTTCATGTGTTAATGCATGCCTTGTATGATAGAAAAGTGACAGGTGAACATGGGAATCAACAAGTAACCTTTCTTCATACCCGACCTCCCGAGGTCGTGCCGAGACAGCTGGTGGAAATGAAATATATGTGGGTGTAGACAAACTAGTTAGGAAATCTGATATCCTCAACATGCAATAATGGGATCTACAAGTCTAAGGAAAAGAAATCTCTCCTAACCTGAATTGGTGTAATGGATCGTTCAGATATAATAGTTTCTTGGAGGCTCCAATCAATGTTGAGCTCTGTCGAGATCCTATCTATTGGTTGTTGGATGCATGGAAAGTGACCTATAGGTGCTTCGTGTATATTTCCAGACAAGGTCATGAAAGTGGTAGTGAGAGGTGTAGTGGATTTGTAGGGAACTATGGGCGGTTTTCTGGTCTAGCCCAGAAAATATTAGCTTGATTGGCTTCTATATTTAATACGAGAAAATTGTGTTATGATATCTGGTGGGAGTGGTGAAGATCTAAATACCAGCATACACGTAAACTGGTGTCAATATTTAACTGATTAGCAAGCCCGTTGGGTTGTGGGACCCGGGGATCACAACCATGAGTTTGTGGTTGTTGTGGACCTATTATGGTCATGTGAAGAATCAATCTCTTCTTCTAACAATCCAATAGTCATAAGACTTTTCAGCTTCTATGTTTAATACCAGGAGTTGTGTGATCTTCTCATAATACCTTATGGGTGTTCTGGAAAGTTGTATACATAAGCTTGTGTCTATGTCAATGAGAAGTTCTCCTGTGTTTGGCTACGGAACTAATGAATCACAACCAAATAGTTTCTCTCTTTGGGTTCTTGTATGGTCATGTGGATATCCTATCAAGGCAATCTATAGTTGGGTTGATTTGACTAGAATGTGTATGCTTTGTCATCTTCAATATTCAATTCTCTCAATTGCTCATTAACTGCTTGTGGGTTTGTTGTTGTTTGAAAGACGTGAATTCTAAGACCTTGATTTTGGCTAAACTATTCTTTGGTTCAAATACATAATCCATGGGCTCTTTGGGTCCCATAATTGTCATGCAAGAGATAACCAAACTTAACTAAAAGAAATAAATGAATTATGAAAGATATATCTACACTATGCTTATATTCCTTTTTTGTATTTTCGAAGATATGAGTTTGAACGAAATTCAAAGAGTGACTATTCTACAATATTAAGATAATGAACAATTAATCTAATAATGGAATTAAAACAAGTAAGATAGCCAGATGTAGCTATTTTCCTGTGCATTTGTGAATTTATCCTAAATATTAAATAACTAACTAATTTAATTGAAAATACCTTCAATCTTACCTCATAAGCGAGGAATAGATCACATCTTCTCGAAGCTATCATTCCCCACAGCTTCAATGGTAATACTAAAGGCAAGCTTAACTAAAATAAAATGATTTGCTATTCTATTTGATATATTGTAACTACAACTTTGATGATTCAAACCTGGAGTTTACAAAACAACGGCAAATCCAGTTGTATTATGACTTGTCCCCTCAATGTGATCTCTTTATTCCTTCATGTTCTCATGAATCCAAAAAAGTGGAAATGGTGACAGTGGCAGTGGGAGAAGATGTTCAAACAGTGACAGCTTGGACGTAAGCCGAATAGAATGCAAGTAGGAGAAGGATAGTGCAAGAGAACAAAGCTTGACTATGTAATTCCTAGCGGGATTATTACAGGGATACAATACAAGCACACCGAAATCTCTAAGATCTATACTTCCTATGACAAAAAAACAACCTATAATTCTAAGCAGAATCAAGATTCAAATGGACATAATCTAGAACCAGAACTGTGGAGCCTTGAACTGAGAGGCTAAAAGCTTTACAAAATCTAAACTTGTTGAGACTTATTGAAGAAATTTCAAAACACACTGAATAATAATTCATAGAAGGAGAGGGGCCATTTGCTTGTAAACAAGCTTGGTATTTATAGCACTTTGATTTACCAAAGGGTAAGTTTGAATTGAACTCTTCTATTATAAACAAAGAGGAATTACTATTTACTAGGTGGCTAAAACTTAAATGCAAGCAAGAGTGGTTGAGAAATACGAGTGCCACTTGATTTTTACGTTGACAAAAGCGTCAGAAAGTTATGGAAAACATGCACATGACCACCGCCCTGCACAGGGCGGTGGTTACAGGACCACTACCCTATCCTAGGCGATGGTCACACAAGCTGCCACCCAGGCGGGCGACGGTCCTACAACTAAAGACCAAAATGCAAGGAAAGAGAGGAACGAGGTTAGAATAAAGCATGCAAAGGCTAGATAAGGTTTTTAGGATGCAAATGTATACTCAGTGTGCTTTTTGGATTGAACACCTTGCGAAGAGATCTGGATCATCATTGGGGTTTTTAACCTATTTTCGATAGTACAAGTACATACGGTTTTGGGTACGTACATATTTCCCCCTTGTAGAATCATTTTAGCCATGAAGGGGCATAAACGGTGGCTCGAGTATGGAATTCCCGAAATGGGGAGTTAGAAGCTATACCTAACATAACCATGTGTTACAATCGTCGTCATTGATTCTCGCTATCTTCAAAATGAAAAGAGGACTTAAGTGTAGATAAATAAAGAAATCAAAAAATAAACACTAGATTCCCTCAGTAGTTTGGCCTCTCATTCGTTGATATGCTTCCTCCAAGGCCAGGCCAGTGTACGAGGACTATTTGTGAGGCCCGAGGAGGTCCTAAAGGAGATTGAGTTTGGACCGCGGTTACTCCTGGAGTTCCTATTGTGGTTAGGCGGATAGTTTGAGCCCAAGGGTAGACGGTGCTCCTCGAGCACCCTTACTTAGATCGAGAGATGCTCCTGCTTTCGGTGGGGGAGGATGAGCCTGTTGATGTGGACTCAGACTTTGAGGAGTTCACAGGAGGGGAGATTGATGAGGAGATGATGGGAGAGGAGTTGGAGGTGAGGCCAATGGGATGGCTGAGGAGGATGATAGTGATTTTAAGTGGCATGACACTCAGGATATCTTGAGGGCGAGAGAGGGTGGAGGTGAGTGCGGAGAAGGAGACCTTGGTCTCAGAGGAGTTGCCTTCTCAGGACTTTGAGGGAGATGATGAGTCCATGGTAGGACATCATTTCTTTCTAGATCCTGGGGAGGCTCCATAGTCAGTGGTAGCGTTAGTAGTAGGTGTTGATCCTAGAGATCCTACCTAGATGCCTGGAGATCCGAGTGAGTTACTACTCTTTTCTTGACCCTGTTAGTTAGAGATGTTTAGTTGATATTTCTTTTTGTTGTTTTACTTGTTTTTGACTTATTTTTGGTGATTTTCTAACTTGTTATTTCCCTTTTTTATTTGCAACTTCTGCTCAGGGATGGTGGGATTTGATTCACGGGTGTGTTCTAACACCTTGTTTCTCCCTTCGGGGAAGACCCAAGCTCAGCTTACCGAGGACTTCGGAGAGCCTTTAGCAGACCCGCGACACACTGATGCGTTTTCCCCTATCTGGAAGGTGGCAGAGTTAGTGTCCTCCCTTCGTATTGAACTAGCTGGATATAAGACTATTAAGCACCTGATGAGGCAGAGCTGTTCTCGTAGTGATACCACGGCCCGTGGCCATGAAATTCATTCGAGTGTCATCGTAGCAGAGCCCTAGACACGATCGTGCTCCCCAGGGATCCCACAGGGATTGAGGGGTCATTTTGTCTTTTTGTAGTGATTTTGTTGGATGTTTATATGAGTTGTTTTTGTATTTTTTAGGCTCATTGAGCGTTTTGACCATGCCTAGTGCATGATGGCATTGTATTTAAAACAGGATTCTTATATATATATATATACATATATATATATATATATATATATATATATATATCTTTTCCTTTTTTAGATCTAGATCTTCTTTGTATCTAGAGTTTTGTGATTCGTTTCTCATGTGTACACTAGATGTTTTTAGAATCTTTGTTTTTATATGCTTTTTAGAATGTATGCAATGGATGACAGGTGATAACAAGTGTTTGAACAGAATGTTTCTCTTTTTGTTTGTAATGCTGATATGTGATGATGCAAACATATTGTAGTACTGAACTTTTGGCTTCTTTGGGAAATGTTCGTTGCTTCTTCTTGTTTTGGAAAAACGTGATGAATGTGTAGTGATAATGAGATGAACTTGCCCCACTCCTATCTCCATGCAACTAGTAATATGCGAGGGCTCAACACCGAGAGTTGGGAAGGGTGCAAATTGTATGAGTTTGACTGAATGGAAATGATGAGAGAAAGACAAAGTATTAATAGAAACCAAATTTATACCTACATACTTATTCCTACTCAAAACTCGCATAGTTCAAAATGCAACTTACTTTCCATTTTATCCGGACTTAGATCCATGGATGGCAATTTGGTTAACAAAATTTGGTTTTGAGGATTTGATCTCTTTGGAATTTGGATACTTAATTTGACTTAATACACTTTTCTTTGCATTTTTAAAATACTAAGATTCATTAATTTGCGTGAATGGACCCCTACACCCTGCCCCATGCTACTAGTAAGAAGTATGGGCTTGTCACCAAAGGCAAGACATAGGTGAGTAAGGGCACTTATTTCCTTTCTCAACCTCACACCACTAGTAAGAGATGTGGGCTCATCACCAAAGGTTGGTGGGGCAAAGAAGTGTGTAAAATAAAATATTTTGTTTTGTTTAGTATTTTTTATTTAATTTGGTTTTGACATTTTTGATCTATGATTTTGGAGTATCGTTATTTCAAAGAGACGTAAGAGGGATAGATGTGACACCAAGAATCTTCTAGAGTAGACCGTAGGTAAGAACAACTTAACCTAGTAGAAAAGAATGAGTATGACCAAGCATGTAGGCCTTGGTATGGTTTTTGTCAAGATTTTGTTTGTCGGATTGATGAGATGATTTGAAACCATTTGATGATAGTATGAAAATTGAAGAGATGTGATTTGAATTTTTTTGCCAATATTTTCATAATCTTGTAATAAACTGCTTAAGAATAATTTCCTTTGACCACAAAATTTATGAAGTGAGTGAACAAAATGAAACAACTAAGTGACTAATGCAATGCAGGTAGACATAATGTACAAATGGTGATGCTAATGACTTATGCGTAAAACCATTTAAGATGCAAGGAATTGACAGTCTCATTGAATTCCTCACCTTCTAGTGTACACAAGAGATACGCACCATTTCCATAGTCTTTCATGACTCGGTATGGTCCCAACCACTTGGGCTAGAATTTCCTTCCTTCACCAATTTTCTTGTCAATCCGGCTATCTAGTCTCAGAACTAGATCTCCCTCATATATTTCTCATTCGTAGACATTTTTTTGTATTTCCGGCACATCCGGTCAACATAGGCTCTGTGTCATTGTTTTGCATTTAACTGGCCTCATCAAGGCTTTCCAGTTGAGAGAGGTGTGCCTCTCTATAGGCTTCTTCTCCCAAGATCCCTTGTAATGAGATGCAGAGACTGGGTATTTCAACCTCAAGCGGGAGAACTGCTTCTGCCCCAAATACCAATGAGAAAGGGGTTGTCCCTGTTGGTGTTCTTATTGATGTTCGATAGGCCCACAAGGCCGGGTATACTATCTTTATGACATTAGTCTCATTTTTGAGTGTTGGAATGCCTTTGACTAGATTCGTGATTTCTAATTCTATTGTAGGTATCAACTTTACTTCTGGCTTTGAATTGACTAGTTTGTTAAGTTGATTCATTGGGAGCTCAAACTTAGAGTGAACACCTGGTCTCTTTTTCAAATCTACTAAGTGTATGTCAAAGGGTTTTGGGTCACCTTGTGCCACAAAGATTTTTCCTAGGTGTAAAAATATTATTTCCTGGAATAACGTGGAAGGGATTGCCTTCATGCAATGTATCCATGGTCAACCGAGAATCATATTATAGTTGGTTTCCTGATCTATAATATAAAATTTGGTGAGGATTGTCTTGGGTCCTAAGGTGATTGGTAACACTATAGTCCCAATTAAAGTGGCCTTGAGGCTATCATAACCCCTTAGCGTATTTCATGTTGTGGAACAATTTGTTTCTCCATATCCTAGCTTTTGAATAAAAGTGAAGGGGACTATGTTAACTTCTCGCCCCATCATCAATCATTACGTGCTTAACATAATTATTGTAAACCCATACCTGTAAATGCAAGGTTGGGTCACCTCTACATGTGATTTCAGCATCTGTTGGCATTTTACTTATATCAAATATAAACTCAGTATCCCTATTTGGCTGCCCAGAGGGTAGACGTCAAAGTCTACATGGTTTACTTGCGTTTCAGGAGGAGGAGTGATGTTAATTAGATGACCAAGACCTAACACTTCTAAGAGAGTAGCTCTATGGGTGGGAGATTTTTTCAACAAATCCAAGAAGGAAATGTGAGAGAAGGTCTTTGTTAGGTCATTAATTAGATCGTAAGTGCCTATAGGTTTCACTAGTGTTTGTTGAATATTGTCTGGTACTAATGGGTAGGTTGGAACTGGTTGAGAAGAATAATCTCACATTCTTGTTATGGTTTCTACGTGTAGCTCAAGATTCAACTCCTCTACCACTCGACTATCTTGGTTTGTGGTCGAGTTCCTAATTGGGGTGTGACCAATGAATTTGATGAAGTTGAGGCTTCATGATCGTTATTTCCTGTCATAACACCCTTGTTCGTCCCATTTGGATCTAACCTATTATTTTTAGAGTGATTCGGGAGAGGATTGTTGAAAATCTTGAGGGGTGCATTTTGAGGGGAAACTACTCCCGTATAAGTGTTTGGTGTGGGTAATGCAGAATTTGTTAAAAACATATCTATAAAGAGTTGTCTTTGGTCTTCTGGAAAATGTTGCATGAATTTATTGTAGTCGCGAAAAGTCCTAGTATCATGGCCTTGAATCTTGTGGAAACCACAATACAAGTTGGGATTATAGTTTCGAGGTTGTTGGCTTGAAACCTGTTGTGGTCCAAAACTCGACTAGGTTGTTGGTTGTTAGAGTTAAAATTTTGAGGTTGTTGCCTTTGGCTTTAGTTCTAATATCCAATTGAGTTTTGATTTGGACCTTGTTTCTGGATTTTCCATTGTTGTTGTTATTGTTTTTATTATCATGATGGACAATTAAAATCCACCACGTTGATTGTTGGAGTAAATTTATTATTTTGTTGATTGTTAACGAGTGGTGAGGTGTTCATGACGTTTTCCCTTTTAACCTAGTCTGTGACTCCATCTATTGTAACCCCACAGTTTTTGTTAATAATTTTGGGTCCTTGATTGGTATTCCCGACATTAGGATAAGTCGTAGTGTTTTTATTGGGAGTGATTAATTTCTCGTTTGTTCCATATGTCTTACGGCTTTGTTTATTACTTGTTTGATCAATTCGGAGAGCACTCTCGAATACTTCATCATAAGTCCTTAGTGGGAACTTTTGGACTTCTTCCTTTATCTCTCTGTTGAGAGAATGAAGGAATAAGTCACATTTCCATATTATCCATGTTCAAAGCACTTGCTGATGATTAGAGGACTGTACGCCATCTTTGAATGAAACGTGCAATGATTCATTCTGATCTTGTTTAATATGTAATAATTCTCCGATTCATGTTCCTAACAATTTGTTCATGTCAAAAGCTTTGATAAATTCTAACACAAGCTATTTCAATGAGTGTATCGAGGCTTTAGGTATTCTATAATACTAATCAAGGGCAATACCCTCTAAAGTCTTAGGGAATATCTTAGCAACAACCGCATCCCAAGGGAGAAATTCTCGAATGGCCGTGGCATAAGCCTTGATATGTGCATTTGGATCTCCCTCCCCCTTGAATTTAGGCAAATCAGGAAGAGGTCTTGGAAGCATGACACTTTGTATGGTGAAATCTAGAGGTTCTTTTAAATATTCTGAGTAAGTCCCTACCGCATAGGTCTCAACCATCGATGGTTCCTACTAAGGGGGAGATTTGGAACAGGTTGTTGATATGGCATAGCATATGTATTTGTAGGAGCATAAGGAAACCCCTGTGGTTGAGAAAACATCTTGGGAGAAGAGAACATATCTCCCTGTGGTGATTTTGAATAAATGTTTAAATAGGGAGGAGCATTGCTCTGATATGGGTTGTTTGGTACTAAACTAGGGGTATCATACTTTCAACTGGAGTAGCATTTGAAAATGTGGTTCTAGTTGGTGTTTGTTATGGGTAGTTATACGAATGTTGAGGAGGCATGCCTAACATGCATGTTCCTATGAGGAGGTCAATTTGACTAGGATAATGTGGAGGGTTGGGAGTTCCCGCTTGCCCCGAATATGAAGTTTGATTTGCTTGAGAAAGTTCTAGTCCTCTGACCCTCTCAACCAAAGTTGAGATGACCTTGATTAGTGATGGCCCAGTGTTTCACCTTGATGGTTTTTGTGGTACTCTTTGAGGTTGCAGAGTGGTATGGTATCCTCTGATGAATTGTTCATTACCCTACCCGGAGTTCACCAAGAGTATTTTCCATTGGTAGAGGAATGGGGGTATTTTCTTAAAGCGAGGTGTCAAGTTGTGTTTACAAACTTCTTAGACATGGATACATGTTTTGGAAGTGTTTCTCATTTCTAGTGTGGTGGTCTAGGTCTTGCTCATCCAATAATGGGAGTGGATCGATTGCCTCGATTTGTGGTCTAAACAAAACCTAAGGAGATGAAATGGATTCTCCAGTAAACGTCATATTGTTAGACCCTGAGGGCTTTGGTGGTTGTGTTTGTGTGAGTTGATCCAGCTCCTTAATTTAGAACGAAGAACTAGAGCTGGTTCTTTGAGGAGGATTTTGTGATGACAAGTATGTGCTTGAATAGTTGTCAGCCCATGCGGAATGCAAGGGTAACGGTGGCCTATTCGATTGGCCATAATATGCTTCGAGACCTGAGAGAGGTCTGCCATATGTGTTGTATCCTGACATATTCGAGGGGGTATATAAATACCCACAAAATAATGGGAAGGAGCGAAGATGGATGAAAGAAATGGAAATAAAAAGGAGAGCTTATTACGTTTCACATCGGGTTCACCAATTTTGTACGATAGAAAAGTGACAGGCGAACATGGGAATCAACAAGTAACCTTTCTTCGTACCTAACCTCCCGAGGTCATGCCGAGATAGCCAGTGGAAATGAAATATATGTGGGTGTAGACAAACTAGTTGGGCAATCTGATATCCTCAACACATAATAATGGGATCTACGTGAGTCTAAGGCAAAGAAAGCTCTCCTAACTTGAATTGGTGTAATGGATCGTTCAGATATAATAGTTGCTCGGAGGCTCCAATCAATGTTGAGCTCTGTCGAGATCCTATCTATTGGCTGTTGGATGCATGGAAAGTGACATGTAGGTGCTTCGTGTATATTTCCAGACAAGGTCATGAAAGTGGTAGTGAGAGGTGTAGTGGATTTGTAGGGAACTATGGGTGGTTTTCTGGTCTAACCAGAAAATATTAGCTTGATTGGATTCTATATTTAATACAGAAAATTTTGTTATGATATCTGGTGGGAGTGGTGAAGATATAAAAACCATCGTACATAAAATAGTGTTAATATTTAACTGATTAGCATGCCCATTGGGTTTTGGGACCTAGGGATCACAACCATGAGTTCATGGTTGTTGTGGACATGTTATGGTCATGTGAAGAATCAATCTCTTCTTCTAACAATCTAATATTCATAAGCCTTTTCAGCTTCTATGTTTTATACCAAGAGTTATGTGATCTTCTTAGAATACCTTACAGTGTTCGGAAACTTGTATACATAAGCACGTGTCTAATTAAATGAGAAGGTCTCCTACGTTTGGCTACAAAAATAATGAATCACAACCAAATAGTTTCTCTCTTTCAGGTTCTTGTATGGTCATGCGGATATCCTATCAAGGCAATCTATAGTTGGGTTGATTTGACCAGAATGCATATGCTTTATCGTCTTCAATATTCAATTCTCTCAATTGCTCACTAATTGCTTGTGGGTTTGTTGTTGTTTGAAAGACGTGAATTCTAAGACCTTGATCTATATCTGTTAATGTTGTGAAGAGATTTGGCTGAGGTATTACTGGTTCAAATACGTAATCCCTAGGCTCTCTGGGTCCCGTAATTGTCATGCAAGAGATAACCAAACTTAACTGAAAGAAATAAATGAATTATGAAAGATATATCTACACTATGCTTATATTCCTTTTTTTGTATTTTCGAAGATATGAGTTTGAACAAAATTTAAAGAGTGACTATTCTACAATATTAAGATAATGAACAATTAATCTAATAATGGAATTAAAACAAGTAAGATAGCCAGATGTAGCTATTTGCCTGTGCATTTGTGAATTTATCCTAAATATTAAATAACTAACTAATTTAATTGAAAAGACCTTCAATCTTACCTCAGAAGTGAGGAATAAATCACAGCTTCTCAGAAGCTATCATTCCCCATAGCTTCCTAGTAATATTGAAAGCAAGCTTAACTGAAATAAAATGATTTGTTATTCTATTTGATATATTGTAACTACAACTTTGACAATTCAAACCTAGATTTTACAAAACAACGGCAAATCCAGTTGTATTATGACTTGTCCCCTCAGTGTGATCTCTTCATTCCTTCGTGTTCTCGTGAATCCAAAAAAGTGGAAATGGTGACAGTGGCAGTAGGAGAAGATGTTTGAACAGTGACAACTTGGACGTAATCCGAACAAAATGCAAGTAGGAGAAGGATAGTGCAAGAGAACAAAGCTTGACTATGTGATTCCTAGTGGGATTGTTACAGGGATATAATACAAGCACACCAAAATCTCTAGGATCTATACTTCCTGTGAAAAAATAAAAACCTATAATTCTAAACAGAATCAAGATTCAAATGGACATAATCTAGAACCATAACTGTGGATCCTTGAAATGAGAGGCTGAAAGCTTTACAAAATCTAAACTTGTTGAGACTTATTGAAGAAATTTCAAAACACACTAAATAATAATTCATAGAAGGAGAGGGGCCATTTTCTTGTAAACAAGCTTGGTATTTATAGCACTTTGATTTACCAGAGGGTAAGTTTGAATTGAACTCTTCTATTATAAACAAAGAGGAATTACTATTTACTAGGCGGCTAAAACTTAAATGCAAGCAAGAGTGGTTGAGAAATATGAGCACCACTTGATTTTTTACGTTGACGAAAGTGTCAAATAGTTTTTGAAAATGTTCACAGGACCACCACCTGTGTAGCAGGCGGCGATTCTGGGACCGCCGCCTTGTCCGGGTGGTGATCGATGGACCTTGTGCAGGCGGGTAGTCCTACAACTAAAGACCGAAATGTAAGGAAAGAGAGGAATGGGGTTAGAATAAAGCATGTGAATCTTTGGATAAGGTTTTTCAGGATGAAAATGTATACTCAAAGCATGCTTTCTCAATTTTAAACACCTTGCAAAGAGATATGCATCATCATTGGGGTTTCGTAACCACTTTCCTAAAGTATAGTACATACTGATTTTGGGTACATATAGCCACCTACTTGATGTCAGTGAAGGTGTGTCCCTTTCAAAACTCGCAGATTTTTAATTATTAAAAATAATATTATTACTTTTCTTTTTAACTTTTGATTTATGTGCCAAATCCTTTTATGATTTAAATATATAATTTCACAAATTAATAATAATTCGAATATTCTCATAAAGTTGGTTTGATATAGCATTGTCAAATAAAACAGAGGCAGTTATCATCACGGTCATTGCAAAAGTCGAACAAAACAAAAGACGACCAAACTGATTAAAATAAAGTGACCGAAATACAAATAACCAAAAGATTTGCTATCATTTATGAACCGTTTTACCTACGATCAAGGCCTAATCATGTTAGGAAGGATCATCAAGGTGGGTGCGGGGTTACCCATTCAATGAGTGTCATGCCCCGCAACAGAAACTGTGGGTCATGATACGACAAACCAAATAAATTCTTACACACAATGATGATCTCGTCTAATCCTATTTAGACTTAACCGTAGTTAATTTAACTTACAAGAAATTTGGGATGTTACATACTCTACCCCTTAAAATAATCATCATCTCGATGATTTCGGGATAAATAGATAAACTAAACCCATCAATCATTTGTTGTATTAATATATTTCAAATCAGCTTAAAATTTGTATCAATATCATTTTAATCTGAATCATAAAGTAACAACATCCCTTATATATCTAGAAAATCAATCATATAATCTATAGACATAACATATTCTTGGTTAAACGACATATTTTCTAGGTTCATTAAAAAATATTTAACGATAGCTTGCTCATCAAAAAGTACCTTAGTCCGATATTCGGTTGTAAGCTTATCTACGAGGATTTTCTTATCGCCTCTTTCTTGAAAACTAAATTTAGCACTATAACAAAAACATATTCTTAAAAATCGGTGAAACAAATGAGAAAACTAGTTTTGATATCTTCTTGATTCTCCCAAGTGGCACTTTCTTCAGAATATTGGTCCCACTGGACCGTACATTGTGAAACCTCATGGTTTTTCAAGTGCAACTTGCGGGTTTCTAGTATCCTTATAGGCTCAACTGCGATTACCCCTGGATCCAGAATCTGCAATGAATCTTAATTAAGTACATGTGTTAAATTAGGTACATATATCTTAAGCAAGGATAAATGAAATACATTATGCATTTTGGATAGAGTGGGAGATAGTGCTAGCTTGAAAGCTCTTTGGTCCAATAACCCTAGGACTTCAAATGGTCCTAAAAATCTAGGAGATAGTTTGGCTGACCTACCAAACGAAATGGAACTCTTTTTAGGTTTGACCCTTAGAAAAACTTTATCTCCCACATTAAAATTTTTGTCAATTCTTTTTAAATCTGCAAAAATTTCTTCTATGTCTAATCATGGCCTCTTTCAATCTTTCTTCGATTAATTAAACTTATTTTTCCATTTCCAACAACATTTCAGGTCCAATTAGTACTCTATCTTTAGGATTATCCCAACTTATTGGTGTTCTACACCTATGACCATATAAGTCCTCAGAAGGAGCCATCTGAATGGAAGAATGGTAGGTGTTATTATAGGCAAATTCAACCAAGGGAAGATACTCTTCCCATTTGTATTGCTGATCCATGCAATACATTCTTAGTAAATCTTCTAACACTTGATTTACTCTTTCGGTTTGACCATCAGTTTCAAGATGGTAGGCAGAACTTATGTTCAGTTTTTTCCCTAAGGCAACATACAAAGTCTACCAAAATCTGGAAGTCATCCTTGAGTCCCTGTTTGAAATTATTATTTTGGAACTCCATGTAATCGGAAAACTTCTTGCACAAACCTTTTTGCCAAGTATGGGTGAATTATCCTTTAAATTACTTGCTATAAAATGTGCCACTTTAGTTAACTTGTCTACAACTACAAGTATAACATCATGTTTATTTTGGGACATAGGTAGACCTTGGACAAAATCCATACTTATAACTTACCACTTATATTTTGGCACGTTGTGAGGATATAATAGTCCTGTTAGATGTGAATGTTCAGCCTTTACTTTCTAACATTCCAGGCATTGTGAGACATAAAGAATCACATCATTTTCATTTTTTCGAAGTATTGCTTTTTGATGTCCGCCATCATTTTTGTTACTCTTGGGTGTCCCGAGTAGGGAACATCATGAAATTCTCTCATAAATTTATTTTTGAGTTCTCTACCCTCTAGTACATATATTATGTTGTTATAACATAGAATCCCATCTATTTCCAGCTTGAAACCATCATACCTTTTGTCTCTCGGATCTTTTCTAGAGCTGTTTTAACATGATTGTAGTAGGGGTCATTGGTTAACTCATTTTTGACTTCATCTTTGAACTGGGTTCTTAATGTAATTATAGTAGCAATATACTTTCTACGACTTAAGGCATCAACCACCCTATTCTCTTTTCCTTTAATGTAATTTATATCAAATTCATAATTTCTAGGAAATCCAGCCATCTTCACTGCCTTGCATTTAGATTCAGCTGTTTAAAGATGTACTTGAGCCCAAGATTATCTGTTTTGAGTTCAAAAGGTTTCCAAGAAAATAGTGCATCCATACCTTCAGCGCATGAACAATCGCAGCAAGCTCAGGATCATGTGGTGCATGATTTACTTCATGCACCCTCAACTTCCTACTTTCAAAAGCTACCACATGCCCATCTTGTAGTAGTACTCCACCCAAACCTTCCCCTGAAGCATTGGTTACCACCGAGAAGTTCCCGTTTGAATCTGTAATCTTCAACACTAGAGCACTTAAGAGTCTACCTTTTAACTCCTTAAAGGCTTCTTCACACTTGATGTCCCAAAAAAATTCTTACCCTTCTTTTGCAAAGAAGTGATGGGTCCCACTAACTTTAAAAATTCCTTTACAAACTTCCCATAGTAGCATGTTAGACCCATGAAAATTCTCACTTCATGCACATCCTTCGGTGCTGGCCATTCCATGATGGCACTAATCTTTGAAGGGTCCACCAAGATTCCCTCTTTATTTATTATGTGGCCTAAGTATTGTACTTCGTATTGATAGAAAGCACACTTAGATAATTTTCCATATAATTTATGTTTTTTGAGAATTCCTAGCACAATCCTTAAATGTTCATCATGTTCTTCCTCATTCTTGGAGTATATTAATATATCATCGAGAAAGATAAGTACAAATTGGTCTAAGTATTCCCTAAACATGATGTTCATCAAGTTCATGAAAGTGGCAGGTGCATTTGTTAGACCAAAGGGCAAAACTGTAAACTCGTAATGCTCATACCTTGTTCTAAAAGTGGTTTTATGGATATCTTCATCCTTGATTTGCAGTTGATGATAACCAGATCTAAGATCTATCTTGGAGAACACTTTTGCACACCCCATTTGATTAAAAACATCATCAATTCGGGGCAGCGAGTATTGATTCTTCATTGTTACCTTGTTGAGGATTCGATAATCAATACTGATATCCGAGGGTCCCATCCTTCTTTTTCACGAAGATTACAGTGCACCCCACCGTGATATACTTGGTCTAATCGGACCCAAGTACAACAACTCATGTAATTGAGCTTTCAACTCAACTAATTCGAGTTGTTGTCATTACATATGTTGGCTTGGAAATTGGTTCCATTGTTGGTTTGACCTCTATTGTGAAGTCAGATTCATGCTTAGGTGGAAGTCTAGGCAACTCGTTTGGAAACACATCTCTAAATTCCCTTAGGATGGGAAATGCTTCAATTTCAGGGTCATTTTCCTATCCCAAATCTGATATTTTTACAGCATATAGATGGTAGCCCTTTTGCTTTTCCTTTTTCAGTGCATGGCAGAAATATGCCTAGTGACAAACTCTCTTTTAACACCTGAACACTTGTTATTTTTGTTGATCATCATGCACACAGTTACACATTTTCCTAAGCGATCCAATGTTGCATTATGTTGACTTAACCAATTTATACCTATGACAACATCATAGGATCAAGAGGTACCACATACAATTTTAATCTTGTTGTGAACTCGGCTAATTCTAGTGGTGCCTCAAACAAACTTTGCTTCACTCTATTTACAACATTATTTTCATACTATACATGACCCAAGTGTGTTAGTGTACCCAACTATTATTTTGAGTTTATCAACTACTTTAGATGAAACAAAACATTCTATTGAACCGCAATCAAATAAAACGAAGCGGAGGTTCTCCAAAAATCTTACGAAGTTTTAATGGGAATCGCTTGATTTTACGCTTTCTTACTTATTACTTGATGTCGGTGAAGGCATGTCGCTTTCAAAACTCATGATTTTTAATTATTAAAAAATAATATTATTACTTTTCTTTTTAACTTTTGATTTATGTGCCAAATCCTTTTATGATTTAAACATATAATTTCACAAAATTAATAATGTATTTTTTAATTTTTATTTTAATTGTTACCTAACTTTAATTGTAAAATTAATCATCATAATATAAGTCCACATATTTCCAACAATATGTTATCGTAATAATTATTTGAATTCCGTGTTCAATATAAAACATTCAAACAAATAAAAATCACTAAGTCAGTAAATAATAATTGAATATTCTCATAAAGCTGGTTTGATATAGCATTGTCAAATAAAAGCAGGTGATTATCATCACGGTCATTGTAAAAGTCAAACAAAACAAAAGACGACCAAACTGATTAACATAAAGTGACCGAAATACATATAACCAAAAGATTTGCTATCATTTATGAATCATTTTACCTACAATCAAGGCCTAATCATGTTAGGAAGGATCATCAAGGTGGGTGCGGTGTTACTCGTTCAGCAGTGTCATGCCCCGCAACAGAAACTATGGGTCATGATACGACGAACCAAATAAATTCTTACACACAATGATGATCTCGTCTAATCCTGTTTAGACTTAACCGTAGTTAATTTAACTTACAAGAAATTTGGGATGTTACATACTCCACCCCTTAGAATAATCATCGTCTCGATGATTTCAGGATAAATAGATAAACTAAACCCATCATTCATTTGTTGCATTAATATATTTCAAATCAGCTTAAAATTTGTATCAATATCATTTCAGCTGAATCATAAAGGTCACAACATCCCTTATATATCTAGAAAATCAGTCACATAATCTATAGACATAACACATTACTACTTAAACGACATATTTTCCAGGTTCATTACAAAATCTTCAACAGTAACTACTCATCAAAAAGTACCTTAGTTCCAATATTCAGTTGTAAGCTTATCTACAGGATTTTCTTATCTACCTCTTTATAGAAAAATTGAATTTAGCACTATAACAAAAATATATTCTTAAAAATCAGTCAAACAGATGTGGAAAAGTAGTTTGGATATCTTCCAGATTCTCCCAAGTGGCACTTTCTTTAGAATATTGGTCCCACTGGACCTTACATTGTGAAACCTCATGGTTTTTCAAGTGCAACTTGCGGGTTTCTAGTATCCTTATAGGCTCAACCACGATTACCCCTGGATCTAGAACCTGCAATGAATCCCAATTAAGTACATGTGTTAAATTAGGTACATATTTCTTAAGCAAGGATACATGAAATACATTGTGCATCCTAGATAGAGCGGGAGGTAGTGCTAGCTTGTAGGCTACTAGTCCAATGACCTCTAGGACTTCAAATGGTCCTAAAAACCTAGGAGATAGTTTGGCTGACCTGCCAAACGAAATGGAACTCTTTTTAGGTTTGACCCTAAGAAAAATTTATCTCCCACATTAAATTTTATGTCAATTCTTTTTAAATATGCATAACTTTTCTGTCTATTTGTGGCCTCTTTCAATCTTTCTTGGATTAATTTAACCTATTTTTCCATTTCTGACAGCATTTCAGGTCCAATTAGTACTCTATCTTCAGGATTATCCCAACTTATTGGTGTTCTACACCTACGACCATATAAGGCCTCAAAAGGAGCCATCCGAATGTAAGAATTGTAACACTCTGGTTTTGTATGTTAACTTGGTGAATGTTTTACATACTGTTATAGCTGTTGGAATGAAAGCAAACATGTTAAGATATGTTTTGATCTTAAGAGAATGTGTTGCTAACTTGGATTCTTGCATACTGTGATTTATTGCATAGAACAGCAAATATTGTACTTGTGTGTTCTTTGATGTGAATGACAGATTGTCGTATAATTGCTTGCTCTTGTCTTTGATTGGTGACATACCCCGAATCAATTCCATTGATTCAAGTATGTTGAGGCCCTCTTGTGCTTTCTATGATTAATTCACACTTGAACTGGACTAGGATTATTATGAGCGTGCAGCGCCTGATTACAGGTGTGAATAGCTAGCACGAAAATGCCAACGATAGGGGTTCGATTCTTGAACCCTGTACTGTCGAATTTGGGACCTCGTGGGGCGAGAAATGCCTGGACACGGGTGGCCTTGGCATGTAATCTGAAGGACGGAACGTCCTGCTCTGCGTTAACGTGAATGTTAGTAAGGGGCTGGAAGGAAGTTGTTAGTGTTAGTGGTTAGTGTGAATTAAACCTAAACTAACCCTAAGGCCTAACATACATCCTACACTACTATCCTAAGTGGATTTTTAAATTAAAAAAAAAAAAAGAGGAAAATAAACCTAAATTCTAAAACCTAAGGTTGAATTAGGACCTAGGTTGAATACTACTTGCAACCTAAACTAATCCTAAACTAAGGGGTACGTAGACCCTTGGGAGGAAAGGGATAAGGATGGGAAGGAGGCATTCATTGGTATTTAATGAACTGTCCCTTCGTGGACGGCGCCAGTTTTGGCGGGGCAGGTAAGGAATTTAGAGGCATCTATTTTGAAATAGAGCCAAATTCAGTTGCATGGAAAATTTGAAATATAGAAGCTCGCCAACCCAAGTGGCGGTGGCGTGAGAAGCAAGGAAAAAGGCAGCGCCTTAATTGCATTAATTATTTTTGGTCCTCGCGACCAGCTCGCCTTGGAAACAGCATGAGGGAATTTGATCTTTCATTGTTTCGATTTGGTTTGGCCGAAGTTGCTCTGCATTTGGTTTCTTTGGTCTGGTTCAGTCGAACCAGCTCTTGGCATTTGACATTTTCTTGGGGATTTGGAGGCTGTTGTTAAGCCGAAGAAGGAAGGAAGTGTTGGAGAGTTTGTGCTGTCGCTGTGGAAAGGAAAAACGCGGCAGACAAGGTTTTCTTCGAGTTTTGGAAGAAAGATTACAGGCATGTTAAGCCCTTCTCTTTAAAAATCTTTGCTTTGATTAAATGTTTCATTAAAACAACCCTGCTCTTGGGTTGGGATTGCATGATTGCTGTTGAGTTGATTTTGAAATGGATTTGTTGATTCTTGCCTTCTTTTCTTTGGAAAATGATAAGAAAACGGCTCTGGTTGCTCGGCCTTGATTTGTTGTTGCTTAAATTGGGTTGGAATATGAATTACCGTTGTGGTTGCTGACAGTTTGTGGAATGAAATAAACATTTTCTTTCTCTGTACATGTGGTATGGAGTGGACAGGCTGTTTAATCTTTTCCTTATAGTGTAATCGTTCTCCTTGTTGTTGTGCTTGGAACTGCTATTACATGTGAAGAGAAAAATGGAATTACAGTCGTGATTATATTGCTATGACTGGGGATTAATAACTCTTGGTATTATTCGGAAATAATATGAATCATCTTTATGGGTATTTGAATTATTTGTCCTTGTATTTTATTGAGCGAAATACGTTCTGTCAGTGGGTGTTTAACGGTAATGGGAAAACGTCATATATATCTTAAAACTGTGCTTGATATATTAGTTGTGTCGCATTTATGAATTGGGTTTGTCGACCCTTACTATCTTTTCTCTTGGAAATGTTAAGAAAATTGTTTCTCCGTTGCTGTGTTTAACTGTTTTGTCTTCTCGAATGGATTTACCTCCATGAGGTGCCGGTTATGGGTATTATATGAAAATTTTAATTGGTTATTCTTGTGGAATGGAAGGTAAACTGTACAGGTTACTGGAGTTGTTTTTGGCATTGAAACTATACGTCCTTTGGCTGATGGACTAAAATTAAAGAAGCATTAGTGTTTGAAATTGTTTCTTATTGAAAGTTTCAAGGATATAGATCCTTTCCCTTCTCCAGTTTTGGGATCTTAATGGAAATGGCATTCGGGGTTTCTTTGGATAATCGAACTCGATTTTAATAAAGTAATAGTAGTATTACATTCTCTGTGCCTTTCCTTGGATTGGATATAGACGAACACGTATTGGGTATTCGTGAAGTAGGAAAAGTGAATCGTTTTCCTTCTGAACTCCTTAATGAAGTATGTCTTTTCTTACGGTGTGGATAAGATGGTTTCATTGTGTTTTCTTGATACTGTTCGGTCTTCTTAATCAGACTATTGACGCAATTATAAACTGGTTTTGTAGTGTGCAATGAATGATTATAATTTCTTCTTGCTGTAATGAAGGTTGACCCCATTGCGTCTAGCAGTCGTGGTTTGACCTTCTGATATTATTTTTTACTATCTTGTGAATGCGAACTTGGCTGGAATGTTCATTGCTGTAGCTCGTTGGATTGCAGCTGTACTGGCTATGTGTGATGCTTATCAATGAGAACGTTTACTCTGTTATCTTTCTAAGTTGAGTTGTCATGCTAAGAAAAACATGATTTGAATGTTTTTACTTCATTCTGAATACAATGATTGTTTCTTAATGAAATCATAAGAGAATGAATTCTTCTCTTTTTGCTATTTGGGACTCTGAAAGTGACATTGGAATTATAGTGCATATGACTTGGTCTTGCTGTAGGTAACAGCAATGTACCACCTGTTATTAAGAACTATATGCGTTCAGAGGTATAAAAGATCATATGAATATATACTTGCGTGGTTGCATAATTGTTGTTGGTTAGCTATACAGTGTAAGAAGTAGGGAATCTTCTAGTATAGCAAATACCTAGTATGCATATTGATATGGCTTGCTCAATGATGAAAATAATGTCTTACTAACCTGTTTGGTATTCATATGAACTGGAAATAAATGAAATTATTCTTGCTGCCAGAAAGTGAATTTCCGAGTGGATTTTGTAAGTTTCACTCTGAACTGCTATCTTGAATTGATTTTCGTTTGGATTCCACTGTTAGGACAGTCATGTGAAAGAGATAGAGATATGAATGAATGTGTTAGAAAAATGATCTTTCTTCTTTCATTCAGTTAGAAATCTGGAATTCGTGAATGATGAATTTTTATAGTGCTTAGATGGGAGCTACTATATGCATTGCTGTTCGCTTTCTTGTTTGTACTTGAATGCTTTAAATTTAACATGCTTCATGAACGGAAAGGAAAGTAATGGATTTATATTCAGTTAGTTTCATCCTTTGCATTTGTTATTAATGAAAGGCGTGGAAAGGATAACTGTATGCTATATAGGCAGCAAACTACTTGTATTCCTAACTTTACAAATATTGTAAATTGATACTTGCAATGATTATGTGGAAACGGGACAGCAGTCCCTTGGCTGATTGTGATGATATTTTTGATAGTTCAGTTGTTATGCTGATCTCTCCTTTGTGCCTATTTCGAGATTGATGTTTTGCTGTCGTTTCATAAAAGCAGGGTTCTTTTATTGAAACAGTTAGTTGAAGCATCTTATTTTAAGGATAAGTGCTTAATGTGCTCAGTTCATTGAACTGACCCGTGCAATTCATTTTGCAGATGGAATTTGATTAAATATGAAGGCATGGCTGTTTCCTGATGCCTCTTGATTAGATGTAAAATAAATTGTAATTGTTGCTTTTATTCCTCTTTGAGGAATTGCGAAAGAAGAAAATATATTCTTCTGTCCATGAGTTGTATGGATGCTTTGTATAAACTATACCCAATCAGCTGGATTGGCAAATGTATAAATTATGTCTTGAAATATTGAATACAATTACAGGTGTGATATTTTCAATAATTATATCAGTTGATATTGTTGTTTAAATTGGAAATATGATGTTATTTCCTGATTTGGAATTGTTTCATTATCCTTGGATGGATGTTGAATTGAAACTGATATCTATTCTTACTTAAATACAACTTTTAAGTTGAACAATGCAATTAGTTCATACTTGGGTAAAGATGAATTTTTAAATTGACATTAAAAAGGATTAAGAAGAATATGATTTCATAATCAGAAGGTATTCAGGATTAGCTTAGGAGCTAAGGAATATCAATTCAATTTCGGAGTAATCGAACTTTGTTTTCGAACTCCATTAATGATCCCGTTTGATAAAATTCAGAATAAAGGATATAGGATAAATGTATCCATAACCAATGATCCTTAACTATATAACGTTAAGGAGAACAAATGAATTCATTTCTCGAAGATTAGACCTCGTTTGAATGACGTCTAATAAGTTAATATTCTGAAATTAGTTGCAGTTGGAAACATCTTGGCTAAGTTTAATAGGTTAAACTTATTACGTCGTCGATGCAGATTTGCTTAATCAATGATTAAGAAATAAACCAAGTAAGGAAATGTAGCCCTTCGATACGAAGGAGATGATACTTAGCAAACTAATGGGACAGAGTTTAGTCCCTCTTAGTTATATACTGCAACGGAAATGAGGATCGAGAGACGGCGCGGATCTTTGAAAGTCGTTTTTAATTATTACTCGTAGCTAAGTCACTTGAGCAGGATGTGTATTCTCGATGGGTGGATTCTGCAGGACATTGGCATACGCCAGCTACAGCAAGGTGTCTTCATGAAGACGGGGTCTTCATGACGACACAATGTTGCAGCTGACATATAGCAATGCCCTCCCGAATTAAAACATTTAGAATACATAGGCTGAATGTGTAGATCTTAGCTGGGGTGGGGATAGGGTATGATCTGGTATACGGAGTGACTCCGGAATACTAAAGATAATCAGACACACGGAGTCGTGGGGTAACGACACCGTATGTCTGCGTATCTTTAGTTCTGGGAGTGCCTTCTATACCCGTTCATATTACTAAGCTGGGCCCGAAAGTTTAAAAGCGAACTTAAACGTTGAGGGTGGTAGGAACCAGGAAAGACCATTCTAGATAACAGGTGAAGTGAAGTGAAGGACATATTTCGTAGATGTGTATCACATCCAGGAATATGATCATGCAAAGCATGTGAAAATCTTTGGCCAAAGTATCGCAAATTCTTTGGTTGCGTTGTCCTTATCACTTAATTTAAGATGCAGGATGTCAGATGAATATCAATAACACATATTCAGATAGGCTTCTTAAATGGATCACTTCGATAACCGGGGAAGGTTATGAGAAGTATATATATATAATATACTATACAAAAAAACATGAAGGATCGGTTGTTGCGAGTCATGAACATGAAGGATCGGTTGTTTTTAAGTCATGAAATGAAGGATCGTTGAAACTCAGAGCCATGAAAATGGAAGATCGGCGAGTTCATCGAGTCATTTCTGCAGCATATAGAATCTGTTATAAGATTGAATGGCATTGAATGTGTGTTCCATATTGTACATATGTGAACAGGGAACATTCGTTTTAAAAAGAAATTGTATGATCCAAACTGTGTTGTTTGGGCAGAGAACAATTATTAAAACTTGAACGTGTGTTTGAATTTTATAATTCATGTGAGAACGTTATATACAAAAAAATTTCCCTTGTTACGGTGTTTCAAAATGGGGATGTTACAAGAATGGTAGGTGTTATTATAGGCAAATTCAACCAAGGAAGATACTCTTCCCATTTGTATTGCTGATCCATGCAATACATTCTTAGTAAATCTTCTAACACTTGATTTACTCTTTCGGTTTGACCATCAGTTTCAAGATGGTAGGCTAGAACTTATGTTCAGTTTTTTCCCTAAGGCAACATACAAAGTCTACCAAAATGGAAGTCATCCTTGAGTCCCTGTCTGAAATTATTATTTTTGGAACTCCATGTAATCGGAAAACTTCTTGCACAAACCTTTTTGCCAGTATGGGTGAATTATCCTTTAAATTACTTGCTATAAAATGTGCCACTTTAGTTAACTTGTCTACAACTACAAGTATAACATCATGTTTATTTTGGGACATAGGTAGACCTTGGACAAAATCCATACTTATAACTTGCCACTTATATTCTGGCACGTTGTGAGGATATAATAGTCTTGCTAGATGTGAATGTTTAGCCTTTACTTGTTGACATTCCAGGCATTGTGAGACATAAAGAATCACATCATTTTTCATTTTTTCAGAAGTATTGCTTTTTTATGTCCATGACATTTTTTTACTCTGGGTGTCGAGTAGGGAACATCATGAAATTCTCTCATAACTTTATTTTTGAGTTCTTTACCCTCTGGTACATATATTTTGTTGTTATAACATAGAATCCCATCTGTTTCCAACTTGAAACCATCATACCTTTTGTCTCTCGGATCTTTTTCTAGATATTTTTAACATGATTGTAGTAGGGGTCATTGGTTAACTCATTTTTGACTTCATCTTTGAACTGGGTTCTTAATGTAATTATAGCAGCAATATACTTTTTGCGACTTAAGGCATCAACCACCCTATTCTCTTTTCCTTTAATGTAATTTATATCAAAGTCATAATTTTCTAGGAACTCCAGCCATCTTCGCTGCCTTGCATTTAGATTCGGCTATGTAAAGATGTACTTGAGCCCAAGATGATCTATTTTGAGTTCAAAAGGTTTCCCAAGAAAATAGTGCCTCCATACCTACAACGCATGAACAATCATAGCAAGCTCAAGATCATGTGGTGCATAATTTACTTCATGCACCCTCAACTTCCTACTTTCAAAAGCTACCACATGCCCATCTTGTAGTAGTACTCTGCCCAAACCTTCCCCTAAAGCATCGATTACCACCGAGAAGTTCCTATTTGGATCTGGAATCTTCAACACCGGAGCACTTGTGAGTCTACCTTTTAACTCCTTAAAGGCTTCTTCACACTTGATGTCCCAAAAAAATTTCTTACCCTTCTTTTGCAAAGAAGTGATAGGTCCGCTAACTTAGAAAATTCCTTTACGAACTTCCCATAGTAGCTGTTAGACCCATAAAACTTCTCACTTCATGTACATCCTTGATCTTTGGCCATTCCATGATGGCACCGATCTTTGAAGGGTCCACCGAGATTCCCTCTTTATTTATTATGTGGCCTAAGTATTGTACTTGATTGATAGAAAGCACACTTAGATAATTTTCCATAAAATTTATGTTTTCTAAGAATTCTTAAAGCACAATCCTTAAATGTTCATCATGCTCTTCCTCGTTCTTAGAGTATATTAATATATCATCGAGAAATATAAGTACAAATTGGTCTAAGTATTCCCTAAACATGTTGTTCATCAAGTTCATGAAAGTGGCGGGTGCATTTGTTAGACCAAAGGAAAAACTGTAAACTCGTAATGCCCATACCTTGTTCTAAAAGTGGTTTTATGGATATCTTCATCCTTGATTCGCAGTTGATGATAACCAGATCTAAGATCTATCTTGGAAAATACTTTTGTGCCCCCCATTTGATCAAAAATATCATCGATTCGGGGCAGCGGGTACCGATTCTTCATTGTTACCTTGTTGAGCATTCGATAATCAATACAAAGTTTGAGGGTCCCATCCTTCTTTTTCATGAAGATTACCGGTGCACCCCACCGTGATATACTTGGTCTAATTAGACCCAAGGACAACAACTCATGTAATTGAGCTTTCAACTCAACTAATTTAGTTTTTGTCATTCTATACGGTGCCTTGGAAATTGGTTTCGTTGTTGGTTTGACCTCTATTGTGAAGTCAAATTCACGCTTAGGTGGAAGTCTGGGCAACTCATTTGGAAACACATCTCTAAATTCCCTTAGGATGGGAAATGCTTCAATTTGGGCTCATTTTCCTTTCTGAATCGATATTTTTGAGCATATAGATGGCAGCCCTTTCACTTTTCCTTTTTCAGCTGCATGGCAGAAATATGCCTAGTGACAAATTCTCTTTTAACACCTTGAACACTTGTTTTTTGTTGATCATCGCAGCAGGCTACACATTTTCCTAAGCAATCCAAGGTTGCATTATGTTGACTTAACCAATTTATACCTACGACAACATCATAGGATCCAAGAGGTACCACATACAAGTTTAATCTTGTTGTGAACTTAGGTAATTCTAGTGGTGCCTCAAATAAACATTGTTTCACTCTATGTACAACATTATTTTCATACTATACAGTCCAAGTGTGTTCCATGTACCCAGCTATTATTTTGAGTTTATCAGCTACTTTAGATGAAACAAAACATTCTGTTGAACCGCAATCAAATAAAAGCAGAAATAGGTTCTCCAAAATCTTACATGAAGTTTCAATGGGAATCGCTTGCTTTTCTACTTTCTTGCTTATTACTTGATGTCGGTGAAGGCGTGTCACTTTCAAAACTCATGATTTTTAATTATTAAAAATAATATTATTACTTTTCTTTTTAACTTTTGATTTATGTGCCAAATCCTTTAATGATTTAGATATATAATTTCACAAATTAATAATGCATTTTTTAGATTTTTATTTTAATTGTTACCTAACTTTAATTATAAAATTAATCATCATAATATAAGTCCACATATTGCCAACAATATGTTATCATAATAATTATTTGAATTCCCATGTTCCATATAAAACATTCAAACAAATTAAAATCACCAAGTCCGTAAATAATAATTTGAATATTCTCATAAAGTTAGTTTGATATAGCATTGTCAAATAAAACAGAGGCAGTTATCATCACGGTCATTGCAAAAGTTGAACAAAACAAAATACGACCAAACTGATTAAAATAAAGTGACCGAAATACAAATAACCAAAAGATTTGCTATAATTTATGAACCGTTTTACCTACGATCAAGGCCTAATCATGTTAGGAAGGATCATCAAGGTGGATGTGGTATTACCCGTTCAAAGCGAGTGTCATGCCCACAGTGAGAAAGCGTGGGTCATGATCTGACGAATCAAATAAATTCTAACACACAATGATGATCTCGTCTAATCTGTTTAGACTTAACCGTAGTTAATTTAACTTACAAGAAATTTGGGATGTTACATACTCCACCCCTTAGAATAATCATCGTCTTGATGATTTCAGGATAAATAGATAAACTAAACCCATCATTCATTTTTTTCATTAATATATTTCAAATAAGCTTAAAATTTGTATCAATATCATTTTAGTTGAATCATAAAGGTCACAACATCCCTTATATATCTAGAAAATCAATCACATAATCTGTAGACATAACATATTATTGCTTAAACGACATATTTCCATGTTCATTACAAAATATTCAACAGTAACTACTCATCAAAAAGTACCTTAGTCCCAATATTCAGTTGTAAGCTTATCTATAGGAATTTCTTATTTACCTCTTTACAGAAAAACTGAATTTAGCACTATAACAAAAACATATTCTTAAAAATCAATCAAACAAATGAAGAAAAGCGGTTTGGATATCTTCTAGATTTTCCCAAGTGGAACTTTCTTGAGAATATCGGTCCCACTTTGAAACCTCATGGTTTTCAAGTGCAACTTGCGAGTTTCTAGTACCCTTATAGGCTCAACCACAATTACCACTGGATCCAGAACCTGCAATGAATCCCAATTAAGTACATGTGTTAAATTAGGTACATATTTCTTAAGCAAGGATACATGAAATACATTGTGCATCCTGGATAGAGTGGGAGGTAGTGCTAGCTTGTAGGCTACTGGTCCAACGACCTCTAGGACTTCAAATGGTACTACAAACCTAGGAGATAGTTTGGTTGACCTGCCAAATGAAATGGAACTCTTTTTAGGTTTGACCCTAAGAAAAAATTTATCTCCCACGTTAAACTTTCTGTCAATTATTTTTAAATATGCATAATTTTTTGTCTATTTGCGGCCTCTTTCAATCTTTCTTGGATTAATTTAACGTATTTTTCCATTTCCAACAGCATTTCAAGTCCAATTAGTACTCTATCTTCAGGATTATCCCAACTTATTGGTGTTCTACACCTACTGACCATATAAGGCCTCAAAAGGAGCCATCTGAATGGAAGAATGGTAGGTGTTATTATAGGAAAATTCAACCAAGGGAAGATACTCTTCCCATTTGTATTGTTGATCCATGCAATACATTCTTAGTAAATATTCTAACACTTGATTTACTCTTTCAGTTTGACCATCAGTTTTAGGATGGTAGGCAGAACTTATGTTCAGTTTTGTCCCTAAGGCAACATACAAAGTCTGCCAAAATCTAGAAGTCATCCTTGAGTCCCTGTCTAAAATTATTATTTTGGAACTCCATGTAATCGGAAAACTTCTTGCACAAACCTTTTTGCCAGTATGGGTGAATTATCCTTTAAATTACTTGCTATAAAATGTGCCACTTTAGTTAACTTGTCTACAACTACAAATATAACATCATTTTTATTTTGGGACATAGGTTGACCTTGGACAAAATTCATACTTATAACTTGCCACTTATATTCTGGCACGTTGTGAGGATTTAATAGTCCTGCTTTGGATGTGAATGTTCAGCCTTTACTTGTTGACATTCTAGGCATTGTGAGACATAAAGAATCACATCATTTTTCATTTTTTCCGAAGTATTGATTTTTGATGTCCGCCATCATTTTTGTTACTCCTAGGTGTCCTGAGTAGGCAACATCATGAAATTCTCTCATAACTTTATTCCCGAGTTCTCTACCCTCTAGTACATATATTTTGTTGTTATAATGCAAAATCCCATATGTTTCCATCTTGAAACCATCATACCTTTTGTCTCTTAGATCTTTTTCTAAAGCTTTTTTAACACGATTATAGTAGGGATCATTAGTTAACACATTTTTGACTTCATCTTTGAATTGGGTTCTTAATGTAATTATAGCAGCAATATACTTTCTGCGACTTAAGGTATCAGCCACCCTATTCTCTTTTCCTTTAATGTAATTTATATCAAAGTCATAATTTTCTAGGAACTCTAACCATCTTCATTGCCTTACATTTAGATTCAGCTGTGTAAAGATGTACTTGAGCCTAAGATGATCTATTTTGAGTTCAAAAGGTTTCCCAAGCAAATAGTGCCTCCATACCTGCAGTGCATGAACAATCACAAAAGCTCAAGATCATGTGGTGCATAATTTACTTCATGCACCCTCAACTTCCTACTTTCAAAAGCTACCACATGCTCATCTTGTAGTAGGACTCCGCCCAAACCTTCTCCTGAAGCATCGTTTACCACCGAGAAGTTCCCATTTGGATCCAAAATCTTCAACACTGTGAGCACTTGTGAGTCTACCTTTTAACTCCTTAAAGGCTTCTTCACACTTGATGTCCCAAAAAAATTTCTTACCCTTCTTTTGCAAAGAAGTGATAGGTCCCGCTAACTTAGAAAATTCCTTTACGAACTTCCGATAATAGCCTGTTAGACCCATAAAACTTCTCACTTCATGCACATCCTTCGGTGTTGGCCATTCCATGATGGCACTAATATTTGAAGGGTCCACCGAGATTCCCTCTTTATTTATTATGTGGCCTAAGTATTGTACTTCGTATTGATAGAAAGCACACTTAGATAATTTTCCATAAAATTTATGTTTTCTGAGAATTCCCAAAGACAATCCTTAAATGTTCATCATGTTCTTCCTCATTCTTGGAGTATATTAATATATCATCGAGAAATATAAGTACAAATTGGTCTAAGTATTCCCTAAACATGTTGTTCATCAAGTTCATGAAAGTGGCAGGTGCATTTGTTAGACCAAAGGGAAAAACTGTAAACTTGTAATGCCCATACCTTGTTCTAAAAGTGGTTTTATGGATATCTTCATCCTTGATTCGCAGTTGATGATAACCAGATCTAAGATCTATCTTAGAAAACACTTTTTGCCCCCCATTTGATCAAAAATATCATCGATTCGGGGCAGCGGGTATCGATTCTTCACTATTACCTTGTTGAGCATTCAATAATCAATACAAAGTTTGAGGGTCCCATCCTTCTTTTTCACGAAGATTACCGGTGCACCCCACGGTGATATACTTGGTCTAATCAAACCCAAGGAAAATAACTCATGTAATTGAGCTTTCAACTCAACTAATTTGAGTTGTTTTCATTATGTACGATGCCTTGGAAATTGGTTCCGTTGTTGGTTTGACCTCTATTGTGAAGTCAAATTCACGCTTAGGTGGAAGTCCGGGCAACTCATTTGGAAACACATCTCTAAATTCCCTTAGGATGGGAAATGCTTCAATTTTGGCTCATTTTCCTGTCCCGAATCTTGATATTTTTACAGCATATAGATGGCAGCCCTTTCACTTTGCCTTTTTCAGCTGCATGGTAGAAATTTGCCTAGTGACAAACTCTCTTTTAACACCCTGAACACTTGCTATTTTCTATTGATCATCGCAGCAGGTTACACATTTTCCTAAGCAATCTAAGGTTACATTATGTTGACTTAGCCAATTTATACCTATGACAACATCATAGGATCCAAGAGGTACCACATACAATTTTAATCTTGTTGTGAACTCAGGCAATTCTAGTGGTGCCTCAAACAAACACTGCTTCACTCTATGTACAGCATTATTTCCATACTATACATTCTAAGTGTGTTCCATGTACCCAACTCTTATTTTGAGTTTATCAGCTACTTTAGATGAAACAAAACATTCTGTTGAACCAGAATCAAATAAAATAGAAACAGGTTCTCCAAAAATCTTACCTGAGGTTTCAATGGGAGTCGCTTGCTTTTCTCGCTTGCTTGCTTATTACTTGATGTTAGGTGAAGGCATGTTCCTTTCAAAACTCATAGATTTTTAAGTATTAAAAAATAATATTATTACTATTCTTTTTAACTTTTGATTTACATGCCAAATCCTTTTAGGATTTAAATATATAATTTCACAAATTAATAATGCATTTTTTTATTTTTATTTTAATTGTTACCTAACTTTAATGGTAAAATTAATCATCATAATATAAGTCCACATATTGCCAACAATATGTTATCGTAATAATTATTCGAATTCCCATGTTCCATATAAAACATTCAAACAAATGAAAATCACCAAGTCCGTAAATAATAATTCGAATATTCTCATAAAGTTGGTTTGATATAGCATTGTCAAATAAAACAGAGGCAATTATCATCACGGTCATTGCAAAATTCGAACAAAACAAAAGACGACCAAACCGATTAAAATAAAGTGACCGAAAAACAATAACCAAAATATTTGCTATCATTTATGAACCGTTTTATCTACAATCAAGGCCTAATCATGTTAGGAACGATCATCAAGGTGGATGCGGGGTTACCCGTTCAAATGAGTGTCATGCCCCACAACAGAAACTATAGGTCATGATACGACGAATCAAATAAATTCTTACACACAATGATGATCTTGTCTAATCTTGTTTATACTTAACCGTAGTTAATTTAACTTACAAGAAATTTGGGATGTTACAAGACCAATCTCTTTTGACAGGATTCTTCTTTGATGAAACTTTGCTAAATATATCTACACATGAGTCCTCTTCCTCTAACGGAAAACAAAAGTCCTCAAGAAAATTCCTTGAACCGTCTAGGAGATCCCATAGGCTTCGCACTAAAAATCCCAAAACCTCAAATCCTAGGAGAGATGCTAATATCTCACTGGATAGTGATGTAAAGGAGGTTGAAAAGACCGAAGAACCTACATCGATGGATATTTAACAGAGAGGCCCTGAAATTGGATGTAAAAAGAAGGATAAGGAAGACACCATTGAGGAAATGGAAGAAACAAGGGAGGAGGAATATGATGAACAACATATTCATGAGAGACCTTCTAAATAAATTGGGGTTCAAACAGTTCCATTCATGTTGGGGAAACCCATAAACAACATGAAGGTGAAGTATTGATTGAATAAATTTGAGGTACCACTGATTTTTCTATACTTAATGAAGAACATAGAGAGGAAGCCCTAGATCATGCATGTTGGAGACACATGTTGTTGACAAGTGATATTGTGGATCATTTTCCACCACATGTTGATAAAATGATAGAAAATTTTGTTAGTGCACTTGATATAGAACCCCCATATGAGGATTTTGAGATCATACAAGTGGATGATTCTGCGGTCATTCGGAATACAATTCATGAAGTTTCGGATCATGTTTCCCGACATTGCCACCAAATATACTACATCCACATGTTATTATCATAGAAATCTTCAAGGAGCCCCCAAACCAATTTGCATAACCATAATCACTCAAATAACTTTGTTATATTACTTTGGGTATAACAATTTGAAGACTATTTTGCTAGGTCGGGGTAGATGGAATAGGGAGAAGGAAGAATTACTCTTCCAACATCAATAGGATCTTGAAGAAAAAGATAAACAACTCAGGGCCAAAGACAATGAAATTACAAGACTGAAGAAGAAATAAGAAGATACAGTTCAAGTGACAAATGAAATATTTAAATGTAGACCATCGTCTAACATTTATGTTATCTTCTTGAAAGAAAAAATGTTGCAATTAAAGTATACATGTATCAACAATGATATCCCATTTGATATTAGTGGAGCTAGGCCTTTCTTCAGGATATATATGAAAATTCCCCATGAGATCCAGTTGCTTCTATGTGAGCTATATATGTATAATTATGCTTTGGAGTATGATAGAGACTGGATCCCTATACTCTATATTGGGGATGTGCAAATTAGGGCATTGTGTTCCTATTTTAACAATGAGTTGTATAGAGAGAAGAAAATGGTTGACTACAGGAACTTATGTAAAGTGCAATCATTAATGATAAGGGTAGAGGCAGGAAATACCAAAGCCATGATTGAAGAATATGGGACATTTATAGCAGTTTAGAAAATTAAACAGAGGGTTTATTAGATGAGACATGAATCTCGTGATGAAGCTAGAGACTATATTAAGTTTAATGGCATGGAAATAGTACGAGCCTACAGGGCAAGATGGGATGAACTGTCACCAAAGATGAAGAGAAATTAAATGCATTCTTATCCTAATATATGTTGGTGTGTGTGACATGCCTAGTCATCATCCACATCACTGGTGAGTCATCTCACCTTGCGAGAGTCATAGGTCTTAGGGAGTCAAATGACAAGTGTCAGATTCTGTCATAGAATCTGTCATCGTCATTTACGTCAGTGTATCATAGGAGTTACATTCTTTATTTGGAATTGTAACTCCTCCTTTAGTGGCGTCATATGCATCAGTCACGTCATATGCGTCAATGGCGTCATTGGGGTCTTTCCTTGTTTAGGCATGGGGGTTACACAACACCCCTATTTGTACTTCCTTTTTCAATCTATGAGCATGAGCAAACTTGTTTTCTTATTTGCATATTCTTTCCATTATTCAAATCTTGCTTATTGCATTGGAGCTTGACGTTACCATTGGAGTGCAACTTCGTTGTGGTGCATTGTTTTTGACATCGGTTCTTGTGAATCCCTCTTTCATGGTATCAGAGCTGGTTTTGGTAAAATGTGCACTCTTCGTTTATCAAGTTGTTTATTACTTTTGGTTTCTTCTTATTTCCTCGTGCAAGTTTTTTTTATTATTATTTTGGAATTGTATTGCTCACCTCATATTGAGGTTTTAGAAGTTGCAAGTTTGAGGTATTTTGTTGGTTTGCTTTATCATGTTGTTGAGTTCGTGATTGCTTCTATTCTCGTGAGCTCACTTTTTGCTTTGGCGTGGACTTGTGGTTCATTGTTGTCTTGAGGTTACCATTACATGGATGTTTTTCTGCGTGGTTGGTTATTGCTCGTGCTTTGGTCTGCTTGGCTCATGTTTCAACCTCTGCTCTTTGTGATTGAAATTACCTCCTTGTGCCTTGGTTCTCATAGGCTTGTCTACATTGCCTTGGGTTCAATGTTTACATTGGATTCTTGGGTTTTTACATTGTAGCTTAATCCATGACCACAGGCTCAGTTATCATTTCCACTGTGGTTTTTTGGACCTTGTATCACTATTTTACAGGTCTTTGTATTACATCTGACTCCACCATTTGGCTCACCTCTGTTTTGGTGATCAGTTCTGCGTGTGTGGTCATTCAGTTCGTGGTTGATCTTTTGTTGGTTTTGCAGTCTTTTTTTCTTGTTTTAGCTTGTTCTTGGCTGGTCGTTCCCAAGTGGATCTGTTGTTGTGGCCTAGTTCATGCTCCCTACGTTTGGTTGGTGCTACATTGTGTCATCGGTAGTGCCCTTGCCTTCTTGGTTCTCCCATGCCCTCTCTGCCATTTCTCTAAGCTATTCACTGTCTCACTTGGCACAAAATTCTTCAGTCAAACTTTGCTACCTCAACGGTTGTTTTGTCGGACTCAGCGTATCTCCCAAAGACCTTCCTCGAAATCTACGTGACTTAAGATCCCTCTGCACAGTGGTCTCACCTTTCATTGACATGTGTCTTGGTGGCTCATTTTTGCAGTTACCACCAACTCGGTAGTTTACACACGTGGCTCTTATTGTGGAGAGATTGTTTTCAACCTATTCAACTTCAACGTATAACTCAGCTCGGTCAACATTTCCTTTTAGAATTATTTGAAGGTAAAATCAATCTCACCTTTAATATTTTAAGGTGTAAAAATTTTAATTGGCATTGTAAACCTTTATTTTGGGTTTTTACTTGTTTTATTTATCCTTCCTTCGAGTGTCGAAGACGGAGGGTGAGGTCCGGGGTTGGTAGGAGGCTAATCCCCCTCATAATAAAAACAAACCCTATCTAAAATTTGATGTTGTTTCCAACGAGCATACATATGACACCCTTTGCATGCGTTTAGGGCACTTTTTTAATCCATTTGTAGGCTTATTAGCATTTTTCCATCAGTTGTAGGAATTGTTTTTGCTATAACTTTTGACTCGTTGCTCGGTTTTGAGCACTTCTTTAGTCAAAGTTGCATGTTTTTTCACACTCTAGATGATGGGATTATCATTTTTGTAAACACACTATTTTATAAAGTGCCACATTCTGGGGGTGTCTTTGTATTGCTTAATTTAGCTCATTTTGAATCATCTTGAGCTTTGTTCTATCCCTTTTATTGCTTGTGGACTTGTGAGTGCGTCCGCCATAGTCTTACAACAAAGGGATTCTTTCATGTGACATGAGATGCTATTTCTCACAAGGCCTTCTCTTCCCCTTCTTGTTTTCACTCATTCTTGTGCTTGCTTACGGTGTCAAATTGTTGCACCCAACAAACCTTGATTGTTGTCTCCACTCTTGCGCATTATTACGTTGATTGCAAGGTGAGTGATAAACTGGTTCTCGGCACATAGTCGCATCTGATTGTAATCAATGCACTAAACTATAAAGTGCTGCAAAAAGGGGGTTAAACTTGTATTCTTTGGAGGCTCCTCTCGTCATGGACATTGAATTTCATCACTTTGTTGTTTAACTAGGACCAAGAAACTACCTACAATGGAAGAATGGAATACTTGATCATTGCATTATGTACAACTTGTTACCACATCTTCTTGGGATGGCACCTGAACCTATTAACCACATTCATCACCAAAATTGGTTGAACGAGAATGACATGGCATACAGGATTCTTTGTCTTACTATACCAGAGGACCTTCAATGTTGAATAGAGTTCACAGAGTCTGCACACCAAGCTTGGACTTTCATTCAAAATTTTCATGGAGACTTTGATCCTCCTTCATCTGGTTATGAATCTTATGATGATCTTGCATCCATGGAGGAAAGTGTATGCAATGGAAAGTTGCAAAAGCTATGGAATGAGGATAAAGAACCTCAAAGCTTTGCTAACTCATCCATGCATCATGAGATGAGTGCTAAACAAGATAACTTCTACAATAATGAATTAAACTAAAACACTATCATTTTATCTCTAACTACTCTATGATTACTTAAAACATAAATTGAACCTAGTTAAACCTATGAGCAATCAAATTAGATTTGTTGTTTCTTCAATGGAGGTGAAGAGGTCTCTCTAAAATGGCTACAAGACCAAGTTAGATACCCTCCTACTAACCTATTATGAAGTTATGGATGCAAGATGGAGGAGCTTCAACAATGGAGGATAACCAAGATCAAATGCCTATTAGCTTAGCTAATGCAAATGAGGTCTAATGCCAATATCTCCAAATGTGAGAGAGATTTGTTATAAAAACAAGGTGTAAGGTTGAGAGGGAGGGGAGACCCTTCTATTTATAGTTTTTCAAATGGAAGAGTTTGAACTTTGGGTGCATGTGGGACTAAATTCTAAAAAGCACTTTAGGATTAGATTAGGATAAACATGCTTTAGGCTTAGCTAAGCTTCGTTTAGGTTAGTTAACTAGGGTTTAGGTTAGTTAAAATTGATTAGCAAGTGATTAGAAACTCATTGAGAGTTGGGAGGGGTGCGGATATCCAATTGTGGTGATAGATAGCCTACGAAACCAATAGAAGTGGTCAAGAGAGAACTAGGGAGGTTCGAATGGTCGAAAGAGGAGGAATGTTTAGCTAATAAAGAGATATTAGACAAACAAGTTGATTATAGGAGGAATGTGACCGAGAAGGTGTCGTAAATGGGCATCCGAGAATGGAGCAAAGAACGGTTGATCAACGAAGTTTCGTCAATTGGTTGAATTCGATGAAATGCTAAGTGTAAGCATACATTAGGTGTCTACGAAAGTGAGTTCACGATACTTTTTCTTATGAAGAGCCACCCACACATATTTCTTCATGTGATGACAGTTCTACTAAAAGAGACTCACTTAGTTCTAATTCTGATGATGAGGATTGTGCACCCAATTCTGATGTCAAGAGTACTATAGATGACTCTTCTCCTCCTTCTCTCACTATTTCAGAGAGTGTTGACACATCCCACATATCATCAAATATCGAGCAGTCTTCTATATAGTCTCATACAGTCATCACACCCACCTCTTTTCCTCCAGTGTGTGAGGCCCCTTTCACTCCTCTACCTTCATTGGATGACTCATACCTATCTAACATCACTCTTCTATTTGTTGAGCCCCCTCATTGGGATGAGTATCTGCTTGACCTTAGTCATCTTTTTACAGAGTACACTTGTGATGTAATACAGGTTCCTCATCCATCTACGGGTATTTTAAAGGAGTTCATCGTCTCCATTGTTGGCGTGCCCCTTCTGGGACCCTTACCACTTTCACTTTTCTGGAGACATTCATAAATCCACCCTTACTTGTGGATCCATTTTCTATTGTGGGGGATGTTTTGTTTCCTTCACATCAGTTGGACATCCTTTCTATAGGTGTTCCCCTTCTTCACTATGACAGTTCTATGCATGTGGCATTACCTTCGGTTCCTTGGTGCTCACTTGCTAGACCTATGTCACACTTTCATGGACCAGACTCAGAGTTCTTCGTGCTGTTGCCTTCGGTTTCCTTCACAAAGTGGGAAGACTTCTAAGCACGTCATTTTTGTCCTTCCTAAGGGTAGGCACATAGTTCGGTGCGGATGGCTCTTCTTCAATCCAGAGGTAGAGGATCTCGTGATCGATATTCTTTTGGGAGACTTCTTAGAGTTACAAAGTTCAGATCCATCCATGACATCTTCTGCATCCCTCTTGTCTCCCTCTTCTTCTCCTCTTCTTCTTTCCGAAATATGTTGTTTGTATATGGGCACCTTATCAGGCCTTTAGTTGTCGGGCCCCATTGACACATCTTTCTTAGTTGCTTAAGGGAGTCTTCTTTTTGTTTTGGCTTACCATGACCTCTTCCTTGGCTTCGATGAAGGGGGTCTTGGTGTGTGTGACATGCCTAGTCATCATCCACGTCACTTGGTGAGTCATCTTGCCTTACAAGAGTCATAGGTCTTAGGGAGTCAAATGACAAGTTTCAAATTTTGTCATAGAATCTTGTCATTGTCATTTGCGTCGACAGGTCATGTCATGCTTGATTACATTCCTTATTTGGAATTGTAACTCCTCCTTTAGTGGCGTTATATGCGTCAGTCATGTCATATGCGTCAGTGGCGTCATTGGGGTCTTTCCTTGTTTAGGCATGGGGGTTACACGGCACCCCTATTTGTACTTCCTTTTTCGATCTATGAGGATGAGCAAACATGCTTTCTGTTTCCATATTCTTTCCATTGTTCGAATCTTGCTTATTGTGTTGGAGCTTGATGTTACCATCGAGTGCAAATTTTTGTGGTGCATTGTTTTCGACATTGGTTCTCGTGAATCCCTCTTTCAATATCATCCCAACTTTCGGGAGGAAAAATGCATATATTGAAGTTTCTAAGGGATGTGGAAAAACCCGCTTTCCTATTTTTATTATCCACCAATCTTCCACTACCCTATACCCCATTGGTATGGAAACACATAGTTGAATGAAGACACATAAGACATGATAATGGAAAGATACAAAAGGAATGCAGGGTACTTCTTCAATGAGCCAGAAGGAACATCTACACCCACTAACTTCAGGCGCCTATGTAGCATCATTCAGGCAGATCCTAAGCTAGTTGAGGAACCCAAAGAATCTTGAATGAGGACATTCAATAAATTAAGTTTGGGGGTGTGATGAGTCATTTTATTTCCTGTTTAAACACCTCATCTCTTGTATTTTGTTTAATCCATGTGTACCCCTAAACTTGTATTTCCCAATTATACTGTTGAACATTTCCACTATATCTTGAACTTATGGCACATATATTAGTTAATATGATTATTACTAAGTTTACTTTATTTTGTGGATTATGGGTATGCATTTATTCTTCTAAATGCAATGAGATGTTAAATGGTGCTTTGTATAAATGTCATCCTTTAATGCCAAGAGTTGTTGTGTGTATTCACTAGTATGTAGCCAAAGAAACTCATTCATAGAATAGAAGTCATCTACAACAACCAACATGTAGCCAAAGGGACCCATCCATGACTAAGCCCCCTGTAGCCACAAGAAGTCACACACATACATAAAATCGTGACTCTAAGGATCTTGAACAATGTGGACACTTCACCTGAGCTTGCACATGTTGATAGAAGCGGTATGCAAAAAGAATAATATTCAACGCCATCACCTGATTATGTGTTACAACTCAAATAAGGAACTAGTTGATTGAATTTATAATTTAATAACTAGTTATTTAATCGATCAGTTGGTTAAGTTATATAATTGTATTAGAACATCTCCTAAATAGTTTTGTTGCATGTAAATGTTGATTTCTTGGATATGATCTTTTATTGAAGCCATTGTAACTCTTTATATGAATTTATCTCACATCTCTCTTTGTAATGAAGGATATAAAAAGGAAATATTAATGCTATAAAATATATAGGATACATAGACATAAGTAAATCAAGATATAGATAGGGAGTTTGATGTATTATTTTGTAATCTTCATGATGATGAAATAAGAATCTGAGTTATGTTAATTTTTATAGACACAGGCCTTAGGAAGGATTAACACCCAAGGTAGGGCCCACTTGAGGATTGCTAATCCTCCCCTTTTGTTTGTTGTTCGATTAGAATTGCAGCCGTTAATTTCTTTATCTGTATTCTATTTTTACATGTTTTTCCATAGCCATAGTATTTACTTTCAGTCATAGTTTAGTTCGTTTCCAGTATTCTAATTTCCCAATTGTAGTGACAACAATTTATCTTTACACTCCTCAAACATTTGTAACTATGCATACAACACTGGTAATATTGAAATTTTATGTCCCTAGGTCTGATAATTAAATGATTGTGGATTAATGAACAACATATTAATTGTTACAAGTTAATTTTCACCACAGAGACCTTAATCTCACTTTTCCCAAAGATGAATTTCCTCTTCGAACATCGATCAGCTTATCGACCTTACTATTGGCCTGAAATGTTCTCTCTTATGGATAGTTTCTCTAATTATAATCAAATCCTCATCACCACTAATGATTAACATAAAACCTCCTTCATTACTCCTTGGGGACTTTCTACTATCGTGTTATGCCTTTCGGACTTAAAAATGTAGGAGCACTTATCAACGTCTTTATGACATACATATTCCATGACCTTATACACAAAACCATAGAAGACTACATTGATGATATCTTAGGCAAATCTAAGTAATGTAGGGATCATCTCATTGTCCTTCATATTATCTTTTCTCAACTCATCCAATATTTCCTTTTTCTCAACCCTACCAAGTGCATATTTGGTGTCCTCGTCGATAAACTCCTAGGGTTCATCATCTCTATTTGGGGCATTGAAGTATACCCCTGCCAAGATCAAGGCCATTATCGAGATGCCTCCCCATCAAACCTCAAACAAATTTGTAGCCTTCAAGGTAGACTACAATCAGTTTTTCATTTTTCTCACACCTTTCGGACTATTGTCATCCTTTCCATCATCTCCTTGAAAGGACGTACACTTTAAATGGGATCACAATTGTCAAAATTCCTTTGATGACCTCAAACAATACCTCTTATCACCACATATGCTTACACCTCCACGCGAGGGGGAGCTGTTCTACCTCTACATATCCATTACTAATCATGCCTTGGGTGTTATGTTTTCTCATCAAGATAAGCAAGGTCGTGAATAGGTTGTCTATTATGTAATCTAGACTCTCCATAAATATGAAACTCATTATACCGAAGTTCAAAAGTTGTGTTGTGCCTTATACTTCATAACTTCTAGACTTCATCATTATCTACTTAACCATAAAACCTACATTATCACCAGCTTCAACCCTTTTAAAACTATGCATTCTAATCCATGTCATAATGATTGTATCACTCGGTGGCCCATGCTCATGACCGAGTTCGATCTTGAATTCATCTCATAAAAATATATTAAAAGACAAGCCATCACCCACTAGCTTGTTGAATCTCCTCTTTCTGATAATCAACCAACTCACAAACAATTCCCTGACAAATCTACCAACACCATCGATCACAAATACACTCCCGGATCAAATGACATTCTTCTTAGATGGATCTAAGTTTCAACAAGGGAGAGGTGCCACTATTATTATCATACCTCCTTAGGGGACTCTTATCCCCTATCTTTCAAATTAAACTTCAAATGCACTAATAACATGGCCAAATATGAAGCCCTTATCATGGGTCTCCAAACCACTATCATGCTTGGTGTTCAAATCCTGGACATCTACGGAGACTCACAACTTTTCATCAATCAGATCAAAGGAATTTATCAATGTAAAAATGAAATTCTACAAAAATATATATATAACCATTGTTGAATTCATCTTAGAATCCTTTGATCGTTACACCATTCATATAGTTCCACAATCTTCCAATAAATTCATAGACGCCATGGCTTCTCTTGCATCACTCATCCCCTATCAACTAACGATTTCAAATTTTTTTGTTGTTGTGCATAGACTTGATCAACCATCCCACAACAATGAACTTACATCTATTAACCTCATCAAAGATAATCAAACATACCTCTGATATACTCAAACATTTAATTATCTATCACAGATAAAAATACCATCTAATTTATCCAAAAATTCTAAGCAATCTTTTCTCCAATTCGTTACTCGATATGTCATCATAGGTGGTATTTTATATAAACACAGATTTGGTGGCCACTTTTTGTGAGGTCTCAAATCCCTTGAATCCACTTAAGTTATTCAATAATTCCATGACAACATATGTGGTGGACACTTTAATGGTATGGTTGTCACTCAACACATCCTATGGATGAGCTATTACTATCCTACTCTTAATCAATATTTTTTTCATATGTCAAGAAATGTGTCAAGTGTCAACAACACTCCAATCTCACTCACATTCCCAGTCAAGCTCTACAACCTGCTCAAGACCTATGGCCCTTCTCGATGGGGACTTGACCTCATAGGTCTCATTAACCCTTATTCCTCACAATGACATCATTCTATCATCACAACTATTGAATATTTCACTAAATGGGTAGAGGTTATTCCCTTGGTCTCTACTAAAGAAAACAAAATCATTGATTTCATCTATCAACACATCATATGTCACTTTGGCATCCCTCACAAACTAATCACTGATAATGGAAAATCTTTCAATACAAGGAAGTTAAGAAATTATGTGACACATTCAACATCAAACTAAGCTTTTCATCACCTTATTATCCACAAAAAAATAGACAATCTGGACCTTCTAAAAAAACACTTGATGCGGCCTAGAATTCGCCAATAAAAGCCCACACGCACTTTGGCACATCACTCGGCCTAGGCGAGCACTCACCCAAAGTGCACAAAGGTACTAGGCCCTTCTTTAGGGTTGTTGTTACAGGATGTTAACATGATGAAGACTTAAAGCATTCAGATCTATTACTAATATATCATTCTACAATGCATGTTTAGATCTAGATCTAGAGAATAACATACTTAAAAGATAACCATGATGAAATCAAGCATGCAATACTAAACTATAACCATGATAACACCTTGATTCAGTCCATAATCTCCATTATATTAAATGCAGTAATACACATAAGCTTCCTTACAATAATAGTAGTATACGCTCATGCGCATATTAGATATGGCATAACCTCACAATAACTATGTTCTCACACGCTCTATTATGTTACACAATTCACTACATATTTATAAGGGTGGGGACTTTCCCTTCACTACTTATCTAATCCCAAAATAGGTCGCATGCTATTATTAGCCACACTCCATTACAAAAATAGGCTTACATGCAAGAATGCTAATAATAGATCTCTCTTAGTCAACTATCAATGTGCAATTCTACCTTTATCCCACATCCATGCAAAGTGTTTCATAGCCGACCCTCCAAAAATAGCAAATGTGTGTTGCTCAAGTCTCTAACTGGTTTGTGTGCTCCACACACTATCTCCAAAAATAGATCCTCATCGTGAAAATGGCTAAGTCCCAAATTTGTCTTTGTTCTACGTGCATGATTCCTTCTGATACTTCCACACCTTTGAATATTATTTTCTCTTTTGCATGAACCTTCTATATGTCTTTCACTAAGTGCCATATTTTAACTGATCAACATTACCCCACACTAGTTGCATTACCACCCCGGCAATGGTTGTCTCCAAAATGAATCAAAGAATATGAATAGAAGAATAGAAATAATTTTGATGAATAAAAGAATGTCTTTACCCTACGAATCTTCTACTTCAACCTAAAGAATCAATTCTAGATATTCTTCTTTTATTTCCACCTCACGGAGTCGATAATCATTGAGTGCAGATTTTTCCTTCTTTGGGATATCCACTGCAATTGACTCTAACTCATCTTTGCAATCTCTCCTTTCTCATTTTGCAAGACCAACACAATGTTGGACATGGTAGTCATTCTTCCTTCTAGTAATTCCATCTTTTGCGTGATGAGTTTCCCAAGCTCATCCAACCTTTCCTTGTGTGGTTCTTGAGTTGTTGTAAGGGCCTCACGCTTTTTCTTGACAAGCGCTAATCGTTCTGTGTGGCCCAAGGTCTCATCTTTCATGGCCTTCAGGACTTCATTGTCTTCTAAAATGGTCATGGTTCTTATAATGGCTTTTGGGGTTGTACAAATATTCAAGTGCTTGATCTACTTTCTTTAGTTCCTCCTGTAAGCTTTGAAGTAACCCCTCATATGATGTAATCTTTCTCATCACCGAAGCCTTTTCCCGCTCTGCTTCCTATCGTTGGATCCTTTGGTTCTAGCATGCGCAGAGGTTCATCTTCAAGCACTAAGTCCACCAAGGTACTTACATAATGCATTGCTTAAGGAAATGTCTTTGGTAGCTTTGGCTCTAAGTGTGGTTTTGCTCTCATGATGTTGTCCCTAACTTCCTCTACCATGTTGATGAAAATAGTGTTTTTCTTATGTGCCAAGTCTTTTTATTGCTTTAGGCACGTTATTTCGCATCCTTAGTCTTGATCTCCTCCCTTAGCACCCTAATTGTTGCAGCCTTATCCATATTTTGTCATGCTACCTTTGTTGAGACCTTCACCAAAGCATTGCTCACTTGTTCATCTGACATAACAGTGGGCTTTACTGTTATGTGTCTATCTGAGGTGTCTTCTTCAACCTCCTTGATACACATGACTCTTCACATAAGTCAAAATTTGGTTCATCCATGTGCGTTTGCATTGACCATGACAGTTGCTTCCTTGTGCACATGGTTGCCATATCCTCATCCATCAGCTCCCAACCATACAACTCCTTTTGTGTAATTTTTCTTTGAAAACGAGCGCAGAGACAATTTTGCATGTGTCTCGGTGTAGCCCATGACCGGTGGAACATATTCTCCACTTGTTCTTTTCATTCTTGGCCCCTTAGGAATTTGAACATCAAGATTAGAGCTTGTTCTATTATACCCTAAGCGATCACGGTTGTTTTCTCATCTCGCCTCTTATTCTCCCTCTTCTCCATCCTTCATATCTTCGTCTTTTGGCTCTTTCACATTCACTGAAGGTGTAGGGGAATTGGGTGCACTTTCCTCAAACTCTTCTACATCTTCATTCAGCTTCAAATTCCTTCTTCTTTTCTCGGTTGTCTCTTTCTATGGAGGGATTCGAGGCAATTTGTGCACTAATTATGGAGTAAAACCTTGGGTCCTTGTTCTTTTAAAAGCGGTGCTCTCCTTAGACTGCATCCAAGTCCTCATCATCTCCCTCTTGTGGCTGAGGTGGTTTAGTGGTGGCCTCTATGATCCAAACCACCACTATCCTCATGCTCCTCCTCTTCATCATCTACTTGAATTGTTTCTATGGGCTTAGCGCTGGAGCATTCTCCATTGTATGCTTACCTTTTGGCGGCCCTGGGAGTGCGAACTCATTCTCCACATACTTGGTGTTCTCTAGCTTGGGTTTGAGTTGTAGGTACATAAGAATTACTCCGGTGTCCCCAACTACCAAGATTACATGCTTCATGCTTATAATATCTGAGATAAGCGTCTCAATGTAGGCATTTCGCCCTAGATATACATATTTCTTTCTCAGAGTGTGGTAGTCGCAATCTACCTTTTTTACATTGAAGGTTAGGCGGCGTGTATCTGAAAACCGGTGAATTGATTCCTGGAAATATCTTTCCATGAAGGAATATGGTAGTTTTCACCATGGAATCCAAGCCCCGTCTTTCATAGGAAATCACGCAATGCAAAAATCTTTGGTAGGCGCAAACTAAACTTCCGTACCCACCACCGAAGGCAACTCCTTGGGTATGCACCACTCTTCTTCGAATGCTGCATAGATTCTATCATACCACATCTCCACCCTTTGTCGAATGGTCCACTCATTGATCCATCACTCAAGTACTTGCCAAATATTTCCACATGTGACTTGTGTTCTGTGGGGTACTCCCAAATCTTCTCCTTTGGCCCATCGGGCACTCCAATCTCCATAAACACCAAAGACAATAAAACAGTGCCAAAACTTATTCTGTCACTTGTTTGTGCTTCTTCAATTATTGTCTTTGCTATGTGATTTGTGATATTGTAGACCACTCCTTAAGACATCTTCTTTGTGACGTGCACCACATTGTGTTTACCTGCGACCACCTTCCTTGGTCATTCAACTTTGTTACAAGATGTGCAATTGCTGCACTACTGGGTACTTCTTCAATTTGTCAATGTCCATACGTAGACCCTTGTTATACCCTAGTTCCTTCCTTGTCTCCAAGATTGCAGCCTTATCATTTAAATCACTCTCGAGATGTGCTCACGAGGCCCTTAGTCTTATACTTATTCAAATCAAGGCGAGTTGTGATTCTAACCCTCCATCTCGGCGAAGTAGAAGAAGTCCTCATCGACTATTCTCATCAACCATCGATACAATGGTTCATACTTCCCAAATTATGGCATCTTGTACAAGTTTGGTAGACTCCATTCGGCTTGATAACTTCTCACCGGTGTCATTGTACCTTGCGGCATATCATCTATTGTGTGCTTTTTTGTTTTTGTTTTCAACAACGCATCGAGCTCCTTCTTATTATCTGATGTTCGATGGTTGTAATCACTGATTTTACATTGACAGATGTGGGAATCCCATTCTTGTCCCATGATCATGCCCTCTGGATACTACATTTCGAGAAATTACTCTCGAGAGAAATTTCTTCTTCCACTTCAACCTTCTTCTTCCCTTTTACTCCTGTTGTGGGTGCTTTCTTTGGTGCCATTTGAAAAATCTCTCTTTTCTTCCCTCTATAATTGAGCAAGTCAAAACCCTAGTTCAAATATTCATGCCCTAGTGGAAATCATGTGCCCTAGCTTGTTTATAATGCGTCTGCTTCACTCAAACCTTTCACCTATGGGAACTTAAGCTTTTTTTACGCACAAACCTTCTCTCCATGTCTGGTTTCTCACTCTTCACACCTCAACATGATTGCTCAACTTGTTCACACTTAGCTCTTTTCAAATTCTCTTAATTGCAATGGTAAAAATGAAGTCCTTATATAGAACTTCAAAATTTTATTATATTTATTGCTCCTCCACCTACCAACAATCCTCTCATTAATCGACCATTTTCATTTCTTCCACGCAGTACATCTTTGTGCCCAAGCTATAACCTTCTAGCGCGCCCTCCTACCTTTTGGCATGAGACTTCTCTTGGCGCACTTCCATGCATCCGAGTACCTCGTCACTATGCCTTCTACTAGTATTCTTTAGGGCCTCTTCTTACCTCATGTTATACATATATCTTCATTCATCTCTATTTATGGTCCTTGTTTCTAGAAGTAATCTCTTTTTTTTCCAAATCTCTCAAACCTTGAATAGCACTCGTAGTAGTTTGTTCCTTTCATGTGGACTTATTTTCAATAGTCTTATACCTAGATATCAATAACCACCCCACACTAAGGGTATATGCGAGTCCTCTATACATAAAAATTCTTCAAATAGAAATAAGCACAGTTACACAAACACACCAACTAAATTGACAAAGCATAGCGAAAAAGAAGGAAATACATTAAGGAAATGCAGAATTGAAAACCTAATCTAAATGGAAACACTTCCTTATTACAAACACCAAGAAGAATTATTTATAGTAGGGCTTCATCCTACTCCCGTTAAAGTGTTTAGGTAACTGTATTCTATCAAGTTCCTCTAATTGACAAGCGTTTGATTCGAGTATGTGAGTGATAACATACGGACCCAACCAATGTACTTTGATTTTTCCTAGATGGCACAAAAACTTAGAATCATAAAGGAGCACCATATGTCCTTTCTCAAAAAAATTATCCCGATGTGCATAAATGTCATGCCATGCAATCTACGGCCTTCTCTTATTTTTGACTCCAACGTGTAATGGCTCATCACTCATCCAAACTTAATTAACTTTTCAATCCTTTCTTCTAATGCTTGCTCATCACCTAGACCTCTAGTGCGCACAATACACAAAAAGAAGGTAACATAAATTCCATAGGAAGAATGGCTTCTTTCTCAAACACTAATTGAAATGGTGTGGCTTTGTTCAACCTTTTATATGTTGTTTGATATGCCCAAAGTATGAGATACTTTATCATCACAATCCTTCCTTCCAACATCACTGATTTTTGTCAATGTCTCGGCTCAAACTCTTGTTGAATGCCTCAGCAGTTCCATTTTCTTGAGGATGATATGGTGTAGTCTTATGGTGTGCAATCATGAATTCATCCAACAAAATTTTGATTGTCTCATTAAGAAAATGTGTGCCCCTATCACTGGTCAAAATTAAAGGGCATCCATACCTCGTAATAATATTTTCCCATATAAACCTAGTTGTTATAGCTGCTGTATAGTCCTTTGTAGGTGCTACTTCTTCCCACCTTGTCAGATAGTTTGTGCAAGTTATGATATAGCACGATCCAGTCCTATGCGCAATTTGGTGAAATAGGACCCACAAAATCTATAGCCCATTTTTCAAATGGTTCTGCACTAGTAATAGGTCTTAGAGGAATTTCATCTCATTGACCTAGTTTTCAAGATGTTGACAATGATCACAAGCTTTGCAATAATCCTTACAATATTTATACAGGGTCTCCCACCATAATCCAAAGAAGTAGAATCTTGTGCACAGTGGTATCACTTGCATAGTGGCCACCTACAATACCACCATGATCTTCTTCCATAAGATTTGTGTGCTCATGTTTCAATACACAACGATGCAATACTTCATCCCGACCTAACTTTTACAGGTCATTGCTAATCAACATATAGGGTGATGTGCGTATAGTAAGTTGTTTCTTCTCTGAGGATTTCATTCCTTCTTCGGTGCCATGTCAGTTTGTAGAAAGACAACAATGTCCTCTAATTCCGATGGTGCTCATTGTAACCTATATAACTGTGCATCGGGCATGGTATCTTCAATGGCTTGTGCTTCTTCTCTTGATCGTATTACGGATAGATGGTCTAGTCCGAGAATCACTTTTACCTATTTTTACCACAACTATGAAATCAAATTCTTGGAATAAGAGTACCCATCTGCATATGTGCCCTTGTAGAATGGGCTTGTTTACCAAATACTTCAATGCCATGTGATATGTATAAAAGAAAAATGGTGTAGCTAGTAGGTATTGTCTGAATTTATGTAGTGCATAGATCATTGACAAAGCTTCATGCTCTATAGTTGTGTAATTCTGTTCTGCAAGAGTCAACTTTCTACTAGGAAAAACAGATAGGATGATCTATAATACCTTCTCCAGTGAGCCAATACCGTGCCAATGGTCATGCCAGAGGTGTCAACATATACATGAAATGGTTGGTCCCATGAAGGAAAATGTAGAATAGGCATGGTAGTAAGTTTCTCCTTTAATGTCTCGAATGCGCATTGTTGTGGTTCTCCCCAGTAAAACGTACATTTTCCTTTCAATAACTCTTCCAAAGGTGCGGAAACCTTGTCATATCCCTTTATGAATTTTCTATAATACCACGTGTAACCCGAGAATCTATGCACCTCTTTCGGTGATGGGCTCTTTTAGGCCTATAATGACTACAACCTTAGCTGGATCAACAAACAAACCTTCCTTACAAATTATGTGTTCGACAATTATCCCAAATGGTGTAGAAAATATACACTTCTTGATGTTTAAAGAGATACTTATCTACATCTTTTAAACATCAAGTGTAAATTATCACAATGATCTTTAACAACGCCATACATGGTCCAATAATCTAAATAAACCTCGTAACAAATTATGAATAAACTCTTTAAACACCGAACTACTATGCACGAAAATACAAGTAGGCACATTTTTGGACCAAAAGGCATCACAATATAGGTGAAGCTACCCCATTCCATAGTAAAAGTAGTATTTTCCTTATCCTCCTAGGCAATCCTAACCTAATGATACCCAAAGAACCCATCTGTAAATGAATAGATTTTGCACCCTGCAACACCTTCTAGTATTTCCTCAGTGAATGGCGTAGGAAAGGGATCAGTCACACATGCAGAATTCAACTCCTTGTAGTCCACACAAATCCTAATTTGTCCATCCTTCTTGATGTTGATCACCATTGGACTAACCCATTCTGACTCATCAAGGGGCTTGATAATTCCAAACTTTAACATTTTTTCAATCTCTTCTTTGACCTTTTGTTGATCGGTTAGACTTTGGTACTTAGCGAAAAAAAAAAATACATAAGGTTTGTGTGGGAGAGCAGAGCACATTTAAAGGTGTGTAAGTATCGAAAGGATTGCAAGTGAAGAAGAGAGACAGATTCGGAGCTTAGTCATTTTCACGATGAGGATGTATTTTAGGAGATAGCGTGTGGAGAACACAAACGGATTGGAGACTTGCGCGGCACGCATTAGCTATTTTTGGAGGATTGGCTATGAAGCACTTTGCATGGATTGGTGAGAATAGATCTAATATTGGTAGTTAACTAAAAGTTGTCTATTATTAGTGCGCTTGTATATGTGGCTATTTTTATAATGGTGCATGGCTAATAATAGCATGTGACCTATTTTTGGATTAGATAAGCGGTGAAGGGAAAGTCCCCACCCTTATAAATATGTAGTGAACTGTGTAGCATAGGAGATAGATAAGAAGCGTGTCATAGTGAGAATATCTTTTGCCAAATCGATGCACGTATGAGCGTATTATAAGGAAGCTTTTGTGTATTACTACATTTAATATAATGGATATTATAGACTAAATCAAGGTGTTATCATGGTTATAGTTCAGTAGTGCATACTTGATTTCATCATGGTTATCTTTTAAGTATGTTATTCTCTAGATCTAGATTGGAACATGCATTGTTGAATGATATATTAGTCATAGATCTGAATGCTTTAAGTCTTCATCATGTTAACATCTTGAAACAATGAGTCATAAACAGTGCTCTGGTACCTTTGCGTGCTTTTGGTGAGAACTTAGTCTAGGATGAGTGATGTGGTAGTGCGCCTGGGCTTGTATTGGTGAATTTTAGGTTGTATCACCTTTTCACACAAGTTGGGGTTCATCCTGTAGGGTCTCTTTCTAACTGGGTGTGCACCCTCTTTAAGGTTTATCCTCATCTCCCCTAATGATTCATGCATGCCTTTAAGTTCATGGTACCCCTAGGGAATAAGTCCTAATAATCCCTTAGTAACTCTATGATTTTTGCCACTTCAGATTCTGACCAATAATCTCCAATTATGGCTTCCTTAGGCTCAACATCTGATCCAATATTCACCTTCTTTTTCTTCATAGGCTCATGATAGGTGCGTGTGGTCTTATATGTACTATCTAACACCTCACGCTTACTTGTTGAATGGTTTACATATAGATTTTCTACTTCTTCCTCATCCACTAAGTAGGCCATTTTTCCTTTTTCTTTCTCAAGGCAAGCTCACTGAAGTAGTGTGGCATTAGCCTCTTTTTCTTCAACAACACGTGCTCCTGTGTCTCCTTCATCTAATAAATCTGAAGGATTTCTTTAGCGTTGGCACTATCTCCCATAGTTAAGTGCTTTATGACTTTTAATGCTTCTTCCAGCAAAGGCTTGGTAGAGAAGAAGTCAAATGTCTGGGTCATTCTGTAATTAAATCTTGTCAATTTTCAATCTCTCTATGGAGTTCTTCATATACATACCAAGCACACGTGCAGCCTTGTAAAGTGGAATAAAACTTGTGCACCCAAAGTGAAGGTGGTAAAGCTTCCTACCTCTCTGTCTAGAGTCTCTCACACTTCTGAACATGGTGTTGAACAAGTTGATTACCGTGATAAGTACATATTTGAGTAGGTGCATTACTTTTAAATAACCTAGTAGCAAGAGCAATCCTAAGTTCATTCCATCCTACAAGATTATCCTTGTGGACCACCCACCAAAGACGTTGTCGTTCCACATAGTGTATATGCTAGAATATTTCTTCTTTCCATCAAAATTATCCACTATTCCTCCATTGTGTGCAAGAACATCATAGGATCCCCTTCTTCATTGTAATGAATGTACTAAGTTATTACCTATTCTCCGACATAACATGGTTTCTCGCCCTTAGGAAATATGCTCTTTATTTCACGCCCTACCAACTCATAGGTGCTATGAGCCCAATTATGATAAGCATCACTTGTAGTATCACTAATAGATTGTGCATCCTCCCACTTTGAAGGATTCCTTTTACATGGCTCAAGCACCTCTAGATCCGAATGGCATGTACATAAATCCTATTCGAGATCTTCTTCACATAAGGGCTCAACATAGGGTGCAGATTTGCCATACGTTATAGGGATAATAACTCTTTCCTCCTTGTTTTCAAAGCTGATATACCCCTTGTTGAATCGAAGATCAGCATTATTTTCATAGCATCAAGGATTCCCCAATAGAGATGGGAATCTATCTGACTCTGCCAAAGACTAAAACCTCAAAGTCTCTAGTGAACTTGGCTCCTTGTATGGTAATGGATGCATCTTTTGAAACTCCAGATGGGAGTGGCCTTAGTTTGATTAGCCATGAACAATACATTAGAGGATGGCTACAATGGAGGTCTCCCCATTTGTACCCATGCATCCAAGGTAAGAACATTGACTTTCATGCCTGTATCAATTAGTATATTACTCAATTGCCACCCATACACACAACATTTGATTTATTTCATTGTCATAATCTAGACTATGAGGGAGATCAATTTGTTGAAGATGGAAGGATAAGCTGGTTTTTAATGCCATGCCAATGTGCGAAAAAGTCTATGATGGATGTGAACAAAGCTTTGGTTAAGGTCTCGATAGAGGTCACATGCCAGAATATGGATAAAGTTACAACAATTAGGGCATTGAGGAGGAGATCAAGACTAAGGATGAGGAGATAGCGTGCCTAAAATAAGAAAAATACTTGGCATAGAAGAAGAACGTTGTGTTTATCAGCATGGCAGAGGAGATTGGTGACAATTTCATGAAGGCTAGGCCACACTTAGAGCCAAAGGTACCCAAGACATTTCCTTCATCAATACATTATGTCAGTACATTGGTGGACTTAGTGCTTGAAGATGAACCTCTGCGCATGCAGAGCCAAAGGATCTAGCATAGGAAGCGTAGAGCGAGAAAAGGCTTCAGTGATGCAGAAGATTGCATCATATGAAGGATTGCTTCAAATCTTACAAAGTAGGAACTCAAGAAGTCGGATCAAGCATTGAATATTTGCACACTCCAGAGGCCGTTATAAGGACCAGGACTATTTTGGAAGACAATGAGGTCCTAAAGGCCATGAAGGATGAGACATTGGGCCATGCATAATGGTTAGCACTTGTTAAGCGAAGTGTGAGGCCCTTACAGCCGCTCAGGAACCTCATAGGGAAAGGTTGGATGAGCTTGGAAAACTCATTGCTCAAAAGATGGACTTGTTAGAAGGGAGAATGACTGGCATGTCTAGCATTGTGTTGGTTTTATCAGAATGAAAAAGGAGAGATTACAAGGGATGAATTAGATTCAATTGTAGTGGATATTCTAGAGAAATTAGAGGTCGCACTCAATGACTAGCAGACCTTAGAGGTGGAGATAAAAGAGGAATATCCATAATTGATTATTCAGAGTTGTAGAAGAAGATACGAGTTAACGACATTCTTTTATTCATCAAAATTCTTTATATTCTTCTATTCATATTCTTTGATTCGTTTTGGAGACAACTATTTCGGGGCTTAAATGCAACTAGTGTGGGGTAATTTTGATCAGTTAGAATCTAGCATCTAGCGAAGGTAATACAGAAGGTTCACGTGGGAGAGTAGAGTGCATTCAAAGGCATGGAAGCATCGAAGAGGATCATGCGCTAGAATAGAGACAGTTCGGGACTTAGCCATTTTCATGATGAGGATCTATTTTTGGAAATAGCGTGTAGAGCACTCAAACCGATTGGAGACTTACGTGACACACATTAGCTATTTTTGGATGATCAGCTACGAAGCACTTTGCATGGGTGCAAGCTAAAGATAGAATGGCAAACTGATAGTTGACTAGGGGAGATCTATTGTTAACACTCTCATATGTAAGCCTATTTTTGTAAACGGTGCATGGCTAATAATAGCATGCGACATATTTTAGGATTAGATAAGCGGTGAAGGGAAATTCCCCACCCTTATAAATATGTATTAAAATGTGTAGAGAGAGAGAGAGAGCATAGATATAGGTGTGAGAACTAGGTTATAGTGAGATTATGTTATCAAATCATGCACGCGCACGGCGTAGACTCTTTGTGATTGTAAGGAATTTTTGTGTATTTACTAAAACAAGGTGTTATCATGGTTATATTTAGTATTGCATGCTTGATTCCATTATGTTTATCTGTTAAGTCTATTATGTTCTAGATCTAGATCTAAATATGCACCATAGGAAGATATATTAGCGATAGATTTGAATGATTAAAGTCTTCATAATGCTAAACATCTTATAATAGAAACCCTAAAGAGGGGCTTGGTACCTTCACGTGCTTCAAGTGAGTGCTCAGTCTAGGCTAAGTGATGTGCCAATGCACCTAGGCTTGTATTGTTGAATTATAGGTTGGATCATCAAGAAAAGAGAAAGGGAAAGTAAGGATATAACTCATGTTCCAAGCGCGGCCATAGGGTAGACATCGGAGCGGAAGGAGGTAGGTATAAACACCTATGTTAGAAGGCATCCTCCAAGAGGAAGGTCTTTGGTGTAGAAGAAATAGAAAATATTCCCTAGCTCAAACTGCGAGGAGACGGAGAGCCCGAAGGATGAAGAGGATGAGAACAAGGAAGAGCGGGAGCCAAAGGTGTGTCCACATGTGTATATGGTAGGTGATTCGGATGCGGAGGACCAAAGCACACATTTTGAAGACACATACTATGGAGATGGGTAGAGAAGAATAAATTGGAACATATGATACTCAAACCTCAAGTGAAAATGGAAGGCGATGATAGTGCGGGAGACTAGGCGTACTCCGATCCTAAGCTAGAGATCGAAGTGGAAAAAGAGGTCGCGAGATATTATAGAACACTTGGTGGAGCATGAGGTGGCACGTAGTGTAGAGGAAGGAAAGAGTGAAGAATAGGAAGGGATCATGGGTGGAGAATCAAACCTTGTTGTAGGTTTCCCCAAGGGTGTTCGCGGAAAGAGTAGGAGATGAGCGTACATCCCACAAGGACCTATAATGTAGTATGTTGAAGATCCCAATAAGGTTCTACGCATGAGGTATCGAGCACAATACCATTAGATCAACTATTTTGTTGGTCCTCATTCACTAAGGGGATGCTACTACGAGTGCCTGAGGAAGATGTTATCTTGGGTGCTTGAGTCACATATTAAGGAGCCAAAATTTGAAGTGAGCACCCACTCATTCTTGGATACCCGTGATTGAGAATTCTCGAGAGAAATGTATCGATAGTTGATTCCTAGCAATTGACAAATGAACAAGTGTGCAACGCACTTAACAAGCTATTAGTGGAGGTGGGTTCTAAGATTTTTGACAAGAACAACAATATATGGTTTATGTAGAGGGATCTAGAGGAGAAAAATAAAGAGATAAGAGAAAGGGATAGAGAGATAAAGGAGAAGGAGAAGATTACTACGGTTGAAACAAAAGTTAAGGAATGAGAAAGGGCGAAGACGCGCTCTACTTATAAAAAGGTTGAATACATAGTTGATGCAATCTTACTAGTGCGCCCAAATTTGGATCCTCCTTATAATACCAAATTTGAATCCACTTTCCATGGAGGATTTAATGTGCATGATCACAACCCAACACCACCCCTTGCATTATAATCTATAGAAGAAGTTATTGCATTGCGGAAGAAGTTGGAAAGAGAACAAATTGAAGTCACCATAACACAATACACTGAGTTAATTAAATTAGTGAGAGAGCAGCGAGTTCACATGGAAAAAGTTTTCTATGAAAATTGTGATGATAGAGATCATGTAGTGGGACTACTTGTTACAAAAGATGAGGCAGATCTGAAAGATTTCAAGCCAAAAATAGAGGAAATAGGGTAGAACAAGAAAGAATCTTGGCAGAAGTTAAGCAGAAGTGGGAGGCAATTGATTCATTAAGGGCCTCGATAAAAAATAAGTTAAAGGAACTTTACCCACAAGTTACACACAAGATGGACATGCTAGCTGATGTAGTAAAACAATTGAAGACTCGGTTGTCACTGCTTTGAAAGCTAAGGGTGAGGATCTGAATTTTGAAGAGGTTACTTCCATTGTAGGGGATGCCTTTACTCAAGCAAGCAGTGAATTAGAGGGATGGAAAACATTGGAAGCATTAGTGAATAAGGAATTCCCCCTCCTTTTTGCACAGTAGCACTTGGATTCTTTCATTATTTGGTGCAAGTTTGGATAGATATTCTTTCATTCTTTGATTCTTGGAGGATTCTTTATCATTATTTGAGTGATCAAACAGAGTGTTTCTGAGGATGGACAACATACCTAGTGTGGGGTAATGTTGGGCACTAAAAAATGGCTAAGTATTTGAAGTATCTACAGAGGCTCACAAATGCATGGATAAGCTCTACAAAAGAAACATACATAAGGGATAGAAAAGAAAAGCGTTGAAGGATATACCTAGTGAGTGTGACGGAAGGACAGGGTTTTGCACATGAAACATGGAAGGAGACACGCACGAGAACTTCGTCATAAAGGAAAAAGACTTAGTGAATTTATTGTATGTGGAGCTAAATACGGACTTGGAGTACACAACACGCAAGGAGGTTTGGGTAGTCGGGGAAGATTTTATTTTTAGGAAAGAACTTGCAATTCAAAAGGCACAGGATCGAAAAAAGGATTAGAACTAGAGCTAACTATAGATAATCTATTTTTAGGTGAAGCTTGCATGCTTCTTGGTTGTTTTTAAGCAACACATGGTTATTCTTAGCATGCAGCCTAGTTTGAGAGTGCATGAGTAGTGAAGGGCAAGTCCCCACTACCTATATATGTATTGATTTGCACAGTTTAGATAGTGAATGATTTGTAAGGTTATACTACCAGTTCATGAGCACTCCTGACTTATGAAATTCATATGTATGTATTCATTATTGTGGATTAATATAATGGATCATTGTGGTTGGATATTGATTGTTGATGTCTCTGTTACTAGTAACTATATGGTGAATCTGATCTTAGTGGTTATGTGAATTGTATGTTTACTTATTTATGTGTGTTTCCAAATTGAGCTCATGGATCTAGTTGTTATGATTATGGAATATATGTTCATGCATGCTAAAATCCTTGATAAAGCTAACATAAAAGAGGGACCTAGTACCTTCACGTGCTTCAGGTTAGTGCTCATATCTGTCTAAGTGATGTGCCAATGCATATAAGGTTTGATCAAGAAATAAATACTACATCCCATATCTCTAAAAACACAAGCAAAAACCACATTGTCTCGTGGGTATTCCTAAAATGGTGCATGGCTCCTAAAGCTAACATCATCCAAGTGAGCCCAGTCATCATTTGAAAAATAAGCTCATACATCATCTAAAATCAAAGGTATCATGTCTCATATCTCCAATTTTTCCCTCACCAGGCATCCACAACACAAAAACATCCATTAGAATACTAGCTAGTTGAAAATTTCATCAAATTACAACATCAAATCAAGTGAAGACACATATTCATCTAGTCATTAACGGTTCACTATAATCATCATGTTTCATCATAATCACAAGTGATTCCGTAAATGCAAAAAAATTTGCCTTATCGTGGGCCCAAAAAAATAAAAACTAACCAAAAACACACAAACGACCTACTTCTCCTAGAGTGGGCCTCCTCATCTCCAAGATACTCACGCAACCTCCATTTGTCACTTTTCACTCAAAATCTCTCAAATCGGAGCTCTAAATCTCACAAAACGCACAATAAAAATCAAATTTACCATGCTAATGTCACCTATTTATAGTGCGAAGATGTTTCCCACTTAGGAATCGCCGATGATTTCCTTAAATCACATGTGATTCACTTTAAATTGTCAAAAAACAACCTTTATAACATCAATTCATTTTAAACAAAGCATCCTTGCTAAGATAGCACATTTTTTTCAAAGCATGTGCCTCATTTTTTAGGGTTGAAGCCCCTTCCAAAATCAACAAACAATCAATCAATCAAATCCTACCTTAATCACGCAACCCAATTAGAAAAAATTTTCCTTTACCAAAATCCACCTCGAGTTTTTACTGACCTTAACATTAGTACACCATATGTCATAGGATGCAAACCCTTTGGTTCCCCTATCACTTGACTATCCGGTATTCTAAGCCCACCTTTGTGGCAACATCATCATGGATAATATACCCATCAGGATCATTTCTCATGATTGCTTCCTACGATTCATACGTTTATAGGTAACATACCCCTTGGTTCCGCTTATCACTTGACTTTGTGGTAGCATCAAATCCACCTTTTCGAAAATATTCTTTTCATGCCTCATCTTGGGGTGGGTCAAAGAGAAAGACAAATGTCTTACAAACCTATCTCATTCAGAGAACTCTTTCAAACTAGTGATCATCACACTTTGTCGTAATCAACCCCAGCCCCGAGGGGGAAATCACCCATCTAAGCACAAGAAAAACCATCTTAATCATTTTTGTCCAGCATTTTGTCCATCACAAGCCACTCAACAAAAAGGGGAAAATGTAGACACCAAGTATTTGTTGCCTACCTAAACCTTACTTACACACATTAATATATTAAACCTATCACTCTAATCATTATTCAAGTCACCTTACTCACCCTGTAAAATTATTTTTCACCCCCTATAAATCATATTTACCTATTAAAACTTACCCTAACCTCCCTAAAACCTCATAACCACCTTTAACCTATCTTAACCCTTTTTACCCTAACCTCCTAACTCCCTAACCTCTCCCCTAACCATTTATCCTCGTCCCCATACCCAAAATCCCCATTTTGGAAGTGGTTAATAACACTTCTAAACAAGTTTCTCTGAAATTCCTAAATCACCAATGATTCCAACAAATCACCCACGATTTTAAATAGAAGCTTAGACTCCTGTTTTAGGGATCTTCAATCTAGAATATTCGAACATGCGAGCAAAAATCTGTCATTCCAGCAATCTCCAAGCCCTACAATGAGAATTTTTCACTCCAAGAGGCCATCACACATCCATTTGTGCATCCACACATCTTTAAGATCCTCTGCATTCTTTGAGGAATGGAAATAGGGAGGTAACCTGTGATTAATTTTTTAATATGAAATAAAGTAGATTACATAGTATGGAGTGTTGTAATGTTTATATACATTGAACAATGGGTTACAAATAAATAGATGGTTACAACCATCTAAAACAAAATACATCCGGGAAATGTAATAAAAACAAATAGGATGTTGCAACTATGCAACAATAAACACATATGTGATATAATAAAACAATATAAATGGTTATAACAACATAACCATACAACCAAATAATATAATCTACCTAGTTACCATAGTAACAACTAAACTATCAAAGGTAAATGGTAAGTTACCTATAGTAAAATAGGCTTTACCTAACATTACCCGCTTAATTTTTCATTACCTCAATGGATGAGGAGAGGAACTCTCTCGAATAACTTGAACTTATTTTGTGCAAGTGACTTCGTGAAGATATTTGCGCATTGTTAAATGCCTATTGGGCAAAACTAAAGTTGCATATTGTGTTTCAACATATGCTCATGTATGAAGTGAACTTGTACCTCAATATGCTCGGTTCTCTCATGAAACACTCTTGGGTTACAAACAAGTTTGAGAACACCCTCATTGTAAACATACAAGGGAGTGGATTTCTCCTATGATACTTCAAGTCTCTCAAGTATGCGATTCAGCCATATCACTTCACAGATAGCTCCACTTGTAGCATGATATTCAGCCTTTGTAGAAGAGTGAGAAACAAATTTTTGTTTCTTACTTCCCCATGATATCAGTCTAGATCCCAAAAATAATACAAATTCAAAAATGGATTTTATGTTATCAATATTACCTACATGATCTAAATTCGAATATCCAATCAAGAATAATTGATCATTCTTCTTGTATTCTAGACCAAGATCTATAGTACCCTTGAGATACCTCAAGATTTGCCTTGTTGCTTTCCAATGAAAAACTTTGGGTTCCTACATGAACCTGGAAAGATAGCTCACTATAAATTTGATATCTGGTCTAGTATATGTTAGGTAAATGAGACTCCCAATCAACTGTTGATAAAGAGTTGCATTTACTAGAGGAGATGGATCTAAACGAGATAATTGAAGTCTCGTCTCCATGGGTGTAGCAATAGGTGTGCAATCCATCATCTTGAACTTCTTGAGTGTTGTCTTGGTATATTTAAACTGAGAAACAAAGATGTGATTCTCCTTCTGCCATACTTCTAATCTAAGACAATAGTACATGAGCTCGAGATTTGTCATGTTGAACGATCGATTAATATCTTTCTTCATTGCATCGATCATCTTCATTGTGTTGTCAATGTTCACTATATCATCAACATATACAAAAACTATCACAATCTCTCCTCCTTGGATCTTGAGGTAGAGATTGGGATCATATGGATTTCTGACAAATCCATTCTGAATGAGATGTTCATTAATCTTGATGTACCAAGCCCGAGGTGCCTTTTTAAGGCCATATAGAGATTTCCTAAGTCTAATTACCTTTGTTTGTTCACCAAGCATGACACAACCCTTAGGTTGAGTCATGTAGACTTCCTCCTGGAGATCTTCATTCATAAAGGCATGTTTCACATCCATCGATGGAATTTCTATCCATATTGAGTAGTTAGAGCAAAGATCATCTTGATCGTTTTGATCTTAGTTTTGGGAGAAAATGTATCCTCATAGTGTATGCCTTCATTTTTAACATACCCTTTACTACCAGTCTTACTTTGTACTTGACTATGGCCACGTTTGCTTTGTACTTTATTTTTAATATTCATCGGCATGGGTTTCTTCCTAGTGGAAGATTGAAAAACTGTCAGTGTTGTTTTTCATCGTTGGATCGATACTCAACATCCATATCATCTTTCCAAGCTTTTGACCTGTTGCACTTCTTGGAAAATAGAGGGCTTAATAGATTCAACAAATCAAAGTTTACCTCTTCATGTACTTTACTTTGAATCCGTGGTCCAGTGGTGGATGTATCTAGTAGAGCATCCAATTTTACATCTCAAATCATATTAGTATACCACTTGGGCATACGTTGTATTGTTCCCATGGGTCATGGTCTGTATGATCATCACCATCATCCCCATCATCATTGTCATCATCAATGGGAACATCTATTTTTGTTTTCACAATAGGTGAAATATCTACATTAGGTGAGCCTAGAGGAGTTTCAAATTACTTATTCTTAAAGAACTCAACGTATCTACTGGTGTAGAATTTCTTGGTCTTTAGATCCATCAATATGTACCCAAGATCCTCTTCATTATAGCCAATGAAGATGAGTTTTTGTGATTTCATATCCAACTTCTTTCTATTTTACTTGGGTATGTGCATGTTGGCTTTGCACTTGGATACTCTTAAGTGTGCAATGGATGGATTCCGATTCAACTATGCTTCACGTGGAGTTAATCCATCAAGAACAACTATGGGAGTTTTGTTCAATAAATAAATTGTTGTCTTTATTTTGCTTCCGGATAGAATGTCTTTCCTGGTCCGAATCATTGATCATATAATGCTCTTGTCTCGTGATAGTGTGGTTCCTTATCTCAACAATACCATTTTGTTTTGATGTATATGGAAGAGGCATCTATCAACGAATCTCATGAGATTACAGGTAGGCTTTGAACTCTTTCTTGGTGAATTCCCCACCCTCAATCTAAGTGGAGAGATATGATATGACGGTGATTTCTTTCTCAACAACTATTTTGAACTTTTTGAAGTTCTTAAAAGCTTCGCTTTTCTTACAAAGACTAAAAACCACATTTTTCGGAATAATCACCAACGCATAGCATGAAATATTGAAATCCAAAATGACTAGGTTGTATCGGACCGCAAATATAAATATGAACAAAATTAAGCTTACGGAGCTCGATCGGTACTTTTCTCGCAATGAATCTCTATATGTTGTTTTCTGTTAGGCCATTAAGGACATTTATCTATATCCTTTTTGAGAGATGGAAATCATCTCACCATATCATATCGGTGTAGTGTTTTGAGATATTTGAAACTAATGTGACCAAGTCTCGATAATAATGGTATAGCTTAGATACCAAATGATAGAATAGAATAAAATGCAATAAATATGCCTATGCTAAATTATGCTAACATTCCCCCCCTTAATTTTGCATAGTTTCCAATGAAGTGGAGAGGAACTCTCTGAATAAAGTGTGAATTTGTCACGTGCAAGTGACTTAGTGAAAACATCTACCTTCTATTCAGCTGTAGGACAGAAATGGAGTTGTATGTTGTGCTTCAAGACATGCTCGCGTATGAAATGAACCTGTACTTCAATATGCTTGGTTCTCTCATGAAATACTGGATTGCGAACAAGCTTTAGAACTCCTTCATTATCAACATATACTGGAGTAGATTTCTATTGTGGTAGACCAATTCCTTCCAGTATTCGGCGTAGCCATATTGCTTCACAAATAGCTTCACCTACAGCTCGATACTCTGCTTCTGTAGAAGAGTGAGAAACAAAGTTTTGTTTCTTGCTTCCCCATGATATCGGTCTAGATCCCATAAAGAAGACGAAGCCTGATGTTGACTTCCTATCATCCTTGTTTCCTGCATGATCTGAATCTAAACATCCTGTCAAGAAGAAATTGTCATTCTTCTTGTACTCTAGACCAAGGTCAACTGTACCCTTTAGATATCTTAGTATTCTCTTTGCTACTTTCTAATGACATATTTTCGGTTCTTGCATGAAGTGTGATAAAATAGCTAGCTGCAAAGCTGATATCTAGTCTAGTATATGTCAGGTAAATGAGACTCCCGATCAACTGCCGATGAGAGTTACATTCACCGGTGGTGATGGATCGGAATGAGATAACTGAAGTCTCACTTCCATAGGTGTAGCAATAGGAGTGCAGTCCATCATCCTAAATTTCTCGAGCGTTATCTTGGTGTATTTCAACTGTGACACAAAGATATGATTCTCTTTTTCCATACTTCCAACCCAAGACAATAGTGCATGAGCCAAAGATCGTCATGTCGAGCGATCGATTAAAATCCTTCTTTGTTGCATCGATCATCTTCACAAAACTTCCTGTAATGACTAGATCGTCGACATAAACAACCACAATGACAATCTCCCCCCTTGCTTTTTGAGGTAGAGATTGGGGTCATAAGGATTCCTTTGAATCCATGACTTATGAGATGCTCATCAATTTTGATGTACCATGCCGGGGTGCTGTTTTAGGCCATATAGAGATTTTATGAGTCTGCATACCATCATCTCTTTTCCTGGTATTACATAACCCTTTGGTTGAGTCATATAGACTTCTTCTTGCAAATCTCCATTAAGAAAGGCACTTTTCACATCCATTTGGTGGACTTTCCAACCAAATTGTGCAGCTAGAGCAAAGATCATCCTGATTGTCTTGATCTTGGCTGTGGGAGCAAATGTCTCCTCATAATCAATGCCTTCTTGTTGTGCATACCCCTTTGCTACAAGCCTTGCTTTATACTTGTCAATAGTCCCATCTGATTTGTACTTAGTCTTGAATATCCATCTGCATCCAATGGGTTTCTTCCCTGGTGGAAGGTCAACAAGTTGCCATGTGTTGTTCTTCATCACTGACTGATACTCTGAATCCATGGCATCTTTCCAAGCTTTTGATTGTAGGGCTTCCTAAACTATAGATGGCTCAACTGTTTCAACAACTCTGCTCATTAGGGCATAATTGACCTCTTCACGAGCTTGACTGCGAGTTCTAGGTCCAGGATTGGACGATGTGCTAGGTGCTTCATCCAAATTTGCATCTCTTATTAATTGAGTATACCATTTAGGTAACTTATTAGTTGTTCCATTGGATTGTGGTGGATCCAAGTTTTCACCATCATCCAATTCATCACTGTCATCTTCAGTGGGAACATCAAATTTGTCTTCACAAGAGGTGTATTCTGCATGTTTGTTGAGTCGTTGAGTGGAGCATCTGCTTGTTTCTTCTCAAAGAACTCAACATCCCTACTTGTGTATACTTTCTTTGCTTTCGGATCCCATAATCTGTACCCAAGTGCTTCTTCACTGTATCCAATGAATATCAGTTTCTCAGCTTTCATATCCAACTTGTTCCTATTCTTCTTGGGTATGTGCATGCTAGCTTTGCACCCAAATACTCTTAGGTGTGAAATTGATGGTTTTGATTTGACCATGCTTCTTGAGGTGTCACTCCTTCAAAAGCTCTTTGTGGGCACTCATTGCTCAACAAATAGACTGCGATTCTTGCGACTTACGCCCAAAATGTCTTTGTTAAACCTAAGTAAATCAATCATACATCGCACCATTTCCATGATAAGATTACGATTCCTTCTCTCAACTATACCATTCTGTTGTGGTGTGTGAGTAGGAGGCATTTGTCACGAATCCCATGAGCTTCGGGTAAGTCTTGAACTCATTGCTTGTGAATTCCCCCTCGATCGAGCGGAGAGTTTTGATCTTGCGACCAACTTCATTCTCAACAAGTGCTTTGAACTTCTGAAATGTCTCAAAGGCTTGACTCTTGTTTCTTAGACAATATATCCACATCTTTCTTGAGTAGTCATCAACACAAAGCATGAAGTATTGACATCCAGAATGACTTGGTTGCATGGGCCCACAAAGATCGGTGTGCACCAAATCAAGCTTTCCCTTAGCTCTATATGTGTTCTTCTGGAAGGGTACTCTGTGTTGCTTTCCAACTAGGCAATTGTGACACTTGTCAGTGTTGTGCTTGAGTGTAGGCAATCCTTTCACCATGTTGCCCTTTTGTTGTGTTTATAGATAGCCAAAACTGATGTGACCATATCTATGATGCCATAGTTCTGTAGATTGCGTGTCTTTGGCCACTAGAGCTTGATCATCCTTGTGGACAAAATCAAGTTGGAACATGCGTCCCACATTGGAGGCTCTTGCTACAATCTTGGAACCTCTTGACTTATCTCTTATCAAGCATACTTTTTCTCCATTAAAGCTGTCAAAATCCAACTTCAAGTTGTGATCAAGGAGTTGACTAACCGATAGCGAATTCTTGGTCAACCTGTACATATAATACATTTGTGATTTTGCAGTCATGCTTTCCAAGAGGTAGTGAAATGTTTCCAATCCCCTTGACACTGTATGATGAGTCATCACCTAATGACACATGGTTCTTGTTAGGTGAGTCACGCAGTGTGTAGAACCAATCCTTACGTCCAGTCATGTGTCGAGTTGCACCCGAGTCAACATACCAGATATCTTGTGTGGACTTGGTTTCTTCATCAAATTGAGCAGAATACATGTGGTGTCCTTCATCTGAATCATCCTCATGTTCGGCAATGTACCCTTGTTGTTTGGGTTTTCTTTGCCAATTACCATTTTTCTGCCCTTGATTGTTGTTGTTGTTGGACTTCCCTTTATTTGAATTATTGTTACCCTGATGGTTATTGGGTTTTGAATTGCTTGATGAACCCTTTTTGTAGGAATTGTACCAACAATCTTTGATGTCATGTCCCCCTCTATTGCAAATGGGACACTTCTTGGTGTTGTCTCATTGACTTTGGTTTTGTTGGGACTTCTTGTGATTGGACTGAAATTTCCCCTTTCCTTTATGATTGGAAGATAGTGCTTGCTCATCTTCATGATCTTTGTTGTTCATTGCCTCTTCTTGTTGGAGTAGATTGACCAACTTCTCAAAGGTGATTGTGTGTTCACTCATATTGATAGTTGTCACAAAGATTCTATAGGAAGGAGGAAGTGCTCGTAACACAATTGGTACGAGGTCTTCATCACTTATCTCTTTTCCCAATGCCAATAGAGATGCCCTCAAAGTAGCAACTTGTCTCAAAAAAACTTCAACCTTCTCATTGTGCTTGAACTTGAGAGTATGCAGTTGTGATAGTAGGTTGAGGATGGCATTCTTGTTCTTTGCCTCATAGAATGTGCTCAACTTATCCCATGCATCCTTGGCCGATGTGTCATCTCTAATGTGGGGTTGCACATTGTCTGTTACGCTAAACAAGATGATCAACTTGGCCTTTTGATTGGCCCTGTCAAATTGAACTTGTGTCTTCCATCATCAAGTGATCTTGTTGTTTGTCCATCTACAATTGTCCATAGGTCTTCAAACTCAAGTAACACCTTGATCTTCGGTTTCCATGCAGCATAGTTATCTCCTCTAAGCAGTTGTGAATCTGGCAAGAAGAACTTTGGTGCTTGTGCACCCATTTCTACAATCTGAATTTCTGAAACTCGAATTTCGACAAAGGGTAAGGCTCTTATCACTCCGAGTTTATGGTCTCCCTCTCAATATACCGTCGAGTTCGATATACCAAACCTTTCTATATATGCTCCCTTCCGATATACCTATCGGTATGTGGAAGAAGATCACCCTTTCAATATACCCGTCAGCACGGAAAGAGGTGTAAACGCACGTGAAAGAATTTAGTACATGGTACTTGGGACGAAGACGGAGAGGGGTTTGTGCAAGCACAAACGGATAGGAGGGCTCAAATGTGTGTGTATTGTGTCCTTATTACTCCCGTCGATTTTATAGGGTCGATGCCTAGACAAAGTTTAGGAAGCTGTGTTAGGCGTTAAGTGCTGTAGTAGTCGCGACGACATCACCCGTAAGCGCTTCCCAGAGGCACCGTATATACCGAACGCTGCTATGAGATCAAAGATCTCGTGTGATAGAACCAAACATAAAATAAAAAATTTGTACCCTTTTTTTTCACTTTATGCACCAAGATTAGTACAAAATGCTCCAAAAGTACATCGAAATGAAGTTTTTGTGTCCCCCCTCTTTACAAAAAAGGGTTTAGAATCACAAAATACACAATTTAGGCCAAAAATATTTTTTTACCCCCAATAGGTGTTTTTCCGCTAAATTTAGCGGTGGCTCTAAATGTGTTTGGTGAGCTTCTAAATTTGGAAATCTCCCAAAATTTATTAATTTCTCCAAATTTTCCAAAAAATATGGAGAGAGTGGGAATTGAACCGCCTGTTTGTTCCCAAGATCCAAACAAACAATCTAAATATTGTTTTCACCTTTTCTCACAAATCGTGATCGGGTTTTTCTAAAATTTTGATAGCAGCATCATACAATATTTTTCATAAAACCCACAAAATTTTAGAAGAATCGGAATCTTAGTTTTTGAGATCTTACCAATTTACCACTAGATCTGATTTTTTCGAAAAAATGATCCGACTTGCATGGACTTTTCGTCACATGTAGAAGTCGAATTTGAAGATGATGTAAACTGAAAAGTTGTGCGCCTCCCTCTTATCTTTCCAGAAAAAAAAATGGCTCATCAATTCGACATTGTATGAAAAAGTTACATCCTTTTTTCTAAGAGCTATCTGCTGGAATTTTGTTGACGGGACTGCTTCAACCTTTGCTCCCAAATTCTTCACACCTCCGCTTTCAGATCTGATTTTTTAGATCTAATCTTTTTTTTTCTTTTGATCTGCAATTTTTTCAAGATCTCTCTCCTTTTTTTTTTTTAAGATCTCTTTTTTTTCACAAATCTTTTTTTTTTTTTTTTTTAGATCTGCAATTTTTTCCAAGATCTTTCTCCTTTTTTAAAGATCTCCAAATCTGAAATATTCCGCCAATATGTTAGATCAATTAGCTATGCCAATGACTAATAAAAAAAAATTTACCTTCCAAATAAGTGGATAGGTCAAATTTTAGTTAATGGATGCTTGGGAGGAATGGAGGCTGCGGGATGCTTCAATGGCTCTCCTTTGATGCAGATCTTCTTCTCCAATGGATCCTCTCCAATAGTGCTCATCTTCAACCTTGCTTGGATAGAACCTGCTCTGATACCAAATGATAATAATGGTATAGCTTAGATATCAAATGATAGAATAGAATAACATTGCAATGACCAAAGAGGGACGGAAGCCTCACAAATATTATTGATCATGAAATCAGATTACATTACAACGCAAGAGCCGTAATATTTATAAATATTAGATGACCTCATATGGATAGACATGACACCTAGCAGAGACACCAACTACGAGATGATAAGACCCATCTCACATGCACATGTAATTACTACGATACCAATATTGAATGTTATCCAACATAACAATATTGAATGCAAGTCACTACACTAGAGTGCACATGTTGCACATTATTAAATAAAAGACAATGCAATAAAATGCAATAAATATGCCTATGCTAAATTATGCTAACAGTCTCCGATGCCAAAACTATGCAGAGGAAGAATTCTTATCCATAAGTGTTTGATCATCCATGTGAACAAAATCAAATCAAACACACTTTCTTACCAGAATGACTATCAAAATCAATCTTTATATTATGATCTAGAAGCTAACTAATTGATAGTAGATTCTTTGTTAAGTCAAGGACATATAATACATTTGTTAATCTACAATTTTGTGAACCAAGAGGTAGAGAAATATTCCCAATAACTTGTATCATGTAAGAAGAATCATCACCTAACAAAACATGGTTTTTTTAAGGTGTGTCCCTCATGGTAATAAACCAAAGTATTTGTGCCCTATCATGTGTCAAGTGGATCCTGAATTAACATACCAAACAACACTAGATGATGTGGATGGTTCACTAAAATGGGAAGCATACACGAAGTCCTCATTATTTGAAGAATCTTCTTACTTAGCTACATTTCCTTGCTTATGGGGTTTCCTTCGTTAGTTCCCCTTCTTCCACCCTTGCTTATAGGGTGATTGTTCCTAATGAGACTGTTGATTTTGAGGTCTAGAACTGCTTGATGAACCTTTCTTGTATGTGTTGAACCAATAATATTTCAAATCATGTCCACTTTTGCAGATAAGAAATTTATTCTTTTTTATCCCCTTACTGATGTTGTTTTGGGACTTTTGAGAAGATTGTGCTTTGCCTTTTCCTTTCTAATGAGAAGATAATTTTTCTCCTCTTCATCATCTTTGTTGTATATTACTTCTTCTTGTTGTAGTAGATTCACTAGCTTGTCAAAAGTAACTGTCTGATCTGACAAGTTTAGTGTCGTCACAAAAATATGGTAAGAGGAAGGACGTACTCTAAAAACAATGGGCACGAGAGTTGTATCAATAACCTCCTTTCCCAGGGCTAGAAGTGAATCCCTCAATTTTGCAACTCTCTGCAAGAAAGCTTCAACTTTCTCGTTTAGCTTGAATTTGAGTGCATGCAACTAACTCTGCAAATTCAATATTGTGTTCTAGTTTCTAGCCTCGTACTCGGTGCTCAACTTGTCCCACATTTTTTTGGTTGTTTGGCATCTTGAATGTGGGGTTACATGTCATCATACATTGTAAACAAGATTATAACTTTGGCCTTTTGATTGGCCTTGTCAAATTGTCTTTGTTGGGTTGCATCATCTGGTGATCTGGTTGTGGAACCATTCACAATAGGCCAAATCTCTTCAAACTCGAGTTGAGTTCAAATTTTTCTCTTATATGTGGTGTAATTGTCGCCACAGGAAGCAACTATAAGTCGTGCAAGAAGAATTTTGGAGCATTGTTCACAATAGTGTGTGGTTAAACAATTCCCAACTAGATGGCTTGTTAGCACAAAAAGTTCAAAAATATATTGAAAAATACAATATTGCAGCCAATTAAGCGGAAAAATTTAATGAAAGGCAATTTTTTTGTTTTGTGAGGCCTTGGTGGCCTCCGAAGCTCAAAATGGCTCACAAACTAAAAAATAGCAAAAATAGCTCAAAAACAACACTTTTTGGTATCCCTCCCTTTACAAAAGTATTCTAGAATCACTTTTTAAGTGATGCGGGAGAAAAACAATTACCCCATAAATAGGGGTTTTTTTCTCACTATATTTATGTGGGGGTTTAGTTACTGATTATCTCTTTTAGCTAGGTTTTCACCGCTATATTTAGATTGCCTCTAAAATTTTCACCAAATTTCAATTTATTAAAACAAAGGATTTGTGGGGTCAAACACAAGCCCCTGTTGCCCCCAAAAAAATTAACCAACCAATCGAACACTATATGATTCGAAGAAACTTTAACTAACTGAGACTTTAAAATTGACTAACCTTTTCAAAGGTTGATGTGGAAAACTTTGAAGAGACCGCGGCGGCTACGTAAGAGAAAAAGGTAGATTTAGGTTTCCCATGAAATGTGGATCAATTATCCTTATTCCTTCACTTATTTCCTTATTCCATCGTTTAGTTCTTTGTATGTGTCACCGCTTTTTTTTTATTTTCTCCAACTCTTTTTTGTTTTACTGTGTCTCGAGCGATGGTGGTCGGATGGAGGATCGAGCAAACTCGGTCATTTGTTGTGGTCACCTCTATCTAGTGGTTGAATGGAAGCTCATATCAACTCGATCATTTGGTTCCCGATGTGGATCAATGTATCAATGCTTAGAGATTAGCATGTTTGGAGCGGGGATACATGTGTGTATGGCTTGATCCAAACTCGTTAAAACTTGCCTTTATTTTATGCATCTCGAATCCTTGCTAGGTTAAAGTGCCCACAATACAAGTCAACGGTGGGGATAGATCGTGACTTGCTTAACTCGCTCAATCAAGAGCTCAGATAATTCAAATAGTTAACTTGCCCTTTACCACACAACCAACTCGGTTTGCCAAGAATTTAGAGGTCCAACTAAAGTTAGTGAGACTAATTATTCCTCTATGTTTAGAGGAGAAACCCCTAATGGGGGTAAAAATGATTTATTTTTCTTGAAGTTCTTTTCTCCGATATGATTTTTTTATCATAATTGCTCCAAATAATGCAAAAATATTAATTTACATATACTTGAAACTAGAAATGGTGAGAATCAAAGATAGGATAACTAATGTTACAAGTAGAAACTCAGATTCCTGCACACACTAGTTAGAAATTTCAACACATGCATTTATGAGAAGAAACAACCAAAACTTCCATGTTACTAGCTAGAGGAAACCATGCATACAAATATGCACACATTCATATGCCTTGGAAAATATAAACTTCTTCCTTAATTAGCATTTCAATTAAATTTGTACATAGTATGAGAATGGAGGAAAAATAGTGAGGGGAAAATAGAAGAAAATTGGCTAACTCTTTGTTCTTCCACAAGTAGACAAATGCTCTCTCATGAATTCACAAATTTGCAACCAACAACCTTTTGAGAATGGGAGGTCTTTTCCTTTTATAAGAAGAGAGATGACTCTTCATATACCCCCAATGACTTTTCATATGTCCTCGCGCAACTTAAAAATTTTCAACTTCCTAGGAAAATATTAAGTCCCTTTTTATAACATAAAGGTGACTTTTACATTAGAAACATAAAGTTGATTTTTTTATTTCATTAAGGACATATGAAAAAGTGCACCCCAACGAATAATTATAACATTAAAGAGATAGAAATTTACGGGTGAGATAAGAGAGAGAGAGAGAGAACAAAAGGAAGAAGAAGGAATAATTATGTTGATGACAAAGAATCCACCTCTGATGAAGTCCGTTGATCCTTCTAGATGACTCGATGGAATGCTCCAATGTGATGAAATCTAAATCCCTAAACTCTTTGCACCTCGAGAAAACTCCTTCAGATGGTCCACGGACACCTTGGGTTAAGTGTTTAAAAATATTGTTGAATGATTTCATTGGTGACCACGAACACCCCTCATGAAAATCCTTTATAAGAAATAAGAGCTCAAAACTGACCCTATCAGGACCTTTATAATATGACCACCCTGCTAAGTTAAAGGGAAATTTTTTCCAATGATCACAACCTCCACCTTACACATGATACACATGTAACCCGAACCATGAAGTGAGTGTCAAAAGACACTGTTGGGATCTCTTAAGATGGATTCTAAATGACTTGTGAGAAATGCTTATGATGATCCCTTATGACACTGCCATGATCCATTGGTAAAGATGGTACATTGAAAAGATAGGCAACAAACATTGATGAAGGCACCATTAGTGACTGTGACAATTCATATTTTGTAAACTTGAATTTCATGGTCCCTGGACACTTATTATATTTGGAGAGTGTGACTTACTATTTTTAATAAGTTTGATAATTTTTCTTTCTGGACCTCAAATGGTGATATTGACTTGAATGATTTCCCTTTGTTCACTCCTTCTGTGAAAACTACCTTTTGGAATGACTTACTATTTATAGCAAGTGCCTATAAGACAACTTACTATATTTAGTAAGTGGTGATTTTGCCCGGATTGACTACACTAATGAGATCTAATGTATTACTCCCCCTGTGTACAATGTCTTCTCCTAAATTACTCTTACGAGGTAACTTACTAATTCCATCATTTCTAGCAGACGGAATACCGCTCTGACCTTCCAAATATCTCCTTTGTACACTACCTTTGCGCAACTACTCGGTATTAGCTTGCCAAAAATAGTCACCCTAGTGTAGGGACTTACTACTTTTGGAATTTGGGTCTCTGGTGGTTGGTTTCTTTGTGAAATGAACATTTTTTATATGGGTTTTTTTCCCTTAGTGCTCCTCTATAATTTTAGCTTCACCCAATCATCGGTTTGAGATCTTTTAAATTTAATTTTTTTTGCCACGGGAAACTAGTGTTTCTTCAGTGCAAAAAAAGGGGGCATGTTTGCAAAATCTTTCACTTAGATCCTCATGGCCTCTGAAAAACTAAATGATTGCAAAAAACGGCATCTTGATTCGTTCAACGGTTTGCAAGATACGAAGATTTTTCACTTCATGGGTTATGAAGTCATTTTGGCAAAGAACGAGGTTGTAGCCTTCAAAAATCCATTTTTTTCTTATTTTATCTTCATCCAATTATCGAAAAATGGTAACAATGGGTTTAATCTTTTGATTCTTCTTAAAACTCTTCTAAAATGACATTATTCCTTGGAATCACCGAGTGTACCCGCTAAAAATCAACTCACCTAGGAAGAATGTAGGGTTTCTGAAAAAAATTGAATGTTCCATCATGTAGAGGATCTTCTCACTTTCTGCCAAGTATTTTTTTTCCTCTTAACTCCTTAAAGAGCTCCCTCAATCGTCCGGCGAAGATCAGGTACTTATTTTGACTGCCTTCTCCTCATAGGGGCTGAGACTAGGTCATATGAAAAACCACGTGGAAATAAGGGGGAGGGTGAAATTTTGTGTCCCTTTTTTCCCTTTTCAAAAGGTATAAAGGGGACATGAAATTTCCTTCATTCTCGTTCCGTGGGTGCACAAGTCAAACTGGTCAACAGGGGCTAATGGGCAAGTTTTTTTGTCATATTGGTGACTTGGGGGCTAAAATGGGTTGGGCACATTTTTGTGTCCCCTTTGCAAAAGGTAAAAAGGGGGCATGAAAACAGACCTTAACCACGAGAATGCCACATGTGCCATCATAAATTTGACTAAGTATGAGAGAGCGTACCTTGGGACCAACTTACGAAGCCCATATCTCAAGCTCCTGGATGAATTGTGAGGTGAAATTTTATATGATTACACCTAGAAAAACCCACTGGATCCAATTGTGATGGTATAAAGATACATTTTTGACTAAAACACCTAAAAATTTCCCCTTATTTATTGGGATCTCAATTGTGCACTAGAAGAATGAGTTGCCTCAGAAAGTGTATGATGTTTCAAGATGTCCCATATTTTCCACCATGTAGGGCATGGAAAATTATTTCCATAGGTACTTTGTTGTTGGACTTACGATTCCACACGTGACTCTCATAATATTTCTTTGAAGCTCAGGTCCTCTTTCATAGTGCATGCTCCTTCAGGGCCAAAAGCCTCGCTTCTAGTAGTGAAGCGGCTCTAAAACTTCGAATCTTCCAAACTCATTTCCCTGATGTTCCTAACACTTTAATACTCCTCCATGATGAGTTTTTTCTCCTTTTCTCCATTCCAAAGGTGGTTAACTATTCTTAGGAAGGATAATGGTAGCCCTTCCCAAAACTACTCGAATGTTTACATGTTCTAGAAGATCCTAAATCACCTAGGAGGGCTGACTTTGCTTTCCTAAATCAACTAGGGGGACTGACTTTACATTCATTTTGGTATCATTAGGACCGACTAGATAGGATTGACATTGGTGATGGAATGACCTGGGGGTATCTTGGGAAGGTATGACTTTGAAAAGTTTTGACATCGTGGTATGGTTGTCCTGTTTGATAGTGAATTTCCCCCCCTGTAAAATTACAGACAACAAACGGTAAACTTTATCCCCTTAATCTTGTTTCCTTTCTATTTTATACATCAAAACAATCACAAGATAATCATCTCGGTCTCTATTTTTAATCATTTTAACGTTTTATCATATAATCAACTTCTTCACAGAATTGCCCACGATTACCCTCAATCACCAAAGTGATTTATGTGAATCACTGTGATTGTAGTCAATTTAGTCTATTTTATTAAATCATTACATTTTATCATCTATTATTATATATCTGGAATTTATCCATCTGTCCATAAGCATGTTTGTGATGTAGATGGTTGTTCCAAGTCAATCCCATCTAATCACAAGCATATACGATCTTCTGATAGTTCAACAACCATTTGTGTGGGAGTAGTTTGACATCCTCCAAAAGCTCACTTTGTGTGTCATCATATTTGCACTGGCCCTCAAAGATATCGAGGAACAATTCGTGATCCTTAATGAGATCGACAAACAACTAAAGATTATTGGTACGATTACTTCAAAGATCTCCATATCGCCACCACTCTAGCTTTGGCCACCTACGAAGCAAAACATGATCTTCCTTTTCATCTTGACTTCTAGCTTCCTAATCTTGGATCATCCATATTATCTTATCGATCTTACTATATTTGTCAAACTCACTTAACTATATCAAAATGAGCTGACATCCTTTGAGGAATTCCCTTTTGATTCCCAGAATTGGCCTTTTAGAGCATCTCATTGTCATATTTAGCTAATATCTTTTATCTAGCTATCTTTTCTTACAGGTCTCCTAACTCGGTGAAAAGAGGAACACTTCTTCATTGTTCACTTTCCATCATCCTGACATTGCGATTGTCGACACATGTATCATTAGACCTGTTATTTTGAGTTTTAGGTACTTTCTACACTTAATAGCATTTACCGAAAAACTACCTAATACAATGAATTCCCTCATTGGTTCATAAATATCCTTTTTCATCTAAGAGAGTTGGGCTAAAAGTGCATGTGCATCCTCTGTTGGTTTAAACCTAGCCTCAAATTTGGTTTTCTTTATATCCCAATTAGTAATACCGCCAACCTAGGAAGATGATAAAACCATTCAACAACATTGTCTTTTAAGCTTTGAACAAATAACCTAACAAATACATCCTCATGTGCAACTCCAAGGACCCCACAAGCAACATAAAATGTCATGAGATGTTCATCTAGGCAAACCTTTCCATCTCCTCTAAATTTTGGGAATTTCTTTCGACTTCCTTTAGGTAAGTCATGTAGAGGTTTGCAAGGGCTAGGGCCTAATAACTTGTTCCCAAGTACAGTGCAACCATTCTAGAAAAAATAGTTTGTAAAGGAAGAGTAACACCTACCAGGATCAAAGCTTGAGTTTTACTTACTCGTAAAGACATACCAGGTTTCCTGTGTTGGAGATGTGCTTGTGAACCTCTTTCCTTTACCCTTTCTTTTTGGAGATAACTGAAAAGAAAGTTGTTGAAACTAAAAACAAGATCCTTAATACCTTGTTCCTCAAACCTCGAGTGTATCTCCATTCAACCAATGTGTCAAAAACTGGAACAACCGCTATTCAAACTATGGTGAAAATAATATGTGGGTATCACGATATGTGCTTCGTAATGGGCACCAAAACTATTGGTTTGAAAATTTATTGTTGAAGAATTAATCAATGATTCAGGGAAGGCAGTCCTTCCTCTTTAATGGGGAGGTTCCCTTATTGATCCAAAAACTTGGAAATTTAAAATATTTATAAATGTACAAACTAATTAATTTGGAAAGAGGATATTGGTGAACATGAATGACTTCATGATTCTCACTACTATAGTCAGAAAATTATGCACTTTAGACATTTATTTATCCCAGTCTCATACTACTATTTAGAAGGTTCTTGAGTTAAGAAAGTACTAATTAACCCCCATCCTTTTTGCCATCTTGTTTATTTTATTTCGTAATTTACAACCTATTGCACCCATATGCCCACCATTTTGGACATTCTGCGTTATTTTAGCCTCGATCAAGCACGGCACCCAAATTTAGTATTGGAGCGTATATTGGCACCCTAGTCCACCCGGGGTGCCCCGATCCTTCTGGAAGCACTTTCCCACCTCTTTTTAGGCCTCTCTTTATCCATTTTTCATCTTTATCTTTCTTGTGGTCAGCCTTTTCAGGGTTAATTACAAAATTAAAGCAAGAGAACCCTATAAATATAAATTTACAAGACCATAATGAGGGACCTATCATCATACACTACTATCACTCCATCTAGATTTGCATCCATCTATTGCATTATCATCCACATAACTCCATCATCAAGGCACAAGCTAGGACATCTACATCACTAGGGGAGGGATTCTATTTTATTTCATGCACACATTCTCTTATATTTTCTACATTTAGTTGTTTCTCTCTATTTCACAAAGTGCGACTCGGCACAAGAGCACCTAGGGAATGACATGCACACACACACACACACACTAGTACTACATCAGTGTCTGAAATGTAGTGTAGTGCTCAATTAGTAAGCCCATTGTTGTGACAAGTGAGGTCAATCCGACCGATTCATTTGCATATTTCTTTTTTAGGGTTTGATGCTTTCTTTTAATCTTTTTGTAGGTTATTTCTTCTTCTTGAAATATTTGGAGCATTCAACGTAGTGCAAGAAAATTAATACGATGGGAAGTTAAGGTTTGAGTATCACCTTCCGACCCTATGAGCACTAGTTTTGGAAATTTTTCCAGACTAGGGCACCTGATTCCTTATCGAGAGCTCGTGGGCACCCCTGGAGTCCTCTTCCGTGCACTCCATTCTAGCCACATCATCCAAATTTATTCTTTTACAAGACCTCAGCATGATGCGTTCCTACTTTCTAATTTTCCATCTACCACTACAACACTATTCCGCCAACATCTACTATTCAGCCTAAGTTCTTTCCTTTCCCTTCTTACACATTAGGGTTTTTAATTTCATTAGTTTATTTACTTATCTCATTTACATATTGTCTTAGTGCATCTACTTACTATGTAATATGCCCTCCTAGATTAGATTAACTATCATTTACTACATTAGTTTAGTTAAATTTTAGTTGATCATTTTGGTGAACCCGACTCAACCATTCACGCTTCTAGGTCCTTCCTCCTTTCATATTTCATTTTAGGGTTTATTATTCTCTTGTCATGGCTCACTCTCATGAGGAGTTTACTAAAGCTCACCTAAAGGCTATCAACGATCACCTCGTTGAGCATCCCCACGATCTCGATTTACTTTTACATGTTGCTCGTGAGGAAGCTACTAACTTGGTTGAGCTCACCACTTTTGTAGCCATACCCACTTTTGTTGCCACTCAACCACCTGCTTCTACTCTTCCTCCCATTTCTATTGTTCCCATTTTTGTCCCAACTCCCACCAACCACTTTACACCGCCTCTAGTTTCTCATGCACGAAAGGTCTCATTTGTTGGCAACCAAGACTTAACTTCTCTTTATCATGACCTTCAAGCCCAAATTTGTAAGTTATAATAGGCCACCTCCCATACATCACCATCCTTGGATTCTACTTTGTTGTTGCATACTCCATTCGCTCTCATCATTTCTACTTATCCACTTCCACCTAAATTTTTCACTCCTAAGCTTCCCATCTTCAATGGGCATGGGGACCCACAAGAACATCTTAGAGCATTTCATGTTTCTTGTCTTGACTTCATTGATGATCATCTCCTTTTAGCTAAGATTTTCCTCATAGTCTCCATGATTATGCAATGCATTGGTTTTACGAATTACCTGTTCACTCGGTCACCTCCTTTACACATCTAGTTGATGCATTCATTACTCATTTTTCTATCAACATTGGTTCTAATATTTCTTATGCTCAGCTAGCACAACTTAAACAAGGCTAAATTGAACACCTCGCTAACTATGTTTTAAGGTATAAGAATAATTTAGCTAAGATGACAAATTTTCTTGTCGACTCTAAGCTTCAAGATTTATTTATACATAGTCTATTCACCTCTACAAGAGAGTGTTCTCTTCGAATCCTCTCCTTCATTTGATCAACTTTGTCACGCTCTCAAGATTCATGAGACTAAACTCTTATCCATTGGAAAAATTAAGTATCAAGAACAAAATTCATCTTCCACTCATTTTCCTAACAAGACACCATTTAAACCATCTACAACAAAACCAACCGACGCTAAAGTTACTATCAACATTGTCACTCCTTCTAAGGAGGCTCACCCACAACAACCGGCGTACATTTAGCACCCTTCCCATGTCCCCGCACCTTATATTGAGACAACTTCTTGACATAAACCTTATCACACTTCCCCCTCCCCTCAAATTAGACCCATCGTGACCAAAAGGTAGGAATTACAATGAAATCTTTCGATGTGATTATCATCAATGTTTTCGAAATTCTATAAATAAATGCCTCAAACTCTGTACTATCATCCAAGATCTAATTAAAAACAAAAAACTCGAATTCCCAAAATATATTATCCCTTCCACAAATAATGACAAGGGTAAACTCAAGATTTTTAGCAGTTGACTCTTAACAACGTGATAAGAAGACAATGAGACTCTTCTACTAATAATATATATCACATGGTATCACCTCCTAGATCTAGAACTCTATATTTCTTAGTTGTTAATATTGAAGTTTCGCCATCTATCATCTCCTTTTCTAACGTTGATTACCACAAAAAATACATCTAACCATTTGAAAATTTGTGCATCTATTGGCTCAACCTCTATCAACAACACTAAGGTCGACCCATCATGGCCCATCAGTGTGTGTTCTATGTCACTCCTTAAGGTTGTTCGCTATCCTCTATCTCAATTCGAGTACCATTTTCAAAAACCTTTTGGTGTTGTTCAACTACATATCACAATTGGACCTCTTACAATGCTCATGCCTTGTTCATAATAAATCATTTCTATGAATCATCTATGAATCAAATTTATTCACAATAATCAGGTTATTTCTATGATGGTGTCCCTCTATCTACTCCGTGGCCACCATCTCCTCACATGGTATCTAGCACATCCCCTACTTCATCTAGCACATCACACTCTATGTTACTCAAAGCACAATCTACTCCTAGTTCACCTACTTGTATATCATCTTTGTGACCACATCGCTCCACTATCCCTATACATCGGTATAGGCCTATTCCTCGAACAACTACTGCATAATAACATAGATCACCACCTGTTTTATTCCACATGGGTCTCCTTCACCTTCACATTCTATATTATATAGATCTCCATCACCAATGCATTTTATGATGAAACGAATTTCCTTATACATTCATCCCTCACATGCACATAGGATTCATTCACCACTATAGCGTTCACCTACCATACCTCCATTATTAGAGCATGGGCACACACTTTGATCATCCACATCAGATGAAGGACCCTCATCCTTCACCATCATCAGATAGTTCGTTCATTCACACATACTTGGAGGGAATGACACTCCATCTTCCCCCTATTTAGCCTTAGCATAGTCACAATCATCATCCTTTACATTCATATCCTCACATTTGGCATACTTAGCATATATATTCTAGCGTCACTTCTTGATGACACACTCTTGTGCTTTGGTTCACACTTGATTATTGAGGGATTACTACTACATTTAACACCATACACTACACCATAGGTTTTACACATTGCACTTTGTCACACCTTACACGTCATTCACCTTACAACATTTCAAAATTCACATATTTACACACATATTGCATTTTCCTTTTACACACAATGTATTTACACATTCTACACATTACATCCTTACATATACCACTCATTATATGGTCAAACTTTATCCTTACATTTACTACATTGTCTTTTATGTGTTGCACTCACCACCCGATGACGCACTTTAGTTCCTCGGTCCATACTCAATTGCTGAGGGTTTACAAATCAAATGGACCCTACACTCATCACACATTTACTATTATACCTTTCATCATGCAACATTACTAGCTTAGTGACATACGCTTTAGGCTAAATCGTCACCTATTTTATCATCTTGTAGTGGTATACACCTTAGGTTACATCACCACTCCATACTATTCATCTTGTAGTGATATATGATTTAGGCTAAATCGTCACCTATCTTACATCTTAGGTTACATCACCACACCCTCCTTACATTTTGTAGTGATATACACTTAGTGCTAAATCATCACTCATCCATTCATCTTATAGTGATATACACTTAGGGCTAAATCATCACTCCACATTTCATCTCATCATGGTATATGCTTAGGCTATAAGGTCCACGCACATCTATTCTACATGTCACATATCATCACCACTACACATATACACATTTCCTCACATCACGCTAGACACGATACACACTACTCAACCATTTCCCAATGGCACACTCTTGTTTACGGTTCATTCTTAACTACTGAGGGGGAAACAAATTGAACCTCATTGCATACACTTTCATTCACTCAAGTGGCATGTGGATCATATCACTCCATATTTCATTCCATTCCATCCATCCACAACATATGACCCTAAAATATTGGCTAAGAACCAAGAGGCGTGTGTGAGCAGGATTAGGAGATAGAAGGCGCTCGGGAAAAGCACGCACGAAAAATGGGTTTAAGTAAAACCAAAGTGCACTGGAGGTAGAATAAGGGTTTAAAGTACTTAGCCATAATCGACATCATGGAGTCATTTGAGGAAAAATGTGAGGACCCGAATAGGCGTGATGCATGGATAAGGTGCTAGCTGAACCTTGGAGGTCAAGAAAAGGATATTCCACATAGGGAATATTCCTAGAGACATCATTACAGTTAGTGGAAGGTTTACAAAGAGGATAAGCATTCACCAATGGAGGACCACATCGACACTTGGCATGTGATATGCTCAAAAGAGAAGTCATGGCGGTGGTCGATGATCTTATTTAAAGAGGTGCTTGGGTTTGGAGAAAGAGAAGAGAGAGAGGAGACAGAGAGGCATGAAGAGAATGCAAAGAGAATGCATAGAGAATGCATAAGAATGTAGAGAAAGAGAAGGAGAGTAACAAAGTGTTGCAGAAATGCTAAGGGTTTAGAGTTCATGGTGCTAGGGTTTAGAGTACTTAGTGTTAGAGGGTTGTAAGGGATACCATTATAAAACATATGTATGGGTACTAGGATCTGTAATAAGGGAAATAATGGGAAAAGTATAGTTAGGATCTCTGATCAGATAGGCTTACATGAGTTGAGTCTCTATCATTTAGTGTATATGGTCTGAGATGACCCTTTTGAATGTAATATGGCTACTAGAGACTCTGTTAAATCAATATACATGGATCTATTCTATATAAACTTGCTTATAAGTGTAAACCCTCATGTTATATGGCTTATCATGACTCAAATATGGTTTCTTGTACTTCTTACAATGTTATTTAGCTTTTGTGATGCATTAATGTGTAGATTTATTAGTTATATCTTTCCTTTCAAAGTAGATGAATGTACTTCTGTTTTTGCAAATAATCCTCCATTAATGGCAAAACTCTCTTACAAAGCTCACATAAAGGAGGGACTCATGCACCCGCACACACCTGGGTGAGTGCCCAATGTATGTTGGATGATAGGTCGACGCGCTTGGGGTTAGAAAGAAGTATTGAGGGTAAAATAATGACTACATCTTGGTTTCATTTTGAGACCTCTTTTGAAGCTATTGTGAGAGAAATGTGTGATGAAGAATGCTTGACCTTGGATAGTATCAAAGCATGGATCAAAAAACATGGAGGATGAGTTTTCTCAGAGGTTCAATATTGGATTTGAGTTTGATGCATGAAAATGGGTGGAGGAGAACTTGTATCATGAACTCTATGAGACATTCTTTTGTTGTTTCCCAATAGAGTTGTATGAATGGCTATCAAGCATATGCATCAAGGATAAGTTGGTACTATAGACCTTGTGTTTAGACCTAGGAGGAATATCAATGGTTGCATGATGTCGATTTGACATGGACCATGTTGTTGATCACTAGTGGAGTAGAGTGTTGACTAGTTATACCTTGGAATACGTTATTTATATGTATTCTTTCCTGGAGATTGTTGATTTTGAGTTCTTGAGGGAGCCTAGAGGATGTTCTTGCATGTTATTCCATTGGCTATCAAGATATTAGTCATTACTTTGAGTTTGGAAGCCTTTCCCATGGCTGGATAAATTCTGCTAGGCGTGAGGCATGGAAGCTGGCATGGTAGAAGGATGGCAGACCTTGCGGCATAAATGGAGAGAGAGGAGAGGTGGCTCAAGTATAATGAAGCTCAAGAGAGGGAGTTGGCGAGACAACGCAAAGCTACAAGAGTGATGGATTTATGGAGGTAGATGTTGTGGGAAGGATTTGAGGTTCACATGGAGGACATGGAACATGAGCAGTCTGTGTTACCCCATCTTGGAAAACATGGAAGAGAAACCCCTCAACTTCTAGAGAGATCTCATCATATGAATAAAGGAGAAGAGTCATTGCACACATCTGAATCCACTGGTGACCAACCCTGGTGCTTAGTTTTCCAAATCTAGAGATAAGTATTACTAACCTAATTGGTATTGGTGGAAGTAACCGATCAACACCTAGGAGGTATAATTTTTCATTTGGTACATCCATGGCTGCACAATCATTTCCTATGTTTAGAGGTATATTATCTGGTACAACATTTGGACAAAGTATGGGTACACAAAAGCTTGGGTATCACATCTGGAAGTGGGCGGGACACACATCTGATAGTGGTATAATATCATAGATTGTTGGCGTGTAGTTCAACGTGATAGTGGGGACACAAGGCGTGACCACTTCAAGACCTTTACTAACTACAGGAGGTGGATCTGGTGGGACAGGTGGAGTAGAACTAGTGGACCTAGTGGACTGGTAGGATTTGGAGGATCCGGTGGTCAGAGGAGGAATAGCGCTGGTGGATCTAGTGGATCTAGTGGTGGAGGCAACACCGGGGGGAATCTAGGTTCTAGATCAGGTGGATAAGGGCCTCAACCACCTCAACAAGTGTTCTTTGAAATGTCTTTGCATCTTGCCAAATTATAAAGGTGTTGAGGATGTTACAGAGCATGTACACAAATGTGAGTTGCTATGGGCGCACGAAGGGTATCACTACCCCAGAATAGAAGGCAAGTCAATTTGCAAGGACATTATAAGGGCACATGCATAGTATGTATCAGAAATATGACCCTCACTAGATAGTAGTAGATTATACCGCACTGCATAATGCCTTCTTAGCTGAATTCCATATTTTTGAGTTTGAACAGAAGAGCATTAGCATGTGAAGGAGATTTAACAAGGTATGGACAGAGAGTGTACAAGAGTATGACGTGTGCTTTAAGACTCTCTTGTCAAAACTATCTTATGATATTCATCCTTCTCAGCATGCTCAATGGTTTGTTGGAGGATTAATAATGCCCTTCAGAGAGTATTATCGCATAAGACTTTCACAGACCCGCGTGAGGCCTTGGAGGTTGCCCTATGCACATTGAGGTGTGGGAAGCATGGATATCGATGTTAGTCCTTTTCTTGAAGCTTAGATTGTTGCCATGGAAAAATAGCTAGAGAAGCTATCTGTGAACTCGGCCCATGAGACTCGTAGTGGCCTATGGTGCATGGATTGTGAGGTAGAGGGGCATACAAAGGATTTGTCCTCGAAGATTGGTACATGTCATGATGATAGACTGTGAGATTTTCCATGAGATCATGATGTAAGTAGGTGTCCACTACTGCAGTGTGCGATCCGTAAGAATGTGTCTTGTTATTGTAATATTTACACCTCTACTACTCATGACACCAAGGATTGTAGATTGATTGACTAGATACATGATGCCATTGATATTGGTGTGTCACTAGACCAACGTTGCAAACAATTCCAAGGATGATGGTCATCACTATGAAGGATGTGCATGGATGGAGGAGCTCATGGAAGAGGCTTTCACTGGAGGATTTAGAGGTTGTGGAAATCATGGAGGTGGAAGAGGTGAATTCCCTCATGGAACTTGTTATAATTGTGGGTCCACATAGCATTACAAGTGTGAATGTCCTGACCTGCTATAATGCTCTTGGTGTGGGAAGAAGCACAAGTATGAGGAGTTCCTAGAGCTATTTGAACACATGAGCTAGCAACAATGGAAAGACAAGGCACTAGGATGGTAAGCGTGAAGAAATTAGACTCACAATGGATGCCAAGGGTGACGCGTGAGTCAAAGTTAGAACTTGTATTAGTGATGACATGAGATGAGGCTACGCACACATGCGTGGAAATACCAAAGCAAAGACCACTAATTACAAGAGAAGAGGTGGTATATGGGAAGTATCAGACCCTACCCATCAGAAGGAAGTCTATCAAGAGACCATGGATACGTAATCAAAAGTCTTCAAGGGGAAATTCAAGTGTCTAAAAGAGCAATCCAGGAAGTTGCAGCAGAAGAAAAGTGTTGAAGACCCTCATTCAAATATAGATGATGTCAAAGAGGTGTGTAAGATGTGCCAAGAGAATATCATTCATTCCTTGTTAGGAGAATGGTTGAGGGATAAGATACCAAGTGCTGGAGAGAGAGCATGAGAGGTAGGTTTTGCATGCTAACCTTCCTCCCCACAACCTTGACTATGATAAGGAGATTACCTTGAATGTAGTTGTTGATGGATGGCTCCTAAGTAATATTCTAATTGACATGGGTGTGGAAGTTAATGTTCTCACCTTGGATGATCTGGAATCAAATGGGAAGGCCCCATTACAACCATCTTCAAATGTGTTGTATATGGCTAATAAGACAAAGGCAATGCCCATTGGTGTTCTAAAGGATGTTGTTATCACTATCCAAGGGAAAAATTCACTAGAGACTTTGAAGTCTTACTCTTGTTGAGGAGGAATATAACTTTTCAGCATTACTTGGGCACCCCTAGTGCTATAAGAACAATGTTGACTTACATTTCAATAAGGGGTATATAAGTTTTGAGAACAAAGAGGAACACATTATCATTCCTTTGATGGATGGGAATTCAACACCCTATATTGAGCCTTTAGGAGAAGAAGACCTAGATATAATTTATGTGTGCACTATCTAGGACCCTAAGGTTGTGCAACCAACAAAAGAAGGTGTTATTCAGTGGGAAGATGCTCAATCTATAAGTGATATAACTAGTGTGGCATGTGACAATTGGGCGCATGGGACATATGAGTTAGTCAAAAGGTAGTTAAGAGGCTCTATGATGAGAGTAACAAAGGTGTGCTTAGTCAAGCACCTAGGAGGAAAGAATTTTCCAAGTTATTTTGGGGGAGCCGACCCTAATGTTTTCCTGTGAGAAATGGAGACCCAGTGGAGATGTGAGATCGAAAGGAGAAGGATGCTTAGCTATACCTTGATCAAGACCGCACAACACAGTTGGTGGGTGACCCATTGTGATAACCTTCTAGAGTGGTGTGAAGTGAGAATCGCGTTCTCTATTAGGTTTTTCTAGAGCAATGCACCTACTATCATACAAAATTATCATGGGAAGGAACCTACCTCATTTCACGTCCAAGCATGTGAGAAGGCTTAGATGGAAGGCACATGGAAGCCTTTCTACCATCTTTATGGGTGCATAAGATTTACTCCACCTTACAAGGTTACGTACGTGCATGGTACATTCACTCAGAGATGCACATCAGATAGAAACTAACAGGAGTTGATGGTTGATCTCCTTCAAGCTTTTGAATATCAGAGTACTAAGCCATTGGTGGATGAGGCATGCAGGTTGTTAAACACCTAACTATGGGAGATAGTGCCATGGTGGAGGATAGAATACTAGAATTATTGGGTGAACCTAGCTTAGAAGTGCACTTTGATGAGGAAGAATTAGAGGAGATACAACTTGAGCACGCATGCATGGAAAAAGAGAAAGGAAAGTTGGTCTATGTGATCGATGGTGAAGAGGTGGAAAACTTGGATGTTAACCATACTATGGGTATGCATGAGGTTATGGATAGTGTTGATGAGCAATCGCGTGCCTACTACCATGAACCCCTAAAACCAAGAAGGTTAACATTGGTTCGGAGGTGGAACCTAAGGAGGCTACTATTGGAGATTACTGGATAGAAAAGGAGGTTTCAAAGATCATTGATCTTACATGAATTTTAGGATTTGTTTCCACATGGGTACCATGAGCTTAAAGGATTTCACCACTCCTTGGGAGAAATGAAGATCAATTTAAAGGAAGGTTCCCATCCAATTCGAAAGAGACCTTACCGGATGAATTTGAATTAGCAACATGTCGTGGTTAAGGAAGAGATTGACAAGATGATCACATCAAGCATCATTGAGGTTGTTGAAGAATCAAAATGGATAATTCCAATGGTCATTATCATTAAGAAGGATGGGAGGATAAGTATTTGTGTTGATTATAGGGATTTGAATGTGGTATGTGTTATTGACCCTTTTCCAACCCCCTTCACTAAGGAGATCCTAGAAGGAGTAGCTGGGTGAGATCTATTCTTTCACAAAGATGGATTCTAAGGATATGAGTAGGTTAGAATTGTAAAGGAGGACCAAGAAAAGAAAACTTTTTCACCTTGAATGGGGAAGATTTTCCTACATGGTCATGCCTTTTGGAATGAAGAATGCCCCTATTGTATTTTCGCACATTGTGGTGTAGGCATTTCAAGACTTCATCCATAAGTTTCTTCAAGTCTACCTTGATGATTGGACGGATATATGGATTAGTGAGGGACCATTGTGACAATCTAAGGCTGATGTTTGAAATATGTTGGTAGTTGAGGATATCCCTCAACATTAAGAAATGTGTTTTCGCTACTCCATTTGGAACCCTGTTGGGGCATATCATATGTAAGGAAGGCTTGCTGGTGGATCCGCCAAAGTTTTTCATTATTGTGGGATTGGGGGAACCTACCAGCCAAATCTCGGTGTGCCTGGATTCCTTGGGCATATGGGGTATTACTAAAAATTTATTAAGGGGTATAAAGATCTTTGCGTTGTTGGAAAAGTTGCTAAAACACAAAAGTACATTTCACTAAGGGGAGAGGGTACAACAGATGGTGTTTGATACATTAAAGAATAGGCTTATCACTATGCCCATATTATGCTTTCCTTCTTGGGATAAGCCATTCCATGTACATGTTGATGCTTCAGGATGGTGATTGGAGCAATCTTAGCACAACCTAGAGAGGGAATTGTTTACCACCCCTTGTGCTTTTCTAGTAGGAAGCTAACCCCAACGCATAACATAACTATACTACTACTAAGCATGAGGCATTGTCAATGATCTATGGGTTACAAAATTTAGGAAGTATTGTTGACAACACCCTTTATATTCTACACAACCACATGACATTGAAGTACTTGGTAAACAAGCCCATTTTACAAGGGCACATATGTAGGTGGGTCTGTTGTTTCAAGAGTTTGAGTTTACGGTTGTTGTGAAACTAGGTAAGAGTAATTTGGGACCTAACCATTTATCAAGGATTGAATCAGGGGAGGAGCGTAGAGCATTGAGGATACAATGTCTAGATGATGTGTAACTATTTAGATTACGGCACGTGTGCCCACCCTCTGACTTGGAAGATATTGTTGTGTTTCTCAAAATGGGTGTGGCGCCGGAGGGAATGAAGACTTTGGAAAGGAAGTAATTAGCCATACGTGCCACACCCTACATGTTAATTAGTGGAGACTTATACAAGCTAGGTCGTAATGAGGTTTTTTCGTTGGTGCATGTTAGAACATGAGCGCATTGCAATCATGGAGGAAACACATGGTGGAATTATATGAGGACACTATGTAGGGAATGCAACTGCGTGTAAGATCCTTCTAGTAGGCTTTTGGTGGGAAATGGTTTAAAAAGATTGTATCGAGTATTGTAAGGGTTGTGATCATTGTTAGTGCCTTGGTAAACCAAGGAAAAGAGATGAAATGCCATTAAGACCAATTGTTAGTGTAGAACCATTCGAGAAGTGGGAAATTGAATTCATAGGCCTTATTTCCCAATCACATGAAGGACAAGTTTGTGCTACATCATTACATTCACATGACTACCTTACAAGGTGGGTAGAAGCGGCACCTACAAGGGATTACACAAGTGGTAACAACAGCTAGGTTCTTGTGGGAAAACATAATCAATAGATATGGATGCCCCTGAGCTTAACAAGTGATAGGGGTACTCATTTCTTGAATGAGACAGTTAGGATCTTATTGGTAGAATTCATGATATCCCACCACAAGACTACCCCTTATCACCCATAAGCTAATGGGACTACTGAGGAGTTTAACAAAGTTATGAATCACGTGTTAACAATATTTGTGATGTGGGAAGAAAGGATTGGGATGATAAAGTTTTTGTTGTGTTATGGTCATATTGGACTACTTATAAGAGATTGAACAAGGCCACACCTTTTCAATTAGTGTTTGGCATGGAAGCGGTGTTACTTATTGAATTTCATGTTACATCGCTATATGTATAGTGTGTCTTGGAGGATTAGATGATGAACAAGCACTTGAGGAGAGGATTGATAAGTTAATGCAGTTAGATGAGAGGTGAGCTATTGCTCACTGGAGTCAGAAAATAGAAAAATCCAGGAAAAAGGAATGGCATGATAGACACATCAAGAACAAATAGTTTGAGGTTGGGCAGATGGTTCTATTATATGATTCCAAGTTTCTGCACCATCCTGGGAAATTCAAAGTCCATTGGATGGGCCCATACATTGTATCCTATATACTTGATTTAGGCACTTTCCAATTACAAGCGTTGGATGGAACACATTATTGTCATTTCAATGGGAATAGATTGAGGCCCTACTATAAATAAGTTTTCTTTTGTTTGTAAATAAGGCAGTATTGCCAGTTAGCCTAGGTTTTGCTTTGTTGCAGTTTCCTTTCTTTGTGTTTCCCTTTCTCGTTGTTTTGTGTTGTGCACGTTTGTGCGCTAGTAGCCACTTATTATTTCAAAAAATTTATATGCGCAGAGGACCGCACATCCATTTTTGTGTGGGGTGGAGTGATGTGACAAGTATTGGAAGCTATGGTTGTGGATGGTCCAGGTTGAAAAATAAAACACGTGGATTTGAAGATCACGCATAAAATGTAAACATAAGGGAAGATTGGAGTCAAAAGGATTTGAGAAACCATGTATATGGTTAAAAAGCACATGAGATCAACATGAGATAGGTAGAGGAAAGAACTTGGTCCAAGACATAAAATAAGAATTGACTTTGGTGTGGGAGAAACTATGAAGAACTCTATGCTCAAGGTAGTTGCACGTCAAAAGGTTGCGGAAGTGTTCACATAGGATTGAGTGCGGAGGAAAAGTTGAAGGTTGGCATTGGAAAAAATCTACCTTTATTGTGAAATTACATTGGTAGGTGGCATGGAATTTATTGCGGAGAAAAGAAAAATTATAAATAGAATATCGGGGTGTGTTATTTTCTACCTTGCATTTTAAGTTATCAAAGATCTCTCGTGAACTAGGGCATCCTTACGAAGAAATTTTGAGAAGAGTTGTGAATATTTACATGCATAGCTAGTTTGATCAAGTGAACTAGAGTGGAAAGAAGTACACGGGCGTAAGTGGAGAAGTTTTTGTGGAAGAATCCCACAAGTGTTAATTTGTCTTCTTGTGGAAAAGGCATTTCTAGGTTAGGGTTACATAACTAGGGCATGGGGTTTGAAGGAATTTTTGTAAAGGAGTAGAGCTACAAAGTTGAGTAGAGCCGTGGATCGAGAAAGGAAGAAATTTTAAGGACCCGATGAAGGAATGACACTAAGGAAAGTAGCAAATGTTTCACTGAAGAAGGGAAAGGGCAAGGGAAAACAAGTTGTCTCTACCAGTTTCAATGAAGAATGGTACGTGGAAAACACAAGATCAGAGACAACGTATTGCTTAGTAAAGAATGGGTGTCTCACGTCAAGAAGATGGTCATCAAGTGATTACAACCATCAAACGAGCACCACAGAGAATGAAATGACACTAGAATTATCTCACCCTATAGAGAAGAGGACACTAGATGGAATGCCCATCTATGACAATGAGGTAAAGGTAAAAATGGAGAAGGTTAGGTTGTTGCAACTCTACGAGTTGCCCTATTTTGGAAATCTCAAGTGACTATACCAATGGTTGATGTCACATATGCATGAAGACCACTTCTATTTTTGCATGCCGGAGGATGTGCATAACCCCCTAGCTAATTTCTAAGTTCACCGGCCTTATCTATGAAGGAGATTCATTGGACAATGACTTGGAAGACAAGGAAGCCATTAAGAATACCATTGAGGCTTATGACTACAAGAAGGGTTTGCGTTACTTCAACATTTCTGCAATTACTAACCTGGTGATGAGGATGGTTGCGTACTTGGTTACAAAGTTGAATGGGCAAGAGAGATGGACACAGATCAACAAGGCTGGTTGAATGTGTGTCGCAAGATCTCGGAGGGAACCATTTATAACCTCTCAACTTTCATTGCAAAGGAGATCATAGACGTCATGCACGATGGAGAGAAGATCATGTTTGGTAATTTCCTCCTCACCATTGTCTTTTTCAGAGATTGGAGTGCCCGATGGGCTGGATAAGTTTGTTTGGGAATACCTGATGAGAACCCCTCCCGCCAAGAGGTTTGAATAGTATACCTGTGACACCATGACGACCGCTCATAAGGTGCACCTAGAAAAGTGGTATAAGTGGATGTGCGACACATTCGGGGTGAATGGAGAATACCCAAACAGTTGCCTTCACTAGTGCAAGGAGAAGCTAAGTTTGTCATATACTAGCATTTTTGCATCGGAAGATTTACTTTAGTAGATGGCACCAAGAGTCCTTGGTGTAAATTACCTTTCTCCTTCATAGCACAGTACTTCCAAGCCGGGGTCAATTGTTTCAAATAGGTGAAGAAACTCATATTTGATCTGAGTGTAGTGGATCAAGACTACCACAAGCTACGTAGGAAGCTAATATACCCCAAGAAGCATGCCTATGTGGATAAGTATGTCTCCCATGATGTGCACATGTTAAAACCAATAACATTACCTATTGCAGGGAGGACAACAATGAGGGTGTATTTAAACATAAGGCCTGAGTATGAAAAAGATCTTATGTTAAAGACAATGTCTCCATCCTCGAAGATCCCCCATTGCACATAAGAAGATTGCACTAAGGAAAAGAGATAGAGGAGAAACTATTGAGAAAGAGGTGTCAAACGTTCACACAATGCTTGATAGTAGGGGCATAGGATTCGTGCATGACACCAAAGTACTTACGTCCCGCTAGATGAATTCTCCCATGAGAAAAGAGTCACCAAAAAGTAGGATTCACTGCAAAAGGAAGAGTCGTTAGTAAGGGAAGAGTCACCCAAGAAAGAAGAAAAGAGAAGTCCCTTGAACTGGAATCACCAATAAGGAAGAAGTAGAGGGTGACAAAAGGGTTAGAATCAAACGAGACAAAATCATGGAGGCCGACAAGGGCAATGAAGAGAACGATGAGGCTGGGAATCATCCCGTACTATGTACATGAGTCATAGGAATAAGGAAATGAAGAGAAGGATGAGAACGAAGCAATCACTCAAAAAAAAGGGGAAAGTGAGGAAGTAAACGTGAAGGAACAAAAGATCTCATTCCGGACCAAGGAACAGATGGATAATACCATAGAAAGGGAAGTGGCAGGAATTACCCAATAGTTGGTGGAGCACGAGGTTGAGTGAAGTGACAAGGAAGTACTAAAGGAAATGGAGGAAAGCACGAGTGTAGGAAAGGAGTATGGAAGCATGGGGAGACCCCAAACTTAGCAAGTAAGCATCCTAAAAGCAACACACATGGGTGGAAAGGGTATAGTAGAGGCACATGAAAAAGAAAAGGCTTACATTAATGATCCAAACAAAGTACTACGTTCGCGATTCCAAAGTACCATGCCCACGAACCAACTCCTTGCTTGGTCTTCTTTTAATGAAGAGGGTACATAACCACGCATGAGGAAAATGCTATCTTTGGGATTTCGAGTCCCACTTTGATGAACTCAAATTTAAGGCAAACCAAATTGCATTGATGAAGATACCGGATGCTAAGGAGTAAACCCTCTGGAAAATTCCCAACAATTGTCTCGATGAGCAAGTTTGCAACGTGTTCAACAAAGTATCGGTGGAGGTAGAGGCATGACTCTTTGGCGAAACGACATAATAAGGGTCTTGGATTAAGAGCTTGAGAAAAAGAATAAGGATATCATTGAGCGGGACAAAGAGATAAAATAGAAGGAATTGATGAGTGTGTAATTAAGGTGCAACTGAGGGATGAAAAGGAAAAGTTGGGTGAAATCCATAAGAATATAGAGGCCATTTCAGACGCCATAATCTAAGAAGCACTGACCGGACTGGCCCCGTCTCGAGCAAAAATACGAGTCAACTATGTAAAGAGGTGGTCGATGATTTTATTTAAAGAGGTGTTTAGGTCGAGTAAGAGAGAGAGGAGACAAAGAGGCATAGAGAGAATGTAGAGAGAATGCAAAGAAAGAGAATGAGAGTAACAAAGTGCTACGAAATGCTAAGATTTTAGAGCTCATGGTGTTAGGGTTTAGGGTCCTTACCGATAGAGGGTTATAAGGGATACCATAAAACATATGTATGGGTATTTGGGATCCATGTAATAAGGGAAATAATGGGGAAAAGTATAGTTAGGATATTTGATCAGATAGGCTTACAGGAGTTGAGTCTCTTTCATTTAGTGTATATGGTCTAAGATGACCCTTTTGAATATGGCTACTTAATTTTGTTTAATCAATATACATGGATCTATTCTATACAAACCGCTTACGGGTGTAAACCCTCATGTTATATGGTTTATCATGACTCATATTTGGTTTCTTGTACTTATTACAATGTTATTTAGCTTTTGTGATGCATTAATGTGTAGATGTGTTAGTTATACCTTCGCTTTTCAAAGTATATGAGTGTACTGCTTCTGCACATAATCCTCCATTAATGGCGTAACTCTCTTACAAAGGTCACATAAAGGAGGGGCTCGGTGCTCGTGTGTGCCTCGGTGAGCACCCAATGTATGTTAGATGATAGGTTGGAGTGCTTCGGGTTAAAAATAATTATAAAAGGTAAAATAATGACTACACATACTATGGTTACTTATATTCTTGCTTACTTGTATTTGTTCATGGTCACTTTATTACACGTGCTAGTTTGATTATCTCGTATGTCATTTATCTATATCATTCACACATGCGCATTCATGTGTTCTTCTATTTTTGATCGCAGATACATGTCTCTTACATGCAAAGACAAATGCTTGCCTTCTACCCTTCCTACATTGGTCGTTGGGGCATCCACATTCGCCTCTTTCTTTCAGTGTTATTATTTCATTTTGTACTTAGCACTTTACATTAATTACCTATACACACTTTAGATATATTATTTATCTTTCTAATATGCTAACAAGTGCATCATGTGCAACATTTGTTATGCAGTATATTCATTTCCACACTTGTTTGTTACATTGTCTACCATTGTTTGCTATTGTTTGTGGACCTTGCACTATGTTTGGTGTGCACACATGTCTCATTGTTTATAGCCATGATGGCCTTGCATGTCTTGAGATATCGTGGGTGATGTCCCATGTTTGCAACATGCTTTTGTCTTACATGTATACATTACTTTGTTTGGTAGCTTATACATTGTTTGCGTAGATTATACATTGTTTTCTTCATGCATGTGTGTTTTCACTTGTCTTTGGCTAGCCTTCTTGTTTGTATGTGCCTTGGTTTCTACTAAGCACTTTTCAAAGATACATGTGGTTGGCCCTCTTTTGGGGGCCACATATCTCATATCGATGACGCCGCATGCACACCCCAAAGAGGGGACATCATTTAGGGTTTTTACTATCACAACGTATTTACACCGGTTCGGCCATCGCAATTTCTAACCCTAACATTATGGGTTACATATAGCGAGTGGGTTCACACCAGTCTACGAACCCCATACACAATGGATTTTACAAGACATGATGTCCTTAGCATTTCTAGGAAGTAGTTACAGGATTGGAGATTATAGTGGGTGTGCCTCCCTACACTACTTTGGCCAGTGGCATAGAACCACCCAAAAAACTAGGACAATATAGAGATATCTACACGCATTCAGGGAAGTAGTTAGAGCTTGGAGGACACACAACATTTCCTCCCTACACTTCTTATGCCTATCACATGAGATCACCAAAAACTCACAATACAAGATATTATTCTACACTTTTTCTCGACATGGATCAGGTGCACATGTTCCATTTACATTTGTGTACTTTACATTTACATACACATGCATCTTTTACATAGTGTTTTTACACTTACATACATACATATTTGACTACTTGATCATTTTCTCCTTGCAGTCCGACCATATGAGAAACAAGTAGTCAAATGGGGGCAACAACAATGATAACAACACCATGCGGTAAACACATTATAACACACACATCACACTTTTATGTAGGTACACTACACTATGTGGCAACTATACACACATGCATTTTACCCTAGGTTCACTCTCATCACTTTTTCTTTGCACATTTTTCATTTATAGTTTCCACGCTCCTCCATATTTTTATCATTCCACTCTTTTTCTACTCCTTCGACGCTCTACTACACTCTTCATGGACATCAGGTACACATCTCTATCTACTTTATGTTAAGCTCACTAACATATAGTGGGGAAAAATGTAGTCACAAAATCGTGCACTTTAGACATTTATTTATCCCGGTCTCATACTACTATTTCGAAGGTTCTTGAGTTAAGAAAGTACTAATTAACCCCCATCCTTTTGGCCATCTTGTTTATTTTAATTCATAATTACCCAGCCATTTCTAGACATTTCATATTATTTTATCCTTGGGGGCACTCAAATTTAGTACTGGGGCGCCCATGGGCACCCTGGTCCCACCTGGCGGCACCCCAATTCTTCTAACACTTTCCCGCCATGTTTTGGGCCTCTTCTAACCATTTTCTATCTTTATCTTTCTTGTGGTTGTCCTTTTCAGGGTTAATTACAAAATTAAAGCAAGAGAACCCTATAAATATAAAGTTATGAGACCATAATGAGGGACCTAGTATCATACACCACTATCACTCCATCTAGAGTTACATCCATCTATTACATTGGCATCCACATAGCTCCATCATCAAGGTACAAGCTACGAAATCTACATCAAACTTCATAGGGGGAGGGATTCTATTCTATTTCATGCACACATTCTATTACATTTTCTACATTTATATATTGCTTGCTATTTTTCACAAAGTGTGACTAGCAAAAGAGCACCTAGGTACAAAATGCACACACACACTAGAACTACATATGGCTCTAAAATGTAGTGCAATGCCTCGATTAGTAAGCCCCATCATTGTTGTGGCAAGTGAGGTGGAATCAATCCATTCATTTGCATCTTTCTTTTTTTAGGGTTTTGATACTTCCTTTTGATCTTTTGCAAGGTATTTCTTCCTCTTGAAATATTTGGAGCATTTGGCACAGTTGCAAGAAAATTAATGCAACAAGCGATTAGGATTTCGAGATCACCTTCTCTAATCCTATGAATACCGATTCTAAACATTTTTCTAGACCAAAGTGCCTAAATTCCTTACCTAAGTGCATGTGGGAGTCCCAGTCTTTTCCAGTGCTCTAGTCTAGCCACATCATCAACATATGTCCTTTGCATCACCACGGCACAATCATTCCCGCTTTTGATTTTCCATCCGTGTTAAGCAGATCGTATGGCATGCAAATGTAGGGCACAGACAAACATGTGGCGTGGCGCACAAAGAAGGTTGACACACCTAGGATTAAGACTTATCTACTTCTATTGTGAAGGCTATCTTTGGAGTTAGCGTGTTGGGCACAAGTAGATAGGAAGCCTGTAGCACACATAATGGTATTTTGGGAGCAAGCATCAATTTGAGCATCATGCATGGTTTATTCTAATAATAGGATTTCTTCTCTGAGTTATCTATAGGAATTCTATTGTTAAAATACTTGCATGTTTTGTAAAGGCACATGGCTATTATTAGCATGTGACCTATTTTGAGATAGTGCATGGGCGGTGAAGGGAAAGTCCCCACCCCTATATATATGTATTGATTTGCACGGTTAAGTGTGTGTCAATTTGTAGAGTTGTGTTGTTGGTTTTGTCACGCGCATGACTCATGGAGATATTTATGTAATGTAAGAAGCTTTTGCATTTTACAATATTTAATACAATGGTTCATATTGGCTGGATAATGGTGTTGAACATGACTGAATTTGGTTCTTGCATGGTAAATCTTGTTATAGTCATTGTTTAGTTCATCTTACATATATTCTAAGATCTAGATTTGGTTTATGCACTGTGTGTTGTTTACTATTGGTTATGAATCTGAATACCTATATGCACCATCATGATAACATTAGGAATAAGCAACCATAAAAAGGGACCTAGTGCCTTTGCGTGCTTTGGGTGAGTTCTAAGCTCAAGTTGAGTGATGTGCTAGCGTGCTTGGGTTATTCACAATGAATTCTTGGTTGCATCATTGGTTTCATTGTTGAGACCTCTTTTTCATTATTTTCAAGATGTTGCATGATGAAGACATACCGATTGACCTTAGAAAGTGTTGAGGAGTGGATAGTAGATCTGGAAGAAGAATACGCTCAGAGATTCAACACTGGATCTGAGTTTGATGCATGCACGTGGGTTGAGAAGAATTTGTATGACTACTTATATGAGAGCTTCTTTGTTATCTTTCCCATAGAGCTATACGAGTGGCTGGTTTTTTATGCATCTAAAAGGAATTAGAGGTTTCACACACTTGTTTAGATGCAAGAATAATTTTAGGCTCTCTATGATGTTGATCTAATTTAGACGCATGCTATGGATACTTGGTTCTATGGTGTTGAATAATAGCTATATTTTGGAGTACTCAATTTCCACTTACTCTTGTCTCCGGAGGTAGCTAAGTTTCAATTTTTACATTATCCCAGGGGATCATATCTACATGGAATTCCATTGTGATCAAGATCTTGATGATAACCTGAATTTGGAAGATAAGTCGATGGCTAGCTAAACCCCACCATGCGGCAAGGGTAGGGAGTAGGTGTGGTGAAGGATGGTGGACCTAGTGGCAGAGAGGAAAAGAGAAGAAAGACAACTTAAGTTCAATGAGGTGTGCGAGAGGGATTTAGAGAAGCAATCGTGAGGTTGTAGAATGGATGGCATTGTGGAGAGAGATGGCTCGTGAAGGATTTGGAGCTCACACAAAGGACATGGAGCCAGAGCATCTGGAACTCCCCCATTTGGGAAAACATGATAGGGAAACCCTCATTCATCTCTTATGAGAGTGTGCCAATAAAGACAACATGGGCCATGGGTGCACATCTGAATCTACCTAGAAAACCTAACCCTTGTGCTTGGTTTTTTAAGTTTCTAGTACACAATGGGTAGTCAACAAGCTAGTTTGGGCAGTAGAGTAGTAAGAGGTAAAGTTGACTTATCAAAGCAAGATCAGAGTAAATCAAATAGCAAGTACATTTATGGTCGGGTAGACATCTTCCTTGTTATTTGGAGGTCCAGTTGGAGGTACCTTTTTAGGCGCATCATCGACACATAACACATGCATGCAAAACTTTAGACTCACATCTGGGAGTAGTGTAACTTTGCAGACTATGGGAGTTCAGTTTAGCACCACTATTGGGACACAAAGGTAGTGCATCCTCTAGTTTAATTCATATTATAGGAGGAGGATCGGGTGGAGAAGGTGGCTCAGGATCTGGCGAATCTGGTGGATCTGGAGGAAGAGGTAACACAGAGGTTTTGATCTAGTGGGCATGGTCCTCATCAGCCCCATAATATTTACATGGAGATGTCACTTCATCTCCCAGAGTATAGGGAATAAAATATGTTTTGAGCATGTCCATATGTGTGAGATATTGTGGTGTGTGAAAGGAATTACAACTTCAAAGTGTAAGGCTAGTCAGTTTGTAACTATGTTGTAGGGATGCACATACATTAGTACATAGGAAGTTTGACCCCTAATAGACTTGTGTGGATTATATAACATTACAAGATGCTTTCCTTAAATAATTTTATATCCCTAAGTTTGAGTAGAAAATTATAAGCATGCTCAAGGATATCAAGTAGGCACTACTGAGAGAGTGTCCAGAATATGATGCTCATTTCAAAACACTCTTGTCTAAACTATCATATGATATCCATGTAAGTCATCATGCACTATGGTTTGTGAGAGGCTGATCATGCCATTTAGGATGGTGCTTTCACATAAGACTTATATAGACCCGCACGAGGCACTTGAAGCAACTTTGTGCTCTTGAGGCAGTTGGGAGCATATACACTCGGAGTGAGCCCATTCTAGAGGCTCAAATGTGGCAATGGAAAAATAGTTAGAGAAACTATCAGCCAATACAACACATGAGACACGTAGTGGAATTTGGTGCACAGATTGTGAAGTAGAGGGCATACTAAGGATAGTTGTCCTCGCATATTAGTGCACTCCTTATTGTTGGATGTGAGATATGTCATTTAGATCATGATGTGAGCCATTGTCCATTGTTGCAACGCATGATAAGAAAGAATGTGTCTTGCTACTGTAAGATTTTTCGTCCACAACTCACAATACTAAAGATTACAGGTTGATTGATCAAATCCATGATGTCATTGATATCGGGGTATGAAAGATGGAGTTTGAATAACTCTAAGGATAAAAGTGAGCAACATGATCATGATCACACTCAAGGGCACTATGATCATAATGAAGGGCGCTTTGAGGGAGGTCGTGGTAGAGGTCGAGGATACCATGGTGGATTTAGAGGCGAGGCCATGGTGGTGGATGAGGTGAGTTCCCTCATGGAACATGTTATATGTGTGGATCTCCTGACCATTATAGGTGCGAGTGTCCTCAAAATGTTACTTGTTCTTTTTACGAAAAGAATCATAACTATGAAGAGTGCTCGGACTTATATGAACATCGAGCAAGAATCACAAACAGAGAACAAGGGTGCATGGATGGTTAGAATACAACGTGTCATGGAAAACCAATGGATGCCAAAGTTAGCACTAGATCCTGAGGTAGTACCTGTGAAGATTACTACACACGTTGAGGTTGCGCGCTAGAGAAACGTTACAATAAAAGCCTACCATTACTAAGGAGGAGGTTTTACATGTAAAATACCTCCAGACCCTACACATCAGAAGGAGGTTTATCAGGAAACCATGGAGGTACTCAAAAATTTGTAGGTGAAATACAATGTTTAAAGGAACAATCATGGAAGTTGGAACAAAAGAAGGAAATTTGAGACTTTCCAATCGGATGTTGATGATCTGAAGGAAGTATGCAAGATGTTGTGTTAGGAGAACATTATTCCATTACTAGGGAGTTGGTTAAAAGGAAACACTCTACACGTTGGTATTGAGAATGGATGGTAGATTTTGCATGCTAATCTCCCTCCTCATAGCTTGGATTATGACAAGGAGATCACTCTGAATGTTGTTGTGGATGGATGGATTTTGAGCAATATTTTTTGATTGACACAGATGGAAGTGAATGTGCTTACCTTAGATGCATGGGTTCATATGGGAAGACCTCCATTACAACCATCTTCCAATGTATTGTATATGGAAAATTGGACTAAGGCCATGCCAATTAGAGTCTTGAAGGATGCATCCATTACTATACAGGGGCCAAGTTCACTGGGGACTTTGAGGTCTTAGCACTTGCAGAAGTGGACAACTTCCCAACTCTACTTGGGTGCCCTTGGTGCTATGCAAATAATGTTGATCTACGGTTCAATAAGGGATATATCAGTTTTGAGAACAAGGAAGAATGAGTTATTATCCCTTTGAAAATGGAAATCTACACCTTATGTTGAGCCCTTAAGTGAAGAAGACCTGAACAAAATTTATGTGTGCACCATTCGAGATCTGGAAGCACTTGAGCCATCTAAGGAAGGAATTCTCCAATGGGATGATGCACAATCCATCAGTGATACTACAAGTATTTCTATGTGATAATTGGGCACATGACACTTATGAGATGGTTGGGCGTGAGGTAAGAAGCAAAAGTTGCATGTGCATGTAGTAAGTCGTGTTACATTGTGTTAGGTGGTTAGGCAACAACCATTTACCTTGGTACACTAGTGAAGGAAACCCTGAGGTATTCCTGTGAGCCATGGAAGTCCAATGGAAGGATCAGGTGGAAAGAAGGAATATGTTAGTTTATACCCTACGCATGGGACAACAACATGCTGCAGTGGATGGTTCATAGGGATAATCTCATATAATGGAGGGAGGTGAGAGTTGTTCTATCCACAAGGTTTCTCAGAAGTAATGCACCTACTCAAATTTTGAATATCATGGTAATAATATTGTTCAACACCACATTTAATAGTGTGAGAGACTCTGACATAGAGGGGCAGGAAGCTTTACCACCTTTTTTGTGGGTGCACAAACTTTATTTCACCTTGCGAGGATGTGCACGCGTGCTTGGTATGTTTATGTGGAGTTGAATAGAGAGACTGGAAATTGGAAAAAGACTTGACTGCAAGGAATGATCCAGACTTTTGACTACTTCTCCACTAAACCTCCAGTGAAAGAGGCATTATAGGTTATGAAGCACTTAATTATGGGAGATAGTGCAAAGGCTAAAGAACTCATTCAGGAGTTATTTGGTGAATCAGACCTAGAAGCGTGTTTTGAAGAAGTAGATGAGACAGATGCAGAACTGCTTGAGTGTGCTTGCCTAGAGAAGGAGAAAGGAAAGATGGTCTACATGGTGGATGATGAAGAAGTGGAAAATTTGGACATATATCATTCAGAGGGTATGCATGAGGTCTTAGACAATGTGGATGAGAAGGCACACACCTACCATGAACCTATGAAGATGAAGAAAGTGAACATTGGCATGGATGCTGTTGAACCTAAGGAGGCCATAATTAGAGATTACTAGTTTGACTCTGAAGTGGCTAAGATAATTGAGTTACTACGTGATTTCTAGGACTTGTTTTCCTAGAGGCTACCATGAGTTGAAAGGAGTGCATGAATCTTTGGGTGAGATGAAAATTAAGTTAAAGGAAGGTGTGTGCCCCGGTTAGAAGAGACCTTACAAGATGAACCCTAACTGCGCATAAAAGTTAAAGAAGAAATTGACAAAGATGTTGAATCTGGCATCATTGAGCCCATAGAGGAATCAAAGTGGGTTAGCCCTATGGTAATCAACATAAATAAATATGGAAGAATCAGGATTTGTGTGGACTACAGGGAGCTGAATGTTGCATGTGTGATTGATCCTTTCCCTACACCATTCACTAAGGAAATATTGGAAGGCATTTAGGTGTGAAATTTACTCTTTTATCAGATGGATTCTTTGGGTATCATCAAGTAAGAATTGCTAAAGAAGATCAAGAGAAGACAACTTTCACCACTAAATGGGGAATTTTTTTTGCATACACGGTGATGCCCTTTGGATTGAAGAATGTGCTACAGTATTTTCACGCATTATTGTTCAAGCATTCCAGGATTTTATTCACAAATTCTTGTAGGTTTACTTGGATGATTGGACCATGTATGGGCTTATCAAGGATCATTGTGACAATTTGAGGTTAATGTTTGAGAGGTATAGATAGTTAAACATCTCTTTAAATATCAAGAAGTGCATATTTGCTACACCTTTTGGAACTCTGCTAGGGCATATCATCTGTAAGGAGGTTTGTTAGTAGATCCAACTAAGATTACAATCATTTTAGGCTTGGAGGAACCTACTAGTCAGAGTGAGGTGCATAGATTCTTGGGCCACACAAGGTATTACAAAAATTTATCAAAGGATATGCTAAATTTTTCATGCCCTGGAAGAGTTATTAAAAGGTAAAGGTAAGTTCTATTGGGGAGAACCAAAACAACATGCATTGAAAGCGTTGAAGGAAAGGCTTACTATGGCACCTATCTTGTGTTTTCCTTCATGGAATATACCTTTTCATGTACATGTGACACCCTGGCATGGCCATTAGCGTAGTTCTAGCTCATCCTAGAGAAGGTATTATAGATCATCCTATTTTCTTTACTAGCAGAAAGTTGACTCTATAGAACAAAATTATACAACTACGGAGTGTGAGGCTTTGTCAATGATCTACACATTGCATAAGTTTAGACAATACTTACTAGAAACTCCCTTTGTTTTCTATATAGATCACATGGCATTGAAATACTTGGTGAACAAACCATTTTACAAGGGTGCATATGCCGATGGGTTCTATTATTCCAGGAGTTTGAATTTATAGTGGTAAAGCCAGGTAAAAGTAATTTTGGTCCAGATCATTTATCAAGGATTCAATCAAGAGAGGATGCGTAGAGTATTGAAGATACAATGTCAGATGCATAATTATACAAGTTAAATTACACGCCCTCGAATTAGAGAATATTATTGTATTTTTATGCACATGTATGCACCCGTAAAGGAATGAAGGCATTAGAAAAGAAACAACTTGCAATTTCACCACACCTTTCATGTTGATCAGTGGTGACTTATACAAACTAGGTTAAGATGAAGTATTACGTCGGTGTGTACTAGAGCATGAGAAACGAAAATCATGGAGGAGGCTCATGGTGGTATTACAGGTGGACACTATGTAGGTGATGCCCACGCATAAGATTCTACTAGTTGGTTTATGGTGGGAGACCTTGTACAAGGATTGTAAAGATTATTGTAAGGTGTGTGATCATGTATAGCCCTTGGGAAACCTAGATAGAGAGATGAAATGCCTTTGAGGCCTATTACTAGTGCAGAACCTTTTGAGAAATGGGAAATTGACTTTGTGGGTCCTATTTCCCCAGCCGCGCATAGAACTAGATCACGCTACATCATCACTTATACATATTATCTTACAAGATGGGTGAAGAAGTAGCACCTATAAAGGATTGTACATCAATGACAACAATAGCAAGGTTCTTGTGGGAAAATATTCTTACCAGGTATGGATGTCCTTTAAGTTTGAAAAGTGATAGAGGAACTCATTTCCTTAATGAGACCATCAGGATATTATTGGATGAATTTATGGTTGCACACCATAAGACAACACCTTATCACCCTTAAGAAAATGGGACTATTGAGGCTTTCAACAAGATATTGAGCTAGACTTTGACAAAAAATTGTGATGTTGGAAGGAAAGACTGGGATGATAAAGTTTTGTTGTGCTTTGGGCATATAGAACAACCTACAAATGGTTGAATAAGGCAACACCCTTTCAGTTGGTGTTTGGCACAGAGACAATTATGCCCATGGAATTCATGTTACCTTATTTGTGTATTGTGCACATAGAGGAGTATTGGCTGATGAGAAAGCATTGAAAGAATGGATTGACAAGTTGATACAATTGGATGAGAGGCACACAATAACATGATGGAGTCAAAAGCAAGAAAAAGCTAGGCAAAAGGCATGACACGATAGGCACATCAGGGACAAGAAGCTTGAGGTTGGGCAGATGGTACTTCTTTATGATTCAAAGTTTATGCACCACCCAGAAATCTTAAGGTGCATTGGTTGGGACCATATGTTATCACTCATATACTTGACTTAGGTGCTTTCCAACTAGAGGTGCTTGATGGAACATGGTTGCTCGATTACTTCAATAGGAGTAGGTTGAAGCCCTACTATAAATAAGTCTTCTTGGTGTTTGTAATAAGGCAGTATTGCCATTTAGATTAGATTTCCCTTACTATATTTCCTTTAGATGTGTTTCCTTCATCATCGTTATGCTTTGTCAATTTAGTTCAATGTTATGTGTAATAAGCGTGCTTGTGCGCCGGAAGCTTGTTGCAATCTAAAGTGTTTTTATGCATAGAGGACTACACATACCCTTAGTGTGGGGTGGATAAAGAAGGTTAGTTTGGTATAAAAAAGAAATAAACTCATGGGTGACCATAAAGGGAATAGGATTTAAAAATTAATGAAACCTTCAAGAGAAATTACTCAAAGTTAAAGACCACGCGTAAGGCAATGAGTGCTCAATATAAATCAAGGAGGCTACAACATTATGAGACTACGTATGTTGGGTCACATTGGATAAAATACTTCATAAGGAAGCACGGGTAGAGGAGATCTGTGATAGATAAGTAGTGGTGCGCTAGAAAGTTATGACTGAGGCGCAAAAATTTGAGGCGAGAGATTGGGGCACAGGATAAAGAGGCAAAAAACACACTCAAAAGGAATTAATGTCGTGTATGGTGGTAGGTGGAGAAATTAAGGAAGGGAATTTTTCAAACTTGTAATAAAGTCGGCGTTTGCAACAACATTTGTTACCTTGCAAGTTTGAAGAAAATGTGTAAAAGTGTGAAGAAGAGCTGAAGACAAGGAGCATTCTACAGATTGATTGTACCTAACAAGATTCGAAGCATGTTGATTGAGCATCTAGGCACAAGAAGGACTCAAGTGGTGGTGTAGGTGCGCGACGAAGGGGTTTAGGCACGATTTGGGTCTACAAGAAGCTAGGGTTTCACCGCACTTGTGGATTGGAAGGAACAATGGCACCACGAAAGGCTCCAGTTATGGAGAAGGAAGTTGATGAACTAACAGAGGAATGGCTAGTAGAAATGCTTTACCCATAAGAGGTGATTGAGGGGTGGCCATGGGAGACAAAAATAACATAGTGTAGGGTTTTGACATCAACCACCGAACTGAGAAGTGCCTGAAGGACATTATAGCGCAAAGGTTTACTAGAAAAACTAACTATTGACATTTAGTAGGACACTAGGTTTTGGACACCTCCATGAAAAGGTTACTCAAAGTGGGGGTCATGAAATTCTGGAGTTTCCCTATTTTAGGAATCTCGAGTAATTATATCAGTGGCCTGTGTCGTGCATGTATGAGGACTTTTTCTACTTCATGGGCAAAATAATGAGGATCACCGCCAAGCTGATTAGAAAGGTGATAGGGTTATGTGACTTAGGCTCAAAGATCACCTGTGATTTATCGATGATGAGGGTATTGATGCAATGGTCACCATTCATTAATATAACAAGGGGGTTGATCCTTTAAAGTAACCAACATTATAGACATGGCCACCAGGGTTGTAACATGCTTGGCAAGAAGTAAGTTGGGTGCCATTGAATGGTGGAATGAGGTGAATATGTGTTGGTTACATATAGTGCATAAGATGGTAAACAAGACATACTACAACATTATGGGGTACATTGCAGAAAGCTTGGTAAATGAGGCACACATCCAGGTAGATAAAGGTGAGAAAATAACTTGGGGCATCATCTTGTTGTTGATTTTATTTAATGGAATTAGCGTACATGATGGACCAAGTGAGAAAATATGGGAGTTTTCATTGGAGAATAAATCCCCAACGAAGAAATTTTCCAAATACACTCTACACAAAACTATTTCTAACGCGTATAAGGAGCACCTAAAGAAGTGGTTTAGGAGGTTACGTAGGGCATTTGAAGGAGAATTTCATATTTCACACACAAGCTTCCCAAAGTACTAAATGGAGAAGCTAAGTTTGCAGTCTACCAACACTTCAGCTTGGGGTGCTTCCATATGCAATGGTGGTAAGAGCCCATGGTGTAAGTTTCCCTTTGCTTTTACTGCCAGATATTTCAAGGAGTCCTTGAATAGGTTCCATAACACGCGTAGGCTCTATTTGATGTGGGAAAAAGTAGATGCAAATATCCACATTCAAAGACAAGACATATGTATGGCCAGGGAAAGAGGCCTATGTGGAAACCATGGAATCAGACAATGTGGACATCACGCTGGAGAGTCTGGCCGTATGAAAAATTAAAGCAAAGCATGTGTGTACATTTATCTAAGGCCAAGGTCTCAATCTAAGGCCAAGGATCGAGGATCAAAAAAGATAGTACCATGGGAACCTCAAGGAAAGTTGCATCAATGCCCCTTACTCGGGAAGATCCGAGGCTACCATGTTAGAGAACATCCTAGAACAAGAGGAACTAAAAGATAGCGTCGAGACTAGTTCATACAAGGAGAGTTATGTGGAAAAGGCACACATCTAAAGACACTGCACAGGACTTTATTGTTGGTAAGAAGATCACCGTGTGTAACTCATGTGAAAGATGAGGAAGAAGAAAGGAGAACACACAAAAATATGTTCCTATAAAGGATAGTGAGGAGGAAGAGTCCCCTCAAGCAAAGCGTGCAGAGAAGGAGGACACCCCTAACATTGAGATGCAGGAGGATGAAGATATTGGGGACCCGGTCGTATATGAAACTATTGATGACAATATGAGTACCCATGAGAAACACTCGGAGTGAAGGGGAAAGCAACGTTGGTGGGGATACAAAAGTCCTAGAATGCCCCCCTGAAGGAGAAGATAAAGAGGGAGAAGTAAGCCAAAATTTGGGAGGAGAAGAATAGGATGCAGGAGCTAAAGAACCACAAGGGGAAGCAGAGCATGTTCAAGAAGATGTGGGGGAACATACGGTCAAGTATGGAGCGAAGAGGCAATAGCAACTCAAAAGCTGGGCTACTTGGATGACCAAACAAAAATCATTCGCCCTTCTTCAGAGCACCTGCCCTAATAATACACAATTGTATGGTTGGGATTAGATAGACACAGAGATGGCCAATATGCGCACTCGCAAGCAATTATCATCGAGCATGCAGACTCACATGGATGAGCTTGACTTTGATGTTTGTGAGGATGCGTGTAGGTCAAAGAAGATGAGGAAGGTGCCACATACACGCCATATGACCATCAAGCCCACACAATTTTCTAATCAACAGGTGAGTAACACATTGATTAAAGTGTCCATTGAAGTAGCATGCCATAATATTAATAAGGTAACAACAATACAGAGCTCTGAAGATAAGAAATATAAGGATGGAGAAATCAAATGACTCACCTAGTAGTAGGATAATACAATGGCTAAGGTACAGAATGTCAAAAAGATGGTTGAGCAGATTGTCGATGAAATCTTGCAGAAAAGGCCCGATTTTAGGAGAAGGTGCCAAGGAGTTCAAGTCAGAACTACATTACCTCCGTACAACAATTCATTTTCTTTTAGAGGATGAACCAGTACACCTCCCTAAACCAAAGGATGCTACAGAAGAAGCATCCAGGGTCAAGGCTTCAATTGCAAGGAAGATATCCAGCTATGAGGCTATTTTGTAAGCCTTAAGAAATGAAATGTAGAAGGAAGATTCAGTGTTGGCCATGTGTACAATGCCTGATAACTTAGTTCAAGAAAGAACAAAAGTAGAGGAAAATGAAGTTCTGCAGGCAACAAAGGATGAAACACTCGGGCACACAAAATGGGTTACCCTAGTAGAAATGAAGCGTGACACGTTGGATGCTACAAGGAAACAACACATGGATCGAATCAAGAGCATTGGGAAGCTCATTGCCACAAAGATGGATGTCATGGAAGGAATGGTCTCAGGTATGGCTAACATCCTTAGAATTTTGAAGAGTGAGGAGGAAACATGACTCTAGATGAGTTTGATGGTGTCGTTTTGGACATCCTTGATAGGAAAATGCAACGCTTAAGGACTGGTATGAATTTGAGGGGGAAATTCAAAGTGAATATCCAGAGTTCATTCTACCAGAGGAGGAAAAGGGTACAAAATAGATGACTTAGCGTATTCTTTATTCTTTGTCCATTATTCTTATCATATATACTTTGAGAGAAATAAGTTGATTACCCATTTTTAGGGAGGCAATCCATTTTAGTGTGGGGTAATTTTAGATTGTTGGGTGCGAATGTAGAGTGCGGGATGAACATGACGGCAACACTAATGTAAGGTTGATGCACCCAGGATCAAAACCTAACCGCTTCTATTGTGAAGGCTATCTTTGGAGTTAGCGTGTTGGGCACACAAAGATAGGAATCCTCAGTAGCACACGCAATGGTATTTTAGGAGCAAGCATCAGTTTGAGCACCATGCATAGTTTAGGCTAATAATAGGATTTCTACTCAAAGTTATTTATAGGAAGTCTATTGTTAGAATACTTGCATGTTTTGTAAAGCGCATGGATATTATTAGCATGTGACCTATTTTGAGATAGTGCATGGGTGGTGAAGAGCAAGTCCCCACCCCTATATACATGTATTGATTTGCATGGTTAAGTGTGTGTAAATTTGTAGAGTTGTGTTGTTGGTTTTTTTGCGCACATGACTCATGGAGATATTTATGTAATGTAAGAAACTTCTACATTTCACAATATTTAATACAATGGTTCATATTGGCTAGATAATGGTGTTGAACATGACTGAATATGGTTCTTACATGGTAAATCTTGTTATAGTCATTGTTTAGTTCATATTACATATATTCTAAGATCTAGATCTGGTTTATGCATTGTGTGTTGTTTACTATTGGTTATGAATCTGAATACCTATATGCACCATCATGTTAACATTCTGAATAAGCAACCATAAAGAGGGACTTGGTGCCTTTGCATGCTTCGGGTGAGCACTCAACTCGGAGTGAGTGATGTGGCAATGTGCCCGGGTTATTCACGGTGAATTATAGGATGCATAAATGTGCTACTCTTTGTGACATTGTTCTCGCTAAAGCAACTACTATTCACCGAGTTCTTTCCTTTCCCTTCTCCCACATTAGGGTTTTTAATTTCATTATTTTATTTACTTATCTCATTTACATGTTGTCTTAGTGCATTTACTTACTACATTATATGTCCTCCTAGATTAGATTAACTATCCTTTACTACATTAGTTTAGTTAAATTTTAGTTAATCAAATACAAAAGATGGATCAAAACTAGAGAAGAAGAATTACAACAAGTAAGATTATGACAAGATAGATTAATTAGAGAAACACAATTACAACTAACTAATCAATCAAGGATATGTAGATCCTCCTTGGTTTTACAAGATTATCTCCCGATTGTAAAAATGAAGGAAAGAAGAAACAACACTTTCGGATAAGAAGACTATAGATTTTATCATACTCTTGCATGTCAATGAAATTAAAGAACACACATGCTTGCTTAAATGGAAATTCCACAACACATAAGATAAAGGTTGAATCAAAGTTCTTAAGATCTTACTCCATGAAAAATAATACACAACTTAAAATCCTAGATAAAGCAAACAATGTAACAACTGAATCAAGAAGAGAAGATTGGAAGAAAAATAATAGAAAGAAAGCAGGTTCTTTTGTATTTCAAAAAAATTATCCTTACATCAAAGTGCACCAATATTGATGTGAAGGAAAATAAAAAGGACACAATGTTCCTTAAACCTCTTGAAATCATGATCGTATGAAATATGACTCGAGAGCTTTCGGTGACTATCTCGAAGGTCGAAAACGGAAACCAAAGCGTGTAAATGGTAGCTAGTTAAAGTTGGTCGATTCGAGGATGGGACACGAACAATTGATAAGTCACGGACAGTGGAAAGATACAGGATCATGTGAGGGTGATAGGTATGGGGTGATGTTTCAATCCTCTAGTCTTTAACACTCAATAAAAATCATCTTCAATATACGATTGAAAAAAAAATTGTCACATTGTGGGTCCTCAAGCCACCATGTGGCTTGCCACCACTTATCCACATTGCCACATTTAGAAAACTTGGTCAAGCCAAGCGGTGAGTTGGGCCCGGTTACATTACATTACATTGGTAAGCTATGTGGTGAGTTTGAGTTATGCATTAGCGAGTTAGAGGAGTGAGCTATGGGGTGAGTTATTCCCATGACTCTGCGAGGTGGTCTATTTAAACAGTGACAAAAGCACATACGACGTGGCCCAATCCACATGTACATTGGGTGGTCGAAAGCCTTAAAAAGCCTTGTTTTATCCCTATCCCATCACTTGTGGGATATATCTCTCACCACTATAACAACTCCCCAAAACATATCAGATTGGTCAATATAATGACACGGGAGGATTCGGGACATGCAATAAGTAAAACCCGCGTGGTGGGCGACAAAGAGGGTCAACTTAGGGGTCGCATGATAGACATGGTAGTCAAGAGGCCCACATGGTAATAGTAACAAAGAGCACGTGGTGGTCGATTGGCCCAGTTGTAGCAAAACGGTCAACATGGAGAGGGGGGCGGGATTTACACCCATAACTTCCCCGTCGACATTGGAGTGGCCCAACTAGCTCATCTAGTGAGTTGGTTGGGATATCGGTGGAGCGATAAAGCATTTAAGCCTAATATGTGGCTTGCTTCAAGCCTATATCAGCTCTCCCACACTCCATTCTAGATAAGCTAATTCCCCGAGCTAAGAAGTCTCACTCAAAGGCAAAGGCCGAGGCAAGGAGAATATGAGGAGGCCTTAGAAAAATATGGAGGCCATATTTTGGAGCAAAATTATAAAGGCCTATAATAGGCATTCAATAAGTCCTATAGGTGATGAAGCTCCACTCTCTCTCTCTCTCTAAGAAGAAGTAATCCAAGCTTGAGTTGAGGAGGATGATTGGTGAAGTTAGAAGGCATTTTTGTGGCGATGTAAGTCATATATTATTATAGGCATTATGGAGAGATAAGAAGGTTTATATTGCATTAATATAAGATTAATGGCCTATATTGTATTATAATGGGCACGATGATTAAAATACGACCTATATTGTATTAATATAGGCATATGAGGAAGAATAATTCCTATATTGTATAGGCATCATCGATCCGATATTATTATAATTGGAAAATTAAATCATATTATTTAATAGCACGTGTATAAATATCGAGAGTTGTTATCTACTCACCGATTAGTACAAAGGCCAAATTGACGTCTTTATTTCTTATGTTGGAGCCTAAAGATGCCATGGAGCTAAGGGACATGACAAAGTAATCAGAGAAGCACTAGAGCTCATATCCTTAGTATGTTGGATGAATCGTCATATTGTTGCCTTCGAGAGAAGGGTTATTATTCACAATTGAGCTCATTGATGACACTGGATCAACTTAGCATCGTGCAAAGGTTCTCTTGCCAACAACGGAGTGAAATGAGATCATCATCAATCTCATACATTAGATCATTCATAGCTCTGCATAATAGAGTGAAGGAGCATCTTTGTAGTCGATCATATCTCGAAGACTTAGCATCGTGCATTTGAGGTGTTAGGGTCATCTGGAAGGAGACTTGGCACCATACAATGGGGGTGTTGGGTCTTCATTGTTGTGGGAGTTATATCAACTCACGATATTGGTGGAGCTCCTAAATTTTGATTTTGGAGCCAAAGGGTCTTTAGCAATGAAGATTGAATTTGCATAAGTCGAGTGGCAATCTTGTCACTTTGTGGTCGTGTAAGGTTCTTGTTCTTCACATACCATTGGAGATTGGGTCTACTTCATAAGTTGGGGTTATCACTCGATGGTCATGAAGGAGGTTCTTGTTCTTAAGTAACATATTTATTATATCTTTATTTGTAATTTTGTACTAGAGTTGCAATTTAGAAGTGGATAATAAATCGGTTCAAGTATTTTATGAACCCAGAGACGTAGGCATTTTACTAAACTCGTTATCAACCTCTATGCACTATGATTATGGTTTCACATTGCATTCTTTTAAAGTTGATTATTACGGGGTAATTTCGGAAAAAAAAATTAATTACCTATAAGGGTCTCAGTAGTTGAAGAAGAAAAAAATTGGCTAATTTTTGGATCAAGTTTGGTATCATAGCTAGTTGTTATTGCCAACAAACCTGCTTTATTCTTTGAGCAAGTTGATCATCGGACTAATTTAACAATGTTGGCATTAGCTTGTGATTTTGGAGTCTAGACTTGTGGGATAGGTGAGGGACAAGTTTATCATACTCAATATTTTTCTCGCATTTACATTTGGATTACTCAATTATATCTCCTAATTATTTTTTAAAGTTCATGTTATAGCTTAGATACAAGATTTAACTCATATTTATAAGCTTGGAGATTTGTCAGTTGTTTGTGTAGACATTTGAGCTCACCGATATCAGTCGGATAATTACTTTGCGTAAAGGCTCATGGTCGTGTAATAGAGTGGTACCTGATAGTTGTCATCAATAAGAGGCTTTGTACTATGTAGAGGTAGAGGTCATGCGGCGAGGTAAAGTCACCATCAGATACTTTTCAGTACCATGTAGAGGTCGAGGTTGTGTAGCGGGGGTGGAGCAAAGTGTATTTTTCGGTGGCACCAACTTTCATTATGTGTAAAGGTGTAGTCCGTGGTAGTAGGATGAAAAAGATCTTGGGGTGTCATCGGCATGGCACAGATGCCACATGTCCTGTGGATCGAGCCATCAGTTGTTTGATTGTGGAGTTGGCAGTATACTACATAGATCTCTTCTCAACAACGTGATTTGGAGTTCACAAGCTTTTTGGGACAAAAATCCTTCCCCCACCGGAGAGGTGTGATCTAGAGGACAATACGAGAGGACACAATGTTCCCTAAACCTCCTAAAATCATGATAGTTCAAAAGTTGACTCGATAGCTTTCCATCGAATATTTGAATGCGTAAGTGGAGCCCATACATGCAAATGGGGATAGCCAAAGTTGGTCAATGCCAAGACAGATCGGGACAGGCGACAAGTCATGAGGAAGTGGAAAAATACAAGATTGTGTAAAGGTGATAGGTATGGGGTGATGTTTCAATCCTCTCATCTTTGACATACGATCGAGAAAAAAATTCTACGTGGTGGTGGCCTACCACCAATTATCCACATTGCCACATTTAGACAACTCGGTCAAGCCAAGCGGCGAGTTGGAGTCGTCGAGTTACTACGTTGCATTACATTGGTGATCATGTGACGAGTTCAAGTTATGCATTGGTGAGTTAAAGGAGCGAGCTATTGGGCAAGCTATTCCCACATGACTTGGCGAAATGGTCTATTTACATAGTCAATAAAAGCACATACAACGTAGCCCAAGCCACGTGTACATTCGGTGGTCGAAATCCTTAAAAAGGCTTGTTTTATCCCTATCCCATCGCATGTGGGATATAGCTCTCACCATTATAACAACTCCCCAAAATAGCCTAGAGTCAATGTAACGATGGAGGAGGAATCGGGACACATGGCAGGCAAAGCCCATGTGGTAGGCGATGGAGAGGGTCAACCTAGGGGTCGCAATGGACATGGTGATTGAGAGGCCCATTTGGCGATAGTAATAGAGGGCACATGGCAATCGAGTCAACCCAATTGTAGTAAAACAATCGGCATGGAGAGGGGAGCAGGATTTAACCCACAACCTCCCCATCGACATTGGAGTGGTCCAACCAACTCGACCAATAAGTTAGTTAGGATATCGATGGAATGATAAGGCATTTAAGCCTAATATGCGGCTGCTCGAGCCTATATAAGGATCTTCCACACTTCATTCTAGACAAGCTCATTCCAATCTCGGAAGCCTCACTCAAAGGCAAAGGTTGAAGCAAGGAGAATATGAGGAGGCCTTAGGAAAATATAGAGGCCGGGTTTTGGAGCAAAAGTATAAAGGCATATGATAGGAATTTAATAAGTCCTATAGGTGAAGAAGCTCCACTCTCTCTCTCTCCGAGAAGAAGTACTCTAAGCCCGAGCAAGGATGATAATTGGTGAAGTTCGAAGGCATGTTTGTGGCAATGTAATGGAGATGTAAGTCCTATATTATTATAGGCATTATGGAGAGATAATAAGGCTTATATTGTATTAATATAATCATGATGGCCCATATTGTATTATTATGGGCACAATGATTAAAATACAACCTATATTGTATTAATATAGGCATATGAGGAAGAATAAGTCCTATATCGTATTAATATAGGCATCATCATTCGATATTATTACAATTGAAAAATTAATTCCTATTATTCAATAGGCACATGTAAAAATATCAAGAGTTATTATTTACTCACCGATCGGTCTGCAAAGGATGAATTAATGTCTTTATTTCATGTGTTGGATCCTAGAGACACCATGGAGCCGAGGGACATGAAAAAATAATAGAGAAGCACTAGAGCTTAGATCCTCAAATCACGTTGGATGAATCGTCGGATCGTTGACTTTGGAGAAGGGCCATTATTCACGATTGAGCTCATTGACGACACATGATCAAGTTAGCACCATGTAGAGGTTATCTTGTCGACAACATAGAGAAAGGATATCATCGTCAACCTCGGACATCGATTAGTTGTAGCTCTGCATAGTAGAGTGAAGGAGCATCCTTGTTGTCTGATCATATCTAGAGACTTGGCATTGTGTAGCGAAGGTGTTGGGGTCATCGGAAGGATACTTGCACTGCATACAACAGAGGCATTGGGGTCTTCATTATTGTAGAGTTATATCAAATCATCCATACTAAGCGGAGCACCTAAATTTTGGTTTTGGAGCCAAAGGGTCTTTAGAACTAAAGATCGGATATGCATAAGTCGGGGTATTGTCACTCGGTGGTCGTGTAAGGTTCTTGTTCTTCACATACCATTAGAGATCATATCTATTGCATAATCTAAGGTTATCACTCGGTGGTCATAAATGAGGTTCTTATTCTTCCGGTAACATATTTATTATAGCTTCAATTGTAATTTTGTACTAGAGTTGTAATTTAGAAGTGGATAATAAATCAGTTTAGTATTTCTGAACCCAAAGACGTAGGCATTCTTCCGAACTCCGTTATCAACCTGTGTGCACTGTGATTATGGTTTTGCATTGCATTATTTTAAAGTTGATTATTAAGAGTAATTCCGAAAAGAATTAATTTCTATAAGGGTCCGTAGTCAAAGGAAAAAAATTGGCCAATTTTTGGATCAAATATCCAACCCTTGTCAAAGAAAGTGAAGCCTTATATAGGCTAAGGGGAGGGAATAACTACCTCAACTAACTAATTTCTCTTAATTAAGTGTTAAAACACTTAATTAATTAATTTACATAAATTGAATTTATATTACAATTTTACTTTTATACAATAAAGCCAATTACAAAATAGAACAATTAGTGAGACTAAGAACCAAAAGAAGAAGGAACAAAAGGAACAATTGATGCAGGCACTTTGAGTTTTAGAACATGCATCGAAATTTGGTGATTTGTAATGGAAATATTTGTATCCTTGGGGATGATGGTGTTTGAAATATTTGTCAACCAACTTCCTAGGGTAGACTCCATTTCTTTTTCTATCCCACCATATTATGTAAGTCCCTTAGCTACTTGATGATAACATTGTTGAGTTATGACAACTCTTCCATCCTCTCCTTATGTTAAATGAGTTTTCTTTTATAATTGCATTGAAATTCCCCTTGATTTGATCAACTGAACTTCTTTTCGATGAGTTGTCTTTAAGTAATTAGCAACAAAGGGCTTGTAAATCTGCAAAGATCTCAACTTTTAATGATTCCCCTTTTGAACTACATTCCTTAATTTAGTGGCAGCCTCTTCAAGGACTTTGATCCTCCATTCCACGTTGAAAGTCCAAGTTCTAGACAAATTACTCTTAGAATCATCGAAAATATTATCAGAAAGAAGGATTTTCTCATTCGTGAGAACCATAATATGGAGGTCTTAGATATCATCTGCCCAAATTTTAAGCTCTTTATCACTACCATCAATCCTTGAATTTATTTGATTTTGGGTTGAGATGATGTCATCATATATTTTACATGTTGTATTAATGAATTGTAATCCTTAAATAATAATACCTTCAACCCAAGCTTCTGAAGATTTTCCAAAAGTGGCATACTTGTGAATCTTTGTGATTGCTTTAAAATTAATTCCAATGGTGGGTGGAAGAGTAGATATAGGAGTTAGATACACGGGAGTATTATCCGATGAAAGTAAAGACTTAATAAAGCTTGTAATAACTTGTACATGTTCATCCGTTTGTTTCCCTTTTTCAACTCTCTCAATGACCTTAGAAACAATTTCTCTAAGGTCGTGCACTTCTTTGGAGTTGATTCACCCCTGTGAAATTCTTGTAAAATCAAGATCTGAAAATGATATATATTTTTCATTCTTATCCTCCTTTGGTCTAGCAATTTCTAAGAATTTCTTCCTGCAGAGTTTGAAATAAGACATGAAGTAGTCCGAGATTGAGCCTTCCTCTTTCTACTATCAACTATGGGTTGAACCCAGGTGAAAGAATCTCCTAAAGATGTTGTTGGAGGAGGCAATACAAGAGCAATTTGAGAACTTAGAGGTTGAGAGGTAGGAACCTTAGCAATGGAAGTTATGATGGAAGAGGAAGAAGGCCTTCTTACATCTAACTTAGGCCTCAAACGCTAGTTTTCCTTGAATCAGTGTAACTATCTCAACCATGGCCTCCTCTTCATCCTTTTCTTCAGTTTCTTTCCCTTATTCTTATTCATCCTATTTCTTCTCATCTACCTCTTCTTCAACGTGCTATGGTGTTTGCTCAAGAGTTGACCCACTTGCCAATTCTTGTGTTTTCTCTTGCTCATATTCTTGCTCATATGTTTCTATTTTCTTTTCAACCTCATTGGCCTTGTTTTCTTGGTGTAGACTTTAGTTCTAGAGTCTAAAGGAGAGGAGGAAGGATTTTTTGGGTTGGGGTATCCTTTTGTGAAGAAGATGCTTCTTGAGAAGAAGCTTTCTTTTGAGACTCGTTGAATTATTTAATCTTCTTGTTCAGTAAATGCCTTAACTTTAGAAGCACAAGAGTGTTTAGATCGTCATGATTATCTTTCTCCTTTTGTGACTAATCAATGGTGGGAAGGGGAGTGTACTGAATGGAGTTTATATATTCTACAGTGAAAATATCATATCCATCATCAACCATTCTTTCAGAACTATATATAATTGAAGTATTTGATTTTCTACAATGATATCCATTCAAAAACTATTTTCTTGACTTCATACTCATCAATACTGTCCACCCAATAATCCTCAAATGCTAACAAGGAGTAATATGTCATTTAAGATTATTTGTAATGAAATCATTACTATCAAAAGAATCCCTTTTCTGGTATAGATGAAAGTTGAATGCAAAGATGGTTTTTTCAACGTTTTAGGCATCTAGGGTTGATCTACAGGTGTGATTCCCCAAAGTCATGGGAAATTATAAACCAGAATTCTTCTTATCTATGCAAGTTCTATGAAGAATATCCAGATGCCTACAAAGCTCAACCATAACTATCTTATCACTGTAGTAAATTAGAATTTTATATGGTGCTCCTTTGAACCCAATTGTTCAAATATAGGAGTTCTTCCGAATTGAATAAATAAAGTACCTTGGGTGGGAATCAATTACTTGGGATCGTAAGATACCCTTTTAGCCACATTTCCTTCAAGCAATCTTAAAAAGAACATAGTGAAAGCATCATTAACTCTCCTATGATGTCTCTTGTTGTTCTCATAGGTGAGTTGATTATAGAAATCATATATGGTTAATATTTATGTGTTGTCTTACCTGTTAAGCCAATCCATATTCTATACCCCATTATATTATACATCAAATAGGAGGTAATATATATTGTCTTACTCGGTGAACTTAGGTGAGTTGTGTAGACACCAAATTTGTGTCTTACGACCCTTGTGACCCGCATCTCATCTCGCAACTTAACCTCATCACCTAAACCTTACACAATTATTTATTAATTACCTTGTAATTGATAAATCCACCATCACCTTACCTGCCACCTCATTTTGCCACCTCATCATGACCTAGCCCTAACCCTAAACTAACCTAATTAAGACCTATGACTTGGTCTAGACTCACATCCATAACTAATGCCTCCTTACTCGCACCCAAAACCGACCTTCTAGCCACTTGACCAAGCCCGCAACTGATCTCTCGGGAGAAAAGCAGGGAAGGTGGGCTATTTTACTAAAAATAGCCTACTTTTTCCTTACCGATGCCGGTTCTACTCGACCGCCGTCGGTTACGTAACCGCCATCGGCTCCCTGTAAATGGGCTCCCCGAACCAAAATCAAGGGTCGAATGATTTTTGAATCAACAGAGATCATTGGGAGCGAAAAACAGAGTCCAGATCTTCACTTGACCGAGCAGAGACGAGTGAAGAAACCAGAAGCGTTTGCAGCAAAGGAGATCAACTTGCATCTTTGTCAAAACCAGTAAGTCACATCTTGCATGTCCTCTGTTATAACATTTCTTATGCTCTTTGAATCACAGTCCTCCTAAATCCGTTTCTGAATCCACTACCCAACGTGCATCAGATCTAACTGTCATTCTTTTACCTCTCATCATCTCATTTCCTAATATCATCCATAAACCAGCCTTACAAACACCATAGCTACCAAGAAGGTCCTAGGCCCAACCGACGTCGGTTACCAGAAACCGGTATCGGTTACCCTCGACAATAACGAGAAACCACCTTCTCCTACCCGTTTCAACCAAGTAATCTAATTGATATTTTGCAGTCATTTGTGTTAATTCATATTAGCAGGGAAACTGACCACCTTCGAAAGGAAGTTTTATATTTCCTGGGCCCAAGGCAGTTTCCTCATTTATTGTTTAATCAAATCTTGTGGTCTTGTGTTCTTATTTCGCAGTAGTCCTTCCAAGACAAAAAGGAGTTCTTCGATCAACTTGATCTTTCTCCACAGTACGCACACACCATCTCGACATTTAATGGGTATTCCTCCTAGCCCTAACCCTATCTCTGTTTCTAAAAGGAATGAAAGGATAGAAACAACTCTATTCCTGAAGTTTCGAAACATTCCGAGCGAAACATTTTGGCACGACTTCAAGTGGGACCCATTTTGGGTTTCTTTCTTTCTTACTTGCTTTCATATAGGAGCATATACTGCTATTTTCTTCTTCTAAAGATATTCATAAGGTTTTGTATTATTTTGGTAAAAGAACTTGCTTTGTTTTTGCATCTTGCATTAGTGAAAGTCATCTCTTTTGCTTCATCGAATATCATTTTCGATTTGGGTTTAAAACACGTGCATTGCATTCCTGCTTGTTGTTTTTCAATTCTAGTGAACGTAGATTAAGTAATGTGTCGTACACGTGGGGTGATATCCACGGTATTGACAGGAAATTAATCTTACATTCACTGCACAACACATACCGAATCACTTCACAATTAACACAACAGCTCAAACATCCCCTTTTTTTTCCGCGGTATTCCTCCGCCCGATTGAGGTAACCTTATAAGCCAAAACAAACTTGACATTTCCCCTAGGTCTTGTTGTTTAGGATTCTAACAGCATTCTACGTCTAAAGGCATAAGCCCACAATAATTAAAATTAACCCTAGGGTTAGTCTCTGGATTTGAGTGTGCATCTTGCTTGTTTTCAGTTCTGTTTTCTTTGTCATATTTTGTCTTCTGTGATCAATAATTTGACAAATATACTAAACGTTGTTAAAAATCAAATTAGCAGCCTTTTATATCTTGTTAACCTAGACTTCTTACACCGACATCGGTTACCTGACCGACGTCGGCTATAGTATAACCGACATCGGATACTAGACCGATATCGGTTCATCGCCTTCTATAACCCCCGACAAACTAAAGAACTCCGCCAATTTCACCATTCTAAGGTTTCAATTGCTCTTGATAGATTGAAACCCTACTGTGAACACCTGTCCATGGTTGTTATCACTCGAAAGCAAGCCGCCGCCATGGTTTCACATGCTTGCTCTGTTTCTTTACCTGAATCACCCCCTTCACATTCTGTGGGGAATCCTACAGACACCAGTGAGATCCCCCAAATTCCTGTAGGAGACAAGGACTTTGCCAAATTTCTGGATGCTAATCCTAGCGATGTACAATACTATTTGTCTCATGCCCCTGACCGTACGCCTGATGGTCAGCTCTTTGTTGGCATGCCTATTAGTATAGCTGCTCATTTAGCCCCCACTCCGCCTGATAACACCGCCTTGCTTCCGGCACCTTTAGCCCCATCTCCCAATCCGACAGCTTCAGAGGTTCATACGACTCAGATTGGCTTTTCTTTGGCTAATCTTGGACCCCACATATCATTACCACCGACTGCCCCTACCTCATCTCTCTTGCAGACTACTCCATTCATGACTTGCTCTCTGCCACCTATCCACACGAGCTTTCCTTCTCAAGCTCCGCCTACCTTTTCATTCCCATACACGTATCCAGTAACCTCAACACCTTATATGGGACATCCCTATTCTGTCGCCTCAACATATTCATCCTCCATACCTTATCAACACTTAACCCCACCATTGTCCAGTGGAGGCCCTTGGCCCAATTTGCCTCCGTTTGCCACAACCGCACCATCATCTCATCCAACCACAGATTTCATCAAACAAATGATGGACAAAATGCAAAATCTAGAGGCTTCTGTGTCGGGAAGTCGTAGCACCTTGACATACGAGCAAGTTTGTCGGGAGCCCATTCACCCTTCTGTTCCCCTTCACTCATATCCTCCTCAATGGGAACTACCGAAATTTACTCGTTTTAATAGTAAAGAGGATCCTCAACAGCACTTGCGATCATTTAGACATGCTTGTTATTTGATTGCCCATGATGATGCTCTTCTTTACTCAAGCACATTTCCCATGTCCTTATCAGACCCGCCTTGAGTGGTACGTTGCTTTAACCCAGCACTCAATCTTCTCTTTTAACCAACTAGCCCAATCTTTCTTGGATCACTTCTCCATTAACATTGCTAAGAAAGTATCCATCACCGACCTTTATGCCATCCGACAATTCGAAGACGAATCTATCGCAGATTTCGTTGGACGATGGCGTGGCCTTATCAACCAACTTACATATGCCTTGCCTCAGGCTGAACTTATCAAACTTTTCACATGGGCATGTGCTAAGCACATTTCTCCTACTCTTCAAATTCAAACTTTCCGCACATTTGATGAGGCCTTTACCATGGCTCGGAAACTAGAAATTCGAGCCTTAGAAGAAGAGAAATTGTGGTTCTTGCGTAACAAAACCCCGATTTTCGAACTCCCGATTCTACCAATAAACCAAATACCACCACTCCTCACGCGTCCACTTCTTCTAAATCAAAAGGAGCTGTCCATGCGGTGATGGTTAAATCTCAAACACCGTCTAATGCCCCACCAAAAACCACCTATAAGTACAAAGCCGAGCCCATCAACTACACTCCCTTGGGAGAAACATATGGTGTGATATTGGAAAAATTGCTCAAAGCAGGAGCCATTACATTACCTCCTGTTAAACCTCATTCTGGGTTTGATTCCACTCGCGCCATACCTTCCTAGTACAAAGAAAATGACTTCTGTAACTTCCACCGCGTGAAGGGACACAGTCATGAGAACTGCAAGATGTTGAAAAACATAGTGCAGGAAATGGTTGACGCAGGGGATATAACCCTCGATAATCCTAATGCCCCTGCCAACCGAAATTTGAAAATCTTCAACAAACCATTCCCGAATCACTCTCCCAACAAGAATAACACAAACCAGATATCTTTAGCCGAGGAGAGTGTTCATGAGATCCATGCATCTTTGATACCCAAAGCCTCTATCGAGAAAATTTTGAATCAAGCCTCTTCACTAACACAGGAGCCCGAACCTCCTTTACCACCATCAAACCAAAGCGAAATCATTCCTTTACCCATAAGGGAGTTAACTGCCCAGACTCCTCTTCCCATCGATGAGTCTGCTTATACCACATCCCTACAAGACTGCGAACGGATGTTATCTAATCTATCTATTTCCCAGACTTCCCCTTCTACCACTCTTGTTGCACAAGAGGAAGGTACGCCACTCCTTTTGACATCCTTAGACGAGAAATCTCTTGCACCGACATCACCAAATTCTTTAACCATGACGGATCCTCTCGAACACGCCCTCTTACCTATTAGTTCTTCATCGCCTAAATCTTTTCAACGACCGGTTGACCTCTTAACATCTATTGATACAGTGCCTCATCTACTCACTGTATCACACCCACAGTGGACTGGAATCACAACCCACCTTTCTTCCGTACCAAATTTACAATTCAAACCTGAAGACTGTCATTCTCCAGAGGATAGACAAATCCTATGGGAACGTTTGAGTACCCCTTATTCTACTCAAATGCAGATGACCGATCCTGAGACCTCCACCATATACCCGAAGTGTTTACAGAAGCTTAAAATGCCCATGTTCTCACCTTCACCCCCCTCACCTCTACCAAATGCCTCGTCCACTTCTATTAACTCGAGCCAAATCTTCCCCTACGCTGGGACCTTACCCATACCAGCCTAACACACCCGCCTAAGTGACTAGATTTGTCCAAGAATAAAGCCGCCCCGCCACCTAGGAGACACACTCAACCCGTGCCTCTATCACAATCAAAACCATCATCGTCATACCTACCTTCCATATTGGGACCTCATCCTTCCACCTTGCACCAATATATCACACCTCCTGCGTTTTCTCTAAAAAGACATACGCCTTCTGCACCTATACCGAGATCTAAGGGTATATCAACATTATCACCCCACGTATCCTGTCCACCCATCAACCCTAAACAAACTCCATCATCAAAGGATTTATTTTCTGTCACTCCCCTTTCTCCGTGGTTGTTTCCCGCTACCATGTCATCTGTAGCCTCATCATCTAACCAGCCGAACGTAGCTCCTGCGCCAAAGAAACCACGTTTAGTGAAAACCACGTGTCAACACCCCTTGGCTAAACCACCACCCATACGAACCAGCCACGCCCAAACATTACCGAAACCCACACAACCAATACCCTCATCCTCCTCCGATTTTGACCCACTCAAAGGATCTTACGCTAAAATCCTTGCCATGTTGGTAGAGAATGCGACCATTTCCCTACCCCCACTTAGACCTTATGACCCGTCTAAACCTCAGCCTGTAGGTTACGATGAGTCTAAAATCTGCGCTTATCACCGCACACCAGGACATGATGTGGAGGGATGCAAAGCTTTAAAAACCATCCTTCGTCAGTCACCTCTCCCAGATAGAAAGGTTAAGAAAGACAACTTACGAAGGGAGAGACCTTTAGCTTCAATTCCCTCTCCTATACCATCTATCCCCGCCTCACCACGATCTATCATTATTACAACCCCACCTCTCAAGACCATAATTTATCCCAACCATCTTCCTCATCTCAGGTTTACGAGATTAATATGATTAGTGTTGCTACTCGAGCGCAGAAAAACAACGAGAAAGCGAAAGAAAGCACACCTGCGTCCTCTCTTTCTCCGTCTAGCATCCCGATTGCACCACCACCCAAAGTGGTTATTCGTGGACCCGCTTACCCCGTCTCTAATGGAGTTGCCCATCGAGCCATGATCAAACAGCTTCACCAATCACCCGTCAAAATGACACTATATGATCTCATTCAGACTTCTGAATCTCATCGACAAGCTCTCGTTGAAATTCTTCAAGGGATCGAGGTCTTACCTAATGAAACCCTGCCTGTTGCCTCCATTCTAACACCCAATCACGTTGCCTCTCTCACCAAACAACCCACCGCCCCAACCACTTCTGTCTCTGTACCACAAGCTGCTGCAGTCAGTTTCTCTGAAGATGAAATTGTCGATTTTGGTACGTAAGATCCCGACTCGCCTGTTCATCTCGGCCTACGTCGGGACATTCGTACGTCATGTTATGATTGACGGGGAAAGCTAGCCTAAACATCATCTCTTCAAAAGCTTTTCAACAAATGAATATCCCTTCTAGCTACATGTGTGCCAACCCCATCATGTTGCGGTCATTCAATGACGCTATTACCTCTACCTTAGGCACCGTGATCCTCAACATTTGGGTAGGACCACGTACTTTACCCGAACTCTTCTATGTCCTCGAGGGAGAGTTCCAATATAATATATCTTTGGGTCGTCCTCGATTCGGGCCATGGGATGCGTTCCCTCAACCTTACATAGATGCATAAAATTTGAGTACGAGGGGAAGTCCTACACCGTAAAAGCTGATCCTCCCCCCTTTAAAACCTGCAATATGTTATACCGCCCAAATGATGTGCTGGTACCAATCAAGACACCCGTTCATTCAACCCAACCATCTTCTTCAACTATGCCTCAACCATGTACCTCAATCGCACCTACGCCTTCAACTGATGAAACCACCGTCGCAAAAACCACTTCCCTTCCCGCAGCTAACATCCCAACCGCGGACCCCTTAGTAGATGTTTTTCAGCGCCTTACGCTGGGGGAGTATCGCCTATATAACGTTAGTTCTTTCCATACCCCACAGGAGTACGGACAGGTACATGCCCATCCTAACTATGACCGTCGTGTGGGGGAAGTAATCTCCTACGGACCACCTCACTGCCGCACTAACCTAACGTATGGGGGTGTCGACGCATCTTCCATTGCCCCTGAGCCTCCTCTTGGTGTGGTTCCTTTCCAATCCGATTTTCAATACCTTACCAATCGTCGCTTTGCCCTCACCTTCTTGACTCGCTGTGCTTGGAAAGGCTTTGGTTTTGGTCTTTATGAACAAGGCCGACATACGCTCATCCCCATCACCACACGCAAACACAATGATCGTAGTGGTCTCGGATTTCCGGAAACACTTACATCGAAAGAACCTCGTGACAGTTGCCTTCTGGAAGAGAACGACGTTACCCCTAACAAACCATCATCACCCACTTTGCCATCGTCACCCACTGAGTCGATAGATCACGAATCTATCCCTCCTAACTTTTTTTTTTCATAAATGCTATCTTCTTAGGCCCTCTCACTTATCAACGCGATAATGAGGACCCCTCTTCTATCCCCCTTCTATATCCAGACATGATCGAAGAGGACTCGCCTTCAATTAACGTTGTTGAGTGCCAGGATGATGACTCCATCCTCACTTACCTTGGCGCGGATGACTCTTATATTCAACGAGCCTTACCATCTGAAACCCAAACCATGCTGAACGAATCTACAATAGAAATCAACATCCACACGGAGGAGGATCCTCACATTGTGAAGATCGGACAATCCCTTAACACATCAGAACAAGTCGCCTTTACTACTTTCCTCCGTGCTCGCAACCAAGCTTTCGCTTGGTCCTACGCTGACATGCCAGGAATTGATCCTGACATTGCTGTCCATAACATTACACTGAAACCCGATTCCAAGCCAATTAAACAGAAATTGAGAAAAATGCATCCACGCATTGCCCTCTTGGTCAAAGAGGAGCTCCAACGACTCCTTTCTGTTTCCTTCATTCTCGCCTATTGACTATCCTCAATGGATTTCTAACATCGTACTCGCTACTAAAGCGACGGGGGACTTTGATATGCACGGATTTACGGGATCTTAACCTCGCTTTCCCTAAGGATGACTTCCCCTACCTAGCATTGACCAACTTGTTGATCTCACCGCAGGCCATGAGATGCTCTCTCTCATGGATGGCTTTTCAGATACAACCAAATTTTGGTCCCCTCGCCGATCAACACAAACCGCCTTCATAACTCCTCGGGAACCTTCGTTACGTGTAATGCCATTCGGCCTTAAGAATGCTTTGGTACCACCTATCAACGGGCTATGACCTACATTTTTCATGACATTATGCACACTATCCTTGAAGATTACGTCGACGATCTTCTTGGCAAGTCTAAACATCGCAGTGAACATCTCGATGTTTTAACCATTATTTTTGACCGCCTACTACAATATTCTGTCCGTCTTCAACCAAAAAAATGTGTCTTTGGTGTCCTTTCGGGAAAACTTCTTGGCTTTATCGTCTCTTTGCGTGGCATTGAGGTCGACCCATCTAAAGTCAAAGCTATTCTCGAAATGCCCCCACCTACCAATCTCAAACAATTGCGTAGTTTACAAGGTAAGCTCCAATCTATCCGACGTTTCATCTCCCAACTCTCGGATCGATGTCAACCTTTCCATCACCTCCTTAAGAAGGACATTGATTTTCAATGGAGCCAAGAGTGCCACCAAGCCTTTGAGGCTCTTAAAACTTATCTCTTACAGCCACCCGTGCTTATCCCACCTCAAGACGACCGCCCTTTCTACCTTTACCTTTCCGCCACTGACCACGCTGTAGGGGCCATGCTTGCACATCGTGACTCTGAGAATCGAGAACAAGCCGTTTATTATATAAGTCATACTTTGGTGGACTATGAGACTAGGTATACACATGTAGAAAAGTTGTGCCTAGCCCTATCATTCGTGGCTACCAAACTCCGACACTACCTTCTGAATCACAAAACTTTCGTCATCACCAACACGGACCCCATCCATTACATGTATGCCAAACCTCATCTAAACCAACGCATCGCCGATGGCTCATGCTCTCGCCGACCTCGACCTTGAGTTCATCCACCGAAATCAATCAAAGGACAAACCATCACAGCACCAACTTGCGGAAGCCCCTTTACCTGGAGAACAATTTACCAATTTTACATTCCCCGACGAACTCATCGCCACTCTTTCACTCAAGGAGGAGTCGTATCCAATGACTCTCTTCTTCGATGGATCCAAATGCCAACGCGGTGGAGGAGCTGGCGTTGTTCTCGTTCCTCTTGACGCCGAGCCTATGCCTCTTTCATTCCGACTCGATTTCCCTTGCACTAATAATACAAATGGAATACGAGGCCCTTGTTTCGGGTCTCCAAGTTCATACCGCACTTAGGTATCAAATCTATCAATATTTTTGGCGACTCTCAATTGGTAGTCAATCAAGTTATGGGCATCTACCAATGCAAAAATGAGGAACTTCAAAAATACAAACACTACGTGGATTCGCTTCTAGCCTTATTTACTCACTATTCTATCCAAACCATTCCACGCTCTACTAACAAATTTGCGGATACTATGGCTTGCTTAGCCTCGCAAATTCCAGCCTCATCAACTGACTCTGACATTTTTGTCTTGGTCCAACAACTCTTTGCCCCATCTTATTCAGCCCCGGTTGTTTGTATGATAAATACTGTGTCTGCTAACTCGCAGGATACTTGGTATCACCAATTCCATGACTACCTTACAACCTCTGTTCTCCCTTCTGACCTTACTAGTACTGGTAAACGTGCTTTTCTTAAACGCATTTCTCGTTATGTAGTTATGGGGGGACTCCTTTATAAACGTGGCTTTGATGGCATCCTCCTTCGATGTCTCACCGGTGCGGAGATCACCCATACCATCCAACAAGTCCATGACGGTATTTGTGGTGGACATTTTAGTGGCCTTGCCATGGCCAAACGAATCCTTCGCCTTGGTTATTATTGGCCTACTCTCAATAACGACTGCTACGAATATGTTAAGCGTTGTGTTATGTGTCAACAACATGCCAACCTTCAACATACTCCTAGCCACCCGCTCCAGGTCGCTCGAGATCTTTGGCCCTTCTCACAATGGGGTTTAGACCTTATTGGTGAGATTCACCCATCCTCTTCACAACGTCACCGATGGATTATCACAGCAACCGAATATTACACAAAATGGGTGGAGGCTATTCCACTCATTTCAACTAAAAAAGAAAAAATTGTAGAGTTCATTAACCACCACATTATCTGTCGTTTTGGTGTTCCTCATCGCCTGATTACAGATAATGGAAAATCTTTCAAAAATAGGTTGTTGCAAGACCTTTGTGACAACTTTGGTATCAAACTCAGCTTCTCATCACCCTACTATCCACAAGCAAATGGACAAGCCGAATCCTCTAATAAAACCCTAACCAAAATCCTCATGAAAGTTGTCAATGAGTCCGGACGAAATTGGCACGATCACATCCCCTTTGCCCTTTGGGCTTATCGTACTAGCATCCGTACCTCTACTAATGCCACACCTTTTTCTTTGGTATATGGTACCGAGGCTGTTTTGCCTCTCAAAATACAAATACCCTCCCTTAGAATATCTCTTCAGGATATTCTCACCAACGATGATTTCCGCCAAGAGCGGTTAGCCCAATGGAGCTCCTTGACGAACGTCGCCTTACACTCTCGATCACCTTCAAATCTATCAAAACGCATCAAGCGTGCTTATGATAAGCGACTCCATGAGCGTACCTTTAAGGTTGGTGATCTTGTCCTCAAAGAAAGAATCAACATGTAACCAAACTAGAAAAGAGCAAACGTGGAAAATTTGCTCCCAATGGATTGGGCCTTATATAATCACTCACACTTATGGATCAGAACTTATCGTTTAGCTTCGCTTAATGGTAAACCTGAGCCTAAGCCCCCTTAATGCCTTGCATCTTCGACCATTCTACTGTTGAATTTAGTGTTATATCACTTCTTATCTACCTGCCGCTCGTCCCTTGAGCTCACATACCACCACATGCACTTCGTTTCCTACACCTCATAATAAAAATCAAGCTCACATAGTTTGATTCTCACCTCACCTAAACGATGCCTTCCCCTTTTTAGTCTAGTCCATGACTTCAAAGTATTAAAATAAGCCGTATTCTTATGGGATTTTCTTGAGTCAAACTTCCTACCAAACTAGATGCTTCACGCCAAAAGAACATCTAGCTATCTAAATTATATATAGACTGTTCCCTCGAAGGACAGCTATATGCCAAATTATTTTGCTATTCTATATAGATTGCTCCCGATGGACAGCTATGCACTAAAATCATATCTCGCTACTATAAATAGATCGCTCCCTCGAAGGACAGCTTACTATACACAGTCAGCCTTTATCGAAGCTTCTCGCATTGATCGCCTTCGTGAAGACCTCAAGAATAGCACAATCAATATCCTCTTGTAGACTTCCCGCATCGATCGCCTATATTGAGTAAAATAAAGGCCTCATTCAAAAGAACTTTTGGGTCATGGAATTGTCTATTTAGGGTAGGTTCTCTTTCGTAACACTCACTTTGTAATAAATTCTCGTACCTCAGCCTATATCATCCACCTCACCTCACCATTTGTTTCAACTCAGGGGACGTAACGTTCACCCGATATATTGTGATCATACAACTCTTTTCACCTATGGACTTCTCGTCTATGCACGGTACCTAGGGCTTCAAGCTCGTTCTACGTTTGGTGGTTTGTTTAGCTCTTTTCACCTACGGAGCACTCTTTCCGCTTTGCCTCGCATCTAGGATGTGTGTTGATCTTAATCAGACATGGTTCCCTACCACTGGGTAGGCTAACTTTCGCTTCGCTTCCCTTATACCTTTTACAACATCACCAATTCATTTCCGACACCAACAACCTTACCTTACCAATATTAATATCAATATTCTTACCAATCAACCAATTGCCTAAACCGTACCAAATTGCCTGAATTCGCCTCTCCCTGATCCTAAGGGAGAACTACATCGGTCTGAGGCCCCTCCTTGCTTTGTGCAAAGGGCTATGTAGGCAGCACTTCGGAGACATGGGGTCTCCCAAGGTTAGCTTGACCATCCCCTACCATAACCTATCATGTGTGGTAAATATAAATATTTTTGTGTATTTCTATTTAATCACATTCCTCTTTATCCTTTTTCAAAACACCGAAAGTCAAAACGAAAACATTCTTATTATTATAACTCAAATCAACATACATATCTCGTTTTATTTAGATGTTAAACAAATACATCTTCTCTATCATCGACACGCAGGTCGGTACTCTTATTTATTCTTATACCTTGCTAACATTTATTTAGACCCTCACGCCTCATCCCGAACTAGGCGATGATCGTGATCGTCGACCCCTCTCGCCAGGCCTCTCTGTCCTCAATGGTACCACGGCTATTGGTACCACCCACTGATCTGCCAATCTCTCCTGTAACATATGAATACGCCCTCTCGCATGGAGGACTCCAGCCTCTAGTCTCTCCGCCCGTGACTCCGCAACCACTAACAATCCTCTTGTCTCATTCACCTGCATTTGGAGCTGCTGAACCAAACGCTGCAGACGATCCCTCTCTGCTGTAATCACCGCTATGTTAGGATGATCACGTACACCTCGCAGTTCTGCTACCCACCATAATCTATAGGCCTCTGTCGTTCCTGCATCCATTACCCGCGATCGGGCCGCTACCTCTTGAGGCCCTTACGGAGGTGTTGGCTGGGGAGGTGAGAATACTGCCTCTGCATCGATCCTCATATAGGGTCTATAAGCCTGCGGTATATCCTGCACAAATCCAAATTGTCGCCGCACGCGATCTAGAGGAATCCTCTCATACTCACCTGGCCTGTGCCCTGCGATCCACCTCAATCGCTCTACACCCCCCTCAACTCCTCGCCTATATTCTCCTACTACCATATAGTTCCCGTAAAAAAGGTCGCCAATAGACCCAAGGCCTCGCCCACTACCCTACCGGCCCGACCCAAAGCCTCGCCTAACAAACCAAACTGCCCGACCCAAGGCCTCGCCTCGCCCTACCCTACGGCCCGACCCAAGGCCTCGCCTAACAAACCGGCCCGACCCAAGGCCTCGCCCTACCCCTGGCCCAGGCCCCGACCCAAGGCCTCACCCTAACCAACCCCGCCCCCCCAAGGCCTCGCCCTACCCATTTGGCCCGACCCAAGGCCGCAACCCAACAACTCGGCCCACCCATGGCCGTATCACCCAATACCTTACCCAAAATCAAAACCATCCACTTTTATCCACTCATCCCGTAGTTTTTTGTTCAATCGAGCTCACTTGTTCGTGTTTTAGCATGATTAGGGTCCTCGACTTGATCGTCGACCAACTTTGCTCGTGACTCAGACCGTGACGTTTATCTCAACCAAACCAACCATTCGCATGCACGGGACATGCCTAAACGTTCTGTACCTTACCGTTATATACCCCGGAGCTACTTCCTATGCCTTGATACCGTGGATTATATCACCCTTGTTTGGATAAACTATCGATCTTTGCCTATGCACCGCTAGTTTGCTCACAAATCATGTACCCTAGTCGATAATTACTTATTGCATTTTACCATGCGCTCGCTTCCTGGACCTACCCCACCATCTTACCATCCCCTCTACCCCATTTACCCTTTATCAACCCTATCCCCGATTTCCCGTTCACTCAATCTGTGATAGATTTGAGGGGATTACCTATACCCTTAACAGGGAAACTACTTCATATTATTGTCCGTGCAGCTTTACAAAACAAGCTACACGACAATAAGGGGCTAATGTAGACACCAAATTTGTGTCTTACGACCCTTATGACCCGCATCTCATCTCACAACTTAACCTCATCACCTAAACCTTACACAATTATTTATTAATTACCTCAGTAATTGATAAATCCACCATCACCTTACCTCGCCACCTCATTTTTCCACCTCATCATGACCTAGCCCTAACCCTAAACTAACCTAATTAAGACCTATGACTTGGTCTAGACTCACATCCATAACTAATGCCTCCTTACTCGCACCCAAAACCGACCTTCTAGCCACTTGACCAAGCCCGCAATTGATCTCTCGGGAGAAAAGTAGGGAAGGTGGGCTATTTTACTAAAAATAGCCTACTTTTTCCTTACCGATGCCGGTTCTACTCAACCGCCGCGTCGGTTACGCAACCGCCATCGGCTCCTCAGTAAATGGGCTCCCGAACCAAAATCAAGGGTCAAATGATTTTTGAATCAACAGAGATCATTGGGAGATCATTGGGAGCTTAAAAACAGAGTCCAGATCTTCACTGACCGAAAGAGAGACGAGTGAAGAAACGTAAGCGTTTGCAGCAAAGGAGATCAACTTGCATCTTTGTCAAAACCAAGTAAGTCACATCTTGCATGTCCTCTCGTTATAACATTTCTTATGCTCTTTGAATCACAGTCCTCCTAAATCCGTTTCGAATTCACTACCCAACGTGCTATCAGCATCTAACCTGTCATTCTTTTACCTCTCATCATCGCATTTCCTAATATCATCCATAAACCAGCCTTACAAACACCATAGCTACCAAGAAGGTCCTAGGCCCAACCGACGTTTGTTACTTAAACCAGTATCGGTTACTCCCGACAATAACCAAACCAGCCTTCTCCTACCCGTTTCAACCAAGTAATCTAATTGATATTTTGCAGTCATTTGTGTTAATTCATATTAGCAGGGAAACTGACCACCTTCGAAAGGAAGTTTTATATTTCCTAGGCCCAAGGCAGTTTCCTCATTTATTGTTTAATCAAATCTTGTGGTCTTGTGTTCTTATTTGCAGGTAGTCCTTCCAAGACAAAAAGGAGTTCTTCGCAGTCAACTTGATCTTTCTCCACGGTACGCGCACACCATCTCGACATTTAACAGGTATTCCTCCTAGCCCTAACCCTATCTGTTTCTAAAAGGAATGAAAGGATAGAAACAACTCTATTCCTAGAAGCCGAAACATTCCGAGCGAAACAAGTTGATGAGTTAGAATTTCATGTAAATGATCTCTACCCAGTTCGGGTGTAGTGTACCTTCACAAATTATGTTGATATAAACGCTCATCCAGTTTTGAAACTCTTGAGTTGATGGAAAACTTATTACCCTTGCAAACAATGTTATCATATCAAAGATATACTCTAAGAAGTCAATTCTATAAAGGGTCTTGGGTAATTTGGATGGACCCTTCCTTTCAAACCCTGAGCCATGTTTTAGAAACTATTGTTTTGTATTTGACTAGATTGAGGTCATATATTATTTGAGCTTCTACCTTGGTTAAGATTTTAAAATCTTCAAATGTGGGAATACCCAAGGCCACATTAATATGATGGGCACCAAGTTGAGAAATAACTTACTCTTGAGGATCTTTTAGCTATTTGGTTTGTGGATCAATGCCGGAAGCATAGGCTAGGATTGTGTTGGTGCAATGAACCGAGGAGGAAACTAGCTACATGGGCTAACCCATTATCTCTAATGTATTGGGTCGATGGGTTCGGGTTATCATATTTTATCCTTTCCCAAAAATCCTCCGATTCTTATGTTTTACATCATTGTAACCAATCTCAGAACAAAGGTTTCTAGGAGGAAATATGATCGTATCGAGCATATTGAACTTCATAGTGACAAATTGGGTAGGACTCAAGGAAAAAGAATGAGTTTATGGTGAGTTTTGAAGAGATTACTATTAGTGTAGGATATTTACCATGCACATATCTTAAGTACATGAGATTCCTCCACATAGGTGATTCACCATGCTTATGTGTCCTAGGGTGTCATTATGGCCTTACACGCGTCATAGAGCATCATAAGAGTTACATTTGACCGGTTATTCCGGGAATGTAACTCCCACCTCTTGACGACTACATTTGTGGGGGAGTTACACACCCCACTACTATATGTACACCCTTTCATCTTGAGCAATACGGTGAAATGGAATAGAGTATGGGTTTTGAGCCATTTTTCCCTTAATGCATGCACATTGCTCTCATGGGTGATTTCTTGCTTCGATCTTGAAGCTACATCATTTTACGGTTGAGTGCAACGTTTTGATGCTCACGGATTCCCTCCAGATCTTCGTCATTCCTTCAACATGGTATCAGAGCTCGGGGATCGGAATCGTGTTGCTCACCTCGGTTGCTTACTACTCTTCACCTCGTAGTTTCTTGTGCAAGTTCTCATTCTTGTTTTGTGCTCTACTTACATTTTATTTATTAAAAAAAAGGGAGGTATATGTATTTGGTTTATTTCTTTGGTGCATTTCTCGTTGGCATTTTTGCAGTGTTGAGGTTTGCAAATTACAGGTAACTATGTGTAGTTGCTCTTTGAAACTCAGGTTTTGCTTCCATGAGGTCATTTTGTGGTCTAATGTTGGCTCGATACATCTACTTGTGCTTGTCTAACTACTTCTACGTGGATGTTTATGCACTGGTTTCTCGGGTTCTTTTTGTTTGACTCACATTTTGGCCACGTCAAAACCCCCTGCCTCTTTTTGGCACCTCATGCACTGGTCTACAACTCAGGTTTTCTCATGGGTTAATGTGTTTTGTATTGCTCGGCATTACCTCTACATCAACCTTTGGACGCTAGCATTTGGATCATGCTCGGACGTGTATTTGGCTCCACCTTGACCTAAATGGATATCACGTGTTGATTCGATGGCCTTGGCTCATTTAGTTCATGCTTCACCATGCTTTGGTTCGAATAACTCCTCGCTTGTTTTGCATTCATATTAACACTGTCTCATGCGTTACTCCCGACACCTTGAGTCCACCGATCTACATTTGTCGCGGCATGCTTGGTCATGTTTTTGCATTGGTTCAACGGCCATTGTTGAATTTTTGTGCTCGTGTTTGTCTAGGCACCTCATCCTACTCTGTCATATGCATTGTTGACGGCTCGGTTGAATCAACCCTGCTTGCTCGTGTGCCAATCTTGTGTTGTTGTCTGCATACTCCATCTCTCGTATTGCCTGTAATGTGTATTGTTCCTATGTAGTGGGCTCAAGCTCTTAGATATTCTCAGCACACTACTCTATGGATTCTATGTGCCCGATAGGTGCTATCTAGGCCATCCTTTGTGCTTGACAATTTCACCCACACCACACGTGGTTTCTCCAACAGATTACTTACAACTCTGATAGAATTTTACAACTCAGCACATGTGCGAGATCCCTACAACATGAACTTGAAGTAGTTACAAGGATGTGGCATCACTCATTCACCAGACTCAACACACAACAGTGTGAACCCTGTTAACTCGGCAGTGTCTGTGTTAAAATGAATTAGTTTTCATTGCACACAACAAACTATAACCTCTTGCGCACGTGGCATGACACTCGGCTTAGTCAACTTCCACCACATGGCTTGGCAACATGGGCCCCCCATTCCCTTTTAGACATTGTTCGGTGGTTAAAACAATCCTATTTTTTAATGTTTTAAGGAAAAAACATTCATTTTATGGCATTGTAATAATTTAGGGCCTTTATTTGCTTATATTTAATGTCCTTCATTCGAGTGTCGAAGACGGAGGGTGAGGTCCGGGGTTGGCAGGAGGCTAACTCCCCCTCACAAGCAAAACAAACCCTACCTAAAATTTGATGCCATTTCCAACAAGTACCCACACGACACCCTTTGCACTCATTTCAGACACCTTTTTAATCAGTTTGCAAAGCTTATTGGCATTTTCCATTAGTTGTGGGAATTTTTTTGTTATAACTTTTGACTCGTTGCTCGGTTTTGAGCACTTCTTTAGTCAAAGTTACATGATTTTTCACACTCTAGATGATGGGATTATTAGTTTTGTAAATGCACTATTTTATAAAGTGCCACATTCGGGGGGTTCACTAGTACTCTTGGGTTTTCACACGTAGACGCATTATTGGCCGAGTCCGACGTCTTGCATTTGTGCACCTTGCACTTTTGCTTTTGCATCACAAAGAGTGTTATTTCCATACTTGAGTGTCATAGGATCACTTTACAGCCTTCGCCACTTCTTCTTAGGAGAGGGAACTATTCAGTTTGGCGTGCTTCTATGGAACGTTACTTCACCTACGAGGGTCTTTCACACTTCTTGCTTGGGCCAGTTCCTGCACCCACTAATCATCATCATCTTAATGACTTTCTCAACACTTGCGACCATGTTTTTGGTCACATGATGATGCATGTCTCTCCATCTCTCTAGTTTCACATGGCAAACTCAGATCCACCCCACCATGTCTGGAGCATTCTTCAGTCCCTCTATGGAGACCCTTCACATATTGCTGCCATTGTTGTTATTCTTTGATCCACTTGTCTCCTCTTGTTCTTTATGTGATGACAGTTCCACTGACATGACTCAATTGGTTCTACTTCTGACGACAAGGATTGTGCACCCAGTTCTGATGTTGAGAGTACTACAGAGGACTCTTCTCCTCCTTCTCTCACTATTCCAGAGAGTGTTGACACATCCCACATCTCATCAAATATCAAGCAGAGATCAATACAGTCTCATACAGTCATCACACCCACCTCTTTTCCACCTTTAGTGTGTGAGGCCCCTTCCACTCCTTTACCTTCATTGGATGACTCATACCTATCTGACATCACTCTTCTATTTGTTGAGCCCCCTCATTGGGACGAGTATCTGCCTGACCTTAGTCATCTTTTCGCAGAGTACACTTGTGATGTACTACAAGTTCCTCATCCATATACAGGTATTTCAGAGGAGTTCATCATCTCCGTTGTTGGGAGTGCCCCTTCTGGGACTCTTACCACTTCCACTTTTCCAGAGACCTTCATTGATCCACCCTTGCTTGTGGATCCATTTTCTATTATGGGGATGTTTTGTTTCCTTCACATCAGTTGGACATCCTTTCTACAGTGTTCACCCTTCACACTCTGACAGTTTTGCACTTGTGACATTACCTTCAGTTCCTTTGCACTCACTTGCTAGACCTATGTCACACTTTCGTGGACCAAACTCAAAGTTCTTCGTGTTGTTGCCTTGGTTTCCTTCGTGGAGTGGGTAGACTTCCAACACGTCATTTATATCCTTCCTAAGGGTAGGCACACAGTTCGGTGTAGATGGATCTTCTTCAATCAGAGGCAGAGGATCTCGTGATTGACATTCTTCTAGGAGACCTCTTAGAGTTGCAGAGTTCAGATCCATCCATGACATCTTCTGCATTCCTCTCGTCTCCCTCTTCTTCTCTCTTCTTCTTCTTTTTGAGAGATTGCCTCTTTATACATGGGTACCTTTACAGGCTCGTCTATGGCCAGGACCCATCCTTGGCATCTTTCTTAGATTAGAGAGTGGACTTGTCTCTCTTTTGGGGGAGTTTTTCCCACTGGGTTTTCTCCTTTTACTCCACTTTTTGAGAGTTTCTTGTACGTGGGTACCTCATCAGGCTTGTTGTCGGGACCCACTTCTCCTTGTTTTCATCTATGTGTCCACCTAAGCTATGCTTCAGGGGGGTGTTGGTGTAGGATATTTACCATGCACATATCTTAAGTACATGGGATTCCTCCACATAGGTGATTCACCATGCTTAGGTGTCCTAGGGTGTCATTATGGCCTTACACATGTCATAGGAGTTACATTTGATTGGTTATTCTAGGAATGTAACTCCCACCTCTTGATGGCTACATTTGTGGGGGAGTTACACACCCCACTACTATATGTACACCCTTTCATCTTGAGAAATACAATGAAATGGAATAGAGTATGGGTTTTGAGCCATTTTTCCCTTAATGCATGCACATTGCTCTCATGGGTGATTTCTTGCTTTGATCTTGAAGCTACATCATTTTACGGTCAAGTGCAACATTTTGATGCTCGTGGATTCCCTCCAGATCTTCCTCATTCCTTCGACAATTATGAGGGGAAGGGCTCCAAAACTAAACAACTATCAAAATGGATAAAACTAGGATAAAATCACTCACCTCTTGGATGTAAATGAAAACGCCTTCACAACGGTCCTAACACACTTTAAATTTTTGAATTTGGATAATAAATGAGGAAGATATGGGCAAATATGCACTTTCACACGTGGGAGGAGGGATGAGCACAACACAACAATGAACAAGTCTTTTACAAACATAAAAATGAATTGAGTGGAGATTGTTTATAAAAACCCCGAGTCAAACCTGTTAATTCTTCCCCATTTTAACACTAAATCGATGAATCATATGCAAAAAGGCCGGTGGGAACACTTTTTAATACGAACTCCTCATCTATTTCATTCAAATCGGGTATGTCGGGCTTGGATGGAACGGGTGGAACATAACTCACATACTCAATTTCCATATAATGTTGGTATATCGGGTTTGTAGGGAATGGAGGGTCTAAAGGAACTTGTTCCATGAGTTCTCACTACGTGCCTAAAAGGTCCGATTTAACCAATAAGAAGGAGGGAGTTAGATGGGGTGGGCATGTCGTGAGCTAAAAGCCCAGAGGAATAGGGCTTGAGGTTTTTATGGTTCCTACTTTCAACTATTAAAATAATGAAGTGCGAAGAATTGGGTCATGTGGGGAATCAATGAACGGGAGGAACTTAGGAATTGTTCCAAGAGTTCTGAAAAAACCCAACACATCGATTCAAGCATAACAAGTGGCCAGAGGCAACGCAGGAACAAGAGGAATGGAGGAATTGTTCCTCCTATTCCATAAAAGACCAATCCATCCGATTTACGTTCAAATCAACTCAAAATGGCTAACTATTGTAATTTTCCTCATTCTTCACATACACAAGGAAAGGGCAACTAAGATGAGCAAGAAAATTAGCTAAAAATGTCAAAAAGTTAGAAAATTTCACATTTTCGGGGCCATGACAACAACATAGATGAATATGCAGCCCTCATCATAGGTCTTAAAACCATCACATGTCTTGGTGTAAGTATCCTTGAAATTTACAAGTGATTCTTAGCGTCTCATCAATCAAATCAAAGGAACATATTAATGTAAAAATGAGACCCTAAAAAATATTAAACCATTCTTGATAATACTAAAAGCCTTCCATTATGAAATCCAAACAACTCCACACTCATGTAATAAATGTGTAGATATTATTCCATCTCTCGCATCCCTCATTCCTTTATCTCCAGACGATTCCAAACTCTTCATCATTGTACACAAACTTGATCAACCATCTTATACCAACATTGATCTTCCTACCATCAATCATATAGAAGATAGCCAATCTAACATTTGGTACACTCAAATACGCAACTATCATTCCTAGAGAAATATACCCTAGGACCTATCCATAAATAGTAGGATATCCTTTCAACAATGTGCATCTTGATATATCATATTGGGGTGTTTATAAAAGAGTGTTTGACGATCTCCTCATTCAATGTCCCGAATCTCCATAGGCTCATCAAGTTATTCGAGAAGCCCATAATAGAATATGTGGTAAACACTTTAACGACTTGACAATCCCTAAATGAATCTTTTCGCATGGGTTAAGATTGGCCTACACTTAACCAAGATTGTTTTCAATATGTCAAAAAATGCATCAAATGTCAACAACACGCTAATCTTACACACGTCCCCAATCTTTCTCTTCAACCAACTCAATATTTACAACCCTTTTCACAATGGGGACTTGACCTTATAGACTTATTAACCCTCGATCATCCCAACGACATAATTCCATCATTACTACTATTGAATATTTCACAAAATGGGTAGAATTTATCCCTCTTATCTCCACTAAAGTAGATAAGATCATCGATTTCATTCATCATCACATCATTTGTCACTTTGGAATTCCTCATAAAATCATCACAGATAATGTTAACTCATTTTAAAATAAAAAAATCAAAAACTTTGTAATACTTATAATATAAAACTTAGTTTCTCCACACCATATTATCCACAAGCCAATGACCAAGTTGAAGTGTCTAAAAAAACCTTAACAAATTCCTTACTAAGACTATTGACAAGGCTAGTAAAGACCAACCCCTCCAAATTCCATTTGCATCATGAGCTCATCGGACCAACATTCGAACCCCTATGCACGTGATACTCTTTCTCTCTAGTCTACGACACCAAATTTTTTCTTCCGCTCAAGTCTAAATTCCATCTCTACGTGTTTCTCTTAAATATTTCATCCCGAGGAAGAATATCATCAAGAACGCTTATCATAACTTGAATTGTTAGATGAACATTGATTAACCGCCCTCAAATATATTAATATCTATGAATAATGAATTAAACGTGCATATAATAAACACCTTTAAAAATGAGAATTTAATATTGGCGATATTGTCCTTAAAGAAAATCAACATGTCACAAATATGGAAAAGAGTAAACATGGGAAGTTTGCTCCAAATTGCTTGGACCATGTAATATTACTTAACCTCTCTTGATGGGAAACGTGAAAAATAGCCCCTTAATGCCTTACACTTCATGCGGCTCTTCTATTGTTAACATATCTACTTACATGACCTTAGTCTAACTAAGATCCTCCATTCTCAAACATCCACCAATCTCCCTTACCCTAGTAATGATTTGGAATTATGTGGTCTCCGCCATTATATCCAATATGACCTTAAATATGGGCACCACAACCTTGCTCATAGCATATTTCATGTGGAAAATTCCCTTGGTTATATTAGGGGACCCCAATCATTACTTCTTTAATTCACCCTATCTACCAAAAAACATGTTCAAGATTTGCATGTTATCTTGTAAATCAAACCCACCCTCCTCAAGTGGTCTCTCAAGCCCACCCTCCACCATAATAATTAAAGTCGTGATGGGATGAAAATCATTATATCAAAATATAATTTGATTCCTCAAGAACATATATCAATCAATCAAATATATATACACTATCACCATCAAAATATGCAAATATTTAGACCATTCCCTCGAAGGATGGATACTCAAAAATCCACATACATGGTGTCAAATTGTAGGCTTCCCACATTGATGAGCCTTTATTAATACATCTATTTTTAAAAAATAATCCCAAGAAATATTCTCGTAACGATCAACTTTCCTCAAGACGTAGGCTTCCCACATTAATCATCCCATACAATCCTAAACAAAATAAAGTTGGGGTAAAACCTAGAATCTCCAAGGAGAACACAGTTCCTTATACAAGATATGTGCATTTCCCAAACATGTTATACGAAATTCGATAACATATCTCATCTCATATTTCATAAATCAATCACATAATCCTAAACAGACTAACCATTCAATCTCAAATGGGCTAACCATTGTTATTTATATGTTACCACCAACTAGGGTCAGTAAGTGCATTAATGTCAAAATTACCATCACATACATACAAATGCTAAATCAAATAAAGAATAAAACACATCTCACACAATATAATCACATCTAATCTATATAATATCCATCACAACAAATGCCAATGGGGTTTGGGTGGATTGGTTAAGACGGTCGGTTGTGTCTCAATCCACCCAGTTCAAATCCGTTGGGTGCGATCCCTTCAGGGTGGTTATCGGTGGTGGCAGATGTTGCATCACCGGTGGTTACGAATGGTGGTTATTCTCGGCGATGGTGGACTTTGCATCGTCGGCATTGGCGTTCACGGTGGCTGGTAGCTCTAAAAACGACGGTGGTGGAAATTACATCATCGGTGTGGGCTCACTGGTCGCGTTCTGGGTTGGATTAATTATAATATCTTGTCTCTGGACATTGGTTGTAATGGGTGGGGTCCCAAGCAACCCTCCGGTTCATAGCTCCGATCAAAAGCTTTTATCAATCAAAAAATATATCCATCACAACAAATTAAATTATCACATTCATATAATTGTACCATAATCGTCATATATATATATATATATATATATATATATATATATATATATATATCCATAAACTCATATAAACTATCACATCATGAAAACATATTTATACATCCATACATCAAAAAAACCATACATATATATATATATATATATATATATATATATATATATATATATATATATATAAGACAATATACATCTAAAAATAAGGCACTCTAGCCCATACAATGATACACACAAGTAAAATGTACATCCGAGAGCTCCAAACTACCAACTCCACCCTAGGGCTGGCCCTCCTCGGCCCCCTCGATACTCCTCTTGTGCTAGCGGCGGGACCTCGCCGAGATGTCTCTGTCATTGACTTGCCACATGCTTTACATATCTGCGGTACCCATGGGAGCCTCTCCCCCACCACACCCTCATAATATATCAACTTCGCACGTAATGTCAAGGACAAGTAGTGAGCCGGACTCACTTGTCCCCGACGGCCCCATATTCCCTCCTAATGTGGCTCCAATCACCCCCGATGGTGCTCTCACTCCTCCCGATACCCCTACTCTTGACCTAATTGGCCCCAATGCTGCCAGTGTACTCCCTGTCACTCGAAATCACTCATTTAATATCTCTCTCATTGATGGTGGTACCTATCTAGGTCCCGCCACACATGCCCCTAGCTCGCTTCCAACATCATCACCCACTCATCTCTCCCCCAACTACTACATCAATCTCACTACCTCATCCTCCAAATTTGTTACTCAAGTATCTCTCTCAACTAACCTCTACCTTAATCTCTCCACCTCCACCTCCAACCCACATCATGTTTGTCCCTCTACTTCATATCCCATCTCCACATCATCATCCCCTTGTTCCCATCATGCCCCCTCCCAACCCCTCTCCCTCAGCCTACCATCAACTCCTATCATCAGTGTTGCATACTCGAGTGTCACCCCAACATCATGAATATTAGTTGACACTACCTCCTCCTATGCCATCTTCTCGAATGTCTCCCATATGTGTTGTCGGTAGATCTATATCTCCCTCAACCCATCTATAGAAAATAGGATTGCTTAATATATCCTATATCATGCCAAACTAGTGCCTCACCCATCCAAACCTGTACCACCTCAATCATCTCCACCCCCCCGTGCATCCACCTCTCCTACTACATCATCTCGCAACTCATCTCCTCTCCTGGTCATGTAGGGAAGCATACATATGACCTCTAAATAACATCATATGCCCCCAAGCCATCAAGTAACCTTGCACAATACTCCAAACTCTAAGATACAATACCTTGAGTAAAATCACTACACCATCTCATGAAACCAACACAATATACCATGTCATGCAATTTAGCTAAAGGAAGATTGTGTGGCGAGATCACACGAGATGTGCTCATAGGCCCAACACTTTAACATAATGGTCACATCCAATCCAAACCTCCTCCATGCAGAACACTCTATGACTCCCTATAAACCTCTGCTAATAAAGTTAGCCCCTAAGGAAAAATAGTTTGATACTCCACCATGTCCACCATAACCCTGTAACACCCATGGAAACCAACCTCCCGAATTTAGTAGAGCATAACAACCGATACCCACCATAATCACAAGAATCAATGTACTCCAAACCACTCCGTCATCCCAAAAAGTCTCAAAAGAAAATCCCCTGTAACATACATTATGTCCAAAACATCATCTCCATACAAATGCATCATAGCTTCCCTGCCTATTTCATCAATAGGAATAATTGTCTCACCTTGAATAGGAAGCCAAAAACCCTATATGCATCCTTTAGGGTGATAGTAATCTCCCTTGTAGGTAGCTAGAAATTCCTAGTAGTTGCATCCCACCACTCCAATAAGTGCCATCATCGTCTCTAAATCTTGATGGATGTACTTATAATGACACATCCACCCAACCCCAATACCTTAAAAGTCTCCCAATCATCATCTCTCGTATACTCACGTAACAAATCTAATAAAGGTGACACCCAATCCATCATCGTCAAACATATCTTTGCATGCATTCGCCAAACAACAAATAAAACATTAGCTTAGGCGACACAAAATTTATCTAACTTTACGAAAACCAACAAAATTATATCAAATCAACATAGATCACATGGATCAATACCGATCCCACCAAATTGGCACCGATCCTAGTAATAAATTATGATCCTATATCCTCACATAACAAAAAAAAACCTACATCTATTTACGATGGTCGTCATTTCCTTTGTCCACTCCTGCTAGTCTCCATCTCTCAAAATAACAAAATTACAAATTTATAACAAATGAATATAACAAATGCAATGAACACAATGACCTTTCATGATTATCTGAATCATGTATATAAACATCCTACCTCGATTGCCGGTAATTTCTAGTTGGTGTCGATTTTGATGAAATTGGCACCAATTTTACAAATTGATAAGCGACCTGTTAAAATTAAATATTTTCAAAATTTGTGTTTGTTTTTGGTCCCAAGGCCCCCATAAAAACCAAATTCTATTATATTCATAATGAGTATGTGTTTCCCAACCCACCGTGGATTTTGCAACCTCTCGGGAACCTTTTCCCACTATTTCCTACAAGTCATACATCCATAGGTCGAGAACCCATTGGTTCCCATATCACTTGACTTCTTGAGTCGCACAAGCCCACCTTTGTGGAAATATATTTCATGCCAGTCTTGGGGCACCTTAAATTGAACACATCCATTTACAAATACAATCTTACATAATTCTACATACTCTTGCATTTATTCAACCACCATCCATTCAAATCGATGACCATCACACTATCTTCGCAATGCCCCCGGTTTTGAGGGGAATCACCTATCTAGCACAAATCCAACTATCTCACTCATTTTTGTGTAGTGGCTTGTCCATTACAAACCACTCAACAAAAAGAGGAAAATGTAGGCACCAAATTTAGGTTACCCTAATCCCTACACCCACGTATGCACCCAGACACCCCTTTATAATCCCACATGGTCATTTTACCTATTTACCAACTTACATTCACCATTTTACCACTCATAATCACATGTAACCACAAAATAAACTAAAATAAATAAATAAAAACTAACCTCCCAAAAAACTCCCCACGAGCCTAAAACAAACTTAGACCGCCATATAAAATCGAAAAATATTGTAAAAGGAAATGGTTGAAACCAAATTCAACCATTCTCCTCGAAAAGGACAAAAATCATTGTTGATTCCTAGAATCGCCACCGATCGTGCGGGTTCGGATTGAAATGACATCAATCCTATATGGCTCAAGCCATCGCTCAAGGATACGAGAAAATTCATAGGTGACATGCCTAAGCTTTTGAATTTATGCATTGAGTGTTCTGTAGACGTGAAGTAACCAAAATATCATGTTGCCTTGATTCCCCCTCGACGAGTCTTCTCCATTAATTGGTCATCCAAATCATCTTAATTATCAAGGTACATATTTAATCCATATTCACAAATCCCTTACTTTTGGATCTTGGTATTCCCTCCCTTATTCATGTATTTGAGTCTTAAATATCTTCATCTTATCATCCTCTTTGTTTAGATCTTATACATGACAATTGACATTGATCCATGCGATCACCAACAATATGTTGGATTGGTGTCCTTCCATTTATCAATACTATCTCATTTTGATATATTTTCTTAAAATCTCTTAATAATGGCTAATGTTCCTTTTATTATAAGCTTGTATTTTCGTTAGATGACCATTCTAGAGCAACTTATGAGCTTGAGAGCATTTACGACCTACCCATAGTTAAATCAATTGTTCGCATGGGAGCAATATGACATTGAGTACAAACTAATCATATGTATTATCATCCTCACGCCTAATCGTATGACATCCTTGAGCATTTATACATTCTCCTCGAGCGTAGTGACGAGGCCAATCTCTAGGGATAACATTTTTGACCCTCCCTAACCTATTATCAAGGACTTTGATTGAGTCTCAACATCCATACGTTATATATCCATAGTTTGTTATTTGTATCATCTTATATTATTTGTAATCTTATCATTATTTCCAACTTAATTGTCTAAAAGTGAGTTGACACTTGTCAAAGGAATCCCTTTGGTTCATGGGGTTGGACTTTGCCAAACAACTTCCCGTAATTATCTAATATCTTTCTTGTCAAGTTGTCTACATGTGTGTGCGGGTTTCGGTTCTTTGAAAGAGGAATTTCATGCACTCGTTTGGATCTCTGCAACCTTTTTCATCACCCATGCATGTATCGTTAAACCCTATTATTTATGAGTTTTAGTGATTTGTTTCACACAAGTAAGACCAAATCCTAAAATCTACTAAAACACCAACAATTCCAAAAGGTGGTTGTATGTGAATATTTTATTTCCACCTTTGTAGGGTTCTAGAACTTGAGTGGAGTGATCTAGTTCAACTTGAGTGAGTTGGATGGTGAGGTGATACGGGAACATCATTGATGCTAGATGTTTCAAATGTGTCAATAGGTCTAGGAAGGTTTGAAAAGTTTTCTTCCCTCCATAGGGAGTTGGTTAAATTCAAATATGCATGTAATTTGTTGTTGTAAGGGTAAATAGGCTTGGTTAAGTAGGTATATTCCACACAAGGCCATGTAGACCACAAAAAAATAGTGTGATATGGTTGTAGAACGTGTTCATGAGTTGTTTTGGATATGATTAGGTCATGTTTAAGTTGGGAAGGTTGTTGAGTCCAAGTTAGTAACAATTGCATGATTCTAGGATCAAGATTGTTATGATATTGTAAAGAAAGACACCAATTTGAGGTGCGTGTTCACGAGTTAGAGAGAAGACACATGTAAACAATGGTGTAACAGAGGTGGACAATCAATAAATAATGAGGATGATTGAGATTGAAGAAGTTCTAGTCTTTGGTTTACATGTTTACTATGTTTTAGATAGATGTGCAACATAACTCTGTTCTCTAATGAGAGCTTGAAATATGATAATGAATTTTGGAGATTTGTAAAAGCTCAAATAGGATTAGATCATCTTAGAATTTTCTTAGCCCATGAAACATCGTAAAAATTCATGTAGCCTTAATTCCTTGCTCTCAAGCCCAAACTAGGGCTTTGCATAATTTGAATTATATCCGATCAATTTCCATGAATTTTTGTGAAAACCTCTATCTAGGTAAGTTCTAAGAGTTTGCCAAATCTCTCCTTCAAATTCAAGCATGTGGAAGAAATATACCAAGAATTGCAAGTTCACTGTGACTGTGCACATATTTGGAGAGGAAAAGAGTTGCATGAATGACTAAAACATGGAGTCAAGCTCCAAAAATTGGTAGAAATCATCTTATTAACATTTTAGAGGTGGATCCATAAGGTGTCACGCCAAATCATGCCAACAAGTATCATTGTCACGAGTCATAGGTGCTAAATAGGCCTAATTTGCCTAGGACAGTGGTCTAAGGGTAGTAATCCGTACAAAGGAACATGTAGTGAAACTTGGGCATATTCAAGAACCCCATTACGGGTCTCCAAATATATCTAGAGAGAGTGACATTGTTTTAGAGACATTTGAGATCCATTGGCATTTGTATATAGGAAGGGCTAGTAGGACAACAAGGTGTAATTGAGGAACTAGCATAAAATGCAAAGGTATGACTAAATGGAGGGTCAAATCATCTTAGGACAATCTTCACAAAAGGTTCTAAGAGTATTAGAGGTGACTCAGGGGTTTGTATGAAGTTTGAGCATGTTGGTTATTTAGAGCCTAATTAGGCTAAATTAGTGAACTATGATACTCATCAAGCCTTGGGAGGAAGAAAGGCCTTATCACCTTGAGAAGGAAATTGGAGTTGAACCTTGGACAAGCTAGGACAAGATCGTAACAAGGACTAGACGAGAATGAAGGGTTCAAGCATGAATGATATGTTTTCATAATTGCTTGTATAACAATAAGATGTATAAGGTTGTTTACTCTAGGTGTTCTTAAGGGTGTGTTCTATAAAGGAAGTATATGAAATTGTGATCCTCAAGAGTAGGGGACATGGGTGTGAACAAATACTAAGCATACCATGGAAGAATGAGATAGTGCATGGTATTATAGGTGCCTAAAACCAAGAATACTTGTGTACAAGAAAATACCTCACACCATGAGGTGGAGATGAGTGGAGGGTGAATGGATAATTAGTTATTATTTATTTAAATATCTAATTAAATTAGCCAAGGTATGCAAGTGTATGGTTAATACATGATATAATTAATTAAGTTAATTCTAGTGAGATGTGAGTGAATTACAATGGAATCTAGGAGAATAATGATCTAGAGGCGCATGCTAGGATTGATTTGGCACATTGTCGGGTGATAGGAATGATTAAAAACAAGTATGTAATTTTAGGGTGTCTATAGTCATGACCAAATTTGTCAAATTTGCATGCTAGAAATTTAACATGACAACATGGTGAAAGTGGAAAAAGACATGGAGGGATAATAATGTTGATTAGAGAAATGTCATGTGGAATTATATAAATGGAGAAAGAGGATCTACACAAATAGTATATATGGATGAAAATACTAGAAATTGAAATGACAATGTGGCTTGTTGCATGTTTATTTTGTATCAAGAGGATAAAATATATATAAGAAAATACACTTATATTGTGACAACCCTTATGGCCCACTTAAAAATGTCATTTTAGTGTATAGTGTGTCTAGGGAAGTCTTAATAATGAGAGAACAAAAAACAACCAAGCCCTTAACTTGAGAAATGGCTACAGAAATGAAATGAGAACATGGCCGAACTAAGAAAAAATTGCTTGTAAAACATATAACGGCCAAAGTGTGGTGGATTACACTATTTTTTCGCGAGGATGTATTTCAATATTGACATAATTAAAATAGGGATCTCCTATAGAGATGAAATCAAACCATAATCCAATATATGTGAAGATTAACATGCATATAAATAATTAGCCAAGAGAACAAACCCACCACAACCAAAGAAAAAACACCTCTTTAGGGTAAAATTCTCATGACTCATAAGAATGGAGAACTTTTCAAGGTAACCTTTGAAAAATACCTTTAGGAAGCAAAGGATAGAGCATCGTCAACAACAATTGTCCAAAGTGTAAAGCAATATGTGGATTCCCATCATCCACAAAGCACTAAGCATTTACAAAAGATCTAGGCCCAAGAAGAGAAACATGAGCAATTTTTGACAAATCTATGGTATGATAAAGAGTGTAAGGCATACAAAAACTTTGAGAGAACTTGGAAAAACTAAAGAAAATAAGGTTTATAAAAAGTTAGTTCGATCCAAAAGGAGGGTTACATGAACACTAGAAGGAAAGAGTTGATTTCCTTAGGAAAGCATAATCCCAAAGGATTTTGGAGAGAAATTCTCGGAGAAGAAAACAAATAGAGAATAATATTACAGACACCCAATGGCTAGTTTATGCAAAATTGTTATATGAGTGGGAGCAAGATAAAGACACACCCACGATTAACACAACAATTGAGGTCTTTTCCATTGTGGGGATATCACTCAAGCCATAAAGAGACTCGTGAGGGGTAAGGCTAAAGATATATATGGGATGCAAGTGAGTATCTTGAATGGGGTGTGAAAGTCCTCACACCGCACATCAAATGTATATTTAATGGAATCATACATGAAGGCTTCTATCATATTAGACAACTAGTGTTGTTATCTCCTATGCAAAAGTGGCGATATCAATAACTTGTCAAATCGCGGCACTATCATGGTAAAACTTCTTATTGAAAAACTAATTGGGAGCATGATAGACCACACTGATGAGTAGTCATGACTTAAAACGAAGGAAAAAGAGGAAAGGGACAAACAAGTTTCGTGTTGAAGCACTTCATTATCGACCATTGCATCACTCTTAGGCACTTGATTTAAAAATATGGGACAACTAAGGTAAAAAGTTTATTTATTTATTTTTGTTGACTTGAAAAAAACATTTGACATAGTGCCCAAACATAAAATTTGGAGCATAATGGAGGAACTTGGAGTTCTAGATGAGTAAGGTGGATTACACTATTAAGAAGTCAATGACAAAATTAGAGAAGGGTAAGGAATGTCAAAATGTTTTGGGAGTGATATTGACATTTAAGGAAGGATGCCCACTTTCACCCACTTTATTTGGGCTATACATTGATAAGCTAGAGGAGTGGATAAACAAAATAGATGGAGGATATATCCACTTAGCCAATTATATAATAAAATTGCTTCTTTATGTAGATGACCTCATCTTAATTGCAAAAGCACTTGAGGGCCCTTGAGCTCTTCTACCAAGAGGTTGGAATGCAAGTAAACATCAACAAAACCAAAGTCACGATCTTTTCTCTACGAAGAAAAAAGAAGCAAATTAGCTTTCTTTTCGAGGAAAAATTGTTGGAAGTAGTGGAAGAATATAAATTTATTAGGTTGGTTTTTCACAACAAGCTTAATTGGGAAACGTGCAGAGCAAAAGTAATTTAAGGAGGGTGGAAGACATTATATTCATTACAAAATAGGTGCCAAAATACAAAATTATGGGATTGGAAAACCCAACAAACCTTGTTTGCCTTGCTTGTCACATGAACAATACTTTATGGTTGTAATGTTTGGGGCAACTATGTGTTAGATCTTAATTGGGGACAAATAAAGAGAATCCAAATGCACTTAATCACAAACAACTTCAAAATTAAAACGACAGTTCCATATGAGATTTTGTTAGCTGAAGTAGGAACTTTCCCTTTAGAGGCATCAACGATAACATCGTTAACTTATTTGAAGAAGGTGCAAAGCATGAAAGTTTGCATGTGCCCTAAAAGGGTTGTAGAGGAAAATCTAGGTATGAGGAAGAACACGTGGATGAAACAAAACATCAAATGGACGAGAAAAAGAAATATTAACATGCATGAGTGCCCAAACATTAATGAGTAAAGAAAAATGTATATGAAAGAAAAATTTAGTATAGACACGTAGACACAACAACTTGTGTGGAAGAAAGAATACTACATCAAAGAATTTAATCCGACTTGCGACCACGAGGAAAAGTTCTACTTAGGGGCATAAATCAAATAGAAGACAAAAATGTTGATGACCCAATTATGGACTAGATCACACGATCTTATGTGTGAAATCGACATGTGGATGTCTCAAAGGAAGAGTAGGAAGAGAATGTGTGTGTTTTGCAACAAGGGGTAGTGGAAACTAAGCGACACTACATCATGGAATGCACAACATATAATGCCATATGTATTAAGTATGCAGTGAATTTGAAAGTAGACAACTTAATATCCTTCTTTCATGAGGAAAGACTTGTCAAAATAATGAATCTTTTGGTCAAAATCCATAACAAAAATGAAATGAAATGAAATGAAATATTTTAATGACATCCACACGAAACTGAAGAGCCTATGGGACCATGAAAAAGATAATAAATTCTATTCTTGTGATGACTATGTACACTTCAATTGTGACTTTGAGTATTATAGATTGTTTGGTCTCATGAATATTATTGAAATCATTCATTCACTTTAGTGAGTCCTAAACCGCAATTCATAATTACCCTAGCTGCCTTCAAGCGAGCACCTAAACTCCTCTCTTAAAGAAACAGAATTGTGAATGTAAGGGGCCGTCCAAGACGACCGTGGGCCGGCGTCAAAAATTTTCAGCAAAAGGGGACCGATTCATCATCATCAATCGAAGCTCATGTTTTATCTAACGAGGTACCTATGCTACGTAAGTGCGCTTTGGATGAGACAAAGAAAAAGGGGTCTCTTCTACATTTCCTCAAAATCTCAAATAAAACAGGATATTAGATTTTTCTGTGTAAAAATGAACGACAAGCGAACCTCCTTTTGGCAAGGCATCGGTACCAAATACCCAATCGTATGTAGATATGTAAGCCGATAAGCGTCAAAAACACTGTGATTTCCAAGCGATAAAAAGCACCGCAGTTTGCCATTGATTTCTCTTCTGCTACAAACCCTCGAAACAAACATGCCATGTTCAGCCGAAGATCAGTAGAGATATTAATTTGCACAAAAATATTGTAATTAGCCGTCATATAATAGTTAATACATGCCATAGAGAGGTGCAGGGTTCGAATCGCCATGGGCGAAGAAGAAGGGTCCGAAATGAGCGAAGGAGATAAGAACATAATCAACAATAGTACAAGTGAAGGAGGATCGAGCAATAACAACACCAACAAGGCCAGGTCTTGCAAGGGTTGTTTGTATTATTCGTCGCAGTTGAAGGCCAAACACCGCAATCCGCTCTGCGTTGGATTCGGCAGGGCTTTACAGCAAGGTATAAAAATTTCAATCTTTATCCTTTAAATGCTCCTAACTTACGTTTTCTTTCCTTCTATTGTTTTCCAGATCTGAGTTCAATTCCGTTAAATTTAGGTGTACTTTAAGTGTCTATATTAACGAGAAACTTAATGAATTGACATCAAATTGGGTTCTTTTAAATGTTTCGGGAATTATTCTGTAATTTCCTTTGGAAAAACTACTTTGGAAAGTGATCACCCGCCGATAAATTTAAAAAATATTACAGGGTTTTGAAAATTTTGTTGGAATTTTAAATCTCTTTTTAAAAACAAATTTGATTAAGTATTTTTCTTTGCGGCGTAACCTTTGGCTTCGATGCCACCGCGGAGGGTATTTCTGTAAAAGTCACCCGGACTTGCACCATCCTTGTCCATGGAAGATTGTGGCCTGCATCCAGTGAGTTGGATGCAGTATTTTATCGATTTCAACACATTATCATGTGTCCCGGGGATTTGAATCGATAAGTTGGATCCTATATTTTATTATTTTTAACTTTGTCATGTATCCTGAGGATTTGAACCAGCAAGTTGGACGTGGACCTACAGTCTTTAACCCAATTTTAGCACTTTGTCTTGTATACTGTGGAATTGAACTCGGTGCTTTGCCATTAAAGTCCCAATATGTTCCCATTTGAACTCGTCTGATTCCTCATGTTTTCATTAATATTTGAGTGGCGAGGTTTTTCAGATAAGTATGTTTATTGCAAACACTGTTAGAAATATTATGTAATTCTCTTTGGAAATTTAACTCTGCGAGTGAAAAATTTCAGAATATTGGAGGCTTTTAGAATATTGTTCTGATTTTTTTTTCGATTTCATTATGAGCATTGAGATGTTGCAGATAAGTTTTCTTGATTTCAAAACATTTAGGGAAATTACAATGAATTACAGTGAAGTAGGTTTTTATGTCAAATTTACTCGGAAATAAGTATGTAGTTCTCTTTGCAAAATTATCTGTCTGTGAAATTTTCAGAATACTAAAGGGTATCAAAATAGTTTTTAGAAATGATTTTGATTATTATTGGAAACGGTGAGGAATTTTGATAAGCATGCATGTGTGTGACACTGATACAGAAAATTACAATGAATTACAGGTTGGCCTTAATGGCCACACCCAGCCAGTCTGGCAATATGCCATGGCTGGAAAGAGCACAAAACAGTTTGGGAATTATGAGTGATAACTTTGCGAACTTGGGCTTCTTCCACAATTTATGTGAACTTCATTGAGCCAGCCTCTTTCTCTGTTGAACTGAGAAAGGAGGGGTTGAACCTTCCAAGCTAAAAAGTAAAGAGATTATGTGAAACTGAGGTGTAAGCGTTTGGTCCTTCCATTTCATCTGCCCAATAAGATTCTTGAACTTAAACAGAGAGGTGCATGTGTGCCCATGGCAGCATCAATTGGAAAGAAACCAAAACCCACAGCTGTTTGAAGCGCATTGATCTAGGCACGAACTCTGAATGGAAATCCTCAACACAGTCTCGAGTACAGGACTGACCAATCGTGCATACTAATCAAATGGGGTAGCATGTTTTCTAATATTTCATATCTCTTCAATAATGAAAACAGAGCAATTGAATTATCTGAAATTTGCCACAGGTAAGAAAGGAAGGAAAGTGGGAGCATGTGTGCCACTTGAAGCCATCCTTTCAGGTGTATCCAACGAGGAAGGAGAATAATATTTTCATGACTCTGGAGCAAAAGATAAGATCACCCTGCAGCATTTATGAAACTGTTTCTTCTTTATTACTCTGTCTATCCAGCTCTCTGTCTCCCTCTCTCTCTCACACACTCTCACAATCAAGATGCAGATGTAGGAAAAGCATGCACACCTCATTAGATTTCACATGCATAGAAAGTGTGGTTTCGAGTGCTGAAAATAAGAGCCTCATTTGCAGCATTCATGTAAAAAAATGCACCGAGATTCTGAAGCTTTCCAATAGTACATTCTACTTCCACCCTACATTTTCCTATCAGTAGATAACTACCTTCTCCACCCCACCTTAACACTTTCTCAATGAAATGCATCAGCAAATGAAGATTAAAGGTAGATGAGAAAAGCATATAAACTACTGAAGTGATTAATCTCCTATTATTTGGATAAGCACTAAAAAGCTTGGAAACAAGGAGAATAATAGTTTCAAAACGTGTCTTTAAGGGTTAAACAGTTTCAAGTCTTGATATTCTATCCAAATGTCAAGTCATCTTTCCCAGCTGCATTGTCATCTTTCTTCATCTCATCTCTGCCAACCACTATCGGAATATCAATCCCACCACCTCCGGTTTGTTGGGGGAGTCGGGACTATGGGATTGTTTAAAATTCCTTCAATTGGAGACCCCTCTATCCCCAGGTTCCCTGCAGCGGCTTTTAGGTATTGTTTCTGGATTTTCAGTCGAGCTCTGATTTCCTGAAGCCATCCATTAGATCCTATGATTGATGTTGTCATTCCAATCATGCTGGAACATTTTGCTGTCAGTCATGGAAGGTGGGGAGGCATACACGGGATGGTTACAAGGGTGTTTGTTTGTGGTCAATATCATAGAACTTCTACCTGCCAAGAGCTTTATTGGGGTCCTGCATAATTCTGTCTCATATAACCTTCACATGTATATGCTTTTTCATTTTTATGCAATCAACCGGCTATGAACAGTGGGGTGCTAAATCAGTGTATGAGTTTGGTGTGTCAAATCTCTCAGCTGTATTGAGTGTTTTCTTGTCTAGCTCTTCCCATTTACCTTTCCATTTTTATGCAATCTTTCAACTGGTGATTGATGGTTGGGTGCTGAATCAGGGTATGAATGCTGTGCAAGAAATATCTCTCCCCCTTATCAGTTTTATGAGTGTTTTCTTGTCTAGCTCTTTTGTCAACCCTTGAATTGTTAACTCTCTTTGCTGCTTCCTTGGCAGCCTTTCTTTGATAGGCAGGGTGGGGCCTTTCGGGCGGTGATTTTGTAACAAGCTCTTACCATATTCTTCATTTGTTCCTGCATTGCCTCCGGGACGCTTCTGATCCGCTCCTGAGGCTCAAGCCATTTGACCTCCTGAGACAAGAGCTTTGAGCCCATACATGGGCTAGTATATAGTGTGGCTGAAGCAAAGTTAAGGGCATAATAATTCTCATGGAAAAAGAGGCTGCTAGTGTGTAATATCCCTGAAAAAACTTTCTAACAAACCTGGATATTTTTGTCAATCCCTAGGGCAGTAGTATAAAAACTAACTTTTATAACAGCAACGATAATCTGATTTTTTATAAAAACAGCAAACCATAAAGTGTCAAAACAGTCCTTTATTTATTGATTATGAACCAGCTACAATAAAAATACTAGAGTCTGAATACAATCGTTTTGGAGCTAAACTGGCAGAACACTTGTGCCCTGAATTGTCCTTGCAACCCTTGAATGGGATTACCCAGCTGAGATGTGAGGGATTCCATCCTCAAATCTGTGTGTAAAGGAGGGTTTTCGTCCTCTGTTACGGATGCAGAAGCAGAAGCTACTTGCAGACAAATATGTAGTTGATAATTTTCCAAGATGTTGTAATAATAAACCCCAAATCTGCCTTTATAACCTCCCATCCTCTTCCAAAGTGGGCCCCTTTTGGAAATACATGCATGCACCTATAAACCTAAGTAGCCGATACGGCACCCCTAGACCCCCTGGAGCGGGTACGGCACGTTTTGGGAGTGGGAGCGGCTTGGGAGCGGCCAGGCAGGTCCGGATACGGCTGGATACTTCTGCAGACGTACCCAGCCGTATCCTGGCCGTTTCCTGGCCCAAAACTGTGTTTTTTTTTTTTTTTTTTAAATTCTGGTTTAAATTTAATATATCATTACAGCAGAAATTACAGTTTTCACAGCACCATTATTCTACAGAAGGTATAGTTTAAATTTAATATATCATTACAGCAGAAATTATAGTTTTCACAGCACCATTATTCTACAGAAGGTATTTTTTAAATTTAATATATCATTACAGCAGAAATTACAGTTTTCACAGCACCATTATTCTACAGAAGGTATATTTTAAATTTAATATATCATTACAGCAGAAATTACAGTTTTCGCAGCACCATTATTCTACAGAAGGTACCAAGTACAAGCCATCATAAACATGGATAAAAATAGCATGTATGAGATAAATCATAAATGTAATAAACACCTCAACTAGATATGGTAGGGACAATTGAAATTATGAATGTATGAGTAGTTTGTTGTGGCTATTTAGCTTGTTTTGTTTTTCATATGCATAATATGTGGTTAATTCTTATTTAGAAGGCTGAAATTTATATATTTTTTATTTTTTATATATTTTGTATACTGCCGTATCCTACGCCGTATCCGAGCCCAATTTTTTTTTCCCGTTTCGTATATCGGATACTCGTACCTGCTCCCGTATCCAAAACGTATTGGCTACTTTGCCATAAACCAATAAAATAATACTTTATTCCCCTCAAGTTGGCGCTCCATTCTAAAATTAGCTAGACGATGCTGGATACGGATACGACGTGTACGATGCAGTGACGCCCGATACGGCAAATTTTTAAAAATCTTGGGTACGGTACGCTTTTGGGTACATTTTATATATATATATTTATATATACATGTATATAAATATATAAATATGTATACAAATTATAAATTTAAAGAAGCATTTGCATACTTATTGAAATTTATTATTTCTCTATCACAGTTATTTATCTTAGTGACTGTGATAAGATTCAAGGAGTTTTGATTGTCCATGATGACCTTCCTTGATCCACTCAAAGACGATAGTATTGTCGACATATTTCTGAAACATCATAACTAAGCGCAGGAAAAATATGGATCCAAGTGGCGTGTGGGACGATTAGTCGAGCACGGGAGAATACTCGACGAGTTTTGGAAAGCTATCCAGTATTTTTAATTACTAATCTGTCTACAGGCGATCAAAGCTCATGATTCTTTCAGAAGATTGCAAGAAGTTGCTTGGTACAAAAAGGTGCAAAAATGGATTTTATGAAAATAAGAAAAATATTGCCATCAATGCGTAGAGCTCGAGAAAATATACACTTTTAGAGAAAACGACACTTGAAACGGAGTCACAGAATGAAAGTTATGGCACATGCAAGTTTTTATTGCTACATCTTTCCGGACCCTTTCCAAAAATGGCAAATTTTTTTCTATACTTGTGATTTTTTCACCAAAAATCCAAAAAAGGAAAGAATTGCCAAAAAAGGAAACAAACAGTCTTTGGCAAGTTTTTTGATGGGTAATGCGGCAAACGCCCACACAGGGACAGAAAGTACGGTACCTCGTCCCCGTGGGTACGCGTTCAAGCTGCACCCACAACAGACGCACCGTGCTGAGTACAAGCACTGCACGTTTCAGCTGGTACGGGGGCCTTAGGCATTTCCAGACAGTCTAGAAAATTAGGAATATGCAATATTAAAAAGCTCAAACTCCACTTTATCCTAAAAATAGGATCTGTTTTCTCATGCAGCCCCTTTCTATCCTTGGTGCCCCCATTATAGACTCTTTTATTTAATTATTATCCAACTTGGAGCCTAATAATAGAAGTACACCATTCTATTATTATTTTATTCTATTTCTGCTTTTTGGATTAAAATATACTTGAAGGGTCTTTTTCTAGTTAAAATATAAAAGTACCCTTGGACCACTTAAATTAATTTATTTCCCTCTTTAATTTCCCCTTAGCCTACGGAAAATAATAAGAATAGACTTCGGGTCTCCAGAATTAATTCTTTTTTAAAAGGGGACATTACAGAGTGCAGGAGGAAGAGGCAAATTCTTCCAACCAAAATCAATTTACTGAAAGTGCACATAACATCTTTCACAATAAGTCACGATTTTGATGACTTCAGATCCCATGATTCTTCTTATTAGACGGGCGAGGGGTGTGAATCCAACACGGCCTTCCTCTATAGAGAGGTAGATGCTAGTGCTTCCTCGGATAAATAACATAATAAATAAAGGAGTAGCCAGGGATATATGCCCAAAACCATTTTTCCTGAGGTTCCCCAAAAATTTGAGCACAGATCTAGAGGTAAAATATTTATTCATCCTGGATCTTCAAACTGCAGTCTTCAAGTAAACGAGGTCCAACCAAATGCCAGGATGACAAATGGATGTAAAAAGAACTAGAAGGAGGTCAGCAAATAATTGAACTGGAACCGAAAAAGCTGCTGGGGAGAAAGAGGATGTCTCTAACAATCAAGTGAAGGGAGATGAGTGAGAGCTATTGTCAAGCTTTCTGCATCTATGAAAGGGCTGAAGCAGAGGATTCGAGCAGAGACAAGGCATGAGTAGGAAGGCAAGGAAAACACAGCTGCTATGTTTTCCAACAGAGGTGAAGAATCAGAATGAAATTAAGAGTTATATCCCGAAACCAAGCCATTATTCAAGCACATTTCCTCAACACAATTCTTAGCAAATATCCTCAAAACAGAAGGAGGGAAAGAGAGAGCTGCCCATCTCACTTCCCACTGCCCCAATCCGCACACTTGCCCCACCCAAAGGGTGCAAAGACACTTACCTGGAAAGAGTTGTTGCAGACTCACAGCCAAACCAGTTGTTGCAGACTCACCACCTTCACATGCAGAAATGTTGCTAACGTGAATTGTGAGAGAGAAAAGGAGTCAAGTATGCAAGGGAGGGATTAGTGCATTGAGGAAGGAGGAGGGGCCTCAAGTCAATCACCTTACTGAGGGAGGGTGGAGGGGCTTTTGCATAATGTGAAGTGACTAGGGATCATCTATAAAGTTCATATCACCATTACTAAAGTGTGAGCCTCTACAAATCATGATTGCTTATAAACATATCACCTTCCTGTATTGTTCTTTTAACTCGTTTCTATTTCTTCTCTCTCTTTTGTTTTTTTTTTTCTGTAGGATTGAGCTTTTTGTTCTAGGTTATGGAGTTAAAGACTCATCTGTAACAAAGTGATTTCTCTATTAACCATCAGATCTGCAACCTTTTTTTACCATAATGGGAGTGAAGATTAATTCATCCATGTCCTTGGTAATGTCCCGTGATTCTTGGAATAAGTATCTGAGAATTTCCCTCCCATTCATTCTCCTTGTAGCATAGCAAGTAAGGCCATGGTTTCTACTTGATTATAAGTTTTGGATCACACACGATACTGTAGGCCAAAATTAAGTCGGCTTGTCAACTTCTGAATATCCCACTACCATGCCGGGTCCAAATTTCTTTTTACTGCTCCATCAAAGTTCATTTTGATATAGCCGTAGGGCCCGGGGGTCACCTTTTCCATTTTACTCTAGACTTGGGAAATCTATCATAAATGATCCCGTTATCGGGGACATATGACATTGAATCAAGTTCTTTATTGCAAATAATTGGAGATTTTTTTTTAGTTCTCAGAACATAATCTTTGATGGGGAAATTTTCAGAATATTTGAGGTGCCTGGAATTTTTTTGTAAATGTTATTGATTGGTTTGTGAACAGCAAGGATTTTGAGATAAGTTTGCATGTATTGGAAACTGATTAAGCGAAGAACAGTGAACTATGTTGAATTAGGTTCTTTATCACAAATGTAGTCCGAATTGTATTCTAATTTTCTTGCTAAACTAGTTCCAATGGCCAAATTTCCAGACTATTTGATGGTTTTGGATTGTTATTAGAAAATATTGCTGATTACTTTTTGAAAGGTGAATCTTTTCAGGCAAGCATGTGTAAGCGCAAGAAGTAATGCATACTCCGTGATATGGATAATCAGGGTGCTTAGGGTAGGCTTTTAGCCTATAGTTTATATTTTGCCTTATTACCCACGTGTAAAAGTGTACATATGCATTTACATGTAGTGATTAGTTTTAGATAAGTAGATAGAGACTCTCATTATGGAGTTTCCTATTCATTAAGGATGTATTATTTCATTTCTGTTCTCCTGTTGGAAATCTCAACAAACGGATAAGTGAGAATTCCTAGTTTGCAGGCTAGTTGGTTACACTGTAAGGCTTACTTAAAGGCAATCTTTGTTAATACAAATCAGTGGGAACGTTCATAATCTTTTTCCACATTCAAGCTTGTAGTTTATTTGACATGGAGAATTTGTTGGATTTCCTGTGTGTATACCCTTGAAGGGAGAATTCGTTGCATGCATTCTGTAGACCCCTGTCCTCTGCGAAGCTTGATCTTTTGTGAGGATCAACAGGCTCATCATCTGGGAAATGATTTTGATTGTTCTGATATGCGTGGATACTGAAAAGTATCAAAACCTATAGATTACAGAGAACTATGCTCTGACATGAGGCTGTTACGGGTCACAATGGGGACAACTTCCATAGAGATTATAGAAATTCCTTCCGTTTAAGGCTTTCAATTGTGTATAGCAGCAGGGGATAAGGACAAGAACTATAAATGTATATTATATTTTAAATTTGATTGAAACAATATTTGTCAGCAAATTCTTGAACCAAGGTAGTATAGTCTAATGGAAAATTGTCTGAGACATAGTTACCGCTTGGCAATATTGGTAAACTATTTTTTTAACAGGCTTTTTCTTCAAATTGCTGAAGTACGTTCTTTTAAAGTTGCGTTGAACTGCTATGAATTGTCAAAGCTGGTCATCTTAACGATTGTATATTGACCCGGGACACAATCTTGGGGGTATGGGTGCGTTCCCCACAATTACTTTCTTTTTGGAACTTGGAGACATTAGGAAACATTCCTGGGATGGCAAGCTTGAAAATCTTCTCGTAAAATAACTATCCTAACCCTTTAACTTTAACTTTCCTAAGGATGACTCTAACCCAATCTATTTGCACAAAATAGAAGGGTACAATGCGCAAAAGGAAACAACTTGAGGAGTAGGCTTGAAGAGGCAAAGGACATGTTTAAAGCTCGGAAGGGACCATCTACACAAGAGGCAAAGATATTAGACGAGTCTTTCAAATTGAAGAACCAAAATCTAAGTTGCCGGATTTGCTTCCCCTCCTCCCCGGTACTGATCTGGTATGAAACCAAACTGGGTACAGATACGTTCGACCCTGGATGCGCCCAGGATGATCTGGGTACGCCCTGTTGGGTGTACCCAGGGCATACACAGGTATTTACTTTTTTTTTACTTTTATTTTTAAATTTACCATGACATTTGGCATTCACTTAGCATAGCAACTTACCAGTAATGTTTTGTGGGTATTTTGTTTATTCAATGAATGCCATTTGGTTAATTTCTGTGTATTAGGCTATAATAATTACATTTTAATTTTTATATTTTTTGTATGGTTGTATCCAAGCCATACCCAGGGCAAAAAAAGCTGTACCAGCAAATCCAATTCACTGTACCAAAACATGTACCCAAAACTAACTGGTAACTTAAGTCAAAATTTGCTCCCTCCTTCATATTCCTAAAATTTCCCCTTTCCAACATTCATAAAAAGAGTTTTCAAAGGGCTTAGACATGTGACCAAAGTTACAATAAGTGTAAAAAGACTGCTGGTTTTGACCATTTGAGGGGTAATATTTAGCACGTCATATTATCTGGAAGTTACATACATCTATATTAACTGAAAATACAAAATTGGGTTAAGGAATGTAAAGACATCATCTGAAAGCAGACAATTTTATAGGCTTATATGGGAGGCAAAAACTTGAGATGTCTAGATCCTTCATCCAGCTAAGACTCTGACAACAACCGACTTTATATATTCCCTGACTCATTATTATGACTAGAGGTGAAAAATCAAATGTGCATATAGGAGGGGCATTTGGTGGAGCCAATGTAACCTGAAAGGTGTTTGATGGAACAATAATAATAGACATGCAGGATGCACGATTTTGCAAAGAAGACAATGATGCGATTGAAGAATTTGCAGTGACTAATGGCATTGTTTCAGTGCCACTCATTCTCCTATGGGGTTTGAAGAAAGTGATAGTTGTCGAGCCATGCTTTAGACTTTATACCCTTGGGCAATCACAAAATGGGGACAATAATACTTGATATAGAACAGCCAAGACAGACAAGAAGATGGAGATCTGAAGCGACTGTTGGGTGAGGACTGAATGGTCAATTATATTAGATGGATGGATGGATAAGAGTTGGTCATCATACATTGTTGGGCATTGTTGTTCACTTTTCCAGAGGGTCTTACTTCTCGAGTTCTGTTGATTGTATAAAAAGGAGCGAAGTGAACATGTAGAAGAAAGCCGATGATCTTCACTGAAATCCTCTAAGGTAAGTGAGTGAGTGCAACACATAGAAATCATATTCTCACCAAGTGAATGTGTAGTGCAGTGCAAAAGCAGCAAAAGTGAAATGTAATTTGACAGTGGGGAAGTACAGAGATTAAAAAACCACTTCCAAAAAAGTGGAGCCAAGAAGACACTCAAAGTGCGAGACCATGTTGAAATTAGAGCACAAATTTGTGGTGCTGCGGTAAATACAAGCATGGATGTTCAGTACTGGTATGAAGTGGTGCATGGATTCTTGGCACAGAGATGAGTGTAAAATAATAATCATGGGCTTTGACAACCAAAAATCATCAAAATCAACTGGAAGTCTGGAATGCAATGAAGAAATAACCTCCAACATTTTACTTAAACTGTGCTGTTACGAGCGAGATCTGAAATATGGTAGTAAACCTGAAAAAGCTTACGACTTAAATATAAAAATCTTACTTTCTGTTTTAAGAATAGAATATGAATTCTTATAATGGATCTAGAATAGCTGGAAAACAAGTACAATGCGAAGCCAAAAATATCTAGTAATAATCCCTCAAAAGCATTTTACTAAGAGGGTATGGATGCCAAGTCAGGCTTCAATTGACTCTGGAAGTAGTATATACACCACACTTGGTCAAGTACTTTTTCCAATTGCTTTTTATGCATATAATGCAAATTAAGCTGTAAATAAGTACATGCCAAATAGTTCAAAATTAGCTTCTAATTTTAGCGAAAGTGTAGCTTTTATGGACCCTACAAAAGCACCTTTCTCAAAGTTGAAAACTTCCAGAAATAGGACTGAAAAAACAGCCTGTATAAAACAGCATGGTATGTTTCCATTTTTATTCCCAAATAAATAGCCTAATTCCAGCCTTTTCAGTGCTAAAAATAGCTCTTAAAAAGACTTTCTCAGAAGTGGCATTAATGGGCATACCGTTTTAACTACAAATATTAGCAATTCAAATGCTGGATATTTTTTTCCAAGATGGGTTTTCTTGATACTGTGGCTCTACATCTTCTTAAGAATGATTACAATCAATATTAAATAGGAGACTGAAGTTAGTGGTCAATTAAATATTAATTGACCAACATTAAATGTTTTCTTACTATTTTAACCCTTTTGAAGTAGAACCCTGTTTACAAAGAGTCATGGAATTTCCCACATGGTTTATGAATTGTCTTCCCAGTTGTGATTTTAACCCGGGCACTCTGTCAAGAAAACCCATCCACCATTACACCTTCCTACAAGGCAACCAACGTTAAAAATTTAAATGTTAGTCAGTTGAGGAGTTAGGATATTTGCTATATAACTTCCTAGGCATGTATATGTACGACTTCATTTATGTAGTTATATGACTCCTTGAAGCAATAAAGTGTTCATTTATTATCACCTTCTTCCTTAGGACATTTGTTGTAAAGCCGACATTGCAGCATGGTCGAGGCCAGTTACCAAATGAGGTGTCTGTTTATGATACAGAGATAAATTTACAAGGTATCAAAGATTAAGCCTTATTTCGAAAAGGACATGTTCTGGAGGTAATCTTGAAGACAATTTGTTGGGAACAAATATTATTTAAGAGGGAATTAAAAACTAAATAAAAATCGAGAGAAAAGAAACTATATCAGAGCTTATAAAGTTAAAAGATTAACACATAAAAATGAACAAAGTGAATTAAAAACATGTTGAAGCTTCTGCTTGGAAGCTCCAAGGTTTCAGCTCAAAAAAATCGGATGTTGTGACTTAATCCGTGAAGGGTTTGGGAGTTTGATGACATTCTTACTACAGACACTGCAGACAATAGATAATACGGAGACAGATAAAAAAAGTTTTGGAACAGAGTTTATCATTGCATCAGATAGTCTGGTCGGTTCTCACAGACTGATCATTAAACTCTATTTTATTTGGGCTGACAATATTGTACCAATATTATAAAACCAACATTTCTTAGATTTGCATGTCTTAGCACCCAGAGCTATCTTGTTTTCCAGTAACCAGAGATAAATATGATACGATTCCACTTTCATCATTATTGTGAGGCTCTATGTCAGCAATGCTGAGGACCCAACAAGAGGATAACTAGAGGATTGCCACAGTTTGCCTAATCTCACAATTTTTATGCCAAGAGGCATCCTAGAGTGGTGGTGGGGTGTGTAATGGAGTGAGTTGTTCATTTTTATGGCCGACTTATAAAAAATAAACATTAAGTAAAAATAAATTATTAGTAATGTTGACTTATAAAAATTAAACATTAAATAAAAATATATGTGTATATATAAAAAATTAGTGATGACATTTGTTACGGTAAATTGTTTTTTCATCTTAAAATCTTTTTGAGCTTATGTTAAGGTAATCTTTCCGTAGTTAATTAGAATTTCAAGGTAATAATAAAATTATTTAAATACACAAAATCTAAACATAAATATACATAGTGATAGAATTTAGATATATGTATTGATAAGGGAATGATAATCACCTGTCTTATTATAAATATATTAACTAATTTAGATATTATACCTTTGCTTAAATTTGTTAGGGTTTCCAAGGAAAAATAGATTTGATATTTGTTAGGTTTTTATTTTCGAAATTAAGTGTTGCAAGTTTTTTTACTATTCATTATATAGTAATTATATTTTTATACCTATTTAATAAGTATAAATATATAATTTATAATTTTAATTTAATTATATGTGAAATATATTTATTTTATAATATACCTATTTAATATAATTATATATATATAATACTAATTTTTATGATGTTATATATAATTATATGCTATATATATATATATTTTTTGATTGATAAATGCTTTTGACCGGAGCTATGAACCGGTGGGGAAGGGACCCCAACCCGACAACAAGAAGAAATGAGAGAAGACAACGGAAAGAAGAGAAAGAGAGGGCGAAGAGAGGGGGAGAGGAAGAAGAGATTAATTATATACTATATTATTTATATAAATACATAGTATATAATTAAAAAAATAACTAGCATACCTATCTTAAATAAATCTATGTAAAATATGCCAAGAGGTATCATTCTCGAGGCACCTATATTAAATTTGAGACATAAGTGGAATAGGTGCCTCAAGAATGATATCTCTCGGCATATTTTACATAGATTTATTTAAGATAGGTATGCTAGTCGTAAGGCAGAAGAAGTGGTACGAGGAAATGATAAGCAAAGCAGTACAAGGAAATGGAAACCTGTTAATGTTTTTGTAGCTTCAATCCAAGGAAAGGCTTCAAAACAAATTTAGCTTTGCAGAATGATAATGCAAAGCCATACAATGAATGTAGGTCCGCATATGGTTCAAAACTAGAGTCTTATATAAAGATAATCTTGGAATAAATATATTCAACAATCAACTTGATTTGAGTCAATGCAATTGAAACACATTTTTTAAAATCCAGATATTAACATATGAATGACTGGTGAATTAGCTTTAGATGAGGTGATTAGCAGTATGGTTCCACTAAAATGAAGGTACATCTTATGAGTCTCGGAACAGCAAAAAGAGAAAGCAAGGTGTCTATTTAATTTGATTTTTAGTTTGTTTCTCTTTTTAATCATGCAGGTAGTTTAGAGTTTACACAAGAATGGCACAGGGATTTTAGTTTGTCTGAATGTTGTCTAATTTAGTAATTATTAATGAATGAACCTTATGCTTGATTTAGTGCCTTATGGACTAGTCAAGAGTACCTTTAATTATCCTTTTAGAAATTTCAAGCAATCTCAAGTTAAAAACTTTAATCATCATTTTAGAAATTTTAAGAAAAATTGTGTGCTCTGATGTTTCTCGGGTAATATTTTGGTCCATAGAAACTACAAAGCTTTTGCAAGTGTATTTTGCTTGATACATGATTTGGGGGTGATAAGACAACCTTCTCCTGATTTTGTTGAACCAGGCACCTTGATAGTTCTCCTTTGAGCTTTCTTCCTTTTCTGATTCGTTTGTCTATGATTACCATTTTTGGATTCTATATTACCATCCGTTTTCTTTGCATTGCTGCTTATTCCTTTTTTGAGTATTCAATTAGGTCTTATGTATATAGATGTTCAATATGCAATTTATATATTGAAGTGCATGGGTTATACAAGCTAAACTTTTGAACAATATATACTTACTTCTTTGAATGTTGAATGCACAGTACCAAATTATGTTGAAGTAGGGACAGATATAGAATCTTCAAATGAGGGAAGGAGCTTGGAAGACTTTAAGTATGCTTGTGTTGGTTATTCAGCTTATGCGAGCAAGAAAGATTCTCCTACTGATCAACATGGACAGACAGAGTTGCCGTATTGTGTAGGCATTGAGGTAAAATGATTTCATGTAACAAACAATTTCCTTCATCTTTCTGCTTTGTAGTTTGATGTTCTGTGTGTGATATTTGTGATCCCTTGGATCAGCATGTCATTCTACTACCATTGTATGGCTCCCAAGGGAATTAAACAATTCTATATGATACATGTAATCATTGTAACAAACATGCTTCCCTTATATTCTCAGAATCTCAACCATCAGCTATCACTTGCAGTGTTTGATAGATTAGAAATCATATAATGTTTAAAAAACAGGCAATTTAATGCCATATGATTTCTAATCTGTTAGACACTGCAAGTGCTAGCTAATGGTTGAGAATATAAGGCAAGCATGTTTGTTACAATGATTATATTTATCATATAGAATTGTGTAATTTATTTCAACACTACATTGCTTGATTCGATGCTCTTACAGTTTACTGCTCCTTGGTATTGCTTTTATAAACGCTGTAATGAGAGCCTCCCAAACATATTGGCGTTGAAGTTAGATCTAATGTCTGTTGAAATATATTGATGAAATCGGAATTCATCTTTTGATGTTATTAGATCTGCTACTTGAGTTCACCTTGATATTTCTTCATATTCCAAGCTATGTTCTGTGTTGTGAGTGCATTGCACTCTAATCAATTTCTTGGTATGCTCCCACTTATTCTGTACATGTACGTTAATGAAATATTGTGCCTGTTTGCACTGCTATGAGTTTCTTGGCTGTCAACATCATCATTTTGTAGCTAAACACTAGCATTAACTCTATTGATGCACAAGGACATGTACCCCTGTCACAATGCAGGCATGTTCTGCACCCCTTAACAAACTTAGAAAAGTCATGGATATTCAATTTGGAGTATTTGATTGTGGCAATTGTGTTAAATTGACCAGGGGAACACAAGGAAGCTACTCACCCTCCAGAACAAATGGCTAAATGGTAAATATAAATCTCTTGGCTTGAGGCTAAATTGCCTATGGACATGAAGCTGTGAAGATAGAAAATGATCCTCAAGAATTTCTTGGGATAAAGTGAGTGGGCAACCAAACTGTCTTGAACAACAAAAGGGATTGTTCACTTAAAACACATTACCCTTTGGAGTAAGATTGTGCAAAGCTTCTCAATAAGCACTTGGTTGACCCAAGTATGGGACCCAAAACCGTGGACCCATATAGAACAATGGGTTTAATGTGTTTAAGAAACTCATCTTTGTATAGGCTATCCTATAAAAGCATATGCAAGCGCTAATACTCCAAAAACAAAATAAGGGGCATACCCTTAAGAAGTCATTAATGAGAAGCGCTCTTAAAATTAAGAGGCAACCCTATAAATTCCATTGCTAAGATGTATAAGCTCACGTGATATTGGCTTCCTCACCTTTGTAGAAAAAAATGGAACATGGAGAGAGCAACTTTGCAGGAATAAAAATCATGTGTATTTGTACTAGCTGGCGAAGCTCTCAAAACCGTGTGGGAGTTGCAAACCTCGAGGAGAATGAATGATTAGAGTAACATCATCGGTGACATGTAGTATTCCAATCGGTACATGATGTTAAGGCACAGCCATCTTCAATGTTAGTGTAATGCCTATTGAAGTCTTGGAGCTCATATATGTAAATCCCAAAAGAAATTTAGGAGAGAGGCACACTTTTCTACTCTAATAGCACTCATGATACAGCCAGAGAGTTCGTGGATAGTTCAAACTAACTACTATCTCATAGAGCCTCATGATAGCAGTAATAAATTGTTCCATGATATAAATATCATGTAACCAATTGAACAAACAAGTGTTCGGGTACTTAGTTGAAGGTTCTTTTCAAGTATGAAAAGCAACAAAAGAGTTTAGAAGGCTGTTGTCAAGCATCTCAATGATAGATTGATGGATACATATGTGATCAGTAGTCTACAAATATGCTCTCCAACTGCTTAGAAAGCTTCACGCGCAACAATGTGCTTAAGTTTTGGCAAAGTGTGCACCCAATCATGATTGTTTAGTGGTTATTTGGGTTCACGCTATCTCCGCAGTTGTCAACAGTGTTCAGAATGTGTTGTGACCAAAAAAGAGGAAGGCTCGAGTAAACAGTTCATTAAATAAGTCTGCGATTGAAAAAGACAGACTGAATGTCATATTGGAGAAACTCTTCTTCAAGCCCTTAACAATGAGCTAGTTTTCCAATGCATAATGTTCGAATAGCTCTCTTAACGAGTCTTTTAAAAAATAAAAGACAGTTAAAGGGTAGGAAATCTGAAGCGGCTGATCCAAAATTTAATAAAGATAATCGACCTGATAGGGCCAAGTTTGGGAGCTAATATCAGAAGAGGGGGCTATACTTGGAAGGAGAGTATGTTAGGAATCCTTAGGATAATTATGGAGTGCATCAAGGAATTCATTTTCTAGATGCAAGAAACTTGTGATTGCCTCTAGTAAGGTACTTGAAGGAGACCAGATTGCACGAATTCTTACCAATACGCAATGGAAAGATTGCCAAAACCTATTGATCCATTTAGTGGTTAGCCAAGCACATGGCCGTTGGGCGGGATGGATGGGGCAGAGGAGAATCGCAAATCACAGCCTTGCTGTTGGGGTTTACAATGTGATAGATAATTGAGATTTTTACCTCAACTTAGGTCCTTTAAGAGAAATATTTATGTTGGCAGAGTTTGATTCAAGCACAAAGGGAAAAAATCTGTTCATCAGAAACTCAGTACCCAAAAGGGTTTTAACTAATTTTGAATAAATAATATTTACAAAATGAAATTGACTAGGATTGAGAATCACCCTTAATGCAAACACTTCAAGAAATCGAGTTAGGCACAATGGCTACAAAATCCAAGCCACATTAACAAAGGATTAAAATGAGCTTGACAAGAGGAGGAAACTCTACAGGAAAAAAATGTCTTTTTCTTTTAATGGTAAAGGCAAGCTTTACAATAGTCTCCACCACAAAAGAAACCTCAACGGATTCAATGATTTGGTAGAGTTTGTAATGATATAGTACAATCACAGTACAAGTTCATGAGATTATCAACTTGATAATGGTCACGACGAAGAATAAAAGAGAGAATCGATGAAAGAAGAGAAAATGTGAAAGGTCAGCATGGGAATGGAGACATTCCAATGGTGACCAACCTTAAAGCCAATATCCTTCCATTTTGTGTGCTCAGGAGTGACAACTTACAACTCCTTACTGCCACCAGACGAGCTCCCATTCCCCACCAAAAACAAGCATTTCCCTCTCCATTGTCAGCCACCGACTGGTTAGTTTTTGGCTGTTCAGGTGAGGAGGCCATGGCCTCCTCCCCACTTCCTCTTGACCAAAATCTGAGTACAAGTTTCGAAACAAAACCTCTCCAGCAGCAACCTAGATCTTAAAGGAGCATTTGAAACAATTTGTGCAAATGCATGGTCAGAAAACAGTCATCAGATCCTCTATCCTGGCCAAAAAGGAGAATGTTTGTTACCTGCATAAGGAAATCCCTCTCAAGATTCAGTATTTTATGGAAGAGGTGAATAATAAGATAGGGATCCTCAAGGAGCACTCCCTGATCTGCCTGTTTTTGAGAGCTTTTTCAGGCCTTAAAACCTTGAGACTATGGGTACAAGAAAACCGGAAACTCATGGGCCCTGTAGATCTGCTTATGATGCCAAAAAGTTATTTTATGTCAGCCTTTTCTTGTAAGCAAGAGAAAGATCAAATCATTCAAGGGGGCCCTCGGTTCATGAAAAAATCAGACTATTCATGAAACATTGGTCCCCCGCTTTTAAACCCACTAAGAACCTTCCATGTATAGTCCCTTCCCACTTCTTCCTAGTGAAATCCGGCAAGAATATGCCTTGGAAATGATAGGGGGAGCCATATGGGAATACATTAGTCTTTGAATTCACCAGTGACCAAACATCCAGGTGTCCTCAATTTTGCCAGAATTTGTGTCAAAATTGACTGGGAAATCCATTCCGGATAGGACCTTTCTTGATCTGGGAGGAGTTGAATGGGAACAGCCAGTGGACTATGAAAATATCCTTATAGGTGCGGGTCTTGCTATGAACACGGCCAGATCAACCCTCGTCTGAAGAATCAAAGGCGGACGGTCAGATCCTGAGAGATCAAGCTCCAGAAGGCAGAAAATATGCCTCATCATTTAAAATTTTGAACTGCTGGGTGATCTATCGAATACTTTCCAAATCCCTGAAAAGAATAAAGGACCAGAAAAAGAGAGGAAGATGAAAATAAAATAGTGACAAGCCTGCAGAAAACCAGCACAATGGCAATGTATTAAGCAAAATGCGGCCAAAGATCTCTTAACAGCAGAAGCATACCAGCCCATTCCAATTCTCCTCCATTGCTGATACATCCAAAGCCTATGGGAGAATAAAAACAGCAAAAAAAGGTAAAATTCTAGCAGATCTGATATTCGCTGTTCCTGTTCCCTTTTGATTTCTAGTGTATAAAATGAAAGCCCGTGAGGATCTTGTGGGAAACTACCCTGACTCCATCCCCAACAAATCAAAGGGAAAGCTCAAGCAAACATGGAAATCCGATGACCACCCCAAGCAAAGAGATGGACACAGATCTGTATGAAGTCACATTTTCAGGGTAGTGGGGATCATTTATTGGAATATTAGGGGTCTTGGCATCCCCAGTTAATGCTAATTTCTTCTGAACAAAGCCAAGTAAGAAAGGGCTGATATGATTCTCCTTAACAAAAACATAAGAACATGCTCTCTCAATGGATTACGGGGCTCTAAAAGGATTTTTTTTTTTGCCCACAAACACTAATTTATTGGGATCCATCCAAGTATGCTTACCAAACCCATAATTCCTTTCCCTGGGGTATGGCTGCATTTCTTTTTTTCCCTTTCAATTCCAAGAAGATATTTGCTGCAAATATTTATATTCTGCCTTACAGAAGCAATATAATTACATATACCAACCGGCAAGGGATCTCTAACAGCCAACTTCAAAACTTAATCCTCAAGGGAGACTTCAATTCAATGAAACCGGCTGAAGGGAAAAAAAGTGGGTGTGAGTTCTAATCAATAACAACCCATGCTTTAACTCATCTTCTGTCTTCCTCCACGTTGGTGGATGTGGATATTTCTCAACAGTTATTCACCTGGCGTAACAGAAGAAAAGGACTCACTACATCTATGGAAAAATTCACAATGATTCTCTTTAATGACCGGCTTGACGGAAGAAATACCACACTTCCATGTTAGTGACTTACCTTGAACCAGTCGCCTGTTCATCTGGAGCTTGCGACCCACACTGCTGCGGGGAATGCCAATAAATTATTCAGATTTGAAGATATGTGATTCCTGCATCTGGTTTTGATAGTTTGGTGGAAAATTGGTAAATGGATTTTAACCATATCCAAGGACAAATCATGTACAGATATATGTGCAAACTCAATCATCTGAAACTGAGACTGAAAGTATGGAACTGGCTCAAATTCGGGAAGATTTTTTCACAGGGTTAACAATTTCACATGGCCTTGGGTCAGGTTCAAATATGGGATACGGGTTCAACAGAAACATCAGCAGCACAAGAGAAGATCTCATACATTAGCTGTCCATTCTCCAAAAGGGGGAAAGCTATTAGAGGCTAAGGTCCAACAAACCATGGATTTAACAAGGAGACTTAAACACATAATTCTTTCCTGTCATCAATAAACAACATAGCAGCACTACTCACTAGATAAAACCCTTCAATTCTGACAAGCATGACATTTATGTAATGCCAACATTGAGTTCAGCAGTCTCGTGTCTGAAGATGAAGCAAATAGGGACACCAGCAACGCCGGGAACTCTCTTTTAAAGAATATTCTTAAGCTGGTTAACGAGGATTGCATGGCATTCACCAAACCTATTACTGAAGAGGATCTAAAGAGTATTGTCTTCTCCTTCCAAAACGGCCCCTAGCCTTGACGGTTTCCTGGCACGGTATTGGGATTCCATCAAACTGGATCTCCTAGCTCTTGTAAATGGGTAACAACTGTGGGTTTTACCCCATATTCGGGAAAGAGCATAAACTCAAAATAATTCATTCAACATTCTTCAATAATATGAGTTCTCCTATAATCAATCCCCTAGACTCTAAGTTAGTTGTTCTAACAACTTACTAATTTATATGATCCTATAATTTCTTCAAACCACTAACCACTCAACAATACTTGCACGTGATTTGCTATAACAAATCACTTAACACTAATTTAATATAACTCACTGTATACTAACCTATATAAATAATATTGCTCACCTACTAATGTGAGCACTAACCCATGTTTTCTTAACATTCCCCCTTAGTGCTAACATTGACCCCCTCCCCGGTAAATAACCATTGGATGTCGGTTGCAACCTAAAATGCATCCAAACATTGTTTTCGAATATATATCTTCCCCCTTTTTGAAAAAAATTCTATTTCTTTTATAAAAATTAAAGGTGCTTGAGATGGTTCAAACCTTCTACCACTCGTTCCTCATATGCCTTTGTGAAAAGGATAGTTTACCACCAATAATAGATGCTTCTAGAATCACTCGAACCATCCAATGTGGGAAGCTTCCAATACAAAAGATGAAGACATTTATTTGGAGGATTTTGATGCGGAGTACGAGATTTAAGTGAGTTTATTGTCCACCGTTGGGAAGAGAGAAAAATCGGGATCTTCAGGATGGACTGAGCAGGGAACATGTCGTGGTCCGTGGGAGCAACAGTTGATGGATTATGCTCGGGAGGGTTGAGTCATGTTGAGATCTATGGTCAAGTCGTGACTGAAATTGGAGCAGGGTCTGTGCAGTTCACCCAGATCGAGGTGCGTGGAGAAATATCTTGTGGGCTATGTATAAAAATGATGAGATCAGAGCCATGATCCAATGCACAACTGAGATTAGTTGTAGAGGAAAAGATGCCACATGGCAGTGAGACTTGAAGGCCGAGAAAGGAGATTGTCAAAATGTGTAACTCACTTCAATGTAGCTTACGGGGAGGGCCTTTTTGTTTTAAATGTGTTTTCACCAATGCCTCCAATGCATGCGAGTTGGAGCTAGATCTGTAGCCAAACGTGTTGACCCGATCCTTTTTCACCAGTGATTCGAATCCATAGAACAAAAGAAGACACAAACGTTTGCATGAGGATCTTGCAGAGTTGATCCAGATTTGTTCGCAGTGTTGAAGACAATGCAACAACTTGCTGATTCAGTTATTAGGCAGGATCAAAGGTCGCAATCCCAAACATAAACCACCTTGCTGAGTTTCTGAAGTCATGCCAGATCAGAGGGAAAGATACAAACTTGGAAGATCTGATGTAATGTATAAGCTTTAGATTAAAGTTGGTACTTCAGATAAGCAAATGCCAATGTGGGTTTGTTGTTCGATCTAGATCTGAAAGACTGAAAACCAGAATACCTCAAAACTGCTGTAGGAAATGGTTAAACTAACAGGGGCACAAATAAACAATGAAAACAACGAAATTATCTAATACAAAACTAGGGCCAAACTTTTTTTTTAAAGCATGAACACAATGGATGAAATACTGCGGATAGAGTGAATAGGATGGAAGGAGAAAGACGATGCAAATGAATGATGCTTGCCAAACGGGTTCACACGAGGTCCGCTCTGCTACATCACCGACAGATTGCAAGAAGGGTGAATGAACCAACAATGGGGTTTGCACGAGGTCCGCTCTGCATATCCATTGTTTGCACGTTTTGACATCACAACAAATGGATGAGCACAAACAAAGGTAACGAGTTTGCTGCGAGGTCCGTGGTATCCGCTCCCTGTTCCTTGAGTCTACTTGACAAACAAAAGCATGGATGGAGTGAAAAAACAGAGAGGCCTCTTACGAAACCTGCTTTGATACCAAATGTGGGTTTTACCCCATATTCGGGAAAGAGCATAAGCTCAAAAATAATTAATTCAACATTCTTCTATAATATGAGTTGCATATAAATAGGAGTTCTCCTATGATCAATCCCCTAGAGTATAAGTAAGTTCTAACAACTTATTAATTTATACAATCCTATAATATCTCCAAACCACTAACCACTCACAATAATTGTACGTGATTTGTTATAACAAATCACTTACATTAATATATTTTAATATAATTCACTGTATACTAACCTATATAAATAATATTGCTCACCTACTAATGTGAGCACTAACCCATGTTTTCTTAACAACAACAAAACAGACAAATGTTGAAAACGTTGAATGCCACTAAGCCTGTCCTTCCAAAAATGCCACAACAGACCAGCTTGATCAATACAGAAAAAATTCTCTACACAGTATAGCATATGCTGTTCACTCCAAGCTCATAGCAAATAAGCTATGTTGCCAGGAAACGAAAGCGGTACGGGTATGAAACGCGAAAACGACAATTTTCAAAAACCTTGGATATGAAACGCGGCAAAAATGTCCGTACAATATATCATTATTATTATATATATATATATATATATATATATATATATATATATATATATATATATATATATATATATATATATATGCATAGTACTCATTTTATAATTGTACTCCATGGACCATAAGAGATAATTGATAAAGCACTCAAAATATTTTGTATTCATTGAAATTTGAAGTTCTAAAGAGTCATCATTCAACATGGTTACAATTTCAATGATTCACATATACATGATAATAATCTAGATTCTAGAATATATCATCTAGATTTTTCTCATAATCATCTCTATGAACACCACCGATAGCTCCACTCCCACGAGCTCCACTCTCCATTCCTCGTGCAAAAGATACAATCTCAATTCTTCTTCATCAATACCAAGCGGTGAAAGTTGGCTACGTGTAGCAACACAAGCATCAAAGTCACTAGTCTCAGGATCAATATCCCAAAGTTTGTTGGGACCCAACCTTCAATCTTGTGTGAGAGGATGTGCAAATTGGAAGGTACATACACTAAATCCTCAGCCTTCTTGGATGCTAACTTGTTCTGTTTGGCTGAGTGGATGAAGGAATATGTACTCAATTCCTCTTTGTTGAAGGATTGCTAGCACATTATTCAAAAAAAAAGAAGTTAGAAAATTTTAATTAGTAATAATATTAATTTACTAAGAAGTAAGAACATACATTTTTAATTAATAAACAAACTTTTGATTTCATTTTAATATTTTATACCTGTGAGAGGATTTTAATGGCAACAGGTCGTAGGTACTTGGCATCATGGCCATGTACATACCACCACATGAATGGGGTCAGGTTGTACTTGTCACTTAATGCGTCTATTTCACCCATGCTACCATTAGATGAAGAGACAAAGACCCTATTTCACAAAATGACTGCACTAGCTATATTTGGATCAAGAAAAAGCCTCCTGAGGCTTTGGCTTAGTTCCGCTTGCTGCAACTTCTTGGTCACTATATGGTGTTTGCCTACCAGGTAGCCCAAGTATTTCACTGCTATAATATTTGGGATTCAGGGCATAGGCAAGGAGATGCAATGGGGTGGTCATTTTATTCCACCTTCTCATGATCACGCTCTTAACTTCATTGTAGAAGTTTTCTTTAGGATCCTACTCTTTTTTTTGTATGATGTTTCTAATTTTTTCAAGCATAGATTCAATGCCATCATAGATCTCCCCTATGCAAGCGTTATCTGCGTCTGCATATCTAATCATAGATAAAATAGGTTCAGTAAAACTGAGTAAGTATGCAACCTTTGCCCACCAATCATCATCAAGTATCAATGATTTTATTTTCATAGCTTGTTTTGTGTTTGCTTGCCTCCACTCGAACCAAACATCATCAATCACCATCGCTTAAGGCTTGTTTTACCTTCACAAGTCGTCTCAAAGCAGTATGTGAGAAGCAAATCTTGTTTTAACAACCTATTACAATAAATTAAAAAAAGTCAATAAAATATAAAATTAAATTTAAAAGAAATTCAATTGATAATTTGATAGTTCATAGAAAGTTAGCAAATAAAAATTAGAAACTAGTAAATTGTTCCATTACATCAAATTCAAGGAGTGTGTCTTGCACAAGGTGTCCAAAAATGTGCTCATATCTCCCTCAACAACCATCCCGCCGTTTGCTCTACAATTTTTGGCATTGTCCGTGATGACTTGGACAACGTTTTGAGGGCCCACGACTCAATAGCCTCAATCAAATATTAGCAATAAATTGAGCATCTTTCACTTTACCCTCACAATCAACAACCCTTAAGGACATTGCCACTTTAGGGAACACTACAACAATGTTGATTAGGGTCTATTTCGGGCATTTTTCCATATCTGAAATGATAGACTAGACCGCATGGAAACGCTAATTACCCCCATACCGGGCCCGATACGTATCGAATGCATCTGCATCGGTCTTGTATCTGTTGTGGGTACTGTGGGAAATCCATCCCGAGACGTACCCAAGGCCCGTGAGTATGTACCACAACGTACACACATGTTTTTTTTAATTTTTAAAGTTCAAAAACATAAATAAAACTTGAGGGCTTTTTGGAATTGAACCTTGGAAAGTTCGTGTGAGATTCAATATTGCCAATAGGCTCAGAAGGGTCAAGAGAGATGAAATTTACTTCATTTGGTTGACTTACTATTTGGGTGCTTTCTTGTTGCTCCTCACGGATCCTTTATTCTTTAGTCAATTTGAAGGCATGTGAACAAGTGAAGCACTTGGTGGTTGGGCAACCTATCTTCTCTTCCTTTGACACTAGGTGCAAGCTTACAAATCGATTTTGTTGAATCTGAAATATAATGACAAGATCCTTGCCTTGACAAGAGGTTGCTTTTCCCTCCTTTGGTTTGAGAAAGGAATTAAAATATCTCATGACTTGACAGATTTGGAAAGTGGATGGAATGAACAAACCTTAAAGCTTTCGATAAGCTTCCTCAATCTCAATTTAGGATGTATACAATGCTCAGACATGCTTTCACAGCTCCCTCTACTCAACTAATTATGGAGGATGAGAATGACTTTTGGGATACTATGAGGTGGCTCAAAGGGCCCCTCTCCAAGAGGCTACCTCCAAACAACTCTATGAAAAGATTGTCTTCTCCTTAAACCTTTCCTAGGCCTTAACAATAAGTGGAATGTTTGTGAGCCCATTAGTAGATGGACTCATAGATTCAATGTTTTGTGGTCTTCTTGTATTCAGTCAAAGAAATCTTGCTTTACATGGCTGAGATTCATAATAAGCTTGTTGTTGGCTTCTAATATTTTATAGGTTATTGAGACGACTATAAGCTTTTGTTTTCTTTAAATTTTTATAATATATTTATATTTTTTACTTTTAAAAAATATATTGTATGAACATACCATATCCAAGGTTTTTAAAATTTCCGTTTCATGCCAGTGTACTGTACCCATATCCGTATCCGTTCTTATATCCGTATCCGCACTCACGAAACTGTTTAGATGATAGATATCCTTGAGTCCTTCCATGAATCCCTAATTGGCTGCAAGGAAGTATGTACTTGCGCCACTTCTTTCATCAATAATGATGCTCTCACCTCCTCATAACTAGGACTTTCATACCTCCCTTGTGGCGCATCATTAATTCCTTTCACCATTTCATCTGCCAATATGGTGACCACAACACATGAAGGGCAGCCCACATGCATAAACGCATCGAGCAACCAACTCATCAACAATTTCCCTTTTCTCATTTGCAAATGCTTGCTCTAATGGACCTTTGGTTCTCTTTCGTGACAAGCTCTCTTCCTCTAATGGAGTTTCAACTTCAACTTGAATAAAAGGATGGTTTGATGGGGTGGGTGGTTTTTCTGAACCCCTATTTTGCAAAGGAGCGGTTTTAAATCTAGCTCTTGAAGCTTGCAAATCAGCCTCCTCTTGCTCTTTCATATATGCCAAAATATGTTTCCTTTCAACCTTGGAACATTTTCTAATCCCCATTCCCGTTTGCCCCATTAAATGAGCTTTGAGTTGGGTATATGAGGATTTGAATCTAGTATATGCAATGATGGCATATCCAAACTTGAGAGCCACCTTCAAAGAAAGTTCTCCACCACTTTTGGATGTCTCCAAAGAGGAGCTTTAGGATCCCTTTGATTCCACACCCCCACTTTGGCTTTCTTCCCCATGCTCTCCCATCAAGTTCAATGAATGCCATTTATGTTTTTATATCTCAAAGAATCAAACCTACATTGAAAAATAAAAACATAAACTTAGATAACAATAAATATAACTACACCCTACATATCCTATTCTGCTTTTGATCACCAAGTTCACTGTTTAGGCGCGAGGTGAGAGCATACACAGTGTTCATTTTTAATTTAAAAAAACAAAATAAACTTAAAAAAACAAAAAGAATTAAAGTTTTAAACCCTACACATCCTATTCGTATTCTGAATTTTTGATCAACAAGTTCACCGTACTGGTGAGAGGTGAGAGCATACATAGCGTTTGATTTTTAATTTTAATTAAAAAATGAAATAAAATTTAAAAAAATAGTAAAAATAATTAAATTATTAAACCCTATGCATCCTATAGCGCTTTTGATAACCAAGTTCACCATATAATATGAGATGAGAACATACACGAGTTCGGATTTTTAATTAAAAAATACAAAAACTCTTAAAATAGTAAAAAAACCCTATGCATCCTATTACTCGCTTTTGGTCACCAAGTTCACCATATAGGTGCAAGGTGAGAGCATACACAAAGTTTGGATGATATCTTTAATTTAAAAATAACATATACTTTTTATTTAAAAATGCAAAGGAAATGTTACATTTTTTTAGCATAGAGTTTAAAAATTACTAAATTAAAACTATATTGATATCATGATCAATGATCACAAATGATATGCATTATGATCACATTAATTTAAAAAAAAAACTTGAAAATACCGTTTTTCCTCCTTGAAGTTGATCCCTCCTTCCAAATCTGCTTTGAAATTCCTTCTTGATGCTCTTAGCTCTTAGTAGCACCTCCTAAACTCTTCCTTCAAGTTGCTCTGTGATGTCTCTTTTTCTTCACAATGCTAAATGTTAGTTTAATGAAACTGAGTTTGCAAGAGAAAAATGAGAGTGTGATTTAGAATGGACCCAAGATGTTATTATATAGCTTTTAGGAAGTGACTTTAACAAATTTAGGTAGGTAGATTAGGTTTAGGTGTAATAAATGAAGTTATTTTTTGACTTTTTAAAGTTATGAAGCTCTAAAAATGCAAAACTATTGGCGTCGGGACGTTTCGTAGCTTCCTTGGTGTTTCGATCACGTTTCAAGCTGAAACGTGAGGAGCCTAGTCCAGGCATTTCTTGGCTTTACAACAAATAAGCGCAAACCCCTACTTTGGACAAGATTATTTCCAGGAAGCCTGGTACTAGAGTTGGGTAGAGGGGAGAAACACACATGGTATGTGTTTCAAATGATTTGGGTATGTACTCGGATGTACACGGGTATGAAAGGTGTCCTGGGCATTTTGAAATGAACCCAATGGGGGTCGGCCGTGGCTCTCTCCCTCCCCGCCCCAAAACAATTTTTTTCCCCTTTTTGTCAAAATAAAGTAAAAATGAATTTTAAAACATTAAAACACAAACCTTAAACCTTAAAAGACACCACCAAACACTATTTAAACAACAACATAGTACCTCAAATTATCATTGGTCATTTGAATGTCCGCACATAGAGGATGCACGATGTTGGAAGGATGTCCATTGTAAAGACATGCAATTTGGGCCTTCTCCGGTGAACCACACTCAAGAGACCGGATCTATTATACTTAACATTCAACGTGCACTCTAATGAACCACATGATGGTTCTAATGATGCTCTCGCTGAATACACTGGAGAGCATTATGATTATGAAAATAATGAATATGTTGTCTTGATTTTTGTATATACATGATAACATTTGCACAATGTACTAGTTCTAACTTTCTAAGTTTGATCAATGAATATCTTGACATTTGGCATTAAATTATTAGTATGTTTTGTGGTTATTTAGCTGATTTTGTTTATTTGAGTCTATGCATATTATATGGTTAATTTTCTTATTTAGCTTTTTTAGAAATATTTTAAATGTTTATATATTTTTTTGTATGGTTGTACCCAAGGTTTGAAAAACAGCCGTACTCGGTCCCGTTCTTGTATCCATAATAATGGTCTTGGGAAGACATCATGGATAATATTCTTTTTGTCAAAGAAATTATTCAGTCACTAAAGACTCAACAATGTCTGGGTGTCATCATAAGATTATATATTTCATAGGCCATGGACAAATGCAATTGGTTTCTTCGATATGGACACTCAAAGCAAAGCTTTTGGTTTCAGCTCTTAGATTATGACTACAAATGCAATCTGAAACACCATCTACACTCTATGTCTTATTCATCGGTGATTCCAGGAAGCCCTTCAAAGTTCAAACCAACATGAGGTCTTTGTCGGGGAGACCTATTAATTGTTTGTTCTTCTTGTTGGGAGAACTACTAACTAGGCATATTGGTGTCTGCGAGATGTAACACCCATGTTATGATTCATCCAAATTAAAGGATTTTTTTAAAACAAAACCCTTAAGTACAATTAATGTCTTCAATGATTTTTCAGTTTATAGCTAATTAATCCAACGTAATTAAATGTTTACAATCCATCTTGATAACATACTATAACCATGTGCAGCTGTAAGGGTCTACTAGATCGTCCCAATCTCCTTTAATCACTCTACACAAGTGTGTATAACTTGTATACTTTTGGTTAAACCTTTTATAGGTTATGAGAACTGTGCATCTCCTTCGTGACACTAGAAGGATATTTGGTTCTTGACACTGTTGTTTAGGGGAAATGGTGAACAGACAATGTAATCAACATTTACATAACTTTGGCCAAAGTTTTAAAGCATTGTTTTGCAAGCTAGTTTCAAGACTGCACACTAGCCTACGAAACTCTCTGTCACCACATAACTATCTCATTATAGTTATTTGGATTTCATTTCATTGTTTAAGAAATTAAGTTTTAGTTTTGAAGAAGTAGAGTCAATGACTCATCCTACTAATCGAAAGGATCCTATCAGTTCCACCTTAGGATCCCTATGGGAAAAATAGTGACCACGTAATGATTTTCATCATTACATCCTCACTACCCTTCCCGTAGCCATCCTAAGTTGGCATGGGTAGGATACTATCGAGAAGATGATAGGACATAGCACCTACGCTTCATTTACACTTAAGGTTGTCCATGAAAGATAAAGTAAATAAGTTCATCTTTACGAGTGTTATAATGTATCATTACACGATATTAAATTCTCGAAAGAGGATTATAGTAACTCTATGAGCTATTATCTTTCATTAGTTCCTCTTATCGAACTAACACACCGTAGTAGTATAGTAAAAGCGCCAAGTATATGTTTACTAACCATGTTCCGCATTGAGATGTTCCATTACATTACTCGTTATAGATAGTTCTCAATTTCTTATAATCATTAACTATCATGTTTAGTTCATTTATTTCCATAAGGTACAATTATAACTTTATTTTGTTTTCATTATATTGTTATCCTTATCATTCTATGTGTCATCATTTAACATATTTGTTCATTTCGAATGAATGAATGAAATTAACAATAAAGGTGTAACATGAGTTCAATCAACTTTATTTAGACTCAGCTTGTAAAACAACATATGAATTCTTTCATATCCATCAAGATAAGTTACAAAACAACCAAGTAATATATTCAAACTTAATAAGGATAATCCCTTATTTTCATAAATAATGATATACAATTCATCATGATAATACATTAGGCAAAATGCCCATTAATCAACTCGCGAATATGATTCATTTGCGTTAACAAATAAATACAACAATCTTTATCGGATTTTAAACAAATATCACATGACATAATCATGCGTAAACAATTCAATGAGTCACTTCATGAATGTCATTCCTTCTAAGCCGTAGGAGAGATGAGATAAGATAAGATAAATATATTAATGTCCAACAAATGACCACAAAAGTAGGTCAAAGGGACTGCAGACAACAATGAGCATTGATACAAAGCGGGAAAACCAAAGAGTTCTCAAGAAAGACAAGTACAAAAGCTAGAAGAGGTGGCCAACCTGGAAGGAGAAATCACACGCACTCAAAATGGGGGTGGAAATACAAGTGAGAGGAAGAAAGGGGGAAAGATGACCAAGGAGAAGAAATGAGGAAATCCCATCAAGGAATGGTAGATCCATCTCTCCTAACATCCGAGGCCGATTGGAAAAAGTCGAGAATAGATTGCCGACCCGCCAAAGAGAGAGTCTTCCTACTATGCCCTGTCTGGACACAGTACTATCCCTTTGATGCCTGGTGGATCTAGTCTGTCTCCTAAGGCCAGAACTAATATGTGCATCCCTATGATGGTTCGGGGAACCATGGATGGTTTCCTTGGGCCGAACCAATCTGAAGGAAGAAGCGGGGTTGGTCTCATAAGGGCGCTTAGCCTCTCTCTCCGAAGGTAACATTGTGAAGAAGGAAGTGATCCACTGGGTAGAGTCCGGTCTAGGATGTGGCTGAAGAGTGTGCTCACGAAGCTTCAAAGCCTCCTGTAAGTATAAAGCCAAGGACACCTTTGATCCTCAAACTTGAAGAAGTCAGAAAGATCCCGCGTCCTCCTAAATAAACAATGGAACCTCCCTCTGATCTCGTAGTAAATGGGGCACTAAAAGATGAAGTGTGTTTCCATGTCTCTCTCTGGAGACTACATTGGCAAATCTTGTCCGAACGATCAAGGTGGTGATCCGTCTCACAACGGAGTCTATGAGAACCAACCCTGAACTGACCAAGGGGGATGTGAAGGGCATGCATCCAATGTTGAAGGGTGTACTGAGGATGGATAATGAGACCATCCCTCAACTCCAAAAAATGCTCAGCGTAAAAGGCCATCTTGGGACGTAAACCCCTTGGATTTACCCAAGTGGTATGGATGAATTGCCTATAAATATCCTCTTTGATGATCTTGTTCATCTCTTGTTTAGTAGGCAGAAGGTGGCTTGGTGTGTCCAAGGAGTACCGAAAAGGTGGAAGATGGTCCATCTGAATACCAACTACCCCCAAAAGTTCAAAGACCTCAACATACCAACCGCGACACTCCGGCGTGGGGAGTTTGAAAGAGCAATAGCCTCTGATGAACAATATGCCAAGTATGGGTACCTGTCCCGCCCCTTGGTAGTGTCCACGAAGCCCTGAATGTGGTGTAAGAAAGAAACCAAGTCAAATATGGTCTCCAATCTGAAAGGATGGGCTCCAAACTCCGCCAAAATAATGTGTTGGGGTACAGTTTGCTTACACCTGATGAAGCGGCGAAGGAGAAGTGTCTGGACCCTCTCGACGGAGGCCTAGTCAGTACCTAACAAAGAGGGTGCCCAAGTAATAGAACCGTAGAGAACTATGGATCTAATGAGAGTGCCCATGAGGGACATTTTGGAGGAGATGTCATGAAAATGATGGCGAAAGCACTGTCTCTCTAGAAGAACTAAGGACCCATAGCCCTTATTGACACGAGGCTAGAGGGCTGTCTCAAATTGAAACGAGGGCCAAAGAACAAAATCCCCAAGTAGGTATAAGAGTTGGTGATCTCAATCTCTTCACTCCTAGAGAAGAAGTGGAGATGTGAGGTCCTCAAACCATTGAAGACCATAACTTTGGTTTTATCCAGGTAAACTGTTAATTGCCGAAGATCACAAAACAAGGCTAAGGCATATAGTTGTCTCTGTAAGCCCTCAGGAGAAGAAGCTAGGAGAACCACATCATCTGCAAACAAAAGAATGGATATCAAAAGCACAGTGCGTAAGGCAACCATCACTAACCCGATTATGCTCATGGAGAAAAGACTCTAGCTCGTCAATGTATATCCCAAACAGAGTTGGGGATAGGGGGCACCCCTGCTTTACCCCAATGGTACTCCTGATGAACTCTGACTCTCCCTGGGAGGTGCGGAGGAAGCCCAAAATAGTCTCATACAGGCGCATGATGGCCGTGAGAAGGGTCTCGGAAATGCCAATGTCACGTAGCCTTTGAAAAAGTGCATCACATGGAACCGAGTCAAAGACTTTCGAAAATCCACAAAGCAACAATAGACCTTCGACGAGCAATGACATGCCTCCTCAATGATGGCCTAGAGAGTGAAGATATGGTCAATAGTTTGGTGATCAGGCCGAAAACCAGCTTGCCCCTTGGCTCTAAGGTTCTGCGCTCTAACTCCTCGGATAATCGCAAATGTATATATGGGTTAGTTCAAATAATTGCCATGAGTTTACTAACTCATATTCTTATTGTATTTAAATGAAATAATAGAATAAGTTAAGGTTAACTTAACTGAAAACAAATAAACTTCCTAGTTTATTTATAAGATAACTATACCATGCACAAATGAAATGATACTTCATATTGTAAGGTATGTTTACAAACAATACAAAAATTCAAATTGATAGACTAATCCTTTACGATTGAATTAGTGGCATACTATTGCAATTATTTAATACAACAAATAGAGAAAATGTATATATGGGTCAATTCAAAGAAATGACATGAGTTTACTAACTCATATTCTTGTTGTATTTAAATGAAATAATAGAATAAGTTAAGGTTAACTTAACTAAAAACAAAAAAACTTCTTAGTTTATTTATAAGATAACTATATCATGCACAAATGAAATGATACTTCATTTTGTATGATATGTTTACAAACAATGCAAAAATTCAAACCGATAAACTAATCCTTGAAGATTGAATGAGTGGCATACTATTGCAATTATTTAATACAATAAATAGTAAATAAAATTTATATTAGCATCCTTCAATTCCTTTTAAATATTCCAGAAAGAATAATATCAACAATGTAACCTTCAACTATGTATAACTACTATGTTCAAATGAATGATCATAATCTAACTTGTTACCCATTTCCGTATTTATAATGACTAAACAAAATGGATCATTTACCATTTCAGTCAATATTCAAACCAATATATGCATTTCAATTTCCTAATCAATAATTTAAATTCCCGGAATGAATACAAAGGTAAGAAAATAACATTCAAACTTCATAAGAAAACCATGCAATACTTGATACTTGTCCAACTTTCATTCCTTTAAGCAATAAGTCAAACAATCCTACTCATAAGGAGCTAAAACATTACTACAGTCAGTACAATGATGAGTTGAACCTTACCAAACAACAAAGTTCATGATTTGTAGTTACATAACAACTTTTCTGATTATTCAAATGACCAAATCATATCAAATCCATAATGAATAACTTAAACCAATCCGTACTTATGGGAGAGTGAAAGAGATCAGTTAACTCATATATCCAAGAACTTAATCATAACAAAAAAACAAGCTCCTAATGAGCTAAAACCCATTAACAATCAAGATTTGTTTGAGCTAAATGACAATGGTGCTTTCAACCATTCATAAAAAAATGTGTTTGTACATATAAAGCAACAACAAGCTCGATATGAGCTTAAATCTCGAAAATACAGACAAGCTCTTCAAGAGATGAGTTAAAAACAAGAAGCTACTAATGAGCTTACACATTGACACGCATTAAACCCATCCAAAGATGGCGAGTTTGATACGAGCTAAAACAACTATCCATTATTTATCAATCTCAAACTTCCATCATAAACTCAGATTTGGTTTTTCAACAAAAACGCATAAATGCTCAGATCTTATGACCAAACAAACCCATTTCACCAAAACGACAATAAATACAAATCTCACATTTTCCAGCAAACCCATATTGATTTTTAGACTTTTCTTAGATTTCCTGTACAAACTTTCATGTCAAATATAAGGAAACGTCCTAGTTTATTTATTTAGAAAAAGAAAACGTTTAACAAGCTCTTAAGAGCTGTAGTACTTTAAAAATATCCTTTCTAGATTTCCATACTAACCCAACAAGAAGGAGAATAGTTTTCAACAAATAATGGCATTCATTTCTAAATTTTAAAAATCGATTTGAAAACCATATCGTATTCTTAAGATTTCATATTAAAAACAACAAGAACAAGAGAGAGAAAACCCGTGCCTGGTTTTGCTTTTATTTTCCTTGTGCTTCCCTTGAAAATCTGCAACTCGAATGCTCCCAAAAACTCCACAAAATATCCCAGGCAGAGCTTTTAAATACAAACATGCCATTAAAACCAGCTTCGTATTTGCATACACTTAACTAAAAACAGATTTCCTTGAATATCTCCTCAAAAACCTCCATGCAGAGTCCAAAGACCAAAAACCAAACAACAATGCAAAAGATGTGAATGGGAGGGACTTTACATGTTTTAGCTTCTTGAGGAAGCTACTGTATTCATTCAATGCCATTAAATACTGTTAGTGCCACGTTGTGGCCTCAAAAACTTAAACCCAAAACCTTGCATGCCACGGTTCTTATTTACCTTGCTTTATGCCATATGGTCTATGACCAACACAAACATTAAACAATAAACAATAAACCTTGTTGTATGCTATGTGGTCGATGCCCATCCTTCTAACAATGACAATAAACAATAAACAATGCAATGTGGTCTAAGACCAATCCCCTTGCAATTCAAACTTTAAACAATCTCAATGTAATGTGGTCTAAGACCAACTTTAGTCCATTACACAATTTAAATGCTTTGTGGTCTAAGACCATTGTTTAAACATTAATCATTTTCCTTGTTGAGTGGTCTAAGACCAATCATTCAAAACATTAAACGGTGGTCCCTCAACCATTCCAAATGTCTTTACCTTAAACAATGCAAACAACGGTGGAGTTCATACAAACCAATACCATACAACAATGCAAACTAGAAGGTGGTCCTCAAATAACAAATCCTTCAAACATTGAAAATATATATATATATATATATATACATGTATATAATATATATGTATTTATTAAATTTAATTAATTAAATCATTATCCATCAAATACCAGATTAGTTATCAATATCGATTTGCCGCTTGTCGCATCACCTTGCTCTTATCGAGCATCATCGTAACTTTAATCAACCAACAACCTTACGATGAAAAATGCATTAAGTTCGGGGTGTGACACGAGAAGAAAAGGTAAAGTGCATGGACTGCCTGCTGCCGAGAGAAGCCATAGATAGACAAACTCTCACTTTGATGATGACACTGCTGTTTTCTTCATTAGTTCTGATGAGGTAATTTACTAAAATTAGGCAAATTCTCAATCAATTTCAGCAAGCTTTTGGCCAAGTAATAAACATTCACAATCCAATTTTGTTTTTGCAAATATAAATGGTACTCTTCATTATCCCTACATGGTTGCGAAAGGCCTATTGGAAGGACATCTAAACTAGTTCACTTCACGAGCTTTCCAAGGCATATTACAGTCTACAATTCCGAATAATGGGGTTGGAGATATAACCCCAACAAGTTGACATACTAGTTTTCTTGGTATTCTCCCAAAAGAATGTTCTGTAATGCAAACTGGATCAAAGACCCTCTTGTTTCCTGGGATACAATTACCCAGCCTAATCGTGCTGGAGGTATAAATATCAATAAGATCAAACTGTTGAATTCCTCGGATACAATTACCCAGCCTAAGCGTGCTGGAGGTATAAATTATCAATAAGATCAAACTGTTGAATAAAGACACGGCCATGAAATTGGCTTGGGATTTCAATATGCTCTCCCTCAATTTGTAAAACCATTCTTCTAACTAAATATGTAGCTGATAATATGGATCTGTTTAAAGCAAGATGGAACACGCAATTATCTACAACAGCTAAACATATTCGAAATGGCCTCTCTTTTCTAACCTCACGCAACATGGCAAGCGGGCAATGGTGCAAGAGTCGTATTATGGGAAGACAGCTGGTGAAGGCAGCCCCCACTGTCCAATTCTGGTTTTTAAGAACTGCAAACTACCCTTCAACTCACTGGTCATACTCTGTCATACTCTGTTAAAAGATTACTGGATCAAGGATAGTTGTGAGGACATCAACTGGAACGTTATAACCAGTCTGGGTAGCAAAGTCCCTAAACTAAGTACAATTCTAATTCATAGTTTACGACACATACACATTATAGACACAACATGCAGGGACATGCTTGTTTGGCATTACAGCTCTAATGTCACTGTCTCATCTACTTACTCCCCAATACAGAAGAGAGCATTTTCAGCGAAATAAAAATGGCAGAAAATATGGACTTTTCATTCTTGGTCGAAGGTCAAAGCATTCCTTTAGCTGGTAATGCATAACAAGATCGTCATCTCCTATAACCTGCAAAAAGAGGTGCCACCGCCTTGCATTGCCCGGATCGCTAATACTCTAGGGCTCAAATCTGATTACCCTCAATCTAGTTTCAGTGGTTCCTTTGTTTTCTGGGCTCTGGGCCACCCTTCCCTTCTAAATTGACACTAGCAGTTCAACCACCCTCTGCCCAATGAAAATATCCCAAATGATAAAAATCCAGTGAGAATGCTTTAAAAAAAAGTGTCATAGCGGCTGCCCTGTATGGTAGTTTGAAATTTCTCAATGATAATATCAGGGAGAATGGCATGCAGCACCTTGTTATGGAAAAATGCGTTTCTTTTGTCAATGCCGTCTTCCAGCAACAAAAAGAGATACTCATAAAATTTGCAATCCTACATCTCGAGGGAGATGCTCATGACTGGTGGCATCATGGATTGATTACACAGAGGCACATACATATTACTACTTATCCAGAGTTCACATAGGTTGATGAGCAGATTTGTTAGGAGGGACCCTGACATGCATTTTAGAGATTTGACTCACTTGAGATAGATAGGTTCTTTAGATCAGTACATTGCAGATTTTCAGAGATTATTAGTTTTGGTACCTGATGTTTCGGAGATGAGGTTGACCTCACTTTTCACAGCAAGTTTGTGACGAATGCTCGGCTAGATTTGAGCCTTCTTCTTTGCATGAGGCTATTAGGAGAGCACGTGACTTGGAGTTATCCACTCCAAAGTCGAGGTTCCCACTTCGAGTACAGCCTAAGGTACCTCCATCTAGACATGATGGTTCCCAACCAAGGGGCCCCCCACTTAGGCAAGATGCAGCGAAGAAACCAGTCATATCTAGAGAGGATAGAGATGAGTTGAGGCAAAAGAAACTATGCTTCGATTGCCGCACGCCTTGGGTTCGAGGACATGATTGCAGATGTAGAGGGAAGGCCTAATTCATAGGAGGAGAGTGATGGTGATGAGGAGTTGGATACTCAGGGATTGGAGGATGGAGATGGAGAGACATTGGATAGTGCAGGGGTTGAGCAGGAGGATGAGACTTTTCCCCATGAGACTATTGCCACTTTGTCTAGTACCCCGAGGTACAAGGCATTCAGAGTTAGGGGAGTTTTATAGGGTCAGTGAGTAGTGGTACTCATTGATAGTGGGGCAACCCACAACTTTATTGATGCATCATTGGTTGAGAGGCGAGGATTACAGGTAGAAGATTTTGAGGGCTTCAACATGGTTGTAGCCAATGGAGAGTCTATGAGATGCACACAACGAGTTCCACAGTTGAGCATCACGATGGGTAACTATACAGTTATTGATGATTTTTATATTGTTGGTATGAAGAGACTAACCTTGTGCTTGGAGTACAATGGCTCCATTTCCTTGGTGAGTTTTCGGACTGACTTTCGGGACGATGGAGCTGAAGTTTAAGTCCGAGGGGAGGAATGTGACTTTGAGAGGTTTATCTACAGATGCACCCAGGGTTGTTATAGCTAATAAGAGGATTGAGAGGATTCACAGGCACAATGGGGTTGCTTGGGCAGTGTACTGATTGGTTTCGACCAAGAAGTCAGAGGATGGGCAGCCAGAGTATCATGTGGATATCCAGGCCTATTGGATAGGCATAGTGTAGTTTTTGGTGACATACCTCTAGGTGTACCTCCGGATAGGGGATTTGAGCATGTGATTGAGCTTGAGGACATTAGACTGTGGTTACGACTCCTTACCATCACCCCAAACGGTTAAAGGATGAGATTGAGAGAACTATCCATGAGCTCATTGAGATGGGGCATATTAGACCTAGTTCCAGTCCTTTTACTTCTTCAGTAGTGTTGGTGAAGAAGAAGGATGGGACCATGTAGATGTGTATAGATTACCATGCCTTGAACAAGAAGACGATAAAAAATAAGTATCTAGTGCCACATATTGATGAGTTGTTAGATGAGCTACAAGGTGCAACGTATTTTTCTAAAATAGATTTGCGATCTGGATATCACCAGATCAAGGTTAGAGAGCAGGATGTGCATAAGACAACTTTTAGATGCCATTATGGTCACTTTGAGTTTCTAGTGATGCCATTCGGATTGTCTAATGCACCAGCTACTATTCCAATCTTGCATGAACCATGTGTTCAACCGCCACTTGCGGAAGTTTGTATTGGTTTTCTTTGACGACATATTGGTCTACAATAGGACTTGGGAGGATCACATTAGGCACCTTGATGAGATCTTGGGGATATTAGAAGCTAATTCGCTATATGCAAAAGCTTCTAAGTGTGAGTTTGGCATGACAAAGCTATTATATTTGGGATATGTGATTGGTGGAGGGGTAGTGAAGGTTGATGGGGAGAAGATACATGCAATTTTGGATTGGCCACCACCCAGACGTTGACATAGTTGAGAGGGTTCTTGGGACTATGTACATACTACGGGGAGATTTGTGAAGGTCTCTCATTGATTGCTGCTCCATTGATGATTTAACCAAGAAGGGGCTTTTGCTTGGTCCGAAGCAACGTAACATGTTTTGATCACCTCAAGGGGGTGATAAGCTCATGTCCCCGTTCTTGCATTGCAAGATTTCTCTTGCCCATTTGTACTTGAGTGTGATGCATCAGGAAAGGGTATTGGATCAGTCCTTATGCAGGATAGGCACCCCATTACTTATGAGAGTCGGAAATTGAGCCCTGTGGAGAAAGGGTACTCAATTTATGACAAGGAGATGTTGGCCATTATGCATGCTTTGGCCAAATTTAGATAGTACCTTGTGGGCAAAAATTTGTGGTTTGTACGGATCACAACAGTTTGAGGTTCTTCCTGGGGCAGAAGGATCTCAATGACCGCCAACAGAGATGGGTGAACAAGGTACAAACCTACGACTTCGACATAGAGTACACAAAAGGTAAGAACAATGTTGTTGTTGATGCTTTATCTAGGAGACCTTACCTTACCTCTATGCTTAGTTCTATGTCTGAGATTTCAGCAAATTGGAAGGCTCACATACTTGTTGAGTATTCCAAAATCAATTTGCATGTGAGATCATGGATGGTATTATACAGGATGACAGTACAAGGTCTTGGATGATCTCATATATTACAAGGATAGGATTTTCCTTGTACCGGGGTCCAAGATGAAAGAGAAAATCCTTCGAGCAGTGCATGATACACCATTAGTTGGACATCCTGGATATTTTAAGACATACAAGTATATCAGAGAGAGATTTGCATGGAAGGGGATGAAGGATGATGTCCTTAATCATGTCAGAGAGTGTGTGGTTTGCCCGCAAACCAAGGCCGAGTATTCTTTTCCAGTAGGGTTACATCAACCTCTTCTTATCGCCGAGCGAAAATGGGAGAGTATATCCATGGATTTCATCTCGGGGTATCCCTTAGTACATGGGCATGATAGCATATATGTGGTAGTTGATCGGTTGACTAAGTATGCTTATTTCTTTCTCTGCCCAAGGGCATGGTGCACCATACGTGGCTCGGGTATTTATATACAGTGTTTTTAGGCTCCATGGTTTGCCTAAAAATATTGTCGAAGAATGAGGATAAGATCTACATGAGCACTTTTTGGTAGGAGATCTTGAGGCTTGCATGTATTGAGTTGACCCCTAGCACTAGCTACCATCCACAAGTGTGACGGACGGACATAGGTAGTTAATAAGTGGATAGAGGGCTACTTACGTAGTTATGTGATAGGTCATCAACGTGCATGGATTAAATGGTTACACATGGGTGAGTATTGCTATAATACCACCTATTAGATGAGCATCGACATGACTCCTCGTCAAGTTTTGTATGGGTATGATGCTATGTCATTTGCAGATTTGGTCTTATCAGATAACCTAGCTCCCAAAGCTTATGATTGGTTACAGGAGAACCAAGATATTCTGAAAGCTCTCAAGGAGAACCTTCAGAAGGCACAAAATCAGCAGAAGATGTATGCTAGACACAAGGTAGAGAGGTCCTTTGAGGTGGGAGATTTAGTCTTCCTATGCTTGCAGCCATACAAACAGTCCTCACTTAAGAAGAAGGGTGCAGAGAAGCTGAAACCACGGTTCTATGGTCCATACAGGGTAGCTCGACGGATTGGGGCAGTTGCTTATGAGCTGGAGCTTCCAGAGCACAACAAGATACACAATGTCTTTCATGTTTCGTGCCTTAAGAGGGCACTTGGGCAACATATTGTACCTTCTATGGAGTTGCCACCATTGGATGAGGAGGGGAAGCTGGTCTTAGAGCCAGAATCTATTATTGAGGTGAGACAGAGGAGACTCAGGAGCAGAGTGATCACAGAGTACTTAGTGCGGTGGAGAGGCTTGCCACTTGAGGATGCTACTTGGGAGGGAGAGTAGGTTTTACAACATCCTAGTTTGCATTTGCTTTGGGACAAGCAAATTTCGAGAAGGAGGACCTGTAATGTCCCCTTTCCTTCGCCGAGGGCCTAAGGGCCAAATTTTAGTCTTAGCCTTGGTCATACCCAAGGGGCTAAAGACTCTGGAGGCTATTGGGTATGGATATTTGCTACCACCTTGCTTATTTGTTATAATTTTGTATTGACATGAATTTTAAGTGGCTTGGTGGGGCTAGATGTTATGTTTTGTCATTAAGGGGGACCTCATAACACTTTAATGTTATAATTCTTCATTGGGGGTCACTTATGTCCCTATGGCGACTAGAAGGGGGAAAAGTAACTTAAGTTACTTTATGATTTTTGATTATCTCTAGAGGGGGTCGATTGGGGCCTTTTTGGGTCACTTGTTGCTTGGGAGAATGATATAAGAGGAGTTTGGGAAGAAAGAGAGCTCATTCTTGTTATGATTTTCATTGAGCAACTGCTGATTGCTATCCTCTAGCTTGTGGAGTAAGATCCCACAAGATCCCTAGCTTCGGTGGTGAGAGATCCATTCCTAGCTAGTAGGGCACTCTTCGGTGGTGAAAGATCCACCCTAGCTTGTCATTTTGGAGTTGATTCAGGGCTGATTTTTAGAGATTAATTTCAAAATTTTCAGAGAAGGGTTTTGAGGATTTTTGGGGCTTTTTGTGAAGAAAAATCAAGGGTTTTCAGATCTGATCTATTGCAGCGATTAGAGCAGGTTTTGGCGCCACATTTGGAGACATCTTTGAGGGTTTTTGGCCACTTTCCAAGGGGGTGACTTATTTTGGGATTTTGCAGTGATTTTTGGAGGGTTTTTCAGTGTGCCGTTTCCAGATCTGGAGGTTGGGTTTTCATTTGCATTGTTAGTAGATGTTATTTCCAAATTTTCAGAATTTTTGCACTTGTATTTGGAAAGATATAAATTTTGAAGATTTTCAGCTGTCTAGGGCATTCTGTAATTTTCTGGCAGTTATATATTACTCAAAAAATTTCAAAAATATTTTTCTTGTGTTAGTTATCATTTTAGCAAGCTCTCTAGTAAATTTTCAAGTGATTTGAACAAGTACTTTGTGAGTTATTGATTTAAACCAGTTCGCTGCCCTAGCTGGTTATTTTCTGCTAAAAATCAGAAATTTTGTTTGCTGCAATTTATCTATATTTGGTGTATTTTTGAGTGGTATCCCACAAGGGATATTTCACTAAATTTCATCGCTTCATTGGTTGTAAAATCCCGTAATATTTGTCAATATAGTCTTTTTAACTCCTTTTGGATAATAATGATCCATTCCCCAAAGGTAAGGCATGACGAATAAAATGATTTGTTGTGATGCCCCAAAGCTATGGCATTTTAGTTGTAATTCATGATATAACCAACTCTCCATACAAATATAACATCACCCAATACCAAAATGAGTAGGGGTATTAGGCACGAAGAAGTGTATGTAGTTATGTTTTTGAGAGAGCAAATAAAAGAAGCTATGGACTTTATATGAGATGCTCTTGTTTAAAATATGAATGGTTCCATTTGTCACTCCATCGGCCGATTGCACTTCATAAGGAACGTTGGAACTATTCCACCATTCCATTAGGAACTATTCCACCATTCCATTAGTTGGACCCCCAAAGGAAAATAAAGTAATACAAATCGGATATACTTGCACACAACAACATATTTTCTACCACTGCCTCGAAACTCTGCATTCACCGAGACAAACGCAATGGGCAGGATCAGATATGCCGGCTGGTTCAAAAATTCCTAGAACAGTTCACATGTTCCATTGTTCCGCCGAAACACCGACAAAAATAAAGAAAAGGTAAAAGCAAGGGGAAAAGTCGTTTAAATTGGCATTTGATGGAACTCATTAAACTGTTATGCTGTTCCTTCTGTGCCCCGAGACACCGCACAAGCTGACAAAGACAAAAGGTAAGTAGTGCATTGGTTAAGTTGGTGTTATATGGGACAAAGGGAACTGTTCCCTCATTCCCTCTGTTCCCCGATTTTGCCCAGACTGCCAATAGGAAAGTAAAGGATAGATTGGTGATTGAAGGCCCAACAGGAATGTTCCTCTGTTCCTCCACTTCTCCACCAATCCACCTGGATCGACTGTTTTGCTGATTTTCACAATAATTTCCAAATGTTTGCCAAGAAGAGGTGTAAATGAAGGGTTCCCACCAATAGCAAAGTAAAGGATAGATCGGTGATTGAAGGCCTAGTAAGAACATACCTTTGTTCCTCTAGCTCACCGCCAATTTGCCTGGACCGATTGTTTTGCTGATTTTCACAATAACTTCCAAATTTTCACCAAGAAGAGGTGTAAATGAAGGGTTCTAGTCTTGGGTTTTGGAATGTAATAATGGAATACTGTATTTGTGTCCAATTTGATGTATTTCTAACTCAAGTCATGTAAACCAAGGTTAAAGAGAGTTAAGGTGAGGGGTAGTTAAAATAATTATCTTCTTGATCAAATGAGCCTATAAAAGGCTTGATTTGTAATTGTAAGGGGTGGCTGCCAGCATAATTGATGTAAGAACAAAGTATATCGAATACAGAAGATTTCTACCTTTCTCCTTTTTCTCTCCTTTTCTCTCTTTCTTGGTCTCATTATGTGACATTTACATACTATAGAACTGTGAAACTTTGCATTCACCCTTCTCTGTCAAAGATCATTAAACTTTGTGTTGATGATATCTGGTTTAAGAGGGATAATTTTTGTAATATGTGAATGTCTGCATTCTGAATCTCATGAACATGCAATGGTAGAATAAGCTCTGATTCCTCCTTATTTGAAGTTGTTGTTTTCTCTTCCTTTCTCCCAATACCTTCACAAATTTCTTGCTGTTTTGAGCTCCTTTCCTCTGTATTCAATCCCATCATCCTTACACAATGAAGCTGGTGTCCTCACACAAGATCTGTAATAGTTGTACATTTGTAAATATTGTAGGATCAATTTTGGTTTGAATAAGGGAACCTCCCCATCAAAGAGGAGGGACTGTGGTCCCCTCAACTGTTGGTTTTGCTTGCCCACAACACTGTAATTTTTCCCACCAACACTATGTAAATGGTGGTTTTGTTGGTACCCCAACCTTCATTAAAATCACTAAACATGTACACATATAACCAGGCTGATAACGAGCTACCAAAATACAGGCAATAACAAGAAGTGATAAGGTGTAAGCACATTTGTCCATAACAAGAAGCTAAGTACTAGCATCTTTACATTGGCTTCAATTTTAAGTTCATAACATAATGACATACAAAAGGACCATAATAGTTTAGTCGCCTTTAGAGATTACTCTTTATACTCCTTACCATGTCAAAACAGGGAAATACTAACATCATGCACAAAAGAGTGCGAAGAACCAACTACCAACACTAAATGACTCTTAATCCATTGCTCTACGAGTAGGAACCCACCTCCACTTCCAGCGGAGTTTCTGCCGTCAACAGAGGCTTCCCCACCTGCAGCTATCAACTGAGTGTGTGTCTTTGGTTCTAGCCATTCCTTAATCTCTAGAAACTTGGTTTTACTTAACTTAATCCCTCACCAGAGATAATATGCCCTAAATATAACAATTCAGGTGCAGCAAAGACACTTTCTTTCCTTTGCAAATAAGTTGCTAAACTTTATGACGTTCAAGACAATCTCAAGGGGGCCTTAGTGCTCAAATTATTGCCATATGGCATACACCAAGATGTCATCAAAAAACAACAAAACAAACTAAATGAGGTATGGATGAAATACCTTATTCATAGTATAGCTTGGTATTTTTCTAGTGGAGTGTGTACGACTCGAAAGTTTAGAGTGTTCGTGGTGCATCCTAAAGGACATCTTTTGTGTATTCCCAGATCTCATCCTAATTTGATGGTAGCTGAAACTCAAATCAACTTTAAAGAAAATAGTTGCTCCATGCTACTCGTCAATCAACTCACCCACTCTAGAAATAGGAAATTGGTTCTTTACGGTGTTTTAAAACCAATACCATTCCGGTTCCAGTCGGTTTGACCGATTCATTAAAAAAATTACAAACCGGTAGAAAAACTGAACCAATGACCAATTTTGTATGGACCCGACCGATTCAGTACTGAACCTTCCGGTTCCGTCTGAACCGGTCAAATCCATCGATTCCGTATTGGACCGGTCTGAACTAGTTGAGGGGTAGGTTTTCCTTAATTTTTAGCTTTTAAGTTACTTTTTCCCAACCCTAACCCTAAAATGATGTTATATAGAACCCGTTTGGAACAACAACGATTAAATGATTTCATCTTCGTGCAATACAACCTCCGACCAAAGCGCAATCAATTACTGGATAGGATACCTAATACAGATCCCATTGTCTTGGATGATATTGATCCAACCTCAAAACGGGTAGAGGAGAGTTACTTGACAGAGTTTGATCCCAATGACTTGGGTTGGATGGCTTTGGATGCTGAACCACTAGTAGCACTTCTTTACTATCTTTTTGTTTAAGTCACACTATTCAATGCACATACGAAAAGAGCCATCCTTCTTTTTAACCAATACTATTGGTACAGCGAATGTGCTCTTGCTCGGCATAGTGTGTCAGATTTCGAGAAATTATTGTACCACCTTTTCAACCTTTTCCTTAAACAACTTTGCATGTTGATAAGGAGTAATGACATGGAATTGTACCTTTTTCAGCTCAATGATGTACTTTTGACCCCTATCAGGTGGAAGGCCCATAGGAATACCTCCAAAGTTCAAACACCACTTGTTACTGCTATAATGCCTGCTGTATTGGCTATAGGCTGGTTTTGCCAAACTAGCGAAGTATGCAAAATCAAATCCAGAGAGTTGTGACAACTGATTACATAATTTGGATTTCTTTGATTTATTTGCTTTGGCATCTTATGAGCTGATAGGATGGAGCATTTAGGTGTCCAAAAGCCTTTAATTTCATTTTCCTCACCTTCTTGCATGAATTCCAAATATATCTCTTTAAAGTCCATTCAGATTTCAATAAGTCTATGAAGCCATTCTATGCCTGATATCAAATTGGCACCATCCAAAGCTACTCTATAAGTATCAGTAGTCACTAAATAAGACCCTATCCTGAGGTTCATACCCTTGACATATTCCTTGCAAACAATAACAGATCCGTCTATGATACTAACCTTAAAGAAACACATGCACAACTACGTGAACCAAGTGCCGCAGCAAATTTAGAATCAATCAAATTCTGTGTGTTACCAGTATCAATCTTTACTATGATTTATCTCTCTTCAATCCATCCTTACATTCTTAAGGTGGGGTGTGAAGATAAACCTCTAATGGCATCCAAACATGTGGTAGGCTGCTTGATCAGCTCTTTTGGTGGCAGTTCCTCTAGCTGTGCATGTTTGGATCAATCTGTTCATCATCATTGCTGCTTGATAAATCTAGCTTTTCAATCAATTGGATTCGTCCTTTGGCCATGCACTTACACCTTGAAGTACAAATTTCCTTACATGTGCAACATCTGCCTTGTTTTTGCAATCCTTCCCTTGCTGGTCTGTTAGAACTCAACCCAGCATTAGGTGGTCGTCGCATACCACTATCAGGTGTTGTTCTATTCTGTTTGATTGGGTTCTATTCTCATGGGTTGCATACTCAGCTTGCTCCTTCCCTTGCTTTTATGCATCTTCTCATATGCCCTTACTTTTGAAATGAACTCATCCAAATTGGCTGGCTCAAGCGCCTCAACATATCCCTTAAGTTCATTATGCAAACAGTCTACACACGTGTAGGCTTTTCTAGATGTTGGAATAACAGCGTAGTAGGCAAAGTCTTCTTAAATTTATAACTACAATCCTCAACATACTCTTGCATATTTTTGCTGTAAATTTCTTAACTCTATATAGTGATCATCATTGGTCTTTTTATTGAATACCTCAAAGAAGAGAGTAGAGAAATCATGCCAGTTGATATCATCCTTACAACTGTCTTGGACATCTAAATCATGACGATGGCACCAATCATATGCACTTCCCTCAAAGTGTAGTGACGCAAAGTCAAACTGTCTTTTCTCCATATCAAGTATTGATTTCATATTAAACCAAATGTCAAGTATAGGAATCCATGCCCGTGGTTCAATCTTCCCCAATCTATTAAGTTTGGGGATGTCATCATTGGCATCTGAGGTTGAATTTTATCCCTAGGTCGATTGTTTCTTTGATGCAGCCTCTACAGGAGTTCTATCCCTTCACTTTCGTTAGGAGATTATCCCTAACACTGCTGTACACTCTAAAAAAATGTAGGAAGCAAGCAAAAAGAACTGTCTCACCTTGAAGAATAATCAACTGCCAAATTTCTGATTGTCCTTACTGAAGTAGAACCCTGGGGAGTCTCTTGTACAACTTCTTCCAAAAACTGGGGCGGACCCGCAAATAATTCCTAAAAGTTACAAACTCTTCACCATACAGACTGCAACAACTCATTCTAGACTTAGATGGAGAGGAACATGATCATATTTAATTAAATAGACCCACAAGGAGCTTCTCTAATCTAAGTTACTGATTCAGGTCTGATTTGGGTTCGGGATTGGGTTTGAAGAACTGGATTTGCTGGTATGGCAATTTTATTTGCCTTGGATATGGCTTGGGTTTGCCATACAAAAGCTATATTAAAAATAAAAAACAGAAATCCTAGCCTTAATAAATAGGAAATTAGTGACACTAACCACATAGTATTAATACAAAAAACAAAATAACCACAAAATGAAAATACTAACCGAATCCCAAATGGCATAATAATCATAAATCTTAAACGTCATGCGCAAATCAGTTAATTACATCAAAATTAATCTTTTTTTTTTTTGTGTTTCACTTAGCTTTTAGGGTTTGAAAAGTGTTTTATATTATATTCAATTGTTGCTTTATATTTTTTTTTGAGCAAAAATGTTTTTTTGCCTTGGGTTCTTCATGGGTTCTGACTGGATTCACCTGTGCAGCCTGGATTTGCCTGGGTTCTTCTGCAGAAGAACCCAGATGAATTCTGTACTGCTTTGGCCGAACCCTGCCTGTTTTTAAGAACTGGACCCATGCCCCATACCTGGGATATACCGGGGCAGGGTCTTACTGCATACCTAGGAGAATTGGTATGTAGTCCATTGAAATACACACAATAAGCTTACACCTCAGATCCAAAGGTTGCACAAAATGAGACTTATGGTCCGCACCTACAATCACTAGAGAATGAGATAAACTCTTTTGAATGTTTTTGTCCTCATTTTTATATTGTTCTTGTTTATTCTCCCAAGCTCTCTCCTGGACTGATTTGCTTCTTCTTTTACACCAGTATAGCCCTATGAGAAGTCTAGTACTAATTGCACCTATTTTAGTTTTATTTTTCGTTGAAATTCCTAACATTAACCATGTCAGGTATATTTCAGACTGAATGTGTGACCACCTACTCATGAATAGGCAAGTGTCAGTCTGAGAAGGCTACAAATTTATTATTTTGTTGAACAGCTGTTGTCCATCGATTAACGTCATTCTTTCTTGATGCCTATTTCCATTAACTCTTGTCTTCTCAGTGTGCTTGTATGTCGTACTTCAAACTGCAGTCATCATTATTGGCCACATAAGCTCTCCATATCCTTGTAATAGGATCATCATAAAACAATCTATCTTCTCTTTTTGTGTTGCTTTGTCTAGAAGGAGACCGCCACAACTGTAACATTGCCATGGTGTGTGAAGAGCGGCGAGAAGAAAACTCACTGCTGTCTTTGTCATTTCTCTTATATCCCTACTCATACTGTTCATGTTCTGAGTCAAATGGGTGGAAACTTTCTTCCATAGATTGCTGAAACTTCTACCTCATTCGTGCACCGAACCCATCCTGGACACAGACTGGCAGATTCATTGGTCTCATACCATTGTCCCGAGCCTTAGTAATCGGAGCTGAATTTGATAACATTCTGCGAATGAAATTTGTCCATAAAATTGTGAAATATAAATTTTAAAGATGTGAAAGAAAACAGATTCAAGAAATAAATGTTTGATTAGGAGCAAGCAGTATAATCCTGATCTGATTACAACCAATAAACAGAACCACCTATAAGTGCAGGCGGACTACTTCAATTAAGTGTGAAATCCCATGATTTCATTCCAAATAATCATCTCCATTTTATAACATCTTGCCATATTTATAAGCAAGGAAATCCTTTCCTAATATAACCTATCTTTGCTTCATCCAATCTTTCAGTTTATTCTTATAGAAAAGTTTAATAAGCAAGGAAGTCCTTTCCTAAAATAACCTATGTTTGCTTCATCCAATCTTTTGCTTTATTTTTACAGAACATCAATCCTTGCTTTATTTTACTAAAAGAACAAAACTGTCATGGCAAATCTATCTGTACCCTTTCACGGATTTATTTGCGTTATTCTATTTTTGTAGAATAGACTAATATTTTTCTGTTTCTGTTTTCCCAAAATATCTAAACACTTTATTCTCATCCTACTTTTCTAGAATGTCTTTATTCCCATCTTATTTCTGAAACATCATTGGGCTCATTACACTTTTATATGCAGCATAAACGGAAAACATGATTTCGAGTAATGGTATCATTGATGGCATTTAAACTTTATTTCATGGCTTTTTTAATTTGTTTATTGTGCAAAAGATAACTTCAGTTATGGGACCTAAGACCTGGGAAAAAAACTGGCACAAAGCTAACACTCAGGTGGTATTATACCACCCACATATAGAAAATTCTTTAGATGAAATGTAATTAGCAATCAAGAGCCACACAACTTGTACGGAAGAGGAAACCAATATGAAGTAGTGGTTTGAGACTCCTGCCCTCGTCCGGTCTTTTCTATGTATCCCAATTTAATCCTCCGCAGCCAAAGAACAGCTCTACATCAATTAATCTCCACACCTGAATCAAACTTGGACAAATTGGACCAGGAGAATGACTGCAACACTCACAATCCTCAATTTCTCACTCAATAAAAAGAATGACAAGCACGAATATAGCCCAGCTCAAGAATTGCAAAGAAAACTGTAACAACAAGATATAATATTGACATTAATTAGCAATCTAACAAGGGACTATTTCTGCTCTCAGTCGTCACTCTGTTTCATTCAACTTACAACCCCTCCCAAAGAAGCAAGGGCCAACAACAGAAGCATAGAGATATTAAATTATAGTTGACGTTCAACACTAGGCTGAAACCGAAATATCTCATAACAACAGAAGCTGCATAGAGTATCCTGAAACAAAAGACCTTCGTTTCACTAAACCACTGTGAGGGTAGGGGCCATACAGTACACTTCTGCAAACGACCACCCTGTCTCTGATTTTTAATAATGCATCTATAAAGGGATAAGTAGAGTGATAGCCTCTTTTTAAAAAAACCTATTCTCGCAAATCAATCCTCCATTTTCAGGAAGCCACAAAGAGCGTGAATTAATTTGCAAACAATTCATTGAAATCACTGTCATAGCTTAAGCCCATGCAAAGTCATAGAAAAATTCAGCAGAGGGATGGAATCATACAACATTGAAATGAAACACCGCATCTTACCCCTGTCTCTCTTTCACTTTAATTCTCACATGCTTGTCTCACACATTTTTTTATGTTTCAATTGATTCTTTCTTCTCTCACCTCACTCTCCTGATTCAGGGATATTGATGAGTCCCCCAGGCTGAGTTTGTAAATAAACACTAATAGAAAATGAAATAAATATCAATTCATCATGATCAGAGATCCAGATAGGAGCCATAGCAAAGATGGAAGACATATCATAACTACAAAACAATGCAAATTCAGCTGGGGACACAAAGTCTGAAATTGACCAACACAGAATCATCCACATACATAAATTCATGTCTATCTATTTGCTATCTCTGTATTTCGTTCAAATTGACTCACTCTCTGTCTCTCTTACTCCCGCACATTCTTTTCCATAGAAGCAACTCTCATACCCTCAACCAATTGCAATTCACAAGCAGGCCATTTCGTCAAACATTCATCATTCATCTCTCATCTGAATCTACAAATTTTTAAAATAGGGCACACAATCAGCGACACAGAAAGTTATTCAAATTCACCAAATCAAACCATACCCCAGTCTCACCTCTTCCCATATACATTTTCACTTGAAGTCACCCCAAATCAGATCTATATCAAAGAGTCTTAATTATAATACTGAAGCATAAACGGTCTTTGAGATAATAAGAAGTTTCACTGTATCTTTAAGACTGTTAGCAGATCCAACCACATGACAGAGGTGGCAAAAATGAATAACGGCAGTTTGCAGAGTTTTTATATCATGTCGTAATATCCAAAAAAGCATAAAGCAACCTAATAAGCCCACTTGTCAAGTATTTCAACATCATCATCGGAATCCAGGGAATAGCAGCAGTTGGGATTTGGCTTCTTGGCTTCTGGGGATAGCTCCAAACCCAGCCTGTCTGCAATTTCTAAATTTCCCTTACACGTAGTTCGAAGGCCCCATCTAGCAAGATATGGAAATGGATACCGTTCTCCTCACCAGCACACTGCAGTACTGCATCAATGCTGCTTTGATCTACGTGAAGGAGATGGGAGTCTTCAGCATTAGAAATGATATTCGAACAGCTGATGTATTTGGCCATCTCAAACACATCTGTGGCCAGCAGATTGCTTTGGCTCAAACATCATGTACTCAACAACCCTTTCAGTGTCTCCCTCATCTTCCCGTTCATCTCCTTAGTGGACATCCACATCCTTGCCAAATTTGCATTTGAGGGTTTGTTATTACATAACTAATATAGGAAGTGAAATCTTCTTGCAGATGAGCAGCAGTAATTTTTACATGCTTATAACCCATTGAGCCCTGGTCATCGAGACTTTGGCTGGTCATCTTATTCTCCTACCTATTTTCACTTGCACTCGATGAGGAGACCTTGCTGCATACATGGATAGTATAAGCCACACGAACCACACATGGGCCTTAATCAGAAAGAACAAAATCATCCTAAGGAAATACAATAAAAATTGAAAAGAGGGAAGTGCTCTAGGATGAGCACAAAGAAAAGGAGAGAAATGTGGGAAACCATCACCATCAATGCAGGAGGCTAAGAGGAGTTCAAAGAGGAATGCTTGATAAAATATTAGGGTAAACCAAAATGAACTTCAGCAAAAAGAAGAGCGTGCAATTTCCCAATCCCGCTTAGACTATCCACACCACATTAGAGATAGTTGATGGACCCAAATTGAAAAGTATGGAGAAGGATAGGAGTGGTATTGGTCATAATATTTTCTTACCCCTTGTGTGGTGATACACCCTCGCCAACTCCATAGCTCCAAAGCCCATGCTGAAATGTGAGCGATAACAGAAAAGGGAGGCTAGCCACCTTCTAAAACATTTGCATGGAACACAAACCACCTTCTAAAACAACTGCATGGAACACAAACCCCAATCGATGATTGAGTGGTTGTTTTGCAGATGCTACCTCATTTCAGTCTCAGTCTCATTATTTCCAAGGGTGATTTTGCAAGCTTGAAGATAGGGGATGAAATGATAAAATATTAAGGTGTGGTTAGGGAGGGCAGGCAGAGCGAGGAGGGCAAGGGCTAGTGGATAGGAGAGGCATCTCTAGAGGGTGTGCAGAAAAAGTTATTCTGGCAGGGTGGATTCCAAAAGGTGCTGGAGGGGCTAGAGGAAGCAAAGAGACCCATGCCTTTGTTTGCCACCCGATCTGCTACACTGTTCACTACTCTGCAAATGTGCAAGAAGGATAGAATCAAATTTATTATCAACTCACTGAGATTTCTCTATCACTGCCAAGACGCCATGCTATCACCTTTTCACACTTAATGGCATTGATATTAATCTGAGAATAGCCTCTGACTATCAAGTCTTTCCATTCTTTAATTGTTGCAGTTTGAAGGCTTTAAGCAAGATCATCACTTCATCTTGATTGTTTGAGTCGATCCCCACATCATGAGCATAGATTGGCAATTGTTGATTGAAGGAATCCTTGAAAACACCCTCACCTTCTGTCTGGATGAGACTACCCTTTGCTACTTATCAAAATTTAATCTCAATAATTATATGGTGGGTGGGCGCCAAATTATCAGCAGGCTTTCTGATTTGTTAAGGGCATCTTTATTTTCTTTTATTTCACATGCTCTCACATGGTATACAGAATTTTGGTTCTGCAATAAATAAGTCTTTTTGACTCTCTCTTTCCATAATATATGTGGTATTTATCCTGTCTTCATGGATGGGTAAATAACAAGTATATTTTAAACAATCTTGTGATACCTGGAGATGTGTCTTTAGACCTGGGACGCATCTTCAAGAAGGGGATTCCTCTCCGATATTGGAGACAACTCCTTATACCATGAGACTTCGTTCCATGTTTCCTGTGCAGTCTCCAGACTTGAATGGCTGCATCTTCTATTTATAAAAATAAATAAAATAAAGAACAGCCCAAAACGGCCCCTAAAACTGCTACCTAACCCTAATTGATTGACCTCACGCCTTTACCATATTCGTGTGCTGTAAAATTTTAAGAGTTTAAGTTGTTTATGCTTCTATGTCATTTTTAAAGTTGCTTAAGTATTGTGTACCAGTGTTTTCATTTTTCTGGATTACATATATATGTACTTCTATTTTATTTTATTTCTTTTGTCTCCCTGTTCACCCATACCCGATTTTTTGAAAAATGGCATCCCCATCCCAGCATGCATCTCTCATCCCTGTGCCTTTCACGATCTCCTGGTAACGAAAGAATCTTAATTCTTGCTTGAATGAAATTCAGAATTGCATTTTACTCTATATTTTCAGTTCTAATTATCTTGAATCTACTTGCAGCTTTTGGTTGACAGGAGACCTTCAACTGTAGCACCTGTTCGCGAACATGAACATGCTCATAGGAAGGAAGGTTGGCTGTACTTTGATATTTCCTTTGTACATTGCAGATATTTATGTCCACTTCCATCTTTATATGTTATTGAGTATTAGAATTATGCTCTTGAACAAAATCTGTGAAGTATAGTGTTATCAATACGAACTGTATACCTTCCTTTATTTAATCATTTTTGTCTTCATGTTTTTAATTTATAGACAGAGCGATGAGCAAATCAATACCAGATACTGGTGGAAATAGATGACATGGTAGAACTAATCATGGTGTATGTGCACTTTGACTTTGATGTACTGTTTTAGAAGACTTTATTTGTACTTTAGAAAGTGAGTACTTTATCTCAGATGATTAACAATTTAACATTACCATATATCCATAAGATCTTTTGTTGGATAAGTTGCATGGTAATATAAAAGATCATTGAAACCAATGCTGGAGCATCCTCCATAGACCAAAGTTATCATAGCCACATAAACTTTAATAAATCTATAAAATGGAAACCATATGTTGGTTAAGTCACATAGTAAGATAGAAGATTGAAACTGATCCAGTAGCATCCTTGACAGACAGAAATTATCCCGCTGATTAATGTAAAGCTGGGAATGCTTTTGTTTCACGTAGATTACAGAGGCAGGTAGTTGCATTGTACCGTTTGTTTCTGTTTAGGTGAGCAGGCGTATGCAGAATGAGCAGGCAGACAGAAATGGAAAGCACACAGATATATGTATGGACGTTTTGTTGAAAAGATTCAAGAACAATTTTATGCCACATGAAAATGGAGGTAAAGAAAAGATAAGTTTATATACTCCTGCGGGGCTTTAGATTAATTTGCTAGTTTAGCTATAAGCCTATAGCTTATATGTTGGTGTGCATCTGCAAACGACCCCCACCAACCATAGAGTTTTGAAAAAATTGTGTACGGGATCTCCAACTATTGCATGAGAGAATATGTTAGGAGCATCAATTTTGTGGTGTCATGAAGTGGTCAAATCTTTAAAGTCAATGCAGTACAGTTAGATCAGCGAAAGGGCTACTTTCATCACAAGCTGGTAGCTTGGGAACTTTATTCAACTGATAGTTGTCCCGCAGTCATTATTTGTTTGTTGCTAAGTAGCCGATACGGCACCCCTAGGGCACCTGGTACCTGTACAAAAGCGCACCCGGCACGGTACGGCCAGGATACGATGCCTGGAAATGGCCAGGATATGGTGGCCAGGCAGGTCCGGGTACGGCCGGGTACATACCCAGCTGTATCCGGACATGCCTGGCTGTATCCCCTGGCATTTCCAGGCCCAACACTGTGTTTTTAAATTTTTTTCTAGTTTAATTTTATTTGTAGTTTAAATTTAATATATCATTACAGCAGAAATTACAGTTTTCACAACACCATTATTCTACAGAAGGTACTAAATGCAAGCCATCATAAACATGGATAAAAATAGTATGTATGAGATAAATCATAAATGTAATAAACACCTCAACTAGATATGGTAGGGACAAATGAAATTATGAGTGTATGAGTAGTTTGTTGTGGTTATTTAGCTTGTTTTATTTTTCATATGCATAATTATTAATTTTTGGTTAATTCCTATTTAGTAGGCTGGAATTTATATATTTTTAATTTTTATATATATATTGCACGGCTGTATCCAGGGTCAAATTTTGTTTTACCGTATCTGTGTATTGGATACTCTGTATCCAAAACATATCGGTTACTTAGGTTTCTTGGTATTTTGTTTAGTAAAGCTCTGGATGACAGATAAATGCCAAAATTGGACATTAGCCCTAATGATGATCTGCTTATGACTTGACTGAGATGTAGAGGAGCATGGATTGAAGTAACACAACAGGAGTGTGGGGGAATTGAGGCAAAATATGATGATGGGGTACATGTACAGTAGAAGTTATGTTGATAGAATCGAGAGGTAGAAATGCAATAGTGAGCAGGATGAGTGGTAGATTATTTTGTTTGCAAAAGAAAAATTTATTCTGAATGGTGCAGGTTATTACTTGAAAACCATGACTTGCAGATTTAAATAGGATGGTACTTTTCAGATTTTAAGATGTGCATGCCAATGCATCACGATTGAGACTCATCTGAACTTTAAATGCAAAATCCAATAGATGAGATTCTCTGGCTGTGGTTAATGCAATCTTGAACATTGTGATGTTGGATTTCGACTACTAATGCATGGTTGATGGCTCACAATAATCACGAGAGATGAAAATACAAATGGCAATTGAAAAATAAAGAAATATAAAATCTTTTGTAGTAAGAAAGAAAAGAAGAAGTTATGTTAATGACCACAGATGACCTCAAGTGTACAATTATCACAAGTGGTTATGAAATCAGCACCCCCAAAAGTATGTGCTGATGAAGACTGGAAGGAAATTTCATCAAATATCTGTTTATACTTGAAGTGGAGTCGTCTGAGCCATCATCAATCACTGTGACAGATCTGATAGTGCTCATCGGGAGTTTCCAAGTTTGGAGTGGTCGGGTTGGGGGATCCTAGGAGGGAGCAGGACACTTCCCTATAATCTCCCCTAACATCCAAGGCTGATGTAACTCCCATAGTAGAAAAGAAGCTTGTAATATGAAAGGGGGTAGCCTGCCTAGGAATATAGCTGCCAATAGAAAGGAGAAACCCAGTTTCAAGTACCAATAGAGTTGGTGTCGATGGGGACTGATGAAGCAATCCCCTCTAAAGAGCAAAGTGCTAAGTATAAATATCTCTCACGACTAGGAGTTGTCCCCAAGGATTTGAGTGTGGATGTAGAAAGTAAGCTTGAAGATAGTCTCAAGGCGTAGTGATTGGGTGGTAAATGTAGCTTGGACGATGCATTATGGATTTGCCCGCTTGCAAAAATCATGCGCTATAGAATGAGACTATGGTCAATACTAGGGTTGTCAACAACCATCAAGTTGGGTCTCCAAACCTTTGAACCCTATAAAACTTTAGGCTTGATGGTTGTATCAAAAAGGCTCAGCTCGGAAGTGATGTCCGAGAAGTGGGCGTGGAAACACCAACATTCCAGAGAAGAGAGGCATACCCCTTGCAAAGGTGCGGGTGAAAGACAAACTTCATGCTAAAGGATGGACTAGAAAATTGGACCCCCAAATATGTGTAAGCTAATGTGATCTCTAAAGGTTTTCTTTGTAGAAAAACTAGAATCTGGATAGAGAACACTTAGAGATATTGAAAATCATGACCTTATTCTTAGTAAGGTTGACCACAAGTTCTTGAAGTTCACAGAAATGGGAAAGGGCATCAAGTTGTCAATGTAGGCCCTTTCACAGTGTGAGAGGACAACATTGTCGGCAAAAGAAGTATAGCTATATAACCTTTTCATTCAAAGTATAGTTGTCATCTAAGTAGCTGATACATTTTGGATACGGGAGCGGGTACGGAGTATCCGATACGCGGAAACGGCAAAAAATATTTTGGGCTGGATACGGCGTAGGATACAACAGTACAAAAATATATAAAAATAAAAATATATAAATTTCAGCCTTCTAAATAGGAATTAAGTTATTAACCACATATTATGCATATGAAAGACAAGATAAAAGGCAAGTAGTAAGCTAAATAAGTGAATAACCACAACAAACAATCTAGGATACCGATAAAACTTAGAAACTTAAAAGTTAAATTAAAATACTTAAAATCTTAAAAGTTAAATTAAAATACTTAAATCGAACACAATGTGATACGGCTGGGGAGCAGGCATTCTCTTAAAAAGCTTAATTTAATTGGATGTCTAATTAAAAATAACTACTAATCGGAATTGAAAAAGCTTAATTTAATTAGATGTTTAATTATTTTAAACTACTAATTGGAATCGAATTTTTTTAATTTAATTAGATGTCTAATTAAAAATAACTTTTAAGTAATTAATTACCTTTTAAAAAGATTATTAAAAAATTAATTAACCTTTTAAAAAAGAAATTAGATCCTAATAAATGAAATAAGAATCTAACTTAATATTAAAAGCATATTTTAATAACACAAGGGCATATAAATATAAAAAGCACCCCACACTTTATTTAAAGCCCCCGTATAAGTTTAAAAAGCTTACTTTATAAAACTTACCCCTTATAATAAAAAGCCCACCACGTATTAAAACAACCATGTTTTATTTTAAAAGCTTTGGTACTTTTTAATACAAAAGCTTATATTAAAACACTATGCGACCTTTTATTTTAAAAAGACATTCACTTTAATAAAAGACTTTGCCACTATTTTCAAAAACACCGACCAACATATAATATTTCCATTCCCTTTAATAAAAGAAAACACCGACTAAAAGTAGGGTTGAACGGATTGTCGGAGAGGATAGGCTTGGCACTCAAAGCAGAGGATGGTGTGGGAGAGCAGGTCAAAGTTGTAGCAGAACTGTAATGGGCAACACAACCACGCACTCCCAATGCAAAGAATGGCCCAAATGACCAACCTAAAACGCGAGATCTAATGACGGGGAGGCCGAACCAAAGAACAGGTTGAAAACACAACCCGAATCCAATAAAATGCAGGCTAAAAACAAAAAAATGGCGTGTAAGGGGTGAATACGGTTGTGGAGCGGGCAAGGTACGTCATGTACCTTGCCCGCTCCCAAATGTACCTGTCCTTTGTTTCCGTATCCGAAATGCTCTGTACTCGCTCCAGAGGGCTTAGGGGTGTCGTATCGGTATCCTAGGTTGTCATCCATAATGGGTATGTCGCCAAAGAAACTCCTTTTAACTCATCAACTTAAATGCTGAATAAGGTTTGTGAGAAAGGACATCCTTGCTTGATGCCAATGGTATACTCTTCACATAGTTAGAGAAAGCATGAGAATTATGAAATTGCTCAATAAATGTTTCATAATTAGAGAATTTGGGATGCCGATATCTCTCAACTTTTAAAGAAGCGGTGTGTTGGATTTGAGTCAAAGGCCTTCTTAGAGTCAACAAAAGAACAAAAGACTTCAAAAGACTCGTGATGAGCCTCCCTCAATAATAGCATGTAGTTTAAAGATGGGGTCAATAGTTTGGTAGTTCCTCTTGAAGCCAACTTACCCCCGAGCTTTGATATTATTCCTTTTGATGTAATCTAATAGTTGCATGTCTAACACCATGGCATAAACTTTGACAAATGTATGCCCAAATGCAATAGTCCTGCAGTCTTTAGGAGCAGAGAGATCCCCTTACTTATGAATAGGGTGAATGATGTGTTGGGACCTCGATTGAGGAAAATTTGTACACCACTTCATCAAAAATTCTGGTGAGGGAAGGCAAGGAAATCCACACCATATTTAATGAACTCAGCTTGGAGGCCTTTGCAATCAGTTGCTTTGCTGGTTAAAAACTTCAAACTAGCTCTCTTGATGGGAGATGCAAAGAAGATAGAGGAGGATGGTGAAGGAATGGGGGTAGTGATAGCGAGATGGTTTGGAACATCTTAGAGGGAACTAGCATAGGAGACCCGTGCATTGGGGATGATGCGAGAAACTATAGTTTTCTTGGGAGAAGAGTATTCCAAAAGGTTGTGGGAGAATGGTGGAGATCAGTAAGGAGTGCAACCTATCTAGATGTAAGAAAATTCCATTTATTATGTCAAAGAATAAAATGGTACTCCCTACGGAGGGTGGGTATGAAGGGATCATTATGGGTTAGGGAAAATTGTGGTCTCTGATGAAGGGGTTTACACTCATCATCATACCATCGGCTCATGGGGGCGAATCCATGGTGGGTAAGGGATTTGGAGTGATGCATCTTGTGGGGACAAGAGTCAAGAACAACGTACTCAAAGGGTTTGATGCAAAAATTCTTACATGGAATTGGTGGTGGGAAGAGGGAGGGAGTAGAATCCAGACATAAGAAGGGAGTGACAAGCAATATATTCAATGGTGTTGTCATCATCAAAGTGGATTGTGGCGTGTCTTGTGTTGGGGGCATTGTTTGAGGGGATGGGGAGAGGGGTGCAAACCAAAGTATGGAGGGTGAATGTTGAGACAACATGGTCTACAAGTGGGAAGAAAGCCACAAATGCGGGGATGACGGATCTGCTTGGTGAGAACATAGTCCACGACACTCACCCCACCTCCATGGGGAAAACAAGTGAATCTACTAGAGTTGGGGAAAAGTGAGGAAGCCCGTTTAGAATGTGGAGACTATGAGATTCACCCAACTTGAGGTGGTGTATTCCATAGGCCATAGTTGTAGAATTCCTATCAGCAGAGGTTCTTTGTAAGCCAAACTCCTCTCGATCCAAGCAATGAAGATATAAGTTATCTTCTGCAAGATCATGAATAGATGTTTGGTGGTTCCTCGTTCGGGCATTAAAATCACCTAAAATAATGATATCACCAATAGTGGAGTACTTAGTGATCTATGTATAGAGGTCAAGGTATGGGTCCCCATCAATGCGAATAAGGAAAGGAGATGTGGTGATGGGGAAGTAGTATACAACTTTTAAGACATCTCGAAAAGGAGGTGGACCCCTCGAGTGAAGCCACATGTATCTGCAGAGTGGATGTCGAGAAGACCTAAGTGGAGCTTTGGACCCGAAGCTATTCTGAATGAGACAAGCCACACCACTTGAACCACGTACACCATCTATTTTGTGGGTCTCATGATGAGAAGCTGAAATCCACGGGTACCCCATCCCTAGAGGGAGGGCCCGTTTGGTGCTCTCATGGGTCTCAACGAGGAAGATGAGATCTTGGTAAGCAATAGGATCCTAGAAAGTACTTGGAGAAGACCATATAGTGCCATTGTTCCAATAAACAATGGAGATGCCACCAACATCCATTGATACCAGAGGCGTTCATCGTCATGCTTTGATTGTATAGGGCTTGATCACCCATGAGGAGGGGAGCCACGAATAATGGCCCTCCAATCCCAGATAACAACCCATTTGTTCTCTTTCCCGATAGCTTCTACAACTTGAGCACGAGCTTTCCAAAGCTCCTCCTGTTGGAGTCTTGTAAGGTCCTCATGGTAGATTTTTTGAGGGAGAGGAGATTTTTTTCAGCTTGTAGAGCCTATAAGCATTCATTCGCAGACTGGAACTGGAAGATCAAAGTGTTCTTCGATAAATTCCAAGTTTGGTTAAGGGATGTATCTTTAAGGTCCAAGGATTCACGAAATAATGCATAAACTACTAGTAAAGGATCAGTTGGCATAAGGAGGCCACAGATGCGGAGGTTAAGTGCCTTGTTTTGGTGCACCCTTCTTCAAACTTAGCTTGGATAGCCATCTCAACAACCAAAGGTGCTTTCTTTCCTTTTGCCACTTGTACCCAATAGCCTTGCTCTCCTACCTATTTTTGAATTGATTGTTGTTGGGCTATGGTTTCTTTTTTCAGATGTTTGTGTTGAGTAATTATCTCTTATTGATTATTTGGAGTTTCAGTGACCACTTCTTTAAGCTATTAAAAACATGGAGAATCAATAGGGGCAGTTGGAGCTAGTTTATGCTTGGCAAGACTTTCCTGCAAATTTGCAATGATATCATCCTTTTCTTGCAGCTGCTTTTGAAAGAGGGACAAGAAGTCTCGAAGTTCACATTTGGATTCTCAATACCGAGAGATCCATCGGAGAGGCTGATGCATTTCTTTTGCAACGAGGCCTTCTCGAGTAATGAAGTTTAAATTCTGCATAGGACGGGAGCTCCATGCTCTAGTTCCATTGCTTGAAGCTCCTTGCTCGAGTTACGTGCATGAAGCTCATGCAACACATAACCGTGATAAAACCAATTTATGAGAATCGTGGATTGTAAATATTACTAAAATCATGAATGTGTTGTCGCGTGTTTTGCACACGCAAAATTGCCTCTAAGAAATCACAATTGCTTCTTCTTCATTACCTCCTTGTGCTACTTGGTGCCCTACAAATGCAAGAATTACGAAATAGAGATACATATCCATTTGAGTTGTAAGAAGCCCTAGAATAGACACAAATATAGACAAGGTTGAAAGCTTGAAGATTGTAATAACGAGGGAAGATGAGTACACTAGATACTATGGTAGTTGAGGAGAAAAGAAAAGGTGAGTTGATAATTGAATTTTTCCCACAGGTCTCTTGCGAAAGTATTATTCAAAGTCCGAAATCACAAGATAAGAGTTGTGTACTTATAACCTTATACATGCATGTTCCTTTTTCTCCCCCTTCAATCTTTAACATGCAACATAACACGTGTGACATCATCTACCTTCAAATGCTAACACACAATTAAGCGCCAATCTCTAAGGTAAGCCAATCCTAGACAATGCATATGATAAAAGAAGCTAGTTCCAATATTCAAGTGAATGGGATCAAAATACATCCAAATTTGCATAGGCTTAAGTCTAGGGTATGAAGGTTCATAAGGTGGTGCAAAGTACTTTTGATTGCTTTGTAAAGATCTAATATGCTAGTATGTACTGATTTGGACATTATTCAATGTGTTTTCAAAGGCTCCATTCGATCGTATTTACCATTGTGTTGGTTTGATGGTTCTTATTTGTGCGTTCATTTGTATTTTTTGTGTTTATTCGGTTTTTCTCTGTTAGTTAATAACTTAATATTAATATTCCTTATAAACTTCAAATTAACTTCTTGCATAGTTGGAAAACTTGGCGAGTACTCGCATTAAACATTTGCAGAAACGAATAAATTGCCAAAAACTCGCAAAAATAAACTCGTCGAGTTGTGGCGCAGTACTCACCGAGAGTTAACTCGGTGAGTACTGCCACAACTCAACAGTTCGTGCAAAAACTCGCCCACGTTGGTAAAACACGTTTACACTTACGCTGAAAAAATGCTGCATTTACATGGTTCTCTCTTTTAAGGCCCTCCACTCCCTCATTTTCTCTCACACAACCATGTGAGCTTGCATTGCTTGTGTTGACTCGGCGAGTAATCGCCACAACTCAACAAGTTCGTGCCAAAAACTCGTCCACGCTGGTAAAACGCGTTTACTCAACTTTTATGCTGAAAAATGCTGCATTTACACGGTTTTCTCTCTTTTTAAGGCCCTCCACTCCTTCATTTTCACTCACACAACCATTTGAGCTTGCATTGCTTGTGTTGAGTGGATTTTGGAGCGAATTCGAAGAGAGAATTTGGAGAATTGCATTTGGAGGTAGGTTTTTTTAAAAAAATTCTTTGAAGTTTTTTCAAATTTTGTGTATATTATTTAGGTTTTATAGATTCATATTGTGATTCTAAATACATGTAATGTAAAATCGAATGCTTGTAATTTTTTTATACTCATTTGCAGCCAGAGGTATGTATTTTTTTTTTTAAGCAAATTCATTGTAAACTAGTTAAATTTTATGTATGTGTATTGTAATCGATTCGTTTTGTAATTCTAAATACATGTAATGTAAAATCGAATGCTTGTAATTTGTTTATACTCATTTGTAGCTAGAGGTTTATATTTTTTATTTTTTTAACGCAAATTTGTAACTCAGGTACATTTTTTTAAAATTTAATTAAGCTTACGTTTTTCTAATTTTTTAAATGTGCATTGTGTTGCAGATTAGAGCTTCACTATGACATTAGGGTCGACATCAGGTTCGGCATCCGGTCGACATCACTAATGAGGACCTGCATTCTGCGAATGCCGTTCAAAGCATGGAAGTATGGTGTACGTGGAGCTACTGAAAATGAAGTTATTTGCAATTTTGTGGCAGAAAAATGTCTGGAGGCATCAATCGTTTGAAATATCACCTTTCATGTATTGTTTGCCGAGATGTTACGGTTTGCCCCAACGTGTCGGAAGAGGCAAAGCGAGAGATGAGAGCAGAAAGACAGAGCTAGTGAGCGAGAAGAAACTAGAGAGGGCATGGGTGTAGGCAGCCATAGCACATTTTGTTAGACTTAGGCTCTTTGTGACGAGAGGATTTAGAGGATGATGCGGCAAAGAACAATTGTGGGCTCTACTCGTGGTCCACGCTTACGAAGCGGATGAGAGTGGAAGAGGCGCATCTTCATCGAGTTCGAGCAAAGGCATACAAAGCTTTTTTGTGGCAAGGAACACACTGGAGCACAACCTTCATTGGAAGGTACAATGTGGAACAAAGATATGCACTAGGATCTGCAAATCTCTGTACTACAACAACCCTGAAGAGCCCATACTAGGAGTATTTGGTGACAACGTTGACAGTTGCTGGGAAAGGGTATAAGGCACCCTCTCCAAAAGATTTGAGTGGGAAATTGCTTGAGGGTGCAGTTGCAGGTGTCACTACCATTCTAGAAGAGAAAAAGAAACAATGGCAAAAATTCGGATGCACCATTCTTTTAGATGGGTGGACGGATGGAAGGAACCACACCCTCGTTAATTTTTTAATGGCTTCAAACAGTGAGATGATGTTTTTGAAGTCTATTGATGCCTCTAACACAATAAAAATGCAGAGAATTTGAGTGTTATGTTAGAGACGATTGTATTAAAGGTTGGTGTACAAAATGTTTTGCAGTTGTCACATGACAATGTACAACAACATATGTGGCTTTAGGAGACTACTGCGGCAGGAGAGACATCCATCACTCTTTTGGACTCCTTGTGCAGCTCATTGCCTTGACCTTCTTTTGGAGGACAGGCAAAATTGATTGGGTGAGGCCGGTTGTAGAAGATGCAAGAACCATAACGAAGTACATATACAATCACCCTTGGGTTCTGAGTTTGATGAAAGAACACACAAAGGGGAAAGAGGTTTGAGCGGCAGGTGTCACAATGTTTCGCAACTAACTTTGACGTTGCAAAGTATTTTTAGTTTGTCCACACCTTTGAAGCAAATGTTTGTGAGTCAAGCATGGCTAGAGTCACAATATTCAAAGAAAGCTATCGAGAGAGGGTTGGAAAGATAGTTTTTGATGATATCTTTGCAAAGAGAGCTATAAAGATCATCAAGGTAATTTTAAACTTCGTTGTATTTTTCATTCATTTATTTTAATTTGTTAAATTATAAATATATTGTTTTACTTTTCACTTTTTTACTTTATTTGTAATATGTATTGTAAGTTTGCAATCTTACATTTTAATTTGTGTGTAGGTGTCAGAGCCGTTGGTGAGGGTTTTGCGTTTGGTTGATGGGGAGCAAAACCCCATGGGGTTTATATATGAGGCCATGGATAGGGCCAAAGAGTCTATCCAAAACTATTACAGGGGGATATCATCAGATATGGTCCCTTTTGGGACATTATTGATCGGAGGTGGAACAATCAACTCCACCAACCTATTCATGCAGTGGGGTACTACCTCAACCCCAAGTATTTCTACTCCGACAACTTCACAGATGTGAACGGAGAGGTTATGGAGGGCCTTTCAACATGTATTGAGAGGATGATACCAGATGTTGAGACGAGGGACCTCGTCATTTTAGAGCTGCAGAGTTACAAACATGCTAGGGGGAGGCTCTTTTCTTCGGTGCTAGCTATTCGAGGGAGAGCCATGCAGTCACCAGGTAATAAAAATTAGAATGTTTACCAAGTTACTTATTAGTTACAGATTTGATTTTATTAATTACTTATAAAATTTTTATTATCTTGTTTGTAGGTTCTTGGTGGGAGGATTGGGAGGAATACCCCGCATCTTCAAAAGCTAGCCCTCAGAATTCTATCTCAACCTTGTAGCGCTTCTAGATGTGAACGCAACTAGAGTTTGTTTGAGGCCATTCACACAAAGAAGCGCAACAAGTTGAGTCAAAAACGGCTCAACGACTTGGTTTTTGTGCAATACAATCTTTGGCTTCACACAAGAAAAGTGGAGGCCACATCAGAGGAGCTCATTGATTTGGATGAGATAGATCCATACAACGAGTGGACTAGGCAAGAAGAGGAAAACCCTGCGTTCACAGAGGACGAGATTGCTTCTTTTGAGAGGGGGCTATGGAGGGAGAGGCACTAGCTCGACTACGAGGAGATATTGGATTGGATTACATTAATGCATTATCAATGTCACAATCATCAACAAGTAAACACAGAAAACAATGTTACTCCTTATAATCGATTAATGTCATCATGTAGTCTAACAAAATACCATATCTATAAAGACCTTAAGGTATGAAAAAAGCAAGTCATATATAATCAGTCTTAAGTAGCTCAATATGATCATGGATTATTATAGAAAGATAAAACCTGATAAGTGTGCCAAGATACCCTAATGTAGAAAGGTTGCCCATGGGTGTGAGCAATGTCACACATCTGTATGCCCATTTCTCACATATAGCCTACATGTCCTGCATCCAACTCATGTATATTGTGAAAAACATGTGTAAAGTGCATATGTAGATCAACACATAGATAACAATAACTTCAAATAATCATGTGTGTACCGATCAAAGCAAGTCATGCATAGGTCCTAATTTTGTATTTTTGAATATATTTGTTCTTTATCTATTGTCATCACACATGCATCGATCAAGAAAGGCCAAGGGTTAAGGCTTTGTAATAGAAGAATACGAGGGTTTTGGACAATTAGTAACATCCTCCAATTCAATGGCATTCACTAAAGCATAGTGTGTGTAATGTGTAATCACAAAGCAGTCTCAAGAGAGTGAGGGCAAGTAGTTTGCCCCTAATGTAGGTGCCAGTGTGAATGGCAAAGCCATACCTCAAAGGAGCGTGTGAGGAGATCCACAGTAGGCACATGCCCCCAATGGGCTATAGTCGGTGTATACACTAATGCTATAAGATGTGTGGGTGTAGAATAGATGTGATCATGTAAGATTAAAGTGTGCTTATGACATAAGCAAACATATATAATCAATATGGATAGGTGGGCAAGTAGTATGTTGCGTTGAGATGTAATAACCTCTAAGTTTGTGTAATAAGGTCAGATTGTTGTAAAGGGTATGTATTCACATACCATTTTCGAGATAGCTAGTATGAGTGTTTGAAACGAGATGAGCAATCAAGTATGCAAGGGCCAACATGTAGTAATCAAATCCAAGACAAGGGCTAGGAGAATGGTTGATGTAAATGCGTATGTACACGGTTCTAGGAGAATAGAAGAATACATAGTGCACACTAAGAAATCTGTATATTGCACCATCCACGGATACATTGTATAGTTCAAAACTTACAAACATAATTAGTAGTTATACTATTTAGGTTTTATTTGCACGTTTACTTAAGCTTTAGGTTTGTAAATAATTTTAAAATGCAACTTACAAACATTATACTCTTTAGGTTTTACTTTCACATTTATTTAAGATTTATGTATTAATATTTTAACATTTTAAAAGTATTGAAATAAAATAAACTTAAAACCTTAATATTTGGTAAATGTTTATAAAAGTATCTATTTGTAAATATTAATATTTTCTAGGATAATACACATAATTTTTAAAAATATATATGCTTTTAATTATATGGGTTTAAAATTTTAAATTATAGAAGTATATTTTTAACTATCTTTTAAAGAGTATTTATTCTAATAAATGTTTATAAAAGTATTTATTTGTAAATATTAATATTTTCTAGGATGATATATATAATTTTTAAAAATATATATGCTTTTAATTATATGGGCTTAAAATTTTTAATTATAGAAGTATATTTTTAACTGTCTTTTAAAAGTATTTACTCTAAAATGTATCTTTCTTTTAATCAAATTAAATCACAAATTTTATGGTTGATTTTTGTAATGATGATTTTTTTACAAATTTTATTCTTAGCAAATTTGAATGCAACAATTTAGGCTCGAGTAGTCGTAGTAACCCGTGGAACCTATCACATATTAGGAGAATGCATTGGTGTGCTTTGTGGAACATGCTAACAAGGTTGTTGTAAGATCACCTTAGGATGTGGCAGATTGGGTACCAAATGCAGAACTCAAATAGGCCATTGATGTAATGGATATTGGAGAATTAGTCTAGGGAAGTCAATCACTTGTAATGAAATCCAAATTAATTGTAGAGTTTGAACTCGGGTGCTGGTTGCATAGTAGGTTGCTGTGGAATCACAAGAGGAAGTGTGTCATGTTGAATGGGGTACCCATAGAGAACACCTTGAATTTTAATCACCTTGTTATTGTGGATAAATTTCAGGCTTTGATGTAATGAAGATGGGATCACATGTATCTTGTGTATCCTTGGTTGCCTTTATAACACGTATAATGTGTCCGTGTTGGGAAAAACTAAGAACTAGGTAACGATGGCCATAGGTCCTATCGTAAGTAGTAATACAATGCCCACAAGAGGGTTATGACGTTATCCATCAAGCCTTTTATGGTGGTCATTGTATTGATCAAGTCACCTTTGTGTGTATTTAAGGCTAGTAAGTAGTGTCATATTGCATATGTTTTCACTTGTCCCATAGTCAATGAAGACATGTATGAACAAATGCGTGTTGGTAGAATCATTGTCAATAATCTCATGGTCATCAAATGTAAAAGCGGGTTGCCGTGTTGGCTCATTTATAAGGATAGTAATAAAGCCATTTATAGGACGGACCTCCCAAGCCTTGGAAACCTTAGAAGTTATTGGAGGATGTACATTATAAGTCATATGTACCTTGGGATTAGTCTTAAATTCTTTTGTTGCATGGTTTGGAAATGGATTAGTGAACATCTTAAGCTTCAAATTAGATTGCACCTTGGAATTATAAGGTGTGTTACTATTGTTAAGCTCAATAGTATTATTCGCAATTAGATCTTGAATCTTATTCTTCAAGGCAAACCATCTATTAGTAGAATGCCCCGTGCATTTATGTCAATCACAATATGCGTAGTCATCATATTTCTAAGGTGGTGGCCTAGGCATGTCAATCTCCATAGTTGAAGGAAGGGAGACGAGGTTGCTCTCAAGTAATCTTTGTAAGACCCTATGAGGAGGTTTAGACAATTGTGTAAATTGCCTACGTTAAGGAGTGGAAATGATAAGCTTGCTAGTGGATTGTGAAACCTCATTGGTTGTTGTTTTAGCCTCATTCTTAGTATCGTTAGCCTTAGCTTTGAATGATGTTTTGCTTTGAAATTTGGTATTAGCAGATGTGGGAGAGTTCTTCCCATGTTTTAACTTGTTCATAGCAAAAAGGATAACTTCACGGTCTTTGATTCGTATGACACATGTTGTCGAAAGATTAAAAGTGCTTGAATGCAATAAACTCATGGATGACTAGAAGTAGGCTTTGTTCAAAGATGTCTTGTAGGTCTTTGTCAACCATATGATTTGACATTTTCAAAGCATGATCTTGTAGTGGAGTAAATAGTCATTAATAGTTTCATTAGGTCCTTGCTTTAGTTATGCAATTTGAGCATAAGATACCTTTTCACTAATGTTGATAGAGAAGTGGGCTAATAATTTGTCAACGAAAGGATTGAAAGCATGTACTTGATTCAAGAGGAAGGTCGTAAAACCATCCCAAGGCATAGTCCTTGAGGCTTCTAGGAAAAACTTTGTTAATAAAGTATCATTACCCACATAATCTAAGCATGCTGCATGAAACACTCTAAGATGGTGTTTTGGATCACCTTTACCATCAAATAGTGTAAGCTTAGTTGTAACTAGAAATCTTTGGGGCCAAAGAGTTTGTGTAATAGTACTTGAGAACTCATGGTATGGCCCGCTCTATTGGATCCTTGTTCCATTTGAGCCACCCCGGCTTGGAGATTCAAGAGGTGTTGCATAGGCACTTGATTGGTGGGATTAGTAGTCATAGCTAAACTAAGAATCCATGGTGTCACACGAGATGTAGGCCTAGAAGGTGTGAAAAAGTTGTATGTTGTGTAGGAAGACATAGGTATATGGAGAGTAGCTTCATGGAGCCTCTCGTAGCAAGTATACAAAGTGTAGGCATCACTTGTGTAGCCATATGGATGGTAGAAATAGTGGTATCATAGGTCTGAACATTTATTGTAAGATGTGAGCCTCTAGATAGCAGATTAAACATCATTTAAAGATTCCTCATGTGACTCTTCAATTATAGTTTCCTTTGCATTTCTTGTATTTTTAGCCTCCACGATAACATCCAATATAGCACCTATGTCCTTACTATGTTTATTAATTATTTTCGATAAGTAGAAAGCACTTCTACTTGTTCACGATCTACACCATTAAGCTCATCAAGATGTCTTTTGCCACTATATTTCATTTTGTGTTTAACATGATTTTCATAAGCATTTTCAAGTTCGGACATACCATCATTGACAACATGTTCACTTATATCCACATGTTTATTTCAATATTTGTATCAATAGGAGTAGTAGGATGTAATTTGTTTGTGTTAACCATTTTAGTTGGTATACAAAGATGTGGTCGAGTCAAAGGATTTAAAACATGGTCAATGACAATATCACTCAATCTAGCACTTTGTCATGTAGGTGTAAGGGACCCAACCTTCTTAGATGGCATAGAGTGTATATGTGAAATCACCAAGAAAGCTATGGCAATTTCTTTTTGTAAACACAATAAGGGGAAACCAAAACTAGACATGAAGGTCAAATCCTTGAAACATAGCTTTTTCCCAGATAAAGATCCAAAGCTTTGATTAACTACATACAAACTTAACTCGACCAAAACCGCCAAATCTTGACCAAAATTTGAATTACGGAAGTCTGATATGTTTTTCAATAGATAATCCATTGAAATTAACAAGCAAAATTGCTTAAAGCCATAGATAATTAATATCTATATAACAATATATAAATCTAAGATAAATTGCCCAAATCCACGGGTGAAAACATAACTGCAAAAAACAAAGAAAAATATGCGGACGGAAGACAATACCCAGTAACAAAGGAAATATAGGAAAAGCCGCGGAATAAAGCAAATAAAACAAAGACATTGTTAATAATTCATTGGCAAAGGTACAAAAATCTGACACTGCAAATAAAAACATGTGGAACCTTTTTACTAGATTGCATTTCGCAAAACAAGCCACTGCGAAATTTGAATATACGTGGCCAACTGCTATTTGATTGCATTTCGCAATGTGGGATTTTGACAAAGGAACATTTAATAACAAGACAGACCATTGAAAAATCGTTTACAAGTGGAGTCATCTAAACGGTTCGCTTTTTCGCAAACCGACAAGGTAGTTACATACGCAAAAAAACATAAATTTTATTCGATCACATTCCGACAAACTTGACACCACGAAATCGGTGGCTTAATATAATTGGTTAACAACGCCGCAATCGACAAAGTCTGACATCGTGAAAAGAGATAAGATTTGGCGAGATCTCATTGGTTCGGGTTTCGCAAATGTAAGATTTGCAAAAACGTGGAGAGCTATGATTGGTTCGCCCTTCGCAATGCTCGAGAAAAGGCCGACAAGGGCCGGACATTTCGCAAAGCTAAATGTTGATATCTTATTGGTTAAACCATCGCAATAGTCAAGTAAGTCTATCAAGGCAATAACACGTAGTATTCTTTAATTGGCTAAAGCTTCGCAAAACATAAAAGAATCTAACAAACTTCGACACAACGAGGGACACCTGGAGCTTTTTAATTTGCTAAAGGTTGCTTCGCAATATTGTAAATTGCATAGAATTAACCATTCTTGAAGGAACTTTCGGGTCCAAGGTTTACAACCAATAAATACGATTGCAAAATACATAAAATTGATAATTTAGCCGAAATAACATTAAATTTACAAATTGTTCTTCAATTATGATAAAATACATCAATACAAACTTATTTTATATTAAATCATACAAAATCTTTGGATAATTACGACACACATATCCAATTTACGTATTTCATTAACTTAATTATGCAATTTCACTATTTTTATAAACAACCACGTATTTTTAAACAAAATAGATAGAATACATTCATTTTTCTCTTTTAATAAAATAAACGGAAGAATAAACTTTGTTCCATAAACTTCTCCAACAAGATTTACGTAGTTGCAAAGATTTATACAGTTTAATAAAGAGAATACTTATCTGAATCAATGAATACGAAATCCCAATGTCGAGAGAAGACAAGGGTCAGGAATTCTAATTCCAAAATTCCAACATAGAGAGAGAGAACACAATCAAGAATTCTTAATACCAAATTCCAACGCATCCACAAGATTACAGACGCCAGACTATGGCCGCTTAGGAGAGGAAAATACTATACACTGTGTATATTCACCTTGACACGGCTAGGAACCATTCGGGTTTGTACTGCACTCCCGGTTAGGACACCACCGGTGCCCCCTCTCTTGCCCACCGCCCTTTGTTCAGAATCTGGTCAGCCTTGGAATTACTTCCACAGACTAAAATCACTAAGTCCTTAAGACTCTTTTCATAGTTGTTCTCTTTCTCTGGATCTTAAGCCCAATTCCTTGTCTCTCTCTTTATAATATATCACAGGTGGTTACAAACCAACACAATGGTTTCTCACACCTTTTCATAAGTCAAATTAAGCATCTTTAATCAAATGCTCGGGATATTCATCCCTTTGGTTAGCCAATAGCTTTATTACAATGTATTTATAAAGAATTTTTATTTTAAACTTGTATTAACAAGCCTCAAACCGAACTTGTCTTTAGAAATCTAACAATTCTTCATTACTTATAAGGATTCGAGGATTAGTCACATAACAATCCTAATAGAGGATAAATCTGAAATCCTAAGAAAATCCAAAGCCCTAAAGTAAAAGGAAGCCTGAGGTTTTTGTATTCAAATAAAAAATTGGCTTAGCCAAAATGTTTAAACTATTTTACATACAATGGTATACATCGCAATTACAACATGGAATAAATTCAAATTATTGAATTAGGACATTCAAGGACAATAAGCTGCATTGTTAAAGTAAGTAGATGTTGTGATTACCCGATCTAGAAATGACAAAATAATAAATAGATGAGTACCTAGCCAAAAATGGATGTCTATCACTCATAGAAGGTGCCACAGAGCTAGAAATGCTTCCTCAGGTGCTTAGGCTGAGAACTGTGGCTAACAGGTGGTTTGGACACTACTGGATGACTCAGACTCTTGTGGCAGACTGACAATGTTTGGGGTTTGCATCTTTTGGTGTACATTCACCGTTTCTTGTAACTTGCTTTTGGATATCTGGGAGGTCTTCGGTTTTGTGGGATGAGGCCTATTTCTGCTCTTCTTTTCCAAACCCTAATTGTGCTTAAAAGCATAGTTACCATGTTCTTACGAACTTAGTGAAAATTCAGTTCGAACCGTACTTTTGGTCTGATCAAACTAACCAAATAAGTTCGGTCAAACATTATTATTATTATTTTTTTAAATTAAAAATTAAAGTGTTTAAATTAAAAGAACATTAACACAAAACAAAAACGAAACAAGAAACACTAATACCTAAGCACGTAAAGGAAAAACTCCATAGATAATATATTTATTTATTGTTGTGTAACTGGTTTTTCTTTTTAAATATCATCATATATCTATAGCATTTATTATTTATATATATTTTATATTTGTAAATTTTCCAAACCGAACCGAACCGAACCAAATCTTTTAAAAAATTTCGAACTTCCAAAGTTTTCCCCTTTCAAACTATCCGAACTTTTTGAACATGGTAACTATGCTTAAAAGACCACAAGGAACCTTTAAGAAGGGTTAGCGTTTTGGGTTAGATAGCCTCACCATACCTCTGATGATATCTTGAGTGTTGACAACATACCAATACTCCAAGAAGGATCAAGCCGCATGTAGTTCTCCCTCTTATGTGAGCATGTGTACAATCAAGTGCACAAACAATTGAATTTTATTCATCGTTCTACATTTGGCATCATGCTCTAGGAATGCTTCTTAAAGATTTTAGATTATGCAACTGCTCTTTGATAATGATCCTCAACATAGTGCGAGTGCTCCAAGAGATTGTGAGGTGTTAAGAGGTGAAGGGTGAGTCATGGCCTCATATTTCACGCCATAGCCAACCCATGGAACATGTCTAGGCCGACCTAATGGAGATTGCCTAATTTGAAAGCTAGTCATTGAAGGATTCTAAATACAACTGGTAGAAGGAGACCCCTGCGGTAAGTGGCAGTGTCCAGGTTTACTGGAGTGTGCTGGCAGTGCAATGTGGATTTGGGATTATGGAGAATGTTCGTCTAGGATTCTGAAGGTGTTCCTATATAGGCTAAGCTGATTTTGAATAGATATGGCTGGAAGATAGAGGTAGTTAAGACATTGGATGGGTAGACTCTTAGAGGGAGATTGTGCTTGAGGGTCAAATATATTTGAATTATCCAAGTGGGTCAAAGTACGTCAAAATTGATGTTGCCAAAGTGCCAAAGACCAATTTTACGTGTCCACACACATACACACATGCATTCTCACACGTCCTTATATGTTAACGATTTTCTATGATGTAATTATAATGATAATTATGGTTTTACTCGAGTGTTTATGCATTTCCTAAAGATAAACGATAATTTGAAAACGGCACAAGGTTTCACATTCTATGTTTTCCATATTTCTTGAAGCATGAAATTATTTTTATATTGCCAACTGCCAGGTCATTTTTAGGAATCACTATCCCAAAAATGGAAAATAAGATTGTCTGAAAGTCATGTAACACATTTATGAACAATTGTGGGTTGTGTTTCATTGATGCACGCCTTTTGTCTGTGCAGACAAATGAAGCTTAAAAAAGAAGCTTTAAACATGTTCAAATATTACTGGAAAACTGATTTTCAGACAGAGACTGACCTGTAATGAAGATGGTAGCTAAATAATTACGTGTATAAAACTTACTGTGAGATAAAGTTGCTATTATTTTGGAATTTTCCTGGTCTGCTATCATTATAAAGTCAAAATATAAGTTCTCCCTTGTCTTTATATCCACCCTACATCTTAGATCAAGGATCTGAAGGCATACATAGAGGAAGTGAAAGGGTATAGAATGGTATTCTATACATTGTCTTGCCATACTTCGATTAGACAGCGGCTTTTTTTTTTAACAATTTGAATAATAAACTTACTAAGTGATTTTTTTATTGATGCTTGTAGACACGGCTGTCTTGCCTCGACCTCCTTTGACACATCGCCCTCCACACACAATTGGTGATGAATTCTTCAGCAGGTAGATGACCTTTGCTCATTTATAATTGATTGATAAATTCACTGAACGGGCCTAAAGAAAGTGATCTGTAGGCATAAAATGGAAATATTTGTTAAATTTTGCTTTAAAAGGGCACTTGCAGATTTTATCGTAATGCTGGTCTAGTTGCTGGAGGAGTTGCTCGAAACTTGTACCGGTCGGTAACTACATTAAAGCTAATCTGGATGATATACTATATCCATACCGTCGACGGCCTAAATAGTCGGCTTGGTACTTCTTTGGTCAGATCACTCTGTTGTACCAGGATCTTGTTCAAGTTTTAACTGGGTTGTATCTTGTATGGATGCCAGTATTTTTGGAGGACAGGAGTGATTACATAGAAAAGATTCATAAAATGAGTTTCAAGTCACTGATCACTATATTTGTTTAAAGTTACACACCTTTAAACATGGCTTTTCATTGTTTCAGGAGCTATTGTCTGCAGCAGTTGACGCTGAATCTGTGTGAATTATTGTCTGCAGCATTCAACAATAAGTCTGTGCAAATCTTGTAAATGCTGGCAGCAGTCAAACTAATGAGCTTGTTCTTAAAATTTGGTTTTATATTTATTTTGATTTACTCGTGCAATGAAAAATTTCATGTTGGATTACTGCTATTAGCTTTGGAAGATCTCTTCTATTACAATCAGCTGTAATTTATAAATTATTATTGTGCATGCAAATTTTTGCTTATCTTTTGGTTTAGTAAAAAATGTTACATAATTTCCTAGTATACAAAAGCTAGAGGAAGTTTTAGCTATCAGTTTTTGGCAATAGTAGCATGCAGTTTTTAAGAGGCAGCAAAAGCAGTTTTTAGCGTGCCTTGAGATTCTAAACTGACAATCTCATTTTGGACTAATTGCAACTTGTCATCCGTTTATCCTTCAAGATGGCTGCAATCCATACCCTCTAACTCATGAAGGGGTTTGTTGACATTCAATAATCCACTACTTTAAGAAATTGTGGGTCTTTAACCTTCACCTCTCTCACGTGTAGGTTTATGACTGTTAAATAAGACATGTACAGAGTTGGTTCTTGTGCTGTTGCTTCTACTTCCATTACCATTTCCTGTATCCGAAGAGTAAGGAGATTGCTTTCATGCTATTCTCTTCCAGTGTTATCCTTCAGCTTCTTACTTCTTTCCATTGTCATCATCAGATTTGTCTGCTCTCTTTTCTTTTTGTTCAATGGTCATTATTGAGGGTGATGTATTCTGTAGTATGCACCTTTAGAAACGGAATTATAATGTTTTTGCATCTTTAGCAATGAAGGATTAATTTTATATGCAACTATTCATGTTTTCTGATTAGGTTTTTGCGCATTTTAAAGTACTTACTATGAGCCAAGCCTGTTCTTCATCTTGGAATGCATCTTATGTAATAGTAGGTAAGGAGGTCTGCCAACCACAACCACCTCCACCATGTCCATGCTATTGATGTTAGTGTTTAACAAGATAACAGCAATACCTTATCCTAAAAGTATACATAAGCTATACTAACTGTTACTATTACTAGTACGTATAGTATACTGTATAACAATTAGTTGTAAGCTACACTTACTACCCTAGTGTAGGCAAGCACTCGATTTTCTTTAACTCACTACATCCCGTGTTCCTTTTGGTAAGATCAGTTTAAGGCCCTTAACTAGTTTTTTAAGCTTAATAATCACCTCAAATCATGTAAAGATGATATTTTATGTGCAAGAACTGCATTCAATTGATCGTTTTGAATGCCAATCACAAACTTCAATATATGTGCTTCAGGTTATATTTTGTAAATTTTTTATTTGGTAGTGTCGGGACAAGAATTAGTCTCTCCCATCCTTGACATATTTGCTCCTAGCAATTTATTGTTTTACTACATTGAGCTATTATTCTTCTCTCTTTGCTCCTTCCAATTCATCATTTTGCTCAGTTTGAGCTATTAATATTGGGTCTTTCTTAGTAAAAAGAATAAGTTGTGAGAATTTCACGGTGATTAGACGATAGAAAATTTGTTATATGGACATTATAAACCAGAGTCTAAATGCCATTGAGATAATGATTGAATATTAATCTATTCCAAGCTTAGTTTACTTATTAATGATTGATTCACTCTTGAAAATTAAGTACAACATTTGTGCATTGAGATTATGTTCGAGTATTACCTCCGATATGGATAAATGGATTTATATTAAAATTCGATATAACTTACCCAATCACTATGAATCGAGTAAATAAAAGTGCAACACAAAATATAAGCCTATTTAATTGTTCTCAAACCTAGAAAGTTGTTCAAGGAAGGTTTAGAGGCATATATTGAATGGTGCAAATTTTGTCGTCATCATCTAATTTTGAAGTTGGAAATGCACAATTAATCGCAACTCAGAAATACGGAGACAATCAGAGACAATTACTGGGAGCATGAGTGGTTTTTTAGATGATGCGAGGATTGTAATTGGTGCTCCAAATTGTTTAGGAAATTAAAATCCGACTTTTGGGTTGTTTCGGTTTTTCCTTCACTTTTCCCCCTCTAGATATAAATGGTGTGACCCATATAACATGTAGAATGACGACAATATATGAATTGAAGAAAAACAATGAATTGGCAGGGGGCTTGCTATGGTTACCCGGTTTTTAAAGCACCATTTATTTATTAGATCCATAACCAATAAACAATAAAATTATAAAAACAAACAAGACAATTATTGAAAACAATTCCATTGACGAGCATCGGAAAAGTATTCTTTAGGAAATACCAACATTTCTGAAAATGACAATCCTTAATGTTTACTTGATCCCTTTAGAATAGACGAGTACTCAAATATCACGTAAATTCTCAAGATGGAATTTTTACAATGCATGTGTATATATACAAATTGATTTCAAATGACAACCCTATTGGCACACAAAGTAACACTAGCAATCACACGTGGAATGTGCAATGTAAACACCGAAGCGTATGTGTTTAAGGAGTTAAACTTGACAAAAATAAACTTGTGAGGGCGACAAAGAAGAAGATTTAGGGAGGAGAATTGAAAACACCGTGACATCTAATTTTGTTGATGCTTGAGAGACACATTTACTGATACTTGGATGTGGAAATGTTTTTAGCTTTATCAATGGTTGAGGCATTGGAAAGAGAGATTTTTTTTCTGTGCGCACCATGTCCTCCATTAATCGTCAAGGTCATTTACGCACCCGATTTCACATGGTGCAATATTGTCAGAACAGTTAAATCCCCAACGATTAAAAACTATCTTTCCAATGATGTTCGAATCTAAATTCGCCTTGCAGCATGCTATCTTACCTTGCTTGTCCTTTTCTAGCTTTTTCCGCTTGCCTTTAGTCATTTTGCAGCTTTTCCTTAGCCCTTTGGCCTTTAGTTACGCAACCGCCCGATCTGCCCGCCCACACGGCGGTTGCACAACTACCGGTCCACGCAGATCAGCGGTTCCGTGTGCATTTAACCAAGACTTTTTGGCGTGTTCTAAACACGTGTAAACTTCTTCAAACTCATTTTTAGCGCATATTTCTTGACCAATTTGGTTGTTCTTGAGCTTGTTAGATGCATACAAACCTCCTCTTCCTAACTTGCTATTGTTAGTAAGTTAATTGCCCCTTCTATGAGTGATGTGGCATTTCTTGGTTGCCAAGTGGGTTGGACCACTTCCTTGCCAAATTTCTATAAGAACCAAGCTTCTTCCTATTGATTTTGCACTATTATGTTGTCGAATCTCGCCAAGAAGTACGTAAGCAAACCCATTCTTTTGCCTTGCTCTCTTGCTCGCATTGTTGCTAGACTACTTGCAAACCAGTCAACTCCAACATTCTACTATTCCTCCTACACATCTTTCTAACAAAGCTCTCTGGATACGTTGAACACACATTGGAAAGAAGCTAAGGGGACACCAAGAAACATTGCCAACATTGGATGTGTCTCAGTACAACATTACTAGGTTGGGGGTGTCTTTGAATTCCTGCAAGTTTCTTTGTTTGTTTTAAATAGATTTAAAACTTTACTTCGATTAAACATATTTCTTTAGAAAGATTCAATTGCAATAGTTATCACAATAGATTTCCTTTGCAAAAGCTTTCGTTGAGGATTTCCTCTCAGCTTATCCTTGTGGATTTACCTGAGAAGGATTCAAAGGAAGTTTTTGTTATAATGCTTTGTTATCATTTCTTTCTTTATTAAATTGTTGAGGAAAGTTCATTATATTCAAAATTCAATATTGGTTGCACACGAACAAAACTTACGTGAAAAAGCGCTTCTCTGCCTATGCTTGATTTACATTTCTTCATTAGAAAGCTTCGCATCCACAATTACAAGTAGGAAAAAACATTTCTTTTATTAAATTAATTAAATCTTCTGCACAGAGAAATAGCCACATCCGGCTACTTCTCTGTTTCATTTAATTTGCATTAGAGTAGAAGTAATTTCATTTAATTAGAAGAAGTTAGTTTGTCTGTGCACATTTCTTTGTTTCTAGTAAACATAAAATACAAAAATATTAGATTAAATTTAATTAGTTTTCTTTTATTTGTCTTTTTCCCTTTTGTTTAAAATCATTGAAAAGCATAAAAACAAATAGATTAGCTTTGTTTCTTGGTTTAATTAATTAGCTTTCATTTGTTAATTAGTTGGCAACACATAGATTTAATTAAATTCAAGGAAAGTAATTGAATTGATTTGATTTAAATATGTTTGTTTCCATTTGTTAATTTAGGAACATAGAGTTAATTAGAAAGGAATTAACACAACTCCTCACGTATCCCTAGTTGGCTTAGGTTTGACCTTGCCCTCTTGCAGATTTCTTTACGAGTTTGTTTGTTTCTTTGCTTTGGTAGTTTGCATATCCCACATGACCATTTAAGGCCCTACGCAACATAGAGATTTGGTGTGTGACCCACAAGTGCATCAACTAAACCTAGCACCACAATTGACTGACGTTGACCAAGGCCTTAGACACCTCATTTTCCAAACCACCCCACTTCCACCCGTGATTATCTCATAGTTGATGACCTTGAATGTTAAAGCGGACAATGCTTACATGTTCTGGCATAGTCAACTAAGTTGAGATTAGACTCCACAATTCACCCATTTGTCCTATCCACACGTTTCCTCCCACACCTCCATGACCTTGTTTGAAGACTTCTACGAGGCAAACACAAGACAATTCCCCACATTCCACAAACTAGTTCAGAGGGTGTTTGGTGACATTGACATTGATATACTCCTTCATGTGTCCATTCTCCTCGATCGTTCCATTTCGCTCGCCCAAGTTGTTGGACTCCGTCATTGTTAGTGGTGTTGTCATTGATGTCAAGTGGTGTTGATGACAAAAATGATTGATTGGTGAAGTGAAGAACTCAAATGACATGAAGGTTGATTGGTAGTGCCCTTTCAGGATAGTTTCTGGTGCCTAATGAGGTGTGATCGGTTGGTACAGTCGAACAAATTCATGTAAGCATGGGAGAAGCCTTGGATGAGCAAAGATTAGGCTCAACTTAGCCCCAAGAGTCAGATTTCTAAGTTTCACAAAAGTTGGTTTTGAGAACTGACAATGTTCTTGCATGCAAATGAGGTTGGTCAAAGCTCCATAGGCAAACCTATGGCTAACAAATACTTGGATTGTGTAGAGGGATGTTTTGCAATGCTCCATGTCAAATTTCATCAGATTCTGTAATGGAGATTTTGAGTTATTCAAGTTTTTCTAAAACAACCTTCTTGGAAAATGCATTTTGAGGCCAATGGCTTCTTAGGTGTCAAGCAAAAATATAGTGTCTTCTTCGGATAAATCATAGAAGGAATTTTTGTAATAGACTCTGAGCACGAGATAATGCAAAAAGTCTCACATCAATCGGGCTTGTTTTTAGAAAATTATGAACAATCTTTTGAGAGAGTTCTTTTGGTGTCCAAGCAGTGTTATGAATAGATAGGAACAAAAAGGTGAAATTTGGTCTCCAATGTCTTGTTTGATCATTTCTAAGGCTCTTTAGCAACATATTTATGGTGGTTTCAAGGCTCATAAGGTGTGTGAAGGTTAATCTCCATGAAGTTGCATATAGGAGTTTAGAGCTTCAACCTTGTCCGAATGATGCTCCCAATATGAACTTGCACAAGAACCAATCCGTAGTGAAATTGGTACAATAAGGGTTCGAATCTCTCCACAGGTCTTTTCAAGGCTATGGATCATTTGAGGTGGCTTCCAAGTGAAGACCAATGTGTAATTTCAACTCCACTATGTTGCCTTGGAGAAGTTGTCAAGAAGCTATGTTCCTTGAAGTCACCGATCCGAGGTGTGTGCATCAATCTCTTGTTCGTAATCAAACTTGATCATCACCGCCATTATATCTAGAGTTAAGAACAACTCCACTCATTACGAGTATGAATCTATAAGGCAATTTAGTGAAGTTGATGTTCTTTCTACTTGTTGACAAGGGTCTTGAGAAATACAATCTTAGAGCAACTGTGACAAACAAATAAAAGAGGATATGTTTTTGTCTCTCATATGGTCTCAGCGGTTGAGAACCTTTTGAAAGGTGTTGAAGCTCTTTACAACCATTCTCTAATCTCTAAAGGTGAAAAACAAAGTGAAATGCTCTTCAAAGCAAGTTTATTCTCTCTTTACCATCTTGCACTATTTTGCTTTGCTTCCGAAGTTTTTTGAAGACATGTCACATCAAATGGATGGTGTAGGAGATGTGGGACTCTAACACAATTCCACGAAACTTAAAATTGTGAATTTCATTCACTATTGTGCAAGGAAACAAATTTTTGATCTCTCGGGTCATATATTGCTGTAAATTTGATCTAGGGTTTTGATAAAAAGATTTGCTCAAATAGAAAGATTTATCGAATCATAAATCACGAAATTTCCAGAAACATTTGTGGGAGAAGTATCAAACGTTTGCAAAAAGATTAAAGTCAAATCATTGAGCAATCTAGGAAAAATCAGAAAGAGAATTTTTAAAACTTGTATACTGATAGCGCTTGATGGTGTATTTGTAAAATTGAGACTATTCTTTGCAAAATCCTTTAACAAAGCCTCGTGTTATAGCTGACTCACGTATGTGAGTGGTGATTTATCACACCTTTGGAACACACATTTCAGCTTGAACTAGTCTCTCGCATGATATAACAATCATGTTTCATCTCTCAAAGCTCAATAACAGTACAAAGGGGTCTAAACTGGGTTGTTTGATAAATTGAAGCTTTCACAACTTGAAGTTGTGTTAGATGGAAGTCGATTGGTTGAAGGTAAATGAAAGTTTTATATATGAAAAGGTCAACATGTCTCTAGGCTCGAAATGCAAGTGGAATGTGAAAAGGCAAAGGTATGTTTGTCTTTTGCACTTGATGAAAAGTCAGTTGAACTCAAAAGGAGAATATGGAGAGTCACTTCTTTTGAATTCCATTGTAAAAGCTTGAACTCTTCCTAGTATGGATAGTTGAAGAGTCATTAAGCTCCATCCATTGCTAAGATGAGATGTGAAATGAAGTCAGAGGGTCAATGAGGAGTTACAATAAATTGTAAAAGAAGTTGAATAGACAGAGACAAGTTTGTGACTCGAATTCATTGTGATAAAAATGAAGTGTTGTGAGTATTGTAGATAGACATACACCAAGAATGATACAATGAATATATATAAAGAAATCGGGTGGTATGATGACTGTGTGTAAAGAAAAACAGTGAATGTATGGACACAATGAAAAACAGAGAACCAATAATGGTGGAGATAGGATTGTGACCAAGGCAAGAATGAATGATTGAAGGCTATTCAAGACAATGCAAGGGTGTGAAGAAGAAAGCAGAGGACTGCAATTGAAGTGTTGATGACTGTGATGAAAGATCAATGAACAACAATAATGTGTAAGAGTGAGTTGAATAGGAAATCATACAAAACTTAAAACCTTAGATTGTTTTTGAAGAAGAATTCTCAAACACAGTAATCTAATAGGTGGAATCAAGGCATAAACTGGAAGTGAAGTGTAAGTTAGACATTCTTGAAAGTGCAAAGGTGCAAAATCTAGAGAATAAGGGGTAGAACATGAGCAAATGAACAAGTTGTGCTAGAAAGGAGATCATGATCTGTTGATTAAGCAACAAGTAACTAGATGATCAAATTACAAAATTGTTATTGTATTTTCCTAAGTGGGTGCTTGGGTTATAGGGGTAGGAGCTCCTTGCAAGTTGCAACTTGCTAAACTAGCCTAGTGGGTGCTTGGCAACCTTCCAGTGGGTGCTAGAAGGACTGTGAAGTAGGTGCTTCTCAGGTTGAGTGGGTGCTCAACCAAATTAGAAATCATTGTAAATAGGGAATTGGTGTTCCTAATAAAAGCTTTGATTTCAAGTGGGTTTTCTCCCTCTAAGGGTTTCCCACTATAAATTTAGTGTCATGTGTACTTGTCTTCTTACATGCACTATAATTTGTTCATGGTTTGATTTTTGTTTCTAGTCAAGAAAGTTTAAAGGTTGAAAGATTGATGCATAGATCGATTTGGCCCCCTCGGTGTTGGTGATATCCAACACAAGTGAGGCAAGCATTCATTGCTTTAGGCGAGCAAATTCCCATAGTTTCCGTCAAGGACATTTGATTGACTTGATTACTTGTTAGCCACCTTCACCCATTTTTCGTACCTTTCACTTATCCACCCTATTTATACATTCCGTAACCACATTCCATTTCATATTGGCTGTCCCGACACGACCTCGGGAGGTTGAGTGCGTCCTAGAGTAGTGTGTTGATTCTTAGACGTACAATCATCCAAGGTACAAGAAGGGAATGAGTTGGTGTGAGTATTATAAATTTTTTACGAGCCAACAAATCAATGCATGGATGTCAATGGAGGATATTTAGAAGAGATGAAAATCATGTTTGATCCATATAATGCAATACAATTTTGAGGTGGCTAGAGGATCGACAATGCAAAGATGGATGCTTGTTGACCTCTCATTTCCCTCAAGCTTGATAGTAACAATTATCGAGACTTGCATTTGGAAACATGCTTTGTAGCGTAATCAGTGGTTAAGGCATTGGTAAAGAGAGTTTTTTTCCGAAGTGCATCATGTCCCCCTTCAAGTGTCTATGCCAATGGATGTTAATACTCAATACATGATCCATAATGTAATACTATGTCGAGTTGGTTGGAGGAACAACAAAACAAAGGTCGATGCTTGTTGATTCCAAAACCATATGCAAATCCAATACAAACTGAATTTTATAGATCTATTCGAGCTCAATGAAATTGTAATGTTCAATGCTAGCATGGAGCCAAGTGAAGTGCAGGAGAGAGACAAGGCATTCACTTTACAGGGGTTTGTGAAGGAGAATGAGCCAGGAAGATAACAAAAGGTGTATTCATAGGTGGAATGAGGAATGCATGACCCTTCTGTGGGACCTCCTTTCCTAAATGACAACTCTAAAATTGTTCACGACATGGATTTGGTTATAAAGAAAAGAACAAAGAACCCAGAGATGCCAAAATTTACTGGCAACGTTTTAGCTTCGAGAAAATGATATCAATGTAATTACATGTTAACATTAGAAATCCAACAACCGATATTGTGCAATATTGTTTGTGGACAAGTAGTAGTTGGCCTATATTTTTTGTGTATATATAAGTTATGGTATCTTCTTTAACAAAATGTCTTTTCTCGATGCAATTGAAGATTTTTTATTTGTGGGTATGTTTTAATTATTTTGTGGTGGGTGAAAAGTTTCAAATCAAAACATTCACACTTGGGGTCTTTCCCAACGTAGACACTTGTACATCTACAAAATGTAATATGTGTGAACCTAATAAAAACAATAGTGAGCTTAAGAGTAACGATTTTACTACATCTATTAAAAGCCATATGGAGGGTTCATTAAGGCAACGATGTTACCATGTCCATTAGTTCTTTTTCGTCAACACACGACCCTTACATAACTGAAACAAATCAAAGTTGTTTAAAAAATATGGTGAAAATAGTTTTTACTCTTGTTTTACGATTTGGAGACTTTCAATTGGATGACATTCTATTTATCAGATAAGACAAAGACATGAATAAAAATTTGGAAAGAAAAAGGTGGTGATTAAATACATGCATGTCACACACCTCTTGCATGAGTCAAAGTGTCCCAACCCAAATAATATCTACTAAATGTGCCCTATTTTATAACCCGAAGTAAGTCAACAAAACAATAATCGCAAAATGCCCAAAAATGGGTAGGAAATAACTAAATCATCATTTCATTGTACTACAAATGCTTCGACTCATGTTCATGAAATGGAAGATCTATAAAACCAAGATAGAGAAAAAATAAGTGGTTTTCGGAAGTCCTTGGATGATGCACATAAGAATAAAAAATCTCAGTGCGGATTGGCTTTTCACTGTGGAGATTGTGGCATTAACGCAACAGTTTGGCAACAAGAACACGACAAAGAGGCTGAGATCATGTTGGGTTTAAACCCTCAACCTCTGTTGCAGGGGTGAGCCTCAAACCATTTCCCCATTTTTCACATTCTCCCTAAGCTACTTGCAGACAATTAATATTTTCCTTTGTGAGTGGTGTGAATCAATTTGTGGCTTAAGAATTGGTCCATCACTCGGTGGATCACACCTACACATCGAGCAAACACATCAGTCAATCCCATTCAATTCACTCTGAAGCAATTTGAGGCCATAAAAGTATTCTTCTGCATTCACTACACCGTAAAACAAACCGTGATGTAAGCCATGAGGTTGGGAGGCTCGCCACACAACAAGTAGCCTTATATAGAGAGCTATTATCTATACTTCTCCAATGACCCACAAAGGGCTAATGCATTTCCAATAAAAAAGAGGACAATATGGAATTGGCCATGATTACGAAACACAGGCTTACAAAATTAATAAATAGAGTCTATTCATGCAGGCTTACAAAATTAGTGACATGACTTTTATAATGTTAAGAAACAAACGAAGAATTGCATGACACTATGAAGGCCTGTGTATACATCCGATCCATACTGTAGAAAATATATACCAATAGTAACCCACTATGTACACTTGCTCTAACAAAAATATATACAACTATGAATATCATTTCTCAGGGCAAAAACATCAAAAATTATTTCTATGTTCTCTCTTCTTATTATCTGATAAAAATTATTCTTATTATCTAATAAAAATTGAGGATGTCTAGCAGCCATATGAGGAAGCATGCTAAAGAGATGCACTCGTTCTCATCATTGATGCCTCAACATTTTACATATTTTCTTGCTTCTCGTAAAGGTCAAAAGACAATCTTATGGGTTTAACTGAGTATTTTACATCAAGAAACAATAAACCACATTCCATTTTCATGTTACTGCTAATAAAGGTTGCCATTTGAAAAGGCTCTAATGTAATGGACCATATGAGCTACAACTTTTGAAAATTAGTACACACCAAAAAAACCATTGAAGATCTCACAAGAACTGTGTATTTGTATATAACTCTCCTAATCTTAAATGTGTGATCTATCAACTTTCAATACCGTGAGTGATAACCTTAGGCACAATGAATCAATTGTGTTTGTTGTTAAAAACATAACAAAATTTATTACCCCATAAGGTGTTGAATTAGTTACCAAAATAGGGCTTTTATATGAAAAACATTAATCAATCATGATAGTGAAGATTTCCAAATTTATAAAGACTGAAAGCATAATAATAAGGGTTAAATATTGAGATCACTACATTCCATGAGATGATTATGGGGCATTTCGTCAAACAGTTCACAAGCTTTGTGTATGCTTCTACATTTTACATACATATAAAACAGGGCACCTACAACTACAACACCCAACAAATCTTTCAGGCATTTTGTGGAGTCTGGCTTTACACCTGCCAGTTGCATTTGATTGAAAATTTCTAAGGTTTTTTCAACAAATCCATTGTGTGCATATCGCTGCAATAATTGTAGTGATCTGTGCGACCACAACCATTTGAGGCATTTCGTCAAACAGTTCATGTGCCTTGTGTAGGCTAAAACTATCCAAGACACAGTTTGAATAGAAACCAGACAAATAATCCTTTTCCCATAAACTAAACTTCAGATCAGAAACTAACCAATACATCAGTTTAAACATATGATATTTTTCTCATAAACTAAACTTCCAATCAAAATTTTTCTTTCAGATAACACAGATTCAAAACACAAAGATTCGCCCAAATAACTATAAATTACGGGAAAAAATGACAAGCAATAATATGAAGGGAAAACAAAAGGTAAACACATATCCCTTTGCATGTTTCTCGTGGGTTTCAAATAACAAGAAAATGTAATCAGAAATTAAAACACTAACCTCAAAAAATATGTTGCTCCAGAAAAGATTTTCAGGCTCCAAGTGCCATCGATCTTTAGTCAAACAAATTTGGCTCTTAATGGTAGTGATCTATGCTATTAATTTAAAGTCCAGATATAGGATTTGAGATATACAGAGAGATATTAAAAAGAAGGGTGTTGGGTTTTATAGACAAAGAAAAGATGCACTAAGAATTTCAGATTTATTAGAGGAGAAAATATAATACAGACTAGCCACGAGCTCATCCACAAAGCTCTAGTGCAAAATGGCTCCATCTTTGAGAGCAGAGCATCGCCTCAAGGCCTCATCAAGCTCTTCTCCACCGTCCAGACCAACATCAATGGAGTTCCCTATGGCGCTCTCATGACCCAAGTTTCTGAGAAGGCAAAGAATGGGGAATTGAGGTGTTAATGGAGAGATTGATTGAAATATTGAAGAAGAAGAAAGGCGGCGTTGTGACAGTGATCTACCACATCCGGGATGCGTTGGTTTGTATGGAGAGTGACATGTGTTTCGAAGCGCAGTCGAAGGAGACGACTGTTGCCGACATTGTGGCCTTTTGGACACAGCTGTGACATAATGAAGTGGGTTTTCCATCAAACGACCTTTTTCCCCTTCTCAACGTTTTTATACATAAAACAGGGGAAGCGCATGGGGGTCTCCGTCGGTGGCAACACGAATTGCTGGTTCCAATATGAGGAAAATGGCCCACCTTGTCATCGTTATTACTGTAAATGTGGTAGGATAACCAGTCACCACGTAACCTGTTGAACCAAAAATTTAAACAGTTGTGATGAAACCATGCTTCAACGACACTTTGCGTCCTAACTGTATGTATTCCGACTATGTTAGACTCAGGGGTTTCAATCTAATAGTAGAATTCCTCCGGCATAATTACAACCAAAAACCAAAAATGAGATCGCATAGAGGTGTACACTAACCAAAGAACGATCTAGGAGGGCAAGTGATGCTTTTGACATGTCTAAGGGTGCCATTAACGCTCTTGACATAATTTGAGGATACCTAAAAACATAGGAGAATAATGGAGACACAACAATAGTCACGAACGTGTCAATAATATCTAATGTGGATTAGTAATGGATGAGGAAATGAGCCTCCTAAAATTGTGTAATTTAATAACTATTGAAAGGCTCAAATTTGATTAGTCAAGGTGTGTGCTACCTAGTTGTGTTGATTTCCCATGCCGCAAATCATCACATGAACCCCTTGCGAGTTATTGGATGGGTGCGGATAATTTTCAATAAAAATATAGGATACCAATACCTTGATAACACAAACACACACCAACATGGTGTAGATAATGATAATTCAAAGGAAGCGACACAATAAACCATTTCTTTAAAATGGTGGAAAATGCAATATGTTTTTTCTATTAAAGAAAATATATTTTTGTTAAGGAAATCCGCAATCCTTTATTGTATAATGAATTTGTGCGAATTTGCATGACAAGCACTCAAAACCCTTATAGACTCTCGCCAGAGATCATACTTTTGCTATTAGCATATTTATTTTTGCCTTGCCTTTCTGTATCCTTCTTTGGGCATTCATTGGCATAATGTTTGCCTTTACAGATAAAACAAGTTGGTATAAATTTTCTTTTCTTTCCCATATATATATATATATATTTTGAAATATTGCTTTCATATGGGACATCTTTGGAATATTTGTTTTTAGCAAATCTATACTTTCTCTTTGCTTCTTATACTGACCCTTCCCCTTTGAAAAAGATGAACAATCTTTACAAGGTTTCTTGATTTTGAATTTGTTTTGGGGTTTACAACCAAATGGGTCAAGATCTAATAATTGACAGAATTTAGTTCCTAAGGCTTTTTGGGCCTTAGCAGCTTCTTCTTTTGCATCTTGTTTCTCTTGGCAGAGACGAGCATTCGTCTCATCTATGATCTGATTTAAAGCACCAAGACTCAATTCTTCTGTACTCCTTCCATGCAGGGCTTTCTTATATTCTGTAGCAAAGAATGCAGGAAAAGATTCTATATAGCGGAGTCTCATAGTAGGATCATTTATATTACTAGAAGTTATAATATAACTTTTGCATATAACACTGATACTCTTTAATCCTACTCATGTCACATAATCTGGCTCTTAAGAATAAAGAAGTATTCTTAAGCTTATCATTATCAATAGTTCCTAGAAATTCATGAATAAGAGTTGTGGTTAATGAAGCATATCCACCAGTCAAAATTTCTTCTTGGTGTGGATGAGCATCCCACCATTCTTTTACTATGCCAACAAATCCATTTGCAATAACCTCAGCTATAGTTCTAGGATCTTTCTTATATAACAAGAGTTGAGAATTTAGCCCATCCTATAATTCCATGTATTAACTCCTTCACTTGTTAAGAGTAGAACAATCTAGCTTATACCATTAGGCTGCAAGGTTTGAGTTCTTGCAGTATGATGAAGAGGCTCAGATGTTGAAGCTCTTGAAGTTTCCTCCATCAAAACCATACTCTCAACTTCTTCTGGAAGAAGCTTAGCCATACTGACTGATCCTTTATCTGGATTCTTTTTATCTGTGATGAACAAAGGACTATGTTCCAGTAGAATAGTCTTATGACGGGTCGAAGATCCGAAATAATTTGGCAACTTTCGCTCAAGATACTTTATGGGATGAATGTGGTTCAAACTCTTTTGGCTTTTTGTATTGTCAGAATTTTCTATTTGGGAATTATCTCAGGATAGGACTCACATGCTCTTGAACTTGGTCAACTTTGTGACTTAACTCAACAGTGGACTCATGCAACTGATGCAAACTATTTTGTACAATCTTATGGGTAGTACCTAATTTAGAAGCAATGTCTTTTCTAGTATCCTCAGACTAGCTAATGAGGGGTTGAACAACATCAATGACTTCTCTAGACACAATCTTGGGAATATCAGGACAAGTAGATACATATCTAGTAGTATTCTCAAGACTTTTATCAACCTTTTTCATATGAGTAGTAACATCATCAACTTTAGTATTTAATAATCTAAGGGCAGAAGATATATCTCCTTTCTGATGGAGTTCTATGGCTTTTAATGTCTTTCCATTTATGCTAAAATAGACTCTTGAGATTGCAGACGATCATGTACAGACTTGACAACTTTATTTTGTCAGTAACATTTTGAAGAGACTAAGAAGGGTCTACATGTCTCTCTACAGTTCTTTGGTACCAAAAGATAGCCTTTTGGGTTTCATTAGATGATAAGACTTCACTACTATCAAGAGATGGAAAAGATGCTAGAAATATTGGTTTCTCTAGAAGCCATACTAATAGTTGGACCATTAGAAGGGACATACTTTTGCTTTATGATTTGTAAAAGTATGTCCCTATCTAATGGTCCAACTAATTATATGGCTTCATGAAGAAACCAATACTCGCATCTTTTCCGTCTCTTGATAAGTAGTGAAGTCTTATCATCTAATGAAAAAAAGGCTATCTTTGTACCAAAGAACTAGATGACATATATGCACTTTTGAGTCTTCAAAAATGTTAAACTGGACAAATAAAGCTATCAAGTTACATACATGATCGCATTTTGCAATCTCAAGAGTCTATTTTAGCAGAAATGGAGAAGACATCAAAGCCATAGAACTCCAGGGAAAGGAGATATATCTTCGCTCTTAGATTATTAAATACTAAAGTTGATGATGTTACTACTCATATGAAAAGGTTGATAAAAGTCTTGAGAATACTACTAGATATGTATCTACTTGTCCTGATATTCCCAAGATTGTGTCCAAAGAAGTCATTGATGTTGTTCAACCTCTTATTACCACGCTCCGAGGATACTAGAAAAGACATTGCTTCTAAATTAGGTACTACCCATAAGATTGTACAAAATAGTTTGCATCAGTTTCTTACATGAATCCATGGTTGAGATAAGTCAAAAAGTTGACCAAGTCAAGAGCATGTGAGTCCTATCCCTGAGATAATTCCCCAAACAGAGAAAATTCTGGACAATACAAAAAGCCGTAAGAGATATGTGGCAGATTATGGTCCCATAAGGTGTCCTGGACGGAAGTTGCCAATTCTTCCGGATCTTCGAACTGTCATAAGATTGTTCTACTATAGTCCTCTGTTCATCACAGACAAAAAGAATCGAGATAAAGGATCAGTCAGTATGGCTAAGCTTCTTCCAGAAGAAGCTGAGAATATGGTTTTGATGGAGGAAACTTCAATAGCTTTAACATCTGAGCCTCTTCATCATACTGCAAGAACACAAACCTTGTAGCCTAATTGGTATAAGCTAGATTGCTCTACTCCTGAACAAGTGAAAGAGTTAATACATGGAATTATAGGGTGGGAAAATTCTCAACTTTTGTTATATAAGAAGGATCCTAGAACTATTGTTGAAGTTATTGCAAATGGATTTGTTGGCATAGTTAAAGAATGGTGGGATGCTCATCCACACCAAGAAGAAATTTTGAATGGTGGATATGCTTCATTAACAACTTTAATTCATGAATTTCTAGGCACTATTGATAATGATAAGCTTAAGCATACTTGTTTATTCTTAAGAGCCAGATTATGTGACATGAGTAGGATTAAAGAGTATCGTGTTAAATGCAAAGGCTATACTATAACTCGTAATATAAATGATCCTACTATGAGACTGCTAGATAGAATCTTTTCCAAAGATTCTTTGCTACTTATTTTGCAATGATAAGAAAGCCCTCCATGGAAGGAGTACAAAAGAATTGAGTCTTGGTGCTTTAAATCAGATCATAGATGAGAAAATCTAAGCTCTCTACCAAGAGAAACAAGACCGCAAAGAAGCTGTTAAGGCCCAAAAAGCCTTAGCCACTAAATTCTATCGATTATTAGATATTGACCCATTTGGTTTAGACCCCAACACAAATTCAAAATCAAGAACCCTTGTAAATATTTTTCATCTTTTTCAAAGGGGAAGGGTCAGTATAAGAAACAAAAAAGTATAAGTTTTCCAAAACAAATATTCAAAAGATGTCCCATATAGAAAGCAATATTTCAGGAAAAAGAAATATATGGGAAAGAAAAGAAAATTTATACCAACTTGCTTTATCTGTAAAGGAAAGCATTATGCAAATGAATGCCCAAAGAAGGATACAGAGAAAGGCAAGGCAAAAATAAATATGCTTACAACAAAAGGTATAACAGATCAGGATTATTGTTTAATCTCTGATTCTGATTGTTATTCTTCTGATATATCATATATCTCTTCAGAAGAGGATTTTCAAGTAAATATTATAGAACATACTGAGTCAGATTCAGATAGTACAGAATCTGGTTATGATTCATTTCCCTCTTTTGTAAATATGATTGCTAGTTTTCCTCATCCTCTCATGCCTGTGTCTTCTGAAGTCATATTTAAGTAGTTAGAACTAAGGCAAAGTGAATTTGAAGATTGTCCCCCATGGGATACTGCTAAGAAGACTTTTCTCTCAAAAAAGTAGAAATTAGAAAGAAAATATACAATTCAAGTCAGAGCTGAAAATGAAGCAGAGAAAGAAAGGAAGAAGAGGAAGAAAGACAAAAATGGTCTCTTCAACAAAGGTCATCACCTACTTCAAGGCCTCCTATACAAGGATGTATTCGTCAAAGACAAACTCCCTACAGAGGAAGAGGTCATGGCAGAGGAGGAAGATACTCTCCACCAAAGAGAAGTTTTCCATTTCTTTTCCTAGAAGAAGATCTGGACAATGAATTTCAGGTAACTACTCCTAGTACAAATATTGTTATTCCAAGAACTAAAACAATGAGATTGTGGAGAAGAAATAGAATAGAATTCTTACAAAAGGTGATTGCTAAAGCTACAAATGAATATAAGAGACTAGTTGAAGAAGAAAGACAGGAGAAAAAAAGAAGTTGAAGGTGATGAACAATTTTCTAGAAGAAGCCTATTAGCAAATACTGCATCAAGATGCAGAGGAAACAGTCCCAACAGAAGAATTCAATACAGAGGTATGTACAATAAAAGGAGCTCAAAATCCTTTTATTACTATCAATATCTTGCATTCCAAATATCAAGCCTTATTCTATAGATGCAATGATAGATATAGAGCAAGATATAAGTTTGCTTAGAACCAGAGCCATACCTCCAGATTGTTGGACTGAAACATATTAAAAATAAATTTTGATAAGAAAGAAGTCATTTCTAGATATACAACATATGTGCCTATCAAGAATAGAAGGATATGAAAGAACACTATAGTTTTATCAGCATGATATGCTTTCATATGATTGCTTGATAGGAGTTGATGCTTTACAGGAATGTGGCACTTTCAGTTTAAATAAAGATTTTATATCTTTATTCAATCCTGATGTTCAAATCCCTAGAAAGTATTCATTCAGAACCATCATTCCTCTACCAGAGCAAAAGAAAGAATCCAATCATGAATGGATTCATAAATCTATAGCCTTATGTAAAGGTAATATTGATGATATTGTTGCAAAGATCAAGAAAGATCTTTGTTCTGATAATCCTCATATTTTTATTGAAAGAAAAAAACATTACTGTTCACTAGATTTGTAGTTTTAGAAAGATGACAAAGGGAATGATATCATTCCAAAATTCAAAGCCCATCATAAAGGCATGATCCCTTTTGAGAGAAAGGAATGCCATGAAGAAATTAAAAGCTAATCCAAGGTGGTTTCATCAAAGAATCTAACTCCCCTTGGGCATGTGCAACTTTTTATGTGAATAAGAGAAGTGAATAGATTCACAAAAGAAAAGACTTGTTGTTGATTACAAGCCTTTGAACAAGTTTGTGAAAGTTGTCCAACATCCTATTCCTGCTAAGGATGATCTGCTATCCAGAATCAAAGGATCAAAAGTATACAACAAGTTTGATCTAAAGAGTGGCTTTTGGAAAATATTCTTGAAACCAGAGGACACCTACAAAACAACTTTTGTAGTTCCTGGAGGACAATATGAGTGGAAAGTTCTTCCATTTGGATTAAAGACTGCTCCATCAATCTTTCAGAAGAAAAAGATGGATTCTATCTTTGGTGAGTTAGCTGATTTCTTGATAGTTTACATTGATGACATATTAATATTCTCTAAATCTCCCAAAGAGCATATTGATCATCTAGAGAAATTCTATGAAATAGTCTACAAGAATGGTTTATGTTTATCTCCAACAAAAATGGAGATTTTCAAAGATGAAATGGATTTCCTAGGGATTAGAATTAGAGATGGATCCATTGAAATGCAATCTCATATTGTTTCAAAGATTCAAGAATTCCCAGATCAAATCTCAGAAAATATTCAAGCTTCAAAGATTTCTAGGTTGCATCAATTATGATGTTAGTTTTTATAAGAATATTTGCAGATAGAATTCTTCTTAATAAAAGATTGAAGAAGAATGCTCCCAGCTGGTCAGAAGAAATGACCCAAGTTGTAAGAAGAATTAAAGCACAAGTTCAAAAGCTTCCTGCTATGTCCCTGCTGGACAAGGACTAAAGATCATAGAAATAGATGCTAGTGAAAATTATTGGGGAGTGTCTTTAAAAGAAAAAATAGATAATGGAAAAGAAAAGATATGCAGATATACATCTAGATCTTTTCAAGGATCAGAGCTAAAATATCATTCTGCTCATAAAGAAATTTTAGCTAAGAAAGCTATAAAAGCCTTCTTATTTTTTATACAGAATGAGCACTTTATTTTGCGCTTTGATTTAAAAGATTTTAAGGCCAGACTTAATAATGGAGATCCTGCCAACAAAACTGCATTCAACAGACTTCAACGATGGGGAATGTGGTTTGACAATTTAGTTTTGAAATTGAGCATATCAAAGGAAAAGATAATTCTCTAGCTGATTTTTCCAGTAGAGAATTAAATCATTCAAAGAACGTAAATATTACACAGGTGATCCATGAATTTGTTGAAACCATCTGGCAATCTTCTACTTGTCACAATTACCTTGAATCTCTAAAAGGAATGACAATGAGATGTCATATGAAGCACAACATCTGTTACTCTCAAGAGGAATTATTTCAGTATCATCCTTATAATATGACAGAGGTGGCATCAGATTTGTTGATCCTGAAATTCCTACCACAGAATTTCATACTAGGTAAGAACCTATGGTTTTTTACACTTTACAGTGGCAATGGAGACATTCAAGGTACGTGGAACCTCCTCCAGATGATATTCCAGTAGAAGGAATTCAGCTAAGACAATTGGTCCCAAGACCAAAAACATTATGGAGGTTTGAATTCTCTAAGCTTTGGCCCGAAGGACATCCTATGGAGAATGATGCATGGAACAGGCCAAGCATTCCGGAGATAGGCAGTATATTGCTAACCATTTTAAGTATTTTCTTTCTAAATATCTGCCTACTAAGATTTCTGACAGTCCTCTGCTTAATGTAGAACCTGATACTATTAGAAATATTTTAATCAATTGTAAAATCCCTGGTATGTAAAAATATCCTATTATGTTAGGACTAATCTCTCTACAGGGACATCATGCTAATCCAAATGGACAATTATGGAAAAGAATCTATCTCCATCATACAATGAATGTCCATCCTCCTGCTCCTAGTTACTTCCTTGATTCCAGATCACTATCTCTTTCCATCACGAAGGCATCTAGCTCAGATAATGATGGAACATCCTCTGTATCCAGACTTTGGTATGAGAGGAACACTCGTGACCACTACTTTGCTGAAAGGAGAGATTGGGAAGAATCTTCAGCTCGTCGGATAAGTGACAATAGCCCTAGAGTCCATTTCAGTTTGTAAAGCTATGATGACAGGATTGTTGTCATCCATCTAATAAAGCTTTGAGGTGACTTCACTTTAGATATTCGAAAGCATGGTGGACCTCCCCACTTTCTAAAGGTGTCATATTGAGTGGCATGTACTCAATTGTCGTCTTCCACTTTTTCTTAGTGGGAATCTTTTTGTTTACCTAGGTTACCGGTTTCTAGTTTCTAGGTTGCCCATCTATCCAGTGAAAAGCCTCTCACATTCCTATATAAGGGTATGTTGAGACTCACTCACTACATCAGAGAAGTGTGGAATTTTTAATAAGCTTAGCTTAGTTTGAGTTCAAGATCATAAGTGTAATAGAGTTTAGAGTTAGATGTAAAGATTGTAATAGAGCTTGCTTGGTATAAGCCACGTGAAAGCTATTGAATGACCTCTATTATAGGCTCTTGTATTATTGCTCAACTTTTGACAAGTCCCAAATTTTTTTAATAAATATTAATACACCTAACATAAATCCTTTTAGTTTATGTCGCATAAAGATAATATTGTGATGAGTACACCCGCATTTGAAACATTTGGGAAACAGTTGTAAAATGCTAGATGACTTTGGTAACTCAACTTCTAAGCTTCTAGAGCCCACTAAGTTACCATGTTAAGAGCATGGAGACTCACAATTGCATGGTGATGTTAGTATTAGAGAGTAGGATCGACACATTGACTTGGAGACTTGTATTTCACATACATGTTTTTAGGAAGCTTTTATGTCAACTCGAGGAATTTCAACGTGAGGTCATGTTCGTGAGTGTTAATTTACTTTTTGGCACCAATATATTTATAAACATCTCTCTTTTACAATTGTTATACATGTTCTTGGTAGATTTCGAGCATTTATCATTGCAATTAGTGTTAAAATTGAGGGGATTTTTGCCTATATATATTTTTTGTTTCTCTTGTTGTGTCTTTTTCTCAGTCTCTTTTTCTTACAAAATTATTTGTTCCCTTGTGTTTTTGCACATATCTTTATTCTTTCTACAAAAGACCTCGAGCTACGACTCTCTGTCTCTATTATATTCTCTCGTATGTTGTTGTATATGTTTCTTCTCCATCTCTCTATATATTCTTTTTGTCGAGCCAATTATATAGCTCCCCATGTCTTTCAAAATTTGTTGACTTCGACATGGACCCAAGCATCTATTTAATCCAACTCTTCACATGATTTTAAATCTTCTCAAATCCATTATTACTACCTTGACTAAAATACCTCCACGTGTCCGCATTTTACTAGTTACGGTGTCGGGCTTTATAAAACTTCAATTCTCTCAAGTGAAGCTTAAATCAAACAAATAGCTCCACATATCCTTCACATTTTACCTTTTTGTCGATCCTGTCAGAGTGCGAAAGCACGGACCAATAAGAATGTTCCAGATATGTCACATTGTGACAGTCTTGTCAAACTTGCGAAGCTCGAACCAATGAGGAGGCTCCACGTTCCTCACATCTTTTAGTCTTTTCCCTACAGACTCTGTTAGAACGCGAAGCCCCATCCAATGGGAAAGCTCCATGTACTCCGCACTTGTCGACTTCTTAGTTTCGTGTTTGTCATGACTGGATGCGGCTTCGCATTGCAACTTTGAGTTTTACCTAACTTAATCGCCGAATCTATAAAGATGAAGTCATGTGTCTCTGCCTTGACTTAAACAGACCCAAAAAAATATAAACTACAACTTATTCTGTAGACTTTACGTCCGATAGAGAGATCTGCGAGGGAAATGCCCGAAATCCGACACGTATTCACTTCTCGATTATTTCTATGTTGCACGGGTTTTCCTTTGCCTTAGTCCCGTGGCTTTAAAACATTCATTTGTCCCACATCTTTTCTTTTGTTCCACAACTTTAACCACTTCACCTTTGTCTTACATATTTTGCAGGCAATTCAAAATACAATGGCCAAAAATAGAAAAATAATTGCATGTCGGGGAAACAGTTGTGGGTGAGGGAAAACATGTTTGAAAACCTGAGAGGGTGACTCAAGATTACCAAACTCCATTAATTTTGACACTTCCCCTTAATCTTGAGCCAAAAAAATCTAATCAAGAACTAATTTTAAAGTTATGGACATCTACAATGCCTAGACTTGTTCTTAAATGCTCAAACCTTTCTTTTGACAGAGGTTTGGTGAAAACCTCAACTAGAAGCAACTCAAACTTACAAAATTTAAGTTCAATTTCACATTTTTCAACCAGTTCACGAATGAAGTGATATCTGATTGCTATATGCTTGCTTCTACCATGGAAGACTAGATTCTTTGACAATGTAATCGAAGACACGTTATCATATAAAATAACAGAACCTCCTTGTTGCTCTTTGTGAAAATCTTAGGATTATTTTTAACCATATCATTTGAAAACGGTTGAGTTTGTTGCAATATACTCTTCTTCAAGTAGATAATAAAACAACCAACTATTTCGTCGAAGCCCATGAAATGGTTCCTAATCTAACATTGAACACATATCCAAATGTGCTCTTTCTATCATCAAGGCTACCTTCCCAATCACTATCTGTATATCCAACTAATTTGAAATCATTATTAATAGCATATAAAATTCCAAAATTTCTTGTTCCATTCACATACCTTAAAATATGTTTGCCTACTTGCCAATGTGTCTCCTTTGGAGTCTCCATGAATCTAGAAATCAAACTAATTGCATACATTATATTTGGTCTTGTTGTAGTTAAATACATCAAGCTTCCTACCATGATTTTATACCTTGTAGGATCCACATTGCTGCTGCAATCATCTTTGGTCAATTTCAAGCTTATCTCTGTAGGTGTAGATGTTGGTTTACTATCCAACATTCTAAATATTTACAAGATTTCTTTTGCATATTTTGCTTGAGAAAAAAATATGCCCTGCTCTATTTGCTTGACTTCAATGCTAAGAAAATACTTCAACAATCCCAAATCAGTCATCTCAAACTCCTTCATGGCTAATTTAAATTCATCTATTGCCTTGCTTGCATTTCTAGTAAAGATTAAATCATCTACATACAAAACAACAATTAAAATCTCACCATTGTTTTCTTTGATGTAGAGTGTGGGCTCACTATTGCTTTTGCTAAAGCCATTACTAATCAGATATGAATCTATCCTACTATACCAAGCTCTTGGTGCTTGTTTGAGTCCATACAATGCTTTCTTGAGCTTGTATACCTTTCTTTCATGCCATGGAATTTCATAACCAGGTGGCTGTCCCACATACACTTCATTCAAGAAAGCTGATTTGACATCCATTTGATGGACCTTCCATTTATGATGAGAAGCTATGGCAATAATTTTTCTCACAATTTCTAACCTTGTTATTGGAGAAAATGTCTCATTATAATCATGTCCAGGATTTTGTTTATAGCCTTTGAAAACTAGCCTTGCCTATGTCTTTCAATTTTGCCTTCGGGAGTAGTCTTGGTTTTATAAACCCACTTGACTCCAATGACTTCCTTTCCTTCAGGAAGATCTACTAACTCCCATGTTCCATTCTTCTCTATTGCATGCATTTCTTCATCCATTGCTTCACACCATTTATTATCTTTAATTTCTTCTTCATAATAAATTGGATCAATCTGGTGAAAATAAAACAAAATTAATCATTTCATCTTCATTTTCTTCATACCTTAACTGATCATAGATTTCTTGAACACTCCCCATTCTTCCTTCTTTGTTGGAATGATTCGATGATGATGAATATGATTCATTAGCTGGTCCTTGCATGCTTTTTTGGCTTTTGCCATTTGAATATTCACCCCTTTGTGAAATGGGTGTCCAACTTGGTACATTGTTTACTCTGCCATCTGTTGGTTCAGTAAAAATTATAGGTGCATTTGTTTTTTTGTGGCTGCTCCACTTCTTGTGCATCTCCCCAAGATGCTTCCTCTATGAATTGAACATCTCTGTTGATTATAATATCTTTTATAATTGGATTATACAATCTGTAAGCTTTAGATTGCTCACTATATCCAATAAAAATGCACTTTTCTCCTATGTTATCCCACTTTGATCTTCTTTGCTTTGGCACATGTGCATATGCCACACATCCAAAAACTCAAGTGTTCAACACTTGGCTTTCTTCCACTCCATGTTTCTTGAGGTATTTTTTTCCTCACACTCTTTTTAGGGAAGATATACTGCTATCCCAATCGCTTGACCTAATATTCTTCAAGCAATTCTCTTTCTTTCATCATGCTCCTCGCCATTTCTTGAATGGTTCTATTCTTTCTCTCTGCTACACCATTTTCTTTGAGGTGTATATCTTGTTGTGAATTGTTTCTTGATCCCGTGCTCCTTACAAAAGTTTAGAAACTCATTTGATACATATTCTCCCCCTCTATCTGTTCTCAATTTCTTTATATAATGGCCATTGTGTTTCTCAACCGAGGCCTTAAATTGCTTGAATCTTTCAAGTGCCTTTGATTTATTTTTTAAGAAATAGACCCATGTCCTTTTGCTAAAGTCATCTATAAAAGTCATTAAATACTCTTTTTGGCTAATGACGGAGTCTTGAAGGGACCACACAAATATGAATGTATATGCTCAAGAGGCGAGCTTGTTCTCCAAGATTTACCTGAGGGAAAAGCATTTCTATGTTGTTTCCCTAATATGCATGCCTCACAAACCTTATCTGGTTGTTCAATAGGAGGAAATCCTTTAACCATTTGCTTATTATAAAGAACATTCAATCCACCATAACTCAAATGCCCATACTTGAGATGCCAAAGAGTAGATTGATTAATGACTATTGTTTTGAAAGCTATTGCTCCTACTACTGCACTTTGCATTTTCAAAGGAAACATTCTATTTTGTGTCATCTACACAATTGCAATCAACTTGTTGCTTCCATATTTATCATATAAAATACATTCTCCATTTTCAAACTTCACCTTATATCCATTTTGGACAAGTTGTCCAATGCTTAGAATATTATACTTCAATCATGGGACATAAAACATTATGAATATGCTTCTTGTCTCCTTGCTTGGTAAGAATGGATACAATACCTTTACCCTTCACATGAACTTTGTTATTTGTTCATGTTAGTGTAAGATATTTATTTTCCTTGTATTTTTTTATTTACTTAGAGCTTTCCTACACTCAGGGGATATGTTTGCTTAGTTTTAGCAATTGTGTTGAGTTAGCTTACCAATTAGGTTAAGTTAGATTACCAGTTGTGTTCAATTAGCTTGCTAGTTGTGTGGAGTCAACTCTACTTCTAGTATCAATTAGTGAGAGTTATTCCCCAAAGATATAGGAGGTGCTTGCACATTTAGCACCTATATGTACATGAGTTGCATCGTATATCCTATGGAATATGGAGCATTGAGTTGATTTTGAGCCATTTAGGCCTTGAGGCTTGATCATATTACATCTTAGTGTTATTTCAATTTTTGTAATTGCTCGTGCATTCATTTTTCATTAGAGATCCAAAAACTCTTATATGGTATCAGAGCGATTCTAGTGATACGTTTTCCACTACTGGGTTATTTGTAGTTTTTGAATACTTCATTTGTGAAACTAATAGTTCATGTGCAAATAGATTTGACTCCGTCTTAGTTCTTGTTATTTGCAAAAAAAAATCACATTACTTTATTGTTGGTAAAGGAGAAATATTGTAGTTTTTTTGTTGTGGCGGTCATTTCTACATAGGAGAAAGCTTCTGGAAATGTGTTTGGGCCATTGCTTGTTATAAGGAATCTTCCAAAGGCATTTTTCGGTGTGATTTTGATTTGGTTTCACTTAGAAATCAACTAGGGCGTCCTCAAATTTGGGTTGTTGTTTTGACCATCAAAGCCACGTTTTTGTTGTGTGAAGGGTGTTTTTCTGTTTGGAGCCACATTTTGGCATGCTGGATGGGCGTTTTTGTTGTGTGAAGGGCGTTTTTGTCATTTGGAGCCACATTTGAGGGCGTTTTCATTGTTTAGGGGCATTTCCTACTGGTTTAGGAGCTCTACAGACCATTAGAGAGGCGTTTTCCCTTCCTGGTAGCGTAAACATTCAATTTTGACATGGTTTTCCCCTTGGTATGATAAAAACGACCCTTGGTATGTTGTCTTCAACTCCAACGTGCCCTAGCTAATCTGACATTTTATTTTATTGCAATTATCTCCAATTTTGACTCTAAAGTTATTTCAAAACCTAACATTATTTGTTTTTTGGAAAACAAAGTCATTTGGAAAAAAAATTGCATCAGAAGGAATAAAGTGTTTAATTAAACTTGTATCTTTGCCTGACGAAGACGAAGGGTGAGGCATGGTTTGGCAGGAGGTCAATTCCCCTCATAAATAAAACTATTGCATTCTTCATTATTTTCAGGTTCCATCGAGTATACGCATGACAACCTTTCCTCTCATTTTAGGCATTTTTTAATCAATTGGCAAAATTTTAATTAAATAAGCCATTATTTACGGAAATTGTATTTGTTATAACTTTTGATCGATAGCTCGGATTTGAGCATTGTTTGGGTCGAGAAGTGCACATTTTCTCGTGCTCTACATGATGACTTCATTTTTTTGTAAACACACTACTTTATAAAGTGCCACTTTTTGGGAGGATTTTTGCAATGGATGATGAAGAAGACGATGATCACTTGGTTCATTTTCTGGAAATCTATTTTGAAGACCGGAGGATGGGGCCCATTTGATAGGAGACCAACCCCCCATTATGACTTGTTTGTTTCATTTATTCTTTCTGTAATAAGCACATTTAGTGCATGTGTTTCTATTGAGAAGAATTTTGTACATGCATTGTAAATGGGTATCTAAAAAGGCGCCTATTTCCGGAACCCATATTGAGAATCATTGTGTCTTCCTTGTAGCAGTTGTGAATTCCCATAGTACTCTTTGAGCATGGCATGTTCACACAACTTCTCCATTCCTTTGCAGTGCTGACTTTGTCCTCTGTTATTTTATGCCCGCTTGGCCAACCGATGGTTTTTAAAACAATATTGGACATATTTGTTTGTGTAAATTCTGATTATTTGAGGGTAATATTTGAAGCAAGTTATACTTGTTGCCGATTCTTTATTAGTGTCCGATTAATTAAAATTGACTAAACTAGGTAGTATGAAGATAATTAATCTAATCTAGGAGGACATATAACGCAATAAGTAAATGCACTAGGCTAGTGTGTAAATGAGACAAGTAAATAAACTAATGAAATTAAAAATCCTAATGTGCAAGGAGGGAGAGGAAAGAAATCAACTAAATAATATAATCCTACTAGACTATGTCACAAAGTGACACACAAAAATTCAAGAAGCATTAATGATTCTGGAGGAGTGTCGAAAAGGATTGATCTAGATGTCGTGCATAGATTGGGACACTTGGAAGAGGATGGGCGCCCACGGGTGCCGGTAAGGAATTTGGGTGCCCTGGTATGGAAAAAGTGTTTAGAACTGGTGCTCATAAGGTCAGAAGGTGATTTGAAACTCTACCGCCTATTGCATTAATTTTTCTCAGATTGCATCGAATGCTCCAAATATTCCAAGAGGAAGTATTAACCTGTAAAAGAATAAAAGGAAGTGTCAAAACCCTAAAAAAGAAATATGCAAAATGAATGGGTCAGATTGACCTCATATGCCACAACAATGGGCTTACTAATCGAGCATTGCACTACATTTGAGACTCCGGATGTAGTTATGGTGTGTGTGTGTGTGCATGTTGTGCCCTCGGTGCTCTTGTGCCAGTCACACTTTGTGAAGTAGCGAGCAATAGCTAAATGAAGAAAATGTAGTAGAATGTGTGCATGGAATAAAATAAAATCCCCCAATGAAGTGTGATGTAAATGTCCTAGATAGTGCCTTGATGATGGATCTATGTGGATGCCAATGTAATATATGGATGCAACTCTAGATGGAGTGATAGTAGTTGTTAGTGCGAAATCACAACACCCCCAAATGATTTATGGATCTTCTTTTCTAAGGCATGGTCATTTGGTGTGATTTGCATAACATGGGACCATCTCTCAAGCTGTGGGACTTGCGGACTTGAGATGGCCCTCCAGAGAAAGTCAAATTCTTCTTCCTGATCCTAATGCTAAACTACTCCTAATGCAGAAATGACGTCTAACTACACCTATCCTAATAATGCCAAGGAGACAGGGAGAGAGAAAGTGCATAAAGACGGAAATCCTACACTAACGAGGTGATAGCACCAAGAAAAGGGAAGTGCTGGTCATAATCTCAGCTGCTTGAAGTGGAGAGAGGTGAGCAGAGGAGAGGGTGGACAAGATGCACCATAGACCAGAGATAGATTTCACACAGAACACCACTTCAAAACCCATTAAACATAGCTCCCAAGACTTGCAACAAACATCAAAATATGCACAGTATACCCTGCAACAACGAGAGGCGAGGAGAGACAATAAAATAAGCAAAGGATGGACAGATGCATCACAAAACAAAATTTATTGCTCCAAAAGTTCACACAGTACATCGTTAGTGGGCAAGAGGCAAGAGAATGCCATTACAAAGCCATGAAAGGAGGTTCAGACTCCATTTTTGACCTTGGGGAAGAAAAGAAGAGGGGAGGCAGAGAAGAAGAATGAACAACAACTTTTACAATGAATCTTGCCCCTGTATTTATAGATTTGATCAGAGAGAAGAAGAGAGAGAGAAGCGAGAAAAGCAGGTTGAAGCTCAACCACCGCTGTTAATGCCTCTGATGAAATATGCCCCAAATCTGTCTTTACTGCATGATTCCTTGATTCAGCACCTTGAAGGAAGAGGAAATGGTGAAACAAATCAAATCCGATCTAGTTGTTAAGACATATGGATCCTGCATTGAAGGCCCGAAGACGTTTCCTCCATTTTCCTTTACCTAACCTCCTCAAAAATTAAAGTCTCAGACTTCCATGGTGTAGGTGAGGCTGAGATCTTTTCAACGACGCCAGATTTGCAATATTTCGAGCCCTGAGTCGAAAGATATGCCCCTTCGAAGTTTGTATCGGGTCCGTACAGGAGGGTAGGAAAACAACTTGAAAAATGGGTCCCCTTTTGAGATGGGACATGTGACACCCCTTTTAGAGCAAAAATCATACTTGTGGGTCCGCAATTTATCTTTTCCATATTTTGACCCGAATACTTTCTCCACCATGCAGGTCCCAGTTTGGGTGAAATTACCAAATCTTCCCCTTCATTTTTCTTCCTCCCGAAGCCTATTGGAAACCTCCTTGGGAGGTTCATCAAGGTAGACAACCAAAGGTTGCAGAGTTGTATGTATACTTTTGTTAGGATCTACGTTGAAGTCGATCTTAGCAAGGGATTGCCAGACGCGATGACCCTTAAAATGGGTGACACTAGCTATTCACATATTCTAGACTATTAAAATACTACTTTCAGATGTCGAAATTGCAGAACATTGGGTCATCTCCATGCTACACCCCCAAAGAAAACCCGGGATTTCGCACAAAAGGAGTGATTCCCAAGCATTGGAGCACTCCAGATGTATAAGAAGAAGACTTTTCAGAGGAAGAAGATAATGCCAACTTAGAAGATCAAAGAGTTCCACCTACGGTTACATCTTAAGCTCACTCGGTTTCAGCTACAACCCCTTTTGATATAATTTTTGTTCATTCAACTGCACAGGCCCCTACTGATTCAGCTCCTTCTATAGAGGTTAGGAAGTCACCGGTTATTACTCCCTCTATGGAAGGACTGTCTCTCGGCGCCGAAATGACCCCATGAATCTAATCACTTTGATTTGGATAAGGATAATGGCTTCCCCTTTGTGGGAACATCAAACTTAGACTTAGCATAATATAACCCTCTCATTTCAGAGATGATTACGCAGGAAAAATGACAATTAGTGCGTTCAAAGAAAGGGAAGAAAGGGAGGCATTGATTTTCCTTCTTTCTCTCTTCCCCTTACTTTTCTCGCTACTCTCTTTCTTGGTTTTGTAGCCCCCTGGCTGTAGCTTCCCTTATTATTTTGTTCTCCTTTCGCGTAACTGGATGCAAATCATTCGAATATGCTTCTTTGCCTTTTGGTTTCTGCAACTTGTTCTCGATGTTGGATAGTTGCTTCTTCTTTCTTCCTTTCTAGTGCTCCTTTTCCTCTCTGTGTTTCATTGGGGCCTATTTGGTCTTTTGTTTCCTTTGCTTTTAGGCATCTTCTCTTCTTTTCTTTATTGCTTTATCTGGCCTTTGGGGCTCCTTGTACAAGGATGTGGGTCCTTTCAACACCCTCAACTTTTACCATTTTCCAAAAAAAATGGTGGAATGATAAAAATATGGAGGAGCATGGAAACTATAGATGAAAAATGCATAAAGAAAAATTGATGAGAGTGAACCTAGGGTGAAACGTCTGTGTGTAGCTATGGGCGCGTGCATAGTGTAGTGTACCTGCATAAAAGTGTGATGTGTGTGCTATAGTGTGCTACTGCATAGTGTTGTTGTCATTTTTGTTGTTGTCTTCGTTGTTGTTGCCCCCATTTGTTGCTTATTTGTCATACACAAACCCGGACTGCAAGGAGAAAATGATCAAGTAGTCAAATATATATGTAAGAAAGTGTAAAAAAACACTATGTAAAATATGTATGTGTATGTAAATGTAAAGCATGCAAATGTAAATGTAAATGGAACATATGCACTGATCCATGTTAAGAAAGAATGTAGAAGAATATCCTGTATCTGCGAGTTTTTGGGTGATCTCATGCCACCCTAGTGAAGAAGTGTAGGGAGGAAATACTCAGTGTCCTCGAAGCTCTAACCACTTCGCTAAAATGTGTGTGGAGAGATATTTGTACTGTCCCAAGTTTTTAGGGCGATCGACGTCGGCGGTAGAACAAGTTTTTGGGAGGAATTCCGCCTGCATCCTCCAACCGTTAATTGTTCCCCGAATGCTAAGGACACCATGTCCTGTAAAATCCGATGTGTATGGGGTTCGTAGAATGGTCTGAACCCACTTGGTGTATATAACTGAACCAAAATGATGTAGAATCTATGTGTTAGTATGTAAACCCCCAAATGATGCCCCCTCTTTGGGGGCGCATGCGATGTCACTGATAGGAGACATGCAACCCCAAAAGAGGGCTAACCACATGTATGTTGTAACACTTTGAAAAGTGCTTGGTAGAAACCAAGGCACACAAAAATAAAAAGGCTAGCCAAAGACAAGTGTAAACACACATGCATGTAGAAAATAGTGTATAAGATACACAAACAAGATAATATAAGCACATAAGAAGACAAATATGCCGCACAAAGCAAAGTTGTAAAAATGGGACATCACTCACGATTTCAGAAGACATGCAAGACCATCATGGCCACAAAAAATAGACAAATGTGCACACTAAACATAAGGTAAGGCCCGCAAACAATAACAAACAATAGTAGACAATGACGGACAATGTAACAAACAAGAATGGAAATCAATATCCCTACATAAAAAATGTTACACATGAAGCACTCGTTAGCATGTTAGAAAGATAAAGCATATGTCAAAAGAGTGTAGAAGTAAGTAATGTAAAGTGTTAAGTACGAAATGAAACAATAGCACATGTAAGAGACGAATGCGGATGCCCCCAATGACCAGTATAGGAAGGGTAGAAGGTGATCATCCATGCTGCATGTTAGAGACTTGTATCTACGATCACAACTAGAAAAATACGTGAACGTGCATGTATGTATGATATAGATAAATGAAATACAAGTAATCAAACTATCATGTGTAATAAAGTGACCATGAACAAGCAAAAGTAAGCAAGAATATAAGCAACCATAGTATGTAGTATGTTGTGGATGGATGGAATGGAATGAAAAATGGAGTGATAGGATCTGTGTGCCCCCGAGTGAATGGAAGTGTATGCCATGAGGTTCATTTTGTTTTCCCCCTCAGCAGTCAAGAATGAACCGTAAATGAGAGTGCGTCATCGGGAAATGGTCGAGTAGTGTGTATCATGTCTAGCGCATTGTGAGGAAATGTGTATACATGTAGTGGTGATGATATGTGACATGTAGAATAGATGTGCGTGGAACTTATAGCCTAAGCGTATACCATGATGAGATGAAATGTGGAGTGATGATTTAGCCCTAAGTGTATATCACTATAATATGAATGGAGGGTGTGGTTATGTAACCTAAGGTGTATACCACTACAAGATGATAGAATAGGTGATGATTTAGCCTAAAGCGCATGTCACTACAAGATGAATAAAAGGGAGTGGTGATGTAACCTAAGGTGTATACCACTACAAGATGATAGAATAGGTGACGATTTAGCCTAAAGCGTATGTCACTACAAGATGAATAGTAGGGAGTGGTGATGTAACCTAAGGTGTATACCACTACAAGATGATAGAATAGGTGACAATTTAACCTAAAGCATATGTCACTAGGTTAGTAATGTCGCATGATGAAAGGTGGAATAATGAATGTGTGGTGAGTGGTAGGGTCCATTTGATTATAAACCCTCGAAAATTGAGTATGGACCGAGGAACTAAAGTGCATCATCGGGTAGTGAGTGTAGTGCGTAGAAGACAATGTAGACAACAATCAACCATGTGATGAGTAGAATATGTAAGGACGTTATAATGAAATACAACATGTGTAGAGTGTGGACAATGTAATGTATAGAGTGGCCTGTAAGGTATGTAGATAGGCTAATAATGTGATGCTAGACTCATATGTAATGAATAATAGTAGAATATGTGTGAAAATATGCGGTGTAGTATGTATGGTATGTAGACAGATGAATAATGTAGTATGTAGGATATGATAATGTAGAATGTAAGACGCATAAACAATGATGTATGCAACTATCATGATGCATGAGGTGAAGAGATGCAAATGAACAAATGTTGTAGAATGTATAACGCATAATGTGTGATGAAGTGTAATGTGTAATGCCTATGGTGCAGTGTGTGGGGTTCAGTGTAGTAGTAATCCCTCAACATTCAAGTGTGAACCGAAGCACAAGAGTGTGTCATCAAGTGGTGACATAAGAATATATGATGAATATGAATATATGAGAATGTAAAAGATGATGATTGTGACTATGCTAAGACAAGGTGGGGGAAGGTGGAGTGTCATGCCCCCAAGTATGTGATAGAAAATATGCTTATGAACTGTTATCAAGAAGATCATCATTATCATGATCAAAACCTGTCAGGGCAACATCAGAAACCTGATAAGCTATAAAGTGGGGAGGGTCATAGAGGGACCCGTTGCGAGAAAAGTGTGTAGACATTCATTGCATATTCCTCATCAGTAAAGGTGATCGGTGGGCAACCATGAGTGTGCCAACGAGAGATATTTGGAACGTAAGTAGGAGAAGAATCACTAAGAATAGAGATATTTCTGAAAGGCATAGGAAATGTGAGAAAGGAGAGATGAGCGTTTATTGTACTGCCAATATAATCAAGCCAAGACTGCCCAAGTGTGAGGGGAGAGTCACGAGGGGAGTGTGCAACAAAAACCATCAAATGAAAAACATGTAATCCATAAGATGTCATAGTGTGAAAATAGTTGTGATAGAGATGTGGTGAATGAAGAGGCGGTAAAATGTCATTGAGCGTGATGTTGAACTTAGCCAAATTGTCGTGTGCACAAATAGTTTTGAAGCACATAGAGTCAATAAGGATATGTTGCCAAAAGGTCCTATTGATGAATAATGTGCAGGTAAAAGGAGCGGTGGAGCAGAAATTTGTGGAGGAGAAGAGGAGATAGTGTCGACACTGTGAACCGATCCCTTATATAATACCATAACATTAGTAGAGAGAGGTTTTTAAACCTATATTCACCAGGCCATCAGCCACAAAAGTTTCTTTGAAATAAGAATCATCTACACCTAAAGGGGTAAAGTCAAGTTGTCTTAATGCTTCATCTGTAAGTTCAATAACATCAACTTCATCATCAGAATCCTTAGAATCATCAGTGTGAACATCATCATGTGGTATGGCATTATCAAGGATGTTGGTAGGGGCACCGTAGGTGGAGTAGTAGGGGTGCCGCAACTAGTGAAGGAGGGATACTAGGAGGAACTGAAATTGTAGGTGGGATAGTAGAAGGTGTCGCGATGGGTGAAGAAGGGACAAAAATAGGAGCTGATATTGTAGGTGAAATAATATCTGTTGTGTGAGTTGAAATAGCGGGTTATTAAGAGCAGTATAGAAAGACAATGAATCGTTAGATTGACCAATTTCATATGTATCAAGGTTGCTGTATGGAATGCGTTGTGGAGGTGGTATGGGCATAGAGGTAGTGGGGTCTATGTGACAATATTTGAAGGGTTCTGGGTCAACAGTGATAGTGTGTTCGTAGCCATCATGTAAGAACTTGACACATTGGTGGATAGTAGATGGTACTACATGCATTGTGTGAATCCAAGGCCTACCTAACAAGAGATTAAACTAGAAAGAGCCGTCAATAACATAGAAGTCAGTGAGAATGGTCTTAGGTCTAACTTGGATATGTAAAGAGATAGTTCTTAAGCACGTGTGAGTGGCATAGTCATAACTACGAATAAGGGTAGAATTTTTAGCAATGAAATTTTTGCTAATCCCTAATTACTTTAAAAGGGAATGTACACATAAATTAAAAAATGATCCATTATCAATGAGGACTCGCTTAATGCAAGTTGTTCTAATAATGACAATAATGAGAAATGGAGCACATGGGTTATTTTTGGCAAAAGGTGAAATATCCTCATTGGTGAAAGATATTACATGTGATAGATTACAAAGGGATTGTATGAGATGTGCAAAAGTTTCTGCAGAATTATCAATTTCAATCTAGATGGCACAAAGATAAACTTCTAGCGTGTTGCGACAATCTGGTGCATTACATAATAGGTCATAAAGAGAGATCTTAGCGGGTGTATTTTTAAGTTGTTCAATGATGTCATATCCCTTAGAGGTAGTAGGAGGAGGTGATGAAGTAATGGGTGGAGGAATAGTTGTGGCTGGATCTGTAGGAGGATTGGGATGAGTACGGCGAGTAGTATTTACATTGATGGAGGGATCGATCCTAGGTGTGACAAAGCAAGAAGGATGTTGAGTACACACACACATGAAATCATCAACAATAGTAAGTATGCCCATGACCTCAATTAATGCAAATGTAGGATAAGAGGATTGAACCATAACATGAGATGGAGAGGACACTTGTTAAAAGGGTGGCATTGAAACAATTGAGTTCACCAAAATGATTAACTAAAATTTACTAAACTAGGTAGTAAGAAGATAGCTAATCTAATCTAGGAGAACATATAACGCAATAACTAAATGCACTAGGCCAGTGTGTAAATAAGAAAATTAAATAAACTAATGAAATTAAAAACCCTAATGTGCAAGGAGGGAAAGAAATCAGCTGAATAATAAAATCCTGTTGGATTGTGTCGCAGTGACGCACAAAAATTCAGAAAGGAGCGATTGTGCAGCAAGAGTACAAAAAGGAAAGATTTGGATATGTGCCTCGGATTGGGGAACGTGGAAGAGGATTGTGGTGCAGCGGGTGCTCTAGTAAGGAATTTGGGTGCCTGAGTCCGGAAAAAGTGTTTAGAATTGATGCTCATAGGGTCAAAAGGTGATCGAAACTCTACTTGCATGTCACATTAATTTTTTCGTATTACTTATTTGAATGCTCCAAATATTCCAAGAGGAAGTAATAACCTGCAAAAGACCAAAATGAAGTATCAAAACCCTAAAAAAGAAAGATGTAAAATGAATGGGTCGGATTGACCTCAACTACCACAATAGTGGGATTAATAACTGAGTATTGCACTACATTTGAGACTCGGATGTAGTTACGTGTGTGTGTGTGTGTGTGTGTGCATGTCGTGCCCTAGGTGCTCTTGTGCTAGTTGCACTTTGTGAAGTAGCAAGCAATAACTAAATGTAGAAAATTAGTAGAATGTGTGCATGGAATAAAATACAATCCTCTCCCTATGAAGTGTGATGTAGATGTCCCAGCTTGTGCCTTGATGATGGAGTTATGTGGATGTAAATGCAATAGATGGATGCAACTCTAGATGGAGTGATAGTAGTGTATGATGCTAGGTCCCTCATTATGGGGTAAGTGCCAAGTTGGGGGCCCAAAAGGGGGTCTTAAGTGGACACATTTTTCTAAAAAATAAAAACTTCAACTTGTACGAGTTTTTTGAAATAGTTACACTCAAAATGGGAAGATGTTGTCTAAACATGAATTGTAACATTTTGAGTCTAGTTTCTAAGCTATTAAATTTTATTGAAAACGGATAAGTTCAAGTGGGTCAAATAATTAAAATACCAACAAGTGCTCCTATTTTTGTTAAAAAACATAATAGAGTGACTTTCGTGCCCCCACCATTTTTTGAACACCATTTAGTATTTTTGAAAACCCTTTGGTAGATAGAGATAGCTAGGAGGATCTAGTTTGTGGTAGAATTTTAAAAAATAAAATTTAGCAAGTATTTTTTTTATGATTTTTCTAGTACGAAATTTTAAATTTTGAAAACTAACGAAGCTCGACCGTGCCCCCCTAACTACCTCAAAAAATATCAAAAATTAGAATTTTTTGAATATGTATAGAATTAGGCCTAGTTCTTGCTAGTATTTTTTTTTCAATTTCGATGACCCAAAAAAAGATACACGACGAAAGATAGACATGTTCAAACTTCAAAAACAATTATAAAAAGTCATAGTTAGAAAATAAATAATATGGAAACATCATATTAGTCAAAAAAATTGAAAAATTATATTTTTAGAAAGAAGGAACTCTGTTCTACATTGTGGTATAATGTTTTTTAAACGAATCAATCGTTTCATGTTGATTTATCATGGAGGAAGTGGCATTTTTGCATTTTCCTATAAAAATATGCGGTTTTCTGTGTTTGTGCAGGTCCATGCCATAGGTTTGGGATCCAAACCGGATCCAAGCCTAGAGGCATGCATTGGAAAAAGGAAAACACAAAACGTGCACACGTTTTCCATAATATAGACATTATATGTGCTTTTGGCATGCTTCTATTTACAAAAATAAATGTTAAGTTTTTCATTTATTATTATTTATATTTTATTATTTCTTATACTTTAAATTTATTTTAGTAAATATAAGAAATTAGGGTCACTCTGCACCTTATGGAACTAGTCTCACAACTCCATGAGTCACAATTTAGGAGATAGTTTTTATAGTATAATCTGTCAGTACATAGGTAATTTTTAGGATTTCAACATTTAGCCTAAAGCTTTTAGCGTTTAAATTCTACAATGAAACCCTAAACCCTAAACCCTAAACCATGATCCCTAAACCCTAAACCCTAAACCTAAACCCTAAACCCTAATCCTTAAACCCTAAACCTTAAACATTCAACCCTTACATATGAGCCCTAAACCCTAAACCCTAAACATTGAGCCCTAATCCCTAAGCCCTAAACCATGAACCATGAGCCCTAAATGCTAAACCCTAAACCCTAAAACCTAAAAACTAAATCCTAAACCCTAACCCTAAACCCTACACCCTAAAACCTAAACACCGAATCCTAAACCATAAACCGTGAGCCCTAAAACCTAAACCCTAAACCCTAAACCCTAAACACTAAACCCTGAACTCTATGACCTAAACCCTAAACCATCAACCCTTAACCTTGATCCCTAAACCCTAAACTATAAACCCTAAACCCTAAAACTAAAATAATAAACCCTAAACCCTGAACACTAAATCATAAACCCTAAACCCTAAGCTCTAAACCCTTAAACATTCAAAACCCTTACCCATGAGCCCTAAATGCTAAACCTTGAGCCCTAAACCCTAAACCCTAAACCATGAACCATGAGCCCTAAATGCCAAACCCTAAACCATAAAACCTAAAAGCTAAATCATAAACCCTAAACCATGACCCCTAAACCCTAAACCCTAAACAATGAGCCCTAAACCTTAAACCCTAAACCCTAAATCCTAAATCCTAAACCATAAACCCTAAACCCTGAGCCTTAAACCCTTAACCCTAAATCCAGAGCCTTGAGCTCTAAACCCTAAACCTTAAACCCATAACTTCGAAGCCCGAACCCTAAGCCATAAACCTTTAATCATGAACCCTAAACCCTAAGCCCGAAACACTAAACCCTAAGCCCTAAACCCTAAGCCTTGAACCCTACACCCGATCCCCGAGCCTTGAACCCTACACCCTGATCCCTGAGCCCTAAACCCTAAACCATGTACCCTAAGCCCTAAGCCCTAAACCCTAAACCCTGACCCCTAAACCATTTTGATCATTAAGGGATAATATGTTCAACAACGAGCTTTCAGGTGCAAGGAATGAGTAGTCAAATTGTGAACATTGACTTCTCTGGATGATTTCGGGAGCTCCGTAAGGATTTAGGAGGAAAACAAGTAGGAACTAGAAATCTTGAATGTTTTATAACTGCAACAGTATTAGAGTCTTCTCCATAATGGTGTGACTCAAGAAGACTCCTAAGTTTTATAACCCAATTCTAGGTAGATTTATCTTATAAGAATCCTTATCAGATGAGATAAATTAACCCACAAGTGTTTACCAGGCCATCTCGATGCGTGTGTGCAATTTGGTACAACAATTTTGAAGGAGGGAAATGCCAGATATCCAAGAAAAATTTGGTACAACCTTTTTCTAAGAAACCGCTTCCTACGAGAAGCTTGCACAAAGAAATGTTACCCAATACAACTATCTTCTTTTTCCCATCGCATGGGAACTATTTCACTCACTGTAATGTTTTGTGTCTTACCCATTCTTATTAGTATTAACATAGAGTATTTAACGAAAAGGGTTCATCCACTTCATTGGCGAGAAAAATTCAAAGAGATTCATCACAATTTGATGCCTTTCATTTCTTTGATATTTTGAAGGAGGGAAATGCCAGATATCCAAGAACAATTTGGTACAAAGAAATGTTACCCAATACATCTATCTCCTTTTTTCTATAGCTTGTGAAATATTTGGAGCTCCAAGAGTGTTATAAATTGAGAATAACAAGTCCAATGGTATTTCTAGGTTTGACGGATTAGGATACCAAGAAAATTTGATCATTTTTGACGTTCTTTTGAATAATTCTTTCAGTTGCAAGCTGTCGGGAATGAAGGTTTCATTTGAAGAACAAAGCTTGATATGTCCAGTGCTTGTGTAAGCTAGAAATTTGAGAGGATTTCTGAGGTTCAATTTTATTTTCGTCCCCTATCCGAAGGAGGAAACCCATTTCCATGAGGAGCAACTTGAGAAAAAAGGTGTCCATGTACCATAAGCATGCTTACACCTAGGTTTCATCTTGGTCAATAAATTGAATTGTGAAGGATTCATCATATTTAAAGGTGAAATGTGGAGCTCAAGGAGTGACTTGATGATCATCATATCCTTACTCTGTCATTGTACCCAAAGAACAAGCTAAAATGAGCTAGTCATGCCATCGAGGTATCCAAGACCATCATGTGTGAAGTATTAAGGCATCATCTATCTCCATGAGATACATATGAGAAAAGACACGTATGATAATATTGAATTTGATTCCATGAAAGGATGATTTTAGATCTAGGAAAGGTGAAGGGATGATCTTTATATGGAGCACCTTGTTTCTAAGAATGAGCAATCATTTGAGTTCACTTGATGCAATTCACTTGGTACTATTCGTAAAAACTCATTCAACACCTAGTAGTGTGATCACACCTTAAGGAGGAGGCACATTACAATCACCTCATTTTTGCCATAAGACATGAATCCCATTCAGGGAGCAATCCTCTATCTACAAAGTGAGGATCTCATTTTAGTAAGAAGTAGATAAGCATCATAGAGTTGATTCATGGTCACTAAAGTGAATTATGGACCAAATTTAAAAATTGGTACCAATTCAAGCAGTGGTAGGGCCAAAATCCAATTTAAAAGGTCAAAAACCTACAAAACGACTATATGCTTTCCCAAAACAAAGACCAACTACAATATATATGCCCTAAAAGTTTTAGGTCCTTTGCTGAAATCCTAAAAATGAGTAAGTACTGACCAGATTAGATTTTGAAAAACTATCTTCTAGATTATAATTGTTGGAGCTATGGGACCACTTCCATTAGGTGCAAAGTGACCCTAACTTCTTATATTTACTAAAATAAATTTAAAGTATAAGAAACAATAGAAGTATAAAGAAATCATAAAAGAATTTTCTTTTATGATTTCTTTATACTTTTATTATTTCTTATACTTAAACATTTATTTTTGTAACTATAAGCCCTCAAAAACACATATATAGTCCATACTATGCAAAATGTGTATGTGCTATAACACGTACGCATTTTGACTACACTAAAACGCATACGCGTTATAGGTTCATAAATTTATGAACCAAATAAAATATAACTTGATCACATTATTGTAGAACGCGCGCGCGTTTCATTCATTTTCATGTTTTTACCCACTTTTGCCCCCTAACTTGGTGCACTTACCCTATGGTCTCATAAATTTATATTTATAGGGTTCTCTTGCTCTAATTTCGTAATTAACCCCAAAAAGGCCAACCCCAAGAAAGATAAATATGAAAAATGGCTAGAAGAGGCCCAAAAAGTGGCGGGAAAGTGCTAGAAGGATCAAGGCGCCCCCAGGTGGGACCAAGGCACCCATGGGTACCCCAATACTAAATATGGGTGCCCTAGATGATGCTAAAATAATGCATGATGTTCGGAAAAGGTGGGCATATGGGTGCAATAGGTTGCAAATTATGAAATAAAATAAACAAGATGGCCAAAAGATGAGGGTTAATTAGTACTTTCTTTACTCAAGAACCTTCTAAATAGTAGTATGAGACCGGGATAAATAAATGTCTAAAGTGCATGATTTTGTGACTATAATGTCTCATCCAATTTTGGATTCCTATTGGGTTGTCTTATTTATTCCCATTTCATCTTTTTATGTACTTGGGTACCTAACATGGCCTTATGCCAGGACCCAATTCTTCTATCCACATCAACAACTTCATCATCTTTGGGGGCTTCTAGCCTTCTTCACTTCTTTGTTTCTCTCTTTTGGGGGGGAGTTTTTTCCCACTAGGTTTTCTCCTTTTCTCCACTTTATGAGAGATTTGCATTGTACATGGGTACCTCATTAGATCTTGTTGCCAAGACCCACTTTCCTTTCACTGCTCACCTATGTTGTACTTATGGGGGCGTTAGTGTGGGATATTTATTTTCCTTGTATTTGTTTATTTACTTAGAGCTTTCCTAAACTCATGGGATATACTTGCTTAGTTTTAGTAGTTGTGTTGAGTTAACTTACCGTTAGGTTAAGTTAGCTTACTAGTTGTGTTCAACTAGCTCACTAGTTGTGTGTAGTCAACTCTACTTCTAGGATCAGTTAGTGAGAGTTATTCCCCACTTATCTAAGAGGTGGTTGCACATTTACCACCTATATGTACATGAATTGCATCAGTCTATCCTATGGAATATGGAGCATTGAGTTGATTTGGAGCCATTTGTGCCTTGTGAGTATTGATCATATTACATCTTATTGTTATTTCAATTTCTATCATTGCTCGTGCATTCATTTTTCATTAGAGATATAGAAACTCTTATAGTTCCCATATTCACTTCAGATATGATTGCTTCATCTATATCGCTGAACATTTCCATATCTCCACACATATGGTTGCTAGAAGCATTATCCAAATACCATACTTCTTTATTTCCTTGCTCAGCTGCATTGCAAGTTAGAAGGAAAGTTCCAATCTTTTCTTTCTTCTCTAGTTCAACTTCTTTTGCATTAGAGAATCTTTCATTGTGATTGTGATTTCTCAAATAATATTATTTCTTTTTACATTCACTTGCATAGTGTCCATATTTTTGCAGTAATAGCATTACACATTTGATTTATCATACCTTTGTGAAGAACCACCTTTGGAAGTGTTGCTTCTCCTTCCTCACCTCTTCCTCTTGTTTGTGGTTGGAAGGCTTCTCAATACCTTTTCTATGATCTTATGATATTCAACCACATCTCCATTAGTCCTCATCTGATTGACTATGGTCATTGTTCTTGTGAAAAAATATTTACTAATTTTGATTCTTTCATGAGAAGGGTCTCAAAATCTCTCCTCAACATCTATAATCGATTATTTTCACCTTGTCACTTCCTTGATAAACATGTTGTAAAGTATCCCATGCTTGTTTGGAGTTTATAGTTGTTACATCCTTGGAAAAAATGAATCAGTGATCGCATTCGAATATAGCTCAAGGCCTTTGCATCTTTCTTTCTATTTTATTTTAAATCATTCTTCCGAGCTTATGTGAGTGCATTAAAAGTAACTTGTTATGTTACCTCTGCATATCCTCCTTCAACTAGTTCCCATATCTCTTGAGAAGAGAATAGTGTCTTCATCTTGATTAATGATATATCATAGTTCTTCCCATCAAATGTCGGGGATATTGCCACGAGTTCATTGCTTTGGAATCCATTAAAGCTCGGCTGGATAAAAGCTCAAACAACTCAACAACAACCTTTCTCCGGTACCAATTTTTTGGAAAAATTTGGTGCCAACTGAAACCAACACAGTGAAAAATAAAGCCAAAACACAAAAACACACAAAATATAACTATATATTCGATTTAGAAATCTTTTACAAACTCAGAGCTACGACTCTGCAAATTTTCATTTCTTTTTTGTTTCTCTTCTTGTGTCTTTTTCTTAGTTTATTTTTCTTACAAAATTATTTGTTGCCTCGTGCTACCTTGCATGTATCTTTCTTCTTCTACAAAATACCTCGAGCTATGGCTCTCTGTCTCTACTATATTCTCTTTGTATGTTGTTGCATATGTTTCTTCTCCTTCTCTTTGTATATTCTTTTTGTCGAGCCAATTATATAGCTCCCCGTGTCTTTCAAACTTCGTTGACTTTGACATAGACCGAACATCTATTAAATCCAACTCTTTGTAGATTTTAAATCCTCTCCAATCCATTACTAAAATCTTGATTGAAATGCCTCCATGTATCTCGCATTTAACTAGTTATGGTGTTGGGCT